>OU452219.1:37204578-38475774 GCA_911728455.2 Marthasterias glacialis
ATGCATGACATAGTAAATTTATTAAAATTATCTCACAAAGTTTAGACGGAAGACTCCGAAAAGAGCCAATGGTGTAACAACTCCTTGTTTTGGTTTGTACACATGTAAGGTTGTCCTTAAAGACTAGAAAGATAATTTAGTATTGTTGTTGTTTGTTCTTATTCTAATTAATTTTATCTCTTTACTTCTTTGGGATTACAAAGGCCAATACTGAGAAACCTTTTTGGCATACAAGAATTATACTGCTAGGATTTTGAAACTTGGTGGAGATACAATCTGGTCAGCTGGCAGAGGTTTTCATGTACATGGTCTTAAAGGCATTGCATACGTTTGGTAATGACTCTGAAAGTTTATGGCAATAAAAACTTACTTGGTAAGAAGTACAGCAGCTTTGGATAGTATAATGCATTTTGAGAAACGTTTCACTTTGAAGTACTGCGGTTATGGAAAAATATATCAGTTTTCATCCCCAAAGATTTGAATCTGAGAAGCGTTACGGCCGTAACGCTTCTCAGAATGTGTATTCCAATGACGGATACTTCTTCATCGTGAACACAACCGCTCCAGATTTTTGGCAATATCTCAAAAACGCTGCCACCTTTTGAAATGAAATTTTCACAGGTTAGTTTTATGGTATATATCTACAATTAGATAAGTTTGAAACAAACACTAGGCTCCAACTACCAAACGTATGCATCTCCTTTAACACTAACCTTACTACATTGTTACTATTGTACTACATCTACATTGTAGCTGTCAGATCCACACGTTATGAAATAATGCTTTCCTCAAAAGATGAATTCTTCCATGAAAATTATTGAAAAGATGCAGAGTTTTGCATTGTTGGGTTATACACCACAAGGCATAATTATTCTGAAGCTACATTGAGCTGAGCTAAACAAAATTTTACCTTGAAATTCCATACTTCGACTATATATTTGTCATTTCCTTTTATCAAGCCGCACCTATACTGATGTCTTCATGGTCCACGTTGATGGAGGAGTGCAGACATCAGAGCACTTCCTCTTGACAACCTGGACGGAATCAAGATTTATAAACATACAAGTCAACATTGGTTAAACAACTTGGTGAAAATAGTAAATAAGTCTCCAAAATTTTAATTTAGTCAATCTTATTCTTTCTCATTTGAAAAAAAAATACAAAAAAATCACAGATCTTGAAAATGACAACATCCAATAATAACAGCATTATCACTCTTTCTAGGCAATGAATTCTCACAGTGGAAAATATTTTTGACTGCTTAAAGGCAAAGTATACCTTTGGTTTTTGGAACCATACATTTGCCTTAATGCTATATAATTGTAGATATATACCATAAAACTGACCTGTGTAAATTTCATTTCAAAAGGTGGCATTTTCGAGATACCGCCAAAAATCTGAAGCGGTTGTGTTCACGCAGATGAATCCGTCATTGGAATACACATTCTGAGAAGCGTTCTGGCCATACCGCTTCTCAGATTCAAATTTTGGGAGATAAAAAGTGATATATTTTTCCATAACTGCAGTACTTCGAAGTGAAACGTTTATCAAAATGCTTTATACTATCAAAAGCTGCTGTACTTCTTACCAAGTGAGTTATTATTGCCATACATTTTCAGAGTCATTACCAAAAGTATACAGACCCTTTAAGAATGGTCTTCATCATCAGATATTAAAACTTCTATCCAAAACTTATGCACAAATGTTACCTTCAACAACTTCCACAAAAGAAATGCCATTCCTCAAACTGTTGATGAGTAGATGTTACAACTGATTCTCCTCACTCCTTGACACACCTCCAACGATGTCCTCTTGGTCCATGCTGAAAGCAGCAAACTGTATCCCAGTGATTCATCATGACAATCTACACAATGATAATTACAAAGTTGATCTCAGAATACAAAGGTAGATCAGTACCATCATCAGTCTCACATGAGGTAATTTGAACATCACATTTTGTTTGAAATCTTCTAAAGACTGGCCTAGATTTTTCAACATACATAAAACCTTTCATATGAAAGTTTATATTCAAATCATTTAAATGGGATGAGTAGATGCCGAGTTAATATCAAAAATTCACTCTACCCTTCAATGTGATTCCATTAGTGCTTCATTGTTGACACGAGCTTTACATCACAGACAAACCCCATACCAACCTGTTACAAAATGGAGATGTAAATTCATGTTCAGAAATCACTGTATTTCAAGGATTATGAAAAGGACATCTTTGCGTTAAAATATCACAGAAAATCTTTTTTTTTATAAGTATCAAAATACTTGAACCACACAATTTATAAAGTGAGACACGATGCGCTTGCAGACATTTTAAAGTTGTAGACCTCCTGATAAAGATTACACTATAAACTTGATCTACCTGCATCATCTGTTCGTGACATCCCTGAATGAGATGACATCATGGCCCTCGCTCACATGAAGATTGTTCAGCAAGTATCTCTGTTATGATAATCAAAAAGAAACCAAACAAAAAATACGCATTGATACCTCATCAAGAGTTATGGAGGCTCTGAAAAGAGCAAGGATGGTGAAACAAGTAGCTGTTTTGATATTAATGCTCATATAACTGAAGCTTTCAAGCAGTAATTAGGAATTGAAGGGTTTCCAATTTAAATGTCAAAACTGTAGCACTGTGATTGGTTTAATTTGCTTTTATTACTACTGAGATTCAACTTCCTTTTGAGGAAAACTTCACAAAATGCACCTACTGACAAGAATTGCATTGGATTTATGCTTTAGCCAACCATTTACACACTACTGGACTAGTTTCCTCATAATTATGTATATGTGTAAAAATTCAATATATCAGGAAGAGTGGATAAGTGCGCGCTTCAAATGGAAATGATTGAAACACACAAAACATCTCTTAGAATTTGAAACTGTAAAGTATTCAATTGATGGAATTCAAAACTTCAAGATTTTACCTTGGATGTCCAGACTATAATCTGGTGATGAATGGCTATCAGTGACTTAATGTCCTACTGCAAATACCTTACAACTCTTCCTTCAATGTCCACAGAAAAAAAAATAACATCAGAGCAATTCACTGCAATCTGGGGAAAATGAAAACAATCAAGAACTGTATGAATAATGCACAAACAGCAGGTTATGTAGATATTGTCAATTTAACTAAGCTAATACTTTCTTCAGGATCTTAAAAAAATGCACATTACACCATTCAAAGGAAGATCAACTATCATTAGGAAATGTGATCTGACATTGGAATATGAGAAAAAGTTTACTTAGTAAAGATTGCTCAGGAACTAACAACCTGTAGTAGATCTTACATTCAATTTTCAATTCTGGTGTTGAGTAGATGCAAGACATGTCGTTCTCCTACTGAGGAATTACTCAAGTTTCCAAGATCCATGTTACCAGCAGAGTATTGCATCATTGATTCATCCTGAGAACCTGAGATATAGAAATCATTTACTTGAAATTTACCTCATATTACTTTTCAAACACTTTGGAAACACCCCAAGCACAAATACTCTTTTCCAGATTACTTGCTTCTTTAGAAATTTCTAGTTTGGATTATATTTCAACAAATCCAAGACAATTGTTTTACGGGTTACAAAATGCTTGTATAACTAATACGAGGTGAAAACCTTTCATATGAGAGTTTATTTTCAAATCATTTAAATGGGACGAGTAGATGTCGAGTTAATATCAAAAATTCACTCTACCCTTCAATGTGATTCCATTAGTGCTTCATTGTTGACAACAGAGCTTTGCATCACAGCCAAACCTCATAACAACCTGTTACAAAATGGAGATGTAAATTCATGTTCAGAAATCACTGTATTTCAAGGATTATGAAAAGGACATCTTCGCTTTAAAAATCCCAGATATTCTTTGTTTATACAAGTATCAAAATACTTGAACCACACAATTTATAAAGTGAGACACGATGCGCTTGCAGACATTTTAAAGTTGTAGACCTCCTGATAAAGAATATACTATAAACTTGATCTACCTGCATCATCTGATTCTGAGACATCCCTGAATGTGATGACATCATGGCCCTCGCTCACATGAAGATTGTTCAGCAAGTATCTCTGTTATGATAATCAAAAAATAACCAAACAAAAAATATGCAGCAATACCTCATCAAGAGTTATGGAGGCTCTGAAAAGAGCAAGGATGGTGAAACAAGTAACTGTTTTGATATTAATGCTCATATAACTGAAGCTTTCAAGCAGTAATTAGGAATAGAAGGGTTTCCAATTTAAATGTCAAAACTGTAGCACTGTGATTGGTTTAATTTGCTTTTATTACTACTGAGATTCAACTTCCTTTTGAGGAAAACTTCACAAAATGCACCTACTGACAAGAATTGCATTGGATTTATGCTTTAGCCAACCATTTACACACTACTGGACTAGTTTCCTCATAATTATGTATATGTGTATGAGTAAAAATTAAATATACCAGGAAGAGTGGATAAGTGCGTGCTTTACATGGAAATGTTTGAAACACACATTACATCTCTTAGAATTTGAAACTGCAAAGTGTTCAATTGATGGAATTTAAAACTTCAAGATTTTACCTTGGATGTCCAGACTAGAATCTGGTGATGAATGGCTACCAGTGACTTAATGTCCTACTGCAAATACCTTACAACTTCTCCGTCAATGTCCACAGAAAAACATCAGAGCAATTCATCACTGCAATCTGGGGAAAATGAAAACAATCAAGATCTGTATGAACAATGAACAAACAGCAGGTTATTTAGATATTGTAAATTTAACTAAGCTAATACTTTCTTCAGGATCTTAAAAAATGCACATTACACAAATTCAAAGGAAGATCAACTATCATTAGGAAATGTAATCTGACATTGGAATATGAGAAAAAGTCTACTTAGTAAAGATTGCTCAGGAACTAACAACCTGTAGTAGATCTTACATTCAAGTTTCAATTCTGGTGTTGAGTAGATGCAAGACATGTCGTTCTCCTACTGAGGAATTACTCAAGTTTCCAAGATCCATGTTATCAGCAGAGTATTGCATCATTGATTCATCCTGAGAACCTGAGATATAGAAATCATTTACTTGAAATTTACCTCATATTACTTTTTAAATACTCTGGAAACACCCCAAGCACAAATGCTCTTTTCCAGATTACTTGCTTCTTTAGAAATTTCAAGTTTGGATGACATCTCAACAAAACCAAGACAATTGTTTTACGGGTTACAACATGATTGTATAACTAATGCGAGGTGAACATAATGCATTTATAAATATTTCTGAAAAAGGTTATTTACCTCTTAAAGGTCCCATAAATTATTTTTTTTTTATTGGTTAAAAAAATACAGTACGCCTATTATAGTATATCTATACTTTTTTCACAATTTTTACATGCATATTAATCGTAGAAATAACGAATTCTAAAATTAGAGGGTTGCCGGGCTCCACCCACCCTTCCTCACTAACATAAAATCTGTTACGTAGACAGTGGAACGGCTGACAAGGGCCATGTGTGTGACAATAACACACAATGCATTGTTGACCACTTGGCACCAGAGCTGTCTTTGAAATGTTTTACCACAGTCTATGTCATGGATCATTGCGCAAGCAAATGGCACACATTTTCGGGGCTCAATTAAAGTGTATTAACGCATAACAGACACATCAAAATAGTCAATACTATGTTTTGTTAATTTCAAACCATATATTAAGCCACAAAAATCTTCCATGACACAAAACCTCTTCATGGGCCCTTTAAGTAAGACGAATTTACCTGTAGCCCCCGACTGCAAAATAGCCATAGGTCCATTGACATCTCGACCCTCTTTCACGGGCAGATGGTTCAGCAATCATTCTCCTCAAAGCAACCTTTATTGAATCAAAATAAACATTCAAAAGGTTCAAGTATAGAGGTAACACAAGTATCTGGCTCCCTTTGAAAACACTCCTTGCATAAATTTTCTTATTCAGATCACTTGAATCTTGATGAATTTCAAACTTGGATGACAGTTCAACAAAACCAAGTAACTTTGTTTTACAAGTTACAAAATGCTTGCATAACTCTAATGTTAGCTGGACATGGCGCATTGAACCTACCTGATAGAACTGACAGCTCAGCTGTAGCATTCAACTGCAATGCATCTTCTATCACCCTTTCATCATCTGGTGTTATCTTGGCACTCTCTCAGAAGAGATGGTGTAGCATATCATCATATGGCAGTAATAAAATGAAATAGACACACAAAGTTAAAACTTAATTTCAATTCAAATAGTAATAAGAAGAATAATTTGGGAGGCTAATTATCCTTACTGGCAGCTGAGAAGCTGAATTGCGAAGGACGTGGCTACACGTGTTTGAGCTGCAGGCATTCAAGGGTGCCTTCGGCAGCCAGCCACACCAACCCATATATGAACATGAAGCACATCCTGAGATAAAAAGTGTTTGGTTTTTCCAGAGGGAGAAAAACATTAGTTGGTGTTGTGATATGATCTTGTGGTATTAGAAGATGGAATGAATGATGAAAATGTGCAGAGAAGGAGGTTAATATTAGTAAGCTTGTTGAAGTGCAGAGTTATGGTGCAGAGTTAAGGTGCAAGTGTAGTATAAAATACCACCGTAAACTCAATTGCAGATCTGACTGACTTATGTTAAGTGCAAGCCAAACAGTTACTTGAATATCAAATGTTGGTAGGGCCAAACCAGACTTCATTTACTTACCTCGTCTAGATTGATGAGCCCAAGCTAGCTTACTTGTTGGGGGTTAGTTGTCAAGAGGTACTGGTGTTTATGGTCAGGTCAGTGTTCTGCATTGTAACTGTTTACAGCAGGGTCAGTTGGTGCTCATGCAGGCTGGAGTAGCACTCGACAAATCTGAAATTCAAACAGGAGTATAGATTTAAAGAAGCTAGAATGTTCAAAATTATTGCAGTACAAATTGTGCCCTTATGGTACAAATCATTGGCATTAACAAGAGTTGTCATGGATGGGGGCAGGGGATTTGTAAGTAAACTATGATGCAATACAAATGCAAGCAAACTGCAAACAAATGAAAAACTTCAAACGTCATGATCCATGCAATAAATGCATTAATCTTAACAAGAGTGGATGGGGATGCGACAGTGCAAAATTTACTCTGATCACATATAGGAAAAAAGGCAAGTAAATGAAACTGAATTACTTAAGAATGGACAATTATCAACATCATAATTGCAGCAAATTCTAAATAGAATGGGGGAAGGGGGAGGTATTGCAAGAAAATAATGTAAAACGAATGAAGTCCGACTGTTTAAAAATGGAGGATGAAATTCATAAGTCCCATTAATGCAGTATAAAGCCAATATAAAATCATTTCAAATGTGTTTAGTCCTAAAAAATACCCCCTGTGGTGGCTTTGCTGATCACGTGGCATAAAAAACAATGAAAGCGATCAGCTAGTATAGGGGGAAAAAAATAAATAAATAAAAGCGATTTCAGATGCATAAATCCAACAAATGCAGCGATTTAACCGGTACTGCATTGGGGGTATTCATGAACAACTTAAGAATGTATGGGGGTTCAATTAGTTAACTGTTAGGCTATGCAAAAAAATAAGAGAATTTCTTTTCAATGTAAAGTTTGTCAATTCTATAAATTTAGGAACCACGTTTAAAGAAGAACTATAAAGCAAATTAATTGAAAGTTGACTGCTTCAAAATGGAAGTAGGGGATTGTTTAGCTTAATTAGTAATATAAAAAAGTTCTGATGTCCAATTCCATGAAACTACTACAATGTTGGGTGGGGGAAGTAAAATCATCAGCTAGTATGCAAAATAAATGAAATCATAAACCAGCCAAAATTGACAGTTTCAAACATTATCAATCTACAAAGGCAGTAATTTTAAATATGTCTGTCAATTCTCATTGAGGGACCCAAAAGTAAATTTATAACGCAAAATAATTGATGGCTGACTGCTTTAAAATGAAGGCCGGGGGTTGTTCTGTTAAATGCAAAATCGAAAAATGAAAGCTAATTTTCAAACTTCAATTATCAATTGACTAATCCTACAAATGCAGCAACTTCAACAAGAATACTGTAGGTAGCCCTACAGTATTCTTCTTGAGTAAACTAATGCAAATAATATAAAGTGAACCACTTAAAAATGGAGGGAGAGGGATTCAACTAGTAAGCTGTAATGCTAAAATTAAAGAGACCTTCTAACTGATGTACAATTTCAAACAGTGGTTTGGTGTATAGATATTTGCTCTAGAATGTGGAGGTCATGGGTTCGAATTCCACTCTTATCACACATCGATGTTGGGTAAAACCCAAAAAATGTTCTTTATCACTGATGCAATTATTTCCTCTTCTAAAACTATTCAATTATTAGCCAACTATAATTCAAAAAATGACACTGGTCTAGTGATTGAGGCATCTGCTTGCTGGAATCCTGGGTTTCGAATCCTACCCAAGCATGCCTGTGGACTTTTCTTTTTCTCTAGAGACTTGGAAATGATATTGGAAACTAACTGAAAGTGGAATCAAAAATGTAGAGGGAGGGTCAATTAGTTAACTTTATTGACGCAAAAATGAAAGAAAACTTCTAGTAAAAGTAAAATAAACAAATAAAAAAAATGGGGGATCCGAGAGTAAAATATAATGTAAAAAGACAATTAAAACAATTCAATGTTGACTGCTAAAAAATGAAGGGAGTGGGTTTTTCAGTTAACTAAATGATGAATGCGAAATAGATGAAGTTTCAATGTTCAATCCTACAAAGTGATTCAAAATTTCAGCACTGTTGGGTTGAAGGGGGGTGCCTTCAATCGTAAACTAGTATGCAAAATAAATAAAGCAAAGTGCCAATTGAAAGTTGACTGCTCCAAAATGGAAGTAGTGGATTGTTTAGCTTAATAATATGAAAAAGTAACAATGTCCAATCCTACGAAATTATAAAGTTGTATACATCTTTGTCAATTCTATAAATTTGGGAACCCATGTTTAAACTATAATGCAAATTAATTGAAAGTTGACTGCTTCAAAATGGAAGCAGGGGATTGTTTAGCTTCATTAATAATATAAAAAAATTTACAATGTCCAATCCTACAAAATTACTAAACTGTTTAGTTGGGGGGAGGGGGTAAAAATCATCAGCTAGTATGCAAAAAAATAAAAATTATAAACCAGCCAAAATTGATAGTTTCAAACATGATCAATCTTACAAAGGCAGTATTTTAAACATATCTGTAAATTCTACTTGGGGGATCCATGAGTAAATTTATAACCCAAATCATTGACAGTTGACTGCTTAAAATGAAGGGAGGGGTCGTTCTGTTAACTAAATGCAAAATGCAAAAAATGAGGGCTAATTTTAAAAAACAAAAACATTTCAATGATCAATTCTACACTAAATTTTAAAATGTCAACAGTGTTGGGTAGAAAGGGGGGTTGTTGAAATCGTAAAATCCTATGCAAAATAAATGGAGTCAGTTATAAACCCGCCAAAATTGATATTTTTAAACATGACTGACTAACCCTATCAGGACCGGGGGGGGGGGGGGGGGGGGGGGGGAGCGGCACAATGTGCCCCCCTACCGATTGTTTTCCCGTAACTTTTTAACGCTTACTGTGATCACCACAAAATTTTCCAAAAATATATCTACAATCATAATGGCAAATAATAATTGATACCGGGGGTTAGCTGTTGCCATGGCAACCATTTGTTTGACCTTGGGTTACACGATTTTACTGTTTTTTAGTTATTTTTTAAAAACTTTTTGAACATAATTTCCACTTATTTTTGATTTCTTTGCCAACTGAAAGAGGAATCAAAAATGGAGAAGGGTCAATCAGTTAACTTTATTAATGCAAAAATGAAAGAATGTCTAGTAAATGTCAAATAAACAAATTACCAAAACTGGGGGATCCATGGCTAAAAAAAGAAGAGGGGCATTATCAGTTAAATAAATGCAAAATGAGAAACAAATAAAGCACATCTGTAAAAGTTAAAAAAATTTCACAGGTCAATCCTACAAAATTATATTTTCACTACTTTTTTTTGGGGGGGGGATGAAATCATCAAATTTGGAAAATTAACCAAGTTATAAACCTGCCAAAATTGAAAAATTTGAACGTGATCAATCCTACAAAGAGCAGCAATTTTAACTATCTGTTTGGGTATTCATAACTAATGCAAAATTAAACTGAAAATGAACAAATTAGAAATGGACAAGGGCTCAATTAGCTAACTATAATTCAAAAAATGAAAGAGAATTTCGAACTAATGTAAAGTTTTAAACTGGTCTAGTGATTTAAGCATCTGCTCTAAACTGCCGTGATCCTGGGTTTCGAATCCAACCCAAGTATGCCTGTGTACAGTTTTTCTTTTACTTCGTCGCTCGTACCACGAACTGACCTATCTCAGTTTTTGGCGAAAATTACTTTTTTATATATTTGGATTACATAAAGTGAAATCTTTATCTCTCAAAATTTTGGGACGAAATCTCATCTCTAATTGTTGTTTACAGTAGTAAACAAAAGCGACAGAATGTCAAAAAAGATAATTTGGGGCTCACGAAGTGATGTATCGTGATAGGTCCTTGTAACGCGCATTTGACTTATATGAATATTCAAATGATATTCTTTTTTAAGGGCCAAATCTTTTATTTTTCTAAAGATAATTTTTCACAATTAAATTGCTTAAAATACGTTTAGCTTCTGCAACTAAAACATTGTAACCTGTAATGTTTACGACTGAATCAAACAAAATCATATAAAATATTATGTCTATGGAGGATGCGCGTCTGGTAATTGAACGTAATGCACACTAACATTGTGTATGTGTGGAATGGGAGCAGTCCAAGTTAACAACGACATGGCGTGTTATCCTGTGAGTTACCGGCACACCTGGTACATAGCAGTACGGTACGGACAGAGAACAGTGGAAGAAGCTAACAGTAACAGAGTCCGCAATGTCAGATGTACTTGACGCAAGCGCTTAGATGAGATGGTATCCTGTGAGTATACGTTTGATCAAAATACAACTTAAATTGTTTTAACATTTCGTTCTTGAACTTATTTCTCATAGATACTCTTGTCTCAATTCAGGCCTAGTCCTAGGCCTGGCCCTGGCCCTATCCATGGCAAGGACAGGCCTAACTCTCTAGTCTCTACTCTAATAATTTATTATGTTAAACTAAAACAATGTTACACAGTCTAAATCTAAGTCTAACGATAGGCTGGCTGGGTGGAAGCCAAATTAAATTGTTGTCTCGGTCGGGCCATGTGGATGGGATGGCGATAGGGGTGGTAGATATTGAAAGGGTTTATTCTGTCCTTGCCTTGGCTTGTTTAGTATATTGTAATTTTATTCACTCTACATGCTCTATCGTGTGACAAAAGCCTAACAGCAACAATAATCAGAGCAGAGTAAAAACTCACTTTTGATGCTGTTCATAAATCGTAATGGAATTAATAATCCATTGCCTACCTTGGTTCTATTTTGTATTTTAAAGAATAGCCACTATAATGTAGCCTCTGTCATGAATTTCTGAAAGGAGGGCATTTTGGGGGAAATTTGTCAGATAATGCAGGCTAAATGATAAATATCCGAAATATTCAAATATCCCACTTGTTGAAACACAAATTTAAATACTCTATGATTTCTAGGGCTTATTTACTGGTTTATTTTCATGGGATTATCCGGCTGGGAAGTGAAAACAATTTTCACATGCAGCATAAACATTAGTCTAGCAAGTGTTAAACAGTCATCCTGAAATGTGAATTTATAAAATAACTTAAGGATTTTATGACAAAGACATAAAGAGTGACAAGCCTACTTGTTAACTTTTTTTTTACTACAGCCTTGGACTCAACCCTGGTGAGCTACAGTATGGATGTTTTAGTAAGGGGGTCTGATGGTAGTCAAAATATTGTGCTCTCCGAACACCTGAAATTTCAGCCCCCATTGAGACTTCACCAGACAGTTAAGATAAGGTTGGGGGAAAGAATGGTGGAAGGGAACAGTGGTAGACATGGATGACATTGGAGGTAAGCTTAAGATGTGTAAATAATTAAACATTAGCCATTGACTCTTATCAGTGTCTGTACACGTTTTACATTCTTTCAGAATTACGGTATGTTAAGTACATGAAATTATAATTGTTTCATTAATCAGTCCGTTAATTTTTATTTCATTCTACAGGAACTGAGGACATAAGACGACATGCCTCTTAGCTCATTACTAGGCCATGCAGCAGAAAGTGAGTTTTACTGTTATACTAAATCATAAATATTGTGTGGTCTTTGTTACAGTATTCTGTTGTGTTTTTGTTCTATATGTCATCAGGTATTGACATTGCAACTCAGCGTGCATCATATCCAGATAAGTCTAATGTTACTCCTCAAATTCTGTATAGAAAGGGTCTTTTATTCAAACAATGGTTCTTTTTTTTCAGGTGCAATGTATACTGTAAAATGTTAAGCTAAAACCACCTAAAACCATTGTTGCATTATTCTGTCTCAATCTATGAGAGTGACTCAGGGGGCATCAGCAGCGTTCCCGATGAGAATGCAGCATTGGATGTTACTGCATCGGACACCACACCATAAGACACCTCACCAGACATTGGACACCAAACAACATTGGACACAACTGCTGAATCCCAATGAAATCATTTTTAAATTAACTTGTACGTTGAATAAATAGATTGAATAAAGGTTATGATACATTGTGTGTCTTTGGAGGAATGCATTCATTCTGATCATCTAGTTTTTCAAAATGCACATCATAAAATAAACTTCTGAAAATGTCATAAAAATCAATGTTTACATTTTCGAGAAAACAGTGAATAACAGTTGGATTTTATCAGTTATTTTGTGTACATTATTGTGTTTGATAACTGCTGTTGCATTTACATCATTTTAGACAGAAAATTTTTTGAGGAGGGGGGAAACGTGGTTACAATCATCTTTACAAAAAGTAAGCTTTCAGATTGAAACTAATCAAAACATTTCTGCTTATTTCCACAGCTATATCATACCTTTAAAGTAAAATTTAAAGATTTGAAGCTTTTATGTGCAAAATGCGAAGCAAATCAATTTCAATTCTTATTTTATTTGCAGAATTTCACTATATTGCTAAATTTCGGATTCATCATGATGAATCAATCCATTTCATTAGTATTTGGACTTTACATTAAAATAAGGACTCGGTATTTTGCTCATCAGCTGTATGACGTCATACCCGATAGGGGGTCACCTGACCGCATGTAAACATTGTCGCGCAATCTGTCTATTGTTAATAGCTTCCGTTGTTCATCATTGGGTTTCGTTGAATGACCAGCCTGGCAATCCTTTATATATGTACCCGTTTTGAAATGACATTCTTTTTATAATATCGTAAATCATTGGTTAAAACGGACAAATTGGCTTGTCATGTGATTGCATAACATACCGACAGTAATGAAGGACTAAATTCCAAAAAATTATAAAATTACCCCTGTAAAAGTTCCTATTATGACATTTTTTTAAAGAGAAAGTTTCCACCCGACTTTCCCCATGATGAAATGTAAACAAACAAAAAATAAACTTCCTTGTAATAACGTGTCCTGATTTAAAATACCTGTTTCCGACTATTACACACATTGAGCCCCCCCCACCCCAATTGTATTTTTAAAATCGACGCGTGATTCCCTGTATCCGTATTACAGATGCATTGAGTGCTATAGGCAGATTGTATTGCGCGTGCGCACAACACATCGACGTTCGGCACAGAGCGCAGAAATGGAACCTGGTCCCATGAAGTGACCTATCGCGATATGCCGCTCACTGTGTGTACGAAAACTGAACGCTATAATTTCACGAAGTAATGTATAACTTTGCCACTTTATGTTTACCTTAATATTTGATATTTTTGCATTAAAATAAAACAGTGTGAATCTATAACTATTATTTCACCCGCTGTAGTATTATCAATCCCAAAGAAGGGATATTTCTGTGGGAAATGACCAATCCAAAAATAGCTTAACTTTAAACCCCTTTTTACTCAAAAAGACAAAACTGAGACGTGGTACGAGCGACGACTTTAGGACTCGCAAAGTATAGCGGAAACTAACTGAAAGTTGAATCAAAATTGGAGGAGGGTTAATCAGTTAACTATATTATTGTAAAAATGAAAGAGAACTTCTAGTAAATGTAAAATAAAAAAAATAAAAAAACGGGGGATCCATGAGTAAAATATACAATAGGAACAATTCAATGGTGACTGCTCAAAAGTGAAGGGAGTGGGCTGCGAAAATGATGAAGTTTCAATGGTCAATCCTACAAAGTTATTCAAAGTTTCAGCTCTGTTGGGTTGAAGGGGGGGGGGGGAAGGATTGAATCGTAATTTAGTATGCAAATTAAATGAAGCAAAGTTGACGATTTCAAATACAACCAATAATACGCATGCATCAATTTTAACAATTTTTAAGTAAAATATAATGCCAGAAATAAGCAAAAGCAAATTACTAAAAGGATGATTTTCAAACATTATGACCTGTTCCTCCCTTTTCAGCAAAATTTATCAGGGGTTGATATGCACGAGTAGCCCATTAATATTTATATATTTGTTTTTCCAATCCCAACTTATTTTAATTCATTCTCTTTCAATTAAAGATGCTACTCATTGGAACATGGCATGGCACTTGCTATTAACCCTATCAGGATGAGGAGGGGGGGGTGCCCCCACTACAAATTTTCCCCCCGTAACTTAGTTCGATCACCGGGAAATTTTCTGACTTTTCCAAAAATATATCTAGGATCATATTGGCAAAAAATAATTGATACCAGGGTTAGCTGTTGCCATGGCAACAATTTGTTTGACCTCGAGTCACACGATTTTACTGGGTTTTTTTTGTTGTGATTTTTGAACCTAATTTCCACTTATTTTTGATTTCCTTGTCAGAAAAGTGATAGTGATGAGTGACGTGATAGTCTGAAATGGTTTTGGGAATTCAAAATGGCCGCCACTTTTGGTGACCATCTTGGATTTTGTGTTTTCAGCCTGTAATTATGGGGTCAAATTATATCAAGTTTTTTAACAATGTAATATTTTCTGTAATATTTTCAACATGCTAATTTCTTACTTTTCAGACCCAAAAAATATTTAGATTTGTCAACCAAGCCTTATTATTTCTCCCTGGGCCCTAGGTGGCGGCCATATTGATTTTTAAGTGAAAAAATGCAAAGAAACATTTTTTTCCCCAAAATGGAATAAATTAATGGATTATAACGCACCCAAAGATGACTCCAGTAACTAAATTAGGTTCGAACTATATTGATCTTGTAAAAATGTACAAGTTTGCCAAGTTTCAAAACATTCGCACTAAAAGTACAGAAGTAATGGGGAAAATGCGATTTTTGTCCAAAAATAGGCAAAAAACAGGCAAAAACGCCCTCTAGTAAAGATTTTTGGAAATTGTTTTGTTGACATCATGTACAACTCGGTGAAACAAACATTTGTGGCAAGTTTCATCAAAATCAGTCGAACACTTTGAAACTATGGAGGGGGGGGGGGCACTATGTGTCCCCCACCCCTCGGCCCAACATCCCCCCCAAAAAAGCCCGGTCCTTAGGGGGTTAAAAAGAGGTGAGAAACCTACGCTTGTTTTCTACTGAAAATACACCTTTTTCATTTAAAAATACAGCCTTTTTTTAGCATAACATCAAGTGCTTGCAAGGTAAACATAGCAGCGCATACATAGAAAAGATTGCCAATAACTTGAGTTGAAATCCGGAGCTTTAAAAAAAACCCAGCTTTTCTTAAATAGTAAAACAAAAGTAAATTTCATTCATTTTCAGGGAGTGGAGGAGCAGTAGGCCTGCCCTTTCTTTTTGCAGTTCAAACAGTACATGTCGACTGCCCAAACTGACCCTTTTTCAACATTTTGGGTAATGCCAATGTTACCTTGAGAATCATGACTGGGAATTAAAGACATTGATATTGTCCTACTCTGTATCATAGTCATCTAGGTTTGCTTCACATGTCACAGTAACTAATTTTTTCATAAAAAAACATGTATTTTTCCTGCACAGGTGAAAAAAAGGAGCTAAATTGAAGTGTGGAATATTTGGTAAAAATTGTTTTGGGGTATACTACTAATTTTAAATGAATATTTTGAATTAACAATCATAGCAAGCAGCTAAAATAGTTCATGGTTAAATGAATTTGTAGAATAAAGTTTAAAAACTGTTCAATTTTAACACTAGTTGCAGTTGTGGTAGTTCTAGGACCGACCGACCATGGCATGGACTCAGTTTTATCAACTGTTTCTGGGGTTTTTCATTTCTTTTTACATTTTAATGTACCCAATTGGTTACATTTAAAACGCTTTGGGAAAAAAACTTTCAATGGCCTTGTATATTTTTTGTTGACATTTTAGGTTTAAGACAAACCATGATTGTGATTATCACAACTATTTCAACACATAACAGTGTTATAGGGCACATGCTCCCTCTCATGTTAAAATAATTTACCAACCAACATTTTTCTATGAGCCTGTTTCAAATAATAAAGGCAAAATTACATGTGACTGAACCATTACAGTTACACCTGGCTTTTTTAGAAATCTTTGACCGCAAGAGCCCATAATTATTGTTCATTTTGGACAGTAGTTCAACATCTTCAGTATTTGTTCATTAAGTAAAATTATAAGTAGCCCTATTTAGAACAATTTTGAGCTAAATGAGTTGCCCACGAACCCATCCAGGCTTGTTTTTAGTATACAAATTAGAGCAAAATCCAAAATGGTCTGAGTGATGGTGCTACTGCAAGGATTGGTAGTGTTCACATTTCCCGTTTAAATTGATGTTCATGAAGAGTAATTAAGATTTTTCACCAACTTACGTATCTGTCTTTCCTGCATAAACCGCTCGTCCTTGACTCCAAAGAATGCTGGAAAGTCGAACACCAAAAAACAACGGCAATAAAACGGTGGTTGGTGGTTGACTTCACTTGAAGTTGCAGCCATGTTGTTCAGAATCTAGTTGAGTTCGATATATTGAAATTGGCGCGCACGAGGTTCTCTATAAAAGACTGAAGGACCAAAGGGCAGTATACCAGTTGTATGTACGCTTTGTACAGATACCGTGAAGTCAACCAGTTAATAGACTAACTAGGTTAATCTCTAATTATTTAAACTGCCTGTTCGCAAGAATGCACTGCTGGATCCTTCAAAAAGGAAGTGTATTAAAAGACGCAGGGATTGTTGCATAACATCGAGGACATTTGAATGATTAGGCAAAAGCTGCAATGCGCCTTTTCGTTAATTACTTAAAGTAAAGATGTAGTTTTCAAAAGCTCTCCCCATCGGTCTTACGTATTGTACTTAAAAAAGGTTTAATTCCTAGCATGAAGAGGGAATTTACAACGGCTTTTTGAATCGGGAAAAAAACTCGAGATGGACACCTTTTACTGAAGTTAAGGTCACTAAACCATGGGCAAAATAATTTAAATCTTGAAGAAAATTATTAATTTTATTTAGCTTATATAATTATAAAAGTTTAGTAACAGACCAATCCATTAAGCCACGCCCTTGCTGTATTGACCAATCACAGACGTGATTGCGCAACCAAAAATCCAACAAACGGTTGGTGCATGTGGCCCGCGTGCACAGTGGGCGGGGCTTATTGATCGGTCTATTCAAATAAATTTTAACGTTTCTCCACTGTGTTTTTCATTTGTCTATAAAAAATATTTCTAATGAGATTATTTGATAATTCAATCACTCTACAATAAGACTGGATGAGCAGGCTTCAAATTCATTGTATTCGGGCTTTCGTAGCGACTTCAGTGAATTTCGCCCCTCCCTCATTATTCATAACCCCACCCATTCGACCCTGACGTAGAGTAAAGGGAAATCCCCTTTGTCAATATACCCTTTGTAACAAGCTAATCGCGGGCGATTATCTGGGTTAACACAAGCATTAACGATACTACATTAAAAAACAAATCAGGTAATCTTAATTTCATTTTTATCGGCTTTTTAAACAATTAAAATGTTTTTATTTTACAGAAATCCAAATTTGTTTCTTTCCATTTCATTTTTTTTTATAGCGATATAACAAATACTAGAGATCAAGATGACTTAAGAGCTTTGCAGGTTCGGTTGCTTGCTTGTATCAGTTTTAAAGGTAAATGTTATCAGTGGCTATTGTAAGAGAAAATTATATCCTGATTTAAAAGCTGACTTAATTTCATTCTTGTTATCAAAGTAAATATACAAAACCAGGATTCAATTGCAAATGTAATTGCAAGAGTTATAAAAAAACCGAAAAACAGATAAAACACTATTATTAATAGTTATAAATAAATAATGTTACACCTTAAAGGTAAATGTAGGAGGAAAAAATGTGAAAATTATATTAATTATATTTTCATGACACTGACAGTATTTAAGACAGATTTCTATGGAAGATTGGTACTGGTATGAACTTCATAATCAGCAAACTTTCAGACTGATACTGTATTGAACCTTTAATTACATAAAACTAAATAAAAAATTAAGCTGAAATTCAGTTGTTGGAAAAAGAAAATGAATTTGAAACAATCAAATAATTCAACAAACACTGTATAAAATAATAATTCTAGTACAAATAGCTCCTCAAAAGGCAAAATCATGGAATGTAACAATTTCAACTGAAACGTTATTTTTGTATACTTATATATTTCCTTTCTAGAGCCAAATCTGTAAAAGTTGGCATCCATTTGGGCCAAGTGTGTCAAAGAGAACATTTTACTTTGTCTTGTAGTCCCTAATTTGTCAGAAATGGGAGCAGAAGTTTGCCATGTACACTCAAAGCAAGCACTTTTACACATGGATATGTTCCCCCACTAAAAAAACTTTGTTGGCAAAAGACAACCAATTCAGTTCTTCACACATTATTACTAGGCCTGATATCAGTGGAGGCATTAAGCAAGTTAAAGTGTAAATCATAATCTCCAAAATCATTCAACAATAATCCAAACTTGACATAAAGGTTTTATATCAAAATGTGTTTTTTATGGATAGATGTTGTAGCAAATTCTGCTTAAATTGGCTAGTTTAGAAGAAATGTTCTTCCAAGCAGTTGGGGCATACAGGGTAGGAGACAATTATGGCCACTAAATGATAAGCCAAAACCTGTGCAGTCACATGTATGACTTGGAGTGTTTAAAGTTAAGTTGCTAGTTTAGTTAATAATCTGAAGTGAGGGTAGTAACAAATACATAATCTGTGTGTAAAAAGAAAACTAGCTTTAGAAACACAGAAGTTACTACATTGAAGGTTACAAATGCTACTGTGCTGTATAATGCGTTGAGTGTGTGAAAACAATCGGGGTGGTAGGGAGGTGTATGCAGGATCCAATGTTTTTTGTTCAAAAATAAAACAAATTAGGGAGGGAAAACGACTTACTGATCAAACTTTGTCTCAAAAGATAATTCAGAAAGGTTGAGAACACGTCAAAGAGCAGATTAACAAGGTGAGGTGGCACATATTGCTGCCAGACCATGCCAGAAACACCGGGGCAAACCCCTTCTCTTTATTCGATAAGCGTACTGGGTCCTTTTACGTGCATTACACAACACACGTGACCAACGGCTTTACCTCCCATCCGAAGGACGAAGCAATAATGGTTAAGTGTCTTGCGTAAGGACACAAGTTTCAAGACCGGAACTCAAACCCACACTCTGCCGATTAGAAACACCAGAGCTCGAGTCTGGTGTTCTTATCTGCTCGGCCACGACAGAGAGCAAATGTACAGAGAAAAACCCACAAACACTTCAAGCTAATCTTATTCAAAAGATAACCGTGAAAGGTCGAGAAGGAGCATCTAAATCCTCAACATTTCCCTCGGGTCCATGGTAGGCTTTGTGATGCTTGCGAGCTTTTATAGTTTTTGCCCAACTATTTTAGTTTTATTTGTGTGTGTTTTTTCGAAGAAATATAGCAAAATCAAAGCGCTACACAAATACTCATAATTCAAACTAGACCCCTACTCAAAAGATAACAAAGAAAGATGACAACAGAGAGCATCTTCATCTACAACGACTTTTTCAGGGCCCTCGAGCGGGGGGCCCTGGACCCCATAATTTTGCATTGATACTTGCACGCTCCTTTTATTTTTGCTGACTGACATTTAAAAAAAAAATTCAAAAGAAAAGCGCAAAAGAGGGAATTTTCATAATTAAAGAAAATCTTGTTCACGCTGCTTTCTGTGCTGTTATAAGTATCTTCCCATTGACCATACCTTGGATCTAAACAAACATAAATTGTTTCAAAGTTTCAGAATCAAGCTTATAGACCACGGGAGTCATGAGGACAAAATCAAAGACTTTAACGGTACCCAGCTTTCTAATATGCAGGAGACTCTATAATTTGGAATTTCGACTGGGAAGATAATTTTCAATACCAAAGAGGCTTGTGTCGAAGCTTGGTGGTTTTCCCATTGCCATCTCTCCCATCACCTTGCCAACGAGGGGAGCCATTTTGAATCCTGTGCCTGTACAATTAGGGAGAGAGAGTTTTGTAAAAATAAATGACCAACTGAGTAAAAACTAAACTAAAGTGAATTGAAATAAAGGGTTGAATTGAATAGTGACTGTCCCACTGTCTTGCTTTGTCACATCTGCATGCTCAAATTTGAAATCCTCAGAGTAACGTAAGTGGCTATATCACTTGGTTTTTCGGTGCGCTGTGAAGCAGCTGCATTGGAGACAGTGAACATCCAGACACTATTTCCAATGAATGTGTTTGACACAAGGGAACTTCTTTTCCAGTTTGGAATAATTATAAGGTTGGGGGCATATACAAAGCTTGCCCCAAATCACTGTGATATGACAACACTGACTTTAGTCCAAGGAATTCAAACTAATAATCATAATAACATAATACACAGTTCTTTCATAGCGCTTTATCACACCCGATGGGCATCTCAAAGCGCTCAGTGTTTTTTCCTGCAATGTATGCGGAGTTCCATTTACATTTTGAAGTATGAGACCAACAGTTCCTTTACATAGCACCATGTAATGGTTTACAAGGTGCTGTGGCGCAATCTGCAGCTAATAAGTGCACTGGGTTCTTTTACGTACATTACACAACACACAGGACCTACGACTTTACGTCCAATCCGAAGGATGCAGCAATAACGGTTAAGTGTCTTGCTTAAGGAAACAAGTGTCACGACTTGGACTCGAATCAGAAACACCAGAGCTCGAGTCCAGTGTTCTTATCCGCTCGGCCACGACACGCCACCAGAATTTACTTGTGCCCAAGTGAGTCACCGTCAAATAAGGCACTCACCTGACATGCCACATGCAATAGCAATGTTGGGATGCAGCGGATGGGTTCCAATGATTGGTTCTTCTGTTGGTGTACACTAATGTGGACAAAAAAAAGAGGATGATTTCGTTTTTTTTAAAGACTTATAGGCCAGTCTTTACTTGCATAGATCTGAACTGGCTTTTTACCTAACTCACATGAAATCCACTTTCTGTCATCACTAATATTACAAATGAATGAAAAAACTAAAAATATGTTTGTAAAGGAAGAGTGAAATCATACATGCAGAGAAATTGTCAATAGGGAAGACAGTGTAGCCACAAAGACAGTTTTTATATTTTTTTTGAAGCGTGTGCATCAAACAGTTTTTTTGTGTATAGGCCTTAAAACAGACAGAAAATGAAGTACCAGTACACACTCACAATGTTTCAACTACCTGTATTGGTTAGGTGCACTCACTGGAAGATGAGAAGCACTAGTATGGGACAGGCTGTTTTGAAACCTTTGGAGTCATCATATAGTTATAAAAATGGACTTGTGGGGGAGGGGGAGGGCGATGGAGGAATGGTGTGGTTGGTAGTTGGTGGGATATGTGGGGAAATGTAATGAGGAGCAAAATACATCTTTCAGGAAGTTTTCGATAAGGTTTGATATATATTAGGAGACATCCCAGGAAAGGTGTAATTTGTTCTCTTTAAATGTGATTTGTTTATCTATACGATATCTACACAGAGGTCTTCGTAACTCCTATAAAACCAACTAGAAGTGGTCCAGGAATGGTTAATTACCATATGCCCTCATAAGTCATCAATTACATAAGCACTTGCTCCCCCAGTCTCTCAATGGCCACCGCCGGAAACAGTTTCAAATTTTCCACAAACAAGATGATAATTGGCTGGAGACTGTCGGAGCAAACCTGTGGCTGGGCAATAATTACTTCCCCCCCCCCCAAACACCCCTTCCCTCATAAACCATACCACCCGACCTCCCAAGTCATCTTTACCTTATGTTGTTTTTTTAATGCCGTGCGTTTCTCATACATATAAGCATGCCGGCTTTATAAACACAATCACATTTAAAGAGAACAAATTACACCTTTCCTGGGATGTCTCCTAATATATATCAAACCTTACCAAAAACTTCCTGGAAGATGTATTTTGCTCCTCATTACATTTCCCCACATATCCCACCAACTACCAACCACACCATTCCTCCATCGCCCTCCCCCTCCCCCACTAGTCTATTTTTATAACTATATGATGACTCCAAAGGTTTCAAAACAGCCTGTCCCATACTAGTGCTTCTCATCTTCCAGTGAGTGCACCTAACCAATACAGGTTTTTGAAACATTGTGAGTGTGTACCGGTACTTTATTTTCTGTCTGTTTTAAGGCCTATACACAAAAAAACTGTTTGATGCACACGCTTCAAAAAAAAACATTAAAAACTGTCTTCGTGGCTACACTGTCTTCCCTATTGACAACTTCTCTGCATGCTACATGTATGATTTCGCTCTTCCTTTACAAACAAAATATTAAATATTTGGAGAGACAGTATTTTCTCAATAGATCTGGATGACTGGTTGTCATTAGTGGTTTCTTTGCCCGCCTTTCACCTCATCCCGTTTGAATTCTGCCTTAGACTGGAGCCTTGCATGTAGATCATGTTTTAAGTCTCCACCACATATAAAACTGACAAGATCCCTTGGCTTTCATTATCAGAAAGATTTAGAATAAAATCAATAAATAAATGACCCACAAACCGTGTACATGCAGGGTTCAATGATGGCTGGCTCACTCTCTAAACCTCGGATGTGACTGTGAACGAACTCTTTCATTTCTTCAATGTCAGTTTGCCGAATCCCCATTCCCTTGTCCCTGAAATCGGGGTCAACTTCATGCCAGAGTAGATGGTAATTGACCTAGAGGCAGAAACAATGAATGAGCTTATGTTTGATTCCCTTTGCACAGTCTGACCCTGACAATTATAAGAAGATAAACAAGTTATTTTCTTTTGAGAATTTAACAGGAGTTCTAAGATTAAACTAAGACAAATCATAATTAAAAATGTCTGTAGCATCCAACTAACTTTAAAAGTATCTGAAACAGGAACACTACTCTTGGTCGGTATTTCATCCCCACCTCAAAAAAAAGAAGAAAAAGTTAATAATTAAATAAATAAATATACTTGTCTACATAAAACAACAATAAATATGTTGACAATTAACATGGTCCACATGACTGCCCTTCTTGCTACAAGAAAACATTTCTGAAAAATGGGTGTTCGTTGGTTTTGTCTTGTGTGGATTTATACAAACTAAAATGGCAGGAAAGAAGATACATAAAACAATACTAAAGATGTTTACAATTGACATTGTCCATGTGGCTGCCCTACATGCTGCAAATTAGACTTCTGAAAAATGGGAGTTTGTTGGTTTTGTCTTTTGTGGACTTGAACAAATTAAAATGGCAGGAAAGAAGCAGTCAAGTGTGGAATGGATTGCTTTACCTTTACAAGTCCTGGGTACTCTCGGCTTGGAAAGGCTGCAATTCGAGCATTGACTTCAGCATCACGCTCACTAACATACGTTAAGAAAGGAATATCTTTCAATAATCCTGGTTCTTGCTCTCTGAAATAACACACATTTACTCTCCAAGTCTGTCAGGAATAAAAACAAAACAAAACAACATACTTCATATTTGTATCTGGTTTTGTGTATTGTTATGAGATTTTACAAGCATAACATTCTCTTTTAAGATTCACATTTTTATTTGCTAAAGTTTCTAAACAATTTTGAAGTACCAGACTACTACACATAAAAAAACAATTTACAATAATAAATATGTCTACTGTTTATGTCTCCCACACTGAGCAGCCTCTTTTTAAGCTCATGTAATGGCGGAAAACAATTATTGAAATTACATAATTCTGACAATACTCTCAAGGAACTTATATTATACTTATTTCGCTAAACCAACAGCGGGAAAATATTCTTAAATGTTCTCAAATACAAATGATTCCTACAGAGGATTTGTTAAAATCTTCTATAACGTATCAGCGCAAAATTGATAGAGAAAGTAATGATTACAATTCGATTCCAAATGATCTGTTACCTTCAGAGGAAGATCTAAACCTAAAGGTTTCAGCAGTTTGGACGCCCAGGTTCCAGGCGTTAAGACAACTCCCTTAGCCCTGAACTGGTGACCTTCGCTGGTGTGGACTGTAACCAGTTTACCTGGATCAATTCTCAAAACTTTCTCTTCATCGAGAAGAGTTCCTCGGTTTTTCACAAGTTGGTTCTGAAACACAAGAGAAAACTAATTGCAACATAAACCGACTTGGTAAAATTTCATGCCCTTAAATTATTTTACAAGTTAATAGAAGAAAAGTTAAATTTTGGGGATACATTCTAATGTGAGAAAGTTTCAAAACATGTTGTACAATTTGAAATGTGGCATTTAGTCATTTATGTCAAACAAGATAAATCAAGAGTTACATTGAAATTTGTGATGGGGAAAGCAGTTGTGTGATATTATGATTGGAAGCAGTCTAAATTAATTTGGCAGCATTATCTTATGCCCAGAACAGTGGATCAAGAACGTCAAGTAATGGATATCCGTCTATGGAATAATTCCATTGTCATGGGTAATAAAGACAAAGTTCTGGCAAATAGTATCATTAAATTGGACAAAGGAAGAAAGGATGGAAAGGAGGAAGGAAAAAAAGAATGAATGAATGGAGGAAGGAATGGATGGAATGAATGGAAGGTAGGAGGGAAGGAGGGAATTAATGGAAGAAAGGGAGGAAGGATGGAACGAAGGAAAAGACACGAAAAAAAGAAGCAAGGAATGGAGGAAGGAATGGATGAAAGGAATGAGGGAAGGATGGAACAAATGGAAGGAAGGAAAGAAGAAAAGAAAGAAGGAAGGAATGGATGGATTGAATGGAAAGTAGGAGGGAAGGATGGAATGAATGGAAGAAAGGAAGGATGGAATGAAGGCAAAAAAAATGGAAGAAAGAAGCAAGGAACTGAGGAAGGAATGGATGGAATCAGGGAAGGATGGAACGAATGGAAGGAAGGAAGGAAAGAAGGAAAGAAAGAAGGTAAGAATGGAGAAAAGAATGGATGGAATGAATACATAACAGGAGGGAATGAATGGAATAAATTCTTCTAAAAATTTCCAGTCTAGTAAATACTTGGAGATACAAGCCCTGCAGTCTTGTGGATTTTCCCTCCAAATTTGAGCCCTGCCTTAATTTATCACTTGTATTTGTACAAAAGCTAATAACATACACACCTGCAAGCACTGCACAGCCTTGTGTGCGTCTATGGTCAGTAAATCATATCTGAAAACACAACATCCAGGGAAGTTCAATTCAGGGTAGTTTTCTCCCAGTTGTTCTTGGCTCAACTCCATACAAGTGTAACCAGCCAGTCTGGCACAGAGCAGTGAAGCAGTATACAGTTTGTTCCGTGAAGGAGAAATGAATAAGCGATGAGCTTTACTGCGTGTTGAGAGAAAATACAACAGGTACATGTTGTTAAATAACAGTACATTTCTAATTTGAAGTATCCTGATGAAGTTACTTCATTATTTTTATTATTATTATTATAAGTGAGCAATCTAGATGCACTAGTTTTCAGATTACAAGAAATGTTGACATGCTTTATCTTATTTCTAAATTCTGGTTAAAAACAGAGAGTATAGCTTAACTTCATAAGAAGGGGTGCAGTCTAGTAACTATATAATATGATTAAATAAAATGTTAGAAATATTTGTTAAACCAACTGAGTCAACGTTGTAGACGATTCTTGTTCTAGTTGAGACCACATCTGATGTTGTTCAGGCATTGCAACTTCATGCTTTGGGTCTGTATAAGGGTAGCAGATGATCCGTACTGCACCATGTGAACTACCTCGACTATGGGGTAATGAAAACTGAAAAAATAATACGTATATGGTACAAATGTAAACAAAAATAACAGTACAAAAACATGGAATGAGAAACCTTTTGGAGGCTTAAACATGCAGCACTGTTTAAAACAAACCTTCAGATATCAACAGATTTGTATAAAAAAAAAAAAAAAACAACAACAACAAAAAACACAAAAGAGAACAGAACAGAACAGAACAGAACAGAACAGAACAGAACAGAACAGAACAGAACAGAACAACAAAACAAACAAACAAACAAACAAAAACAGAAACATACACAAAACAGCACAATACTGTGCATACTATATAACATCAATTTGCTGTCCTTCCATTAAGAGGCAAGTTTCGACAAGGTAAATTAATTTGCATATTCATGAGACATTACGTGATGCATGCATTTTTGCATTGGTTTGTCATTGGACAACCATATAGTGATGACCACTTTGTAGTAATAAATAGGTAATTAAGACAAAGGAGAATAAATAAACATAAATGCAATGCAAAATAGAAAGCCAGCCTTAATAAAAAATTTTATATAACTATCAAATCTGTCCGATATACATCAATGAGAGAAAATCAGAAATGTAATTAGTTGGCCACAAAGCCTCATAGAAATGGATTGGTACTATTTATGGGACTGCATCATGCGCTAAGTTCTTGACAAAAATGAACAGTGTGTTATTCAATGTTTCCTAGACAATATGAATCCATCTAACTTGAAGGTTTGTAAACTATTAGGCATATCTTAAGGTTGTGCATTAGTTTTATCTGTTTAATTCCCAGACTTACCTGGTCCAAAAGCAACACTTTATACCCATCTTTTGAAAGCTGGTAAGCTGTGCTGGAACCCAAAACACCAGCACCTATTACAATGCAGTCATATTCGGCCGCCATTATGACAATATGTCCAACTGGTTACCCAAACTTGACACGGTTATAGTCCTACAGTCCACAGTACAAACTGCAGAGTTAAGTACCCTACACAAATTCAATATCCTTTTGTCAATATCAGAGAACTTTCCTTTCGACCCAAAGGTCACCAATCTATACATACTGACACAGCTAACAGGTATAGTCATCGACCTCATACTGGGATTGCTTTTTTTTTTATAGTTTTCTATGAGAGTATCAAAAGAGGCTGATAGATAAATTCTTTCAAAACTTTCACTGCTAGTTTCCATTTGCATTCAAAGAAATTGTGGCTGAAAATAAAAATTGCTCGCCATTCACTTCAGTCTTTTAGTGTATGATGTAGGATCTAGCTTATTACGTGTGACTTAAGAGTAAGGCTACATTTTTATGGACAGGTATACATTTGTTTTTTTTTCAATAATGTATGTTTTCAAAATAAGTGTTTCTCAAAGTGGCACCAGCTGCAGTTTTATTTCAAAGAGTTTAAATTTTTTATTACAAGGCTTCAAGAGATATTTCACAAAACAATGTTTGTCTCCCCTTCCATTGTTCATCCCTTTCTTTTTCTGACTGCATTCTGCCTCTCTCTTTTTACTTCGTTCTACTTGACTGCTTCTGTTACTCCAGTCAGTATGTGTGTGTTGTGTTGTAATTTAGCCTTTGGGAAAGACTCTGCTAGTGTCAAAACATGAGGCTATTAAAAAGTGTTTGCAACAATATTTGAACACAAGTTTGTTCAGCTGAAGAGTTAGAAAAGGTTTGGTTTAGTTGGTTTTTTTTTCCTAAGGAGTAGCAAACTCTCAGGGAAAAGAATTGCTTTTTGACAGTTCCTTAACAGTGTGGCAAATGGTAACTGGTTTATGGATATTTCCTCATTAACTGTCATGTGTTATACTCTTATCTGTGTTTATTTTGCATATAGACTTTTTGTACATTAAGAGATAATATCAGAAATTTTGTTTCATTAACAAGAACATCAAAATTAATCAATAACAATATATTGAATATTAGTTGTATTTTTTACCCATACACCGATGTGTGTTAAGCACTGTATACTCAGTACTTTCCCAAGTCCAGTGAACAAATATTCACAGGCATTTTACTCGGGTGGGATTCGAACCTACGACCCCTGTCATTCTAGAGCAGATGTCTTACCAACTAGACTACCAAGACTACCCGGTAGCTAGAGGCAGTTCGAACCCCATTAGCAGCGGGTACCGTGACTATTATAATAGATGTTAGTTTCTGCATCGGGGATAACAATATGTTGGTAAAGCCAGCAAAATAGACCGATCCATTGAGCCCCGCCCCTAAACATATTGACCAATCACAGCATTGGCTAAATCACTACTATACACGTGGGCAACACAATGTGCATCTCTTCTATGCCACACTGTACGACATGAACGCGCACGCTGTCTGTACGCGCACGCATGTTTACATTTTCCAATAGGATTTTTATCGTGTCAGACTTTTGTCGTCCTTTCGGTGGCGTACCCAAGGCTGTGATTGGTCAACACATATGGGGGCGGGGCTTAATGGATTGGTCTATTGAACAAAACTACAAATCACAAAGTGTCATAAAAATGTCCAACACCGGCTAAAAAAGTCTTACATTTTAACGGATATGATAAAAAGTGTTCAATGAAATTGTTAAATTAACTTTAAGCATCAAAAAATATAAATATTTCATTTTTCTTTCAGAGTTTGTAGGCTTAGATTGAAATTAAGATTTGATTAGAGATGGATTGTTTGTTAGGTAGTGGTGCTGGAAAAAAACAACAACCGAGATTCTGAAATTTGTAATCTTTGCTTTGGACCTTAACACTCAAGCTGTCTTTAAGAATTCTTATTGGATGTGTTTTTCTTATTATTGTAAACAAGTCTTAGAGTTGGAAACTCACGAATTATCTTATTGCATAAGTTTGGCAATCAGTAAGGATTACAAATCAAAACCAGAAGTTTGTACATTATGTTATAAACTTTACTCTATAATAAAACATATTGCCAATTTTTTATACTTTGCATAATATAAATCTTTTCAATCAATATTAAATTTCCGGTAAAAATTTCAATCTTTTTCATATCAAGGTTCTAAAATATAAAAAATTTACCACACAAGGCTGGTTTATATTAAACTTGTCCCTGTATAGTTGTATCATACAACAATGCACTGAGCCATAATGTGCTTCTCTTCATCAAGGTGTATTAATAGTTACCTGTGATGGCTGAGTTGGCTACGTGCTTGATTAAACAGCTGAACATCTCGTAACTAATTCGGGATACATACTCCCCCATAGAGTTGAGGTCGTTTAAGGAATGTTTTCAGCATTTTTGGTGATAGAGAAAATCATATAAGCACATTTAGGGATCTCAGGATAATGTGCTATAAAAGAAATTGTCATTACTATTTTTATCATAAAAAATAGTGTATCTACTTTAAAGAAGATTGGCCATGAAATGAAGATTTTACACTTGAAATCCCTAAATACACCTATATCTACCATCCTCTTTAATGTGTCATAAAATTATACATTTATAATACATGTAAAATTATACATTTAAAGAAATTAAAGAATGAAACACAAATAGTTTGTGCATATTTTTTGTTGGGAAGAGCGAAATCGTACATGTAGCCGTGAACAATTTAAGGCGTGGGAATAGACAGTAGTTTGTCCACTCAAAACATTTTGAAGGTATAAATTTAGAGCACCTTAGACAGTCTTTTGAAGGGGACACGCATAGAAAATTGTATACAACCAGATCGCAACCGGAAAAAAAATTATAATATCGGTTTTGTTTGTTTGTATGCCTCTCATGCCTCTCTGTGTTGAAGGAGTAGCAGATCACCTGCTTCTGAGTAAAACCAAAGTAGTTCATCAAGAAAAGCAAAACATTCAAAATAAAAGGAATGTTTTTACTACAGTAAACAGTGAAGGGGAAGTCTCGTACATGTATTTTAGGTGGAAGCCTTAAACCCAGCAGTGTCTAGGGCAGATTAAAGCAGCCTAATTTTCTAGATTTGTAATAAATGAAGCCTATTTATAATGTATTGTCTGCAACACACCATGTGACCTTAACCAGTTGGCGCCTGATGTCCTGTTTGCACGCAAATGTTTCCCCTGCCTGGAAACGGAAGCCAACTTATGACGCCATTGTGCAATGTCGGACCACCGGACCGCAGGTGGCCTGATCATTCAACTGCGGATGGCAACTGGTTAAAATTACCTTTATGAAAACTGAAGTCGCGACCAAAGAAAAGTTTGATATGTCATTGCAGTCATTGTTTCTAGAATAAATCTGAAAGTTCTTTTAACCGCTTAGCGCCGAGGTTTTCAAAAGTTTTCCGCGCTACCTGACAGGATAAATTTCTCAGAACGACCGGAATCATTTTCTTTGAGAATACTGCTGGCACAAAGAAACCCTGACTAAACAAAGCCAAGAGAACAAAGATTCTCATTGAAGCACTGGGATTTTTTTTTTTTTTTCTTTGAGAAATATCAGATTCATTCACCGTGTATTGCAAAACCTCAGCCGTGAGACATGACCGATAATTGGTCCTACAGCCAGAACCAAGGCTGGAAACTCGATTCACTTGGACTTACATGTACCTCCATTGAGCCAAAATACAATTATAAATAATGGTGGAAGCCTTTCAATGTCTCGTAATTCAATTCTTTTAATAAAAGGACAAAGGTCTGGAATCAGGGATTACACAATAACCCCTGTATAAAGGAAGAATTTCAGCATTATTTCCAGTACCATCTGTCCTTTGTGCGGGTGAAACAAGGCATTACATGGTGAGTGCACTCAGAAATGGAATGTCTGGGCGACCTTCATTTTGGTCTTCCGAATTCACACAAAAATACAAAGGTCGTGTCATCCGATTTCTGGCAGGGAAAATATTGGCATGTATCAGAGTCCAATTTCATAGAGATGCTTAAGCAGAAAATATTACTTAAAAAATTACTGCTAAGCAAAAATGAGCAGGATACCAGTCACAAAATGTACAAGTGACATGGTATTTTGGCCGGTAACCTTATTCTGGTAAGCATAAATTTGTTGTGCTTAGCTATTTTTTGTGCTAAAGCAGCTCTATGAAATTGGGCCCTGGTCCTCCAGCACTAACTGGTTAAAAGGCAGTACTTTACAGCTTAAAATGACTGGCATTACACATACTTAATACAGGGCACTGCCAGGGTTAACAATAAAACAGCTGCATGGATCCAATCTCGAAAATAAAAACCTCAAGAGTTTGTGCATCTTCCTTGGATGGTTGCATCACCTCTGGGTGGACCACGTGATTAATTTTCAAAAAAGTGTTGAAATTTGTATCTGACCTTCAGGAATGAGTGACTCCTAATCCTGGATGGATAACAAAAATGACGATGATGATGATCTTTTTTGATCGGTACTGAGGGCATGTCTCCGTCACCTGAGGCTCTGACTGCTTGCCTGGACGAGAGATGCAAACTCCCCATTAGGAACTGCCAACAGCTGCTGGGGTGACCCCTTCTCAATGATCTCCCCGTCGCTCATGACTAAGATGGTGTCACATTTCATGATGGTTGCCACACGATGCTATAATCGTTAAAAATGAATAATCACAAACCCATGCATCATTGATTTTAAAAACAAAACCTAGACAATTAAACCAACATGAACCCAACAAAAAATAAATTTTTAAACAAATAAAAAATTTCTGGTTTTCATAAAGATCTAAAAACTGTTCACGTCTCACATGTATTCAAACATTAAAGACCATGCTTTTGTTCCCTTTTGACATGTTTCAGCACTGACATGGGAAACCACAGTTATTTTTTTTTCAAATACGTACAAGACTTGCACAAAAATTTAATAATAGCTTAAGAAACATATGGTTCACTCATCATTAGGTAACTATTACAGTTCTAAGCTATCATTCATTTAAGGCAGAAATTCAGAATATTTAGACATTTCCCAAAACTAAAATTCCCACTTTCTGCATCCTTGAGTGATATTTCCAACTTGACAGTAAAGTGTACTGAAGTTCTACGCTGGTTTATGTAGCAACAGTGGTGTAACTAAGGGGAGTGGGGGGGGCACATGCCCCCCCCCCCCCAATTGATGTCTGTGCCCCATCCCCACGGGTGCCCCTATGTGAAATCTGGACTTTTGAGATTAAAAATTACAAGAGTAAAATGTTACGTTTTATAAGCTTTTATGTAGCAATTGCAATGCTTTTTCGCAAACTATTTTCTATTTACACACAGACAGTGTATTTGTTTTTACCTCCATGCCAGATTATCTTATAAAAAACAGTGAACGGCATAACAAGAGCCCTCAAAAGGGGCTTGTTTAGGAAAAGTGAACATTTTTAATTGACCAGAAGTGCCCCCCTAGAAAAAATGGTGCATCCACTTCCCCTTGTGCCCCTTTAATATGTCACCCTAGTTTCGCAGCTGTGTAGCAATGACCAAAATGAACTAGTTTTGTGGAGGGACAGTTTCTTTTGAAAGCAAATTATAAATATTGTCAAAATCCAATGCAAAACTTCTTACTGCAACAGTCAGGACAGTTTGGTCTTTGAAGGCTTCATTAACAACCTGCTGCAAAGTCCGGTCCTACGACACAAAGACAAAAACAAACTTAAAATGGACCTTTCCCATGAAATATGCTAATTGCATTCACGCACGCGTACAGACCCTGTTGGTTGGCAAACGCCATTGAAATGTGCACAAAGCAGACGCACAAAGCGCGTACGCGTCATGTGCCCATCAGTCCCATGCAAAAGGGCGCACTGTTCCCAAAATTTTGCCAACCAAAATGTAAGAGCGCACACGCGACGTCCAATTTACATATTTCATGGGAAAGGTCTATTATACTTCATCTTCTTTTCTTCCAACACTGCAAACTGTTAAAAACCAAAGAGATAACTCATACAAAGTAATAAGATTGTGGCTTATGCAGCAGAACTAACACCCGTTTCAGACTGGCGCTCCATAGTCGCGCCGAACCATATTATTGAATTTAGTACAAGAAAAGTTTGACCTCTGAACAGTTGGGAGTGACTAGAAGTCGAAAGATCGACTGTTGCAGTTGGCCGGAACGACTCTGGAGTGTCTTGGGTTCAGACGTCGATCTTATCATGAGCCAAACCTAATGCAAATTTATGTTAATTAAGTTCACCTGTCTGAAACCGAAATCTAGAGTGGTGCTCCTAATCTATTTGGTTCGGCACGACTCTGGAGCGCCAGTCTGAAATGGGTGTAAGAGACCCCTTGCTAATGTCCAACAATCGAAAGACGTTTGCGTGTACGCGTCACGCATAACTCTCAGCCAATGATAGGTCTTCCTTTGACCTCAGTGTGGGCACTGTTTCCAGCTTGTGACGTCAGTTGAAGGGGTCTATATTAGGTCATATAAAAAATGTAATGAGTTTGTGACACCCAATTCAGTTCAGTCCTTAGCACAATGGATAGCCAATAAATAGCTCCTTCTCAACCCAGTGTTTTCAAGACGAAAAAAGGCAACTTAGTCCGACTCCCTTCTGGTGTAATGAGAATCTGTATACAGTATTGCCCTTGAACACAGGGAACGTGACAAAGATGGTGACATGGGTCCACCGGCTTGAAGTGGAAGTGAACTATATCAAATTGTCTGTTCAACCTACCATTTCTAGGTCAATCGACGCCGTTGCTTCATCCATTATGAGGATGTGAGACTTACGGAGAAAAGCCCTTGCCAAGCAGAACAGTTGACGCTGACCGACACTGAAGTTTTCACCTCCTTCTGAAACCTGGAAATCTGATAAAAACATTGATTTACTCATGCATTGACCAATCATAAACACAACTCCACATCACAAATTCAGACACAGTAACATCTGAATACACTATTTAAACAAGCTGCAACCATTTGGGTTGGGGGTGGGGCGGGGTGATATTACTGGCTTGATGATTAAAGGGCAGAGATGCTCATATCCTTTTCTCACATGAGCTCTCCTGATGGGCAGCTGGTATTACATCTTTGGGCTTTATGATGAATCTATCTTTTCGTGTCTTTCAGAACTGATCTTAGCCCAATGTTATGACACTGTTTACTGCTGAATTCAGCAAAATTTCTGTGCTTGCTGTGTGAGGAAAGAATATGAAGTGTGAGAGCAGCTAGCCGCAGCCGCGTAGCAGGGATTTTTTCACTGGGGGTGAGGCACAGGGAGGGCACTGCTTTTCAGTGGGGGGGGGGGGGGGGCAGGTTCCATGTTTTTTAATGAACTACTCGTATCTACCTTTTTTAGGGGGGGGGGGTACTGGAAATTTGTGGGGGGGGCCCCTCCTTGGCTACGCCGCTGGTTAGCGGACTAATTACAAAACACACTTACGTTAAGCACAGATACACACAAAACGATTCCACAAAATCAATAACCATAGCTGTAAATTCGCTTATAAATATTAAGTACAGATGCACAGAAGCAACAATTTTGGGTCTATTTCAAAATTTGCTAACGTTAAGCACAGATCTTTCTGCTACAGTAAGCACAGATCTTTCTGCTACAGTAAGCACAGATCTTTCTGCTACAGTAAGCACAGATCTTTCTGCTACAGTAAGCACAGATCTTTCGTTTTAGGTAAGCACAGATCTTTCGCTTTAGGTAAGCAGAACCACTTTTCATTGTTCTGAATGAGCTTCTCCTATACAATACTCAGGAGAATAGAAGTAAAATGTATACATACCTAATCCACCGAGTTCAGATACCAGACCTTTAACTTGGGAAATCTCCAGAGCTTCCCATAATTCATTATCAGTTGTCTGGCCAGTTGGGTCCAAGTTTTTCCTACGAGGTTAGAAAAAAACAAAGCAAAAGGTCTTGATAATCTCAGTAATAATTCATGGAACTTAAAGCCCCAGCTCATCATTGGTAAACTGACTGTAAATGCTTCCAGTCTTTGCGCAAATCAAGATATTTGTTATAAAACCAACCTGTAAAAGTTTCAGCTCTTTTCATTGTTTCATTTGCGAGAAAACGGTAGTAAGTATTCCTATAGTTTTTGTCTCACTGAGAAGAAAAATTTTGGATCCTATTTCATTTATTATTTAAAAACGATGACACTTCAGGCAGAAATATTTCAAGGAAAGTTTTCTACCATCATTATCTTTATACCATGTAAGGTAGATGTAAACCTGTGCACATTACGTTTTTCTTCTTACCAATGTTGAGCTGGGGCTTTAAGGTGACACAAAAATATGTTTATACCAGTGTGGTTACACCAACCAATTCCTTCTATCCACCCCCCTTGTTTCCTTCCTGATTACTTTCCTGAGTTCATCTAATGCTTCATTGGACTGCATTATTTTCACTCCCTTTTCACCAAACTGCTTCTGTTACACTAATATACTTCCTGTGTGAGTTGTGTTGTCATTTAGTCTTAGAAAAATGGAAGCCATTAACTTTTTTTGCAATTTATTTTAACCTTATAATACGAGTCTTTGTAACACCCGTTTCAGACTGGCACTCCAGAGTCCCGCCAAACCAAATGATTTAGAGCGACTCTAGATTTTGGTTTAACATAAATTTGCTTTAAGTTCGGCTCATGACAAGATCGACGTCTGAAACCGAGATGCTCCAGAGTTGTTCCGGCAACAGTCGATCTTTCGACTTCTATAAACACGTGTAGTTGCTCCTAACTGTTTCAGACATAAAACTTTTTATGTACTTACTTCAATAATTTGGTTCAGCGTGACTCTGGAGTGCCAGTCTGAAACGGGTGTAAGAGGATTTGTTTTTTAACAATACCCGAGGAGACTCACCTGATGGTTCCTGCAAAGAGAATTGGATCTTGAGGGATGACTGAGAGACGCTGACGTAGAACAGTAAGAGAGACTCGCGATATATCCAACCCATCAATTATGATGGATCCTAAACAAGAGAAACAAACAAATGTAAATATAATGACAAAGATATCACAAACTTCCTGTCTCTTATACCATTTCTTATGTATTCATGCTGCGTGAATTTGACATTTTCTCGGTCGAAATCGGCATTCAATTTAGCAGAGTAGGTGCAATTACCAATTTCTGCGAAAAGCTGCTGAGAATTTGAAAGCTGTTCGAGTGGATTAATAAATTAAATGGTTATCTTTTTTAATCGCATGATGCAAAAGAACAATCGCTTACATCAAGAAGTGAAATTCAATGACTGTTTTGCAGAGTTTTCAATTTCATTTATTTCCCTAAAATGATCAGGAAAATCTACAATAATTATGGAGATAGTCCAATTATTACAGTTGTTGTGGTTTATAACATTAATAGCGGTAATCGCTGCTAACTACAGGGTTCGTATTGGCCTGTCGTCACCAGGCATGCTCAGTGGTTTGGTGGTTAAGACATCTCTTCTAGAAAGTAGGAATCATGGGTTTGAATCCCACCCAAATAGTATGCGTGTGGAATTTTTGTCTCTGCAGGACTCTGGAAATCACCGAGTACAATGTCCTTTTATTTTCACTTGTCATATTAGTATCCTTTGTTACACAACCATGTATGTAAGTTTAAAACAGAAATAAACAATTAAGTGTTAACGAAACTCCTCGTTCAAATCTTTTGAGCCACAGCTGGTATGACTCTTAATAAAAAAGGTCTATTTGAACATTTAAAAACAAAATTTAATCTCACTTTCAGATACTTTCTTAGGGCATTGTGATAGATGACCTCTACAAGAAAAGAAGAAAAAAAAAAACACCTAGAAATTACCTTCATTTATGTCAATGAGCTGAAGGAGTGCCAGCGTTAATGATGACTTCCCACTCCCTGTACGTCCACAAATACCAATCTTAGAAGAAGAACATATACCCCAAAACATTGTAAAAAGGCAAAGCAAAAGCATGCAAAGCACCTTTCTTTGATACCCACATTACTTGTTTTGTAATGCTCAGAAAATTGTTGGTGATACTGTCAATGAATGATACATTGTGTAATCCCTGATTCCAGACCTTCCATCTTTTTGTCGTAAACACAAGGACTACGAGAGATTGATAGGCTGCCACCTTCATTTGGCATGGGTGGCGCGTGCTCGCCTCTCACCAATGTGTCCCTGGTTCGAGTCCTGGCTAGGGCCATATGTGAGGAGAGTTGTGCATTGGTTCTCTCCTGTGCCATGAGGGTTTTTCTCCAGGCCATCCGGTTTTCCTCCCTCCGGAAAAACCAAACACTTTTGATTTTAGGCTGTGCTCGGTGGTCATATATGGGTTGATGTGGCTGGCTGCCGAAGGCACCCTTGAATGCCTGCAGCTGGAACACGTGTAGCCGCATCTTTCGCAATTCAGCTTCTCAGCTGCCGGGAAGGATGATCAGCCTCCCAAATTATCATTGTTTTTTATTATATTGTCATTGTATTCGGCATATGGGAGGTAAGTCCAAGATTCAAAGGCCAAGAGTTGGCCAATTCACGCATTCCACATTTTCTCGAAAGAGAACAAAACAAAAAATCCTGGTGCATTTTATGAGAACATTTGTTGTCTTTACTTGGTTTAGTCATGGTTTCACTGTGACAACGATATTCTCAAAAACAAAATATTCTGAAAGTTCCGAAAAAAATATTACCATGCAGAGGCATAGTAAAAAAAAGTTTCAATATCGGCATAAACTGGTTAAGACCAACAAGAAAATAAAGAAGTGGCGCTACACAACCAAATCTTTAATAATATGAACGATAATAAAAGCATATAAAAACATACAATGCACGAGGAAACAAAAGGGAACAAACTGAAAACAAAAGAAACAATCATGATGACTCAAAGGAATTGAAACTTTTCAGAAGACATTTGACAACTTTTCAGAAGACATTTGACAACAGGCACCTAAACAATCTCTCTGAGGCTGGTAGTAAAAAAAAAACATTCCATAGATAAGGTGCAGATTTGTTTTTCCTAAGACAACAGAGTACCTTGGACTCTTTTGAGACCCGTGTAAAGGGACAACCCAATTATTTTTTTAAATGGTTTCTATACTGTGCAAAGCATGAATAATTGTACCTTTTCTCCTGGACTAATCTTCAAACTGATCTGATGAAGTACAGGTTCCAATGTGATGTCATAACGAGCTGATACCTGATTGAACTCAATCGCTCCTCTAGCTGGCCAGTCCTCTGTGGGCACAATACCTGTACATGCAAAAGAATGAGATGAACCCAAATGGAAAACTATGGAAAAAGGTTTGAAGACTCAAAGATTTAGGGCTTAGCAAAGAAGTGGAGTGATATGGGTTTGGTTTGAGATTTTGAGATTTAAATTTTTTTTTATTAACATTATCACATTGTGACCCAGAGGTCAAATTGCATGACGATAAACAATATAAACATTTTTACAATTTACGATTGGAAAACATTACAATCAAAGAAAATCATCAAAATTATGGAAAAGATTAAACAAAAACTAAGTTGGACGAAAAGCAAGGCAAGCAAACAAATGGTAAAATTGCACAAACTACATGAATAGTTACGACTGGCTCAACTTTAAAACAGAGTATTAAAATACTAATATACAATATGCAAAAGCTGCTCACATAATGATAGACTCCACTTGTTCAACAAGTTGATAAAATATGGTATTGGGCTGTTTTTTTAAACAGAGTTGTCCTGGTACGCAAGAGAGAGTAATGATGCACACTTTGTGGCACACCATGTCGGTTGACTACATAAAAACAGAACCCAGAGAACACCGAGCTTGTGGTCGCAGCGTTATATCACTAAAACTACACAGTGACAGTGATGGACAGTACACGTTTAGTCAAACACAAATATTTATGTGTTTGTTTCAAACCAACTTTATACAACTGACAATCATCTCGGGCCCAGGTAACAATGACAACACTAAACACGAAACCCCAAAAACAAAACCCACAAACATTTCATCTACAAGATTTACCATGATATTTCTCTGTTGGAAGAAGTGTGTAATGCTCCACTCTCTCCACAGCATTCATACGGATCTCTAGCTCTCCGTAATACCGAGCAGCGTAACTGATTAAATTGGAGGTCTGTAAAGAACAGAATTTTCAAAGGAAGTGTACAAACAAGTTTTTTGGAGAAATGCATTTTTAAAAGTCATCTGCTTTAAACAACACATTATAAAACTAACTAATAGGTCTTTACCAGTTGCCACCGGGATTCTTTTTTTGGGGGTCCCGTCCCCCTGGTGAGATTCTGTTGGCGGAATTACTGGAATCTTTCTTCTTTGAGGGTACTGCTGGCACAAAGAAACCCACCGCATAGGAGTGGCACTAAACATGTCACTTACTGTTGAGGTTGCGCCAACTTCCTTAGCAATCACTTACGTGCTTTGTGACTGACAACGACATATCCAATGCAGTTAACATGTAGCATGAAAAGGATCAAATTTCCACGGCAAAGTTTCATCATTTTTAAGTCAAGACAGTCCAATTTCATATTGAGGTAGATGTTTGCAACCTAAAATGGCAGTGCAAAAGCCGCTAAATATCTCAAAAATGTACAAAATCCTTTTTGAAATGTATGTTTTCCCTGCCTGAATGGGCCTGGGCTATCTCAGCGTACCATGCAGAGCGGAGTGTCGTGGCCAAGTGGTCTAGTCCAGTCATGACACTTGTGTCCTTGAACAAGACACTTTACCATAAATGCTTTGTCCTTCAGATGGGACGTTAAGTCATTGGTCCCATGTACTATGATGGGTAGTGCACGTAAAAGAACCCAGAACACTTATCGTGAAGGAGTAGGGGTTAACCCTGGTGTTTCTGGTTCACATAGCAAGCAACCTTATCTACAGGTTTTCTCAGGCTTCCGAGCTACAGTTAAGTTTGCTTTTGAGGCATCCTTGGTTTCACTACCAGAAATTAAAATAATATTAATGTGTGTGGATCATGCAAGAGCAGGTCGCAGCCAGTGGCCTGAATGACCTAGTGCTGCTTCACAACAGAATAAAACACTCATTATGAAATAATATAACACTCTATTGACTTCTTACCCTTAGAGCAACTGCAATGGACAGGCCAACTAGACTTGCAGACAGTCCAATAAGGGATGAAGTCACCAAAGCTGTCACACCCGCACTCAAGACCATTAAAGCTGATAAAATATCCTAGCGAAAAATAAAAACATTTGGATCATAATCCCCCACAACCATTTAGGGCAAAGCACATCATTAGCTTTTAGAAGATTAGATCTATTCCCATCCTCTCGTTTTCACACCGTACAACCAAAATGTTTTGAGAATTTCCTCTCATTAGGTCCCGTTTTAGTGGAAAACGGTGAAAATAAAGGTTGATGTTTTATCAGGGATTTTGTGCACTTATATAAGTGCCTCTTTCATTTGTTGCAATCAAAATAAGAAGAAATTAACCACAAGGGAAACTGACTTGGTAAATTTTAATTCAATTTTGAGATGAACAAAGAAATGTTGACTGAAGCGAGACTTGAACCTGTGACCACCGGTTCAACGTACCGACGCTCTACCAACTGAGCTATCCAGCCCTAATGTTGGCAGTCTCCCTATTTTGTTTTTATCTTTGTTCGGGGTGCCCAAAATTCAATTTGGGGGTCTGTCAAATCCCCCAAAATACTGTCACTGAGTGAACATACAGAAATACTTCAGTCCAAATGCTCGCCTGTTTTGTGGACCAAGCTACGCAATCATTCCCTTAGAACTTGTGCAGAGATACAATCAGAATGGCAGACAAATACGGCTATCTTACCAGTCTGGTGTTGAGCCACATGTTGCATATCTTTAGATATAGGAACGCTGTACAGTTATCATTGATACTCCCAAGGAAAGTGTGAAAGAACTCACGCTCGTAACTGTCAGTGTGAAAGGGAAGTACAAAGAAACAAGACTCAAAATTACTTCATGGACACTAAAACAATCCTCATGATGTGCAAATGGGAGACTTTTGGACGGTCCTTTTTCATAGTGCTAACTAATAGTACGCATGCTCAGAACCTCGCGCGCAATACTGAGCATGTGCGCGTATGCTCAGAACTATCAAAAAGGACCGTTGTGTCTGCTACCGCCAGCGTCTCAAAAGTCTCCCATTAAGGAGTAATCAGCAAAAGTTAAATTTTACTTCTTGAACCAATAAGTTTGGTTTAATGATAGTACGGCTAGTACGAAGAAAATACATCTTTTTACAATCCGTACTGTGAAGTTTGCGTTATTTCAACATGACTGCACAGCAAGCCAGCAACAAGACAGGAATATTTTGTTGTGTCAATGCAAAAACACTGTATCATGATTGTGCAATATCATCATACCTTGCACGTAAAAGCTCCGTGCAAAAACATAATATCTCAGCGCCTATTGGTTTCATGTGTATATGCGGGTTATAAAACGGTATACAACGTTTTAACAATTTCAAACTTGCAATAACGTCAGTGCTATTTTAGGAGATACAACGATTTTGCACAGACACAACGATATGTGCATTGTATTGTTTGTTTTCTGTATGAGATTTGCAGCGTGTCATAGCGGAGGGGTCTAGCGCATCGGACTCGAGTTCTGATGTTCTGATCAGCAGAGTGTGAGTTCGGGTCTCGGTCTTGCCTCTTGTGGCCTTAAGCAAGACACTTAACCATTATTGCTTCGTCCTTCGAATGGGACGTCAAGTCATAGAGGTAGATGGTAGCAAGCAAATTTGGCTTGTGCAACTGTGAAACTTGCAGGGGCATTGTAGAAACATGTGTGAGGCGCTCAACATGGATACAAATTTAACACAGACTCGAGTCGAGGTGAGCTGTCATATTTGTTCTCAACTTTTAAAGGTTTTTTGATGTTTTTAACAGAAAGGTATTTATGAATGGAAATAAAAGTGTTGAATCGCTTTTCAACAGGTTGAAAACAATTATGGAGAACCAGGCCTCACCGTGTTTAAACAACTTGTTGAAAACCTCTTCACCACACTTTTATTCCCTTATTTAATGATGAGAACATACATACCCATAAGCTCTTATGGTTGACAGGCCATCCAGGGTCTGGGAGAAACGTGCTAAAATAGGTGACCTAGAAACACTCTCAAGACGTTTCACCTCCCTGACAAAGACCAAACAGAGATGAAACTGTTATACCTCTTCATAAAACTGCTTAACTCTCCCACTTTTGTCCTTATATTCTATCCTCTGGGTTTCACTAAATCAACAGTGTTACTAACCTGTACAAATTTCATTAAATTTGATAGTCACAATGTTAAACAAAGGTTAGCATTTTTGTCAGGGGTTATGTAGACGTTTGTTTAGTTTTCGGCAAATTTAAAAAACAAATGTTTTTAGGGACTTGACAGTATTTCCAGACAGAAACATTTCCAAGAACAATGGGAAACTTTAGACTGACAGGTGGCAGCAGACTTACCAGGTAAATTTCCATTGTTTTGAGTAGTTGTGAGCATGCGCATTTCAGAGAACAATGGATTTTAGTATGCTGCCATCTAGTGTCCTAAAAAGTCTCCCATTGCCACTGACAAGAAGTAAATATAAGATAAGCTTTTGTAATAAAAATCGTTGGTTAATTTCTTTTTTCTTGGCCGGATTTGTTACCTGGACGAAGCCAAAAACAACTTGACCATCACAGCGTTCATGACCGTCAAGGGGATGACTGCTAAGAGATATGCCGGTGTGATTATCACATCCAAGATGACGCTGAATATGCCTTTACAGACGTTGAATAACACCGCATCCAGATTGGTAAATAGATACTGTGTAAGAACCAGTTGTAAAGACAATGGATTATTCACCGCGCTAGTCAACTAATGGGGTACAATTTCAGCTGGCAGGAGTCAACTAGCATTTTTGAGATATGGGGGACACTACATAGGAGTGTATTGTTTGGTTTGGGTTGTGACACTTGTGTCCTTAAGCAAGACACTTAACCATTATTGCTGCGTCCTTCGGATGGGATGTAAAGCCGTAGGTCCTGTGTGTTGTGTATTGCACGTAAAAGAACCCAGTACACTAATCGAAAAGAGAAGGGGTTCGCCCGGTGTTCCTGGTTTGATCCGCTGCAGATTGTGCCACAGCACCTGGTAAACCGTTACATGGTGCTAAACGAACAGGTCTCATACTTCAAATCATAACTCCGAATACCTTGCAGGAAAAATACTGAATAGCGCCTTGTATCCTTTGGCAATTTGGTGCTATAGAAATCCAGTTGTTAATATTATTATTATTATACAGACAATTTACCCAAACCAAATAGTGTCGCAGTATTGTGTCCACCATATCTCAAAAAGGCTGATGCTGATGAAAAAACTGATTTTAATATAGTAGGCTATACACATACACTATACACATATGGACTGACAAACACAGAGCACACATGGAATAGCAACCCACCCTCTCCAGGACAGCAGCAGTGCTTTTAGAGCAGTACACCAACACAAGATACAAGACTTTTGAGATGCAGGTGGCAGCAGACACAACGGTCCTTTTTGACAGTTCTGAGTGTGAGCACACATGCTCAGTATTGCGCACGTAGTTCTGAGCACGTGTACTACTGGTGAAAACTGTGAAAAAGGACCGTCCAAAAGTCTCCAATTAGACTGTTTCTCTTATATCATCTGAAGTCTTTTCACTGAACTCATGAGCTTTTGGGAAGGTTTCTATTCTAACTTTAGCATCTAAGAAAACTTGAACATACTTGGTCAATGTTGTTTGTGTCACTGGAGAACCTGTTGAGAATTCGGCCAATTGGAGTAGTATCAAAGAACCTTCAAAATAAAAGTTTAAAGAATCAAATTAAAATGAGGCACCCCAAGATGAAACCAAGACATAAAGGGTCACTGAAAGACATGAGTAATGTTCAAGTACACTGGACTCAAGCTCTAGTGTTTCTGATCAGGAGAGTGTGGGTTCGAGTCCTGGTCTTGACACTTGTGTACCTAAGTAAGACACTTAACCATTATTGCTTTGTCCTTCGAATGGGACGTCAAATCATTGGTCCCGTCTGTTGTGTAATGCACGTAAAAGAACCAGTTACAGCGGTTTGCCCTGGTGTTTCTGGCAGTGGCTTCTGAATGCCCTGCAGCATCTTGTAAACCATTACAAGGTACTATACAAATGGCTCCAATAATGACACAAAATAAAAAATAATATAAGCGCCTAGAGTACCTAATTGTTGGCAGATAAGACTCCGACCAAAGGTTTCCATGCATTTCAAATCTGCTATTGATTTTATGACAAGCTGTGACTCATCTTATGACAGACATAGGCCTTGACCACTTACCACCAGAAGACATGAATACAAGAAAAATCTTTCAGAGTTATTGTGTAATCCCCAATTTCAGATCTTCGTCCATTTGTTGTCCCATTCAAAGAACACAGCGATAATGGTTAAGTGTCATGCTTAAGGATACAAGTGTCACGACCGGGACTCGAACCCACACTCTGCTGATCAGTAACACCAGAGCTTGAGTCTGGTGATCTTATCCGCTCGGCCATGACACGCCACAAAAGGGCACTAATTAAAATTAAAATTATGCACAAGGGCAGTAATGCTAGACAGCCGCTGTAGTGTGCAGGGCTCAAGGAAGGGATATATTGATGAGTTCTTATCGACAATCTTACAAACCTGAGAGAGAGATGTGACACGTTGTGTAACAGCCCGCTGAAGAGATTTCTGGTACCATAGAACACGGCCAGGGTACGGCAACTGTCGCATACAATGTTAGCTAGGATAGCGGCACCAGACCATACAGTGTAGTCAACAACGTAAGATTCTGTTCGCAATGTGGCCTGCTGGGTACGAAGTTAAAAAGATAACCGATGAGTACTATAAGAACCAAAGCTAAGACACATCAAGACAAAAAATTCTGAATTACAAATACAACTATGAGGTTTTTTTTGCCAGTAGTAATGTTTTTCTTCATGGGGGCAACCGACTGGGGGGGGGGGGGAACATCCTAACCCATAATTTGTTTGACACCATAACTTTTTGTATAACCTTGTGGGCAAGGGTACCCAATTATTCCTGACAGAGAGGTTGTTTTACAAGCCAAGGGCATAAGGGGTCTAGTCAAAAATTGTCCAGAACAGATAATCGGAAAGCATTTTTGGGATGTGGAATTTTTGTATGGTAGACATTGTTTTTCAAAATGCAGTTCTCCGATACACCCTGCTGAGCACTCTGCAGTTTGACTGGCCGATTAATTTTAGGAGAAACAAACTTGGGGTTTGGAGTGAGCTGGAAGGTTTGGAGGTCATTGGTGTGAGGTGTAGCTACACCCGACCGTGAAACTGCAAATCAGCCCTGCGGGGCACCCCCTGCTTGTTTTCCAGTAGATAGTGATCCAAGTCTCTGCGGTTTGTAAAAAAAACTGATCTCTGGAGGAAGACGACTGCCAACTTCTCCGATGGTTTCTCCAATAAGCAATTGCAAACAAGGTCAGTCAACAGTGAGAGATAAAACTTGTCCTGGACTTCTTTTTGCGCTGGTTGTCCTGGACAAATTTTGACAATGTCCCTAAGTGTAGCAGTATAAAGTTATTGACCCAATTCACCTGACGTCATCATCACAATAATCTTGGCTGCGCCATTTTGGGAGTCAATGTCCCTGTGTGCTTTACAGTGTAGTGCACATTTAAGACGATCTGGCATTCACACGTTAACGAGTTGACTCCCAAAATGGGTAGCATGGCAGCAGTAGCCAAGTGTGACGCTGGTGCAAAGGGGCAATAGCAGTTTACATCCAACCTACATTGGCATCAGTCAGCCCCGACTCACTCCACTCAGCCAGCTTCAAGGCCTTTCCAATCAGGCAGATGTTGAATATCACCAAGGCGATGACCCAGGTCACCAATGAGAAACCAGTCATCTTCAGTAGGTAGAGGTAAACCTTGTAGGAGACTGTGCCAATCTTACGCTCCTCTGTCTGAATGAGTTTACCACTTTCATCTGGAGATGCTGCTCCTAGAAATAAAATAAGGTTGACAAATGTTGCAAAAACAGATACTAAAAGTGACCTTTGGATAAATAGCTGGTAGGCCCTAAAAAGAAAAAAGGCATGTAAAACTTGATATAAATAAACAGTTACAGAAGTGAAAAAATTGTCTTCTTTTACCAGACATGAAAAATTAGTAAATTGAATACTTTTTTTCTTGCAGTGACTAAATAGTGTGTAATACATGATACAAGATTACTGCAGTAATCTTGTATCAGGTATCACACACTTATCACACACGGAAAGCTTATTTACAGTATACTGTAAATAAGCTTTCCGTCTTAAACACTGTTACGTGTAACAACATCTTTCCCCCAACACAAATTTTATCATTCAATTTGCCAAACAAGAATATGTAAGCACATAAAATCCTGACAGAAAACAAAGCATGTTACAGGGGTTTCTCTGACCGTTTAATTTAACTAAGGGAAACTGACTGGATACATTTTGTATTCAATTTTAGGGATTAACATACCGGCGCTCTACCAACTGAGCTATCTAGGCCCTAATGTTGGTGGTCTTCCTATTTTGTCAATATCTTTGTTCGGAGGTTTCTTTGTTTACCCCAAAATTGAATGAACAGTTTACCCAGTAAGTTCCCCTTGTGGTTTATTGCTTGATGTTAGAAATAAAAACTTGTATCCCACTAAGGTGATTCCTGTCCTGCGGCTTCCCAGGTTGTATCATTGGGTGTGATCCCTGGTTATACGGCAGATTCAGGTTGCATGGCTTCTGACTGGCAACCCGGAACAAAGATATAGACCGCCAACATTAGGGCTCAGGTCGTAGAGCGCCGGCACTTCAATCTGAGGGTTGCAGGGTCAAATCTCGCTCTGGTCAATTTTTTCGTTGTTCACCCCAAAGATTATGCACCTAAGTACTTCCTGGCAAAGGTACTCCATAACACTTCTGATAACTTTGAAAGCCTAAATTCACCTTCTGTTCCAGTTTTGAAGTATTTGCCCTTCAAAACGCTTTTACGACGTCCAACCCCAACTGTGGTATCAGTTTGATCCGCTACATATTCATAATTATCCTCTGGTCCTGATTGGTTGGATAAGAGTAAATCAGACCATGATTGGTGGAGGTCAGGGTCGGCCATCTTGATCTCTTCCAAGGTTCCTTGGTGAGTAACTCTCCCATCGTCCATCACAAGGATCTGTAAAATGTTGACAGATCAACAAGTTCATGAGCCAACACATGCCCTCGTTAAAAATAATACCCATTTTTTGGGCAGGACCAAACAGATTAATTGTTGTTATACAACACTGGAGTAGATCCTTGTCATTTGATTGGAGGAGTTTAGGTCATGCGGCATTACATGGCTTACACCATAAACTGTGCGTTTTGATACCTATACACCGTGCATTTTCATTCCATCTTTTTTCACTAGTGCACGCTAGACAACATCAAACATTATACATCAGTACAAAATGCCCTCGTAGTATCACACTACGGACATTGAGAGGCTTCCACCGTTGTTTATCATTGTATTTCGGCTCAATAGAGGTACGTCTGAGTGAACCCAGATTCCAGCCTTGGTTCTGGCTGTGGGACCAATTATCGGCCGAGGTTTTGTGATTCGTGTTGAATGAATCCGATATTTTCTCAAAAGAGAAAATAAAAATCCCGGTGCTTCAATAAGAATCTTTGTTCTCTTGGCTTTGTTTAGTCAGGGTTTCTTTGTGCCAGCAGTACACTCCAAGAAAAATTATTCTGGCTGTTCTGAGAAAATAATCTCGTCAGGTGGCAAGGACTGATTTTAAGAACACCGGTGCCAAGTGTTTAATACAGTCTTGTTACTAGTATTGAAACAAATTTGTATTATTAATACTATTATATATTTTTGTCTGGTAATGACACCAGGGATCTACGCACTGTATTCAATCTGTCGGCCTGAAGATACCTGTGACGAGAAGATGTTGAAGAAATTTCCTTTTTTAGATTTAGGAGAAAAATCCTCACAATCATTAAAAAGGTAATGTAAATGCAATAGATCGATCCATTAAGCCCCACCTACTAATGAATTGACCAATCACAGCCTTGACAATGCTACTGAAAGTCCGACAAAAGTTCGACATGTTAAAATCCCATTGAAAAAGTAAACAAACCACCGCCATTGTTCTGACTTACAACACACACAACTATACTAACTTTTGTTTTTTCTTTTATTTTTTTTGTATTTCTGGTGGTGCAAATCCCACAGCAGTGGTCCCTGTACAGTCGTGTACAAGTGGTTTAACAGTGTTCCTATCTGCATTGTTCTTTGGACTCAAGGCACTGCTCAAAAGGCCATGAAAATAAATTCATACCGTTCACGAAAACCATAAATGTGTGTGTATCTGATACGTGTGTGTGGCCGCAACCGAACCGCCGCTGCGATCGTGGCAAGAAAGTCACACCGTGTGCTGTTGCTAGACAGTTGCTAAGGTAGGCGGGGCTTAATGGATCAATCTATTGTACTGCTTGACATGAATTATGTGGTTGCGAATTGAGACATAAAATATATAACATCAACTGTTTGACATGTCATGGCCGAGTGGTTAGTGCGTCGGACTCAAGCTCTGGTGGCTGAGTCATCAGAGTGTGGGTTCGAGTCCCGGTCATGACACTTGTGTCCTTGAGCAAGGCACTTAACCATAATTGCTTCGTAAAATTTGGGGAGGTAGAGCTTTCTGCTCTATCAGCCAGGCTTCTGATGGATGATATCCAAGCCTACATCCTTACGGACTGTAAAGGGGGTAACTCTGTTTCAGCCCCAGGAGTAGGTGGCAATGGCCCCTGGGAAAACAGCTGATTTGTAGCCCGCACCTCGAGAGGCTTACTGGCCTTGTGTGTCTGGCGACTTCAATAAAAAAAAACCCAAACAAACAAAAAAAACAGAGCTCTGTTGTCCTTACCTGGTCAGCTTGCTGTAGATACTGCAACTGGTTTGTCACCAAGATGACCGTCCTGTTTTCCGTTCTCAGCCATCCCAAAATGCCTCTGTGAACGATGTGCTGGCTGACGTGGGCATCCAGGGCCGACAGTGGGTCGTCCTAGTGGAACCAGTAGCAAGAGACACTTTAGCCTCAGATATCTCTGTCTGCACTAATTCTTAACCCTTTACAGACCATTCATTTCTGTATAATTATCACCATATGCCCAGACATTGCTAATTGTGCTGAATATTTTACTTCAAATTTTCAAATGTGCCAAAAATAGAAATAAATGTTTTTTTATCATTGCAGATTCTATGTTAACATGGGAATCATTGGAAAATGTTACTTTGAGACATTACCTTGTCTTTGACCCTCCTGTTTTATCAGAAGGTCAAATCTTGCGGCCATTACTGGCCGCTACGGGCATTTTGGTTCAAGTCGCTTGTGGTGGCTTAGGTCTCTAAAGGTTTAAGGTTAGGTGTAGATTCTGTGTTAACATTGGAAATATTGGAAAATGTCAAGTCGTGATAACTAATAGTAACTGCTACCAAGAAACATTCTTGTCAACGATTGGACAGGATTGATTACAAACAGCAAGATGCGACTTGAGTAGCAAACTAAGTGTAAACAAACAACTTAATATGATGCAGGGTTGCAGCACAGGCCTCTAATTGTAAAATTTAAAGCATAAACAAAAATCTAGCTACTCTTACCATGATGACCATTTTCTTGTTTGAATAGAGCGCCCTCGCGAGACTGACCCTTTGCTTCTGACCACCGCTGAGGTTAATGCCCTTCTCACCAATCTCCGTCCGGTCTCCAGCTGGTAGTTGCTCAAAATCTGGCTTCAAGGCACATGCTGATACAACTTCATTATACCTAGAAGAATTTACAAGCAAGAAAAGTAGGTGATCATTGTGGTAAATAGTCAATTTTTCTTGGAAAAAGGCGCATGCTCATGGACCTGGTAAAAACTCCTGCCACCAAGAGCAAGTTCGAGTGTGCACTATATAGGTCGACCATCTTGACCCGAACCCAGGCTGGTCGACCATTGATTGACTGCTGTGGTCGACCATTTGGAACCAGCCTCAGAACCTTGGTTTCTTCCCTGGTCCCGGTAGCCTTGTTTCATGCCAACCTGTCTGAAGCACAGAAGGGACGCTACTGCAGAATGGCGCAAAGTCGTGGAAGTGCACGTATCAGTGCCGACAAAGAATTGTGTTTAAACTCACAGAGTTTAAACTAAACTACCTAAAGGGTCGTTCAAGTGTATATGTTACTGCGCATGTGCATTGCTAGTCAGTGGTCAACCACAGTTCGACCAAATGTGCACACTATAACTTGGTTTTGAGCTTTCCAAAGTCTCCTGTTGTTAAAGTCTCAAGTTCTGGTGAGGCTGTAGAGAGTAGATGTGCGAATTGGTTCATTTCAGTTCTGAATTTCTTTGGCACAATCAGTAAATATAAGAGCAAGTTTGATCAAGGACCATAGTTAACTATAGTTAATCTATGCTAGTCAACGATGGTTGGACTTGTCTAGTTAATTATTCGCCACCGGCCTATTAAGGTTGGTTGCATCGCTGGTTACCAATAGCCGTTTCATAAGTACAGTGCAGAGGGGACCAGTTATCAGAAAAGTGATAACGTTGATTTCGCAGTTTTCTCATGGTCGCATGGACATGACATGACTAGAGTCGTTCGCACTTCAACTTCAGTGCACATGAAATACGTACCTCTATAACCGACCACTAGTTAACCATTGGTCCTTGATTGAACTTACTCTAAGGTAATCTAATCAGACGAAAGCTGGACTCTAATGATTTATGCTGTTTAAGTATTGTAGATGCAGATTGGCTGGATGATAAGCGAACGCGGGAACTGGAACTGGATCCTACTGGGAGTGGGTGGGTGGTCTACTAAACACAGAGCATACTGATGAGTTGAGTTGAGTTTTCAAAAACCACCACAATTTATACAGAAATTATTACATGGTGTGACCGTAAAACCTTACTAGATTATTCTCCCAACAAGCAAAGCTTTTCAAATCCCAAATACAAGGTACATACTTGCACTGGGCAGTCTACAATGTTTTTGAAAGAGATATGTGACAATGAATCAAACCACACTGCATAGAGACAAAAAGCGGAAGAAAGCTCTAAATAGCAGGTAAGATAATTGCCTACCTTGTGTCATCCATGGCACATCCTAAGGTAATATTATCCCTTACTGAGGCATTGATGATCCACGGGCGCTGTGCAACATACGCAATATCACTGAAAGTAAAAATAAAAACATATCTCACGATAGTATACACTTCTAAGAGAACAATAGTTACCTCTTGCTTTATTCTACTTCTACTTCTACCTCTTCAACCTCTACTGAGATACTTGTCAAAGCCTGTTCAGCATCTGAACAAGGGTGCCGGAAAACATCATGCCAGAAACACTGCGGTGAACCCCTTCTCTTAGAGATAAGTGTTCTGGGTTCTTTTACGTGCATTAATAGATCTTTATATAAAACACACGAGACCTACGGCTTTATGTCCCATCCGAAGGACGAAGCAATAATGGTTAAGTGTCTTGCTTAAGGACACAAGTGTCACCTGATAAATCTTGGTAACATCATATATTACAATGTGTATGTAAATAAAATTCCCTAAAACAGGATTGTGGTTTGAACCAAAGATTATAGAGCACTGAAGGCGCAAGATGGGGAACTGGAGCTCTATCTATTGTTGCAACGTGAAATACATACGGGCGCCATTTCAGCAAATGAATGCTTTGTTTCCCATTGATAGCAATGGTCATTGTCTGCACTGATCTGCACTGATCTATTGTTGTATCAAAAGAGTTACTTGCTGAAATGGCGTCCACTGGGATTTCACATTTCAGCCAGATCTCCCCATCGACGCTCTATAATCTTTGGTTTGAACCATTTAAGACAGCTGAGTGATTGAGATTGTCATGTCCTTTGATCAAGCAGCATCTCATGGGTGTCATATTGGAATGGTAATCCTACCTTTGCAGTAGATGTACACACCCGCTCACTGTTGTCATCTCATCCAGCATGGCACTGAGGATGGAAGACTTGCCACTACCCACACTACCAATGATGACTGTCAGCTGACCTGGAATATGCAAAGCAGGTCAAGTTGAGGTCAAGCACCACATAGCTACACTACTAAAAATGGTATTCTTGAAATAACAAAGAAAAAAATCTTCTATCAAGAAAAACATTCTTGTGTCACTCCCTAGAAAATGTTTCTATTAAGATTTTTGGGAGTGACACAAAATTGCTCCATTTGGGTCCCTGTGTGTTATACAATGTATGTGTGCGCATTTAACGCAAAGCAGCCTTTACACGCTAACCAGATCTTGTACATGCAGTTTGACTACCAAAATGGTGAGCATGGCACACAGTAGCCTTGTGTGAAATTGGTGTCAATAAGGAAATGAATTGCGCGAGATAAGCTTTTACGATTTATTCAACCAAATATGCAGTTCTTCACTTGTTTTGCAATGATTAAAAGTCTAATTGAAAATGTGCACTTCATTTAAAAACAGTGACATAGGTTAAATTACTTAAACATGAATGCCAGTTTTTGCGCAGCAAGTAATACAAACCATGTTCATTATTATTATTATTAATATTATGAGTTTCTGGTAATGAAACCAAGGATGCCTCAAAAGTGAACTTCACTGTAGCTCGGAAGCCTGAGGAACCCTGTAGATAAGGATACTTGCTATCTGAACCAGAAACACCGGGGTAAACCCTTACTCTTTCATGATAACTGCTCTGGGTTCTTTTACGTGCACTACCCATCCTAGTACACAGGACCTACAGCTTAATGTCCCATCCGAAGGACAAAGCAATTATGGTAAAGTGTCATGTTCAAGGACGCAAGTGTCGTGACAAGTGTTGCAACTGTCCAGGCCGTGATTCGAATAAACGCTTGCACCTTCACCTTTGATAAATTGACTTACACCACATAGCTGATACATATTCAAAATCATACATGACCTTATTTTGTGAACACTACATTTCAGTGCATGTAGTTGTGTAGGTCTACTTACTGAAAGGCACAGCCAAGGCCCTGTCCTTTATGCACAATAAAGACGAAGGATTAAAATCAAGGTTTGATCTAGAAACATTAAGTCTGGTAGTTACTCAATACATACCACTTGGTGCCTCTATATTGATATCATGCAACACAGAATCAGAGTCTGAACCCCATGTGAAGATGCCATTTTCAATCTGAAACAATTGGGGGAAAAAGAAGCATATCTCTTTACTCTCCTCACGACTAGAGCACTCAAGTTGAGATGTTGACAACAGCCATCCTGCTCTACTTAAAGCCAACACCTCTACAATAGAGATTATAATATGGTGTACTCAAAAAGAATTAATTAATAGACCCTTTGCATGACACAACGCTGCTGATGCGCTGAGATCACACGCAATTTTTTACACACCATGTCGTCCAATGATCTGCCTCTGTTTGCCTCAGTGAAGGAGCTGTTTGACAATGTGGCGTCAAATGCAAGGGGTCTCTATCTAATTCCACCATGCAATGCCTCAAATCCAAAAAATAAAAATGCATTAAAATTTTTCAAAAATAGACCCCTAATCACGTGAAGCCATCATAAAAAATGATTCAAGTTGTTTCTACCTGCCCTGTTATCAATTAACCTTCCTATAATCCTACTCTCTGACTATTCAATTCAATAATCATCCACATAGATTTGAATGATAGATGGACTATGAAAGCCTTGCAATATGATTTTATTACGGTGTATGCATCTACGCAGTACACAGTCAGTTCTGTGCACAGTTCTGCCACCATACAAGACCTATGCAGTTAAGTTGAACTGTTTCAAATGGTGGGTCAACTCCGTGGAAAAATGTTACCAAGAAAAGAACTGTTTTAATAGTAACATTTACTTGATTGAATTTTATCAGAGAAAGGATGACGTAGCAGGGTCTTTTTGCAAATCAAGTTGAAAAACACAGGAATGCTGTTAAAAGAGTTTTTAATACATTTAGTCATGACAAACATTGTGGGATATTTCTTGCACAAATATAGTGATTTTAACACTTTTACATAGTCTTTGTGATCACAGGGTCTTTCAACCACAAAATCTCAAATTAATTCAGTCATTTTATCCTACTATTTGAATTTTTTTATAAAGCTGGTACGCCAAACAGATTATGAAGCAAAATATTTGCTGCTTATCAATCCTTTTGGGAAGGGCGTTGGCTTTGAAAAGAGCAGTTGTGGTCTCCACTTCTCAGAGCCACCACTCCTCCCCAAAAATTACTTCTAATTCTACTTTGTTACTCGGCAGGATCCTCAAGTTAGGACATAAACGCCAAGGAGCAATCATAGTTAAGTGTCTTGCTCAAGGACACAAGTGCCGGGACCGAGATTCGAACCCACATCGTGATGACTCAGCCACCAGAACTTGAATTCGAAGGGCTAGACCGCTCAGCCACGACACGCTCACTTGTTTGTACCCACAAGTTTACAAGTTATAGTTAGTTCTTATTATCCACACTATGCTTCAAACATCACTTGCAATGTAACATGTACTATCTGTGACTGGGTTCCTGCTAACTTATGTTCAGAAGAAATTTGTAAGCCTTATTGACTGCTCCACCAGCTCTGGGTAATTGGGCCCAGTCTGAGGAGGGCTATATAAGAGGTAACTGGTGGGGGCAAGAATCCCTACACTGATTATTTATGTATTTATACTTATTTTATTTCCCGGTCATAAAAAGTACATACACAATCAAAATAGCAAAACATTAAAAGATAAAACAGGAACACTTAAAACACAAAGGGAAAAGTGAACCAGCTTGAGCCTGATGGATTGCCTGAAAGAAATGAAGTTTCTGTCTAGAGGCTCTCCTCCCCAGCTGGTTCTAAGAAGAATAGGCCTACTTTGTAATACTTTAGGCTTACCTTCAAGGCAATTTTTGTTGACAATGAATCTTTAAGGTCATTTTCTGTTTGCATAGTTTGCAGCTCACATTCCTCTGTACAAACTACTCCTCCGTTTCTCTCACTCTCAGTGTCATGGAAGGATGATGCACTACCGTTCCTTGTTAAGGATGAGGCATTCTTACGGGAGAATTTCACTTCTAAATCCTGAAATCATAAGATAATAAAAATAATACTAAGAATAGCAGTAATCAAAGGTATTCATATAATGCCAAATCCATTTTTTTTAACACTCCCAGGCGCTTGGATAATATGATACAATAATTCAATTTATCATAGAAAAGGCAATAGAAAAAAAATCAATGGATACCAATTTATGAACGTAATAATTTTTCGGCTAAAATCTGAACTGTCTAAAATGGATATTGCTCAATTTTGCGCATAATTTTGCTCAATTTTGCGCACAATTTTGCCCAATTAGATTACACAAATCTGTAAAATGTGCTCCACCAGCACCGACGCCAAACATGCAGTCTATTTTGGACATTAGATTTTAGCTGACAATTACTCTTTTTCAAAAACATATCTGACACAATCGTATCACCATAATAATGGGCAACATCTTCTGCATACTTTAGGTGAGTTTAAAGTAAATTGTTGAGGTCTTTCATGGATTTTGGAGTTGTTTTTTTATTACTCCTTTTTTGAATTTGAATTTTGTAAGGCATATACACAGGTACCAATAAAAACATGAGCATTCGCTCGGACCCTTCATATGTCAGATAATGTCCAATGTTAAAAAAGCAATGTTGGGTCCAGGAACTCGGACTACGCTCAACACAGGTAACCAACAACCCTTCTGTATTTCAACCCAATCCCTGTCCAGATCAACCCCTCCTACTCTCACTAGCCACTTTATACCTCCACTCTATCTAAACCCTTCATCCCCCCACTCCTCATTTCACCCAACACCGACCACTCCAAGCCCGACTGCTCCAAGCCTGATCTTCAGACTTGGCAACTTGGCTTGTTCTAAATAAACCAAGAATGAAAACACCAATCCCCAACTGAAACTTACATTATCTGTGACGGCATTATGGCAGTCGTGATCTGTCCGACTGTTAGATGACCCCACCCCTGGCATCATCAGGAACTTCTGCAGTCTCCTCATACTGATGATCCCGGTCACCATGTAGGAGATGTAGAGTGGGTAATAGAAGAGAGAGTTCTCGTACAGGAGGAAGAGTGACAGGGATGGGAGGGCCACTTCAGGGGTCAGGGCTCGGCCTGAGATGTAGGTGTACGTCCCAAATGACTGTCAGTTGAGAAGATTGGAAAATGTCAACTTAAACTAAATGGCTCATAAGATTGGAAATCTAAAAGGAAACAGACCTAAATTAAATTCATCTACATACATTTAGGTTAAATGACTAAAATGAATAAAGAGCAAACACAAAGAACATAAGGAAAATGTGAATACACAGTAAGGAATATGTTCACCTATTCCTTATGCTCTTTGTGTTTCCTCTTTACGCCAGTATATGATTGCTTGATTATTTTATGAATGGCCCCCCCCCTGAACAAAGATATTGACAAAATATGGAGACAGCCAACAAAGGGCTAGATAGCTCCATTGGTAGAGCACCACAACGTAAACCTGGAGGCCAAAGGTTCAAATCCCACTCTTGTCAATTTTTCTTTGTTCACCCCAAAAATTGATTTACAATTACGCAGTCAGTTTCCCATGTGGTTTATTACTTGATATTTTAAGAAAGAAAAGTCGCATTCCCTTAAGGTGATTCCCTTACAATGCCGCTTCCCAGGTTGTAGCGCACACTGGGCATGAACCCTGACTATACGGCAAATTATGGATGCACAACTTCCGAGTGGCACCCTGTACAAAGATATTGACAATATTGAGATCGCCAACATAGGGCTTAGTAGATAGCTCAGTTGGTAGAGCACCAGCATGTTAATCTGGAGGTAGCAGGTTCAAATCCTGCTCTAGTAAATTTTTGTTTGTACACCCCAAAATTTATAAGGGACATACAAACAAAAATGGGCTGCAGCTTGTTGCTGTTGCCTTTAACCAGTAGATGCTGGACGACTTGCATACACACAAATATTGTCTGAGCCTGCAAACGGAGGTCGTGTAAACACGCCACTGTGTAAAATCGGAATACTGGAACAACTGCTCCCTGGCTGTTTAGTTTTGAAGCGTGCACATAGTATGCACTCATCGTGCAATGCTTCATTTACACCCACACACCGAGGACAGATGGTGTTGAACATTTTGCAGATTTTTGCCCATTATGCTGGGGTTATTGTGCAAATTTTTTCCCGATTCCAGACCCTTGTCCTTTTGTTCCAAGAAGAGGATGACGAGGCATCGAGAGTCTTCCACCATTGTTCATTCATTGTACTTTGGCTCAATGGAGGTAAGTCAAAATGAACCGAGTTTCCAGCCTTGGTTCTGTATTGAGGAACAATCCTCGGTCATAGCTCACTGCCAAGGTTTTGCAATCATCGTGCCTGAATTTGACATTTTCTTATAGAGAAAACAAAAACCCTGGTGCTTTAAAGATATTCTTTGTTCTCTTGGCTTTGTCAGGTCAGGGTTTCTTTGTGCCAGCAGCACGCTCAAAGAAATATGATTCCGGAAATTCCAACAAAATAATCCCGTCAGAATGGACGGAAAAAAATGAAAGGTTACCGGGAGCAACTGGTTAATGAAGATAAGAAAAAGCATACAGAAATAAAGAATTTCAAAAAAACAAATTTCTATATTAGAACAATTCAAAAGAACATTTTGAAGAGGGCAATGACCTTCCTGTGAACCCCGGAATTTTGAACCTTTGCGTTTGATGACTGTAACGAAAGCGACAAGTGCCCGCCAAATAAAACCGCAAATACAAAATACAAAAGTAAAAATTTAATCATTGGCTTAAAAATGAAAAAAGTATTTGCTCAGACTTACTATTAAAGTAATAAGGACAGGGCCGGACGATGCAATGGTGGCTATAATAAAAATACACAAAAGAAAATACACAAGGTAAAAAATAATGTGACTTTCAATACAAGAATGGCAAACATAGCAAGGAATGTAACAGATGACATGACAGACAATCCATGGTCACGTGACTCCTGCCGATGACTAGAACAAACTAGAGCAAGTTCAATCAAGGACCATAGTTAACCACAGTATGACTAACTCCGTTCAAACTCAGGCTAGTCAACGATGTTAAGACTAATCTATTCGACTATTCCCCGACCATCGCTGGTTACCAATAGTCATTGCATAAGCACAGTGCTGAGAGGACCAGTTAGCAGAGAAGTTATAACGTTGATTTTGCTATTTTCTCACGGTCGTGTTGACGTGACATGACTAGAGTCGTTCGCACTTCAACTTCGGTGCGCATGCACTGCGTACGTCACTCACCAACTACTAGATAAACCATTGGTCCTCGATTGAACTTGTGACTAGTTGAAACACTGAGAATAACCTGCAGCTCTTCTTCAAGCATTGTGTACTTGATAGCATTAATTAGTGTCTAATGACAAAATTTGGAACACTAGGTGGCAGCAGACTTATCAGGTAAATTTCCATTGTTTTCCATTTGTAGTTCAGCATTTCTGAGAACGATGGATTTACCTGGTAAGTCTGCTGCCAACGAGTGTCCCAATAAGTCTCCCATTCCTCCAAGCAAAGCCTCAAACCCTACATTTTTTCAGCCTTAGTCTATGATTTTTCTTTTTCCTGCTTGTAAAACAAATGTTTTGAATTTTGAAAAGTTAACGTAAAATTTCTTCAAAAAAATTCTGGAAAAAAAAAACCAGGAGTTGGGAGTATTACATTGGAGTACATTCTTTAATTATTTTGGACAAATCAACTCACACCAGATGGAAACTTACAAAGCAATACCCACAAGTGAACACATGCATGCTTGATGATCTAAATAAAAATAATTGTGAACAACATTGGCAAATATGCCTATATACAAAAATATCAGGTTTGTTGAGGAGTGTTGTGGCAGAGCGGTCTTGTACACTGGACTCAAGTTCAGGTGTTATCAGAGTGTAGGTTCGAGCCTGGTCTTTACACTTCGGATGGGATGTTATGCAGCAGGTCCTGTGTGTTGTGTAATGCACATAAAAGAACCCAGTACACTTATCATTATGAGAATAATAATAATGATAATAGGCAGTTCTTATATAGCGCTTTATCATACCCGATGGGCGTCTCGAAGTGCTCATAGTAGGGTCATATCTTTAGATTCCGTGACCATTTTTTTGCTACCTTTTTTTCTTGATGGATTTGACTTCAGGAACCATTCGAAAGGAAAATTAGCTCCTATGTACCTCTGAAATGTGATGGGAACTTCGGCTAGAGCACAATATTCAAAATGGCCGCCGACGCCATCTTGAAAAACATAATTTGTAATAGCTCTGGCCCCAGATGACCTAGATGGACAAACGAGGTGTCATTTTCCACTATTTCTGGCATTACAAATCCACTGGAATGGTAATTGTAGAGTTTGGGGATCATCCTAACCTCTAAATTCAAGATGGCCGCCGACGCCATCTTGAAAAACATTATTTGTAATAGCTCTGGCCCCAAATGACCCAGAGGGCCAAACGAGGTGTCATTTTCCGCTATTTCTGGCATTACAAATCCACTGGAATGGTTATTGTAGAGTTTGGGCATCATTCTGACTTCTCAATCCAAGATGGCCACCGTCACCATATTGCAAATTATGAAATGTGATATATAGCTCTGGCACCGGAAGGGCTGTACAAACAATAAGGGTGGAATTTTCCACTAACTCTTGTATTAAAAAAAAACAAAAAAAACAACAACAACATGTTTCTTATGTTGTTCTGGGATCGTCCAACCTTCTTAATTTATGTTTGCTGCAAGATTGGTATATGACCTGTATTTTAAGTTTAGTATGAAGAGCTAGGCTTAATGATATTTTTAGTACCTAATTTCTACTTTTTTCTTTTAGTGCTTAAAGTACTCCAGTTGCTAAATTATTTTCTTCAGTTCTCATTTGTGTCTCTTAAGTGCATTTTATGTATGCATTGACCAGTGGTGGCGCTCTTTGTTTTAAGTTGCTCAAATGCATAATTTAAGGGTCAGAGGTCACCACTCCCACACATGCTTTATCATGTAAGATTTAAGCAGATTATTATCTTAAAATATCACATGCCATCCATAGTGGTAAGAACCTATTCATTACTCTATCATATTATTTGATGGTTAAAGACTATTTATTTGATGTTTTTTTGTGTTATACCCTCCATGAAAAGGGTGATTTTTGAGTAAGAAAATAAAAACCAAAGTCACTTTCTTTAATGTGTTGAATACACAATGAGTAACGAGAAAATGGAATGACATGCAGTTACCTTTATGCTTTTGTTATTGGTGACTCCTGTTGATGTGGCATTGTTACTGTATTGTGTGAGCTTGCTTGACTCTCAGTTAGGATTGTTAACAGGATAATAGGTCAACAGAAGTCTCAGTTAATTGATGTTAATAATTTGTAATCATTTGTGCGTTTGGTATACATTGTTGTATACTATTAGCTGTGGACTTTAATAAATGGAACATAATATGATCAGGTGTGAATTAGTCACATGTAAATATAATTGTATTTCCCCCTTTTAAAGACAAAGTGACAAACAGAATGGATAGTGGCAGTGAGGAGTCACGTACAAGAGGAAATGAATATAAGTGCATACTCTGTTCAGAGCCATGTACAGCAGACGACAATTTAGATAACATTACACCAGATAAATGGGAATCCATCCAAAGTAAGTCCTTACAATGGAGAGGACTGGATAAGTTTCAGCATGGACATGAAAATGTGGACTGGAAGAAGGGAGCTGCAGGTTGCTACATGCATAGCTCTTGCTACACAACAATGTCCAGTAAGCGCAGTCTCTCGCAAGCTGAAAAGCGCAAACGAAAATCAGAGGAAAGTCTTGAAATAGATAAAACACCAGATAAACAAGGTCCTTCCCTCAACTCTCAGGCCAGTGCACCTAAAAGGCTTCGCTCCAGTATAGGTGTCATTCACAATAAGGAGCTATGTGTGTGGTGCATGAGAGGGGTATACAAGAGCAGTGATCGTGACAAGCGGCTTTTACTCCTATCAACAGTAGATGCCTGGACAAAATTCAAGATACACACTGTCCGTTTGGAAGATGATGTCATAAGAAAGAGACTTGACACTCTAATTGCATCCATCCCAGATAGTCAAACAGCATTTGCTTTGGAAATCCGCTACCATCGCGGTTGCTGGCGCAAGTTTGTCAGCGACCACAAGCCCCTGTCAGATGAAAGCACTCAACATCTGCAGCGTGTAAACTTCCGAGAGGCACAAACTCTCTTCTTTCATCATGTTCGTCAAGTCATCTTCAAAGACCATGAAATTCGAACACTGCAAGGTATGTTGCAAGACTATAAGCGCATCATTTCAAATCACGGACATAACTCAGAAGTAAAGTCCAGCTACTTGAAGGAAATTCTCATAAAAGAGTTTGGGGAAGACATCGGATTTCATGTACGCATCCAGAAGAACGTGAGTGAACTGGTATATGACACAGCGGGAGCAGGTACATACATTGAGGCAGCCATATCCTCATTAGGCATCAGCAATGATCAGTTGTTGATGAATTTTGCAGCTCGACTTAAAGAGCAAGTCATGAGGATGAGTACTATCCCCTGGCCACCATTCATAATTGACTTGGAGAGAGAGGAACTTTTGAATGAGCTCCTGTTGAAGCTGATCACATGGTTGAAACACCCAAGCAAGTCTGCAGTTGCTGACAGTCCATCCGTCCGGTCAATTGCATCTATGCTGACAAGCTACATCACTGGAAAACGCACCGCATTTAAGACGAACCTCTCTGTCATGCTTCATGGATTGACCAAGAGTAGGGAGATAGTCGACATAATGCACAAGGGTGGTCTGGGTATCAGTTATAATGACGTACTTATGCTTCGTGATTTCTGGGTAGTCAACGACCTCCAACACTCTACTGATTGCCCCCTCGAACTAGCTGAGGGCAAGCCTGCCATTGCTATAGTAGACAACGATGACTTCAAGAGCGACACACTTACCGGTGCTGGTCAGTCACACCGTACTAATGTCATGTTTGTGCAGCCAAAATCATGTGATCCAGAATCTCCTTCCAGGAATTATAGGGATCAACAAGTCCCTTGTGCCAAATTAGCATCACATTTATCGACAACTCTCAAAGAGCTTGGAAGTGAAATGCAGAAAGTCAACCCGTACAAGACAGTGAAGCGTGGGGAACCACCTATAAGAAAGCAGTCAACTGATCCGAGCAATCCTGATACATCTGCGCAAAGATTTTGTGGTGTAATCCATGCATTGGCTAGGGCCCAAGATGACCGGGTGAGACCAAAACCAGAAGAACAAACAGTGCCCGGGTTTTCAGGGTTTCACGCCAACATGTCAAAACCAGACGAGAAGAGTCGAGCAATATATCATATGACGTACTCCAACCCTCCAAGTAAGACGATTCTCTATGATGTGATGCGTAAACTTGTACAGTCAATCGCAGAAAAGAAGATGCCGTTTGCAATAATTGTTGGTGACCATCCGGTCTACGTCCTTTACCTAGAGTTGAAAAGTGAGAATGCTAAACTATTCAACAAAATATTACCTTTCATGGGACCTTTCCACATCCAAATGTCTTTCATCTACGCTATATACAAGAGGTTTAAGGGATCTGGTATCTCAGATGTGTTGGTGGCAGCAGGTGTAATTGCAGATGGTTCTGTGGATCAGGCCCTTCGAGGAAAACATTTTAAGCGTGGGGTTCGATGCCTGCGACTGTTCTATGAGACATTGGTCCACCATGCTTTAGACAAAAGACTGGAAGATTATCCACTATCTGAAGAAGTAAAGACCCTCCTTGCCAAGCTCCGACTTTCGAGCAATGCTCAAGAACTTTCAGATACACATGACAAGCTTAAGTGCAATGCTCATCTGAAGAAACTAGTTGACACCCTCTTTAGGGACTTTGAAGGTTGCCCACAAGCTGAATATTGGATGTCCTTCATGGAAATGGTGGAGGTTCTGACTCAAAATATCCATGCAATCAGAACAAGCAACTGGGCAGACTTCAAGTCTTCACTACACCTCAAGCTTCCATGGATGCGAATATATGATAATGACAAATATGGTCGCCATCTTCCCGATTTCACCGCTGTGCTTGATACCCTTCCCGAAGACCAGGCTGCATTCATGGAAAGCGGTATGTTTGCACAGTCAATGACTGGAAAACCATATTCATGTGTCGCCCTTGACATTTGGATAGAGTCAACAATGAATAAGGGCTCTAAACTGAAGTCTGGTTGGCTGGCAATTCTCAACAATGAAAAGCAACTCCTTTCAAACACTCGAAATGTGAATAACATCAATCGTGTGAGAGCAATTGTCCATCGCCATTCCGAACCCAAGAAACAAGGTAGAGGGAAGCATGCTGATTGCTCAGCCAGTAAAATGAAGAAGGATTAACAAGCTGTACAGGATTTGAGTGCGTGTCTCACTGAATTCAATTGCGATCCATTTGACCATACGAACCAGACACTTCGATCTCTACAGTCAGGAATCCCAGCCTCGGATGTTCTTGCTGCTGACTTGTTTTCGGCAAAGAAGGATGGCAAAACCAAAGTGACTGAGTTCTTGACGGAGAGAGTGTATTCCAAGAAGAAGTCTCTCAATGACCGAATTCCACGTAGTAAGCGTCAGAACTTTTCAACCCAAGAACTGAAGAAGACACAAAGTGATAACTTAAAGCAAAAGACCGAGGAAATGGAGTGTAAAGCTTTGGCCTCTGTTCTTGGACTGGTCGAAATGAGTGGTGCCCTGAAACTTGAAGATATCCTGCAGCATCGTGTTACATCCGAGTGCCTTTCAATCTTCAACGTTAATGGAACCATGCGTAAGACACAGAAAAGCAAGCTCCAGCAAAAATTGTCTACAACTGTCATTCCAGAACCTGATGTCTACACATCAATTATTGATATGGGCCTCATCTGGCGCTTGACCACTCCTACCACTGAAGACAGGGAGAAGGGAGATGGTACTAAGTTTACTTGGGCAGATTATGCAGAGAAGCTGGTGCATTCTGTCCTAGCAAGACACAAGCATGCTGAGCGGATCATTTGTGTCAATGATTCATATGATCAGAACTTCTCAATCAAAGACAGCGAGCGCATATTGCGCCAAAAGAAACTGCCAATCAGCAATGTTTTCATGAAGTCAGAAGATAAATTTCCTTCTTGTAAAGACTTCCATGCTCTCCTTGGCAAACCTGAGAACAAGATCCGCCTGCAAGCCTTCCTTCAAGAGGCATTCCAGAGAACAGCAGAGACAACTAGTATTGAGATCGTCTACTGTGTAGTAGGCAGAACAGCAATGAATCTCACTACAGGCAACCTTGTGCCAGAGCTTAATTGTGCCCATGCAGAAGCAGACACGGCCATGCTTACCATATATAGTGTGCTCCGGTCAGAAGGCTACTCAGCAGCAGTAATTCTTGATACTGAGGATACTGACAACTATGTACAAGCGGCATATGTTGCTCAGAGGACATCAGGTCTCATGTGTATAAAACGCAAACATCAGCTAATCAGTGCCCGGTGTTTGTGCGATGAAGCAATGGCTACTTACATCATACCATTACATGTTCTTACTGGATGTGACCATAACTCTGGGTTCTATGGAGCGAGTAAGAAGCTCATCGCAGACCGCGTGGAGAAGTCCAAAAAGGCACAAGATCTCCTAGCAATATGTGGTAAACAGCTCCCAGTGACACAAGACATCATCAATACTTTGGAGCAATTTGTCATTAGATACGTCTATGGTGATTTAAAAAGCAAGACCCTGGGAGAAGTCAGAGCTACCAAGTGGAGAGCGCAGAAAAAAAAGCACTATCCGACTTGTGCCTGACTTGGACAGTCTCCGTCAACACTTGGAGCGTGCAAACTACCTTACATATGTGCAACAGCATTACCAGCTTAAAAGCCACCCCTCACCAATCGGCCATGGATGGCATCTTGAAAATGGTCTATGTCTTCCAATCCGTTATACCAAGCCCCCATTTCCCCCATCCATATCCCTACCAACAAACCCGCAGATGGCAGAGTACAACAGTGATGGCAGCAGCGAAAGTGATGAAAGCGAGACTGAAAGCTGTAGTTCATACAGTGAAAGTGGTGATAGTGAAGCTTGATGTGTGAATCTTGGATTTAGAGGTAAGGATGGTTCCATATTTATAACATAACAATTTTAATTGATTTGTTAGGCCAGAATTGGTGGAAAATTCCACCCTTTGTGTTCGTAAGGTTAATCAGGTGCTAGAGCTATTACATTTCATAATTTTCAAGATGGCGACAATGGCCATCTATAATTTAGAGGTCAGGATAATTCCCAAACTCTTCAATTACCATTCCAGTGGACTTGTAATGGCGAAAATAGTGAAAAAATATCTACTTTGTCCATGTAGGTCATCTAGTGCCAGAGTTATAACAAGTTGTTTTTCAAGATGGCGACGGCGGCCATCTTGAATTGAGAGGTCAGGATGATGCCCAAACTCTACAATTACCATTCCGGTGGACTTGTAATGCCAGAAATAGTGGAAAATGACACCTCGTTTGGCCTTCTGGGTCACCTGGGGCCAGAGTTATTACAAATAATGTTTTTCAAGATGGCGTCGGCGGCCATCTTGAATTTAGAGGTTAGGATGATCCCCAAACTCTACAATTACCATTCCAGTGGACTTGTAATGCCAGAAATAGTGGAAAATGACACCTCGTTCGTCCATCTAGGTCATCTGGGGCCAGAGCTATTACAAATTATGTTTTTCAAGATGGCGTCGGCGGCCATTTTGAATATTGTGCTCTAGCCGAAGTTCCCATCACATTTCAGAGGTACATAGGAGCTAATTTTCCTTTCGAATGGTTCCTGAAGTCAAATCCATCAAGAAAAAAAGGTAGCAAAAAAATGGTCACGGAATCTAAAGATATGACCCTACTATCAGTGTCTTTTCCTGCAAGGTATGCATAGTTACATTTTGAAGTATGAGACCTGCTCCTTTACACAGCACCATGTAATGGTTTTACAAGGTGCTGTGGCGCAATCTGCAGCCGATCAAACCAGGAACACCGGGGCGAACCCCTTCTCTTTGCGATAAGTGCACTGGGTTCTTTTAGGTGCATTACACAACACACAGGACCTACGGCTTTACGTCCCATCTGAAGGACGCAGCAATAATTGTTAAGTGTCTTGCTTAAGGACACAAGTGTCACGACCGCGACTTGAGCCCACACTCTGCTGATCAGAAACACACGAGAGCTTGAGTCCGGTGTTCTTATCCGCTCGGTCATGACTTGCCATTGCCTCTCTGTTTCTGGCATGGTTGGCTACAGATTGGGCCACATCACCTTGTAAACCCTTACAGGGTGTTATTAAGATGGTCAAATATTAAACATTGCTCTACATACCTTTCATAAAAATGATACGCGCTTTGAGAACGTATTTTATTATTATCCACTTACTTGATATTGCAAAGCAAACATTTTTAAGGAGGATAGCCATGAGTTCAAGTTTCCGTATTGATTCAATCATTTGACAGAATATGTCCTCCCATCCATACATCTTGACTAGCTTCATTCCCCGCAGGAGCTCTGTGCAATACTTCAGTCTGTCATCAGACAAAATCTACAAACGTAAAGATTACTCATTAAAAAAGAAATCCCCTTCCCCTTGAAAAATCTTGCTTACAAATAAACAAAAAACTGAGCAAATCTTAATAAACAGCTTTCAAACAAATCTAAATAACACTCACATAGTAAACATAAAGTGAATAGACTCCCCGCAGCAACTGGTTATGGTCAAGATTAATCCTAGACTGCTTCATTGAATCGAGCCCTGGGCCTTTTTAGTGTAACTTAACACTCAAACTGATAAAACTCAAGCACCTACTCATAAAACACTTCACCAAAACAATCTGAAATAGTTCTTAAATAGTTTTCACAAAGAAAAAAGTGCAAATTTTAAAGTAAATTTTACACTCTGTATTTTAACCAGTTGACACCAGATGACGTGCGAACATGCAAATGTTTCCCCTGCCTGGAAACGGAGGTCGTCTTCTAATTTCGAAGGTCATCTGGTCATTTAACTACAGAACTAAGTGTGTATGGTCTGCACATACCATACACACGGCGTCTAACGCTTCGTTTCACCCACACAAAGACAAAAAGGTCATGATTTTACTTGCATTTTGTGGCCATTCAGAGACGATTTTTGTGTAATCCCCGATTATAGACCATTGTCCTTTTGTTCCAAGAAGGGATTACATGGCATCATTGTTCGTTCATTGTATTTCGGCTAAATGGAGGTTAAGTCAGAGTGAGCCGGCAATCGAGCCATGATTCCATGTTTAGTGCCACTCCTATCCGTAGGTAACGGCCGATGTTTTGCAATTCACGCTGCGTGAATTTGACATTTTCTCGGTCGAGAAACAAAATGGATGATCCAACAAAGAGAATCTTTCTTCTCTTGGTATTGTCAAGTCAGGGTTTCTTTGTGCCAGCGGTGCCCTCAAAGAAAAAATATTCCGGCAATTCCGCCAAAAAGAATACCGCCAGGGGGGCGGAACAAAAAAACAAAAAACATCCCGGCGGCAACTGATTAATGAGTGTACTGGAGTAGAAATCAGGATAAGAGGTCTTAGCAGTCATATACAACTTACCAATGCTTTCTTCTGGTATTTAGACATACCCCTCCCAGCCAGGGTCATGAATGGCATGAGAAGGAGTAGAGCGGCAGCACCAATAAGAGCAGAGAAACCTAAGATGATGTAGAGTAGTGCCATGGTGATAATGATCTGGAAATACAGACACATAAATGAGTACATCGGAGTTAAATTGTGTCGTGGCCGAGTTGTCTAGGCCAAGTTTTGATGGCTGACTCTTCAGAGTCTGGGTACAAATCCCGGTCGTAAACACTTGTGTTTTGGGCAAGACACTCAACTATAATTGCCTGTCATCACCCAGGAGCAATGGGAGCGATTGCTGTTGTTCATGATGTGCGCCGGTTTAACTGCTGCTGCTGCATACTCCAAAGCAGTTGAGATGGTTACAGGAATGTGTTCGGTGCTTTAATACAATGTTTAAAAGTGCCCAATAAATGCCTATTGTTTTTGGTTATATTAAACCACAAACCCATAACCTTTCCTTGCCAGGATTATGAAGGTGAGGGGAAGAAAACAGGAGAAGGCTTCTCAACTGATATGAACATAACAAGCAATAAAATAACAGTATAGGCATTTGCAGACAGCCCTCATCACGTAAACACTGGAGTACACTAATAAAAATGTTCCGAACCAACACCTCTTCAAAAAGAGACTATTACATGGTGTACCGATTATATATAATCAATAAGAACAAGCTGTCTCTTTTCAGAGCCAGCTCCTTGTCCACAAGGCCTTATTAACCGGATGATGTAAATACACGCAAATGTTTCCCCTGCCTGGAAATGGAAGCCATCTTAAGACACTATTATGTAATTTCAGACCACCAGTTCGAAGGTTGTCTGGTCATTCAAATACTGAGTGTGCAGACTATACACACGCCGTCTAACGCTTCGTTTCACCCACACAAGGAAGTCTTGATTTTACTCGCATTTTGTGGCCACTGAGAGGTGATTTTTGTGTAATCCCCAATTCCAGACCTTTGTCCTTTGTTCCAAGAAGAGGATTACAAGGCATCGAGAAGCTTCCACCATTGTTTATTCATTGCATTAAAGCTCAATGGAGGTAAGTCAGAGTGAGCCGGGAATCAAGCCATGGTTCCTGGTTAGGACCAATCCTATGCAGTAGGTAACAGCTGATGTTTTGCAATTCACGGTGCGTGAATTTGACATTTTCTTGGTCGAGAAAACAAAACGCACGATGCAATGAAGAGAATCTTTGTTCTCTTGGCTTTGTCAACGCTGGGTTTCTTTGTGACAGTGGTACTCTCAAAGAAAAATCGTCCCACCAAGGGGACGGGAAAAAATAAAAGAATCCCGGCGGCAACTGGTTAATACAAGGATCAGTGTGGTCCATAAAACAAATAGGTTTTGGTTTTATTTACCGATATAGTAGTGACAAGCATTGAATAAAGCTCCACAATCATCTGCTGGACGTTTGCTGGGTCAATGGACATGAAATTCACCAGTTTACCGGCAGAGACAGAACTGCTCCCGCCCACTGAAAGTTGAAGTGACTTTTTGTATACCATTGCCTGTTTAAAAGGGGGGAAAGAAGATATTACAATCATGTGTCTCTGGCATGGTGTAGCAAAATAAATTGATATGACCAGCTGAACTTAAATTTCTCTGACATAAAAAAACAAAAACACTTCAATCGGTGCCATTTTTTGAACATATTTTGAATTATATGGACTGTAGTGGGTCTACAGCCCATTATTGATTCATGATTACAGACTTTACAAAAAAAAATGTTTAGATTTCAATTTCAATGTGTCTGAAAAGAAACACCACTTCAATTATGATCACCATTACACAAACATTTGTTTGCAATAACCGCCGCTAATTACAGGATTCAAAATGGCCTCTTATCACAGAGCATGCTCGGTGATCTCAAGGTTAAAATATCTGCTCTAGAATAAGGGGGTCAATGGTCCCAACCCCACCCAAGCAGTATGACTGAGTATACAGTGCTTATCACACATTGGTGTATGGGAAAACCAATTTATCATTATACCAAACAGTTGATGACTGTCTTCAATGAGATCAATTTTCCCTCGAAAAAAACTAATCCAGTTCAAGATTTGATAGAATTTTTGAGCTTGGTGGTGTCTTGAACCAAGTATTGGAGACTATGCTCATTTGCATCAGAAATATTGAATCTCGATGATAATATATGTATGTGTCTGTGTATAAAGGATGGGCCACTTGACCTTTGATTAGTTTTTGTTAACGATCTTTGGTTTAAATATTTGCATTGATACAAACATACATTTATCACAATTATTTTGAATGAAAAACCTGCCTGTCGACACAGGAATATGATGAAGTGTATTAACTGGTTTAGATTCCATGGCTCTGCTTATGTGCTGAAACCTTGTCATTAGATCTGTCTGTGGCTCACGGCTCACCGCACACCCCCATATAAGCCACAGGCCAAGTTTGAATCCTGCAGTCTCCTGAAGACGGACAGAGTATACTGTCCGAAACGTTGAGTCAACTGGTTCCTTCGAGAACCACATAACCACATATGCTCAAAAGAGATTTAAACCACATGGTGTCACCACAAATCCTTACTTTATGGTAGAAGAATGGAATGTATATTGGTGAAACCATTATAAAATGACATTGTGAATCAATACCACTAATGTATCACCACAACATTCACAATGGTGGACTTTGAAACACTATCGTGTCTACTTTTCCATTGTTAAGCACATTTTCCATTGTTAACATAACACTAATCATGTGCAAGCTTAAGAGAACGATGAATCTACCACCTAACAACCCCAACAGTTGACAATTGTGCCTGTTTTTGACATGTGCTTTGACCAACATGCAGAAAGCCATACCTTATACACTAATCTGAGCAGTGCTTGTTTATGGTGTTTTACACCATAGCAGCTATGGCCGCCGCACACGCGCAACACCATAATAATCACGTCAGCCGCGCATATGTACCAATCAGGATGAAGGATTTACAGTGCGTCCACGTGACCGTACGGTGGCCATAGCTATGGTGGTGTAAATGCCCATGAACAAGCTGCTCGGATTAGTCTATAGGTTCTGCTGTACGGAATTGAATCAATCAAACTCATGCAAAACTAGGGGGTTAGAATTCTGAGGAGTTTGGGGTGGGAAGGGTTTCTGATAATTGAAAGGGAAGCGGGTAGATTACCTGGATAGCTGCTCGTACATGAACAGCTTGAACAGTCAGGTAGTACTGGCTCATCCGCATACACAAGACCGTTGTTACCTTGGAGATGAAGAGTACATAGAGCAGAACCCAGCCATCATTGAAGAACTCACCAAAGGTGATAAAATGTTGCTGCTCATGCCGAAAAAAGAAATTAAAACATAATATCAAGACATTGACATTTCACAGTGATGTCATTGTTACATTAGGAATAGAGAACATTTTTTTTTACTATAAACCTATTTATGTAGACAAAACACTGCATACTCTGTGCTTTCCAGGTCGGAACAGAACTCACAGGCACCTCGAGTGAATGATTTGAACGCACGGCCTTCCTTGTCCTAATGTATGATAGAATTGATCTGATAGGAAAGACTGGTTCCCTGACTTCATCATTCAAGACAAGCTTTGGTTTCACTAAACAAATATTTTGTAAAGTTTATGCTGCATGCATATAAGTACATGCGAAACAAATGTATAATTTTTGAGTTACATGAACTTGTAGCTGCTGTCCGAGAGCAGGTGTCTGATGTATGACATCAGATGGGCTCATGATTAGGCAGCCATGCCTGAGCTCAACTGCACAAAACACTATTGGATTCACCTTAAGCTGAGTTGTCAATATCACCACAGAGATTTGTACTGAGACATCACACTTCAATTAGCAGTTAAGATCGATAACTATCTTAGCATCAATCTCAGCTCTTTGAGAAATCACGCCCTGGTCATCTACTCACACCTTACTGGAATAGACCGATCCATTAAGCCCTGCCTACCTTACCAACTGCCTAGCAACACCACATGGCGTGACTTTCTTGCCACGATCACAGCGGTGGCTCGGTTGCAGCCACACACATTAGATACATGTGATATATCGGATATATGGTTTTCGTGAATGGTATGAATTTATCAGTTAGTTTCATGGCCTTTTGAGCAGTGCCCTGAGTCCAAAGAACAATGCAAACAGGAACATTGTTAAACCACTTTTACACATCTGTACAGGAACCACTGCTGTGGGATTTGCACCAACAGAAATACGAAAAAATTAAAATTAAACAAAAGTTAAGTACAGTTGTGTGTGCTGTTGTGTGTCAGAACAATGGCGGCGGTTTGTTTACTTTTCTAATGAGATTTTTCATGTGTCGGACTTTTGTCCGACTTTCAGTGGCGTTGTCAAGGCTGTGATTGGTCAATACCTTAGTAGGAGGGGCTTAATGGATCGGTCTATTGTACAAGTCCAGAAAGATGGGGGTGGGGGAAGGATTTTGGAGTGATAGTAGTCAAAAGGGCACATATTTGGTCATACATACATGTACATGTAGATCACAATGCATACTGTACTTGTACTTACTGATTGAGTGACACCTGACTCTGGATAGTTTTTTTCTGATACATATATCACAATGCCTCTGATTGTTATTGGCACAATAAACTTGGACAGTGAAGACATCAGTTTCAGCAGCGCTGCACCCAGTAGTTTGATGCCACAGATTTGACAAAAGACTTTGAAGAGGGAAACACTTTGATTGTTCCTCAGTGTGCTTGCCTGAAGGAAAAAAAAAATCAAAAATCAAAATAGTGCAACCTTCTTTAATTTAACATTTGTAAATACCCAAGACAATTTAGGCATTCCTATTGGTTGAAAGGTGGTCACATGACCGTGTTTACCTGGTATTAAACGACTGATAAAGACACAGCTGGAGCTGTTTAAGACAAGTCATTTTAGTCTGGTTTCCTGCTTTGATACTCTAACACTAGAAAATGTATATGAGGAGGGGTGAAGCAGACCCAAAGTACAAAGCTGGCCTCCTGACACGGTACGTACATCGTTGCAAAGCCAGCAAGGTTTGTTGTGTCGTTCTCTGATTTTTGTTCAACATTTTATTTCTTAACAATAAAAGGGCATTTATGAAAGGGAACAAAAGAGTGGTGACTTGGTCTTAATTGGCCAATTAAAACCTTACAATGTTGCGGCCGTTAAAAACCTTACAGTGTTGGGCCATGCAACTAAGATTTGAATAATGTGTGGTACAATGACCTGCCAAGTCACAAGTTACCACTAAAAAATTTGAATTCCTCAGACTATAAAGACAGTTACTATGTCACATGATTCAAGGCAAGCTTTCACTAAGTTACGTTAGAGACGGGGCACACCCACGACATTTTGGAGCCGGAAGTGCAATGTAAATAAATGGTATACATACATGTACATGAACATTCGTTACACTGCACTTCCACCTCTAAAACATCATCACTTACCAACAGGATAGGCCATTTGCGAGTTAGATTTGAATGTCTTAGTAAAAAATTACTGCTTAAAATTTGCATTCCTCAAACTATAGAGACAGTTACTGTGTCAAATGGTTTGGGGCAAACTTTTGTATAGCAACCTCCAGACGAGCAAACCCTGGTATCATTGTGCCATACATATTCATTCAAACTTGTGTATGGGTAGGCACACACACCGTTATGGGACATTTATACAATGGAGCATAGGTCCCCAAAACATATTTCTTTGTCCCCACAAGGTAATTCAATGGAAAAGGAAACAATAGAACAACAATAGGGAGTCCCCGCGACTCAGTGTTAAAAAGAACTTGTGTTCACCCCCTCACAAATTGCGCTGGTTGGCATGGACAGCCAAATGTTGGCAAAACATTCATTCCTATTGATAAATGTTATGACCAAATTCAACATTTTTGAAAACTTTCTATTTAAAGAAAATACATCCCATTATTGGTTGGTCTGTTTCCAACAAATTCCACAGTGTTTCTGAATATTTGTCTGACATTTTTACAAACTGTGATTATCTGTTTTTGCTTTGCATTGGTGGCTCTCCATAGTTTCTCCAAACTTGGTTGGCAAAAACTTGGGCTGTGACGATGTAAAAAAAGGGTCTAAAGACCTTATGCATCTGACATAATGAGTCCCATAGACATACGTACCAGCAGCGCCCTCACCGAGGTCAAAACGGCCTTAAGTTTACTGTAGCAAAACGGCTATGCATACCCTCTACTGATTGAAGGAATTGGCGTTTCCCCCAGCCCATTCAAACATGGCCTATGATAAAATGCACTTAGAAGCAAGGTTATGAAAGGCCTTAGATGTCAACAAATAAATTTTACATTTTGTGATCAGAGAAACAAAAGATTGAAAGGAACAAAAGGTGTCTCACCTTTTCCCTCTGAAAAGCCTCATTAAACTGCCTATAATTTTCTTGAGCTGTGTGTTGCAGTGGTAGTGTGCCTAAGTCTTTGTGTACCAGGGGGCGTTTCCTTCCTAGATGGAACAGCCGAGTAAGCCAGGAGAACGTGATTTGGGACGGGACGTTAACATAATCATGGATGTAATGCATGTCATCTGGAATGGAATCCTCAGTTGGTGCAGGTCCATAGGACAGACTTCTACAAGAAATCTGAATTAAAGGGAAAAGCTGATACATGTCATAAGTTAACACGTACACAAAATTAGAAACAGAAACTCACTTTATGAATTCAGCATTGCTATACGTAATCAACTTCAATTATTATGATTAGGAAAATTTACCGCAGTGTAATCGTAAAAATATACATTAAAAATGTAACATTGTATGAAATAAAAATGCAGAGGGTCTTGGCCCGAGTGGTCTAGCACATCAGACTCGGCCTGATGGCTCAGCCAGTCAGAGTAGCCCCACTAGTGTGGCGAAGGATTTTGACATCCACCAGATGTCAAAATCCTTAGCCTCCTACTTGGTAGTGGGGCTAAGTCTGGGTTTGAATCACTGTCTTTTCACACTTTCTGGAAATGGTTTCTTTTCTAGTATATCATAAAACTTACCATTGGTATCAATACAACAAGATCCAAAATAACGAAAGCGCTGTATGCACAAAGCATAAAAACCGCCAAGTCAAAGCGAATAACTTGGACACTACACAAATCAAGTTGAGCCAAACCCCACAATTTCAAAGCCTGTCCAGTCAAACACAAGCACCAGTATAGAAGAGAAAGAAGAGACATTTTAACAGTCCCCCATATCTCCAAAGTATTGTAGTAAAATGCAGCAACTAAAGTAGTAACGAGAGCACCAATGCTAGGCAAGTATAGGTACGGTTGAGTTGAGCTGTAACCCGGGCGAGTTGAATCTGTCAGAACACCCTCTGCTATTCCGAAAGAAGTCACCATTAAAGTCACGATGATGAGCAGCCAACGGAGTTCATGTCCCCGGCATTTTTTCAGATGTTTTGTCCGGTTGGCTGTGGAGACATTTGAGCAAAATGCAAGAGTAAATAAAGTTGCCACAAAGGAAAGCATGAAGATGAAATGCACTGTCGTGTTGACAGCGCTTACCGCGCACTGATGCCGGAGCCATGGGTCCAAATTGTCTCCATCCCAGGCGGTACTGTCTCGGCTGTCACCGGTGTCATTTTTGTCAATATCCGGGCGTGATTCAACGCCGCAAAACCAGTCAAATTGATCATTTATGGCCCACAGTGCCATCTGTAACGGTAGATACTCCCTCACAGCCAAGTAAAATTTGTAAGGTTGAGATTCAACAAGCAATTTTTGTAGAAAATGAAACGTAATGCCTAATGGACATTAGTTGGTGCTCAGCTGTGTAAATTTGACCTTTGACCTCTTCAAGCTCCGGATCAAAGATTATAGAGCGCCGAAGGCCAGGCCGTCAAAATCACTGACTGCGCAAACTGTAAACAGTCGATCATACCATGGAGGTAGAAGTCAACCCAAGGTCAACCAAGTCACCTTGACCGATCGATATAACCTACATTGTTTGTCCCAGCCTACAGGCTCTATTGTATCACAGGTTTTCTCCTTCCCTGTAAAAGAAACAGCGTCATTGGGTTTCCGGTTTTGTTTTTGGTTTGTGGTAGGTGGATCATGATGCTGCCATGCCAGTATTCCTAGCCCCGCCCACCCCAATCCTAGTTAAACATCAAACGTATGAGGGGCAGAGTGGGGTCGGGGAGGGTGTTGGCGAGGGGGGAGGAGGGTGCAGATTTAATTTTAATTGCCACTTTGTTAAGAAATCTACATTTTCCCCCTATTCTTTTCCAAGTTAAAACCACCCCCATCTGCCCCTAAGAAATAGACAAAAACGATGGGGGTGTGGTCTGTGACTCCTCTAGGCTTGACAGAGACATGTCACACAATACTAAAACCAAACAAAAGACATCCAGAAACGATATTTTTGTTTTCAAATTTAAGTGATCTAGTGTTGTACTGTACATCACATTTTATTGACAATGATATAAGTTTTGATAAGTTTGGCAAATGAATAAATTGATATTTACAAAATATAAAACTAAAGCTAAAATAATCAAAACAACTGCTTATATGTTCATTGACCAATGCGAGGACAAAAAATAGCAAAGCAAGCCTACAAAATTGCAGTAAAAATTATCAGTGCACATTTAAAAGTAATAGCCAAATATAAAAGCAAAATTAAGCATTGTTATAAACACTTTTTTATCACCATCAATATTTAAAGACAATGGCTTTTTGATTAATCATTATTACAGTTCACTTAATTACATAAATGTTTACATATGAAATGATTTACATAATGTATACTCATTTACCTTTTTATGCACAATATATTTTGAGTAAATAAAGTTCATGCAAATTGAATGTCTTTAGACTCATTGAATAAAACAAAAGGAACTTTTTAATCAATGCCAAATTGTCACAGAACTTGAATCATGCAATAAGCTAAGGCAATATTCACAAACACTTATTACACCATTGATAATTTGACATTTGTAGTAAAGTTAAGATAACGTTGTTGTTGTTTATTTTTTTTTGGGGGGGGTGAGGTTTGGAATCATCAAATTTTAGGAAACAACAGACCGATCAATTAAGCCCCGCCTCCTAAACATATTGACCAATCACAGCATTGGCTACATAACCACTGTACACACGGGCAGCACAATATGTGTCTCTTCACTGCCACACTGCACGACATGAAAGAGTGCGCTATCAGTAGGCACATGCATGTTTAAATTATCCAATAGGATTTTATCCTGTCGGACTTTAGTCCAGACTTTTTGTGGCATAGCCAAGGATGTGATTGGTCAACACATAAGAGGGCAGGGCTTAATGGATCGGTCTAACGTAAAGCCCATCACTAATCCATAAAAAAATTCTCAGAAGTGTCCTGCATTCCAAACTCTTTAAATAATGGTAAACCTCAAGGGTGAGGAGAAAGATCCGAGGGAAAGGTCTAATTATTTCCATAAACTAGATTTTGTGACAAGTAATTTAACAAAGTGTAAAAAAAGGGCCCTGTCCGAATTGGCGGGTGTGGCTATGGCTGTAGCTGTTGCTAAGGGTGTTGCTACTATGTTTGAATGCATGTTCACATGACGACCAAGCCGCAGTGGCTAATTTCGAACATGGCCTAAGTTAGCACAAATTTGTACATGGCTGACAAATTTGTTACTGAACCATATTTTAGAGCAGTGACACTTGAAGAAGTAACTAGCAATAGTAAACTTGCAGGTACAGCCAGTTATAAATCTCTTTTAGAGCCAACACTCCTTCCAAAAGAGATTTTACATGGTTGTACTAGCAAGTTTAATATTAACAGTTACTTCCTATTGTTGACACCATGCAAAGCTTCAAACATTACTTAATGACATCTGATGTCACAAAAATCAACAACTTTATCTGCTGAAGTTGAACTGTCCTTAACTTGTATGATTTATTTTGCGTGAGAACTTCCATTTTTAAAGAAAAAGTGCACTTCAAATTTGCCTTAGTTATGAATGAGGCTGAAGTGGAGCAGAAAGACATAATGCCCACAGTGGTTGTGCTTAATAACACAATATGTAATGAAAAACATAGGAATGTAGTTGAAATAAATCAATAGAGTGACCCACTAATCAGGCCTCTTGAGTGCTACTACATACAATTATTTTCTCAATGCATATTCATGAGTGTGATTGCTCCGTGGGTCCTGTACCTGGGCTTAATGGGTTGTCTTTACAATGAACAAGTTGGATCAAGAACCAATGGTTAACTAGTGCTTGGTTAGTGATGTACGTAGTGCGTGGGCACTGAAGTTAAAGTGCGAACGACTCTAGTCATGTGACCTCAACGCGACCACGAGAAAACGGCAAAATCAGCGTTATAACTTTTCTGATAACTGGTCCCCTCTGCACTGTGCTCATGCAATGGCCATTGGTAAGCAGCGATGGGACCAGCCTCCATAGGTTGGTCCATCCATGATGAGTTTGATCAGAGTTAGTCGAACTATGGTTAACTATGGTTTTTGATCGAACTTGCTCAATAATGAACCACAATGACATTTAACCAAAGGCTGTTAAGTTTCAGAAGAAAAAAAAAATCACTAAAAAGAAGTAAAACCCTTTCATACCTTTTCAACAACTTCAAATGTCATGTTATCTTGAAGAATGTCTCTTTGGAGGAATATTTCATTATCAAGCCAATACCCCCTTTCAATATTTACAACAATTTAATAAAGAAGTTTTTGTTTTTAATGTCCGTCTAAAATCATCACAATTATCAAGGGCAAGGATAAATCACACACATTTAATGATAGTTTGTTAACAAATATTAGTGTTTCTGTTTCTTTGTTTACTTTGATTTAATATAGATATAGAAATAAATTTACAATGATTAGAAATTCTCATCAATGTTCTACACAAGACACTTATTTGACGCATTATATATATTTCACATTTTCGGGGGAGGTAAAAAAAAATCACACAGTTTATTTTTAGGAAAACAAATTAAAAACTTATCTAAAACAGAAGAAACAAAAAATAAAATAAAGGGAAAGAAAAGCTATTTGTTGTTTTGTCTCAAAATGAACAAAGGTAAAAAACAATATAAAAAAAAAAACTAATAAAAAAATGTGGACACAATGAGCATAACTGTTATGAATAATAAGCACTTTTTAGTGGCTGAAATCTGTGCACTTGGGTAGTAGTGTTTTCCAGGGGAGAGCAGGGGATTTGGGCAAATTCACGTACCTACTTTGTATAACTGAAAATATCTTGGTTACACAGCTAGGCTAGAACTTTGGTGCTAACCCTGTAAGCGTAGAATGACAAACAGAACATTGCAGTAAACAGCACAATGACATAGGGCCCCAAAACACATCGCTATTCTTTTTTCCCCAACCGTGACAATGATCCTTAACCAGTAGGTGCCGGCTGACGTGAATCCACGAAAATATTGTCCAATCCAGCAAATAGGAAATCATTCAAACACGCCATTGTGTAAAACTGGATTACCGGAACAAAGGTCGCCTGGACATTCCACTACTGAGCGTGCACAGAGCATGCACATGCCGTCCAACGCTTTGTTTCATCCATACAAAGAGAAAACATGGTCTTGAATATTTCACCGTTTTTTGGCTATTGGTTTTTTGTGTAATCACCGATTCCAGACCTTTGTCCTTTTGTTTCAAGAAGAGGGTTACGGGACATTGACGGACTTCCTTCATGGTTTATTAATTGTATTTTGGCTCAATGGAGGTAAATCAGAGTGAGCCGGGTATCCAACCTTTGTTCCTGATTTAGTACCAATCGTAGGCCGTGGAATGAATTTGGCATTTTCTTGATAGAGAATCACAGTGCAATAAACAGAGTCTTTGTTCTCTTGGCTTTGTCAAGTCAAGGTTTCTTTTGTGCCAGCGGTACTCTCAAATACAAAAATGATTCTGGCAACTCCGAGAAAATAATCCCGTCAGGCTGGACGGGAGTAAATGGAAGAATCCAGGCAGCAACTGGTTAAGTGCCAACATCACATGAGGCAAATTACAGGCAATAGAAATAATTGCTCCTTTTCTTATAGATTGTTTACTTTGCATTGGTTGCCTCCTCAGTCGCCTGTAAAAATTGCCACGTGCAACAAGGCCTTTAAATGAGTTAGCCAACGAGTCAAGTTTAAATGCAGAGCAAAGTGTGATGTCACAACACAAATCTTTACAGCAATCTTAACAACTCGTCTTAAGATTCTTTGTGAAATCGAGCCCTGATAGTGTTAATAGTTAGAGTCTTGAACAGATAATAAACATGAATACTCTACAATAACGTTTTTAAAAAAGTCTTGTGGGTGGGGGAGGCTTTTTTTCCCGCGAAAGTTATCCGCTAAAGTTACTGAAATCCATCTTGAGTTTGATACTGGGGGCTGCTGGCACCGCATGCTTGACCTGCGTGTGCTGCACCTTCAGCTTGTTGACTGCTGCCTGGTTGGCTCGTATGGCGCCCTCTAGCTTAGACTTGAGATCGGGCGCAGCGCTGATAACTGACTTGAAGGCAGCCGGGTACAGCGGACCGATCTTCATCAGCTTCTGCAAGGCCTGCTCATGGAGGGCTCTGCTTTGCTTGGAGGTGGATGGTAGGATGGTCATGGGCAAGAGCAGACTGATTAAGATTGGGACTAAGAGGGCTAACAGTTGAACCCCTGGGGGGGAGAGTAAAACAAACACATGTTAGATCATAGTGCATGTCATCAGAGTCTTTATGAATAGAAACAAATCTGAAGGGATACTTGAACACTTGTTGATATAATAATAAAAATAAAATGGGAGGCTAATCATCCTTACTGACAGCTGAGAAGCTGAAGTGCGAAGGACGCGGCTACACAGGTTTGAGCTGCAGGCATTCAACCACATCAACCTACATGACCACGGAGCACAGCCTGATATCAAAAGTGTTTGGTTTTTCTGGAGGGAGGAAAACCGGATGGCCTGGAGAAAAACCCTTGTGGCACAGGAGAGAACCAACGCACAACTCTACTCACACATGACCCTAGCCAGGAATCGAACCAGGGACACATTGGTGAGAGGCGAGCGCTTTACGCAAATGCCACCCCAAAGTGAGGTTGAAATTTTCATGACCAACTTCTCTAGCATGCAGTTTTGTGTTTTTTATGCCACAAATGATGCAGTGCAGTTAACTGTTGGACATTTTCACCGATGCATGCACCATTTCTACAAGTATTAAGGGTTCGTTTTTCGCAGCTGTAAACAACTGTTTCTGTTATTGGCCAGCGATTAACCAATGGCCAACTCAACCAAAACAGTTATTGGTTACTACCGCGAATATGCACCCCATAATTAGATGGCCGGGGCTTAGTGGATCAGTCATTCATCACAGACTGAGGTCTTTCTCATCACACTTCACCAAGGAATACATTACCACCAGTTCACAAGACTTACTATGTGCTTCATCCGTGAGGCTTACTAGTACCTCCAGGACCCTTATAGCCTCAAGTACCACCAGCACCTCATTGTCCTTATCAGGCTTGTTGCCCCCCACGCCATGGAGGTACTCTACGACCCTCGGGCCCAGGGCGTGGATGAAGGGCGTGGCTATCTCCCGATGCTTGCACTGGAAGACGGAGCACATTGTCTGAAGACTCTTCAGTTTCACCTGGCAGTCAGATAACAAGAAAAAATGTACTTATGCAAATGATATGGAAATGATATGCAGATGACAGGAAAATGACATCCAAGGGCAACTAGGGTAAATTTTGAAAAATGTACTAGAACCTTTCTTACCAATGGCTCATCTGAGTGCATGGTCTTCTTGAAGAGCTCAATGGCCTGGCACTGGAGGCCGGGAACAGCTGAGACAGATGGTGGGGCAGACGCCACGATGACGGCCACGGCTAGAAGGATACTATTATCATCTACATCAGCCTTGTCTTTACCTGAGAGGAGTTTTGGGAACAAAATCATAAATTAGACCTGGGGCAAAACTGGGTGTGAAACAATTCCTTATGCACAGTGAGTGTGTGTGTGTGTGTGTTTTTTTTTTGTTTTTGTTTTTTTGGGGGGGGAGGCCTTCCTTGTTGATTTCAATTACACACAGGCTGATAAGGTTATGGTGATGTGTTCGTTATATGACTGCATCTCCCTAACATCTGTGTCTAAAATCTTTTAACGTAACTGGTGCTGCATCACCATTTAGCATTAGTTACAAGTTAAAAATCAAACATTCCCAAATGGGTATTATGTGAATTTGGTGCAAGTACAAAAAGAAATTGTATGAGACATTCTTCTTAAAATCTTTGTCTGCCGCTATCAATGCCTTGTTCCTCGAAGTCAACAGCAATCAAGAGTATGGTTTGCCTATGTACAAATAAGGGGCAAGACTATTCTTCCTTACAGCCTCAGTTCGATGACACCACACAGAACGGACGAAAAACAAGATGTCTGCACTAGAATCAAAGTCTCATTTATGAACTCCTTGATTTCATCCACAAGAAAGATATCAACAAATCTCAACTTCGTACCTGGCCTGGCAAAGTCCAGGACGGTCGCGAGGGCACTCCGGAGTAACCTGACCCAGTCTTTACAGTAGGATGGGTCATTCAGATGCCTTGACTGGGACAGCGTGCTTAGAGCCTGAAGGGAAGCGGAGACCGTGGGGGCAATCTTGCCATCAGTAGAGGGCTCTGCGGTCTCTCTCAGCACCCCGGTAGTCAGGAAAAGAATGGTTGGAAGTACTGATACACTGCCTGAACAGCAGGATAGAAACAAAGAAAGTATTGTGAATAAAAAGTCAGTCAAATTAAATGAAACTTCATTCCTGACTACCGCTACCCATAAAATGCAGTAGCCTGCAAGCACTATAAATAAAACTTCCAATTATGCTAATTTGTAATTAGAGACAGTAAAGCAGTGCTCTTTGGAAGACTACATGCTATCTGTGCAACCAATTTTTGCAAATTTCACCAAGCCAACAGGTCAGGTTTTTTCAAAAAATCACCAAATAAGGGTTTGCTTTTATCATGGTAAAAAAAAATGTGCATGTTTATATTGGGCTTTATATTTGGATTGAACGGGCAAAACTGTACCTTTAAACCTGATGGTTGGTAATAACATACAATATTGAAATTATGATTTCGGTTTACCTCTTATACCTTTTATTTACCTGTAGGACTTGGAAAGCACTGAGTAGAATACAATAAGAATAATAATGAAAATTTATAAAGCCCACAAATCCTAAATTATTGCCCGCTTAAGTCTAATTGCAGACTGGTTATAAACACTTTGGGCCAGGTCATTATCAGCTGTTTAATGGAATGGATAAACTGTCGGGGTATTTATGAATGCTGTATTGAATTGAATTGATTTAAAGGGTAAAAACTGACATCATTCTTTACCCCTGATGCAATTATTACATCAATCAAACATTTCAATTCAAAGCCCATCTTACATTTCACAGGCAAAATGTCAATCAAGTCATTCAAACAGACCTGCAGGGGAGCACAGCTCTGGAAGTCCAGCCATTATTGATACAGTGGTGGAGATGAGATCACTGGCCTCATCCGACAGTCCAGCATGTTTGGCGTAGCTCTGGATGATAGCACTGGACACAGTGGGGTTGAGGGCTGGCAGCTGCCTGACCAGCAGGCAGAGGCACACCTCTAGGGTGGCAAACACCACCGAGGCCCCAGGGATGATCTCCCCGCTCTCCCCTCCCTCTTCCTGGACAGTACCGTTGGACTTCGTCTCAGAGGTTCCTTCTGTTTGTCGATGAAAAATACAAATAGGTAATAAGAAGATACCTAAGTTTGATGTTAGCTTTTCTCTTTTCGAAGGAACTTACAACATTCTTAACTATTTGGAAGCCACCTTATAAAGTTCATTCAAAAACACTGCCATTGATGCCAAGTTGCCAATAATAAAGTTCATTTAGAAATTTATCATGCAGGTGTCCTTCACCGGGAGGAAAATGCCATGCCCTTGTGAGAAATAATGCTCAAAGGACCCAATCATTCTGAAAACTAGTTTAGTATAATAAAATAATCAATTTAATATGTTGATTTACCCCCAAAATACGGTCTGACAATTGTAGAAAATTCATGTGACCTTTTATTAATTGTTTTTGAAAATGTTATCTATTGAGATAACATTTTTGTTTGATGATATTATTTCTTGATATCTTAAGGGTTGAAAAGCTGAGGTTTACTGAAGAAAACTGGGGATGAGGGCTTGCAGCTGCCTGACCAGCGGGCACAGGCACACCTCCTGGGTGTCAAAGACAACCAAAGCCCAAGGGATGATCTCCCCACTCTCCCCTCCCTCTTCCTTGAAAGTACCATTGAACGTAATAAATAGTTGTAACAATACTTGGTTCTTATATAGCACACATATCCGAGAAGCTAGATCAAGGCGCTTTAGAACGTTCCTCAAACTTTCTTTCTTATATTAGCGCTAGGTGTTAATCCAACATAATCTCAGCCCTCACAGGTTCCTATTTATACACCTTGGTTAAGAGAAGCAATTATGGTTCAGTGCCTTGGTCTTAGGACATTTATTTATGTCCTGTGAGTGGGATTGAAACCATACTCCGATGATTCAGCCAACTGAGCTTGAGTCCAATGGACTAGACCACTCGGCCCCAACACGCCACTTGGTAAAATGTTTTAGAATTCAGTGTTTGATGTTTATTCTGTCTGTTTTTACTCACCTTTGTTCTCCCTGGTCTTGGCTAACCGTTCCTCTATAGCCTGAATGACCTGCCTAACCACGGTGGTCACCAAGAGGTGTGTACTGAGTGTTTCTCTGGTCAGCAGCAGACGATGCATGACGTTCAGTAGCTCCACGGCTAGTGAGGGATCCACGCTGAGTCGACTCCTCGGCCAGGCTGTGTCCAGGAGGGTCTGGACGGCCTGAAGGCAGTAGTGAACACTCTGAATGGGCTCAGCTGAGCGCTGGGAGGAAAGGGCTTCAACACAAACTCCTAAGAAACAAAATGTGAAAAAAATATCTCAATATTTGCAGAGCTTTCATGTTTTTTGAAACAGAAATTTGAACTGCTCACTTTTTTTCTCAAACATAAATCCAAGCATATGTAATAGTATAAAAATAATGAATGTTTATGCGTGCAATGGTGAGAATATTTTCCTGAGCTGAAATGTGGAATGATCCGTTAAACGAGGCAAAGCAGAATTAAATGAAACACTCTTCTTTTATCATTTTAGAATTGCTTAAAAATAGGCAAGATCTTTTATAAATTTTTCACAAAAAGTTTTTTTTTCACTGAATTGCATAAAAAGAACTTTTATAGCAAGCATTTTCAGCACAGTAAAATGAACAAATAGATACACAATTTGACCCACGATCAGTTCATTTTGGTGCTATGGTGCTACCACAAATCTCTCTAAATGGAGATGACAAACATAAGAAACAAGTATCTCACCTAGGATAAGATGGAAATAGTCCTCCTTGAGCGTCTCTGAGCTCTTCCCTTGTGGAGTACTGAGTAGTGTACCCATCCCTGGAAGCACTGGTCCGCTGCCTGCAAGATTCCCAAAACTCCCATCCAAGTTCTTCTCCACCGTCTCAAAACCACCATTATTCAGCCACAGGGCGGCGGCATACACGATGGGCGACCACGCCTTCTGGTAGTGCGGCCTCGTGGTCGAGATGGCGTCCGAATTGTAGAATGCACCGCCCTCCTGCGGCAGCTGGCTGGCAAAGTCCGACGGTAGGGCCAGGAGGGCGTGGTCGCGGAGAGCGGCCAGCCAGTACTTGCTCAGGGAAACGAGTTCCGGTTGGACCAGATTGAGAAGGCTGTCTGCGGAACGGTCGTCATGGTAACCATCTCGGTCACTGATGGGTTCTGGTGGGTTAAGATGCTGCCTCATCGCAACAATGTAAACCTGTAAAAAGTTATCAATTCCATTTGTTACAATTAACTTTGACAGCATAAAAGATATAAAATTCATCCACCAAAGATGCCGTTTCTGTTTCTGCAGAATGATGAGCAACATGTTGGTCAAATCCCTAACGCCTATAAGTTCTGGTCATGAGCTGTCCCATCAAATCAATCAAAAACTCCATACCAAGTTATCACAACACACAAACATTGTTATTCAAATGTGCACCATCCAGGGTGTCATATGCACCGAGTCATCCCGCATTCTATTATTTATTTATTTCAACTGGGTGAACCATTCAGTGACAACCACTGGTCTCCCATAGACAACTCCATAAATACTCAAGATGTGCGCATTAGCCGTGGAATGAGGTGCATGCTGGTCTACTTAGTGACTATGGGTCTATGCGTCCCAGCATGTACAGACACACAAAAACAACTTACACAATAAGAAATGACACAAACTTTTGACAGGGTTTAAAAAAAAAATGCTTAGTAAAACAAACTAATAAAAAGGCACAAAAAGAAAACAATGAAAAGAAAGCAGTGAAACAGAATCAAATCTAGGAAATGCAAATCTGGTCATTTAAAATAAGGGCAGACTTTTTAAGAGTTAAAGGAAGGTCATTCCATGCCTGGCTCCCCCTAAATATAAAACTTTTTCTGCCTGCATCCTAGAAAGACCACAGAGGAATGAGAGAGGCCCAGTTGCTCTTTGACTCTGATGCTTCGTTTATCAGCAATCAATGCAATAGTAAACTGCATGACTGTATCTATAGTACACAGATTGTTTCGCTATTAAAGTTGTCATAAGTTTGTCACATGCATTTCATATCAACCCACCTCGGCCCACGCCTTGATGACAGCAAGCTTCTCCATAGTAGATGCGCTTTCACTGTAGAGCTGTGCGGGGGCGCCCTTGCCGACCTGCAGCTTGGCTAGTGATGATACCAGCAGCTGATGGACTCGGCGTAGGTCGTTCAGGTCATGCGCAACCCCACTGCCAATCCATGCACTTGACACCTGTGTAGAAATTCAGAGAAACGTTGTCTCATCAAGAGTGTAAAGTGTGGAGTTCCCCAACTCCAACTGGGGGGGCTGTTAAGTCATTAAGGTGGAGAAAGCCATTCATTATCAATGGGTGGCCCCAGACACCATATCATGGAGATTTGGTTGGTCAACTGATATGTTAAAAATACTTTGGTTGTATATGTATATCGTTGAAAGTAGTAGATTGCCTTAAAATGGCCTTCACGAAATTTCAGGTAAGTCTTGACTTTTAATGTACAAAATGAACAAACCATTTTCAGGCTGGAGAGAGAGAAAGCTACGATATAAAACCTGGCTGTTCCCAGCAGGTTTTAATTGTAGCAATTGATCCCGATCATGTGCCAGCTGCAGAAATGATACAAGTCAATCAGCAACTTGGATTGCCACCTGCTGATTGGTCAATTTGAAAGCTTACCTGGCAAGCCATGGCTGTGACATCAGAGGGAGTATCTGGTGAGAAGGCTGGTCTCAAAGCTGCACCCACCTACAAGCCCAGAGCAGAAAAGGTTCAAGTTTGGTCAGGTCCGCTCATAACAAATATTAATAACTTCTTGAGTAGATATATCAGTGCCCTACGCAAACAAAACATTTTATCAATCATTAGTTTTCACCTCAAAGATTCCTTGTAAATAATGTTGAGTACAAAGTGCATTTCACTTTCTTCCATATACCGGAATGAGATTCACTGCAGACAAAAAAAATCTGAAACTAGGATCCAAATTTTGGGACATATATTGAAATGATGGGATTTCCACCTTTGAGTAACCCCTGTATTTACAGATTTCAAGGAGCTTTTGGGAACAGTATTTTCAGCACAAGAGCAGTAGATCAGACAGCTTGTTTTCTTTATATCTGAAGAAAAGAACAGCTACTTTTTTCAACAGGCAGGCATAAAAAAAATCTGAATTCAGACAGAAATCTGAAAAGTCTATCCTTACATATCCTTGTCACCGAACTGAGGCTTAAAGTACATTAGTCTGGATCTTTGTAATATTTGTGTGGTACTGCCATGACGTACAAAGGGAACATGACCACGATATGGCAACATTAAGATCAAGTTTGAATTGATTTGAAACACGCCTGAAAGGAATGAAGCGTTGAATCCTTTTTCTCATACCTGAGCCTGGTACTGCTCCATGATGAAGTGACCAGGGAACTCTGGCTCAGGGACCCGCGCAAACTTGTTGATGATGTCTTGAAGGAGGAGGAGTCCAGCGTTACGGAGCTGGGTGCTCTCCGACGTCGCAGCGATGAACGCCGTCCGAACCAGGTCGGATAAATGCAGGACCAGGTAGTTGTCTGTTGAGGTAGGAACAAGGCTTATCATTAGTGAAGAGTCTCTTTTGAATAGAAGTTACACTTTAGATTTCCAGATACATTTTATGAAGATTTATCTGTGAAAAAGTTTGATCGAGGACCATAGTTAACCATAGTTCAACTAACTCTAATTGAACTAACGCTAGTCAACGGAGGATGGACTAATCTGGTTGACTTTTCGCGACCAACCTATCGAGGTTAGTTGCATCGCTGCTTATCAATAGCCATTTCATAACCACAGTTTAGAGGGGACCAGTTATCAGGAAAGTGGTAACGTTATTTCACCGTTTTCTCATGGTCATGTTGACGTGACATTACTAGAGTCGTTTGCACTTCAACTTCAGTGCGCATGCACTACGTACATCACTAACCAACCACTAGTTAACCATTGGTCCTTGATCCAACTTGCTCTATACTTAAGGGTAAATTCTCTCTTTTCATCACTATAAAAGGGGGATCAGCTCAATCTCTAGATCCTTGTTTCAATGAGAACAACTTGAGAATAGGTGATTTTTAAACACCAAGTGGCAGCAGACACACTGATTAATCTTTCATTATTAAGGTAATAGAGAGGTTTCACGTGACTTCACGAACACATGCTGGAAATCATTCAGCAGACGACGCGTCACCCATTGAGTTTGTACATGAGTGGACCCAACACGGCTGCGAAATGACTGCTATGAACTCACCTTGTGATGTCTTATTCCTCATTTCTCGGGCCAGGGCCAGGTCAAAGTGCACCGTGTTCCCGTCACACACTTGGATAACACGTCGCACACTCTCAGCTGCAAAGACCCTCGTTGGCCACCTGGGTGCCACTATTAAGAAAGGATAAACAAAAACATGAGATCATCTGAAAATAACAAGAGACTGTTTGTGAAGAATCAATGTAAGTTTGTTGCAAAACTCTGAACATGATCTTTACATACAAAGTATACTTTAAATTTTATAACACCTCTGATACTGAAAAGCTTCAACTTCAGGACAAGAGTCTTAAACTGCTGTCAAAAAAATAGCAACAAAAATTAATAAATCATTGATTGTTATGACTTTGTCATACAATAATACTTGCTTCTTATGTAGCGCACACATCCTAGTATTTAGATCAAGGCGCTTTACAACATTACTATCTCTGTCTATCAGGCATACTTAGAGCATTCCTCAAACTTTCTCAACTCCCTGGGGAGCATACAACCCCAAGCTGCTTATATTAGCGCTAAGAGGTTAATCCAACACAATACTGCCTCAGCAGTCTCAGGTTACCATTTATACACCTGGGTTAAGAGAAGAAACTATGGTTAAGTACCTTGCTCAAGGTCATGTTTTCTTTAGAGGCAAGATGGTTTATGATGATGAAATCTCAAAAGTTTTTTTTTTTATCCTTTCAAGGGTGCGATGTAGCAAATATGTTCAAAACTTAAAAAATAGGATTACTTTTCAGCTGATCTAGAGGATTAAGATCCATAACCTCAAAGGATTTACTGACTTCATGTCTACATATATACAAAGCCAGTTCTTCACACTCTTAAATATATTTTGAACTTTACCTGGAGGATGAGTGTTGACTTTCTCTCCTGTCTTAAACTTAGCCGAATCATCGATTTCTGGTTCATCGTCTTTTTCATCTTTCTCATCCGAGTCAATGGGAGCAACTTCCTGGGTTGGAGTACCTGTTCCTCCATCTATGTAAATAGAACAAGATTCCAAAGGGGCGAAAAAAATGAGTTTGAGAAAAATGAGTCAAGAAACCAGGGCCCTATTTCACTAAGACTCATCTTAAGATTAGTTGTTGATTGCCTTAGTGACTTGTATTGTGGCATCACACTTTGCTTAGCAATTAAGATTGATACACATCTTAAGATCAATCTTAGCTCTTTGTGGAATCCAGCCCAGGGGATGTGGTTGACAAACTGCATGCCCAGAAAACAGGCTTGATAGTCTGATGATTCCCAGCAAGAAGTGTCCCTTATTGCATAAACGGCAGCACATCTCATAATTGTTGTGCCATGGAATCGATTTACACACATAATGTACATCAACTTTGGAGGTAAAACGCTGTGCTTGCAACTGATGTGCAGGTGTATGAACACAATGACTTATATGACCAGTGTGGATTTCACAAAACTAGTCCTAACTTAGTCCTATAAGTTAGGGCTAGTTACTTGTCCTAACCCGAGATAAGACTAGACCTAGCACTTTGTAAAATCCACAGCAGCTTTTAGATTGCTCATTACCAAAATAAATATCAAGAGGTTTAGACACAACATGGGCTACAACTATGTCTTACCAATAGCAGAATCAGTTCTTTTAAAACCAACAGCAAAAAAGATTTGTGAAAAACAACTGAACCTTGCGATAAATAACAGACCTGAGCACTGATAAGAGGGAATAGAATGTTTAAGAAGGTAAGAGATACTTGCTAGCAAGGGGCTCACCTTTTGATGCTGACAGGACTGTCTTGCACAGTGTTAGCCATCTGGCTAGATCTTTCCCTGATAACTCATGCAGCATACTTATCAATGTATCATGAATGTCTGACAGCAGTCTCTGATCAGTCTCCTTATCCAGCATGCTGAACAGCACTCCTTGTAAGCCTGTCTCTATTTAAAACAACACAGCACATTCAAGATATGAAAGCCGCATTGGTTTTTAATACGGGAACAAAATCTCAAAATTCTTCTTTCCAAGAACTGATGCATAAACGACTCAAGAGAAAAATGTTGTATAGATGAGGGCATACATGAATGTGGTTTGAGAGAACGACAGTAAATGTCTTTTCTGGCTCAAAAAGTTGTTTTGGATAGAAAAATTAAGGTTATTATTTTCCACATCAAATCCTCTTGCTTTCAAGAAACAAGAGACCCTGAGAAAAATGTCACATCGATGGGGGCATATGTAGTTTGAGAGAACAGCATTAGGTCTTTTCTGGTTAAAAAAGCAGTTTGTTTTGAAGATCATTAGTGAATTAAAATCGTAATTTGCTTGAAGAGAACATTATATAAATAACATCAAGGGTGATTGTTTAAGTCAAGGAGCTAGATGCAAACTCAAAACCCAAATGTTTGGAGTTCGATAAGATTGTTATGAGCAGGTGGTTTGGGGTACAGTACCAAATCAATCAAATAGTCCAGTCTATGGTAGATTTAGACAAAAATGTTTTGACTCTACCTTAGCTCATACTAGGAGTGGGTGGTTTGGGGGTACGGTACCAAACTCTGAAAAAACTTGGATTGAGGTCTTGGATTAAAGACGAGCCAGTGGCCTTTAACAGAGCAGACTGGAGAGGGAGCACTGTGGCCTGATTGGCCACTACATGTAGGCCTGATGAGGATTGGTGTGGAGAGGTGTGGACTCTGCCAAGATGGTAACGCCATGCCCTATGCTAGAGGTGGCTTCTGGTACCAAATCCATCAAACTAGTCTACTGCAACTCATAGGAATATTTGGACTCGGATAAGATTTGCATGCCTCGTCTCATGCTGAGAGAGGGTGATTTGGGGGTACAGTAAAAAATCCATCAAAACCACACCAGAGATTCTGAAGAATTTGTGGTGCTGAGGGTTAGTGATACCTACCTGTGATGACAATGCCATCCGTTGTGTTTGTATCCCTATTTTCTTTGGCGAGACTCTTAGCGTATTCACACACCTCCTTGGCCTCACGTTGAGAGAGTTGCCTCAAGCAGGCCACGGCCGCCCGGCGCAACAGTAAGTGCTGGCTACCCAACGATGTCTGAAGATCAAATATATTCAGATTATCAATCTCATATAAAGTATCAATTCCATATTTCAAAACAATTTTCATTTATGAATTACATTACTATAAATCTCATCTGATGATCCAACATTGAGTTATGAAAAACTGATTTTTTTAATTACGATTATACGGACAAACACCATCAATTTGATAATCCTAGACTTGAAAATTGTAAATAATTTTCAGGAAACACTGGTACACAGACCCCATCTAATTATGAATAACAGCACATAAACAATTTTGGTTTCTTCAAATTAATCAAAACAGCACACAGACGTCTACTCAACAACATTTCTTTTAACTACATAAATCTCAAAACGTCTTCCACAGTGCAATCTGTACATCTGTAACGTGCAAACTGAGCCTCGTGAGGTGGGAAATAAAATGTCTCCAATCCACTTATCTAGATACCACAGCAAAACGGAAAATTGTAGGACAGGTTCTTTTTTCAGAACTATATCATCATACCTGCCAACATTTGAAATCTGGAAAGAGGGATAACACGGTGGAGCGAGTGGCAAGAGCAGCTTTTCAAATGGTGAGGACCAGGGTCGAGCTGCCCGGGCCCCAATAGGGTCAAGGATTTGGGTTTATTTAGATATGCATTAGCTGACTACCATCTCTTGCTTGTGAAATAGTGGCCTCATGTTACAGCGCCCCCTATTTCAGATGATGTCTAACTCAGACTGCCATTTATGTTGGTTTGTCTTTTCTTTTTTTTCTTTTTTCTTTTTTGGGGGGAGGGGGTAAAAATATATGTATATGCCTCCCCTGTTTTTTTAGGCGTTTTTAATCCTCATAAATCAGGGCAGTACCAGGAATAACAGGACACTTGGCAGGTGTGCATTCTACTCATAGAAAGTAGATAACACATGGCGTTACAGCAAACCGAGATCGTAGCCATACAATTTTATTTGAATAAATTTAAAGAGAGACTTTCAGACGCTAGGTGGAAGCAGATAATTTATGTTATGTAATTTTCCATTGTCTACAGGGTTCTGAGCATACGCACATTTCTGAAAACAATCGATAAGTCTGCTGCCACCAAGCTCCTTAAAAATCTTCCATTCGATAAAAGTAATACTTAAATATAAATATCAATATCAAATCACTCAGTGATAAATGGTTTGCTTTTTCTCAAAATTGATCAGGAAAAGACGGCTTACACAGAGGTGGGGTACCAGGCTTGACAAGTTGACGTGTCTCGGAGCAAACATGTGTAGCTGCTGCAGGCACGCTATGGCCTCGGAACCAACCAAAGAGTCTGGGTGATCCTGCATGATGGCACAGGCTACCAGGCAAGATGTCCTTGCAGTGGCTAGATTACCCTTGTTACCTGTTAACATCGAAGGAAATAGTTTGAATCAAAATGCATATTAAAAAAGACCAGGACTCCAAATACCAGAGCTTGAGTTCAGTGTACTTGACCGCTCGGCAACAACACGTAACCAGATCAAAGTGCTCTATGACATTATCCCTACTCATCAGACATACCAATCCACGAACTTTCTTGACTCCCTGTGGAGCACACAACCTCAAGCTGAATAAACCTTGTCTTAGTCTTAGTACATGTTAGCCATTGTTCTGCTTTACACAAACGCTAATACAAGTTGTCACAAATTTCCCACAAAATCATTCAGCTCAGTTCAAAATCAGCCTCCTGTAGTAAAATCTCTTGCAAGAAGCTGGGTATTTCGGGAGTAATTCATTGATCTCAGTGTCCTGCACTCACATCACAGTAGCTTTGTTTCATGAGTACGGGGGGGGGGGGGGGGGGGGGGGGGGGGGGGGGGGGGGGCAAATTCATAAAGCCTGCTTACAGAGCAACCCTTAGCACAGTTTTCTGTTTCATAAACACTGCTTACTGTAAGCAAACCAAAAGGCATGCTAACTTACCAATGGTTCTTGTTTTGTTTACACGCATTCCCCCTGAGTTAGCACAAATTTCGTCTTGATAAAGGACACCTCTAAGAGGAAATTGTAAATTAACCATTTCCAGGGCACCAAGGCAATGTTCAGGGGCAACGGAGGCAATTGCCTCCATTGCCTCAGTGAAGTAGCAGGCCTGTCCAATTATATAAAAACAGTTACAGAGTGGGGCAATTTTACCTTGGAGTTCGGGTCCCAGTGTTGTGATGAGTGCTGCCAGGCAGCGGCCGAGACACTGGTGCACCTCAACATTGGACGGTGGTACACTCAGCAGCAAGGTGAGTACCAGGGACAGTGTCGGCTCCACGTAGGAGCGGAACATTGGCCCACCAGAATCTGCTATAAGAGCCAGAGCATGTAATGCCCACATCTAGAAAGATCAAAGTGAAATTGGGAAAAAGTAATTTAAAAAGCAAAGACAAGGTGCAGAAATAGTTATGGAAACTATAATGCCAAGTCTTCTTATTGTAACACCATGTGATAAATCTTGTATGAGTGGTGGTGGGTCTGAGAAGAGACAATTGTACTTAGCGTTTTGACCAGTATACTCTGGCTGACTTATTGCAACATTATGTTGACATTCTCCTGTCAGAGTTACACCCGTTTCAGACTGGCGCTCCAGAGTCGCACTGAACCAAATAGATTAGGAGCGACTCCAGATTTTGGTTTCAGACAGGGGAACTTAACATAAATTTGTATTAGGTTCGGCTCATGACAAGATCGATGCCTGAACCCAAAACGGAGTTGTTCCGACCGACTCCAACTGCAGCAGTCGATCTCTTTCGACTTCTAGTGCATCTAGTCACTCTTAACTGTTTCAGACGTCAAACTTTTCATGTACTTATTTCAATAATTTGGTTCAGCATGACTCTGGAACGCCATTCTGAAATGGGTGTTACTAGCATTGAAAAAAATACTTAAAAAAATAACAACCTTGTTTATGGTACTTTCAGCATAGCAATGATGGGGAAAAAGTGGACTGCATTTACACTTTTTCTCAATAGGGGCATTCTGAACTCTTTTCTGCACAGATTGATTCTATACTTCTATTGTACAGACTGCACCAAAGGGTTTCTCAGAGTAATAAGCAGTACTGTTTTCTGCAATCTCATGCAGGCAAATGAAATAAATCCTGATTTCATTATAATATTACAATAGGTAAAAGTGTTTAGCATGGGTTCAACATGCTGAAAGCAACAACAAACATCAGCTACAATCAGGTCTATTTTTTCTTTACATTCATTGGATATGTCAATGTTTGGGTTTTTTGGGGGCGGGGGCATAACTTTTACATTGCGTTCTTCTTTCAAACATGGTACAAATATTTACTGTAAAACAAACAGCAAAACCCAAGTAGTGTTTTCATTACCTGTACTGTGGGTGAGGTTGAGTCCTGGGCCAGGGCAAGCAGGATGCTCACACTGGTATTAAGGTGCTGACCTGCCCCCATGCCTCCTACGTATCTGTGAAGACATCCTAAGGCCAAGGAGTTCCCTGAGAAACAAAGTACACGGACAGACAAGATTTAAAATATTAACTAATGACAACATAACCAGTTAAACTAGCAGGTGTACACACCTTAGATATTGCCAGACAACCCAAGAACACCCTGCCCAAAAAATGGAAAAAAATCTTGACAAATCCATTCAAACTCGCATGTACTTCCACACCAAATCAAGAAAAATAAACAATGCGAGTATACACTAATCTAAGCAGCGCTCGTTTATGGCAGCTTACACCACCGCAGCTATGCCGCCACACGCATGCGAGACACGAGAATAGCATGTCAGCAAGCATGTGTACCAATCAGCATGGAGGATTCACAGCGCGTGTGCATCAATTAAATAACAACTTTACTGGCAATATACGTGAGGCAGCAGTGCAAATCCATCATGGACTTGCACATAAGGCACTAAATCTTCTTGATCGTTTACGAAAACACACTTGTGATTGTAACATCATTTTATTGCAACAGTAAGCACACACACAACTGCAATCCACTACACAGCTTTATAAACCAAGCTGTGATATTAACTTACCTGTCCTTGAGACAGCATCCCTTGCAGTCTTGAGTCTGTCAAAACACATCTGAGCCGTCTGAGCAATGAAGGTGTTGTCTCCGCCCATCTGTGCCATCCTCCCCAATGCCTCACCGGCTGCACAACGGAGGATGGGGTTGGCATTGGTCAGAGCATTCTGAGGAGAGTATAAGGAATAGACATGGTGTAGAATTTACAGCTAATGACAAAGTCTGATTGGTGTTATATGGGCATGATGAATAATTACAAAATACAATTTAGTATGTAAGCCTGGGACGAGGATTGAATAATTAGGTCATAATGAGGATAGTATGATGAATATTCAAAGATTTGACAGGATGAGTCCTTATTGGCCAGGAAACAATGAATAATCATAGAATGTAAAATATTTTGCAATGATTGAGGAGTGTATTAAGAATGGTTTATAGTGGATCACGTGATGGTCGCTTGGCGGTAAAATTGATGCACGACGCAGTAAATAGTCGATATTGACACCTCAGTGACCATAGACTGCAATGAAAAGGCTCAGCATCCAGTGATCACAGCATCCGGCGATTATCATCGCGCGGCTATAAACCAGCCTTTATGAATATTCAATAGCTCCTTATGTTTGATAGTTCCCCCTTACCATGATGAGGCTGTTGGCTGCTGCCCTTACACCACTGTTCTTCAGCCGACGCTTGTTCTCTGCCAAGCCCTGATGAGAATTTAAAGTTTAAAAAATAACAATTTAGTTCAAACGAAATGTCAAAACTCATCATAATCAAATCATAAAATACTCTCACCATCACTGTTATTTGATATGAGATAATTTCATGAGGAAGTTGGTGGCTGGTAGATATTTTGTACAACATTGACAGCTTTTGATAATTCTAAATAGTTATTTGATCATTCTGAAATGATCATGATGTTACAGACAGTGTACCTGACATTAATGAGTGTACAATGACGTCATTTAACAGCAGTGATTTAGTACTATGTTGATAAAACAGTTTATTGGACTTTTGCAGCCCACACTAATTTGTGTATTTGATGTCACATTTTGGTTATCTTGTTTCAGGGGCAGCCCCTTCGAGTATATTATTTCTTAATTGATGATATAACGTACGATTATATTCATTATATCTTTATATTCATTATATCTATTGATTTATCATTTATCTTCTTCCACCTGATGTTCATTTGTTGTTTTGCTCAGATTTAATGCACACATTTAATGCACGTTTTTCATATTGTTTATGACAAGTATATAAGATTTAGTTCAAAAAATCATGCATTAAATACAAAATGACAATTAACGGCCAGTCAGGTACTCACTTTGAGAGCACTCAGCACAGCCGTGAAGACGTTGATCTGAACGGCTTGCTGTCTGGCAGACTTAGCTTGCCGGATGCACTCCTTGAAATGCTCCAAGATCTTCAGTCGATGCTTGTCAGCAACGTGGGGTATGACCACGCCAAAGAGGGAGACGGATGCATCGATTACGGCAACTCCTAAGGGGAGGGGGCCGGGTGTGTCTTCCCCCTAAAATGCAAAAAGGAAATTATTCGGAAAATAAGTTCATTCCCGGAATATTAATAATAAGAGGAACTTACTTATATGATGCTTTTAAAATGAGTATCCAAGCACTGTATAGTATTACTACACCTGTTCATTAAATCAAAGGCATTCCGGAAACAATCTCGACTCCTTAGGAGTCTGCAGCCCCAGCAGCCAAATCGACATGTATAATATATAGCTTATCAATCACAAGGACAATCTCTACACTAACAGGTACTCTTCCATTTTATTCCTGGATGTTGAAAATCATGATAGTTAATTGCCTTGCTCCATGACAAGGCTCAAAACCATACTTAAGAATCGGAAACCAGAACTTGAGTTTGGTGCAGCTGACCACTTGGCCACGGCCTGTTCAAGGACATAAACTCGCTGGGCTGTACAATCAACCCTGCGGTGAGAGATTGCTGTCTCGGTGGAATCCCTACTTTTTAATAAGGTTTCCCGCTGAAAAATAAATGGCCAAACTCACCCTGACAGTCTTCCAGTACAGCGATGATGGATCGTGTTCCAAGGCCCCAGATCCTGAGGCGCTGTTGGCCTGCAGTTGTAGCTCTACTGACTTGTGATCAGTCTCTGTGATCCAGCTCTGTAAGATGATGGAGTCATTCTCATGGCACAGGGATCGCATGAGGGAGGTGGTGGTGTTAGCTGCATTGTCTGTCAGGGTGAACTCAGCTACGAGCTCCCTCAGTAGAGCTGTGAAGCTACCTGTGGAAATCAGTTTCAGGAGGGGGAGGTATTTAAGTCACTTCCTTGGAAAGAAGAGAATTTGCAGTGAGGGTGAATTCAGCTATTAAATCTCAGCAGGGATGTAAGTGTACTCAGTGGAATCATAATGAGAACAAAGGAACAAGAAGCTAAGGTGTGTCAAACACAGTGGTCTTTTCTTTTTTTTTCTTCTTTTTTTTTTTGGGGGGGGCCTTTTTTATACAATTCCCCTATGACAAGGCCAATAGGCCACTCGAGGTGTGGGCTACTTTTTGAAGGGATAGAAACCTGCCCCAATGCGCAGAAACAAGACATGGCCAATTTGTAAACACAAGTCTTCACAGCACAGCTAAGAACAGGGAGGGGTAAATGAATCTGTTGCGAGGCAAACATAACTGCCTCTTGCCCCATTTGAAGCAATTACAGTTAAGTGTCTTGCTCAATGACACAAGTGTCATGACCTGGACTTGAACCCACATCCTGATGACTTAGCCACCACCATAGAGTTATATAATAGAACTAGAGGGTGCACTCGCTATGCCAGGCACAGAACTCCACTGACTCACCATGGGCGAAAATCCCTATGGGTAAATTGCATACAATTGTCCACTTAGAAAATGGCTGCTGTGTGAACGGATGAGTGACCAGTGTAAATGAATGGTCCGCGCCATTTTCTCAATGGTCAAAAAATGCTCCTTGTCGGGCCGTGTCGCATGGTTTGTACGCCCTCTAGTTCTTATATATAACTCTTTGGCCACCACTTAGACTTAGACTTGAGCCCGATGCATTAAACCGCTCAGCCACCACATGCTACAGTCACAGATAAGATACTACATGTGCACCACACTTCAAAATTGCAGTTGAAGGAAACAACATCAGTCATACTCGCAGGTTCTCCCACTGGATAAGGGTTAAGGCTGTGAGGGAAACAATGAGGTAAGGTCAAGGATACTCCCGATATATGGATTTATATTACCTTCATATGATGTTGGGGGCAGTAGTCTCAACACTTCATACAGTCTCAATCTAACCATTGCTGCACTGGCCTTCAGATGGGCACCGCAGGATTTGATGACTGTGTGAATCCTGTGCAAATTACAGAGAAGGTATAAAATTGCTTTATAAAACATCATCAGGACTACACTTCACAACCCAAACCAAAGAGCAGCCTAGGGAAAAAAACCTGCAGCAGACTTACCAGGTAAATCCATTATTTTTACAAATGAGCGCACGCTCAAAACTGCGCAACCAATGGAAATTTACTTGGTAAGTCTGCCACCTAGTGTCCTCGTAAGTCTCCCATTTTGGGCATTACTTGTTTGTCTAGCATTCCAAAGTCTGCCATTGTTTGTGTGTAGCTCAAAAAAATTACAAAAACAGGTACATTCGATTCTTAAACCCCATTTTCTCAATAACATTTGATAAATCAGTTTGTCACTTCTTTGGAACCTTGAGTAGAAGTGTTTGCCCACTTTAAGGAATGGGAGATACTAAATTCCCCTACGTAGCAGCAGAGTTTCAAACACACTGTGGGTCAATTTCCATTACTCATGTAGATCTAGACCTGAAGGCCTTTCACTTTTGTATAAATACTACAGTGACGCCCTGTTCATAAGGGCCCGTTTTCGGGGCAGACAATTTTCAGAGCTCCATAATTCAAATTTTACCTGTATGAAGCTACTAATCTCACCGGATTAACATTCTGCGGCCGCATTTTTTCATGGTTGGTTTTGGACGCCAGATATTCTTCATAAATCCATAATTTTTGTGAAGAATTCAGCTCTCATTGTCAAACATTTCTGTTTCAGCTTTAGTAATGTTTTGAACAAATTCTTGTTTTTCTTTTAAACTTGGCCATCTTGGTGCCAAGCCTAGCCGATGTGGTTTGGTTGGACCAACTTGGTCATCATAGCCAGGGATGAGATGAGAAGAGTATGAAAATTCCTGAAAAATGGCTTGCAGGCCTGGGCTCCCCCTTATTCTAGACCCGGAACCTCCCAGATGTTACAATTCAGGGAGCTTTACAGACTGTGGATCAACAGAAATACAAAACTACAGGTTTGAACACAATGTTGACTATTTTTTTCTCCCTTTTGTGACTGCTCTACTTCTTTCAAGAAAATTTGAAGGCTGAAGGATGTTTTGAAAAAATCCTGAAATCAGGAACAATCCTGAGAAATCACATGCCTGCACAGCACAACCGAACTTGTGAAAATGTTAAACGAGCACCAAAAGTTCACACATCAGGTCAGGGTTGCCAAAATGGGCCCCAGATTTGCCCCAGATTTACCCCAGACCGAATCCATCTACCATTCTACTTACTCTGCCAGCATAGACATAGCACATTCCAGGGGTGTCAAGCATCTTCGGATGACATCATCAGTGACCAGGTCAGGACAGTGAGTAATGAAACTCTGCATTGCTGTTCAAATAAAACACAAAAATAGAATCAAACATCACTCTCTCTCTCAGTCAACCTAAAGGAACTGTCAGCAGCATTTGAAGTCTGCTTTGCTATCCTGCTAGATACAGAGGCCAATTCCATAGAGCTGCTGAAGCAGAAAATATTGTTTTTAACACATTTGAAATGCACAGGTTGAAATTACACAGAATCTCTGACCTCAAGAATGGTACAGCAAAGCATATAAAACTATTTACAAGAGGTCTATACAAATTGGAATGCTGTTCTAATCTTTAGTTCAGTTGCCATTATGTTCAATGTTGACATTCACCCAAATAACAACGGTTAAAATGAGTAAGGTCTGGGAGGGAACACCTTTTTCAATGACAATTTTTTTACTTTTGCCCTTTTCTGGACGGCCTCTGCTCCTATATTGTATTGTCCAAAGAATTAAAAAAAAAAATTTAAAAATAAATAAATGGTATATGATCACCAAACACTCCCAATTCCTAAGCATTTCATACATGTACCTTCAGAATCCATTCATTCATGGTGTCAGATGACGTGTATACATGCAAATGTTTCCCCTGCCTGGACACAGAAGCTGTTTAATTACGGTCTTGTGTAAAATCGGAATACCGGAGCAAAGGCCGTCCAGACAATACACTGCTGAACATGCCCAGACCACACACACACAAACTATCTAACGCTTAGATTCACCCACACAAAGAGAAAACATGGTCTTGAATATTTTTGCATTTTCTGGCTATTAAGAGATGGTTTTTGTGTAATTCTCGATTCCAAGAAGGGGATTACAAGACATCGAGAGGCTTCCACTATTGTTCATTCATTGTGTTTCAGCTCAATGTCTAATTAGACAGAAAAGCGTAGTTTCTATGGATTAAGTCAGCCTAAATGAATAAACCATCATACTGGGGTAAGTTTAATAAGAAGAGAAATATACTCACCACACAGTGCACCAGCCCGCCCTTCTAAAGTGACCTGCCAGGTGAAGGCATCCCCTCTTGCCTTCTCAGACTCTAACTCTTTGGATGATCTTGGGAATGCATTACGCCACAACAGCAGTAGCCTGGGTAAGTGGTTTTTGACTACTGGTGAACCTGAGAGAGATGGGGGGGGGGGGGAAAGACACATGAACCAGGCTGGTGGACGTATTGATTTTTTAAAGAACTGCTGAACACACAATCTTACTAAAGTGTACATGTTATCCTGTAATGCAGATTCTGTAACCTGCCAAAAATGTCTAGTTTTTGTGACAAATCACAGGCCTGGACAAAGGAAGATTTCAAACTTTTCATGGTGTGGCAGGTAAATAGCAAACAGGAAATAAGCATGTACAGTTAATCCCTTTATGGAAGAAGCGGAGTTTTGAGAAGAAACAGAGGTGAGATAAGTCTCAATGTTTCAAACAGTGTGCACTCAAAACTACCTTTAACCAGTTGGCATCGGAGCACCCAATAACACGCAGAACTCTAAATGCAACACATAGCCGCTGGCTTCAGGGATGAGATTTCTCGAAACTGAAAATTTCTGAAAATGGCTCGCGGGCCTGGCTTCCCCTTATTGTAGACCAAGACCTCTTCATTGTTACAATTCAGGAGGTTTACAGACTCTGTGCATCACCAGAAAGACAACACTACAGGTCTGGACATCATGTGGACAAATAATCAATAGCTACAGTGCCAACTGCTGAGAGTAATTTCTAAAATCAATGCTTATTCACTTTTGAACTTGTTAGGGTTTCTTACCTAATGTCATGACAGCCCCCAGTATGAGCCAACTGGCTTGGGTTCTGTGCAGGGACATGCGACTGTTCTGTGAGGCCGTTCGTAATAGGTCCTCTGCTATGCTGAAAATAGCCTATCAAGAAGAGACAGAACGACAACAAAAATGCATGATCACACTCTTACAATAAACTGCTTGCCTTTTTATTGGAGCAAATTGTGACAAATGCAAGTTTAAAATCTGAATAAAAAGGAAACTTGGCAATCAATTTTCCACCAATTAAGACTTCTGCCTTTCTGAATTCATTGAGAAGCATCCAACATAATCTGGAGTAGATGTAACAAGTTTTGAAGAGGGTTAAGACTGTTATTTCTATGCTTTAGTTTATGTCCTTTACTGGTGTATGGCAAAGTGCTTCCTCAAAATCTAGTAAAAATATCACCTTATCCCCCAATACAAGAATTCTACCATTTTAATAGGTGAAGTCATCTGATATGTGTTATAATTTAGTAATATTTTCTTATATTCAGAGTACAAAAAATGGCCATTTACATAAAACTAAAATGAAAATATCTCTGTTTAATGGGTGCTCACCTTTCCCTTTGCATGGGGTATCCCCAGGGGGCAGTCTCTCACCCCTCCCAGCAATGCAGCGATGGTGAAGCTGTACCCAGACACCGCCTCGGGCGAACTCTTCAGGTTGCTCAGTCTGTCCGTGCAGCGATCCAGGAGAGGTGTCATCTGGGACGGGAGGGCCACGGCGATGCAGCGCAGGCACCAGGCGGCCGCTAGACGAGCTGCTGGGCTCGGATGGAGCAGGACGCTGGCTACAGTGTCACACATGTCTAGGGTGAACATTGAGGAGAGGGTTGGAGTAACTTGTCAAAGCACAAATCTTAACGATCTAGAGGTGCATTAGCAAACTATTAAAGTCTTGAAATAATTAATGCCAAAGCAGATTGGGGGGGGGGTCTGTGATATTTAAGATGAGGTAATCAATTTCAATTTACTCTAAAATGATTCCAATATTATAAAATGTACTACAGACATGGACAATGGACTTCCAGCAAGTCTAAAATTGAATGGACATACAGTAGGAGGGTTGACTGTGTACCATTTAGATGCAATCACCACATGATATCACAGTGCAAGCTGGCATAGTTCATCTATCATTCAAAAACACAGTGGACGGTATTGAATGGTCAGACAGTAGGAGGGTTGACTGTGTACTGGGTAGATGCATTTATCACATGATATCACATTGCAGGCTGGCATAGTTCATATATCATTCCAAACCACAGTGGATGGTATTGAATTGTCCACCAATAGGATAGATTTATATCGTATCGGGGAACTTACTAGCATTCGGCTCAGTGACCAGTGAACTGGCACAGGTCGTTAGAGACTTGACGAGGCTTCCTAATTCCTGCAGGGCACAGATCAAGACATGTTGAGTGTTTGAAGCATCGATGGAGTGACCACTGCTGCTGCTACTGGGTTCACCTGGAAACAATGTCAAATGTAAATAAATGTGTCAAATAAATAAACTGGCCTTTTATTCTGTGTCTTTCCTTTTCTTTTATTTAGGGGATGGGAGGGATAGGCATGGGCCTGCTAAGCATTTTACGCTCTCTCAAAATAAAAAATACTAAAAGTGCCTCATGAGCCTCCCTTGAAAATCTTGGTGTCCCCCCCCCCACCCCTATAGGAATCACCTCCTTTTGGTTTTACAAGTAGACAAATTTGAGATGGGAATACAGTGTATTCAGGGCTCTGTTTCACAAAACCTCTGAAACTACAGGAATATTTGCTCATTTTAGTTTAGAAAACAGTTATTTGCAACTCTGATCTGTTGGTACAATACAATAGAAAATGTTGACTTGTAACATCAGAGCCTGGACTTCCTGCAGGATGCAGACACAATTTGTACACTGCTCAATGAATGAAAGTATAAAATCTTTTATTTTATGATTTGCAGTGTGTCAATTTTATCCAGTTTTTACATGAAGAATGGGGACACCACCTAGACCGTTGTTGAGCTGTTATTTTTCAATACTTTGAATTATGTTGAAACTATGCTACAAAATGTCAAAGTTCTTCTAAAAACAGCGTAGTATTTTGCCTGCCGGGAACTGACCCTGAATACACAGGGGTTGCTTTTTTGTATTACAAGTTGGCATGTTCTACAAAAATACAACCAAAGCATATGTGTATTTTATGCATACATCATATTTCACTTTTCTAAGCAACTAGGAAAGATCCTTAGTGCCTGGCCTAGGTCTTACTCACCGACAGAGTTCATATAGTTTGTGATGATCACACACAACTGTTTACAGGTGGACACCTGTGCCTTCTCTCCCAGCATATCCCCAAGGGTCGATCTCAGGATGAATGTCACACACCGACGTAAGTACACGGCGTCCACATGGGTCGGCGTGGAGCGAGGATTGGCGACGATGTCAAAGACACGCTCCAGGAACAACTGAAGGTTCCGTTCTAGCCACAGGCCCCCTAGCGTCCTGACAAAAACCACATATGCCTACAGACAAAAAAAAAACAGAATGAAAATACTTGATTGACTCATGGATCGCTGAGAGAAAGGTTGTGAACTTAACTATTTTTATAACATGTGTCTACATTTAAAAATAATTTTTTTTTTACCTTTCTCATATAACCAACATTTCATTCCAGTCGAGAAAAGATACATTTATAAAGGTTACACCTTCCGGGTTTTGTGGAAACATTTAGAAAAATGATCATCCCCTCGGAGTTGTGTTCTATTTTCTCACTCTCAGACCCAAAAGACTGGTTGAAGTGGTCATACTAATTAGGTTTTGCAAGTAGTTTTTACATGATAATAACAACAACCAGATCAGTGGTTGTCCAGCTCCAGCTCCCCCTGACAAATTACTCTTTTTAATCCCTCACCTCCCCCAAAATAGAAAAAAAAGAATATGTATATAAGAATCTGAAATTTGTCTTGGTGGTCATTTATAAGCAGCTTGAGATTGTATTCTCCCCAAAGAGTTGAGAAAGTTAGGGGAGTGGTTTAATTATGTTTAATAACTAATTATATAAAATTCACGTAGGGACTTAACAGTATTATGCGCTATGTGAGAAAATTATTATAGATATTAATTTTTGCTTTGGAAATAAAGCATATTATTTGTGGTTTTTTTACCCATACATCGATGTGTTTTAAGCACTGTATACTCAGTACTTTCCTAAGTCCTGTGAAAAAATCCATATATTATAATGGTTGCGGTACCCGCTGCTAATAGGATTCAAACTGCCTCTAGCTGCCGGGCAATCTCGGTAGTCTAGCTGGTAAAACATCTGCTCTGGAATGACGGGGGTCGTGGGTTCGAATCCCACCTGAGGAATATACCTGTAGATTTTTGTCACAGGACTCGGGAAAGTACTGAATACACGGTGCTTAACACACATCGGTGTATGGATAAAATACATAAATAATAACTTTATTATTATTAGTAGTGGTACTATAATGAAACCATATATTTGATCAAAATACTCACATGTGTGAATCCAACACGGACCTCCCGGTTGATCATACCACCTCCTTTCTGTTCCCCACCCCCGGCTTTAAGGAACCCAGAGGTTCCCTTCATGAAGCCCACTGAGAGTAGATTGTAGACATCCTCGATGCTAGTACGCTTTGCTCTGGAGTCTGTCACAAGATAAGAAGAACGTTACTACTAACAGTAGGCATAAGCACTTTTAACAAGTTGAAACTGGATGGCATTAATAAACACAAAAATGGTTCCCCTGCCTGGAGACGGAGGTCTCTTGCAACGCCTTTATGTAATTCCTACAGTAAACTCACGGCCGTTTTGACTTCATTGAGGGCGCTGTTGTACATTTCTCTATGGGACTCATGACGTCAGACGCATAAGGTTTATTAAGCCCTACTCGTCGCAATGTGGCCATTAAGCACTGTACACTTAGAGATTTCAAAGTTGTGTGTGGAAAATATCCAAGACACCATTGGAGCTCAAACAAACCACAAGACTAATGAGTTTGACCAGTGGTGTGAAGTCAGCTCAAACCCTACACTTCAGCAGGAAACACAATTATGGGTTCCTAATTATTATATCTCACCTTTTGAAATGTTAGTCTGAGTTGTAGCCAAAAGCACTCCCAGTAGTTTGGACACTGCACTACGGACATCATAGTTAGATCCATCTAGAGCTCGGAAGCATGTAGATACCATGTTCTCCAGCTCAGTGGTGTGTAGAAAGTTGCCTTCCTTCACCAACTCTAGCATACACTGCAGCAAATAATCAGACAACAAATAATGATGTTTTAAAAAAGGCCCGAGCATAAAAATAAATCTGTCAGGAGCATCATGGAGGATTTTGTTAAATTAACCACAGCCAGGCCTCAAATAAACCCACGACACCCACAGCAATTGCCACGGCGCTCTGTGCTTTTGCCGTGGTGCCCTTTGCGCAAAGATCCAATACAATTTACATTTTCCTCATAGAAGTGCCCCTTACCAGAGGAAAATTGCTGTGTCCCTTCAAGAGCGAAGTTCAAGGCCTGACCACAGCAATCAGAAAACTAGTTCTCTGTATGATTGTTTCTGATTCATTATTGATAATAACAAATCTACAAACAACAAAAACAAGCCATGAAAAAAATACTTGAGAAAACCAGCTCCTATTGTTACTGCCATATGAACATGCACAGCCCATAAGGTCCTGTCAGATCCTTCTTTTTGCAGGCACCAACCATTGTGGCTTTTCTGTCTTGAGTAACCTTTATAAAACTGTTAGTTTCAAACACCTTATATGACCAGAGCCTAACTTTTGGGCACTTCTTGCTAACGGGCTTGGAATTACACAAAGGGCCATGGCCTCCTTTGCCCTGGTTTCGGCCTCTACTAACAGGGCTGGCACACACAGAATGCTGTAAAGTGTTTTAGTATGGGCAGAGGGCCCAATTTCATACAACTGTATAAGCAAAAAAGAAATTGCTCAGCACAAAACAATTTTGCTTGAGAAAAGGTTACCAGCAAAAACACCATATCATATGTACTGTTTGAGACTGGTTCCGTGCTTAATTTTCCTTATGAGAAGTTTGCAAAATAATACTTTCTGTTCAAGCAGCACCACAAAATTCGACCCTGATCTTAGATATTTTAGTAAAATCCACGCACAAGAAACAACGACTGCGAATTGTTAAAGCGCCCTTTAGCAGTACCTTTGCTGCCGCACACCTGACGGCCATACTCCTATCCTGTAATGCTCCGCGCACTGCCTTATAGATGTCACGATGGAATGACTGAGCAGCTGAACCTAATCCCTTTACTATCCTCTGAAGACACAGCATGATCTCACAACGACCCGTCGACTGTAATCAACAAGACAAAAATGCAAAAATGCATAAAAAATTTCATGTATTTCATCCATACAGCTATATATTTCATTAAAAATTGTCAAAAGCACAGGGAAAACCTCAAATCAAATAATTGGATCAAAGACTTCTAACCATGATAAAATCTGTGCTAATTTTAGGATGTCTGGGGCCGTAAGTCACAAAATTATAGGCACCCCATTCAAATACCCAACTTAGACGAATCTTACTAAGTGGTATTCACAAAGCATATGCGATAAGTGCCCCGTTTATTTTCACGTCTTAAATCTAAGCGTGGTCTGACATGACTTAAGTGAGGCACTAGGGTGTCATGGCGGCTTTTTAGGGTGTCATGGCGGCTTTTTAGGGTGTCATGGTGGCTGATTATTAATATTGCTTGATTGATTTATTGCGTCTGATCACTATCGTAACAATTGTTGATGTACAAGTTGTGCTCATGTACACAAGTGTGATCAAAATAAGGTTATTTTTGAGACTTAAACAGTGTGCTAAGATAAGTGTAGTATTTAGACGTTTCATAAATACGTAGTTAAGTGCCCAACTTAAGTTAGCGGGGTGCTTAAGGCTTTAGGGCTAACTCAAGTATTCCATTAAGTTAGGTGTCATGAATACCGCCCGAGCCCATTTCACAATACACTAAGATTCATCTTAAGAAGAGTTGTCAATATTGCCATAGCACCTCGCATTGTGACATCACACTTTGCTTAGCAATTAAGATTGATACACATCTTAAAGATCAATCTTAGCTCTTGGTGAGTTAACCCATGGTACCATATTGCAAAACATAATTCTACTACTTCTTGAAATACAACGATGACTGAAAATTCCACCTGCCAGTTCAGTCATTTTTTCCCTGAATACATGTGGGAGGAATGCTTCCAAATCCTTATCGAGACACAACTGGTTTTTTTACCTCTGCATTTTTTAGAGCCTTGAGAAGGCCTTGAATTGTTTCTGGAAAGCTGCTGCCCATCATACGGCCCAGTTTCTCATACATAGCTCCCAGCACAGCAACTGCAGCCCTGTAAACACAACAAACCATTAGCAAACTTGATGTATTTCTTGTAAAAAAAAACACCCAGGGGCATTACTCACGCTTCAATGACCACAGGAATCAAAAATCTGTTTTTCTGAATGATTTTGGCGATTTGATACGTGGAGATTTGCTATTGATAAAAACAAATTGCAGCATATCAAATCACGAAAAATCAACCAGAAAACGATGTTTCAGAATGCTACGATCAGTGTAGAGTGAGTAACGGAGGATATGCTCCTGGGGGAAATTCAGGTTAAAAAAAAAGTAGGTGGTGGAATAAATACATCCGACAAACATACACTCATGCGTTGAATTTGTAGATTTGCCTGGGTGATTACTGCCTAGAGAATCTAAAGCGATCAATACTGAGTAACCCTGCATCCGAGTGGAACAATGAAGCGTGCCCACATAGGACATCTGCTCCAGAACATGAAAGGTCATGAGTTTGATTTCCACAGGTTGGTTATGGATTACTTATTTTCTGAAGAAGAAGCCCTGAATGTACTTCTTGAATAAGTACTGAATATACATCACGGTACAAATATGTTTCTGCTAACAATGAGGTTTGTGAAATGAACGAACACCACAAAATGTCAAAGCTGATATCATCTGTCTTCCCCCACCCACCCCCACCATCCTCAAGCTACCACCTCAGTTGAGCATAGCATCAAAATGTCAAATCATGGTTCTCCTTGGCTCTCTTAATAACATCATACATTCTTTCAAGTCTTTTGAGACGATGGTGCCAATGCAAACTTTACATACAGTGTAGTTTAAGTCAGGGATTGAACTTCATGAAAATATCCACAAAGACCAGAAGGTCTTTGCCTCAAAAAACTTTCATTAACCAGAGATAGTATTAAAAAGACCAAAAATTGTTATCTTTCTATTTTCAAATTAGTCATTTATAGAATTCTGCAGGAGGTTTAGACTTCACCCACAAAAAAAGTAAGTGTTTAAATTGCAAGACTTCTTTGGTTGTGAGCTTACTGGTCAGATGCTAAAAATTAAACTAAAGCCAAAGACCAGTGGGTCATTTAATATTACTACATGGCGCAAATATCCTAGAAGCTAGATCAAAACACTTTGCAACATTATCCCTGTTCTTCAGGCATCCTTAAAATTTCTCAACCCCCTGGGGAGCAGACAACCTCAAGCTGCTTCTGTAAGAGCTAAGGGGTTAATTAAACATATTATGGCTCAGCCTTCCCAGGTTTCCATTTATACACCTGGGTTGAGAGAAGCAATTCATGGTTAAGTGTCTTGCTCAAGGACACAAGTGTCATGACCGGGATTTGAACCCACACTCCGCTGACTCGGCCATCAGAACTTGAGTACAAAGTGCTAGACCACTCGGCCATGACACATCATTTCAAACCAACAGAGGTCTCTACTCACAATCTGGTTGGTAGAAAGCTTGGCGAGTCATCTTTATTCTTGATGATGTCGTTACAGAAGTTGGAGGTCTCTAAAATGTCAAAGGAATCCCCGACGCTGAAGAGAGTACCGATACATTTCCCGAGCAGGGCCCGGGTTGGTGGCCCCGGAGACTCTGAGATCTGATTGGTCAGCTGCTGAACAAGTTTCTTCTGGGACCCTTTGATGTCAGACTTTACAAATCAAGAGGGAAAGGAAAAAACGACTAGATTTAGAAAATCAGAAAAGTCTATGAGACATTTTTCTCGGAGCAAGAGGCAAGAAAGGAGAATATTTGCCAAGGGTCCACCTTGGAAAGAGTGTGACTTAAGGCCATTGCCCATTTTCATTAAGCTGGTAAGCAAAAACAATGTTTAGCACATAAATATCTTGCTTGGCATAAGCAGGCAACCTGCCAAACCGTCATGTCAATTACATTGTTGTGACTGGTGCTCTGCTACCTTCATGCTTAGCAAAAAGAATTGTCCAGCAATATCACCTGCTTTCAAATAGCTTCATGAAAACAGGCTAAGCATTCAATTTCAAAAAGCTGTCAAAGAATACATAGTGATTTAGCAACAGGATACTGGCTAAGGATTCGTTCCATGTAAACAACTTTGATTATTGTCAAAGATCAGTACCCACACTTTATGTGAACCAACATAATACATGAAATAACAAACTTGTGAAAGGTTACGCTCAATCAGTCACTGAAAAAAATTATTTTCAAACACTGAGTTTTGGACTCACAAGATCAAACTAATTGTTTAACTCATTTCTCAAAAACTGTAGCATTTAAACCATTTCAAGCCGAAATATTTTAAGAGAAGTTTCCCACCATGACCATCTTTGTACCACGTAGGTTATGTGCAAATCTGTGAACATTTATTTGTTCAATCTTACCAATGTTGTGGACACCTTTTTATGGAACACTGCAAATTTCCCTGTGGAAGATCTACATGTATCTATGTAAACATATTTCTACAAATATGCACAGTAGTTCCCTTCAAACCTACACACTCAGACAAAATAACAACTGCACAATATCTTGACCACTAGACACTCTTCAGACCTACTTTTTGTGCAGCCACAAGTACTTTATCCAAGAACCGCAGCCACTCATAAATGAAGATGGGCCGTTTCGACTCGGCGATCTGAGACAGGGCCTGCTCATTGAGCAATAAGCTGTGTGATAGCTCCATCACAGCCTCTTCATCAGAACCGTAACCCACTTGGTCTGTGCTGTCGTCGGTGCTATGTGTACTACCCAGTGTGATTTCTGAAACAAACCAAAAAAAAAGGAGAAAAACAGGTTTAGATCATTCAAGAAGTATGGGCTTAATTAACAACAAGGGCGCTATTTCATAAAGCTGCTTATAAAGCCCCAGCACAACATTGGTAAACTGACTGTAAATGCTTCCATTCTTTGCACAAATCAAGATATTTGTAACAAAACTAACCTGTGAAAATGTCAGCTCATTTCTTTGTTTCGTTTTGGATCTTATTTCATTTATTATTTAAAAACGATAACACTTCAGGCAGAAATATTTCAAGGAAAGTTTTCTATCATCATTATCTTTATACCATGTAAGGTATATGTAAATCTGTGAACGTTTATATATTTCTTCTTACCAATGTTGAGCTGGGGCTTTAAGCAAAACAAACTGCTTAACAACTTTCTGCTAAGTGAAAATTAGCAGGATACCAGTCACAGATGGTACATACATGTATGACACAGTATTTTTGGCTGGTAAGCTCATTCTGGTAAGCATAATTTTGTTGTGCTTAAGCAGCTCTATGAAACTGGGTCCTGAACTCCAGTGGCATGTAGTCTCAAAAACAAAATGTGTACACACATCAGAAATGGTTCATCTGCAATAGACAAATGTACTAACATTCACATGTGTGCTAACTATCAACAATGGACAAAAATGGACTGATCATATGTCATGTTTACAACACAAACATTTTCAGCCCCAAAAATAGAAACTGGCAGTATGTTGTTTACACCACAGCCAAATACATGTATATTAGAAAACTGGCAGTATGTTGTTTATCCCAGCGCCAAATATAAGCACTACCAAATATGTAATTTTGTGTATGTACTTTGAAGAAAATACAAAGAAAGAGGAAAACCACAGTTTACAAGAATCATTTAAAGCAAACATAATCTTGCTTCACATGTAAGTGACAAACAAAAACAAGTACTTGAGTGGCCATTTTATCCCAAGAACCCATTTTTTTTTTACGAACGAAGGTGGAGGTTTTAAACATCGTCTCCCAAGATGGGGTTTACGATTCACAATCAACAAAACCCTGTATAATGTTGACATTTTAAGGTCCTGCCAATCGAAGAATGAGCGAGACAAATCAGCGATGATCAGCCGAGTCTCAGAGGAACGAGCTGCCTCGGTGTGCCACCCTTGAGATTTAACACACAGCTCACGCTACCCAGTTCATGTGTTTGCACACATCAAAGCCGAGGTTGTTTTGATATAATCGATCCGTAAAGTGGTTGGGCGGGAGGAAAATCACGAACAAGCCCACTTTTGAAAATTTTCAAGTTCGATACTTACTGATGGGGGAGGAGTCCGGAGGACCATGGTTTACATTAGTGCATGATAGAAATAATGCAAAGTGCAATATAATAATATGTCTGATGAGAGTGACATTTACATAATACATCATTTACACACAGTACAGTATTACAACCAATGCATATGTACATGTACATGTACATACTGTACAATAGGTTACAGTATACCTTATAAAGTTAGCAATAGGGTAAATCTTTCTTATTAGCATAAAAACAGGCACATACAAATACCTACATGTATGTACCATGAATGTGTACCAATCTTACCAGAGTTCTAACAATGTTGATAAACTGTACCACAGAGTGGACGATTTTGATGGATTTAGGGCAGTGCCTAGCCAGAACAGTAAATCTTACATTGTACATGTATATGTATTTATAATGTACAAATATTGGATGTGTATGAGTGCACTGTCGTAGAATGTTCTTGACGTCAAATCTGGACTGTTCCATTTCATGAAGCCAAGCATAGTGAAACGGAAAAGCCAGATTTCACCTCGAGAATTTATTCCGCCCCAATGTACGTACGAAATGCATGCAATGTTTGTTTTATGTAATTAACGCATAGATCTTTGTCATTTGAATTGAAAATGAACACAAAATAAACTCGTCCAGCTCACACTCTGAAAATTCTAAAAAACCCTTTCTGAACAACGAGGACCACTCCATGTAGACACCAACCTCGTCAGCCGTGATACGACCTTGCTTCATTTGGACAAACAGGTGGGGAACGATTATTCTGGAATCGATGCTGCAAAGCGTCCAGTAATTATCCATATTGGACTCCAATATTAAAATTGAGCGTCACAGCAGCATACAGGGCAAAATAAAGGATGACATAAGATGCATGTTCCACCAATCAAATTACAAGGACATGTGAGTGTGGTATATAATAGGAGTTAGATCTTTTAGTTCTAGATGATAAGTACATGTATTATCATGTTGCTTGTGTGATTTATCTACTTGTACATAAACCCTAACTCTCTCAAATGATATGGAAGAATATGAAACTAAGATAAAGTACAAGGTATTAAGTAGTTACATGTACTGAAAATATCAGATTAGTTTCAATCTGAATGCTTATTTATTATAATGTTCAAACATGTACCAGCACCAATCTTCCAAGGAAATAGTTCCATCTGAACTACATACCCACGTATCTATCAACGATTAGGTACTCAAGGCGCTAATTATTATTTTTTTAAGACAGGTTTTTTGAAGTTTTTGAATTATGAGACGCATTTATGTAGCACCTTTACCTTGTAAGGGTTTACAAGGTGCTGCGGTACATTCAGCAGCCACTGCCAGAATCACTGGGGCAAACCCTTCTCTTAGTGATAAGTGAAACTGGGTTATTTTACGTGCATTACACAATGCAAGAGACCAGTATGGCTTTACGTCCCATACGAAGGACAAAGCAGTATTGGTTAAGTGTCTTGCTTAAGGACGGACACAAGTGTCATGACCAGGACTCGAACCCACAATTTGCTGATCAGAAACACAAGAGCTTGAGTCCAGTGTGCTTCACCACTCGGCCACAACACGTCACATATATTGTCAAAGTGAAGAAAATAGCATTTGAAGACCCCTTAAAAACAGCCATGCTTATTTTGATTGTTGCAATCAAAATACATGTACAAGACAAAACAAAACAACCTTGATTTGATAACATTTTCACAAATTGGTTGTATGGCGTGCTTATTGAAAACAGCAGGATGGAAAAGGATTTACTCTTTCCCAGAAGAACAAAAAAATTAAAAGTACTTTCCCTTTAAACATGTTGACCAAAACCACATCAGAATGAGAAAGGAGCAGATAAGTTTATCATAGGGAGTCTTCCACCATAATGCACAAACAGCCAGAACATGTACATGTACTAGTAGAAAAATATACACGGGTTTTAAATGGCTAAATATGTGTGAATGGTGGGAAAGTAACAGGTTCTATTCCTTTAAAACCTTACCCTTGTACCACCACACAATCATTGTACAGAAATGATTGTTTATGAAACTGAATCCTGATTTCAGACAGGAACAGATTGGCCGTAGTTTAGTTTCAGAAATGTGCTGGCAGCTGCAGGGAGTCTGCTGTGTGTACTTATGAACCTCATGGGAAATAAATGTTGGCCACAGTCCATTGCCTTTCAAAAGGTAATCTAACCATGCTACCTTAGGACATGTTGATCATTGCATCTGCGCTTACTTGAAAAGTATGCAAATTTACAGCAGAAAATTTGCAAACAGTCTTAAATTCTCTGCATGAATGTAATCCAAATTGATTTTGTTATTTATTCACTTATTTTTTTTCTTCTCTTGAATATGGAGTTATACGACTCCGTTTATTTACTTACTTATTTATTTATTTATCTATTTATTTCCAGGCGGTACAAAAATATCTACAATAAAAACCTATAACACGTAAGATAAATCGACGATAAAAGACAAATATAAATGTTTCATTAAAGAGGGGTGTCATACTTGTTTGTATCAGAATTAAAATCAATTACCACAAAAAAGATTGACCAAAAATATGTACAGGGTGCAACCAACAGTGCAAGTACAGTGTACATTAAATCATAAGGTCCAATTCACACTACGTGTTCGATCCGTGTAAGTTTGACTGACCTTTTCAAACTACATGTACAACATTTCAATCCGGCGTTCACCCGTGTAGAGCGTTCGATTAGTGTCGAAACCAACCCTGGTCGGGAGGTGGGTTGGGAGCTCTCGATCCTTTATGAAAATTCTAACCCGTGTCGAAAGCGGTAGTGTGAACACTCCGGGGTTCATTTTCGATCCGTGTTGAGTGCGCGGCGCCATCATGCTTGGATCCGTGTGGGACCCCGGCGGTGTGAAACGATCGCATAACACACGGGCTGAAAGTTGCACGAGTAACCCACAAGCTGATTTTGCGCAGAGCTGCTGTAGTGTGCAAGCAGAGGGGATTTGAACCGTGCTGAAATTTTACCGAGTTGACCCGTGTAGATTTCGACATGGTCCGGACGTTGATAGTGTGAAACGGCCTATACAGCATTATTCTCATAAAAGCTGGAATTTTGATACAGGTACATGTACATTATAGTCATATCATTTACATCTAGGTAACACTTTTTTTATGGCCTATCTATCTGATGTACTGCATTATAATAGCACCATACATGTACAATGTCTGTCTACAGACCTTAAACCCCATATGGCAAAAAGTACAGGTAGCCTCTTCTCCCAACACTGAAAAATTTATAAATATCGTGTGTGTGTGTGTGTGTGTGTGTCCGGCAGTGTTGAGATAGGAGTATTAACTGACGGCATTAACATCAGCATGTTGTTTTTCAACTGAGGTGCAGTGTGTTCCACTGAGGAAAAACAAAAATGATTCATACACGCTCAGTCAGCGTCATAAATCTGCATATTTCTACGCTGGGTTGTGACGTGTGTATGTAAGGGGCTGTGACCTATGTGCACTGATTTTGTAAACACACCATTAATCTACTGACCAACTTAGAATGCTGGATAAATTCCTACATGTGTGTGTGAAAGTCCGACATATTAAGTCCCATTCCTTTCACACTGGACAAATTTCCCAGGAAATTCCCCCCAAAATTTGGTTGACCCGTTCACACTTGAAATGCTAACCCTGGCAAATTCCTGGGAAATGGCCATTTCCCGAGAAACAGTTACACACTGTACCTACTGACAATGCTGACCGTTGTAATCCTCCAAAAACCAACACCTTTCGGATAAAACTTGTTTTCCTTTAAAAGATTACAAGAGAGTAAACGCACGTACATAGTACGTGTACGCACAATAAAGGGACAAGAATTAAATGTACAGTGCGTCATTCCATGTACAAATACACTCTGTATTGATGTAAATCTCACTGACATGCAGGGATGTCTATATTACAAGGATTATTGCATTAAACAAAATTCATAATCCTGCCATTCTCCTGGCCTTGAGTTTCATGTAAGAGACCAGTAAATGAAATATGCCAAGGAGTGGAATTCGATTAGGACCAGTCTAACATGGAGACATTAACTTGCATAAATCGTCCATGTACACATGAACTACACATGTGCGTGTGTATTTAAAGGAACGGAACATGTGTTTTTTTGAAAACATGAAAATTGAAAATTGTCTAGTTATCTAGGGACATGCTGTAAAAATTACCGATGAAAGTTTCACGGTGCTCATAAAATCTGGTAAAACAGACTAAGAGTAACACGTTTTGGTATGTTTCTTAACATGTTAATATGCTAAACGACTGGCTCGGCTATTAAAAGAAGACTAGATTCCAAACAGATTTTTTTTTCTTTTCTGTCTAACAAAATGATAGATAAAATTTCAGAAGAAAATCCTCTTGCAGACCAGTTGGTACCAGTAATAACTTTGTATCAATTAAGCCAAATAAGCCAGATAATAAATCACCAGTCTATGTTTTCCGATATTACAAATCCCTACTTTACATTGTACCTCAAACTTCCACCAACTCTGTCTTGACTATCCTAAAGTTTGAATGGTACATTGGTTTTTAGAAAGTACAACATGACCTGGAGGAATGGTAGGTATGCATGAATTTAAATAGTACTCCCCACTTATGACATCACTTTTGCTTAAAATACCCGGATGTCAGACAAACTTTCCACCACTCACGCGATCACCCCAAATGGATCGGCACGCCAGACCCCAGTAGTATAACAGTACACACGAGTAAACATGAAATGCCAGTGAAATTTGACACGCTGTCCGAGATCCGGGTACTAGCGTGACGTCACCATTTTGATCTTTTCTTTTTAGCGCTAGTGCGGAGTGCTATGGGTAAATTTTCGCGGCACACAATAAACTGACCTGTGAAAAGTGTCATCCCATGAATACTCTTCCCTTTAATAAAATAATTTGCAAGGCTGTGATTTTTTTGTTTTGCTTGGAAGGTGCAAGTTCATTTTCATTTTGCAAAATCAGCACCTTGGTTGAGTAGACCAGGAAAATGGAGGGGGACTACAGACCAGTTTTGTTGTGTCTCATAATTTGCCTTCAGGTTTGAACTTGAAGTTAAACACACTGTATATTAAAATATGGAGGCAGGAAATTCAGACTCCAGTAGGATAAACATACGTACTCAGGTATGCACGTGCATGTTCTTTGATTATGTGCATTCTAGACGGCACCGGAATGTCATAGCAATGTGGTGTACGTACGTTTAATCTAACTGCCCTTTCTAAATTCTGTACGTAGACAAGTTACAACTGGTATGCAAATGGACACATACCTGTGCACTGCACTAAGCAAAATGCACCCTTTGAACTCCTTTTGTTTGTATATACAAACGTTTCATGTATGACAAGTAGAATCCAAACATTAAAGCTTTAGGGAGTGTTTACCACCGTCATGTCTTCACTGCGTATGGGGCGGGCGGGGGAGTAGGGATGAAAGCTTCTGAATCTTGATTAACACTACACAAATTCAGTTTTGTACAATATTGGCTTCAACATGTACATGAAGTTTGAAGAAACATTATGTCTGACTGATATGTCATATTTGTTGAGAAAAAATATGGACTTTGCCACAATCTCTCTCTTGATGGAATTTTCGCTGGTGATGTGGTGTATCGTCAAGAGAAGTTTTGTCTGTAGTCTGAAAATGTGTGTACTTTTAATCAGCTCAGTGAGATTGCATTACCCAGTACCTTTTTGGGCTCGGGCTGTAAGCCACGCACTTGACTTTCAAGACCAAATGTCTTAAAGTAAAATTACATACATGTATAGTGGAGTTGTACGATCTTAGGGCTCGAATTTTACACTGGAACGCAGGCCCGGGGCCAGCTGATTTTAGCGTCGGGGCTAGTAAACTTGTGACTGGACATGTCCAGCAGTCTTGTGTTTTCAGTCTGGTTCAAATCTTTTAATTCTGTTGAGTAGTCAAGAATACTTACCCATAATACAAGTGAGATAAATCTTCTCTTTGTAGTGTGAACTGTGAACTGGTATTTTTTTTTTTCACTTCAACTCTGGTCTTGTAAAAAAACCTTCTGGTCCAGTAAAGGTTTTGAGCTACAAGCCCCGTGGTCAGGTGGATTTTCCTACTTAATTCCAGCCCTGGTACAGGTACTAATCTAGGCACTGTTTGACCATACTGTGCAATGCTTTGACATCATATACAGAGTGACTGCCTTCTTAAACCCCTAGTCGCACCTTGTGCTATGAACCGTCCAGGGCTAATTTAGACAAATTGTGGACTGAAAATAATCCCTTCCGTATTCCCTTGTACCCTCTATCTATGCTTGTACCAACCCTTTCTAATAAAACAAGTGCAGAAAACTGCTATTGAGATTTAAACTACAAAACACTCTACATGAAAAACCTCTGCAGAGAGTTCCACAAACCCAATGACGTCCATGTTTTTAATCAAGTTAAAAGGTGCTATCGTCAATGGACGACGGTGTCCATGTAGTTGTGTCTGCTACTGAGACATAAAGCATAATATCATTAAATGCAATTTGGCCTGCAGTTGTTCTACTCTCCCTATCTACGACTATGTACTTGGAGAATCATGCCATTATAATTCCACCCTGGTCTGTACTGCAGCCAGGTGTTTTCACATTTTTGCGTATGGGTTCCGATCTCAGGGGTTTGAATTTTTGGGGAGCCATGACCAAGCAGACAGTGTGTGTTTCTCACATACATGTACTCTCTTGTCTGGTGTAATGGTATATCCCTGTAGTATACTAAACGGGATCTAATACAATGATTGAGATACATGTGTCAATGTGACAGCATGACATCAGCACATGCAGATATGCATGGAGTGCAGAAACATTATGATTAGGCTTCACTTCCACAAGGAATTTTACTTGATAAAACCCTTGTTACTGCAGTGTGACCCCCCTCCCCCCACCACCACCCCTCCTGACCAACTGAACCCAATTAAATGGCTCTGCTTACCACGGAACTCTGCGCTTGCAGCCCAAAGAGCAGTGCTTGCAGGGCACCCTAAGCACAAAATTATACGGTAAGCAAAGCCATAAAAGTTAAGCCTGCCTGGTCTTACCATGATGGAGATGGTTTTACTGAAATTCACAAATTCAATACCAAACAGTAGTACCAGCAATACTTGATTTAGACCAGCTGGTGGGCCCAATGGGAGACTTGGGAATGCTAGGTGGCAGCAAACTTACCAGGTAAATTTCCATTGTTTGCATAGTTCTGAGCAAGCGCAAATTTCTGAGAACAATGGATTTACCTAGTAAGTCTGCCGCTACCTAGTGTCCTCAAAAGTTTCCAATTTCGAAGATTAGCTTAAGCGGAAAACCTAGATTTAGAATGATCCGCTAGAAAAAAAAGAGCAGGATACCAGTCACAGATACAATGTATGTGACATACATGAAGTATTTTGGCTGGTAACCCTATTTTGGTAAGCATAATTAGGTTGTGCTTAGCTACTTTTTTGATATTGAGCCCTGCAGGGCTTGCTGAATATCCCATGAGGAGTTTGATAGCCATATACATGTACATGTAACTAGCCTTTTTGAGATATGGTGGACACTATGTAGAGGTGCACTGTTTGGTTTGGGTGTATACAGACAAATTTACCCAAACCAAATAGTGCCCGGGTAATGTCAACCATATATCTCAAAAATTGGTTAAGTACATGTACCTTGTGCATGTCTTTTGTTTGACAAATTATCATAAGAAAGCAATACTACAGTCTGCATCAACCCCCCCCCAAAAAAAAAAAAAAAAAAAAAAACCGACATGTACATAAATGTATTTTTTGTTTGCTTCACAACGTGACAATTTTATTCGATGAAATTTCAGTTTGTTTGCATGTACATGTACTTGTATGGTGTGTTTATTGAAAACTAGAGGAAGTGAATGAATGACAACGTTTCATACATGTAACTTTAAAGGAAATTGTAATTTCACTTCTAAATGAGATTCATGACGGCACAAAATAATCTGATCAATGCAATGTTTTATGACGTATGAATTCCATCGTGTGCATTTATTCACTTTGTATACTCTTCAGCTGTATCCTGGCAGATGACTCCATCAAATTTCACATTTCGTTATATTTCACTGTCTGTTTCTTGCAAGGAAAACCCATCTGTATTCACAAGGATGATACACTGTGCATCTTTAAACAGTTCCACATGTATGTATACACACAGGCTCCTGTCTGAGGCGCTTCCTCCATGTACACTTTGTCAAAAGCAAACAATCTCTGAGGATGTTTTTCACTCTCTCCGGGTTTGTCTGCTCTGATTTTAGGTCACTGATTTTTTGGCTTTATAATCTTTGTTCCCTCATCCACATACAGTATAAAATCACCTCAAAATAGATGGGGGTTGTGAGTAGTTTAATGGGTGTCTTGAGCAGTACATGAAACAACTCCAGTGAGCAGGTGAAATACATGTGAAACCCCTGGAAATTCCTGGGAAACTTTAACCCCACCGCCACCCTATGCTTGTTTCACACTTGATGCAACTTTCAACACTCAGTCTTCCCAGGATTTTCCTAGAAACATGGCCAAGTAGACCAAGATTGTCATGACTTGTTATCAACCATGTCATGAAAACAATGTTACTCTTGAGTTGACGACAAGCGCCAACATATGTACATGCCAGACAAATCATTCAGAATTTCTTTTCAAGCCATGGTTAATGTGGTATGGTTAATGTAGTATGACTAACCATTTACTGTTCGTAATTAATTACCCTTATGTAATTACACACTTGATTGATTTATTACTACAAACTGAAATGTCAATTCTTGTTCTTCAAAGACGAAATTACAGGATTGATAATTACCCCTGCCAAAATTGATTAACTTAAATCTGACTGACAGAATCCTCCAGACAAATATTTGGGTCTGAAATACTGTTGAAGTTGAGAAAACAGCATTTGACTACCCTCTTATTCACCATTTTTTTTACATGTATTTTAATTGTTGCAATCAAAATAAGCCCAATCTGACAAAACATAACCCTATTTTTTCACCGTTTTCACCAAACCGTGCCCACCGAACTTGACCAAATTTTGACAATTTGGTTGGATGGTGTATGCCGGACATGAATTTTGCTCATCCAAAAACAATGGCCGTGCACTTTCCCTTAATACCAGGTAAATTACAAGATTATGCTGGTACATTATGTACGTGTAGTACAATGTACAAAGTATATTGACCAGAAAAATGTCATCACCTGAATTTCTGTTTTCTCTGAGAAACTTGTTTGAATATGTTCATATATTTTTCTATTGCTAGGCCAGCCAATTCTCATAAAAGCAGGGAACAATTTCATCCGTCAATTTTGCATTAAAAAAAAAACAGACTGAAGATGTTTTATGCACACTGAATGCCAATACTAAGGTGGCAAAATGATGATTTTTGAGTAGCAACTGAAACATGATGTGTAGCATTTTGCTTTGCTGTACAATCTTTCACTAAAAGCATTGCGAAGTAAATCACAAAACACAATGTTTAAGTTGGTTTGGGACAATTATTGTCCATTTTAATTGATTTTTTTTACAGGATAGTTTTAGGGTTAAGTTTTTGAAAAAAGTAGAGGGTTTGGATTTTTAATTTTTTTTTAACACAAATATGCAAGAGCGTCTTTTTCTCTTAAGTGTTCTGGCTGCGGTGGCCGCCTATGATCGAATGCAATTTGTACAGAACTGAAGCAAAGGGTGGGAGTTCCCTGGACAAAATAATTCCGTCTTTGTTTACACAAAGTGTCCCTAACCCAATCAAAACGGGTTGCGAATTGGAATTAGAGAAGGGATTTACTCCAAAACTAGATTAGAGAACAAAATATTTGACCAGATCCGGACTGAGCCTTGGGTTTTGATGACATATTGAAAATCTAAGTATCACGAACTTCACAAATTAAAGTATGCAAGGTTTGTTTTGGGGGTGGTTTTTTTTTTTCATACTTTCAATATGTTCAGGGGTGCTTGCCACTCTGGAAAAAAAACGTAAACGTTTGCCAACTTATGAGCAAGTTCTCAAAGCGGATCGCGTTAGGCAGAACAATTGAAAGGTTTGCGAAGTTCGGCAAACAGTTCTACACATTTGTATGTGTGTACATGTACATGTACATGTACATACTGTAATTAAAAACATATATGGTCATTAAACAAATCAAGCTGGCAAGATGATTCTATCTACATGTAAGGTGTCAAAGTTGTATTTTGAGTTGTTTGGTTTTCTTTTTCTGAAGACCTCAGAAGGCACTGAGTTAATGTGCTTGGATTTGGAGAGTCATTGGCCAGGAGGGGGAAAGGGGCTACAATAGGCAGCCACTCATCCAGTGTGGTAACATTCATGCAGCATTGAAGCAATTTGACACTTCGCAAAATGGAGGCTGAGGACGTGACATGAATTGAAAAAAAAATAAATAAATAAATCAGGGATTTTTCTACATTATTAAACTTTTTGACAAAAAGGGCATTTATGAATGGGAATAAAAGAGAAGTGTCTCGGTCACTTCAACGGCCGTTTAAAACCTTGCAGAGTAAAGGCCTTTGGCTCGGTCCTTTATCACACGGCCACGACCCTACTGGTTTTAAACGGCCGTTGAAGACCTCAGTCACCACTCTTTTATTCCCTTATTAATACTTATATGAGATGTACATGTACAATAGGTGTCATTGTCATCATAATGATTAATTTCAGTGGGTTTTTACGATGACACTGTAAATGTGTCAAACTGTAGTCCGACCAGTACCCAGGTACACAATCCTCATTATGCATGCTACAATTAAATCCAACAATTAAATCCAATCAGTCCTAGTTCTTCCGACCATCGCTCGATGATGGTTCGGCCGCAGCACACACAATAATGCATTCAGGATAATAATGATGAAACGAACGCTGGAAAACTGATCATATCAACCCCACTTGCAGAGTAAGAATCGAAGAAGAAAAAAAACTGATTATTTTTCCCCAGTCGGTCGTGTTTTCAAGTTAGAGACAGAGTGACCCAATTTATCATTACTGTAACACTGTGACTGCATCCCCGAGGCATAACAGAGGCGGGGAGGCAGTCAGCGAGAGAGCACTAGACATGGCAGTCGTATCAGTCTTCTTTTAATTCCAGCATCGGCAAAGACATCGTATCGGGGATCCACTGAGTCATATTATCACCTGATCAGCATACTTACACAGGCCTGGTTGGTTACCAGCAATCACGGTTCTCCGCTAGTGCCGTACCGTCCTGTAGTATATTAGCACATAAATGAATGCATCTCGAGGCTTTTCTCTCTGAAGGCAATTAATTACAAGTTTGCATCATGTCCACCTGGATGGCATTTCTAATGTACTTTTTTTCCCTTCTTCGCCTTGCACATGAATTTTTAACAGTATGTTATTAATGTGCGTGACTGTACAGTCAGGTATGCCGAGTGACGAGACTGTGATTTTAAAGATAGGGTGCAATTTCATTTTAATATCATCTTTTAAAATGTACAAAAATATTCCTTCTGTGGATTGAAACATTTTTCTATCTTGACACTCTGCAACACTTTATTTCCCAGCAAAAATCATGAGACAACTTAGATTCAAAAGGTTTGTTTGCTCTGTAAGTTTTCCAAAAGCAAATTACTGGCTTATAAAATAAAACTTTCATGTTAACTTAACTTCAACCTGTGCCAAACCTCAAACAGATTTCTAATTAACAATTTTGTCTAAAAATAATGTGAAATACACGGTACAGGTATTTAGTTATTTGGGTTAAGAGAAGTTTCAATGTTTGCATTTGAAATTATGTAATTTGTGTTTTCAAGACAATTTCTTTTTTTAGTTCAAAAAATTTGTTTTAGGCCATGAGTGAGTTTTTTTTTCTTCTTTTAAATAAACCAAGCTACATGTATTGTAGTGCATACATGTACATGTATCATCTCATTCACACAAGCATACACTGTACAGTATGTTTCAAACAAAATATCACCCAAATAATTCCTTGTCATTTGACTGGAGGATTGTAGGTCATTAATCAAACCATTTTGGCCTAGATGTCATAAACAGTGCATTTTGGTAATATTCAACGTACATTATCGTCCCATCCTTTATTACTATTCAACTGCACGTTAGACCACACCATACTACTCTACACGTATGTAGATTAAACACAGGCATAGCAGTACAAAACACCCTTGCAGTGGATGCCAGAATACTATCTTGTACAGTTTGTTTGTTTTTATATACTGTTTCCTCCAATCAAATGACAAAGATCTACTTGGATGTGGTATTATGAAAAACAAGTACATGTAAGAAAGGTTCTAAATTTGTGCAATAGAGAAAATAGTTTCATTCTTTAAAATATGGAATGTTCCATTCATGGAACATTCCATATTTCAACTCTATGAAAATATTCTCACCTGTGCACTCATAAACTTCCACTCATAAATACCTGGGACAGTTTATTCATTCTGATTGGTCGGGTGGAGATCACTTGGCCATGTTTAAACGTGCATAAAGACATAGTCAAAGTTTTTAAACATGGCGGACTGCGTAAGTTGAGTCTAAAGAGGGTGTTATAAGACGATTGCGCAGAGCGCACAAATTGCCCCGCCCAGTTTAAATTGGTAGCCCCATGGAGGAACATGCACGCGCAAGTTTGAAACTTGCGCAAGGCACTCAACATGGATAGAATTTAGAACTTAAACACAGACTTGAGTCGAGGATGTGAGCTGTCACTGTCAGATTTGTTCTCAACTTTTAAAGGTTTTTGGATGTTTTTAACAGAAAGGTATTTATGAATGGGAATAAAAGTGTGTTGAATCGGTTTTCAGCAAGTTGTTGAAACATGGTGAGGACTTTGTCTCGGTAAAATTATGGAGAACCAGGCCTCACCATGTTGAAACAACTGGTTGAAAACCTCTTCACCACACTTTTATTCCCTTAATATTGCATATCCCCTTTAAAGACTGTTTTTCATTTCCTAATTCAATACATTACATATATGTATACATGTATAGTACGCGCCTAGATTTACAATCAGACTGTGTAATTGCGTTTGCATCACGTGTAATTAGAACAAATCCTTCACTTAATTGGACAGCTACCTTATTACTGACATGTAAATGCCCCCGACAGCCCAAAAAAAAAAAAAAAAAAAAAGGACTAAAGATAAAAGTGTCATATGAAAAACCAATCAAACCGTATATAAACAGAAAAAAATTGCCGTTGATTCCTTCGTGACTTCCGTTCCTCTCTGTTCAATTCAGTTTTTTGTCAAAGCATTCCATTAATGTATTGATGAGTTGATCAGGTGCAACAGCGCCAGTCTTATAAATGAAAAAAGGGGCGACATGTGCGTCTGGCGCGGGGCATTGATAATGAAACGTACTGTAAATAGATTGAGATGCTTTTATTAAAGAGATTGGAACGGCAGACTCTATTTAGAAGTCACTTCATTATGTTGTATGGGTGATGACGAACATGACTTGTGACAGTTGATGACAGACATCTTTGCACACACCTTGCTGATGTGGACATTGTACTTGTCATAAAGATCCATTAATAACTTGGTGCGGGAGCGGCGCACGCACAAGTTGTATTGTAAAGAGCAACCATCATAAGACAATTGTAACTCGCCTCCTACCCTTTGTGTGGATACGATGTACAGTGTCTGCACGTCTACATTGTGCATTTGTATGGACCTTGAATGCATTGACGTCATCTTGGTCCCATCTTCAAGATCAAACGATTGGATGAAGTATTGGAGATATACAGTTATGCACGCACGGTGCACAGGCTGGGCCAATGAGCAACATTCTTTTGACCTCAACGGGGTGGGGGGGGCACGCTCTAGTCCAATCATGTCATGCATTTATAGCTCTATAAGATCTGACATCAATGTACATAAAGAGTGACCTTGTACATTCCAGGGCCTTTCTGGCGGGCTAGATGCATGTACTGCACCCACTTGTCATATGGGAGATTTTACATTTTGCGTCATAATTTCCACATAAATTCAAGACTTATAAAAATAACAGCTGAATAGGTTTGGAGATGCATGCCTCCTTTCTTCACATTCTGTAAGAAAAAGTTTATTAAAGTCAGAGGACTGGTGCAATCGCCATAATCAGATCTTCTGTGTTTATCGTGCCTGTAGGAACTCCAGGCTCTATGGCTCTTTTGTAAACATGTGATGTCACAGGGTTTCATGGTCTACAGACAATAGTTACCTGTAGTTCAAATGTGAAGTTCATGGTAAAACCCAAGTCTACAGGCCTGTATGTTTTGGCTGTTGCTAGCTTGGTTTACAATGTATCAAATCTTGGATAACTTAACGGTAACATCCATAAACAATCCCAACAATTGTAAAAAATATTCAAACTACAAATGGACCTTTCCTTACATACATTTTATGTCATTTGTATGCAGTAAAAAATGTATTTTTAATATAAATAATAATAATACTGGAGCCTTATATAGTGCACGTATCTACAAACAATTAGGTACTCAAGGCACTTTTGAGGCAGGTTTTTTTTTATTTTTTATTCTGAGAGCCATAAATGTAGCACTTTGCAATGGTTTACAAGGTGCTGCTACTGGGGGCGGGCGGGGGGGGGGGGGGGGAGGGGGCGAGGAACAACTGAAAGTATAAAACATATTTGACAATCAACACATCATAATCATGAAAAGAAAGTGAAGAATAATTCATCCATGTTTATCTGACTCTACTTAAAACAACTGATTCTGCTACATACAAGTGTACATGTAGCCTAGCATTTGACTAGGTTAATTGAACTGCCCTTTTTATGCGCCGTACGTGCCTAAGTGCAGCCACCTACATGTCCCCATCTTCATTTCAAGCTGGCTTCACACCTGCAGTTGAAGGTCACAGAGGTCCATGTATGGCTGAGTCATCAAGCTTTCATTGATAATTAATTTGACATCTTAACACTACGTGTCTCTAACACTTAGAGTGAGAGAAAGTGATCCACCAACGACGCATTTCATTCTGCTCTTTCTTCTCAGATGTGTCTCCATCTACACTGTTTATTTGTATATATCTGAAAATCGAGGAAGGTGAAAAAGTTGCCAAAGACCAATCATGAACTGTTATGACCGACATCTCAGATTTCCCAATTTGCTATCCCTTATCCTAAAATTGTGCCCCGGTTAACACTCAACACTCACTCTGTCCTCCCCAAAAAATCAAACTCATGTACACATCAACATATATTCAAACAAAACATAACATAACATGTACACGTAAACAGACAACTCAGATAGTTCCCGAGTTTGGTGCTCTTTCCTTAAATCATGCAGATTTTAAAAAAATAAATAAAAAAATACTTTATTTGCAAATCATTAAGTGCAATGTTACTGTTCACACACATTATTTCTTTTCGATGTTACAAATGGAGAGTTTTATCATTTCATTACTATAAAAACAACAATTATCACTTTAAGAGTAAAAGAGACGAGGCTTGGATGGTGGATCGATATGGGTTTCGATTTGCGGTACATTACTTGGTACGTGTACAAGTGGCCTTAATATCTCCGAGTGTGATTTATCAGCATGGTTCACTATAGGAACTGTCATTGGATATGCTTGTATGAGAAGCTGTGTTCGTCATCTCACTTTAAGGATGTTTTTGGTGATTATTTTCCAGGAATGCTAATGCTATTCATGATATTATTCATAACGTGCACTATATTTCATGGCCATATTTCATAAACCTGTAGGCACAAAATCTTGCTTAACAGAAACAGGTAAACAGCCAGAATTCCATGACGTTTACATTGTTACAACTGGTGCCCGACTCATTTTTGTGCTTACAGTAGCAAAGAAATCTGATAAGCAGTATTTTCTGCTTAACAGCTTTATAAGGCCGTGACCGAATTGGTGGCTACAGCTATAGCTGAATCACCATGTCATCATGCGCTGAAGAATAGAACGTCCTTAGCAACACCCTTAGCAACAGTATAGCCGTAGCAGTAGCTGCCAATTCGGATACGGCCTGAAATTGGGCCCAGGTCTGGTGTATCATGACCAAGTATAGGTCATCCTTAGCAACAGTTGTAGCTGTAGCAGTAGCCGCCAATTCAGACACGGCCTGAAATTGGGCCCAGGTCCGGTGTATCATGACCAAGTATAGGTCATCCTTAGCAACAGTTGTAGCTGTAGCAGTAGCCACCAATTCAGATACAGCCTGAAATTGGGCCCAGGTCTGGTGTATCATGACCAAGTATAGGTCATCCTTAGCAACAGTCGTAGCTGTAGCAGTAGCCACCAATTCAGATACGGCCTGAAATTGGGCCCAGGTCTGGTGTATCATGACCAAGTATAGGTCATCCTTAGCAACAGTCATAGCTGTAGCAGTAGCCACCAATTCAGATACGGCCTGAAATTGGGCCCAGGTCTGGTGTATCATGACCAAGTATAGGTCATCCTTAGCAACAGTTGTAGCTGTAGCAGTAGCCACCAATTCAGATACGGCCTGAAATTGGGCCCAGGTCTGGTGTATCATGACCAAGTATAGGTCATCCTTAGCAACAGTCATAGCTGTAGCGGTAGCAACCAATTCAGATATGGCCTGAAATTGGGCCCAGGTCTGGTGTATCATGACCAAGTATAGGTCATCCTTAGCAACAGTCATAGCTGTAGCGGTAGCAACCAATTCAGATACGGCCTGAAATTGGGCCCAGGTCTGGTGTATCATGACCAAGTATAGGTCATCCTTAGCAACAGTTGTAGCTGTAGCAGTAGCCGCCAATTCAGATACGGCCTGAAATTGGGCCCAGGTCTGGTGTATCATGACCAAGTATAGGTCATCCTTAGCAACAGTCATACATGTAGCTGTAGCAGTAGCAACCAATTCAGATATGGCCTGAAATTGGGCCCAGGTCTGGTGTATATGACCAAGTATATGTCATCCTTAGCAACAGTTGTAGCTGTAGCAGTAGCCGCCAATTCAGATACGGCCTGAAATTGGGCCCAGGTCTGGTGTATCATGACCAAGTATAGGTCATCCTTAGCAACAGTCATAGCTGTAGCAGTAGCCGCCAATTCAGATACGGCCTGAAATTGGGCCCAGGTCTGGTGTATCATGACCAAGTATAGGTCATCCTTAGCAACAGTCGTAGCTGTAGCAGTAGCCACCAATTCAGATACAGCCTGAAATTGGGCCCAGGTCTGGTGTATCATGACCAAGTATAGGTCATCCTTAGCAATAGTTGTAGCTGTAGCAGTAGCCGCCAATTCAGATACGGCCTAAAATTGGGCCCAGGTCTAGCGTATCATGACCAAGTATAGGTCATCCTTAGCAACAGTCATAGCTGTAGCAGTAGCCGCCAATTCAGATACGGCCTGAAATTGGGCCCAGGTCTGGTGTATCATGACCACTATCTTCATATTACCTCGCAGGCCTGTATGCTTCATTTTTGAAAGGGCAAGGGCACCAAGGCATTTTCTCCTTTGTAAAGGGAATCTTTATGAGGAAATTGTAAATTTTTATTGGAGCTTTTCTAGGGCACCAAGGCAATGACCAGGGGCAATGGAGGCAACTGCCTCCGGTGCCTCTGTGAAGTATTAGGCCTGATTACCAATATAGTAAAGGCTTCCTATTTTCTCAATGATGATAGCACAACATAAGGAATCATTTTTCTGGATCATTAACCATGCATCTGCCTTTCAGTTAAGGGTTGACTTTGAATAAATGTGCATGATGTACACTAGGGTTTTCCCTTAATCAAAGGCTAGTGTTTGACTCACTCAGTTTCCAATAAAGAAAACTCAAATAAGTGTGCTTTAATTTTAATTTCTACCTGGAAATTTTGTTGGAGTTAAGACTATGGTACGTGCATGTATACACTGAACAGTCCCTGTGCATGTTGTGCAGCACTTGCTTACAGGCTGCTGAATTTGGTTCAATCACCTGTCAATGGGAAACTTTTGAACGGTCCTTTTTCCACACTACAGTTCTTACCAGTAGTACGCATGCTCAGAACTACGACACGCAGTACTGAGCATGTGTGCGCACGCTCAGAACTGTAAAAAAGGGCCGTTGTGTCTGCTGCCACCAGCGTCTCAAAAGTCTCCCATTTACATCACTTTTACCTTACTGCTCATTTCATCACCCAGGTACATTAAGACAGCAAGACACATTCAGAATACAGTTAGCCGTAGGGGCATCTATTGTACTTTAAAGGTATCTTTTGGATTTATGTTTAATTGAGACACTTTGACATATATCTGGTCTGTTATTTGCATTTTTTTTAAACCTTCTTTCCAGAGCCTGTTAACACATTTTAGATGAATATCGGTATACTCTTTTACCCAAATGGCCTGTACCACAAAATTCCACAGGAGACTATGCAGACTACAAAAGTCCACAGTACACAAGCCATGGGCTTTCCTGATAACACCAGCCATACAAACAGAAGAAACCCATACATCCAATGCTAGCCTGGAAAGTACCGTACTTTGTGGCAGTCTGTGACTCTGTGGTATCAGTGTATAGGATGTATAGATCGTAAAACATTCTGAAACGTATAGCCCCAGTACCTAATGTAGTCACTTCACACACAGCAACAAAATTTGTTTCCACTGATGTAACAAAGTACACACGCACACACGTTAGTCAACATGACAAATCAAGGACTTCTCTTTGTTCTCCCAAAGTTTGGACTTAGTTTTAGCGATGTCTCTATTGGTTTTGTGTATGAAAGTAAAGCGCGGATGTTCTCGGTCTATCAAAACACCCGGATACCTTTTGGAATAAAGTCCTTGGTTTCAACAGGTAGACAACGCTTTATCGAACCGGTAAATTTATTACTTTTTTAACCAGAAGCTGCCGGATGACAGTACATGTATATTACACACAAATGTTTCCCCTGCCTGGAAACGGAAGCAGTGTAAAGACGCCATTGTGTAAAAACCGAATACCGGAACAAAGGTCGCCCAGACATTCCACTGCTGAGCGCGTGCACAGACAACGCACAAGCTGTCTAACGCTTCGTTTCACCCACAAAAAGACAAAACATTGTCTTGAATATTTCGCTGTTTTCTGGTTATTGAGAGGTTTTTGTGTAATCCCTGATTCCAGACCATTGTCCTTTTGTTCCAGAGAGGATTCCAACATTGTTTATTCATTGTATTTCGGCTCAATGGAGGCAAGTCAGAGTGAACCGGAAATCTAGCCATGGTTCCGGGTGTAGTACCAATCCTACGCCCTAGGTATTAGCTGATATTTTGCAAGTCAAGGTGCATGAATTTGATATTTTCTCGGTAGAGAAATGCAATAACGAGAATCTTTGTTCTCTTGGCTTTGTCAAGTCAAGATTTCTTTGTGCCAGTGGTACTCTCAAAGAAAAATGACTCCAGCAATTCCGCAAAAATAATCCTGCTAAGGGGCCAGGCAAAGCAAAAGAATCCTGGCAGCAAATTGTTAACTTTGTTCTCCTCTTGTTTGGACATTCTCGGTGGTCAAACCACCTGGATACTTTTTGTTTGAGTCCTCGGTCTCAACAGTTAAACATGCTCACACACACAAAGTCACAAGCAAAAAATGCAGCTGCAACAGAGTCAGCACGCCTTCAAACGTCTCAAAAGGTGTTAAAAATCAGTTGCAAACAACTTTGTTAAATGAGTGAAGAATAAAAGATGTAAAATTGATGTGTGCCTACCTCATGAGATTGAAGAATTGTCCACAGTGTTTTAGCGAAGAGCTCTCAAGCAGCAAAACAGAACCCCTTGCAATAAACTGGAGGCAAGCAAAAGCATGCACATGCATAAAAGAGGGAAAACAAATGAAATAATAAAAATCAATGTTGAAAAATGGTAGCACAGAAATCATGAAAATTTGAACTGATGTGGCACGGAAATAGCACCGAATGAAATGTGCAAAAAGGAGACAGTTTGCAAAGTGAAAGGAAATCACTGTCATATCACCACAAAGCAAAGCAAAAAACCTACAGTTAGTAGTTTCACAATTCCATGTTAGTGCTACAAAGCTTACATTTCTGTAATTTTCATTATGCCCAAAGATAAAGTACATGTACCCATGTCCCAATTTATAGAGCTGCTCAGATAAAAAGTCTACTTCCATAAACACACACACACACGTATATTAATAGCAAGTTTAGAGGAAAAACCAAGTCTCAAGAAAAGTCAATTACTCAGTAGTCTGTCCACCCATTCTGCATGGCAAGATTTTGTATGCATAACAATGCTACATGTAGGTCCTTCAGGCCTGATGTATGTACTTCATGGAGACAATGGAGGCAATTGATCCATTGCCCCTGGTCTTTGCCTTGGTGCCCTTGAAATGTTCCAGTACAAATTTGCTATTTTGTCATAGAGATGCCCTTTAAGAAGAAAATGCCTTGGTGCCCTTGCCCTTTCAAGAACGAAGCAATCAGGCCTTGGTCTTTAATTATAATAAGTGACTCTTAAAACAGGATGACAGGGTCTGAATTCATGGAGCTGTAAAAGCAGAACAACTTCTTCAAAACTTGTGAATTAATTTGGTGAACAAAATTAAGTAGGAACCAGTGAGCCACAAGTAACACACATACACATTATAGTGCTAAACTCTTTTTGCTTAAAGCCCAGCTCAACATTGGCAAGAAGAAAAACATAAATGTTCACAGATTTACATATGGTACTGTATAAAGATAATGATAGAAAACTGTCCTTAAAATATTTCTGCCTGAAGTGTTATCGATTTTAACTAATAAATGAAATAAGATCCAAAATTAGTCTAAAACTCTGCCTATAGGAAAAACTCTGCCTATAGAACATGTAGAATGCATACAAAAATACTGAATGCATTTTTACCATTTTCTTGCAAATGAAACAACTACTGTATATGAGCTGAAATTTGTATACATGTAAGTTGGTTCTTGATTTGTGCAAAGAATGGAAGCATCTACAGACAATTTACCAATGTTGAGCTACAAATGTAGGGCTTTAAAGCAAGATTTGTATGCGCTAAGCTAAGCATAAAAATGACGGCACTGGGCTTAAATTTCTTTCAGTTTCAGCAGAAACAAATTTAGATTGCTTATAATGTCAAGGTACCAGGCGGTGTGACTGGTACTGTTCTATTGGCCGTAGCGTGGCTTTCCTAGCTGGCCGCTGGCATAGTCGGCAAGACACAAGACAGACGAATGAGTGTCGACTCAGTCGTACCATTTACCATATTACCATTTAATATATGATTGCTGGAACTCCTCAAACCATCGTGTTTATGATGACTTAAATGTAAACTTTCTTTACGCTTGAAACATATAAATGCTGTAACTTTTCTGCTTACAAGGAGCAAAACTTTCCAAAGCTCAGCAGAACTTTTTGTTAAAAGGTACATCCATACACAATACGAGATTGATTTGGTAATTGATATCTTAGACAAAATAATCAAAAATATTTTAAAATCAGAGCTTACAAGTATACATGTTTTTTTTTAAATAAAATACCAATACCAATTATTCCTGAGACAAGATGTATTTTCATCTCAAAAATTGCCATGTGGGAGAAAAATAATTGATTTCTTATAGTTGCCAAATGGAAACAAGCACAAAATCACTGACAAAATAAAAACACGGCCGTCTATTTTGATTAATGCATTTCACAGGTTGGTTGTGTGTTTATTAAGACTTAGGTCCGTTTCAACACTGCGCTCTTGCCGTGTCGAATTTAAATCATTTGAGTTTGACAATAGTGCGGCATTAGCGCTGCAGTGGTTTCAAACGTCATGCGTCTGCCAGATTTTGCCAATAGCACGGCAGGGCCTATCGCGCCATGGACGAGCTAAGCCTCGCCGTGTCGAATAAAAACAAATCTGAATATTTCCATTTAACACGGCAAAAGCGCAACATTTGAAACGGGCCTTAGAGAATTATAATGAGTTTGGTCTTCCAAAACCGAACGATATCATGACACCTTTAACAGTTCTGTGAAAATAGCCGTAGGGTTTATAATCATCAGTAGCTAATTGCCCACCGAAGTTTCCCTCTGGAAAACTAAACATGAAAACCGAGCGAAATGACGGCACACACCGAACTGATGAACCAAACTGAACATGATGAAGGCACACACTGAACAGATGAAAAATACTCGACTTGAAGGAGAAAAGAAATGTTCAAGTTAGAGTTATATTAGAAAGGACAGCTGTCACAACTCAGCAGCTTCTCCTTGAGCGAGTCGATAGTGCTCCTTCATCTGTAGTTGTCTTATTTAGGCCTCTACCCTAATTCCAGCTCTGTCGTGGTCTTTCTCCCTTCCCCAAGAGGAGATGGAATTGCGAGCAAGCGGATGAAATGAAATCCCCGAACGTGCATTTTTTCACTGGTTAATGTTTAAAGATTACACTCCTGGTTTGATGAGAACCATTCCATTTTAAAGAGACCCCTCATCTTGAGGATTTTGTGACGAGGTTATATTACGTGTGTAAAATGACCCTTGGCATATTGCTGGATATGATTTTTTTATTTTTCTGGTGGACTCAAACTCAATTTTGTTTTTTGCTCTACGCTGTTCGTGAAATTAATATATTCTTCCTTGATGTCAATAAATTATTATGAACTAAACATGTACTAGTATCCCCCAACAGGCATACAAGATGCACCTCTAATGAGGAATCACAATGGCACTGGAACAACTAATCAGTTGTTCATGGCTTTGACTAGCAGGATCCAATCATTTTGAAAGTACACGTACATGTAAGTTACCGCTATGGTACCTACTGTACATAACTGTTACAAATGTTGTACAAGCCTTCGGAGGCTAGGACTCCATGATTGTCCTGGAAAAGAACATTTCCATCCCTGATTTCCAAAAGAAGATCAACTATAGTGTTATTAAGTTTCATTTTCATTTTTGTTTTTCTGTCATCACAAGTGAAAGTGTTGTACGTACAATTTATGTAATTGAGCAGTTTGGAAATCTATGCTTATTCGTAAGTTTGGACAACCTAACGTACGGACAGTGTATAATCCAGACTGGCTCATGATACATGTAGCAGTGGCGGCAGACTCCAAACTTTTTAGGGGAAAATGTGGGACAAAGTTAGTTTGGGGGTGGGAAGGACAATCCACTGCCCAATTCTGAATGTATCAAAAAGGTTTACTGCAAGACTGATTATAAATAAACATCAATATTGGTAGTGTAGAGAGTGTTTTGCCTTGCAAAGTTTGCAATTTAAATTTCTTCACGAAAAAAGTAACTGTTTTAAATGACAATTTTCAGTCAATACAAGACCACTTTCCCCTCAAAAAGTCCTTGATCCTCCAATTCAAAAAGATAATGAGAAAGTCCGCATGAGTCAGACTGTTATTGGTATTACACTTATTGTCAGACTTGCAACTTTGTAATTAAAGACAAAAGAGGAAATTAGTTAATAAGTTGACTTTACTTGTAGTTGAGTACACATCAAAGTTAAGAGGCACCAAGGCCAAGACCAGGGCTGTGACCTTGTGAAATCCAGGCATTACTGTACATGTTCACAGAAAACGGAAACTAATGTTACAAAAATTGACTTTAAATTGCAATTTATAATCTTTCATCGTGCCCTCTAAAAAAAATATCTACAAAGTAAAAAGGTGACTTCAAAAGATTTCAACTTTATTAGCATCTGGGTTATTAAGTACAGGTTGCTTTAAAAGTAACGTTTTACCTGTTATGCGTATTTACGTCAGATATAACTTGACTTTAGTGTGTGTGTGCATTTTATAATTACAGTTGTATAATAATGCCAAGGTTTTAAATTATCATAAGCTTCCACTTCAGTCTTTACAATGCGGCTAGATATGTGCATCTTCCCAGAAATAATTACTTGGCATGACTAACTGGTTACCAATTCATGTCATACTGCCAGGGACAACACCACACTGTGTTTAATTACACAGTTACTATTGGAGATATTTAATTCATTCATTTTAAACAATTAAGTCTCCTGGAAAACATAGCTTTAACTTTTTCTTCAATACATTTTTTGTAAGTGTACTTTGTGGATTTTAAGTATTATTATTACACACAGAGTAAGAATAAACAATTAACATTAGTATTACAGTGAATCAATACAATCAATTGTCAACTTCAAGCCTAATGATTAATTCTGTACATGAATTACTTAGCTCCAATAAGTAGCTCCAACTTCTAATCAATACTCATTCATTTGTATTGATATTGAATAATTGTAAGCGTATGATGTCTATACTATAGTTTGGTTAGTAATTCTATTAATTCAAGTAAAAAGCTAATGGTAATTTTAATGAAAAACACAAGGATAATGTTGCACTTTCAGTTTCAGTGACCATCTGGTCAGTGTGGCTGTGCAAAAATATTGAGGAAAGCCAATACTGACACCGTGACACAGTGTGTGGCAGTTCTGCCACTGAACTACCCATAATTAAACTCCTGCGTCCTATAAATAGGACAGTCAGTAGCCTGTTGTAACAAACATGGCACACACAACCAACTCGGCACATAGGAAACATGCGTGTACAAGTGTCCATGTACGATCGGTACTAAAATAATATCACGAAAAGAAGGCCTTGAACCTGTACTTTCTGTAGTGCTGTACGGTAAGGTGGTACATTTGTACTATTGTATGCCAATATGAGTCTGACATTGGTTGAATTTGCAGTGCACTGCATTTATTTTAATGACATTGAATTGCTTTTTTATTAAGCTAAACTATAATAAAGTGAAGTAAAACGCCTACCTGTACAGGACAACGATGTGAAGAACACAAGATGTCTTTATTCCTCAGTCTTGGTTATAGTTCGGTCCCGGTCACATTGATCCAGACGTCCTTAAAACCTATACCATAAGTATTAAAAACAGCCTATTATTAACACGATTTTTACCCCCGGAAATAATACCGTGAAGGGGGGACGAGCGAGACGGATTTTAATTCATGCTAGTTGACGTGACAAGTGTCGTGTGTGCCGTATCGTACGTGTGTGTGCGTGTGTTTGCTTCTTGCGCCTTACTGAGAACTTTGCCCGTTCGCGAATCAAAATCAATTGCGCAGCAATAACATTAAAGTGCAAGTCCAGCACTAAATACAAAAGTACATATTTTGCAACAACCCATTAAAAAAGATGATAGACCTTATGCACATGACGTCATTTTAATATGGCGCCCTCACCTAGAGTTCAAAAGTTCAAAAGGAGGTTGTTCATTGGCCAATCCTGTTCGCCGCACGCACATATCTGTGCTTTTCCATTTTTTAATCATTGGTTTACCTCCAGGATGGCGGCTTAATGACATCAGTGCATGGCCTACAATTTAAACTTTTGCGGGTTTGCATACCTGCGGGTAATAGTAGTTTATTTTACTTTTGCAGCCCCTGACCAGCATAACTGTTCCTTGTCATGGTCTTCCGTTTAACTGTTTTTTGATTTAGAGCCGTGCTTCTTTTATTGAAGCACAGACCCAAGGCAGGGTAGCCACGCTACACCACAATGTCGTAGGGTTACGAACCCTCCTGCCACACAAACCCTCAGGCCGACCTGTTGAGCTAAAGCCCACCAGGCTGACCCCAAAACAAGCATGTGTTCAAAAGAACACAATGCGAATCAACAGTTACGTGGCCTTATTGAAAGACCACGTAGACAACAGTTACGCGGCCTTTTACAAGACCGCGTACATAACGGTGATCGCTTCGCTAGAGACCGCCACCCAGGTAAATTTTACCACGCGTTCGACGGCCACATGGCCCAGGACCATGGTCAGTGACCATGATCTTATTTTTGTGTCATTGTAATCCTCTGTTTTATACTGTTTTGGTCGAATAAAATAATAATAAAATAATAATAAACATTCACATACCCCTGAATGCAATAAAAGGAACAAATATTTAATGATAGGCAAATGCAGGATCGGTAAAAATAATACTTAATACCAGTGCCAATCCCGGATTAGGCCTACCCCAGGGAAAGACTTTTATCTGACTGTAAAAGTTAAAAAATATTTACAAAATAAACAAAAACAAGTTTGAAAATGGCTTAATTAAGTTGTCACAATCTAACTAGGCCTGATATGACTGTGCACAAAATCTCTGACTGCAAGTCATAAACCGTTTTCAACTAAAATGTGACACGCCCACTTAATGTTTGTACACATGTTTTGTAAAATCTTAATTAAAATAAAAAAACAATAACAAAAAATTGTTTACTTCCTTTATGGACTCCCTTCAGAAGATGTTGACTTTTTCTGCTTTTTGTTAATGTGAAATTAGGAAACTTGAACATAATCATTAACACCCACCAAACTCAATCAAAAGTACCTTATCCTCTGATTTAAAATCAAGTTTGTAATTACATGGGGGTTACAATATTGTACTGAACCCACTTTGTACACAGATTGGCCCCATGGGTAAAAAACTTAAAAAGGAAAGCACTGAACATTTCCCATGACAATCAGTTTTATTATTTAAAAAAATACATTCTTTTTAAAGGATACATCATTTGAGCATGGAAAATTTTTTTTAGTAAAACATTCAGAGTCTTTTTTATTCTGATTGAACTTCAGAACAAGGGAATTGCACACAGTTGTTATGCCAGCTTCGGAGCCAAAAGTAACAATAAAACATTCTTGTGTAATCGATGCATGCTTAAAGACGCATTTACCTTACCAACATATATTCCTTTAATAAAATCGTCCGATCAAGAACGTTCAACCATTCCTAAATGGAACTTTTTCTAAATTTGGCACTTCTTTGTTGACGTCATCGAAGCGGAGTTGCCGGATACACTTTGGCGATTATCAAATTACAGTACCGTAGGGAACATGTACGTGAAAGATGAATATAAACATATTCTGAGTATGAGCATCTTTTTTTGCTTATTGTCGACTCTATTTTATATGCCATTTTAAAACCATTCGACTTTGTCAATAAGAACACATTACCTGGCTTGTTGTCACAATATACCTAACTGGAAATATAATAGCATCCTTAACTTTCCCACACTGGTGTCCACATAATCGTTTGTCTCCTACGCAGAATACATGGAACCCGTTAGGTCGCCGTGACATCAACTGACCTCTGAGTCATCCACCCTCTGCGTATATCCCTCAAACGTGGCATAATGTACGATATGATCCAACCAGTCACTGTGTACGTGTGTACGTACCGCTAGTGACAGGAAGAAGGTGCACTCAAGCTAAGAAAGTAACGCTATATATCTCATCTCTTCTGAGATCAGGAGTTGGAATGAGAGTTTTCCTTCTGCAGAGTCGACCTAAACGTAAAGATGGGTTTATGTAAATGTCCCAAGAGAAAAGTCACCAACTTGTTTTGTTTTGAACACCGTGTGAATGTGTGCGAGCACTGTTTAGTTGCAAATCACCCGAAGGCAAGTACAAGACGTAGGCTAAATAATAAATATTATATTAATTGATAAATTGATAATTTACTGATACTTGATTACTAGTAATACTCTGCACCGGCCACTGCACCCAATTATCAATTAATGATTCGTAATCAGATTTATTTTGTAAATAACTTTCCAATCTTTGTTCGTTGTCATCAAGTATTCTGGTGTTGAAGAACAAGTTTACGGTACGCCCTCAAGTCAAAGTCAAACATCCTTCGTTGGAACACCCACCCATCACTTGATGATGAGTCTACGCCGGTTTTACCACCTACCATATAGACTATAAGTGTCCGGTGGTCCTTGTTCTGTGGTATATTACAGCAATTGGAACATGCACATTAACACAGTGTAGTGAACTACATCATAACTCAAAATGTCAAATCAATTTAAATATGATCGATACGCTAATGTTGATGATTAAATAATCTCAATTTAATAGTCTTTGCCCTCAAGTCAAGGGCAGAATACCTGTAAGGCATGACTCTGAAACTTAGCCATAGTTACAGCCTATGGCCGAGTCACATGCTGTTGCTGAACTGCTTTTCCTGTACTTGTGTATGTCATTGTCAATAGATCATATGCGTATGACGTCACTATGAGCATTTAGTACAGGAACGGGCTGAGGTCAAAAAAGCTACAATGCACGTTTGATGCTGCATTTGACCTCAAAGATGGCGGCGGATGCATAAGGTCTATTGATACCCTGGAACTTAACAAGGTTTTGGTGTATTCTCCAATACTCCCCTAGTCCAACTCAGACTACTGACTAGACTAACGAGCCATGTACATTATATCAATGCATCGTTACATCAAAAAAAAACATTCATGTACATGTAGACCTATGATTTTCTTAATTTCATTGAATGGGTTAGCCCCATAAATAGTACCAATATGCTGGCAATGCCCGACTGATCATCGAGGGGAAAATTTGGGCAATAAAATGTAACTCTCAATTTGGAAGTTCATCTCATGTTTTTTGGGGACGTTAGCGTAGGGCCAAGGAGCGGAGGTAGTCGGGTATATTGGCACTTTTGATAGGGCTAGGAATGGTTAAATTGACATTGTATCTTACTTAAGAAAACTGATTGAACAGTATGATCAGTTGAGTGACTGATAGTATTGATAGCAATGGTCAGATGATGGTGACATTACTGCTACTTGCAGTGATCTTAACCCTCAGGTCTCTAACCAGCAGGGCCCAATTTCATAGAGCTGCTTAAAAAAATATCTAAGCTCAATAAAATTATGCTTACCAGAATTAGGTTACCAGCCAAAATACCATCCCATATGTGCTATCTATGACTGGTATCCTGCTTATGTTTGCTTAGCAGAAACTTGGTAAGCAACATTTACTGCTTAAAGCAGCTCTATGAAATTGGGCCCAGGAGGTTACAATCAGAGCAAAGCACTGCTATCTGCAATAACATCTTGTCTTCTCAAAATACTGTACTGCATAATCTCTCAAGTTGAGAATGAATGACCCAAGATGTTGATGATGTTTCCAACAATTCGTTGATGTTTCCAACAAAGGATAGGGTCGGGTAGTACAGTATATGTAATGTCTCAAAGAGATTTCTAAAATCATGATTTTGTCCTCTTCTTTGCAGTGTATAGTTAAGTCATATTTGCAATGGCTTCAAGATAGTGACTATGATATCAGATGTAGTTTGTGCCACAATGAACTTGCAGATGGAGATGCAGTTAGGTTATTATGTTATGGTAAGAAACAGCCGACTTCAAACTGTACACAACCTTTGATGCAAAAGATTCGCTATTGATCAAAACTCTACTCTACAGACCTTTCTTGTCATGACCTCACTGCTCAATCAACTCATGTAACTCTGTATAATTAATTGGGTTTGATATATTTCATTATTTTCCAGCATGCGCTAATCATCCAATCAGATTGCTCGACAGCCATGGTTTATAGAGCAATAAGCGGCTGCAATTTTATATCCAATGGTGTGTAATTACTGTTTGATTGTGTAACGATCACACTTTAGTCAGCTGGAAGATAAATTAGTTATCACACATGCGCTCGTGGAATACGGAAAAATATAGCGCGTCTGCTGAATGGTCAGGCTGGGGGAGGGTTAAAAACACAAACTCCTTAGGTGTTCTGTCGCAGAACTGTCAAAAATTCACCAAAGTGTTACACTCTGTGGTACATGTAAATTCTTAATGCCAAAACATCTGGACTCCAATAAGATTAGTATGACTGGCCAAATGCTATAAGAGCGGATGGCTTGCTCAGGTACCATATCAATCAAATAAAGCATTTATTTGTATGTAATGTATATTTGAGCACAGGGACAATGAATGTTATTACCTTTGCATTGACATATACCAACAATTTTCCACAGATGTATTTCATTGGTCATGCTTGGATGAGTACGCAAGACAGCTTCCCCCACACACAGCTCCTGCAGGCTACACCTGCCCCTCCTGTAATGTTGGTATCTTCCCCCCTGCTAACATGGTATCTCCCGTCGCTGAAGTTCTCCGAGAGTCCCTGTCCAGAGTCAATTGGGCGAGGGCAGGCCTTGGGCTTTCACTTGTAAGTAATGAACCAAAAGTGACCTTTGTTTTGGGTGGTTTTTTCCAACATTAAGCCAGAGTCCACAGAGGCAGCTCAGATTGTTCACTCATTATATTTCCATGTAAATGAAAGACTTAGTAGGGTATCCTTTCATTCTTAAGGCCATCTCAGAAAGAAGAATGTGATGAAGGAGTGCCCGCAGCCATTTTGTTAGTTTTCCATTTTGTCTTTTGAGGGGTGGTGGAGAGGAGGGGAAGAGGAGAGGCGTTTAGGGCTGGTGATGATGCTGTTGTGTTGAGAATGGAAGATGGTCCATGTATTTCATTGCTTATGTTCATACAATAGTTGAACTCGCTGTCCTCGTCTTGCAGTCCTCTTCATGTGCAAATGTGTACAGATGATTTTATTTACGATGCTTTTTCATGGTAGAAAATCAACTCACCGATGTAGCTGTAAAGAAATTATCAGCAACCATTGCACAACAAACAAAAACAAGAAGAAATTAACTAGTGTTCTTAAATTATGCAAAATGTTTATCAACAAAATATAAGTGAATCAACAGAAAGTTTGAAGACAACTTTTAAACATCTTTCATACTATCCAGTAAGTATGAATAGAGGCAATGCAGTGCCAAGTAAGATCACCAGTTGGTATAGAGCTTTGAACCTGATGCATGGCTTTATGCTTGCATTTACAGATAGATGAGCCACAACAGCCTTCGCAGAGGTTACAAAACGACGAACCTGAAGAAGAATTGTACAAATCACTACAGAGCAGCCTGAGTGAACCAGCCCCGAAGCCCAGCGTGGTTGAGATAGACAGTGCTGCGTATAGGCCCATGGAAAGCACAGGGTTACAAGCCAGAACAACAAGTAGCAGTGTGAATATAGATAGTAAAACGCCACTACTAACACCAGAGACATTATCAAGTGGTGAGTGATTTCATTTCAGGCTTTGGAAGATGCTGAATTTTTAAAGTTCAAGTGAAAGTGTCAATATTGGCACGTTGTGCCCTCTTTAATCCCATAATTTATTGGGGAGAAATTACCAGGAAAAACTTTGGTGCTTGTAAACATTTGATCAAAATAGAGTGGTCACGTTTTGTATTTAGGAAAAACAAATCATGACAAGTCTTGTATCCCACCTTTTGTACAATGGGACACACAGATTAGTCAGTCATCGTTAGTTCTCAGAGATGAGAACATTGGAATTAGGGAAACAAAATCTCTGTTTAATCTATGTGTAATTTTCCAACTTATCTTTTAAAAACCTATTTAACAACTTTAAAATCAAAAAATGTATATTTTATTTGAATCCCAACCAGGTCAGTTACAGTCAGCTCACAAGAGACAAGGTGGTAGTAGAGATGATGAAGTTGTAGATATTATACAAGACCATGATGTGGACAAATACAAGAGACGCAGTGCCCTGAATTGGTTTGCAAGGTGGTTCAAGTAAGTCAAGCTCTGCCTCTTAACTTACATGAGAGAATTTGTACAACAACTACACATTACTGCATCTACTGTGACAGGAGTATTCCAATGTTTACTCAAATGTTCGGACTCTGTTTCCGATTTGTTTGTCTGGCCCCAAGCTAAGAATGGGTGGCTTAGAGTTACACCATCACATTTACAGGGATGAGATTCCTCCAGATCTCCGTTTTTTTCAAAATTATTGTTGTGGAAAGTTTTTACTTTTTTTTAATTTATTTATTAATGTCATTTACATACATCCAGGCCCTTGTGAAGTCTTAACACAGTACATGCATGGTATTTTGACAACACCAAGGTGCTTGTTCCATCTACATTTAAGCACAGAATGCTGCCATTGATATGGGTTACGGCATGATTGGTAGCCACCCAAACCTCCACTGGTGTTTCGTGGATTTCTCATTTTCATCCACTCTCGTCCCTGAATTTAAGCAGAACCAACAGATGGTTTGGTGGGATTTGAGGTGGTTAGAGATAGCTTGCATTTTTTTAAACAGCCAATCTGTGTAATGAATTATTACAATTCAGAGAGGGTGACACTTTGAGCAGATTTTCTTCAAACTTAAAAATCTGTAAGAAAAAAGTCACTTGTTTGTGAATTTTCAGGTCAAGGACAGGAAAAGCTACTGCAGACGCCAGTACACCAATGAGACGCTATGCCATCCTCCTCATCCTTGGAGTCATTGCCTTCTTCACCATCGTAGTCATCCTGACCCAGGCAGGACGAGCTGCCTCCAACTCTGACCCCTTCCTCGATCCCATGGCCAACCCAAACATCAGAGTAGGGAGAAAAATTCTTGAGGTGGGACATGTCTGATCAAATTTTACTTGTTTATTCATAGAAATAGGTACCAAATGAATGGGAGACTTTTAAGGACACTAGGTGGCAGCAGACATACCAGGTAAATGCATTGTTCTCGGAAATGTGTGCATGCTCAGAACTACCCCAATAAAGAAAATTTATCTGTAAGTCTTTTGCCACCTAGCATTCCAAAGTCTACCATCGGGCATTTAAAGTGGATGTACAGTATGGAAAGTTAACTTTTACCCCAAATTTTGTTTTAGACAAAGTATCAATGAAACATTAATCATTGGGGGGTAGGAGGGGGTGATAAATCATTTTGAGGAGGCTTCATACTTGACCAAGAGAAACTATTTGCAAGACGTGCCAAAAAATACACAAATACTGTTAATTATATTAGTTGATGTAAAGGACCATAAATTTGTGCATTTTCCAAACACTCTTGAGTAGTTACATGGTATGCACAAAAGATGTTTTAAATACAAAAACCAAACATTTTATAAAAATCACATTTCACTAGTCAGTATTAGAACATTTTTCAACTGGAATAGGAGGACATTTTTTGGAACACATTTGGGGGCGGGGGTTTCTTTTTTAAGTATGTACTTTGGGGGTTGTATTCTACTTGGCATTTTGAACAAAAGTAAATAAAAGTATTCTTGGTTGAAATTCTCAAAAGTAATATTTTACAGAATGATAGGTACTTTCATAAGTAGCATTCTTTTAATGAAAAAATCGCACAATATTTAGCATTTTGTTGATAATTGTATAAGTTTACTAGTATGGGCTATTTTATTCTTGCTGATAGAAATTCAGAAAAGGCCAAGAGTAAATAGTAATATGCAAATAATGATCCCATCTGCTTTTGTTCCAATCATACAAAAAATAAAATAATAATAATCATCCAAAAATTGCTCAAATTTTAAGCATCCATTTATCTTCTTGCATATTTTTTTTATCTGTTTATACTTAATTCCACAATTTTTTTTCTGTTCAATTTATTTTATATCCTCCAAAATGTGAAGGTTGCCCTCATGGCCACTTATCCATTTTAACTTATACAACTGTAAAAGCACAAGCACATGTTTGGGGATGTTGGTATACATATTGTTGTAAATAATCAAACATAGAATCATTTACTTGTAAATAAATAATGACATGTACAAACAATTCATGTGTCTTTTTAATGTTACATTATGTGTTTATTTCATTTCTACTCTTGAAAAATAAGGAAATTATTTCCAATTGTGGACTACCGAATTGTTTCAGTTTCATTCAGAATTGTTTAGAGAGTATCATCTAAAATGAATTCTCAGGTGAAAAGTTGGATCGTTGCCGGATGACTGACGTACACATTGACTCCCCTGACTAGCTGATGATCTTTCAATTTAGATCGACCTGCAGAAAACGGGTTTTGTATTAGCGTTTGCTTGAGATTCGCCCAGGTTGGACGACTCCGTTGCATACGCGAAAGTGCGGTGCAAACAGATACTGACGTCCTACCAGGGCCAGCTTGAAATGGTCATCTGTACTCTACAGAGGGCGCTAGCTCTGCTACTCGGTGAAATTCCGGTACTCTTCTCGTCTGTACTGAATGAACGAAGCCTCGATTGCAATTCGCACGAAACACACCAGGAAATTCAACACTGGCGACAGAGAACAGTGTGTTGGGCAATTAATGTATTATAAAGTGGTGGTTTTGGATTGGCTCAATATACCAAAATTATTTAGCCAACAATTGCGTAATTGCTGGCCCTCAAAAGAGAGGTTTTACTACAAAATAGTTTGAACTTTTAGACAAAAAATAAATAAAAATAGCCCACATTTTCATTTGCTGCATGCAATGTTTGTTTTCTTACCGAGTGACATCCATTCTAAGCGGGCGGTCTGCCAGAGCTTGCCTGCTTGGGTGATGTACACAAAACCGAGTAGGGCCATGTAAAACGATATTATGTGCATAACCTATGATAAAAAAACAAGCCAAGTCGCAAAAAAAGTTATATTGGAATATCCTCAGAGCCCACAACAAACCTCGCAGAGTGGTGAACTATTCGTAACTCATGGTCAGATAGTCATGAAGTTTAAGGTCACCTCAAACTAGTGTACCTAGCTGTAAGTTATGCCACATGAACGTATAGGGTTTGCTTTTCTCGTGACAAGGGGCTGAGACAAAATGCATTGGGTTGGGTTGGTAGCCCCAGCCCTCCAGTATTCACCCGTCTGAAAATCTGCCTGCTCAGGGAAACCCCCATAAATGCGAATACAAATCACGGTTTTTACTTCAAAGACTTAAAAAGGAAAGGCAGGAGTAACTGAGACGACTAAAATTTTGACTGAATGTAACAAAGCCGTATAACGAAGACAGACGTCCAACTGGGCTACACTACAATTCACTACACCATATTCTACCGCGTGACGCCATTTTCTTACCAGAACAGATTCACTGAGATTTTGAGTTGAACGGTGGGTGTTTTGGGTGATGGTGTAGGCAATGACATCGTTGAGGATGGTCGCAATGAGAAACACGGCAAGGAGAATCGACACCTGAACGAGCAGTTCCTTCTTTGTGGTCTTCTTGAGGGCTGGCCACCATTTGCATGCCATCTTTTTACCGGCTTTTCCAACATTGATATGTGGAACCGAGTGTTGTTATTTACCGCCGAAATATGAGTTGCTGTCAGCTAACACGTGCCTGACTCGCCTGGTAAAACAGACGCGGCGCAGGCTGGTGACTACCGACTACAATATCTCACGAAGCTAAGTCCAATGTTTCGATAGAAAATTCTTAGGTTTGAGTAAATCGTATCCCTAAACATGCCAAAAGCAGCATGATTAGTGTGCACAATTTACACACAGCAGTCGATCTCACACATGACAAGGCTACATTCTGTAAGTTTAAGAACAGTAAAAGAATACGCGCAAAGCCCATCGCCCATTGGACAGATGTTTTGATGACGCGTTATTAACAATGGCTTGAAAGCGTGGGCGCGCATGTCAACTTCAGTCACAAGGTGGGGCTAAAGGCTGAATTTGACCAAACCAGCTTTTTAGCTATGGCTTCAACATTAAAACACAAAGTACGCCCCTAATAGTTTCGACGTACATAAATAAAAACACGTCATTCGTCCTCCACGATAGAATATTTTACAAAGGACAATTCAAAGAACGTAAATGAATCATATTCAAATTACTTAACTCAAACAAAATAACGCACACATGGTCACTTGAATAGCTATCCAATTTTGTGTATTTACAATACAAAAATATAGAAAGCAGAATTTGCTATCAGCAATAATCAACACGGTACCAGTCACAAACCAATTATATTACATGTTATTTTGGCTGGTAAATTGTTTCTGTTAGTCTGTGCTCGGCAATTTGTTTTATATGCTTAGAACTTTTATGAAATTTTGCCTTCTTTTCTAAAAAATCATTTTAATCTTATTTGTTGGAATTTTTTCTATGTTTGCTTAGTATTTTTATATTTCTCACACTCTTGGGATATCCATAAATTCAAGCTCATCTTCGACCTTCAGGGACATAAAAATATCATCATTCATCATGTGCACTTTCCACACAACTTATTTTTTAGAAGGCTTAAGCAGCGCTAGAAATCTTAGCTTAAAGGTTTGGCTTTTAGTGCAATCTCAACGTCAGCAAAATGTGTTATATTCCCTTTTCTAACAAAAACAAACTACGATCAAATCATACATAAAAAACACAAAATACGAGACACCTCGTTTGCATAATGATCACGTGGCAACCACGCCATGTAAAATATTGGCCTCTATCACAATGTGTAATCTGCATGACTACAATATCGATTTCATGTTTTATCTTTCAGCTACTTAATTTACCTAATTATTCTTGTTTCCCTTTTACTCGTAAAACTATTGTGTGCCTTTTTTATGATAATAGGCCTATACTTCTGGGTGTAGCAAAAAAGTTGCATTTGTTTTGCCTTATAACTGTTCGTTTGAAAAAAATGTTTCAAGATTTTATTGCAAATCATTACAGTTTTGGGCTGCGATTCGTCATAGAAATAAACCCGGTATGAAATGAAATTCAGGTTTGACTGATAAACCCATAGGTCTCATTTCGGCCATTGAACCAAAAAAATGTTGCATTTTATTTTGTCAATATGTTCAAAAGTTGGGTTTAGGCATGCAGTGATCGAAGGAGTATCTGTGTATATAGCAGCATGATAGCCATGAGTGACACTGTCACTATCTGCTTCTTCCCTTGTTGATGATACAAGATTATAGCCTGGGCTGACCATGCGGAAATTGATTTCGGGTAAAGTTGTCCGTTATTGGTCGGCCCTTTTCGGGTAAAATCGTGAGCAGCCTGGTAGTGATGGGCGACTTATCTACATCATGACATAGCATACGCCATCGCAGCAGAAAGTTCCCTGTACCGTTGCTCCCGCTGCCGGGCAATCTCATTCAAGGCTGGTGCAATGGCAGCATCCGGGGTGAGGTATCGAAGCGACATCGCCATGTTGGTTAAACCGTGTCCCAGGAACTTAATAGCTTTCTTACCAGCCTGAGTGGGTATAAAAGTAAGGAATATCAGGGTTGAAATAGATTCATAATGACGTATAATGGAGGCATTATATGAGACACTTTTAGCCAGGCACGGAACTCACCGACTGGGGGCGTCTCTCAGGAAGGACTAACGTCATAAGCTATATTACTCAACAATGTTATTTTAATGAGAAGCCTTTGAAAACAATTCTTTTCTTTTTTTGAATATTAGTGCCGTCTTGCAGAACTATAGTGTTTTAGGTATACTGACGTCAGTGGGATTTGTCTCACCTTTTTTATCTTCTTCTTCTTTGATTTCTTTTTCTTCTTGAGCTCCTCCTCGATTTCAGTCTCTATAACCTCTATTTCTTCAGATATTACAACTCTTTTAATGCTAGGTCTTTTAGTCCTGATATTTTCCTTCAGGGCAGTTTCCCCATCGTTACTTTCTGGGGGAGAACCAGCTTTGGGGTCACTGATGACGTCATCGCTTGATGTAAGTTCAGCTTCAACCGTATCGATGAGGCACTCGGTTGACCCTTCTTTACGGGCCCTTTTCCCTGGATACGGGTCATCCTGATTGACCTTGGACAACCCCAGCCGATCTCTGGCTGTTTGGAGCAACTCTTTAGGGAGCTGCCGTTTGGCTGAAGCAGCCCCGGTGCCCTTCTCGTTGGCTGAGCGTGGTTGTGAATTTTGATTGCTGTCGAACGATAACGAGATTTTTGGTTTTGGGTCGAAGTCGGCTCTTTGTGGGTCTTCATTTAATGTCTTGTACTTACGACTGCGAAATGGGTTGAAATTCTTCAACTTTATTCGTCTCTTCTTTTTTGAAGTCTCTGTCGTCGAGTTCTCTTTGATGAATTCTTTAAGAGTGGCCATTTTGGCACAGTTGGATCTACAAATATAGGCTACCTATTTATACGCTTTTAAAAACTGAATGCCCACTCACAATGTTCAATCATAGCAGATGTCACACAACAATGAACGAACGAAGGAAATACAGTATCTAGCGAGTTTCAAACTACTTTCGGCTGGGGAAAAAACTGATGATCACCAGGGTTGATTTCACCTTCATAGACGTTCCCAGACAAGAGGACCAGTCCGTGGATTACTGGTGTTGCTTGATATCAGACCACGTATACCAGCGTTTGGAATGTGTCCATTGTGTTCACATGTCAACACAGAAAACTAAATACTGTATCATGTTCCGTACTACAACATTACAGCTTCGTATGATATCAGGTGACAATATTGTTCTATTTAGTATAATGTATTATGACGAATGACACCATGGTTGTTATCAGAGAGCTGCCATCAGGGCGAACGAGATATGGCGAACGAAGTACAGTACGGTCATGATGTGGAGCAGAGTCGGTACGGCCGGTGTGTAGCAAGCACACGCAGCAAAATTCGGGCCGATTGGGCCATTGTAAAACCAACAAAACAAACACCCTCATCGATCCAACGTGGGGTGCAGTCAACTTTGGCAAAGTGGGGTCATGCCAGACTTTACATTTGGTGACGTGACCCTGGTACAGATACGTGAGTTTGTTGTGTGGATTATGTAAATGAAGTGTCTCTGATTGTATTCAGAAAATCATGAAGGCTGGAGTTTTAGCAGACAATATTATAGACCTGGATCCACCTGTTCATACGGCGCGTCTGAACTTTTGTGGTCCAACATGGAATCAGCATGAATTATTTCTAGTTATATCAAATAACGTGGTAAAGGGGTGATACAATCATACGCGTACGAGCCGCCGGGGTGGGATGGGCAGGGAGAATCCCCCCCCACACACACACCCTTACATGTGGCGGTTACGGGGTTGTCCTTTTGTTGTTCTATATTATTCAATTTTCTGAAGAATTCCTCTGTGGGGTAGCACTAGAACAAAGAAAATCTTGTGGGGTAGCATTGTTAAAGTGCCCCGTAAATTGAACATAAAGTTAAATTAAATTCTCTATAGTTATTAAATCAATATTTCATGACAGTGCGTTGTGTGAAAGTTCATCACAAAAGTGCTTACTTTTTTAAGCACTACAATGTAAAAATAAAACAGTTTTGATATCATTTTTTAAACTGCACCACTGAGGGTATATTGGGGAAAATTTATCCTCTGGTATGCTATAAACAGTAGTGGGTTTAAATGATTAAAACACTATTTTGATCAAAGGATTGGAATGACTTCTAAACACGTCTTTTGTTTGCTTGTTTGTTCGTATTTAGGTCTGAATGACTGCCTACCTGAGTGCTTTTTTGTCTGCTTTTGTGTTGGCTTTTTCTGTTTATTTGTAGGGTGTTTGTCGGGGTTTTATTCGGGGGTGGGGTCTTCATGTGTTTGTTTGCGTTTTGTTGTTTGTTGTGGTTATTTGCTTTTTATGTAAATAAAGTTTGTAGTATATTTTATGAGAATATTATGACCAGGGGCTTGTGGAAGACACATCTTTGATGACACTTTCGAACTTCCATGGACGACTCCTATAGTCAAGATGCTTTTATCGTCCAATGATTTAAAATAAATAAACTAAATAAATACGTGCATATCCCACGACCTAGTATATAATATATAGGCCCTATATAAATTATTAGGTTTCCCGTTCACCCTTTGGTTATATCTGAGAAATATCATGTTGTCCCGTTGTTATTGTTCGTAAGAATGTCTGTTGTTGCACGTTAAAATCGGTAACTTTCTATTTTCATTTTGTTCATAAAAAAATTATAGGCCATTTACCGTGAATAGTACTTTATAAGACGGGGAACAAGTTACTTTCAAAGTATGAGAAACTCTGCTATACGATGGCAAGCGTGAAGTTCTTTATAGTGTCTCATGCACATTGGTTGGCAAGTTTCTTCAAAAGACAAATTAACAGCCAGAAAGACGTTATTATGTACAAGTTTAAGATCTCTGATTCTCTGTGAGGATTTCCTTATAGTAAATAAATCTGCTCGACACCTCTTTAAATAAGAAACTTTTAAACAGCTATATATATTATAGTCTGCTTCTAAAAAGCCGTTGACAACACAAGTAAGTTATTATGTATTCAAAATATTCTCTACCCTAAAATTGTTGATGTTTCTTCTTGGCAATAAGCAATGGCTTTCAATGTGAATGAACTTCCACAGTAACTTCTATATGTCCTACACAAAGGAATATTATTATCATAATATATAGGGCTAATATATTGTCCCAGTCATGGGTTTCGTTGATTTGCTCTCACGCCTCGTCGCAGCTTGAGACTCACCTGGGTTCAAACGGCTCAAATTACACCTTCTTGAAGAGGCCGTGCTTTCTCTGTCAAACAAGACCAAAGTTGCGGCTTGCGGTGTCACGCAGAATGCCTCACGTCTCATTTACGGGAAAACTCATTGAACGATCGTCAGCATATATAGATATCACGTCTCTAATTGTTGGAAGAAAAAAAGGGATTAACTTTCCCTCGATTCAATTTAAGTTTACGGGTATTCACCTCATTCACTTAGATTAACGAGCAACCATAAAATGTAATATCATTAATTATGAATAAATTACATCGCATTTTTACGAGTATGCCTAACTGCAAAAATGTAATAACTGACTATACGTGTGCAAATAAGGTCAGGGCAAATAAAATTATATATATAACCTTCACACGTCTTAAAAAAGGTTCTGGTACATTTTTACAATTTCATCTGTTTCCGTATGTTGTTGTACGAGTTTTATTTTATTAAAACGAAATTTCTCAGGAAAAATGTTGTGGGTTTTGACTAATTTAACAAAAATATTAAATTTTCAGTCATAAATATTGACACGTGGCTTCCAAACAAAATTTCATCCAGACTAAAGTCTCGTCCCAGTCCGTTTTTGACCAACACTCACTTGTCCTTACTCAAATACTCGAATAAGTTGTTTAGTTTAACGACATCGCTTTAAGAATTCACCTGAGAGGTTAAAAAACAAATCATAACTGGAGGTCTGACTATGGTGGCTTTATAGGGGCCAAGTCGTGAAATACTGGCTTCAATATTTGCGACTTGGGGGCTAAGTCGTGAATGTTGGCGTCAATATTGGCGTCAATATTTGCGACTTGAGGTACAAATCGTGAATATTGGCGTCAATATATATTTGTGATGTTCCTTTAAAGCCACAATACTATCTGACCCCTTGGCTCCATAAAAGACGCTACCAGTATTAAAGTATCTTTTATGAAGCTAACAGGTCAACTCGTACCTTCGCCAAGTCGTACCTTCAGTTAAGTCAACAAGTACCTTCGCCAACTCGTGCTTTCGCACTGTAAACGTTACAATGGAATACGATGAGCACTGTACATGTACATGGAGATCCATGGTGTATGAGCTAGTCGCACAATGCTCGCCACAGAAACAAACTTGTGACGCACACAAAAGATCAGTCATCAAAGTGTAGGGGGCAGTGATCAACAAGGCCAACTTGGGCAACTAATCAGGTTAGTAAGCAAGCAGTGAATGGTCTGGTCTGTTGCTTAATTGTTATTTGTGATTTTACCATAAAGTATACAGAACAGGCTACGGTGACGTACATTCTTTGCATTCAGGGAGTTTGCGGGTGGTGAAGAGTCCTTTTTTTGATACCTTATAGGTGGATGTTTAAGAATTTTCGCAGTCTCATAAAGTATCATTTACATCACAGAGCTGTTCTACCTCCACGCATGTAAGAACTTATTATCGACCGTGGCAATCTAGTCTTTTGTCGGAACCTTTACCGCAATGGGGGTAAGTTATGTTATTATATACATGTTTTGAGCCATTGCATGGTGAGGTCAGTATATGTTTGGTTTGCGGGAAACACCATGTTATTGTATCTAGGCCTACTTGATTTTTAGTCTCCTGACGATACAGGCTAGTCGAAACGTTGAGACCAATGAATAAACTCACTCCGCAGCATTGAAGTTATCCGAGAAGTCCTCTCGATCCACTAAGAAAAAGTGTAGTCCCGGCCGATTTCCGACCTCCCGAGGACAGTTCTTTCGCAGAACTAAGTTGTCCCCCCCCCCCCCGAATTCGAAAATCTACTCCGCAGTACGGTTATATAACATGACAAGTTCCCACAAGAACAATTCACTGTACATTGCCGCAAACCAAATATAAAAGTTTTGTTGTGTTTGCACCTTGGGATCTATAGCGTTGTAGTAAACATTACATGGCAAATAAGTTTAAAGCAAAATGTCCATCATTGATATTTGGAGGCTGGGTGATCTTTTAAATCCTTATGGTTCTTTCTTGGTGTGTATTACTTTTAAGTTTCGATTAGTTATAACTCATCAAATTGGATTTGATCTAATACGTTCATCTACAAGGCAAATGAAGTTGGGTCTTCAAACCCCTCTTCAAGGTTCGAAGATGACAATGAGGTAGAGTACTAATACGTCATTGTACAAGTGTAGAAATAATGATCAATAAGCAAGTTTTTAACTGTAGGCTATTCATACTGTTGGTCATGTAAATGATGCTTAACTCGCAGTAGGTTTGCCAACCAAGCGTTTGTAATTGCCTGGAAGATCGAGTAGTTTGGATTCAGCTAAATTTTTATTTATTTATTTTTATTTTATTTACTTATTTTACTATAGACTCCCTCTCGTTTTCTCCTGTAGTGAAAATTATCTTCAGAACACTGCCATAAATTTGTGCCATACATTTTCGCACCTTAGTGCAAAAATGTAGACCTATACCCAAAGATTTGCATTTAATTTGTCTGATGTGTTTAATTTTGTTCTCGTTCAGCAAGACGATCAATCTGATGAGCGGACATCGACTTCATCCGCGATTGACCGAAGCCAACATGGCGGGTGCGAACTGTTCCTGGTCTTCCGGTCTGCCGTCACCGTTGTCTTCCAAACTATCCGTCACCCAATGAGAACATTTCGCCACTGTGCTGGATTATGCTCCCTGGCTCCATACCAAGAGGTCAACGAAAGTTTGCAGGAGGATACAGCTCCTCCTGCCGGTGAGATTCTGCTCTCGACGGTGAAGGCAGACAGTGAAGAGAACAACAACGAGCTGTCTAGTAAAAGTATTGCCGAAGTTGCAGGTGTTGATGACCCCTGCCTTGGGTTGAAACGAAAGAGTTCGTATAAACAGGTTCGAAAGAAGTTGGGTGCACTTTATTTTCTCCATTTAAACAACTTTTCAGTTTTGAAAGTTACGATGTATGATTGTCTTGAAATGGTGGAAGAAATAACTTGACCAATGTTAAATTTGAAGCTATGCTTTTATAATCTTGTCATTAAGAAAAAAAATCGTCGGAAGTGCTGCCATGATCTTTTTTTATTTGTTAAATCAAAATTAGCACCAGACAAAATTTTGACAAAATCGCGAGTAAAACAGCTTTAAATTAGTCATTCAATGTTTTCCCTAAAACGTGAGCACCTCATTTTACTTCGTGTAACGTTTGTTAATCACCATTATATCCAACATGGACCATTTATGTCCGACGACAATTTGAACCTTTATGTCCGACCTGGTGTGCCCGACGAACCTGATGGTTGAAATCACATTCTTAATGTTATTTAGTATTACTTAGTATTACTTAGTATTACTTAGTATTACTTAATATTATTTAGTATTATTTAGTATTATTTAGTATTATTTAGTATTATTTAATAAATGACTATTTCGTCTGTTTTTTTTTCTCTCGCAGGTAAAGAAAAACCTCCGAAAGGGCGTACAACACTTTGGCACTAGCTCCGTGCTGTTTTCTTCACCGATTGGTTCAGCAACCATTGCACGAGACATTCAGCAGCGTATGTCCTCGAATTATACGTATACGGAGATGCAAGACGTTTATGTGCCTTCTACCCTGTTTTTGTGACAACCTTTTCAAAGCTTCCGTGGATACCTTTTGTACAGTTCTATATTTATAAATTTATTTTACTAATATTCTCAACCAACATGAAGCTTAGCTGTTGGGTTTTATGAGAGTTCCCATAAAGTGGGGGAAAGAGGAATGACTGGCTCTGTGGAACTGATTTGAAACATGACTCGGCACGTTTGTACAGGAGACTGACCTGTGGATATATCTTGATTTATTTAAACTGACTATCATCATTCTCCTCTGGGTTTCTTCAGGAGTAAGCTACGATGTATATAATCACCTATGGAGAACTTTAGCATGAACAAAAGCGTGAATGCTCTCTTCACGAGAATAAGAATAACAATGTACTGTACTATACTTCTGAAATACAACTAAAAGTATGGATAGGCCTAATAGACCGATCAATTGAGCCCCGCCCCCTAACATTTTTACCAATCACCACTGTACACGTGCCAGCACGATGTAAATATGCGCACGCATGTTTACATTTTCCAATGGGATTTTATCGTGTCGGACTTTTGTCGGACCTTCGGTGGCGTAGCCAAGGCTGTGATTGGTCAACGCGTAAGGGGTGGGGCCAAATGGATTGGTCTATTACAGTGGATGAAGGTCTGCCCCTTCAACAGGACCTATTAATATTGATTTGACCAATAGCGTTGCTGAGAGAGAGAAAGTATTAGTGCTTTGGTTGGTAATGGTCTAACAAATGAACAAACAATGTACATAAACTTGATAATACACTCTAAAAACTAAAGTGTTGAAGCCAACACTTACAATTGTTCGAGGAGTGACAACACTTTCGAAGTGTTGAATCCAGCATTTTAAATTTTAAATCCAGCATTTTAAAGCATTCAGTCAACAATTTAAACGTCAATTTAACGTTTAAAAAGCTGACCCAACCATTCCCAGGAAAAACTGTTGAATTAACACTTAAATCGGTGAAGTAACCCTTTTTGCGTTGGATCAAAAATGTTAAATGCTGGATCTAACATGTAAAATTCTGGATTCAACACTTTCAAAGTGTTGTCCCTCCTCGAACGATTGTAAGTGTTAGACTCAACACTTCAGTTTTTAGAGTGTATAGTACCAATAGTCCTGAAATACTGCCATAGTGCGATCAACACTTGATTTCTAATTACGAATTATCAAATCGAAATAAGCATACGAAACGTGAACAAAATCCCTGATTATGTCCGATCCAAAGTTTAACAGGTTAGTTGAGTTTGGCTTTCCAAAGCAATTAGTGTATCCATGGAGGAAGATAATCCACAACAATAATTTTATTGCGAGAATTATTAGATTATTAGCGACAAACGATAGGTCAACAACCTGTTTTTGCTGAGCCCTATCTTGTGGAGGGAGATATCCACAGCAATCATTTTATTGCGAGAATTATTAGATTATTAGCGACAAACGATGGGTCAACACCCTTTTTTTGCTGAGCCCAATTTTGTCAAGCTCATAAGTGTGTTTATACATTGCAGTCTTTTTCTACAATATTTGATCAAGCTGTACTCTCATTAGGATGTAACTGATATTAGAAAAGATAAGACTTAATTGATGGTGCATGCAGCAATAATCGATAAGGGGGCGTGGTGAAAGACTTCTAAAAATGCACCTGTCGGAAAAAAACGCCGCCAGCGGCATTTTTATGTTATTTTTTGTTTCTGTATAAATTATTATTTTTTTTAAATCGAACTTCAGCAACTCTCAATCGCTCAAACGACTGGAATTTCTACTGGAGTTTTTCCCGCCGGGTTTCAAGGTTGAATTCAAGTTTGTTTTTACTGATGTATCTATATACCTTATGAAATGCCTCTCAAGATTTTAAAAGAAATTATTTCCTTGTGTTTTAGCATACATTTCATATTGTCGGTTATTTTTATTTTACGTGTATTTGAATATCATATGAGTTGAACTATCTCAGCTATAAGATTGCTGCTGCTGCTGCTGCTGCTGCTGCTGCTGCTGCTGTTGTTGTTGTTGTCGTTGTTGTTGTTGTTGTTTATTTATTTTATTTTTTGTTTATTTCCCCTTAATCCTTATGTAATTAAATGGGCAGGGTAAGTTATACAGGATGGTCAACAGGATTCCGTAAAATGATTTTTTCACAACTAAAATAGATAACAATGTATATAAAAAAAATATTTTAACTACCAAGGAAAGCTTGTGCAGAACAATTAATGGGTATAATGAGAAGTATCAACTGTGTTATTGTTCTATGAATTGTGGTCGTCATTTTAAATACGTTTTTAATGGGGGAGCCCACTTCAATGAGTTTGAATCATCACCGAGCCCAAACTGCAGAGGGCGGTATAACCCGCAACCGTGCGGATTTTGTGTCACTAAATAATCGGATATTATACCCGCCTAGTTTTAACGGCACTAAATGATTCAAATCTTCATTATTTTAGATTTCATCGTTATGATACCGATTTAACTGTATGTTTGATTTAAGGTTTATCATTTGTAAGTGTTGAATAAACGCAATTGTTGCTAGATTGTTAAGTCTTTAAATCATAGTATGCCGCTTTCCCACAATCGTTCTAGAGGAGGCATCGTTACAATGAAGCAAGAACCCCGGCGGATGAAATACATGACCTCCATGATACAACCAAATATGTTTCTCTTGGTCTCTTTAACTTTGAGAAAACTTGTTATCATAAAACTGAGAAAACAAAAAAAAGTGAAAGCAGAACGAACAGATTGGTTTTATTTTTGTTTTATAGTCATTATGCCTGGCCGATACACTCAAATTTTGAACTTATTCTCACATTTCTAGCACCGCAAAGCTCCTTTACGCTTTCTAACAATCAATAAAATGTTTCATTGCCTAAAGTGAAATTGGAATCGAGTACTTGGATCAATTATCATTATCGCCAATTAACACAAAGTGTAAGATAAATAAGGAAATGATACTTGCAGTCATTCAAGTCATGTCTTTCAAACACAGGTCTAGTATAATCAATACAGATTACAAATTAGTAGTCGCAAATTAATTTAGCCTAAAAATACTTGAATCTCCAAGGGAGACGCTGCCCCATTTTCAGTGTTCATTAGAAACATGAGAAATCTAAAGACACTGCGTAAAACAGCTGTTGGTTTGGGAAAAGAGTGCATTCATCCCATTCACTAGTTTTCAATAGAAATACCACACAACCAACCTGTCAGGGGTAACTCTGTTTCAGTGAATAATGTTTTGGACATTTTCTTGCAAAGGACTTACGGCATTTTCTTGAAACCATACTAAACCTAGACCTAAAGCAATAGTTTTAGGTTTAGGTTTATGTCCATGGTTTCAAGAGGAAAATTGCACAAATTTTGGTCTGCAAAAAATTGCCCCCTCTTTCCCGAGTTAGGGTAAGGGTATAAGGACGTTGAATCATCACTTACATATTCATGCTGGCTGATGAACTGAGTTGACAATTTTAGGCCTTACTCATGACAACATTGAATAATATTTAAGCCAAGTTAACAGATAATAATTGAAAACGTTCGTATTTGGAACTCCAGCTACACATACTCACTCGTACCGTATCATATCATAGCTACTTTTGAGGCTCTGGGATAGGGTGCCGTGGCAGGTTGTGGCTGCTTTCAGCCCTAATTACGGTGCATGCAATTAATTAGTAATTTGAATGTTGCTGCTGAAGAGGTCGAACTTATCTCAGCGAAAGTTAAGCTATCAAACAACACAAACAGTTGTTATAATGACCATAAGCCTCTCCTTTTTAGCAATAAATCACTCAAATAAATTGTGTATGTTCTCTCTACTTACCACTAACTCTGTCTGTTTTATCGGCTGTTCGAGAGTATCGCCACTCAAACAAAAACAAGATGGCCGACGTTCAAAAAAGTTTTGCCGCCGAAAACATTTCTGGGGTCAAGGTTGCACTTTGTCCTCAAGTGACAGAAGATGAGGAGCCCTCAAAGAGACTGCGCAAGTTTCGCGCGTATGACACGCCAATTTAGCTTTAATGTGTGATATTAAAACACAACAACAACTGAAGCACCTGCATCAATACGTGCGAGACATACATGCACACGGTCAATTTCTGCTCCGTCGTACCCCGTGGAGATTGAGCATGAACTAATTGGTTCTTGGGAGTTTGTGTTGCCACAAGAAATGCATTTGAACGATAAAATCAGTTCTTTTGTAAATGTAGAAAAACATAATAATATGACCCCTTGCGTCACATGCTCAAACACTGCCCTCACTGAGACCAAACGAAGCAAAGGTCTGCGCCTCTCATTGGCTGAGAGTTGTGTGCATGGTGCATGCACTCTTTCAGGTTTCCCGTATGACCTCAGCTAGCGATGGCCTCAGCAATGTTCTAATAGATGATGCACGCGTGTGGGACGTATTGAATTTCCAACCCATCAAAAGGATATCAATGTTATCAAAAACTTTATGATCAAACATTTGCCTAGATTGATATTACGAATCATCAATTCGCTGGATATGATCTTCAGTACACTGACGTGGATTTGTCGCTCTGATCTATTACTGGCTCATGGACCAGTATCGTCATCTTTACAGGGTATGGCTTAATACTAGTAGGGTAGCCATAAAGTTTACAAAGAGTATGTTTTTATATTTTTGTAGCCAGAGATATTGGAATTGGAGGCCTTCGGGCTACAGTTTTTTGTAAACTTTTTTAACTCTGGGCATATACCTCTGGCTTATGTTTTGTGTGTGTTTGTATATTGTGTGTTTTTTGTTTGTGTTTTATTGCCGAATAAATAATAATAATAATAATAGTATGTTTTCGGACAAACATCATACCATGTACCTTTAATTGAAGACACAGCTGGTTGAGATTTCCAACTATAAATTTCCTTCTTTTACACTGCATGTTACGGTCTATTCTGAAGGCCCTACTACCCACCCAGAAAATCTATTATTGGATTTACAGAAGTGTCTTCAGGCTAAGACATTGTACCAACTCCAATGAGAATTACTGATTCGTGTATTGATTAAATTGACACTCTGAAGAAGCGTCTCTCTGACTTTGGGAAATTTTGCAAGGTTGTTATTATTAATCATCTACCGTCTGTCCGTGCTACGTATTGTGACACGCCTACTTCCTCAATGTTTTTTTTATTTATTGTTTTGTTTATTCTGTAAGATAGCCAGTCCTTGATAGAAAGAATCAACCGTGTCCTTGTTCTAACGATCCGAACGCAACATAACTTGGCCTTGTGTGCACACCATACGTCACCAAATCCAGCAAGAGCCAGGCTATGTACCAGGGTCGCGCGCAGTGTGTGTTTACGCGCAGTATGCCACGCTAGCCCTGGCAAGCCTGGCCTTGTACACGACATACGGGGAATCCGACGCTGCTTGCGAATGCGGATGTAAACAAAACACAATTGATCCATACCACCACACACACACAACCAGAAAGTACCTCGCCATAACACGTACTGAATCGTGTATTTTGGTCATTGGATTTCCATATTAACCCGCGAAACTACCATTATAGCAAATCCACAGAAAGAACGAGAACTGACAGTTTTTTAGGTAAGTTCCATTTAGTATCTTTATTGCGTTGTTTGTTGTTGGATCAAGTTGCACGTTTTGTTTTCAGGTAAAATCAATGATATTCAATCATTTGACCCAAAAATGTCCGCACTTGGGAACAGGGTCTGTCGAAAATGATATACATTTTTGTACTGACACTGAAGCTATACAGAGGGCGTGTGAGCGCCGTTGCCGTTGTTGTTTTAACTTCTTGTAGCCTGCGACCTGCTGCAGGTACTAGTCTGTAAAATGCTACACCCCTTTGCAATATCTGAAAAGGGTTCCTTTGGGTTGTAGTTGTGTTGTAATTTGGTACTTGCATTGTGATGCAGGATGTAAACAACTTGGTATTTTGATTATTGACTTGAATTGAAACATGCTGTAAAACAAATATCAAGCAATAAAACCACAAGGGAAACTGACTGGGTAAATTTTAAATCAATTTTGGGGTGAACATAGAAAAACTTAACCTGTGACACGTCAATGGCTATATGTACCGACACTCTACCAACTGAGCTATCCAACCCTAATGTTAATAGTCTCCCTATTTTATCAATACCTTTGTTTGGGGGGGGGGTGCCAGTCAGAAGCCATTCAACTGGTCACTGCCCTGTGGCCAGGGGTCACACCCCATTATACAACCATAGTTCACCCAAAAACTGTGAAATAAAGGCAGCTGTAAATTCTAGTGAAATCACTTTCACCCCTTTTTGAGTCTGTGCTCTATGACTATGGTTTCAGCACGGAGTATGTAAAAGAGAAAATGTCAATTTTCACAAAACCTCACTGTAGACACATTGACTGTCTGTGCATTTTAAAAGCACAAATATGGGATTGGTACTTGGCCCTATTTAATAGAGGAAAAATGTACTACTAGTTTCATTGTGAAAAAGTAAATGATTACAAAGTTCATACTAAATAGTAACTAATGCCCATAGAAATATTCCCGTCTGGAATACTGTCAAAGTTGAGGACCCCCAAATCATTGATGGCGATATTTTGATTACAGTAATTAAAATGTGCCTGAAATGATCGTGTGCAAAATCCCTAATAAAATGTAATAAAATGTAAATCGTTTTCTGTTGTCACGAAAACGTCACAAATTCACTTGGTGAATTAGCAAGTTCATTTTATGGCGTGTTAGATCATAGAGAAAGGGTTAGATGAAAACTGTAAGATGAGTTTGAATTTACTCTTCCCAAAAAGGAACCATGAACTTTTTCTGAGAACCTGATGCTGTCTTTTAATCAAGCCACTTTAAAGTGTAAACAATTAAACAGTTTTTATAACAAACCAAAATGCTAGAAACCACATAATACAAAAAAGAAACGCAAACCCCTACAAAAAAAAAGGTTTAAATCCCCGTTCTTTGAAGTTGATTAAACAAAAATGTTTTGGAAGGGATTCAGAATTGACACTATAGAGTGGGCAAAATTAATCAACTCAGAACATAACAAGAGTCTGCATGCTTAAATTAACAAGAGTCTACAATAAATTTAGCTTTTTTTTCAGTAGGTGTAAATAAAACTTTCTTTTTTGTTGGCAAAACAGTTTTTCTTATCAAAATACTGCTGTCGTGCCTGATCAGCTTATTTCCTTGCTTTGGGTTTCTCATCTGTGCCATTGAAAATTAAAAACACAGTGCAAAGTCTTGCTGTGCCTGGAATTTTTCCTCATTTTAACCAGACTACAGGCCTTGCATTTGTCAAAACAGTTATTGAATGGATGGTCTAATGGAATTTTTAATTGATAGATTTGTTCCAGAATAAATCATGAGTTTTTGTGAAATGATTGATGAATGATGATCAGTATGTAGTCAAAACGCTAGGTCCTAATCAATGCCCTTGGCCCTTTGGAGTGTCTCTTTCATTGTTCATGGACAATCTGAAATCACCCCAAGGTCTTTGAAGTAATAATGACACAGTCCTCCCAAGTGCAGCTTGATGGCCTTCTGATTTGCCCATCGATGATGAATAATTCATAAAGAGTTGGTGAAAAGGCCTATAACTCTACCTTGTTTTGAACACTACATAGATTAAACTGCTTGGATTTTGCATTCATCAATTTTGATTAACTCTTGTAGCGAACAAACAGGAAGTTTCAAACAATGTGTAGACCTCAAAGACACAGTTTTCTTTTTTAATTAATTTTGTGTTATCATTCTTATTTTATTTTTTGATTTCGCCATTTTCTTCCGAGATAGGCCTAATTAACACAATCTGACAGTGGATAGGATTAAAAATAAACTCAGAAAAAAATGTGAACAAATAGGCTTATTGGAAAATGTGTGCGTTCAGATTAACAGGGCCTGTCTCACTTATATATAAACACTTAAGGCCCTCAAACCATCAGTAGGCCTATCATTTTTCGCCATTAAAGTGTAACGTATTCTGACTCCAAACTATCATTGCATGCAGGGTCCAAAAGCGTGCTTTCCGCATTATTTTTGGATCCAGGTACACAGGCTATAATGATGTTCTTTCAGATTTTAATCTAACGCCCCTTTGGCAAAGAAGACAAAATCTATTGCACAGTTTTGGGGAGAAACTACTCAGTTCTGACAGATTTCGTAATTTACTTCCCCTGGTTAAAAATCGCACAAGAATTCTTAGATCTCCTTAACTGTTCCTTTTTTATAATTCAGCCATGCCAGCCATAATCCAGACTCATCAATGCCAATGTTTGAATGTTTGTTTTTTATCCTTTGTGAACCTGTGAAATTCGTACGATTTATTGTTTGCCACTTTGGCTGTTTAAACTGTTTTTATAAACTTTGTGTGAATTTTAATGTAATGTTTTTAACTCCTTGTGCATTGAAACTCTTTTGGCCTTTGGGCCACTTGTTTCAATTTAATTTTAAATGAATAAATAAACCAGAAATAATGATAATAATTTCGGTTAATGTCAGGTCTAGGGTGTAGACTGTCGACATTAACATGCACTCAGCGGTACTGTTAGTCGGTGATACAAAGTATTCTCACCAGGAATCCCTAACTACCTGGTCTGCATGTTGAGGTATTTTTTATTGAGTTTTTTGAATAACGCAGTCAATCAGAGAATCTCGCTATCCTTGGCAAATCTTAACATGCTGAGGTTTCTAGCTATCCATGGCAAATCTTAACAGGCTGAGGTTTCTAGCTATCCATGGCAAATCTGAACAGGCTGAGGTTTCTCGCAATCCATGGCAAGTCTTAACAGGCTGAGGTTTCTCGCAATCCTTGGCAAATCTTAACATGCTGAGGTTTCTAGCTATCCATGGCAAATCTTAACAGGCTGAGTTTTCTAGCAATCCTTGGCAAATCTTAACATGCTGAGGTTTCTAGCTATCCATGGCAAATCTTAACATGCTGAGGTTTCTAGTTATCCATGGCAAATCTTAACATGCTGAGGTTTCTAGCTATCCATGGCAAATCTTAACTATCAAGTCAAATCATTCAGAGAACCAGGTTTCTTATTCCTGTGGTAAATATTTTGGTCGCTGTGGAATTGTCCAAACACCAACCAAACTGGTTCAAGTTTCCTGGAGTTTGACATTAACAACGGTATTTGAACAAGGCTTTGTTTTCATCAAAAGAGCATAACAAGTGAAGTTGCATACCTTAAAATAAAAATTCACATCATGCCTTTTTTTTCAACAAAAACTACCTTGTAAAAGAGAAAATCCCACCCCCATACATTATCCAAACACTTGGCTAGATTTACAAGCTGACAGAATAACACTTGATAAATGACAACATCGACCTCTGTACTATGTACACAAACTGATTTGCACTCAACTCCCTGGATTTGTTTTGTTTTGGTTGCTGCAGGTACATGTAATAGCTTCATACTGCACCTGTGCGAGTCAACAAGATGTGGCTTTATCACTAACAAACTCGGTAGAATTTTCAGTGATTTATAAGTCCTCTGTTGGTTAAAAAAGTCACGTGCTGTAGCGGAGTGATGTGAGGTGTTGGTATTATCCCTGCATTGAAGCTACAGGATGTTATTTGCGCTGTGAGATTTTTTCATTTTATATGATTTAAATATATCTTGTCGGACACCGTAAACTTAATTTCCTGCTGAACAAAACAAAAATGTCCTCAGATAACAAAGAGAACGCAGAGTGCGATAAGAAGAAGAAGAACCGACCACGCCTGAGCATGAAGATTTTCAGTGGAGGCAGTAAGAAGAAAGACAATCTGAGGAAGATACATGAGGAGCATCAAGACCCCGAAGGAGCCCACAAAGCTCAGGAGGAGAGCCCAGAGGTAACGTCGGTGGAGGAAAACACCAGTGAAATAAAAACTGATAACACTCAAGATGTGACTGATTCAGATGCAAGTGAGGAGATTGTTTCTCTGCAACCGTCTGTACGGTTTGGGCGGAGACGCTCACTGTCGGCATGCGCTGATGTTCAGGAGACACGCATCAAGAGGAAAGACAACAGCGAAGAAGGCGATCAAGATGAGAAGGATGGTGGGGATGACCTTAGTCCCCTCCCAGCATCCCCGACAAGGTCATGTATAAGAGCACGATCGGCTACTTTCTCCCACGGGGAGAACGTTGAGGAACGGTCGAGACAGAGAAGTGTCAGTTTCTCGCCAGAAACAGTTGACCCGCCCCCGCGAAACCTCAAATACCGAGAATGGATCGAGGCAAAAACCAAGGCACCACCAATCAACATCAAACATGAGAAACACAAGCAGAAAATGGTAAGAGCAATCAATATAGTATCTTGTTTTGCTTGTAGCTGGATTGTATCCATAGAGATTTGCGGTTGAGATAAGGATTGTCGTTTTAATATTTAATAGTCCTTCAAATGCTTGAAAATATTCACCCACTGTTGACTGGCTGGTTGGCTCTGTCAACAGAACGAAACTCTGCGATTCTAATGATTTTATCTTGATATGGATTAAATATTTATTGTTTTTTGGGTGAAGTGGATTCAAAGCATTTGAATGAATGCTATAACTTACATTTAATACTACACTGAAGTATTAATTCACAATCGGGTTCTGAATTGGCGCTTTCAGTATGAGGATTTATAGAAATTTTGGCAGAAACTCTTAACAAGAATCAAGAAAACTTATTTTGGTGAAAAATATTCAAATGAAGAGTAATATAAATTGTTGGGGAAAATCTTGAAATGTTGAAACTCAATCAAAAAGGGAAAACAAGTTTTTTATAAGAAATGATATGCAATTTTGTGAAAAAACTTCACATACCATTGGAACTGTAACAAGAATAAAAAAATTAACCTTATTTTGAAAAAAAAGGTATATTACAAATGTCAAACTATTTGGCAAAATCATAAGTTTAATGATTAACACCAATTAGGCAGAATCAGCTTCATCAGTAGCCTATAATCCCAGGCATTGGATGATACAATAAAATTATCTTATCTAGATGAACCTAATAACCTTACACCAACCAACTTGTATTTTTAGCTGACCCTCATGGGCCTTGGTACCATATTGTAGGGACACCTTTAACCCTGTATACATCATAAAACATGGACTTGAGTAATCTACATGCTGTAAGAATAGACACATAGTGTAAAAAGCCATTTATCATGTCAGCTTGTCCCAAGTTATAGAACATTTGGATTGTTAGTTGTGCCTGTGGGCTGAGGCACAAAACGGTTTGAATCCTTGTGGGTACAGAGACCTTTTCCTGGCGAGTCCTCTTGTTTGAATGTTAAAACAGACGCATTCTGCAAGTTAGTATGGGTTTGATTGGGGTTACACCCATACAATGTAGAAGTTCTAATCTGTATTTTTTTTGTTTCAAATTTAATGTATCAATCCCTTGAGATAACAAGTTCTAGAAAATGTGTAGTTTTTGTCTCTAAAGAATTTCAGCATCAGCAGTGATAACACTTTCAGTTTCAGGCTAGTTTTTCGTTTGTAAGGAGAAATAGCAGTGTTTTACATCTTTACCCCCTTCGTTTCCCTACAGAACCAAATGAAGAAGGTCAACTTGTCAGATTTCCTGTCATCTCCTAAACGTGGGACTGGGGGAATCATGTCAGTCAGTTCCTCAGCCTTTGGAGGGGGAGGCAGCATGATGATGTAGCCAGAGTACCCAAAACACAACAGACCCACCAAACTGGGGATATGTCAGAATAGGAGTCAGCTCTTGTTCCTGTAGACCCTTGGCCAGCATGCCATCACTGATCTTTGTCAGAATCCCTGTGTGCAGCAATGATTAATCAATGAATTGTACAAAAAGGGCCTTGACTGCTTCAGCTTCCACCCTTGATTACTGCGGCGGTGGCTTTGGCTGGATGGGCAATTTTTACAAAGAGTGAGATTGATCGTAAAATGTGTGTCAATTTTAATGTCTAAGCAAAGCGTGATGTTACAATTACAAATCACAAGGGCAATATTGACAACTCATCTTAAAATGAGTCTCAGTGTTTTGTGAAGTCAAGCCCATTGCAAAAAAAATCCCAGCCAATTATTCAACATTATTACCGTAGTCAAAGGCCGTAGCTGTGGCTGAAGTCGCTGGATTCATTACGGCCTTATGGTTTGGTTGTGTGGATTTGTATCAACTCGAAAATTAAGATGGGTACACAAAGGTTTTAATGCTGTCAACACATGTACATGTACCTAGCCGTGTCTGTACCCATTTTTCTTTCCGCTGTTCCAATCCTAAAACCCTGTCATACATTGTGGAGACCTTTATCATGGTGTTGTTATTCTCTAATGGCTGTTTTCAAATTCGCACCTTTAGCTCTGGTTTAGGCTCCGTCTGGCCTGTCTGAAGCCCCGTATGGGAAGCAAACATTTTCAAAACAACTGTCAGAGCATAAGTGCTTATGGATTGAAAAGGGCCATTGTAACCAAAACAGTGCTGAAACCTGGGCAAAAATAGTCTGACCCCAACCTTGGTGTCATTAGAAACATTATATAACTAACAAACAGATCCTTGTCATTTGATTGGTAGGACTTACATCATGTGACATTCACTATTACTCCCATCCGCATTGGTGATCAAAAAGTCCTATTCGCCCATGGAGAATAGTATTTCCCATTCAACAGTTAGGTTCATCCTTGTTCCCAATTTTTTTTAACAAGTATAGCGCCACTGCTAAAGCAAATGAGCACCTGTGCAAAAGGTTGTAATATCATCACACCCCGCATATTGCGCTGTTTTACCTCAGCATATAGTGTTATTATTTAAGCTGCGCATCAAGTTTGCTTGAAGAGAAATACTGGTCAACACGCGTGCATGGAGTACAGAAAAATAAAGCGCGTCTGTGTCACAAGGTTTGGTGTTTACATGGAGTCGTCCAAGTTCTTCAGACAGATGGGGTTTTAGAATTTTCGGGGTGGGGGTGAACCGTGTTTTTTGTTATTGTTTATTGTGAAAAAATTCAAATGACAAGGATCTATATGTCAGTTATATAAAACAAATATTGAGTGGCTTTAATGTGTGAAATGGGAGGAATATTATCGCTCGGTAAAATTTTGACTGTTCCATTTGACTCTGCTTCGCCTCGTGAAATAGATCAGTCAAAATTTTATCTTGCGATAATATTCCTCCCATTGCATTCTGAGCCACTCAATATCTGTATACTATTCATTATTGCTATAAGCACACCAGAAACATGACAAAGATGGTGACAGCAAGGTTTTTTTCCTTGATACAAATACATATACGGGCTAAATATTGTTCATTGTTATACATGTGTGGTTTCCTTCTGTGGTTTAGGTGGTGGGTTTTTTCCCTCTATGGTCTAGGCAAAGGTCTGTAGAATATAAAAAATGCAGTAATTGTCTAGATCTTAAAGCTGTTCTGTAGTGTTTAAATTACAGTACATAAATTATAGTTGTGGTGTAACACAAAATGACAGAATAAGGGCCAAAATGACAATGGAGTCAATGAACATGACCAATTCTGAGCCAAACAAGGCACATTTGGGCAGAACCTTAAAAACTCTCACAAATGTGCATAGCTACAATTTAGAAAACACTGGATTACAAGTCGAGCCTTATCCCCTCTTTTCCTCACTTCAGTTTTGAGAAAAATAGCCACAAACAGAATAAACAGTTCAATTTAAAATTCGAATTTACTTTTATTGCAAAAAATGTACATTCATGTAATGAATGGCAATAATTTTTTTTTTCATATGATGTATATAAAATATACTGTAGTCATTCAAGATATTATAGTTGTAGAAATTATCATAAAGCTTCTTTATGCTGGTCACGTCCACATTATGTAGAATCTTTTGTTTTGCATCAGATCTTGTGCCACAACTCAAATTGGCAAATTATCAGTCTGAACAGTGTTCCTCAAGTATTCATTTGATTTGTCTGGTATCACAGCTCACAACAAGCTGTTCAATGGGGTTTTAGTTATACACAAACTCACGGTTGATAACATTGGCAGTAAGGTGATGCTTAATGGAGGGGGGGGGGGGGGGGTGGGTTACGGGGAGTGTGAGTTGGCTTTGGTGGAGACAAGAATTACTTCCTCCCACTCTCAAAAACAAGCAATGTTTACATGTTTTCCCCGTCTTTTCCCTTCTTCGATTTTGGCATTGTATTTCCGTTGTAAATAGGTTTGGGGGGGTGGGGCAGGACCCTGTGGATTCGTCATCATATGTTGTTGACATACCTACACATCCCTCCTTGATTGACTATGCAAGGCAGAAAAATGATCAGCAAACCAAGTGGACCAGATTTAGTAATCAAATAAAAGGTTCCAAATTTGACAAAGAAATGCACTTACTTTTATTGATCTGCAATCAATATTGCAAATGAACCCATCTCCAGTGTATACGGTTCTCACAGAGGCACTTCTACTGTCAAATCAAGTTAATAGTCAGGTAAAATTTATATTTTGAATGCGGCCATTTTTTTCTTATTCAGCATCTCAGATCCAAGTCAAATTATACAAGTTGTTGTCTTGTTTTTGTGAATGAAAAAGCCAAAGTGTTTGTAACACACAACAATTATTAATTGAATTTTTGTGGCTGATATCAAGGCAGAGATAAACAACACAACCATTTTTGATCAAGGATGTTTTTGATTTTTTTATTTCCAGCATCTTTTCTTGGGCATCACCAAAATGCAATCCATTTTGTGGAAACACTATGAGAATATTGATTTTCTTTCACCCTGATACACAGACTGCTGAGAAGTGCCAAGAAGAATATGTCAGTCAGGGGCTACAGTGTTTTTCATTTTTCAGTTTTATTTATTTTTCTTTCTAATTGCACCATATGTGCTTATTACAAAAATAATATACAGTATTTTCCACTGATTTATGCCAAGCTCATAAAAAGTGTAAAAAACATATTTAAAGATAAGTTTAAATACATCTAATGATACAGTTTTAGTTAATGGTTTAACCTTTGTACATTAGATCTTGGCAGGAGCAATTTCCTCTGACAAGAATTTACCAAAACATTTCAATTCAATAGCTACAAATGGTCTCCAATCCCACACACACTTCCAACCCATATGCGAAAGGACATGCAGGCTTTATACTGACAATAATTTGATTTGAAAAGGATTATTAGTTTTTAAATTACTCTCAAATTTCATTCAAGTTATAGACAGGAAGTACAGGTAGACTTTTCTGACCAATTTTAATGTGTTTTTTTAGGTTGATTTTAAGGTAGAATACAGGATTGGTATTTATGAAAAAAAATGTTTTTATTAGTATCAGTCTAAAAGCTTACTGATTATGATGTTCATAACAGTACCATAGAAATCTTCCATAGAAATATTTCTGTCTGAAATTCTGTTAAAGTCGAGAAAATAGAATTTGAAGACCCCGATTTGAATTTCGGAACAATCAAAATTACGGACAACGTGGTTACATGCTGAAAAGTGTGCACAGTTTTTCAAAGTTTTTTTTACAATCCTACCAATCCTGTATTTTACCGTTAAAACTGAAAACTAAAAACATCAAATGAATCAACTCAAATTATTTCAGTATAAGCCTGCATGTCCATTCACATGTTGAAACACTTTTGGCTGGTTTCAGGTACTTAAAAAAAGTTACAGCCATTGTTGTCCACTTTACCGTGATTTCCTGTCAAAAGTTTCCCACCTTATTTTTTCCGTCAGGTCCACATTATGTGTGACAATCCTCTGATGTTAAAATCCTTTTCTCAAATGTTATATGAAAAACGTAGGAAAGGATAATGATAATGATTGTTCAATATTTTGAAATGCTGCATATCGTTAAAAATATTGTAAAATTTATTTCTCAAAGAGAATCTATATTTGAAATGCTAAATGTGAGAATGTAAATGTTTTGGCTGAAAGGGGACATTGCCTTCAAATCTCTTCAAATTTTGAAATTGCTTCTTATATTTTCTAAGAGTTGTTAATGTTTGTGAATCATCATATCCTACTTTTAAAATATCTTTCCAACCATATTCATTCCATAACAAACCAGTGGCATAACTGGGGTGGGGGTGGGGGGGGGAATGTGCCCCCAATTGATGTCCGTCTTCCCCCACCCCGACCCCCGGTGCCCCCCATTTGAAATCTGGAATTTTGAGATTAAAAGCTACCAGGAAAAATTGTTTCATTTTATAGGCTGTTATGTAGGAATTGCAATGTTTTTAAAACAATTTGCTTTTAATTCACGGCAGACAATGTATTTGATTTTACCTCCACATCAAATTATCTTATACAAAAACAGTAAAAGGCATAACAAGAGTGCTGAACAGTTTTTTTTATGAAACATTTAAACAGAAAGTACAGTTTTAATTGGCCAGAAGTGCCCTCTAGAAAAAATGGTGTGCCCCCTGACATTTTATCCTAGTTTCGCTGCTGTAACAAATGCATTTTATAACCCCAACATGCCCCTTTAAGACTGGAATTTGGTGGGTATAAGTAGAATATAGTGATTTTTTCTGTATAAATGTATTACACTACTGTCATAATTGATGTAATAATTACATCAGGGATAAAAATGTATATTTTGGTGGCATACCCTGAATCTGATGTGTGTGATAAACACTGAGTATACAGTGCTTATCACACGCTTATTGGTGTGAGGGTAAAACCAAAATCACACTGCTGTTCTTGTTAAAACACGTGGTGAAGCAAATATCATAGTTGCTTTAACATGCTAAAAATCCCATCAAAAACATCACTAATAACGGAACAGTTTCTGTACAAGTGTTATTGCATGTGTGCATGTAGCTCCAGATTAGTTATGTGTTGTTTATTACCAATGAATGAAGGAAAAGGCTAGTGTAGAGGAAACTAGTTCTTCGATCATTTTAAATGCATTAAGGGGTGGGGATGACAAAATCTTACGAGGCAAATAGCCACAAAAATTACGAAATGCAAAGTTGAAATATTGTATTACTTGTAATTGGGTTCTATCATAATGTATTAATTATTCTTTACATTTATCTGCAATATCTGAAATATATTTGTTTGTTATGTACTAAATATGATTGTAAAAGGGTGAATCCAGTTAGTGGTTTGCAGAGGGCTGGGTGGCCCCTAGTCCAGTGTGGCACCATGGAGAGGGCCTTGCACCTTTTCTGCAACCTCTGGATCCGCATCTGTTTTAATGAACGGTTTGCAATTTTCATCATTCCTAAATGTGTGCGTTTTTTTTTTTTTTTTACTTGGGCCTGTCTGCACGCTGATTAATTCAAACACCATATGGCATCTATATTACCCAAACTGTGAGACTGTGATTGTGGTTGTGTGTGCCTATTCCATACAGAGCATTATTAACAGTGCTGTCTGTCCCACCAGATTCAAACGAATCATGCTGGTGCGATTGATTGGCTTTGGGGTGGCTAGAATAATAAGGAAGAAATTCAAGTGAAAGTTTAACAACAAAAGCAGAACTTAATCAATTTTTGTATGCCGTCTTTCAGTTTTTGTGGTTGGTTTGCAAAGCCTACATCTTATTTTTGGCCCAACAAAAATATTTTTTTCGTAGAAAAAAAATTGTTTGCGTGCATTTGTACTTCATTAAGGTGAAGAAAGATGGCATGTACCTGGGCAAAATTACTGCACAAACTCACCATGGTAACGATGAAAAAAGAAAAGAAAAAGAATCAGGCCATTTTTTGTGTTTCATTCGTTGTGCTGCCATGAAATAGCCTATAAATAACAATGAATATCACATACAAAAACAGCCTCCAAACCCAAACCCCGAAAATTCCTGGCAAGAGATGTTTTTATAAATTGGAGATATATTTTTTGTCACTGTAATAATAGAATTGTTTTAACTTCTGTCGACTCTGTTGTATATACACAAGACTTAAATGAGTGTATACGTTTCTGTGAATCTGTTTTTGAGGTTTTCAGTATTATGAAACCGAGATGTGAATAGGATGGATAGTCTTTCTATAATTTTGTATCAAATGTTATGACACAGATAGTGATTTAGGAACCCATGGACTTTGTAAATATACATCTGAATGTGTAAATGTACTAATTCAAACAGAAGGCAGTGCCTTTGAGATGAGAAATGGAGCTTAATGATCAATATTTTGACAATGTGTAAAAACGATTGTTTTCTTTGTAAAAAAACCCATAAAACTCAGCTTTGTATGTGGTCACAGAGATGATTTACCTCTTTGGAGTACCAGTAGAATTGAATTCTCAATATCAAATGTCGTACGCATATCAAACAGCTCTTTCTATATCATGTAGTAGATTAACCTTGTTGGGTAGCAACACATAGGCCTAATTGTACATATTTTGTCCATTTAAATCTCAGATTGGTGCTGAGAGTGATATTTAGTAATATTTGGCCGCAAAATTTAATTCCTCAGTAGAGGGCCTTTGACATGTTAAATATTAATCTTAGTTTCATTTTGTTCCTACTGAGGATTTTAAAACAAAACAAAAATATAAAAAATTATTTTATAATAGTTTGTCTCAAATTTGTAATCGGAGGTTTTAAATGCAAAAAGACAAGTGGGGATTTTGCCCCCTCACTTTCCAACAATCAGCTGAGGAAATGACAAATGGGAATTTTATATGTTTTATTGGACGTAATGTGCCACGGTAAACCTTATAGGTTTTATCTGTTTTGCAGTGACTCAGAGTGCAACAGTAGTCTACATCTTGCACTCATGCAAACCCTGTCACTACTTGTGTTACATGGCTTGTGGCACTTCTAGATTTAAAGAGAAGGTGCAGCATTTTTCAGCATCAATAAAGTAACCGAAACAAATTTAATCGACACTAACCATATTACAAGAAGGGAATACAGAATGGTAACAACATTTACTTGACTGAAGTAAAAGTAACCTTGCAAGGCAGCCTTGTAATTTTTCAGCATCACAAAACTAACGCAGAAGAATTTCATCACAGTGATGATTGTGTTTTTGGAGGAATTGTCGAATAACATGTCCATGTTTTAACACACTTATAAAAGTTACATTGTAAGGCAACTATCTATGTTAATTTGTCACTTTTTTAGCAAGTTGAATGCATTCCAAGTATAATTCTCAGATTGATAGCAAATGCACAATTCTTTTGATTATTTATTTTATAATTTTCAAATTGGGATGTTACCATTGTGTCTTGTATAAAAATAACCTGACAAAATGAAAATGATGAAAAAAACAAAACAAAAAAACAAACACAGGACAGATATTTATTTTGATCTGTTGCAAACAAACGTATAAATTTGTAATTAGTTATTCCTCATTTGTAAACAAAAAGAAAGCAACACTTCAAAACAAACAACTTGTTACTGGAGCTTTATGTTGCTGGTACATGGTAAAATGACATGCTTCCGGATGTTGTTTAGTTGAGCAAATACATGTAGTTGCCTTAAATAAAAATTTTAGCATGCTAATCTCTAAATCATCCTCCCCTGTGAAAAACAGGAGGGGAAGAGATGTGAAAACTCATGAAAACTTATGCTAGGAAGCTGAAATGAATTTGTAAGGGGTTATTTTTAATAAAGATTTGATCGATCTTGTGTCGAGCTACCTGTACATGTATTTACAGATGCTGTACCTTTCCTTTAAACTGTTGCATGCTTTAAAATCATGGTCGTTTCTTTTCAATGGGAATCAGGTTACCCTTTTTATATACACCTTTTTCTGTTGTTGTGTTTTTCCTTTTTTTTCCCTTTTTTTTTTTCATTATTGCATGGACAATTTCCGGTTTGAGCATCGCCAATTTCCTGCAAGAAAGGAAAGCAAAGGTATTGACAATGAAATGGGATATATGGCAGAATAATAATTTGAGTTCTGCATGTGGAGATTATGGCAAGCCTTCAGTTAGGCACCTATGCTTGCTCTTCCCCTCTGGAAAAACTATGTACCATGAAATCCAGCCATTTAGTATCCTAATTATTTGGTCAAACCGTGACATTTTAGGAGAGTGTTTACTCAAAGAGGAGAAGCAGGAATGAATTGCATTGCATGATAATGTTTGTGTTTATTCATGGAAAAAAAAATCACCTTCCAGTGAAAAGAAATGGTCTGATCAGCAGTCGTTATTACTGATGCACACAATGAACAAGACATAGATGGTGGCAGCATGCTTAAGGTCTCATGCTTTCTTGAAATGGTTAAAAGAAATTTTTAGGTGAACAAACCGATCTTTCATCCAACTAAGCTTTTAGCAACCGAAAAAGCTGATATTTAGTGACTCCTTGAATCGATTTATGCTCGCAGGCTTTTTTCTCTCTCTTTATGGTGTATGGTTGCAGAAATACTGTTAAAAAGGTGAATAACTTACCCCGGCTGCTAAATGTAGCAAAGCGCTTGCAACAGAAGTAAAAGACTTGGCGGATCTGTTGCCTTAAGAAATTGAGGGATCTTGTTGCATTCATCAGGATGCATGTGAAATGCCTTTAGCTGCTCGTGATATTCTAATTCTTGATTTGTAACCAGGTACATGCAATTTCCTTTCTAAGGTTTAGGAGTGAAGAAGGATGAACAAATAATGTAAGATGCAACCAATTTAGTTTTAGGGGCTTATTCCATTCTATTTCCACTTAAAAAAGAGATTCTTTCTGTAAGAATTTGGTCAATTCATTTAATGTCTAATCATACAGAATTTAGGCCTAGTCAAATATACATGTAGTCTTTGAATTGTATGTATGCTATGATTATGGACATTTGACTTAAACGATGTATTTTCTGTGATGACTGTAAAGTCATGTGTGATAGTCATTAAAGGTGTCTCTTTTCACTCATTGTGTGGAAAATAGTACACTGTCTTTCAAGCACATTCTTTTTGAAAATTGTCAATTTCAAACAGTTAATAATAATATAGGTCTTCCCGGCCAAAATAATTTCAACAAAGAAATCTTTCAATTTAAGACCTTGCTCATTCAATGTTGTTTGAAAATGACTGCTCCAAATTCATTTTCAACAGTTTAGTATTCACTGGTCAACAGCCATAGCCCCCCCCCCCCCAGGTTCCTCCACCCCCCCAGGTTTCCCCATGAAAAAATCATCCAGATACATTATCATCCGTGATGCATTTAAAAATATGGCCCCTGGGCCCCCCTCCCCCAACTGAAAAGCAATTGTGTGCCCCCCTTTTGTGCTGACTTTAAGCTGTATGACATCAAGTGGGATTTATCTATAGCTTGAAATCAGAAGCTCTGCACCATTTTCAAACAGTTGTTTTCAGATTTAAATTTGCTAAGCACTGTTTTGCATTTGTGAAGCTGTAGTGTGTACTGTTGCCAACTGGTTCCCTGCTTCCAACTGGTTCCCTGCTTCCATCTGGTTCCCTGCTTCCATCTGGTTCCCTGCTTCCATCTGGTTCCCTGCTTCTATCTGGTTCCCTGCTTCTATCTGGTTCCCTGCTTCCATCTAATTCCCTGCTTCCAACTGGTTCCGCTGCTTCCATCTGGTTCCCTGCTTCCATCTAATTCCCTGCTTCCAACTGGTTCCGCTGCTTCCATCTGGTTCCCTGCTTCCATCTGGTTCCCTGCTTCTATCTGGTTCCCTGCTTCTATCTGGTTCCCTGCTTCCATCTAATTCCCTGCTTCCAACTGGTTCCGCTGCTTCCATCTGGTTCCCTGCTTCCATCTGGTTCCCTGCTTCTATCTGGTTCCCTGCTTCCATCTAATTCCCTGCTTCCAACTGGTTCCGCTGCTTCCATCTGGTTCCCTGCTTCCATCTAATTCCCTGCTTCCAACTGGTTCCGCTGCTTCCATCTGGTTCCCTGCTTCCATCTGGTTCCCTGCTTCTATCTGGTTCCCTGCTTCTATCTGGTTCCCTGCTTCCATCTAATTCCCTGCTTCCAACTGGTTCCGCTGCTTCCATCTGGTTCCCTGCTTCCATCTGGTTCCCTGCTTCTATCTGGTTCCCTGCTTCCATCTAATTCCCTGCTTCCAACTGGTTCCGCTGCTTCCATCTGGTTCCCTGCTTCCATCTGCTTTTGCTACAAAGCAAAGTTTTCTTCCAGGCAACCTTAGGACAAGGACGTGATCTTGTCAGGATACAGTGTGGGAGCTGCATTTCATTCCCTCCCTCCCTGCCCCTCAAGAAACTAAAAATAATCTGAACTGTGGGCAGATTTTGAAATGTATATGAAAAATAGATCTTGCAAATGATTGACTCACGTGCCGGTTGTATTTGACCAGCCTTCACAAAGCTTGTTTGTAAGTACAGTGTACATATGTACCCACGGCATACTAAGCCGCCTGGGCTGAATATTTCAAAGTTCAGAGCTGATGTAATAAAAATTCTTGGCAAACTTGATGTGTTATCAGAGTTAATGGTAATTGTGTCAATCATGCTAATTCGGGGAGGGGGGGGGGGCATCCAGAGCTTACAGAACAGGCTTATAAAACATGGTTTTGGTTGGTTGACTATCTAACTATCAGTGGTTTGACTCCTTTTTTTTTAACAAGCTTTCATGGCAAAAACACAAAAAAATTTTAATTCCTAAATGTTGTCAGCCTTAAGAGAAGGCCTACCTGGATAAGAGCCAAACAAGAGGATTAAAGGCCACTCTGAGAAGATTGTGTTTTAAGTATGGATTTAAATAGGTTTTTTAAAACAAACATAAAATGAAGCAACTAGTTTACATTGCACATTGAAAGGGATACAGTACATGTATGTGGTGCAAACTGCTGCCAAACTACGCCAGGGACCCCCGAGCGAGCCCCCTTCTCTTTCATGATAAGTGCCCTTGGTTCTTTTTGCCAACATTGGAAGAACAAAGAGAAGTCTTTGGTTTATTCTGCTGTGTGTGGGTGGGGGTGTCCACCCGTTGAAACAGATTACTTTAACAAAAGGGATCCAGGTGTTTGACAGAGCAAGGTCGTCCTCACAGTGGCGTGAAAAGAGGGGTGCTGGGAGCCCTCCACACTCAGACCCCTTGCCCCCCTCCAATGAGATGTTTAAAAAATACACAAGTGAATGGTTCTATACATTAATTAGCCCCCCTCTCTCCCCACCCCCCAATGAAAATGTCTGGTCCTGCCTCTGCGACATGTCCTCGATTCGCTTTCGTGTACAAAACCATGGGGACATCGCTAAAAAATAAAAGTCCAAACAATGTGAGAACAAAGAGAACTCCTCGATTTACCAGGTCGACAAACATGTGTGGGCGGGTTTGTGTGTAGGAGTAGGGGTAGGGAGGGAGGAGGAGGTGTGGCGGTTATTAATCAAATTACAAAATCCCTATCTTTCCAAGAAATGAGGCTCCATGCACCCAGTGAGAAAAGACTTCATTAACACAAGCCCAGTCTTCCATTGTAACACAATTCCCTTGTTTTCTTCGACCCCCTTTTTTGTTTATGCTGTATTCCAAGAACAAATATTTGTCCTAGTTATTTTTTGAACTTTGTACAGAGCCGAGGTTTACAAAGCAAACAGACTGCGTGTCTCCATCACAATCTCCAGGACCATTCCATCACATAAGAAGAGCGATGAAGGTTCCAGTGGCCCATGGGTCTTTCTATATATTCAACAAATTGTTTTTTTTTCCTCTGGTCCAAGGAAAACACAGAAAACATGCCTCGGCCGTGTTTTCTTTTAAATAAGTCCCGGGGATATAGATGCTGTATTGGAACCGAAATGAAAAAAAAGGCAGGAAGTTTAATTCACTGGGCAATTACTGATGAAGCCCCTAGCCACTGGGAAATGTCGTGAGCTAGAAGTGACAGTGTGCCCCACAGACCCTTTTAACTAGTGTAGCATCATTACTACTTAATATAATGGTGTGTTCATTTAGAATCTGTTGAGGAATGAAACTTGAAGTATTTGAGGATGACTCCTCATAATCAAGTCTCTGTGGCATTGTCCCCACCGTCTGTACATTGTACCTATATATATGTCTTGTCTGGGAGAAGAACCAAATGCATAGGTGTATGGGGGGCTGTTTGGTTACTTTGATTAACTTTCTTCTTGCTTTGCCCGAATTTTACCCACTGTTTTGCCACAAATTTTGGGGGAAACTGCCCCCCCATCTCATATGCCTATCGTCTCCTACGCCTGTGACCAAAAGAAAACACTTCTATAGTTTCCCCACATGTTAACAACGGTACTTTAATTCTGTTAACCTGTACTTTTTTCACATTCCTAATGACCAAGTGTAACATTTATACATACAATGTAGGTGTATGTTTTACTTTGTATTGATTGTTGTTGAAATGAAAGTAAAAAAAAACATTTTATTGAAAAACATGCTGCATTCTGAATCTTAACCAGTTGAACAAAATCATTATCACCAATAACAGTTATTTTTATAGACACTCCACCCTTTAAAATGATGTCAACAATGAAACGCCATTTTGGGGTCAAAGTTGCAATGCGAGTGTAGCGGCGTTTTACGCTTTGTGTGCGTGCAAGTTGGACGGTAATATGATTTGGCCCACAAAATACAGTACACTTTTATCCTGCAGCCTCAATCTCTATCATGTTCCCTATGTGGATTCTAGAAATCCACTAAAAGGGTCTATTTTTGTCCTTCCAGTGCCATTGATAGGTCACGTTGATTTGAACTAGGGGGAAAAAAGGATGCCTGCTTTATGATATGGCATGTACATTATGCGTACTATGCTGCATGCAAGAGACCCATTGTAGTAAATTATTTGAGGGTATGTACATGTATGTTACAATGACTTGGTGATGGTCACAACTGAATGCTCCAATACTAACCTCAGATGAAAAGCAGTGTTGTTTTGCTTCATCTCATGCTTTGGGGCAAGCTTTTTAGCAAAGCAACTTTTTCCAATTTGTAAAGCCTGGTATCCTTTTCCCTTATGCTACGATACAAACTCATGGGAAATGATGTCCTCCATGCTTTTATGCAAAGGCTTGTCCCAAACCATGTTCAAATATCAACACTGTCTTTGATGGATTTAAATTTGAACACATGAACACGCAAATGGGGTACAGTCTACTAAACTTAACAGACACCTTGTCAAAATGTTCACCTTCCCTGAGTAGCGGAATAATTTTTCTGCAAAGTAAGCAGCAGAATGTAATTTTGTATGGATTAATGTACACTATTAACAACCAGCATCAGGCCTTAAAATTCCAGAATACAATACAAAGACACAGCAGAATAGCAGAGTCTTTATTATCATTGGTTTAAAGACCATTTTGCATTTTGTCTTTCCGATGTTATTGATGGTTTATTGACCAAATTGCAATTCGTCTTTCCGTTTTTCAGCAAACAACAGTGTAGTGAAACTGACAAGTTTTACAGCCTACCAGCATATTATTTTACAGGCATCTATTTTTGAATCATACATACGAAAATGCAAATGATGAGCAAACTTAGTGTCCTCTTTTTCTCATAATCATATCTAGTGCAATAGAAAGTGAAAAACCACTGTAAATACAAAGTCAATATTACAAGCAGTTTCCTTTTTTGTTCTTCTCCTTTAATTATAGTAAGTTAGTTAAAGTAAATTTCCTCCTTGATTGAATAAAATTAAGAGAAAAAAAAACGAATTTAACGGCTTTAAGCAGCAATGTCTTATTTACATGAAGCCTGCAGCTTCATGACATATAACATCACATTTCTCAGTTAGCGGTTATTAACATGGATGACTGGTGACTGCTCTATATTCCGATACCCCTATGTTCTGATAACCCCTCATGATCTACATGCTAGGGTTAGGGTAGGGTAAGGGTTAGGACATCGAGAAAGGATCCTTCCTCTATGGTTAGGGTAAGGGTTAGGGTTAGGATAAGGAAAACACATTAGGGGTGTCAAAATAGGGGGATCGGAACGTGTGCAACCCTGCAAGTAGTATACAAACATGCATGGTAAATAGACTCTGCCAAATAACTATTCTTAATGCTTAATGCTTAGGCCTACTGTTTTGTTGTTGACAAAACTAAGTTTCAAACTTCTTGTATGATAGTGTTGTTTCAAAAGCTGGAGGATGGAAATTTACTCTTCCCAAAACTCAAACACATATACATGTACTACCAATTCTCAAATGCAATATGATTTCTTCATACCCATACCAATGTGGGATTAATATAAGCACTGTATACTCAGTCCTTTCCCAGAGTCCTGTAAAAAAAATATCCACAGGCATAATTACACGGGTGGGATTCAAACCCATGACCTTTGCCATCCTAGAGCAGCTGTCTTACTACTAGACCACCACCGCGAGCTTGCCCGGATGTAGCTAGAGGCAATTTGACTCCCACATTCTATCAACGAGGTATCGCAACGATTTAACAGATGTTAAATTTAACATCCATATATGTATGTCAATGCATAAAAGGAGGAAGTCGCCAAACGGCTGCATACATGTTTCTGTTAATAGATGACAAAGAACACTGAAAAATGTCAGACTTGACATGATGACAGGAAGTAAACCCATATTACAACCTTACAAACATGTGAGAACACATACATGGTGTATATCATTCGATGAAAATTTAGTCCTCTAAAGTTAAACTTTACTAGATGTGACCTAATTGACCCAAGCTAACCTCTGTGACCTAAACCGACCTCAAGATGTACCCAATGACCAAAATTGACCCCACTAACAAGCCCAGCTGACCTCAATATGACCCAAGCTGACCTTAACACAATCCTCAAGGAGCCAATCCGACACTAATGACCCAAGATGTCCGTAATGACACAGGCTGACTAAAATGACCCAAGCTTCACACACAGTTTTGTCATGTAACATTACATTTTTTTAATGACTTATTCTGCTAGCGCATTGTACATTCATTTATTACAATACATGTGTATGTACTTTCTCTTAGTGTCATTTCCCAATGAAGACATTTTTCCTCATGAATTATTCAAAAGTTCATGTCCATCCAAATCGGTCTCTAATTTGGTTGAGACTCTAACGTTGCAAAGTGCAAACAAGTCCAGTATACCGTGTTATAACTGCGTAACAAAACAGGCCAAAATAAAAACATTACCTCCCAAATTTGCACACACATTTTTTTTCTTTCAGAATTGCTACCGAGAAGATAAAAACTGAATTTAAATGTGATAAAAAATAAATATGCGTATAGCTTTTTGTATAAAAACATGTTATACAAAGCTGTACAAGTAAAAATAAGACAAGACACAAGACTGTCAATGAAACAAAATCTAAACTATTACATGTATGAACTTGTAGTTAGTTATATATTCCCATGATGTTATGGGATCATCTTAGACAATTCAAGGTTCAAATAAGATGAACTTCTTGTCCTATGTTTTTGGAGGCAAATGACAGAAAAGTGTTTGATATTTAGAATTTGTTTTATGATGTGATGCTTGAAGAAAAATAAAAGAGTTCAAATAAAAATATTAGATTTCTCTCAATTGAAAATATGAAGGCAAAAATGAAAGGACTTGAACTAATTTGAGCGAGATATTGTGATAATGCAAAGCAAATTAAATTAAATTAAATAAAAAGGTAATAATTATAACAATCCTCTTTTTCACATCAAAGGAGTTTATGTGAAGGTTTACAAAGTAAATAATGAGTTAATTGAATATTCATAGGTTTAAACGAATACATAATTATTTCAGCATCAAGTTATTTTTATCCTACTAGTGCAGCATTAAGTGAGTGTTAGCTTGTACATTTCAAGACAACTCTCCTTCCAAATATTAATAAATACTGCGCAGCTAATACACTTTTCTGAATCAGAGAGACCTGGGATCTTGAGAGGACTTTGCTGTGTTAAAGAGTACGACGGCCCCATGTCATAAAGCTGTCAAATAGAAAATGGTGCTTTGCAGACAAATAGAGGGGCACCAGTCCCAAGAGATTGTGTGCAATACATGGCATATTGGCAGGTAACCCATTTTTGCCAAGAAAGCAAGCATGTTTCTTGTTCAAAGCTTCATGAAATTGGGTCCTGGTTTAATTTGTTGGCATATTACAAGTACATTATATCGGTAATGGGCATATGGTGATCGGTATACAAGTGTACTTACATTTAATTTTAACACTGAAAAGGGGTAACTTAGAGTCTGTACATTCACACCATGTCCACAGAATTTCAAGATAATGATTTATAATTAAGATTATGACGATTTCTACATGCACACCCCCCACTGACAAAGTGTGTGGATTCTTGAATACAGTTCATGTATGTACAACGTCTGCTAGTCAATTCCATAGTTGCTCGTGTTACATTGACCAGAGATATGAGAAATACGGTTGTCTGAATGAGGACTAGATGTTGATAGTTGCACATTTCAAACTATCAAGACATGATAATCATTCACAAAACCCGATTTCTGTACAGGGCTGGAATTTCAAGAGAATATCCACCACATCACAGGGACCTATTTCACAGAGCTGCTTTAAGCAGAAAAAATGTGCTGAACAATTCTCTGCTAAGCAAAAATAAGCAGGAAACCAGTCACAGGTGGTGTGTGTTATTTGGTATTTTGGCTGGTGACCTCATTGTGGTAAGCTTAATTGTTTTGTGCTTAGCTTCTATTTGTACATTTAGTAGCTCCTAGAAAAGTGGGCTCAGAACCTTTTATATACTGGACCAGAAGTATTTGAAACAGGCCTATTATAAATATGTCCTTTTTTAAATATTTGCTCAAATTTTTGAAGGACATTTGGTATTGAAAAGTGTACACTAGAAAATTTCTAACGTAAAATGTATGTGTTTGGAAAGACACTTGGACTGCAGACCTTGTTTAGTTTTTTGGGTTAATGGCCCGATGCTAAAATCACTGGACTCTGACCAGCGGTCCACTGGGCACATTAAGCCCTGTAGTATTAACGCGAGTAACCATGGAATTGCCCTGCTAAATTTGACCTCTCTGTAACAGGAACATTTACAATCATATGTTAAATATGATTCCACTATCGAATACGATTCCCTTATTCTTAACTTTCCAGAAAGGTTGCCTTAAAACTCAAAACACAAATCAAAATCATTATGATCAATTAAGGTGTTTTTCCAATTCTCACAATGCAATATGAAAAAAAAAAACATTCATAAAATAAAGGTAGAATGTTAATCTTTATCATAAAAAATCACACGCATTTGGGTCGGAAAACTGAGAATCAATTTTCCTGGTTATCTTGGATTCACCAAGTCTGGTGCCTGAAACCCTTTCCACTAATAAAGGATATTAATCTGAACATGAATTTATCACGTCTGTCTACCAAATGATTTTTGACAAAACTGTACCACATGTCGTTTTGCGTTGCTGGAGAACACATTCACCCCGTCCCTCGAAGCAACACTGTTAGTAGTAGAATTTAAATAATACTGCCTTCCCACCCCCACTATTACATGCCTTCTGAAAAGCACTAAAAAAAAAAAAGCCATCCGAAAGATTGTCCATGTAGATCTGCCGCCAACCACCCTGACTTGGGAGATATCCATGTACCTTGAGAGTCATTATCCTATCTATGATGACTGTTGAGTTTTAATGATGCCAATGAAATGCGACAACGGTGATGTTAATCCTTGAGATGAGAATCCACCCTTGACTTCCCTAAACTGATGCTTTTATTGATACCAGCTTGCCAGCAGGCTGGTCGGGCATATATAAAGGCCTGGCTGCATCCACGCTCCACACAAAACATCCCAACCAAATAGCCCAGGGGGATGTCTTGAAAATTCAAGCGTCATACTGGATGTTTGTGTTTTGAATTTTGAACCAGGAAAACTAACCTAGTCAAAGGGTATTACTGGGCTAAAATTTGTGGGGAAAACCCACGAGACTGCAGGGCTGGTTGCTAAGCTTTTTGACTGGACCAGTTTCTTTTTCACAAGACCAGGGGTGGATTTCACAAAACTATTCCCAACTTAGGACTAGTCCTAACTTATGACAAGTCCTTTAAGTTCGGACTAGTTACTCCTCCAAACTCGAGATAAGACTAGTCCTAGCGCTTTGTGAAATCCACCCCAGGGCCCAATTTCATGGCACTGCTTACCACAGAATTCTGCGCTTCTGGCATCCTGTAAAGCATGTGATTCCATGGGCCGGAAGCGCAAAATTTCCTGGTAAACAGAGCCATGAAATTGGGCCCTGACTGTGGAGTCCTTTGTGGGATACTTCATTCATTTTGATATCAATCACTTACACAAATCAAAGGACCATTCGTCTCCGATTCCTAGTCATGACTTTGGCAATTCTTTTTTAGCTACATGTAGGTCAGCTTCCTCAGATTGAAGCATCTATGGTGCTTGGATTGAGTTTTCCCCAGTTTTGGAGACCTGTGATAAGTTTTTTTTCAAATTAATTAAAAGCATGTGACATAACGTCCATGACATGTTTCTCTTGAGATGGCCGTGTTTTATTGCAATGCTCTGTTTTTGAGTGTTTTGGATGATTTTGAGTCCCCCCCCCCCATTAAAAACAAACAAAAAACAGTTCACTAAAACTTAACGTGTTGGTCCCAAATTCATGTCTCTTCTTCATAAGAACCCTGGCAGGTTGAATAAACAGTTCACTAGAAGAGAATTTATTACCATTGGACATTTACAATCATCAGTTTCTTTGAAGTGTGACACTAATGGCACTTTAGTTCTGTTTTCCTTGTTCTTGCTGTGCCATTTCCTTCCTAAACACATTGTAACTCCCTAAATAACACTTTGGATAAAATTGCATTGCAACCTAATAAATCACTTTCTCATAAGTATCCCTCACACATATCTTACTCACTGGATACGTTTATGTAAACATACATGCATATCCTTTGACAGCTTTCACATTTTAATAACACATAAAACAGCAGTTGACTTGCCATTACACACTGTACAGCACACAAGTCACTTACCCACAATGTTAAACCTACAATGATCATACAACCAATGCATGTTTTTGTTTTTTTCACCAATCAAAGAGAAATTCGTAACTCGCTGCTTCCTCCATTCCTGGCTCGCCTTCAGTCTGTTAAAAAAAAGAAAGAAAAAAACAAAGAAAGAAAGAAAAATTGGTTACAAAATCATAGAACAAATTTGCAAGTTTTCATCGGAACTTTCAAGTAGACAGTTGGTACTCCCCGACATCCAAAAAGAATCATTGTTGACTATTATCATTTTTTAGGAAACCGTGTTAATATCTAATCTTCTCACTGTTGCCTTAGACTTTAGTCAAATAAATACACAGTATGCAAAAACTATAACTAAATCCAGTTTCCTTGGAAATGTGAGTATTCCAATGACCGACCAAACTAACATGTCAGTTTAGACAGTGTCCTTCTTGAATGCTAGGTATTGTTGGAATGATTGTGCTACTTTCAAAAACCAATAATGCACAATTTATTTTATGTGTATTAATATCAATCAAAAAGGGATACATTTTCAAAAGGGTAATCGCACAGATATCTCTTGTGCTAAGAGATGACAATACAGCTGATTCAACTCAGCGCTCACACAGACGCACCTTATTATCACCCTGCCCTGCCTCTTGCGGCGTTTTCTTGCTCCCCGCTTCAAAGTTCATGTTATCTTGAACCTTTAGTTCTTGTTTCATCTCTGCTAAAAGAGCCGCCGGCAGGAGCTGTTTTTTCTCGCCTTGCCTCTTGGACCCGCTGTCTCTCCTCGGGGAGCCCATCTCCATGCTCTTGGAGGCACTCTCCCTCCTTGGCGACGACGGAATGCTGACCTTCTCCTTGCCTTTGCTGCCACTGTTTACAGAACCTTTTGATCCACTGTTCTTCTTGGCCATCACGGGCGGTGTTGATTTTGGTTTATCTGAGCGCTCCCTCTTGGGGCTTTTTTTCCTCTTCTCCAGGGACCCTTGACTGGATTTCTTTTCGCCATTGCTGCTGCTGCTATTGTTGGTGACGACGTTCTCTTTCCTGGGTTTCTGTTTACTGGTGTTGGCCTCGTTGACTGCCTGATCGAAGACGAGTCTCTCGGAGCTGGAGGCCAGGAGGTTATTACCGAGGCTGTTGCGGTTGCTGACGTCACGCATCAGCATGACAGACAGCTTGCTCTTGTCCTTGTGGGCCTTGGCGAACCACTCAGCGTCCGTCTCATCGGCCGGGTCGGACACTTTGATGAGGTCGTGGGAAACGGGAGGTGATGGCACTGAGGGTGCGGCTGCTGGAATTGTCTCAGGGGTCATGATGGTCAACTCCTGCTGGCACTGGACCAAATTCAAGAAATGGGGGAAAATGCAATTATTCTCCAAAATTGAGAGTAAACAGCAAACTGCCGAATGTACACGTAATGAATGTTTGACCAGTTGCCATTGGAATTTTTTTGTTGTTGTCCTGTCCCCCTGCAGGATTCTTTTGGAAGAATTGCTGGAATCTTTTTTCTTTGAGGATACCGCTGGCGCAAAGAAACCCGGACATGACCCTTTATTGGATCGTCTGTTTTGTTTCTCAATTGAGAAAATGTCAAGTTCTCGCACCGTGAGTTTCAGAACATCAGCCCTCACCTACATGTACAGCATAGGAGTGGTACTAAACACAGAACCATGGCTCGATTGCCGGCTCACTCTGATTTACCTCCATTCAGCCGAAATACAATGAATGAACAATGGTGGAAGCCTCTCGATGTCTCGTAATCCTCTTCTTAGAACAAAAGGACAAAGGTCTGTAATCGGGGATTACACAAAAATCGCCTCTGAATAGCCACAAAATGCCAGTATTTATAGACCTTTTTTTGTCCTTGTGTGGTCTGTGCCCCCTCTGTCATTAAATGACCAGGCAACCTTTGCTCTGGTGGTCCGAAATTACATTATAGCGTCTTTACATGTCTTCCGTTTCCAGGCAGGGGAAACATTTGCATGTATTAATGTCATCCATTTTCAACTGGTTAAAACAAACAACTAATCTCAGAAAACAACCCTTACCTTTGTCTCCCAGGAAAATGGACCAGAAAATTCATCTTTCCACGAAACTGTCTGTAAATAAAAACAACAATGTGCTGAATGATTGTTACAGGAAGTATTTGGAATCAGATGTAAATAGTCTAGAAATTTTACCATTGTACAATAATATCATATGTAAATGTACACAATCATGTACAATGTGTTTCCTTGAAATGTGACCACCTACATCTTTATGTATGCATTTTTTACAGGTAAGCTGTGTAATGTGTTCGATAAAAACTAGAGAACAGAAATGAATGTACTCTTCTAAATTACAAGTATTCCAAATAAGGCTCAAGACTTGCCTAATCTTTTATGAATTAATTCTTTATGCATTGTACGTTGGCTCTGGACGAGGCAGAAACTTCACAAGGTATGAAAGTATTAAAGCTTCCCTACATTAGAGAGAACTTTTTTGCTCAAACACCTTGGCAAGCTTTTACACACTTTCACCTTTTTCCCACTCACAGATTTCTATGTGTGAGTACACATGCTTCTATGTGACTGATAAATGTGATTGTACTTTGCGCACACGCACTGATTGCAAAGACTCCCCGCATATAACACATGCTATGCACCAATGCTTGTTGCTACACTCCAAATCATCAGGCAATGAGGCACCAATTTCATGCAGCGACCATAATCTTTAAATGAGATTCAATTATTTGGGTCTGAACATATCCCTGATGTATATGCCCATCAGGTAAACCACTCCAGATATATATGCTCGGACACAACAGGAGTACAAAAAATTCCACTGAATGAGTTATGGAGATACTTAATTAAGTCAGTCTTGTAGAGAGGGAATAAATGGATGAGAGATTGTTATGATTGGGGGGAGTGGGAGACAGTGGGCTTTTAAATCCAATGACAGGTTATCCCTGAGGGAGGTGGTGGTCATGAGTCATGCAAGACCTGTTATTATTTGAAGTTGTTTTTCTCTAATTAGTGCTACATACGAATGAGAGGCAGCTCCTTTTCAAACCAGGATCTTCACCATGTAGTGGCATAAGTGGACGTTTGGGATAAAGGTACATGTACATTCATATGACCCTTGTTTGCGTTGCTTTGATGTAACCGCTGCTGAAATCCTCTACAGACCTTCATGCACATGACGTCATTTGAGTAGGGCGCCCTCAGCTAGAGGGAGGTCAAAAGAAGGTTGCTCATTGGCCCATCCAGTGCACTACGCTTACAGATGTGGGTTTTCCATTGCTTCATCATCATTTTTCCTTTAAGATAATGGCGTGCTGACATCAATGCATTTATAAGGTCTACTTTGGGCTGACCAAAAAACTGCTCAACTACTGTACATATGTACACGTGCATGTTTCTACATTTTAAAAAAATTTTCAGGTGTGCTTTCAGATTTGTGCCGCATCACTTAAGGCAAAAAGCAACATTGTTTGTTTCCAATCACTGTGAGGACTTAACAATAATAATAATAATAATGTGTATTTACTATGCACTTTATCAAGCCAAGCAGACCCCTCAAAGTGCCTTACACTTTACAGTATTATTACCCCCTGTTCATCGGGCCCTAAGCATTCCTGAAACCATCTCAACTCCTTTGGAGTATGCAGCACCGGCAGCCAAATCAGCGCACAGGTTGCTAATCATTCAAATCAACAATCTCTACCCTCTCAGGTACCCGTATACTCCCGGTGATGAGAAGCAATTATAATCAAGCACACAAGTGTTAGGACCAGGATTCTAACCCACACTCCGGTGAGCCCCGCTCGGCCAGGACAAGCTACACTTGCACCATAGTGTTAGCCAGCGGCATCTGGGTGTCATTTGGATGTCCTTTTTAATCTAATGCACCCTATTTCCAGATATCAGCTAATGCACTTAAGTATGGTTCCCACTTGGGTTATCATTTTAAACAGAAAGACATGTTTTGCAGAAATGTCATCAATGAGGAAGATTTCAAAGTGTTTTTCAATGAAAGCAACAGCTTTTGATTGTTACCTTTTTATTCAGCAGACTGTCGCCATGAACTATGGACATTGTACCACATAATAAATAATCTTTAATTCAACAACTTTATATTTAATTAGCACTTCAACATCTACAATTATAAGCCTCTTCATGCAGTGAAAGCACTTTGTTCACTTAAGGACTTGTGTTTTAATTTGCCTCAACAGCAGTTTCAATTAAGTTTCAAAATCTATAAAATGCAAACTTATTTGTTTTCACATTTGCACACATGTACAGCTGGTCTGGTGGTGTAGTGTAAGTTTATTTGTATTTTTCAGTTTAGGCGTGTAAAAATAGACAGTACCCCGAGACACAAAAAAACATTGCAGCTTGCAAATCAGAAATTCATTCAATTGAAGGTGGAGGAAATTTTGTGCTAAATTAAGTATAATTATATGTGAATGTAATCAAATCCCCCAGACCTTAACATCAAAACTGAGTGGAGGAAAAACATGTAGGAGTATCGATTTTGATGGGGGAATGTGAGCGAATTTCTCAGACAAGAACACATTAGAAAATAATAAGTAATGTCTTTGGCCTTTTCCAAAACCTGAGTTTGAGCTGTGTCCTGACAGTCTAAAGGCCTGTGTCTAATGCACACAATTTCAAATTACATGTATGCCAACAGGAAAAGGTCCCTTGTTCAGTTAACTACAAGTGAACACAATTTGTCGCTTTTCAGTGTTCAGGCTTTAAAAAAAAACAGAATCCCCTTAGTCTTTGAACTTCACTTCAGTAAATGAACTAATTTTTATTGATTGAAGGCCTGATACTTCACTGAGGCAACGGAGGCAATTGCCTCCAGTACCCCTGGTCATTGCTTTGGTGCCCTTGAAATGTTCCAATAGAAATTTACAATTTTCTCATCATAGAGGTGCCCTTTATCAAGAAGAAGAGAATGCCTTGGTGCCCTTGGCCTTTCAAGAACGAAGCAATCAGACCTGATTTTGCAGCTACTTTTAACCCCAAAGTCTTTATTGCATTGCTTTTATATTTGCACTTTCCAAATTGTAATACTATCACCTAAGTTCTTGTTACCATAGTAACAATGTCAGGACTTTGTAATTTAAAATAGTCCAATTCACTATTCATCGATAGTTTTGAGCAACTAACCTCCCCTCTTCCTAATGAACTATTTAATAATGGAGGAGGGAAACTCTTCATGGTTTGAATAAGATGTGGGTGCACTTTAATGCTGCTCCCGTCACTCGGAATAAGTTCCCTGCCGCACTTTGTCAAACAACCGCCATTGTAGTCGTATAAATCCAATGGTCCCTGAATGGAAGGGGCACAAAGGAGTGTGTGGCTACTGTATTCACTTTCTATTTTTAGTTTCTAAGGAAATGTAGTATGCAGGTCTGATACTTCAATCTTGTAAGGGTAAGGCTTTCTTTCCTCAGTAAAGTAAGGAACACCTTTGTGAGGATAATTTAAATTTTTAATGGAAGACTCAAGGGGCATTGGGCACAAGGAGCAAGGAGGCAAATGCCTCCATTACCTTAGCCTTTCGTCAAGGCCTTCGTGGCTAAGACAGCTATGTAGCCGCGAAGAACAATACAACAAGGTAGCGCGCGAGATCGAGTGGCGAAGCCACGAGGGCCTTTTCCAACTTGATTTTTCGTTTTTTTATGTTGAATTTTTCATGAAGTTTAAAACAGAACAGCTCTGAAACGTTAACCAATCACAATGTGGATGAGGTTAATGCACGCTGACCCCATCGCTTCTGATTGGCTGGGAATTTTGCTACCCTGTTAGGGTAGCAAAAATCGAGAAATAAAAAAAAACATTAGAATTTCCTGACAAGTTGAAAAGGCCCTCGTGGCTTTGCTGCTCATGCGCGCTGACTTGGTCTTCGCTGCAGTTGCTTCGCGGCTACATAGATGTCTATGCCTTGGCCTTGGCGAAAGGCTACCATTACCTGTACTTAGGGTTGCATTCAATGCAATTGTTATTTAACTCCATCCAGACCTTCGAAATCTTACTCAAATTGTTGTATTCACAATTTACCTGATGTACAATAACCAACTTTTTTTGTTTTTTCTTGTGTAGGGGATTTGATTGTTTTTCCTGAGAAGGATGCTTTCATATAAATTTGACATCCATTTAGCCGATATTGTATCATTAATTTGTATTACTTCATTGTATTTAGAATAAACCCTTTCATAGAAACATGCACCATGTTGAATCTGCAACTTGATAATTGCACTTGACACACAGCGTGAGAAACACGCGTGATGTTACAAGTTGAGATACAAATCGTTCGAGGTCAACAACGCACCATGGCGTATGGGGCAGATTCAACATGGTACATATTACCATATTCATTAGGGTTTATTCTAAATACAAGGGTCTATAGAGGGTATGCACAGCCATTTTCCTACAGTAAACTTACGGCCGTTTTGACCTCATTGAGGGCGCTATTGTACATATCTCTATAGGACTCATGATGTCAGACGAATAAGGTTTATTACTAAGATTACCAAGTTGAATAAATGCCACACCACATTTGCTAAGACGGCCAAGGTTAAACAACTATTTTGATAATACATGTAGTACATGAATGGCAACAAGACTTATTTATTACATTACAGCTAGACCCACTAACTGGGGCGCTGTACTCCTTTTTTTGAGATTTTGTCTTTATCAGTCGGTATGACAGATAAAGTCAAAATCTTATAAAAAGAATACAGCGCCCCAGTTACTGGGTCTACATTACAGCCAAATAACGGTCAAACTGTTAAAGATTTTCAGAACTCCTTGTGTATTAATTTATTATCTGAGCGTGAGTAATTAATAATATATCAAGAATATGTCACACAACAAACATTATTGTCAGATGCTAATAAGTTTACCTCCTTATTTGAACTGTCCTCATGATCTGTGGAGTAGTGGACAACCTTTTCACCACCCTCAACTTTCAATCGGGGAAAACTGGCAGAAACAGCATTGGTTTTCTTTCCCAACTTCAGCTCATACCTCAGTTGGATTGTTGGATCAATAAACCACTCATCTAAAAACGAGTCTCTTTCCTTTTGAGTCAGACGGTCCCAGTCCCTTCGGTGCGACTCCATGCACTTCCGCTTTTCTACGATAATTTTTCGCCCGATCGGGCTGATTTTGGAGAAATAGTCGTCACTTATTTCCTCCATGGACCTTCCCCCGTGATCTATGGGAGCAGTGTTCCGTTTTGGCTGGGTATCTATTACAGTAAATGCCATGTTTTCCGGTATTTGGTTGTTTTTTGTGTGTGATGTGTGTCAAAAACTAGTTGCAGTATTCACGATCGAACGACCCCAAATGATTCATTCACATGTAATTTACATTTCGTTGACAGATAATGCATTGAGTTTATTTTTGACATCCACGACCTTTGGTTAACAACTAAGATTTGCTAGGCTGCAGTTAAAAACGCAATTTTAAATTAATTATATTTTGTTTATAGAAAAAAATATGTGTAACATTTATTGTTTTTTTTATATTGAGATTAACAAATAAATAGTTTTGTATTTTTTTTTTTTTTTTTTAATAAAGATGTATGTTTGTGATTCTGGCTGAAGCGCAATGCATGTCTGGGATTGAAAATGGCGGCCGCTGCAGAAGAGACGAACTCGGAAAGAGACAATCAGGTAATTTCGAACTGCATTTGATACTTTCTAAAGTCATCTTAATATGTAGCATTGTGTAGACATTCTTTAATGCAACTAGTGATTTTTTTGACAAAAAATGCTTTTTTTATTACATTAAGTAAGTGTCAATGTATGAGCAATGTAACGGAATGTTATTCACGTGGCTTTTTTGTATAGTTGAGACAACTCGACCAATGTACTTGCAACTGCAGTGTAACTCACGAACTCAGCTCAGTAACTGTTAGTGTTAGCCCCATACATTGTGCCAATACGCTGGACTCCCTCCACTTCTTGGCCCAACGAACCCTGTCCTCTAAAACCAGACATCAAATTTCGAATCAAGACTTACTTTTTTTGGCAAATTTATCCCTCAGCTCAATGATCGGTCAGTCGTTGCTGTCAGACATGTCAGACTCACAGGCAGAGTCTGGAGAAGATTTTTGCACGATCCCCCGTGCGATAAATCATAGGCTTTGCTGGAATTTTATGTCAAATCTCAGTGGTAAGCCCACGTCAACGACGCGGGTCGTATTCCTGGATGCTGGTCATCTCGCCCCCAAACACTCTCGCCCCCAACAATCTCGCCCCCAACAATCTCGCCCCCAAACAATCTTGCCCCCAGCCTTTGACAATCTCGCCCCCTGACAATCTCGCCCCCAAACAAAGTCGCCCCCTGATGATGACTGGAAGTTCTGATGACTTACGGTGTAAACTTAGAAATTAATTGATGGGAGATGTTGTCGCAATGCTGTCAAAAACTTGTATGATATTTTGTCAGAAAAGTAATCATCCACTGAACGAAGTTTGAGAAGGGTATTGAAAAATCACAAGAAAAAAGGGTGAAATGCTCTGCAACTAATAACCACCGTCCCATTGATCTCTTCCACTATAGTTTGCAATCGATCGATTTCGGTAATCAGTGAATCAAATCAAAGTGGCATTTTTCAATGTGCACCCCAGCTTGTCAGGTGACACGTTGAATGACTGACAGTTTGATTTTGTCTCCACGAAATGCCCCTGAGTGCATTAAAAAATTATTTTTATTCTTTGTTTTTTAGTTTACGCATTTTCCTTTATTTTCTAAATCGACTTTAAGTGAACACTTTATTAACTTCATCATGGTTAAAAAGTTGACTTTTCCAATTTTTTCTTCAGATTGTCAGGGGGCGACTTTGTTTGGGGGCGAGATTGTCAAAGGCTGGGGGCGAGATTGTTTGGGGGCGAGATTGTTGGGGGCGAGTTTGTTGGGGGCGAGAGTGTTTGGGGGCGAGATGACCGGCCTCCGTATTCCTGCACTAGTCTTTATTCCAGCAGTCTTCTTGCGGCGTTTACATTGTCTGTTAGTGTTAGCGTTCGGCTACGGACGACGGCACGAACGAATACACACACATAGTGACACAAAAAAAACACAAAAAAATACATCACGGGTGGCGCGAGAGTGCAAAAACAATTCAGCGGCTGTTTCACGTGACAGCTACAGCTAATGAAACGGCTTAGAATACAGAATGCATGGAGTCAGAAAAAGTGCATGCACCAAATCTATGCGTGGCATCGGTTGCATGCACGCATAGTTTGATAAGTGCACTTTTTCTGACTCCATTCTGAAATTGTTTTTGCACTCTCGCGCCACCCGTGACTTCGTGATGGCATTCTGGGTAATCAAAATGGCCCCGATCGCTAGCCGATATCTATTTGTGTGGTGTAATTTTGAGCAAAATACAAATGATTACTTGCCCTTAATAAGGTCAGTAACTTAAACAGCCAAAGTACCGGAGGGAAGCTAAGAGGTACGTGGACACATTTAGTTGGCTAAAATCCAGCGCCGCACCCGTTAGGTTTCGGTGCGGCGGATTGGGGGATGAGCTGCACAAAAGATAGGCTTGGACGTGTGGCTAAGGATTCAACCATTGTCAAAAATCCTTGCCACACTAGTGGGGCTAGCTGGGATCCAGAGATCTTCATTGTGGTTGTGCAGGGGTACCGACAGACCAGCGGAACGTCACAAGTTATAACATAAGGTGGTCACAACACTAGACTGCTGCTGGGACTGGTACTGGTACTAGGTGGCGCGGTTTCGTGATGAAGCATGGGCATGGAGTAGATTTTGTATCAAGTTTTTCTGTGATAATTACCGGATATCATGTCCGGGAGGGCCCTGTTAAGTCAAGAGGGTGAGAAATTACTTTTAGGGGTTAGAGGCCCACAGACTGACTGATTAACGGTACACTAGTGCCCTTTTCGAAACCACGGCTTCGGCTCTGGATTCGGCTCAGGGTAGCTTGGCCCTGCGGTTATTTTGGCAATTGCGCATGCTTTGCGGACGCGCTCAGGGCTTCAGACAAGAGGACGGAGCCTGAAGCCGAATCCAAAGCCGAAGCTGTGGATTCGAAAAGGGCCTATCAGTACGGCAACCCCTATAGTTGGGCCGGCCCAACTGTAGCATTCAAGTTGGGGCTAGTCCCAACTATAGTTGGGACGATTCTTAAGTTGGGACGGAACACCTGTATCATGTGTACTGTACAATGCAACACTCACTACACTAGGCAAAATACTAATTTATTACTACTAATACTATCATTATAATTAAAATATGAACATGAAGGAGTAAAGAAACCAACCTTTTTTTACACAAATAAATAGACTGGCATGACTTGATAGGCCTACTGAGTTACACTGTTTATAGACCTTATGCGTATGACGTCACTATGAGCATTACAGGAACGGGCTGAGGTCATAAAACTACAACGCACGTTTGATGCTGCATTTGACCTCAAAGATGGCAGCGGATGCATAACGTCTATTGGGAAAAATTTGAAATTTGTAACTAGCCTAAAAAATGACACTCATCATGACACTGCACATCATCAAAATTATTAATATTATATTTATTAAATAACCAACCACAAATGTCAATGAAAAAGGGCTTTTTTAATATTTTATGTGTTCTTTCTTCTCCAATTTAGTTGAATGTACAGACATTTTTTGAGTTGAAAGAATGTCACACAGTGATATCTGAGCTCCAACGGTGCGGATGTTGTCAAAGGTGCATCTTAAGACTTATTGGAGTGAAGAGGCAGCCCTTGTTTATCACTCCAAATGAAGTAAGACACATGAGGTCTAGCAACAACAACCATGACCAATTTTTGATTTGTGAATTTGATTCTCCATATAAAGTTCACAAAGAAAATCAATGCTTTATATAGCGACTTTTTTATTTACAAAAATAGTTTACAAACTTATCAGTACATGTAGGCCTACGTATGCATGATGAAGAATCTACAATGTGTTAAATTTAAGGGTAAATTTTTAGGTGACTTGAGTTGTCTTCATCAGAAGATGTTTTGGTTTTTTTTGTAAATATTTGCGAGATACATTTTAACTTGACCACTCCCAAATCCTCCCAACTTCATCTAATGGTATTATGTGAATTTTGTAGATTTAGTACAAGTGGGCAAAATTTGTGGGGGTGTACCCCCCCCCCTTGGCCCCCGCTGGGCTATGTCGCTGCTAGCCTGGTGTCAGATTATTATTATCAGGGTCCAAACATTTGGATGTTGATTTAAAATAGAGTGGAGTACTTCGGTGGATTTGGCACAGTTCCTGGCTAGAACAACTATTGGTTAAAAATTTAAACAAATACAGCAGACGGACTGTTTTTCAGTTGTCAGGTGTGGAAAAATCCAAGTATTATTGTTTGATCAAGGTGTTCATAAAGCAGTGGATGTACATGTATACACTTTTAACTTTGAGCTTCTGCCACAGCTGATGAAAGATTCATAATGACAACCAAATGATTGTGTTTTAGGTAATAACCCAGCTGATGGAGGCAAAAGGGAGCGACAAAGAATCCAGCCCATCAACTGACAACAACAACAGAGAAACTGAAGTGGCTGACGGGGAGGTTTCAGATTCAAGCAGTCAGATTTCAGAGGCAGTCTGCGTCGTATGCCTAGGTATATTGCAGGGATTGTGTGACGCAAGCAGTGTAAAGATGGTGAGAACCCGCAATTCTTAATAATTTGAAGTTTGCTTCGATAGATCTGTGGGAGAAAAAAATTGAAGACAATAACATTTACATGATATAGCCAGAGAAGAAACTTTTCACAAATTGTTTCATAGAAGAAAAAGAAACTAAGTTGGCCAGAGATGAAAATAGTTACACATTTGTAACCATAAAGAATCAGAAAAGAAATATAAATGCTTTATTTGTAACAGCCTCCATCAAAACTCAACAGCAGGCAGGATTTGATTTGGATGGTGTCAGTACGACAGAGCAATGGTGCTTTGCACAATTACCAGTTCCCTGTTTGGTGCAATCACTCATGCACATTGCCGAGGAAATTGTCTTAGCCTTTAAACTAAAAATCACTAAATATGTTCTAAAAGGAAATTAGTACTAAAGTTGTAGTGATATGGAGTTATCAGTTGACTGAATATTGTAATCAAATTGATTGCCTGGCTGTACACACGAGCCGCATGCGTTTGTAAGCGCGTAGGTGAAGTTTATCAAGGAATATTTTGTTCTAGAATGAAATTAAAAAGTAAAAACTACAATGTGATTACTTTTAGAAGTTAGTAGGACTTTGCAAAATAAAGTATTAACATCAATAGAAGGTATGCACAGCCTTTTTACTACTGTAAAGTTACGGCCGTTTTGACCTCATTGAGGGCGCTGTTGTGCATGCCTCTATGGGACTCATGACGTCAGACGCGTAAGGTTTGTCTGATTGTGGATCTCTGGCTCAACTGAGCAACCCCTTTCCGTTCTCAAGAAGTATTTTCTATCACTCGCATGAGAGAATCTTGTTGGGAAGTGATCATGTTTTGGAGCCTGAAGTGCAGTTTAACGGATGTTCATGTATATGTACGTGCGCTGTTCGTTTACATTGCACTTCCGGCTCCACACCGTCATCACTTACCAACAGGATAACACCCACTGTGTAGAAGGTCTACCTTATTAGTGAGTTTGACGCTAAGGTAATCTCTTAATTCACAGCTTGCTGATCAGGTACATGCAGCAGACTTTGGATTTGACACCTTCACCATCTCAATGACTCTACCACTGCAGCTTCTTATCAGAGAGGTAAGGAACCAGTTTGTTTTTCTAGATTAACCCTAACCCTCATAAAGGTCTTCCCTTTTGATAACCATTGTGTAAAAAATTAATAAAAATATTAAAGTCGTGTTCATTTCACCCATTCCAGCCACATTATTATGTAAAAAACTCTTTGGTTGCTTGGGAAAGTACTGAGCATACAGTGCTTAACACACATCGGTGTAAGGGTAAAAAACACAAATAACAGTGATTTAGTTTCCTTTTTTTTAGCTCCTGTCATCAATAACTGTTTGTTATTTTATTGTGTATACTTTGTCTTGTTGTTCTTGTTTGTTTATATTGATGACGAAAAAATAATAGTAATAATAAAGATGCAAGTCTTACAAGAATTGCAGTGCTGTTTTGTTACTGTTAATGTATGCTGTTGTTGTTGTTTTTTTTTTACATGCGTTTATTTGATGCTTAACTCTGTACCAGTGAAATTTATTGGATGCAAATTTTAACAAAGTGTGTCACACTTTGGTATTGTCACTGAATCGTACTGGTTTAATTTAGTAGACCCTGTTTACTAAGAGAGGGAGTTCCACCATTCTAGGGCATTCCCTGGCAGGGACTGCTCTTGTGAAAGAAAATAAAAGTAATACAAAGAATTGTAAATAAGTGAGTTTTGAGATTTTCTCCTTTCTTCATTTCAAAAGCTGACAAAATTGTACAGAGCCAAACTCTGTAAAACTTTTGACTTTTTGTTTTCTTCAATTGAGCTGTGTACAAATTAGCCTGCAGGAAGTCCCAGCTTTGTGGCCCTTCTGTAAACATGTGCTGTCGCAGGTAACATGGTTTCGTGCTCGAACTGTGTTTCCTGTACTGCTGTATTATAACTTGCCAACCATAACAACAGCATCATCAATGTCAAAGCTTAGAATTGAATCAATGAATAAGAATCTATGAATAAGAATTGAAAATGAGAATATAGGTTGTATTTATAACTTTGTGTTTTTTCTCTTTTTCTCTTGTTGACTAGCATTGCATATATCTTCACTTGACGTCAGTGTTCAGGTGAGTTTAGATTACAAAAGTTTAAACTCAAAGTTCAAAAATTGCATTACAATTGCAAAATTTAGTTGGAAACCGGGATACTCAAAATGTAATTGCTTCTTGAATTTGACGTGTGAAGTATCCATAAAGTTAAAATTCCAAGTTCAATATGGCATTATAATTGCAAAATACATTTGGAAAGTGGGATGCTCAAAATGTAATTACTTCATAAAAATAAACGTTGAATTGTTTAGAAACCTGAAAATTCATAGGAATAGAAGACAAGTTTAAACTCTAAAGCATCGGTTGAAAAGTGTGAGAATTTATGTAAGGGTGATGGCAAAGAGATACACCTTTCTAAGCCTTGAATACCATTTAAATTTATCAATATGCATTGTCTCTTGCAGTAAACTGTACCAAAAGTCCATCCATAACTCCATTGCTACTATAAAGGAGGTTTACAAGTGGGTGTGTGGACCAGTCATGGGAAATGCTCTAGATGTGAAATTCTACTTCAAGGTAAATTAGATTGTTTTAAAATTTACTCAAAGAAGTTGATTTCTAGTGACGGTCTAAAAGAGTACAATAAATTCATCATCTTTCAAATTATACATGTACTCGGGCCTGGAATTACATGGAATGCCACGGAGGCCATGGCCTCTTTTTGCCCCGGTTTTGGCCTTGTTGCCCCCGCCCCAACATTTTCCAATAGACTCTTAGATTTTCTAATGGAAGTGCCCATTGCAAAATGAAAATGTCCTAGCCCTGGTGCTGCTTTCACCACAACTTGTCTTTGTGGGCATTTTCTTCTTGATAAGGGCACCTCTGTGAGGAAACTTACTTTCTATTGGAATGTTTCAAGGGCACCATGGCAATGACCAGGGGCAATGGAGGCAATTGCCTCCGTTGCCCCCGTGAAGTCACCAGGCCTGCAATTCCCACATGTTGTCAATCTTCTGTCTTTCTTTTGTCAGTCCACAAAATAGCAGCCAAGCCTTGCTATTTTGTTTTCTCACTCTATGCTATAACATTGAATCATTGCTTTCAGTAAATATTGCCCATACTAGTAATGACAAAATCATCAATAGATCATGCAAGTTTCGCTCACATTCAAACATTTTGGGGAACCATTGGTTCCCCTGTACATTGCTTTATTGATTTGCCAACAAGCTGTCAAATAATTTGACATCACTGACAACAATGGATACTGTTGGTTGAGGTACATGTCAGCATTTAGGCAAGGTGATTGGGACTATCTATGGCCAATAAGTAACCACTGATTCATATCTTAAATGCAGAGTCCAATGGAGATTATGGTTACATTCACCCACAAAGAAACTGAGAAGGAACTAAGCAAACTGTGAGTACTGTTAAGAAAATACGCGTATGTGTTTATGTGTATGATTTTGGTTTCACACCTGTGCACAGATGTATGATAAATACTGTATATTCTGTGCTGTGCTTTGTGAGTCTTGTGGGGGAAAAAACAGATGTATACACTGGTTATCAGTGCCCATCACACATTGGTGTAGAGGTGAAACTAAACTGTTTTGTCCCCGATGCAGTTGCGTCAATTAAATACTTTTAAGGGAATCAAAGTGTGGTGAAGAGAGTTTCAACTGGTTGTTTAAACACGATGAGGCCTGGTTTTCCATAATTTTACCAAGATGAAGTCAGAGGTAAAGTTACCGAGAACCAGGCCTCACCATGTTTAAACAACTTGTTGAAAACCGATTCAACACACTTTTAATCCCTTTCATAAATACCTTTCTGTTAAAAACATCCAAAAACCTGTAAAAGTTGAGAACAAATCTGACAGTGACAGCTCACATCCTCGACTCAAGTCTGCGTTAAAGTTCTAAATTCTATCCATGTTGAGTGCCTTGCGCAAGTTTCAAACGAAATTTGGGTGTACCATCTACCTCCATGGGGCTACCAATTTAAATTGGGCCGTGCCATTTGCACGCTGTGCGCAATGGTTTGATAGCGTCCTCTTTTGACTCAACTATGTCTTTTTTATCTCCTCTCGACCAATCAGAATGAATAAATTGTCCCAGTTATGAATATGTATTCATCATCATGATGCATCCCTTATGTATCACACAGTTTGAGTTTCTTACTTTTAAATTACACGTCTGAGCTATTGTTATGTTTACATTTGCTTTCAGATTGCAACAGACTAATAAAGAGCCACCAAGAAAGAAGATGAAAGTAAGTTTTAACCAAACTATCACTTTTAATAATAATAATAATAATAATAGTGTACATTTATAATGCACCATGTGTGTCATAAATGACACTCGTGGCACCGAATTATCAAATCTGATGGAGTGAAGATTGTTAAGAATTATTTTATAAGACAAAGCGGCAATAATACAACACCTTGAAAGGTGAGGTGGCGCAGCCAGAGATTGAAAGTGTTCGGTTTTTCTGGGGGAGGAAAACCGGATGGCCTGGAGCAAAAACCCTCGTGGCACAGGAAAGAACCAATGCAATCAAACCAGGGCCACAGTAGTGACAGGCAAGTGTTTTATGCACTAGCCACCCATGTCGCCCAAAATATCCCTCCTAGTGACATTTCAGCGAATTCAGATTGCCGTTCATGATCAGAGCCATTAAGCTCCATTTGCTGAGTGCTTTTCAAGTCCAACAGAAAAGTTTAAAAAATCCACGTCTGACTTAGCAAAACAACAAGAATACAGTCCTTTTTAACTCCATCATTATACCTATTCAACCAGATCTTGTCACAATCTCCTGGTACCTTTTACCCACACTACCTATTCTATGAATACCCTCCGTTTCTAGAGCCCTCACTTGTGGAATTCCATTGAGGAAGAAATAAAAACCCAGCCGTCAGTGAACCATTTTAAAGCCTCCTACAAAAGAGTCATTATTTCTCAGTATGTAACATAGCTTTCTTTCCATTGACTGCTTTGCGAGGTACATCATCATTTGGTAGCGCTCAAAAACATCTTTTTCATGTCATTCTAGCTATTTAAGTGTTATTGTTGTTGTTGTTTGTTAGTTGTTTTGTTCATCTCTGTCCGTTTGTTTTGTCTCTGTCCACAGGCTGATTACTACATGCCGTGGCTTATCTAAATTGGCCTCCATCGGCCTCCTCCTTTGCCTGTTCAAGCCTAAATTAGTCTATTCTATTCGTTATTACTTTGCACATGTTGTGCATTTATATTGTTTCAATTTAATTTTGACCGTATGGAAATAAATGTTACTGAAACTGAAAACTGAAAGATCAAACCAAAATCAGTGTTCAAACTCCTTAAAACTTCTTGATATTATAATTGTAGAATTAGTAGTCAATTTACAATGATGATGATTGAATTATTTCTATCAATGCAGCATGGGTTTAATAGCGGAGCTGTCAACTCAGTAGGAAAGCCAGTGGTGTTGGGAGCCATAAAAAAGCTCTCCAATGCAGAATTTAAAGAGTAAGTGGAACAGAATGCGCTTGTTGTAAAGTTTGCTCAGAAAATCAAAGGTGTGTCTTGGAGAAACTTCTTTGTAGGTGTGAATGCTGGAGGCGTAAAAATATGTTAGCACTGGGCAAGTTTGATTGGGTTTTAGTTAACTGCACTAGATAAATGTTTTTTTACTTTTAAGTGCACTCACATGCCTGATATTGCATATTGAGTGTTTTGGCCGTGCATGTGTTGCTGGAACTATGTGCTAATGATGCTGCAAGGTTCCTCAAAATGATGATACAGTAGTTGATGACTGTCATATACAATGGGTCTCAGAAGAGAGGGAAATATCTTCTATTCTGTTCATGTTCTTTATTTTAGATTGTTTACATGTCCACCACCAGTGCCCCAGCAACAATGCACTACAGAAGTAACTTGCTCACATTCGGCAGTCTTTGTTGCTGGTAAGTAAATAATAGCAGCAATAACAACAGCTCAGACAAAGCATAGGATTAGAGTAATATCAGAAACAATTTGTTGATTTTTATGATTTTTTAAATTTACTTGAACCTGTGACCTCCATATTAACATGCCGGCGCTCTACCAACTGAGCTATCTAGCCCTAATGTTGGTGGTCTCCCTATTTTGTCAATATCTTTACGACAGTTTCAGGTTGAATGGCTTGTTACTTGCACCCTCGAACAATTGGGAGGTCACCAACATTAGCTCAGTTGGTAGAGCGCCAGCACGTTAATCCATAGGTCGCAGGTTCAAATCTCATTCTAGTCAATTTTTCTTTGTTCATCCCGAGATTGAGTTTAAATTTACCCTGTCAGTTTCCCTGGTGGTTTATTGTTTAATTTTTTATAATGGTACTGGTATTGCAAAACGCTCATTATTTTACGTCAGATATACAGAGCTATTTTGAATTACAAAACTCCATTTTATAGACCCCTTTGCATTGACGTCACACGTGGCAACTATCTTTCTATGGTTTGCCATTTTGGGAGTTCAATTGCATTTACTGATGTGGTGCGTGTCTAACCATGTCAGCTTTGCTTAAAAAGCCTCCTGCACAGTAACACACAGGGAATCTGACTACCAAAATAGCACTGTATAGATTTATATGGTGAGGACGTCAGGTGAATTGGATCAATAGCACCATATCAAGATGCTGCATCATTATCCACAGCCAACCATGCTAGAAACACTAGGCAACGAAGGCAATTGACTCAGTTGCCCCTGGGTCATTGCCTTGGTGCCCTTAAAATTGTCTAGTACAAATTTACAATTTCCTCATAGAGGTGCCCTTTACTGAGGAAAAAATGCCTTGGTACCCTTGCCCTTTTAAGAATGGAGCAATCAGGCCTGCTATCCCCCTTCTCTTTAAACAAAGTGTACTAGGTTCTTTAATGTGCATGACACAACACACACAACCCACGCCTGTACATCTCACCCAAAGGGCGAAGCAATTATGGTTTAAGTGTCTTGCTTAAGGACGCAGGTGCCACAACCGCGACCTAAACCTTCGCTTTGACAACGCAAGAGCTTGAGCACGGTGCACTAGACCACTCTGCCTCGACACTCTACTCCTGTTTAAGACTATTATTTCTATGTTATTATTATTGATTTCGTAAATTAAACCAAGGGATCCTCAAAAGTGCCTCTCACTGGTAATTGTAGCCGGGAAGATATCTGTGACAACAGGACAATGACTAAACTGTTCTGTTTTAGGCATGAGAGAGGAAACCCTTCAGGACTGAAAAACCAAACCATATGCAAGGTTCCAGCCCCCAGGTGGGGTTCAAACTTAGGTCAACGTAGGTATAATGGCATGGCAAGATGCCCTCGAGCCATGCCTGGGAATGTTGGATTTTGAAAACACATTTTCGTTTATTTTTCCTGTGCTATAGGACGATACAACAAGTATTCCCGTAACCTTAGCCAAACACCATGGCTGATTGGGGGCGAGCGTAAGACGGAGTCCTCCATGCAGGAGATCATATGTGGTCCGATTCAAGACCTCTTCAAGGCATCAGGTGAGAAGATATTTGCTACATGGGCCCACTCGCATGGCTCTGCTTACCGTAAAATTCTGCGCTTAATGGTCACCATTCTCCAATTACAGATTAAGCGCCAAATTTCTGCGCTAGCTATGTAAACGAAACATGCTTAGTAATGAGATGTATGTATGCACACAAACAATACATCTTTCCTGTATTAACAATTAAGATTGGTACGCATTTTAAGATCTATCTTAGCCCTTTGTGAAATGGACCCCTGATCTGTTTTGGTTGAGCATGGTAAATGACACTGTTTTAAAATAACATGAGGCACAGCTTCCCATTAGAATAGTTTCTTTATTTTATATGCCTTCTTTAAAAAATACAACACCATTATTTGGGGTCTTTTTTAAAACATTTGTTTGAAAACACCCTTAAAGGGCCCATGAAGAGGTTTTTTGTCACGGAACATTTTTGTGGCTTATTTTATGGTTTGAAATTAACAAAACATAGTATTGACTATTTTGATGTGTCTGTTATGCGTTAATACACCTTAATTGGGCCCCGAAAATGTGTGCCATCTGATTGCGCAATGATCCATGATGTAGGCTGTGGTAAAACATTTCGAAGACGGCTCTGGTGCCGAGTGGTCAACAATGCATTGTATGTTATTGTCACACACATGGCCCTGGTCAGCCGTTCCACTGTCTACGTCACAGATTTTATGTTAATGAGGAAGGGTGGGCGGAGCACGGCAACCCCCTAATTTTAGAAATTGTTATTTCTACGATTAATACGCATATAAAAAATGTGAAAAAAGTAAAGATATACTATAATAGGCATACTTTATTTTTTTAACCAATAAAAAAAAATAATTCATGGGACTCCAATTTCACTTCAAACTAATTTGAACCCCAATTTGAACATCAGTCTTGCTTGTTGGCCAACATCGACCCCATCATTATATTGAGCCTGGGTCACACTTCATGTAAATGCATAATGCGAAGCCAATTTGACATCACAAAGTCGCATTGAACAATTCCCTCAAGTTGAAATGTGCTAAACTCTTGCGAAAAACGTTCACTGCGAATACAGTGTTGTGACATCACATTCGTTTCGCATTCGCAAGAAGTATGAACCAGGCTTAAAAGAGAGTCTTGCTTTTCTTCTTCTTCATAATTCTGAAAATCTTTGTTTGCACAGATTTTCGGTTCTCGGCATCTGGAAGGGAAGATGTAGACGTAAGGACACTTGGAAAAGGTGAGTTTAATTCCTCACATAAAAGAGATTGTGTTTTTCTTAATTGTAAGGGACAAAATCGATTCAAGATATGCACACAACATGTTTGCAAAGGTTGTGTACCATCACAGTAATGTTTGAAAACAACGGTCACCAGATTAGTCTATATTTCAATTCCTATGACTCATAATGAGTCCATGATCAATTTTGTACCTCTGGGCAATTTGGGGGTCTTTTTTAAAACATTTGTTTGACAACACCCTTAAAAAATACACTCCAATTTCACTTCAAATTAATTTGAACCCTAATTTGAACACCAATCTTGCTTGTTGGCCACCATCGACCCCATCATTATGTTAAGCCTGGGTGAAATTGGAGGGTATTTTTTAAGGGTGTTTTCAAACAAATGTTTTAAAAAAGACCCCAAGATTGCCCAGAGGTACAAAATTTATCATATCACAAGTTATTTTTACGCAAAATATAGCTTGTTGTTCATGAAGAAATATTGTTTGGTATCCAGGGAGACCTTTTGTAGTGGAAATGCTGAACTCGAGGCGGCCAGTACCGTCGCAAGAGGAGCTCACGGCATTGCAAAAGGTGAGCAGAGAGGGCAGTCTTTGCTGAGTATAAAAAGCTGTGTCCAAATGGATTATCAAGGGCTGTGGCTGCTGGCATCATTTGTAATGCTGTGGCATGGGCAGAAGTCATAGCCGCAGCCAAAGACTTTGATTGAGACACAGCCTTCAGCCGTGTTCGCATTGGACTTTTTGGGGGTAAACTAACGGAGCAAATGGGTAACTTGACCATTTTAAGTCCAGTGCGAACAGTTCAGGAAAATTTCACCCAGGTAACTTATGCCAGTCCAATGGGTAGTTTAACCGGCCACCTCCTGCCCAGGTAAACTAACCTGGTCAAACTAACCAAGCCAAAAAGTCCAGTGCGGACGCATCATCCCAGTAAACCGGTCAGTAAAATACCACATCCGGTGTGTGCGATGGTGTTTTTTGGGTGCGATGGTAAAATCTCTTAGTCCACGCTGACGTCTCGGTTTGTTTCACCATCATCTCAATTAGTTAAGTGCAGACACTGATAAGATTTACCCATTGGAAGTTACCCATGGTCTCGGTTAAAATATTAACCCAATGCGAACGCGGTTTTAGTAATAGTGGAATCACACGGGTGAATATGTGAATATTGGAAGTTTGTGATTACACAGTGTATTTGTGCATGATTCTCCACTTGCCTAAAGTAATTTATGTAAAAGGAAATAAATCTTCATATCTATCATAATAGAGAGAGAGAGAGAGATATTGGGTATTTACATCTTTCGTAACAACTAGGGGCCAAAATGTACACTGCTCCAAAATGGATGACAGAGCCCAATCTGAAGCCCAAGCCAAGATTTGGAAAAGGCCCTTGTACTTCTTTGTTAATAATTTGTCTACTTAAGATAAACATTTCAAAACTTGACCAATGTTTTTTTAATTTTGTTTTATAGAGTATCAACAGAAGCACCAGTGATGCCCGTGTTAGAGATCTTCAAAGCATAGATAGGTAATAATATCTGAAAAGGTTTTACTTTTTCATGCTAATCTTCTCTGTTCTCAACCACAAACTTTAAGTGCATGTTAGGGTTGCTTCAAATAGAGCAGTCTGTTAGTTCTCAGCCAATAGAAATTTTTTTTTGCAAAGGCCAATCTCCAAATCACAAACAATCTGAAATAAAGATAACTTGATGAATAAATAAACAAAAACAGCTGCAGGGCAGAAGAAGACTTATAAATCCTATTGATTATTAGATCTTGAATTATTATTGTTTTTCTAGAGAGGACACAAATAAACTCAAAGCTGGGGAGGAGGTGAAGACCAAATCTTACAGTGCACTCATTTGGTCCTCAGTAGAGCAGACTGAAGAAAGTTTAGCGTTCCTGACTGAAATTAAGGTGAGATACAATACATCTAGTATATAGATTTTATAAACTTACGCCACCACAAGGGAAACTGACTGGGTAAATTTATCCAGTCAATTTCCCTTGTGGTTTCTTGCTTGATATTTAAACATTTAAAAAGTCGCAATCACCTTTAAGGTAGATTCCTGTGCTGCCGCTTTCCAGGTTATATCCATTTTTTAAAACTTTGTTAATGACAAGGCATGGTAGTTTTCCCATTTATGGGCTTTGTCGCACAAGGCAATTTTTACCGACAATTTGAGGCAAATAACATTCAAGTGGTGCATTTTGGTGTCAATATTGTGTACATTTGTTTCGACACTGTCTTAAATAATGTGGAAATCGAAATGTTAACGATGACCTGTAAACTGCCCTGTGTGACATGACCCTGCGATAATAATGTAAATCTCTGTGGGAACTTTACAATGAACATTCGGACAAACCATAGAGAAAGCCTGGGCCTGGGCTTTTTGTTCAAACCATTACCATAAGAGCAAATCTGCACTTTCACTATCTGATATCCTACGCATACTTGTGTGTTTGCATTTTTCAGGACCTCACATTATATCAGAAGACACCAGTGCGTGTTTTACACCGACGAAATCTAGCGACAAGAGAGCGAGTTGTCCACAATATATCAGCCAAAGTAATTGATGATCATCATTTCAGGTTATTCCTAAGAACACAGGCTGGAACGTATCCTTTGACATGCAGGGACAAATCCTCGGACCCCAGTATCATAAAGCCTGTAAGCAGACGTTTTATGCTTGCGGAGTGATCCTTAGTGGCACAGTTACTATTTCCTAAACACTGCTAACCGTAAGCATAGCAAAAAGGCACGCTAGTGTTTGCTGGCGGTTTTTCTAAGCAGGTTAGTGATGTAACAGTGTAAATCCATTGTGAACGTGCACACGCACTGTTAAATCTTTTCAATGGTTTATGGAACACATATTTGCTCACACGTGTTTTTCTGCCATAGTAAGCGCAAAAATGTGCTTCCCGGTAAATAGCTGTACGAAGTGGGGCCCAGGGCCCAATTTCATGGAGCTGCTTTAAGCAGATAATAGTGCTGAATGCTGAAAAGTTTTCTGCTAAGCAAAAATAAGCAGGATACCAATCACAGATTGTACATCTGACATGCTCCTTTGGCTGGTAACCTTATTCTGGTAAGCATAATTTTGTTTGTGCTGAGCTACTTTTTGTGCTTAAGCAGCTCTATGAAATGGGGCCCAGGACCTAAGTTCATAAGGCTGCTGAACACACACATTTATTTAGCACAGAAATATCATGTTTTGCAGAAGCATTTGACCCAGCGGTAGATTCACTTTATTGTGGTAAAGATGGGTGCACGTTCTGAAAATGCAAAGCCTATTATGAAGCCGCATCTGTGGCCAACTTTTTTTAATTTAAAAACATTTTTTTTTATGCAATTCGCCCATCATAAGGCCCGAAGGCCACTCGAGGTGTGGGCTACTTTTTTGAAGGGATAGAAACCTCCCCCAATGCGCAGAAACAAGACATGGCGAGATATAAACGCAAGTCTCTTCACAGCACAGCTAAGAACAGGGAGGGGTAAATGAATCCATGGCAAGACAAACATAACTGCCTCTTCCCCTATTTGACGTAATTATAGTTAAAGTGTCTTGCTCGAGGACACTAGTGTCATGAGTGGGATTTGAACTGCTGAAGGGCCTCATGGAAAATGAAATTGAGATAGAGAGGCTTCATGGTGCATTCACAGCCTTACTTGGTTACCATTTGACTTTGCCAAGTTATTTTCAGTTGAGACAGCAAAATTAAGAAAAGGGGGAAGCAGCCAGCCAAACAGTTGTGTAATTTGCATAATTGTGAATGGCTCCCTGTTGACCTTTTACAAAGTCATTATTTTGTCTTCTGAGCAGGTCTATAGAAATCAGGCCCGGCTCGATTGAAAATTTATCCACTATATTTTGGCAGTTTCCTGAATGAGATATTTTGCTCAGATATATCAAGGAGTTTGTCCACGGTGACTTTGGTCGGACAAAGCCCAACCTGGGAGCTCTCCTCAAGTGTGACGTAGACATTCTAGAACTAGACGTTGAAGTGAGTATTTGAGAATCATTTTTTTTTTTATAAAATGTGGAAGAAAATTGTCAATGTTTGTGTTTACTTTTTTCCTGGTTTAATTCAAGACAAGTGCTTTTAGCTGTAGAATCACCAATATCCACAACATGCATTCTAATCCACTAGTTTTATAGAAATGGGTGTACAAAGGTGTTTGTTCCGAAAGTTGAAAACAGAAGCAAGCTTTACAAGTTTGTTATATTTTGATATTTACAAAGCATTTGCTGGGCAGAACGCTTTTGTGTTTGATGGAGTAACGGCTTGCTGGGCAGTACGTTTTTGTATTTGATTGAGTAATGTCTTATTTCATCCTGAAATGAAAACACTCTCAACCCTAGGACTGTCCAGGGCCAATCAAATTGGCCCAATATTCAGACCTCATCATCTGCCCTCTTTGTAATTTGTTACAACTTACCACTTGACGTTAAAATCATCTTTGTGAAAGTTTAAGTTGCAACTAAAAAAAGTTTGGGACGTCACCTTTGAACTTGTGTATGCCTTGACTGCAGTCAATGTTTGTAGAATTTATAATGCATGACATTAGATGTATTTAATACAGGGCACTGCTATGGTTAAACCTGTAATCAGTTCACTGCCAACCTTGTACCTTTCTTTGTTTCCTGTTCCTTGTTCTATGCCCAGTCAGTTGATGTGGACTGGCCTCCATTTCTCCCTGAGGAGGAGGATGCTGATGAGCAAATGAAGGAGGAAGAGGACAAAACGTGAAGATATTGGAGACACCGTGGTGAGGAAAAGATGAACCCAAGTAAGATAGTCGGGTCCTTTGACAAGATGTTAAAAAACCTGAAAGTCTTGTGCTCGTAAACAGTCCGTGACGACTATACAGGCCTACAGTTAGGCATTGGTGGCAATTGCCTTCATGCTGCAGGTCTGTGCCTTGGTGCCCCTTCAAATGCTTCCATGGAATACTTCTACCTTTGTCTCTGAAAGGAATATTGCCCTTTTCGCAATAACTCAAAGCTCCTAAGAGAATCAGAAAGGATGTAATCAGATGAACATGATTCATACTTCGTAAGCTTTATCTTTTTCTTGCTTGTCAATAATGACAAGAGCCACTCTGAAGTGATGATTTGCAATAGACCGATTCATTAAGCCCCGCCTACCTTAGCAACTGCCTAGCAACAGCACATGGTGTGACTTTCTTGCCACGATCGCAGCAGTGGTTCGGTTGCAGCCACACACACGTATGGCATACACATACGTACATAGTTTTTGTGAATGGTATGGAACACTGTTAAACCACTTTTACACGACTGTACAGGGACCACTACTGTGGGATTTGCACCACCAGAAATATGAAATAATTAAATCAAAAGTTAGTACAGTTGTGTGTGCTGTTGTGTGTCAGAGCAATGGCGGTTGTTTGTTTACTTTTCTAATGGAATTTTATTGTGGCATAATAGATCAGTCTATTAATAGTTCAAACACCCATTATGTTATTGGTCTTCAACAGCCATGTAGGTGACGTGTAAACTCTCAAGGAATTTCTTATTTTTCATGTTCCAAAAAGCAACGATGAAAATATGTATTTTTATTTTGAATGATAGTTCATTTTGAAAATAATAACTTGATGACAACTTCTGCTGTAAAGGGAAGAGGTCACATACAGTGAAAGAAATTGCTGTTCTCCTCGCATCAAGATAGTAATTTTTGTTTTTCTTGCTACATTGTTATTCTTCGATAAGTCTATGATAGGCAATTCTCATGGGATAGCAGTCATTTCATTGCACATTAATACTAGGGCATTGCTAAGAAAGAAATACATGCACATGCTCAAATAATCACAACAACTCCACAAAAGTTACCAAGTCATGACTCGTTTTTTCTATTTTTGTTAAACTGCAGCTTTATTTACACTAGGACTATGATGTAAAAACAGTTGGATCTACACTAAAACAGTTCTGAGAAAAACCCTCACAAATTTACCGAAAAAATTGTCAGATTACGTTTTCTTTTATGTTGTATTAATGAAGGACATGATTTATTTATACTTTTTATTTGGCTAAATTTAATTTGCCAAAGACCGGAATTTGTTTGGTTTTTTTTTTCTTGTCCTCTCACTACAAGCAAAGGCATGAAGAATAAGAAATGTCAAAATAATTTTTTTTCATTTTTGATCTCTGATATCATATACACGTTTGGAAACAAATAGTTTACTATATACATCCATGTGATTTACTTTTGATTAGTTATTCCGATTTATTTCATAATGACTGTGTTTTCAGTTCAGTACAGCATAAACTAGAAAAAACAAATACTTCTCTCCTATTCTATGAAGCAAAAATATTGAGGTTATAAAAGTATTCCTTTTGACGAACAACTTGAATAGTTGATACCAGCGTCTTACCAAAGTAAAAACACAAGCACTGTAAGGAAAGTGACAGTAGGGTGAAAGTATGAATAGTAGGGACTGGTAAATATTCAGTCCCCACAGCTTACCCCTTACACAACTACCATCCTAAACTCCAGAAAATAAGAAAAACAAAGTTTAACAAATGAAATAAATGGGTCACATAATATGACATCAACTTAAAAAATAGTTTATGCTTTATTTCACAGTGTCATTTTTTTATTTTTAAATGCGAGCAAAAATGTTTATTTTATTTTTTTTAATGCAATTTTGGATTCTTAACACAGTTGTCTCCCTACTTAAAATGTGAGGTGGCGAAGTCTGCCAGGCTTTTTGATACTGAGCATTGCTTTAAATTAATTTTCATTCAACAACGCTGTTAAATGAAAATGCGCAAAATGTACAGTTTGGAACCATTGGAGTACACATACATCCATTCAATCAGAATATTTTGTCTCAGGAAGGCGGACGGCACCATCTTGATGAAAGTAAACACGGTGACAAAGATTTAGTTCACTTTCCCGAGAATTCTCTTCCTGCGATCACCCAGGATGACCCTGTGAAGAAAACAGAATAGTTGTTTGAATGGTACCCTGCATGCTTGTCAATTGTAACAAATAACAAAATCACTCTAGGCACCAATCTATTTGGAATAGAGCCTCGCTGTGGATCTCATGGACTTGCTTATAAAATACCTGCTTGATGCAAAATTGGTATTTAGAGTGGTTTTTATGAAAGTGAATGAGCGTTTCTACCTATCGATACAGATGATTGTTATTAACAAGGTATGACTAACAGGACTTTCTTGATTTTGTGTAGGAATTTGAAACTTGTGTGTACAAAACCAGTAAACTTTTTTTTAAAAGTCCAATCAAATTTCCAGTTAACATCTATTACAAATTTCTAGTGTCGGCAAACGTGTGCACTTGTAAATGTCTACAGCTTATTTTAAAAAGACCTGAGTAGTACTTGTAAAAAAAAACACAAACCATTGAAAGTAATTGTTTGAGGAAACAATGTCTTGAAAACTAATATTTTGTATTATTGTCTACATTTTCCATTATTTCTTGAAATAACAAAGTGTCAGTCAGTACAAGTTTTTTGTAGTTGCCATCGCTGTCCAAATACACTTTGGTAAGAAATTTATCACCCTTTTTTTTTATTTGAAGACTGCTAGACTTTACCTGTAGAGCAGGGCAGCCAGGAGAGAGCCCACTACTGGACCAACCCAATACACATAATGCTCGTCCCAGTAACCAGAGCAGATAGCCGCTGCAAACGATACGGCTGGGTTGAATCCTCCTCCAGATGTGAAGTAGCTAAAGAAATTGTGGGGCAAAAATAAGAAGAAATAGTTGTGAAGTTAGGTGGGGGAATCATTAGACATATAGTGTTAGCCAAGGGTTTCTGTTGAACACCCTATTGTGGCCATCTCTCTCCCAGTGGCGTAACCAGACATTTTCATTTGGGGAGAAAGTGGGGGAGACTTTACTTGATTGGGAGGGGGAATGTGTATCAAACCATTCTCATTTGTGCATTTTTTTATTTCATTTTTTGGCCCCCTCCCCCCGGCTATGTTGCTGTTCTCTCTGTATCTATAATTTAATTGCAGACCTGTGATTGTCAGGATTTGTACCTAAAAACTCTTTTCCTTTACACTTTCTAGTAACACATAAATCGATACTTTTTGTAAAAACACCCAAACCTCTAGTTTTAAATTTGAGGTGATGTAACGCATTCATAAAATCTCCACAACATAACACCCTGAAACTTGGGGGTTAGAGAGAGTAGTTCCACACCAGATGAAGACTTTACATTTCTTTTACAATCACATCACTTTAAATGTAGGAATCGAGCAATCTGGACACCCTGGTTTGGCAAGTTGGTACACCCTGTTTCTAGCTAACACCTTGTCACTGGGTGATAGTGTTTGCTCTGCATAAATCACACTCACGTAGCAATGACAGCAGCAGACACACCCATCCCATAGGCAAGAGGAGCCTTGAGAGGTTGACGGTCATCAATGTTATTGAGCAGGTAACAAAGATAGATGGCCATAGACACGATGATCTCGATGATGATGACTGAGTGGATACCAAACTGCCAGGTGGATGTCTTCTGGTACTCGTTGAACTCATCAATGCGACGGTTGCCTCGCAACATTGAGGCACCACCATGGATCTCAGCATATGAGCCCCATTTAGGGATGACCATCTTGTGTGGAAAATGGACAGACATAGTCACAGAATAATCATACTTGTTTTTTCATGAAATCCAAAAGTTTAAACTTAAAGGGCCAACTAATTAATTGAATGATAATGGTTTGTTGTAAAACAATTAAAAGTTATCAAGAAATATTTGCAGTGTTTGGGATTTTTCTTATTTTGCAAGATACAAGATGAATGTACATTGTACATATACAAACACAATTGTAAACTTTTAAAAAGTAACTTTTTAAAAAAGGCATGAAGATGTGGAGAGGTTTTGTGGATAGGAGAGCAGATACATGTCGAAAATATAAGTCGTTTTGTCATCTTGAAACAAAATACAATTGCTTTAATATGAGACACCGTACCTTGACAAAGGCTGAGCCAAGAATAGCCCCAACAATCTGCACGGGAAGGTAGATAAGCCCCACAATCAGCCTGGTGCCACCGCACAAAATTGACGCCACGGTCACCGCCGGGTTGAAATGACCGCCGCTATAAACATAACAATTAAAATCGATAATAATTTACGATTCTTGAATTCCGTGTAGCTCTAATATTTCCCTGATTATCAATAATGTGCCCTCTCAAAAACAAAGTGTTAAATCAACACTTAAATTGTTCGGTCAGTGACAACACTTTGAAAGAGTTAAATGTAACTCAATTGAAGAGTTGAATTTACACTATTAAAAGTTAAATCTCAGCTTCTGAAACACTAGTTTGACACTTGAATCTAATTTTATAAAAGAGTTGTCACTGACCGAACACTTTAAATGTTGATTTAACACTTTCATCGTTTTAGAGGGTGTTTTTAAAAAATAGATCAACGTGGAACTGCGCCCGCCGTGAATGGTTTTGTTGCCCTTGGTACTCTAATATCAAAAAGCAAGGCAAACAATAAGCACTATAACAACTTTGGGAATGCAATAAACGTTGAGCAGGATTGATATTCATCCAAAAGATTGTTTTATAAGTGCCAGTCTAAAAGCCTACTGATTATGAATTTCATATCAGTGCCAATCCTCCGTAGAAATATTTATATCTGAAATATTGTCAAAGTCGAGAAAATAGATTTTGAAGACCCCGATTTTAATTTCGATTGTAACAATCAAAATTAAGGACAATGTGTTTACATGCTGAAAAGTGTGCACAGTTTTTCACTACTCTCCTGACTCGGACGACGGATTCAGCCCAAATTTTCACAGGTATTTGTTCACATATTGAATCACACAAAGTTAAGTAAGATCACTGCACTATCAGCTTTACCAATCCTATATTTTATGTTTACGCTGGAACATGGAGCGCGTGAGTCCACAAACAAAGTGCCAAAGATTGGTGGAATTTATTTGACTCGTCCTCCTGTAAGTTTAAACCAAAATAGTGATGCATAACTTGCGGACTTTTTAAGTTGTAAAATCTATTAAAGCTATCATTATTGGAATTTAGCTGTTAGTGTTGGTAATGTTCAAATTTCTTATAGGCCTATGTCCTACCAACCTGATCTTGACGAAAGCGGTACACAAAACGGCAATTCCAAACCCATGGACGATGCCTATCGCAAACAAATTGTTGACGGTGATGGACAAACACGCCACAAAAGTGTACAAAAAGGTACCGGTAAATTCGGCAAAGACGGGCTGGACAAACCGCTCCCAGACGTTCAAGTCCTCCTCATCCTCAACCTTCGGAACTTTGATGGTGATAGGCTTTTGCATTCTGTTTTCGGTTCGCAGACTGTCTGCTTTAGGACCAAAACAAAACGCGGGTAGAAGAAGAGTTTGCGAATGTTGGCAACAAAATACAATTAAAATGGCGTAGCCGTTCGATGATGCTTGAGCGGAGGATGCTGAATGAGAAAGATAACAAGTGTTAGTCTTCCCAAACCAGTCGCTATTGTAATTTTCAATGGAATATCACCAATCTATTTCTATCGTTTGTAATGTATAAAGTGGCTTGTTTGTGCAACTACCTTGATCGCGATAACGTCGGTTTATGTTTGCACATCTCTGATGCGTCATGTTAAAAATAGTTGTTCAAACAATGAAATGAACCAATGGCTGGCGTCTGTTGTGTGTCTGGTATGCACGACTGGGTACCCTCCCTGCCTGGTACACAACCCGCCATTTCAAGAAGTTAATTATTAACACGTGGTTCACATAGCTATCTGTTAAACTTTGTACTTGCTGTTTACTATCGACCAAACAGCACAGACAACGAATCATACTGGACGAGATCGTGCTCTTGAAACACTGTTTACTATGCAGATTTGAGACTTGTATTTTGCACTAGAGAGAAAAATCAAGGGCAAATAAATAATTGTTGTTATGCTTTATTCACAGAATGTTTGGCCTTCCATACCACATTTCTCGTTAATATCACTATCAAAGCTGATGAACCGGGCGGTTATAGAACACCCGTTTCCGCCCCCCCCCACGCCCACCTCCTCCTGGCCCCCTGCAAAAAATAAAAATTAACGGTCTTCTTAAACAGCGCCACCAGTCACTTCAAAATGGTTAGGTAGTCTGGTATACAAACTCTTATGGTTACGTAAATACTACGGTGGTGGAGGGCTATTTGCTAGACATATGCTACCTAACACTGTACAGCACTGGTGATTACTGATTACATGAACTGTGTGTGTGAAGATCTGGCTCAATAATACATCAAAATGTCGGGTATCTTGAGAGGAATTATCTCCCGATCGGTACCAACTGTGAGGACAATGATCTTCCAGAAACGTGGAATTAGGGCAAATAAACCAGAAACGCCTCTTACAACCATGGTAGGTGAAAATAATTGGTTTTCTTTTCAGCCATTCGTACTTGAGTTTGCAATTAAAAAGTCAACTCGTCCTAAAACTTGGTCAACTATCCTTACTTTACACAGTTACACTCAGTACACTGTGGCCTAGCGTCATACATTTGTGCCTATACGCTGGACTACCTCCGCTTCTTGGCCCAACGAACCCTGTTCTCTAAAACCAGACATCAACTTTCAAATCGAGACTTACTTTTTTGGGCAATTTTTTCCCTCAAGCTCAATCAATGATCGCTCGCCTCACTTGTTGTATCATATCAGCAGACATGTCAGACTCGTACTCAGTTCAGACTCAGAGACAGAGTCTGGAGAAGATTGATTGTTGGTACTATTAAATGCCTGTTATTTTATCATTGACATCTAGAGAAGCCAGTTGGCAATTTTCCAGCTATTTTGTTGAGTCTTGTTGTAAATTGGGTAATTTTGGGGAAACAATGTATCACACCATCATAGCAAATTACCATCATCACAGCGTAAAGCCCTATGCTTTCCTGGGGCGCTAGTACGACTGTCCTAGTCAAAATTAAAAAAAAAAAAAGGGATTACAGCGCCCCAGTTACTGGGTCTACATTGTAGGTGAAACCCACTCCTGTGGCGAAAGATTTTTGACATCGGGTGTGCATGTTGCATTACAGGCCTGATTGCTTCATTCTTGAAAGGGCAAAGGCACCAAGGCATTGTCTTGAGGAAGGGCACCTCTATGAGGAAATTGTAAATTTCTATTGGAACATTTCAGGGGCACCAAGGCAATGACCAGGGGCAACGCAGGCAATCGCCTCCATTGCCGCAGTGAAGAATTGGTGGCCCATCCCCTAACGGGTGGGGAAGCTGCTTTTAACCAACTAAATATGTCTGCTTACCTCTTAGCTTCCCTCCAGTGCTTTGGATGTTGAAGTTACTAATCTTTTTAAAGGCTTTTGCAAATAATCATTTTCAATGTGCTCTGACTTCTCTGTTGCATCGCGGCCATTTTTAATACCCACAATGTTAACTCATGTTTAAATATTATTCACAGGAGAATGTAACCGGAATAGCAGTCATTTCATTGGGATGCTTAGCCATACCCTGCTGGATCATGACACATCTAGAGGATTACAAGGCTCGTGATGAGTGAGGAGCAACGAGCGAGTTTAAAGTGGGTGTCTACGAGTCTTCATTAATTACATCATGGAAATCAACCAACAAACTTAACAGAATTAGCCAGCATTTGAACTTAGCTTTACAGAGTGTTACTCGACCTTCACCCCAGATCTATTGTTCCAGCAAGCAATGGTTAACCCTGGATCTTCATCTGTCTTGAACTACACCTTCATTAACATACTTGCAAACTCATGAGTAGGAGAAGCTTCACAGCATCAAATTCAAAACGCTCAACAATCTACAAGACTAGCCAACATCCTGGAGATCATCAAACACAGAAAACTGAAAACTGCTGTTCTTCATCTCTTACTTTTTATAAACAATAAACACCTGCTGTATTTTTAAATTAAGAGGACCATTTGCTACACTTTCAAAGCAGTATTAGTTAAGTCAAAACATCAGAATCATGTTTCATAATCAATTTTGTTTTAAATTGACTATAATCTCTTTTTTCACCTCCATATACAATCCTTTTATTCATGTACTTACATACATTTCTGCAGCATGCACAGAGTGACAAGTCCGCAAGTCTAAAGTTCATAAATGACAAGTCCAAAGCTACTTAGCAAAACAAATCTGCTAAGCAAAGAAAACTTACTAAATGATGAAATACATTGTACCCCAAAAAGCCATGTAAAGTACATTGCCCTTGGCTGGTTGCAGGCTACACATAAATTGTTTTTCTTGGCAGTATTTGTTTTTTCTCAGCAGCTTTGTTATAGTATGGAAACTGTTAATGTTGACGCATTGTGTTTTAACCCTCCTACTCTTTGACCATTAAATATTCTCTGCCATGGTTTTGAATGATGGATGCACTGTGCATGCCACCCCTGCCTTGGGAATGCATACTACACAGTACACAGTTTTTGTCACCATACATAAACATGCAGTTGATGGTTTTAAATAATTGTTCAACTCACTGGAAAATTTTACCAAAAATTGGAGAGTTAGTGAAAGGAACATTACAATCATTATTGGATAATATTTGTAACTGCAAAACATCTATAAACTGTGGGCGTGACAGCTTTAATACACTACATAAGTCAGTCACAAAAGAAGTTGAAAAACTATCACCGGTAGTCTTTACATTTTCAATTCATCATGTTTTATAAAATTTTAGATAAAACAAGAACACAAAATCATGAAAAGAACGACTGTATTTATTGGTCAAAATTGATCAATCTATATGTAAATCTCACGAGGCATTCAAGCAAATAATTTACTGGCAAGCACGGATCATGTTAATGTGTAATTTTAGAGTTATAAAGATTGTGGAGACTTTGCTTTACTGTGTGTTTAATTGACAATAGTTTGCATGAATTTATTGTTTGACTAAAATTATTAAAGGATGTGTGTGTATGAAATCGATTGTGTCGCAGTTTATTATCATATCTTCGTTGTTGGTTTTATCAAAAATAAATTATAAAGATGGGTCCAGCTTTAGTAATAAACAGACTTGTAAAAAGTATTTCATAATTTCTGTCTCGGATAAGCAGGCAAGGTGTAAATGATACTTGAAAGAGGGTTTTGAATGCATTTTCTAAATCAAAAGAATCTAATAGAATACTTTACACTGCAGTTTCATTATCAGCAAATGACATGTAAATGCACAGACATAAAGGTTTGTGGCTTCTAGCGAACGCCCTCTATGGGTGGAACTGTCGAACCGTGTATGCAGTGTTAACGCAGAGGGCGCATTATTAAAAAGAATTCCCCGGCCACGCCCCCGTTTTGAGAAGCTGCATTTTGATTGGACTAAAGTAAAAGTTGATGTTGGTGACTTGCAGTGATCGACGATTACGTGGGGTCTGTGTGCGTGCGCATTATTTGTCGATATGTTCACCACTAGAGGGCGCCAAACCGGACTAGCAAGTCTTTTAAAACCTGCGCGCGCAACACAGCAGATTTTCAACGAGGACGAACATGTGACAAAAAATGGGCAAGGTAAATTTCTATTTTTTCTTCATTTATAAGAATTGTTCCTTCATTGCAATACAGAATAACATATCTTCAGGTGTCCCTTGTTCAAAAAATTAAACTTATACTCTTGCATAGCTTCACAGTGTACCAACAAATTACGAGTTTTTATGTTTTGCCACCAGCGAAAATATTTCGAAATGGCAGACTTACCCGCCAAAGACTGCATTGTCTGTTTCCATGTTTGTTTTGCTCGGTAGGAGGTAGTATTGCGAGGTGGTCCGCAGGCATGCTTTTCAAGGTTGCATTTCACCCCAGTATATGAACTATTGTAGGCAGGTAGGAGTTTTGGGCGTTTCTTCTTTTGAAGTCCTTTTCGTCTGTTTATAATAATTTTATCGGTCGTACTACTTAGCTTAGCGCCCCAGCCCAGTCATAGATAAAATAGGCATTTAATTAATTGTACTCGCGATCATTTTCTGTCCTCCAAATCGATGTTTTAAGCCCACTAAGGTGCAGCTGTTACAAGCTGCGTTTTACTACTAATACTATAGTCACGTGATACTCAACGACTGTTTCCCTATGTGTAAAAAGTCGTATTAACGCTGCGAGGATTGCATGTTCGCTGATGCCCTGAGTTGCATGTTGTTTTGCGCAGTCAACGCAGGATACCAGCTGTGGAGTGTTGGCTGTTGACAGTGCTAGTTGAAACATACGCTCCCTCTGTGTAGCCAGTGTGGGGGGGGAGGTGAAACTACACAGCTGGTATCCTGCGTTGATATCTTGAGAAGCCAGTAGGCGATATTCCAGCAATTCTGTTGAGTCTTTGTTGAATTTTGGCAAGTTTTTGAACAGGGTATCACAGAGTCGTTTTAAATCTACTTGGTCATAATTCGTCACAGCGCCAACACATATAACGGACTGGGGCTCTAGTACAACCGATAAAATGTCAAAATCTCAAAAAAAGGAGTACAGTGCCCCAGTTACTGGGTCTAGGGCAATTCCATGCCCAGGCCCCAGGTCAGCCCATGGTAACTTTTTTGTACATAAGCTGAAGCACTTTTGACACATTATTCAACCATTGTTAAACTTACAAAAATGTATCTCGAATTTTTCTTCGAATTTCTCGAGCATCCGCCAACTACACATGACATGAAATGGATGCTAGAGTTGTAGGCAAGTCGACCGATAGTCATAAGCCATTTATGCTATGACCAAATGGCATGGCGTAACACGCAAGCATCACAGTGGGATATCAGAAAATAATTGACGACTTCATAACGTTGTGTATGGAGATCTATTCCATTGGCCAGCATCAACTGCATGGCATTAGGCCTTAACAAACTGTATAAATGTTCCTTTTTACTGCTGATTTTTGAGTAAATAATGAAAACATTTTTAAAGAATGACATTTTTTGGCGATACTTTTAAAGTATGTGGACGGTGTACGCAAATGTGAAACTTTCATTTCTATGGCCTTAGAGGTAGCGCAGTATTGACATTTCTTATCTTGCGACACACAATGAGATTTTTCAAATGAATGTTGCTTCCTCCCAACAAGCTAGCTGAGCTTCAAATCACTCTTACCAGTCGATAAATTACTCTTTTATAAAAAAAAAATAAGTATGCAAAAACATAGTACGTCGGTTTTTCCAGAAACCAAAAAGATTCAGAGCATGGTTATCAGCAGTGTTGGTGACTTGGACTTAAGTCTAACTCAAGTCACCAAATTTTGTGGCTTGCGACTTGACTTGACTTGAGGCAAAGTGACTTGTGACTTGGTTGTTTTGTTTTCAAAGATATTACACAGTGAATTGAAAAACACAAGTTGTAGTTTGATTTCTAGTTAGAAATAAATTTGAAGTTAGAAATTATCGCTCAGAACAAATTGTTTTGTTAAGTTTTTTCTGTGAGGGCGACAGGGCACTGTTGATTTGATCTGCCTATTGGTTGTTTTAACACTGACAACATCCTCAGGAAGATTATTCCACAAATTACATGTAATCAACAATTCGTTTAGTTTCTCGTGGTGCCATTCTTTGAAGAGTTTGAAGTTGTGTCCCCATGTGCTTACATGTATGTTGTGTGACATCGTGGAAACATTTTGTGGTTGGATATCTTCCAGGCCGTTCAAAATTTGGAAGGCCTCAATTGGATTGTCTCTCATTCTTCTCATTCTCTTATTTCTTATGCAGTGTCAACCATTTTCCTGATGCTTGATACCACTCAACTGTTTGCATCACTGCTAGTACACACATGACTCTCCCTGCAGTGTGAAGCATGCAAGCACATGGACAGGGAACAGCGTGTTGCAGCTACAACCTGAAGTTGCTCAGGTGAGTCAACAACTATAACTTTCTTTCTGTCAGTTGGTGCTTAGAAAGGCACATGGCAGAAAGTGTGGGTTTGGTCACTCAGTACATGTTTGCACGCTAATTGGAAGCAATTCAACTGCGCAGGTGCATAGGTAAATTACGGCTTTATTCAAGTAATCATCAAACATGCAAAAACTCAAGTATGTTTCCATGCAATTAAACATTGAATGATCCTTGTGAAGTGTTTAGAAATAAATTTGCCCTAGCGTTATGACCCCAAAACATTGTAATGTACAATCCTTTTACCGGTTAAGGAAATAAATTGGACCCTTGAAAAAGTCAGACCCCAACATGTGAACTAGTTTTATTCTGTACTTGTAGTGATGTGTTTTTTGTCTAGTAGTGAATGGTTGTCTTGAATAAAAAGTATTAACCCATTACTTGTCAAACAAGTATTATCTTGTTGAGTTTCCATTATTCATTTGATCAGACCAGACTTGATCCCTTGTGCAGAGTTGTTAAATAAATTTGTCCTGAAAATAATGTTCCCCCAAAATGTTTATGTGGTTGTTTCCTGTTTCAACTAATTTTTGTGTGATGTGTGTTTTGTCCAACTGTGAATGGGTCGTCTTGAAGGCAAATTTAACACTAGGTGCTTTTCTGTTGAGTTTCTCATGGACTAAGGCTACACCTAAAGGAAATAAATTTGCCCTAAATTAACTGACCCCTAAGAAGTGAATTGGTTTTATTCTCTATCAAATTATTGTTACTTATGTGATGCATGTTTCGACCAATTGGGAATGTTTGCCTTGCTGGCAAATTAGCACCAGAAATAGATGTAAATCTGACAATAAGCTATAAAACTACTGTAGTGTATTCAACTGTACTTTGTCCTATTTGTACTGAAGCTCATTCGTCGGTTTGTCAGAAATGCAATGATATTATTAGTCAAAAAGTTTGGTTTTTGCTTGTTTTATTTTGGGGGTTTTAGGGTTGAATTTCTGTTATTCGTTCGATCAAAGTATAAGACTTAGATGATGTACAATCCTTTTGCAGATCAAGGAAATCATTCTGACCACACTACATCCCCCCCAAGAAAAAAAAGCAGCTACAACAACAAAATTACCCCAACTAAGTGAAGTAGATTTAGTCCCATATCCACCTGAATTTCATTGAAGAAAGTGTCCGTCTTTGTATAATAATTTGGATTTTAAGCCCAAATAACACATTCTTGTCATCGGACCATCTAGCGTATCATTCTGTCAAAGTCCAAACATTCCAGTGTTGAGTATGGAGTAGAGAATTTTGGAGGGTGGGGGAGGGTCTCTAGCCAAAGACACTGGGGGTGATGGTTAAGCAAATAAATTTGACACTAAGCGCTTTCCTGTCGAGTTTCCATCATTTGTTTTCATCGTAAGGAAATAAATTTGTGCGGAAAGTAACTGAGACCCTGAAAAGTGTAGTTGTTTTTGTGTCAATGAGTTGAGTCAACCTTACTCAACAGTGCTGTAACCTGGACGCTCACCCCCCAGCAGAAGACCTTGGATGGGACGTACACTGTGCACCACCATTATGCCTTGGTTGTGTCATGGGTTGGCCATATGAGAAACACCAGCCTCTACAACAGTCCACCAAAAGTATCGGACAAGCCTCAGATTGTAAGCCTCAGATGAGATTTGCATGGCCCCGTTTTTGGCAAGCTTAACTGGCACCCTCCTCTCACATGGCAACCGAACCAAGGAAATGCCTCCAGAGGCAAGAGAAGATCGGAAGACCTACATTGACGTTCTGATGAGAGACACAGGAGTCCCAAGAATGAAGACCTGTGCTCCCATGACGGACCGATCTGACTTGAAGGAGAGGATCAGATGGGCCGGTGTTGATGGAGGACCTCCACTAGCCACGCCCTCATTTATTTATTCTGTGTCAAATTCAAACAAATTGTGAGCCTATTAAAGGTCCTACATATGAATTAAAAAAAATTCAAGTTTAAACTATAATGTATGTTCATATTAACCTATAAATGTAAGTTTGTTCAAAATTTGTTGGACACTATATTGCAAAAAAGTTAGGTGTGCAATTTTTCTGGAGAGTGGAATATAATTAATTTGCCTGTAGATTTTTTGTTATGTTTAGTTAGTCAAAAGACTTGCATGTTTTCAAAGGAAATTAACACCGGATATTGTTTGCTTTTTTAGTTTAATCTGTTATTCATTTTGTTGTACATCAATAAGACCCAGAAAACGCTTTCTTCGCTCAGTGTTTGTCAGTTGATTTGTCTGTGAACTGCAGTGATCAATAAATGTAACATTGAATTAAATTGAATCATGGTGTTTGACTGTTACATTGAGGGAGCAATCCCTTAGCAGCCAACTGCATTTGGTGAACGGACTGGAAATTCAAGAACGAGATGGTGTAGGACTGATAATGATCCAGCTTTGCTCAGGTGTATTCAAGCATTCATCTGGAGTGAACATAAGCCACTGATGAATGCATAGAGTGATGCAAGAGATGGAGTTGATGCTAAGTCTATCATCCCACCGGAGTGATGCAGTATGACTGTTCAGACCTGGATGAGATATGAAGGACGACCTAATGACAACATGTATCATGAACACAGTCACTCTCCAGAAAGGAACACAGCCACACAGATCCTACAGATCATAGACCAGGAAAGATGCCTTGAATTGCTTTGCAAAGATGAGCTACCAGCAAGTGATGTTGTGAAGATCATGACAAAGACTTGATGGCCAGGACAGATTGAGACAATACTTGATGACAACGAGATGAGATTTAAAACCCAAACTTCATGAGTCATTCAAAGTCAACTGGAGGATTTCATCGCCGTTTTCACAAAGTGCAACTTATAAAAAAGTACGGTATTTTGGCACATTTTGGATGTTGTCATTGACACCAACATTTTCCCCCAAGTTTCAAGTCATAAAACATCATAGTTTCATATTGAAACTAATAAGCACAAGTATAATATTACCACAATTACAGTTTTTAGTTTCCACGAACAGATATTTTACAATGAAGTGCATAATGCTAGCACAGTGCCAGAAATGAGTGCTTCACCTTCTTTACATTTTCACGTAGAGACAATTGTTTGAAGTAGATAAGTTTGAGTTTTCACGACTATCAAATTGGTGTTTACGCATTGGTTTGTATTTGACGCGCTACACCAGTGGCGTAGCGGGGATCGTGGGGGGATGGGCCTTTGGGGACATGTGCCCCCAAACCAAATTTCCAGTCCCCCCAGGTGCCCTTCTTAACAAAAATCATCCACACTCACTAGGGAAACATAGGGCTCACTTTAGTCACTAGCCCAGTGTGCAAACACTAAGAGTGCTGCGGGCTAGCCAAACTTGCTTCTTTAGGTAGTCCTACAACAGGCTAATGATACAAGGAACCTGTTTGTGTGAAACTGTTTTTTACATTCTCAAAAAGAATCACTCAGGTTGGTCATAACTTTTACACATACAGCTGACTGGAGGCAAGTAACAGAAACACAACTGTGCAAGGCCCGATGTATCCAAATGGTAGACTTGTAGACTGCTCAGCCATGATACTTGTAATTGTTCCATTTGCCCTTCATATAATTCCTGATTTTTACTCAGAAGATAAACACACACACAAATTCTTTCTACCTCTAGTTTTCTGCATTCCATATGGTTGTCTTTGAGTCTTTTTTGTTGTATGATTCTTTGCAGGTGATATGCGGACAATCTTCATGGACTGGAATGAGGCAAAGTCTTTATCTTGTATAGCTTTACAGGTTATTCACATATGTGTGTATGCTGTTTGGTAATCATTTCAGAGTTCAAAGTCTGGGTTTTAAAGATTATGGGAAAGTCCCCAAGGATGCTTCATGTTTAAAACAATCAATACAAATTCTTAGCTTTTGGTAGTTTAAATCTAGCATGCCATTTGCTAGATTAGTTTCATTCTGAGAGCTCACTGATATAAAAAGTTCATACCAATCCTTGAGAGACCTGTTTCAGGCTTTGACATCCCCCAAAAATTTGATTTCAACAATCAAAACAATGCAACAACATTGCTACATTCAACATAATCTCAATATGCAATAGTTCCCCCAAACATTTTGTTGTTGTTTCCATTAACCCTTACAGTTCCAATTCCTTCTAAATCCAATTGCCAGTGAAGGAATTCGAAGGAACTGGGCCCTCAGGCCCAAACAACCAGTGCTTATCTTAGGATCAGGCATTCCAAGAATGTCCGAGTCCAAATAACTTCGTGTGGTGTGACATGGGTGAAGAAAATATTGAAGGAATCGGGTTACGTGCTAGCCAAACTGCCTAGTCTGTAAGGGTTAATGGTTTTCTTTATTTAGTTTTAATTGAAAGTAATAGTTATGTTTTAATGACGAGAATAATTAAAACACTACATGTTGCAAATTGTGCAATTTGTTTGAGTTGCAGAAAGACTTACCATCTCCAAAGATCTACACGTCAACAAGTAGATGTCCAGACTAGCCAGTGATCACAAAGCGGCATTTTCCATCAAAAGGTGAATTCCCAAAAAGTAATCTAAAATATTTACACCCTGTCCAAATTGGAGCTCTTGTAGCAATACAATTTATTCAAAGATATTTGTAATTTGTTTGTCAATCATTTGGCAGGGCTAGGTTGTGTTGTTTCTGTTGGATTTAAAAGATTTTAGGAAAGTCCCTTAAGATGCTTCAAGTTAAACACAAATATCAAAATAAATTCTTTTTCGATTTTGGTATGTCATTTGCTGGATAAGTTTCATTCTGAATGAGAGCTCACTGATGATAAAGTTCATACCAGCACCAAGCCTCGACAGAACTGTCACAGGCGTTTGACGTCCCCCAAAAATCACAGTTGCTTTACAATCAAAGTATCTTGAAATGCATGAGTTTCTCCAAACAGAGTTTCTTCTGCTGTTGAAAATGATTTGTTTTCACATATTTTTGGTTGAATAAATTTATCTGAATCAAATTCTTTTACTGATGGATAATTTTTTTAAACACTAAAGGTTGCAAGTTGTGCGATTTGTTTGTGTTGCAGTCAGGCTTGGCATCTCCACAGACATCTACCCGTCAACAAGTAGATGTCCAAGACCAGCCTAAGATAAATGAGCTGCACTCTCCAGTAAAAGGTGAATAACCAAAAAGTGATTAATAATATTAACACCGGCAGCCGATTTCACAAAAATGCGGAAGTCCACATTTTATTGTGCAAGTTGCCTAACTTATGCACTAAAGGTTCTACAAGTTTCGTGTAGCTTTTACAATTCATTTAAAGATATTTGTATGTTTTGGCAATCATTTTAGAGTTGAAAGGTAGGATTATGTCTTAAAAGACGTCTTCCCATCAACGAGTAGATGTCCAAGATTGTCCCATGATAAGGAGCTCCAGTTATAGGTGGATTCCCCCAAATTATACTTTTGATTTTTTTTTAACCCTGGTCCCAAATGTTGCTCTGTAGTAATTGTGCAGACTTTATGTTGTTATTCTTGTTCAAGCAGAAATTGATATCAGTTGTTTTCCTTGTAGCATTACGATTCCTTTAAAGATTGTAATTTGTTTGGCATTCAATTAAACATTTTTTTAGAGGTTTTACAGATTTCGGGAAAGTCCCTCGATGATGCTTCATGTTAAACACAAACTCAACACAAATACTTAGCTTTTAGTATTTTAAATTTCGGTATGTCATGTGCTAGATACGTTCTATTCTGAGAGAGACCTCACTGATGATCAAGTTCATACCAGTACTAATCAAGAGAACTGTCACAGGTATTTGGCATCCCCAAAAATCTCTGTTGCTTTAATATTTTGATTGCAACAATCTAAATAATCCTGAAATGCATTTGTTCTTTCAAACATTTTGTTGTTACTTTCAATTTTGATATACTACTTTTTTTCTTTTTTCTTCTTTTTTGAAAACAATGTAAAAGCAAGTTATATGTCTGAAACTAACTGTTTTAATGTTGGTTTTCTTCACTTGTCTTTGATTGAATATATGAAGAAGAAAAAAGAAAGATTAAAGCAATTTATCTGAACCTAAGTGTTTTGCTGATGGAAAATGTTTTGAACACTAAATATTGCAAATTGTGCCGTTTGTTTGTGTTGCAGTCAGGCTTAGCATCTCCGAAGACATCTACCCGTCAACAAGTAGATGTCCAAGACCAGCCTACGATATGGAAGCTGCACTCTCCACTAAAAGGTGAATAATGAAAAAGTGATTTGAAATAAACCTAGTCCCAAATAAAGCTCTCTTGTATTTGCACTCTGAAATCTCCAGTAAACGATGAATAGCCAAAAAGCGATTTCAAGTACCTAAAGAAGCTTCATGTTATACACGGATATTAAACCAAATTCTTAGATTTTTGTAATTTAAATTTGGTATGCCATTTGCTAAAGAGACCTCATTGATAATAACTTCATACCAGCACCAATCCTCAAGAGAATTGTCACAGGCATTTGACTTCCCCCCAAATCACCTTTGTTGCATTTTTGATTGCAACAGTCGAAATAATCCTGAAATGCACAAGTTTTTCCAAACAGTTTTTTGTTACTTACAATGTTATTTCCTACATTTATTTTTGATTGAAAGTATAACAAAATCCGAAGGTAAAAGCATACTATAAAGTATATTGTTGCTCTCTGAAACTAACTGTTTTAATTACAGTCGAGTCAGGCCTAGCATATCTAAAGACATCTACCCGTCAACAAGTAGATGTCCAAGACCAGCCGGTTATAAAGGAGCTTCACTCTCCAGTAAAAGGTGAATTCCCCAAAAGTAGACTTTCAATATTCACCCACTGGTCCCCAATGAAGCTTTGTAATAGTTGTGCAGACTGCATGTTGTTGCTCTTGTTTAAACAGAAGTTGATATCAGTCATTTTCTTGTCGCATTCAAACTCATTCAAAGATTGTAATTTGTTTTCGCATTCATTTCAGAGTTGGACATTTTTTTACAAAGATTTTGGGAAAGTCCCTTAAACTGTTCCATGTTAAATACAAACTCAATACAAATTCTTAGTTTTTGGTATTTTAGATTTTGGTATGTCATTTGCTGGATAAGTTTCATTCTGACAGAGAGCTCACTGATGATCAAGTTTGTACTTGCACTAATCCTCAAGCGAGGATTTTCTTGTAGCATTACATTTCCTTCAAAGATTGTAATGCATTGTTCTTCCAAACAGCTTTTTGCTGCTAACAATTTTGTTTTCTTAATTTATTTTTGATTGAAAGTATGACAAAAACCTCAGGTAAAAGCAATTTATCTGAAACTGACTGTTTTAATGATGGATAATGTTTAGAACACTAAATAGTGCAAGTTGTCCTTGTTGTTTGTGTTTCAGTCAGGCTAAGCATCTCCAAAGACATCTACCCGTCAACAAGTAGATGTCCAAGACCAACCAGCCCACGATAAAGGAGCTGCACTCTGAAAGTAAAAGGTGAATTCTCTAAAAGTATACTTTCAATATTTACCCCTGGTAAAAGGTATTGGTGATCCCCCCAAAATCACAGTTGTGGCTTATTTTGATTGCAACAATCAAAATAATCCTGAAAATACTAGTTCCTTCAAACCTTTTGTTGCTGCCTTCACTGGAGGTATTCTTTTAATTTTGTTTCTGTTATTATTTTTGTTAAAATTGAAAATATATAAAAAGGTAAAAGCAATTGATCAGAGTATAACTGTTTTATTGATGGGTAACATTCTTAAACACTGAACGTTTCAAATTTTGCAGTCTAACATCACTCTGCTAATACCAGAAGAGCAACTACATTTGCATATTATTTCTTATACTGACAGGTATTATAGCTAAATATTTTATACAATAGCGCCCTCTGCTGTCCTACTCACAGTCCCCAGCGGCATGTTTGCCTTGTGAGTAGCCTCTTTTCTCTTAGTGGCACGGCGGGTAAGACGTATTTACAATATTATAACTCGTTTTGTATTACTCAAGATTGCCAGAGAAGTCTGTAATGAAAAGAGAAGTTAAACAGTCTTCAACGCTGCGCTGCAGTCTCCCATCCAGCATCTGCAGCCACAGTCCGCTGCAGGTGCTGGCAGTTCCATTGGCCATGTAGGGGACCCGCCATGGTCTCCGTCTCTGCCCAACAGAAAGGGCGCTCCGCCAAGGGTAAACTAAAATCACACTCCTGTGCTGGTCCGCCAACCTTAAGATGGGTCATGGTAAACATTGCTCTGACAGGGTCATTACAACACCCTCTAAAACATTAAAATGGTTACAATTATCTGTAAACTTGACCTTTCAGAGCCAGCGATGTAGCTTTTTTTGATTCCTGAAAAGTGCAGAGAGAATCAGCTCTACTGACATCTTGAAGGCTACAGGGTATGGAGAGCAACGCGTATGTAAACATCATCAAGACATCCTAGCAGTTCATCTAGGGATCATGAATGAACAACCAAGTCATTTGTTGTCATCAATAGTAAGATATTCTAGATGTGTTAGTTTGATGTTTGATGTTTTTTGTTATCGTCGTATAGTGGGCTGTTTTTGCAGCACTATACAGTTAATGTCTTGTAAATAAGTACACCATTGCAAGCAAGCACATACGCGTTTGTTGAAATTGGAGATCTTAGAGCCTTGGTGGTGCGGAGATTCGATTGGTGGGGCGGAGATTCCATTGGTGGTGCGGAGATTCGATTGGTGGTGCGGAGATTCCATTGGTGGTGCGGAGATTCGATTGGTGGTGCGGAGATTCAATTGGTGGTGCGGAAATCCAATTGGTGGTGCGGAGATTCGATTGGTGGTGCGGAGATTCGATTGGTGGTGCGGACATTCGATTGGAAGTGCGGGGATTCGATTCGGAATCGATGGTGGTAAACACGGAAAATTCCGAATAGTAAAAGGGACCTGGACACTTGCACGTGGCATGTGGGGTCCTACTGCCGGCCAGGGTGATAGCTTGATGTTGATCTTAAAGATGCATCAGGCTGCTCTACCGGGGGAGCATGGTGCTGGTGTGATCACAAATGGTTGGCAAACGGCAGTAGTCCCTAGTCTTGGCCGTGGGGCTAGTGGACCGCGTTACTACGGCTAGGGGACTGCTCCGGGGTTCTGCCTTGGGGTGGCGGACCGGACCCTGCCGAAAGGTGGGTGAAATGGCCCTGACGATCTGGAAAGCGTGTGGGGCTGGTATCCTGGGACCTGCTCGTGGTGGCCCTGCTTTAGACTAACCTAACCAGGATAAAATTGGCAAAATTGACAGCTGACTAAATTAAAATGCTTGCAATGGTGTACTTATCAAATATTTTTAAGTAAAGTTGTAGCACTTAAATGACTAACTTAAGAGAAAACTGCATAAGCTTTTGTAGAAACAACTACTTCTTCAGATGCAATGGAGAAAAAAAATCATCAACAAAAATTAAATACTGGCGGTGGGCAAGCAACCATAGACCACGTGACTGCATGGATAGAGCACCCCTTGTGATCACCTACAACTCTCAACTTAAATCGCTGCGACACATCATCAATAAACTCAATGAACTCAACCCCATACTTGCCAATGAGCTTCTCTAGTACAGACCACGTGACTGCATGGATAGAGCACCCCTTGTGATCACTTACAACTCTCAACTTAAATTGCTGCGGCACATCATCAATGAACTCAATTAACTCAACCCCATACTTGCGAATGAGCTACTCCAGAACAGACCATGTGACTGCACAGATAGAACACCCGTTGTGACCACCTGCAACTCTCATTTTAAATCGCTGCGGCGCATCATCAATCAACTCAATGAACTCAACCCCATACTTGCAAATGAGCTACTGCAGTACAGACCACATGACTGCATGGATAGAGCACCCCTTGTGATCAACTACAATCCTCAACTTAAATCGCTGCGGCACATCATCAATCAACTCAATGAACTCAATGAACTCAACCCCATACTTGCAAATGAGCTACTCCAGAACAGACCACGTGACTGCACAGATAGAACACCCCTTGTGATCACTTACAACTCTCAACTTAAATCGCTGCGGCACATCATCAATCAACTCAATGAACTCAATAAACTCAATGATTTCAATGAACTCAACCCCATACTTGCCAATGAGCTTCTCTAGTACAGATCACATGACTGCATGGATAGAACACCCCTTGTGATCACCTGCAACCCTCAACTTAAATCGCTGCGGTATTCATCAATGAACTCAATGAACTCAATGAACTCAATGAACTCAACCCCATACTTGCCAATGAGCTTCTCTAGTACAGACCACGTGACTGCATGGATAGAACACCCCTTGTGATCACCTACAACCCTCAACTTAAATCGCTACGGCACATCATCAATGAACTCAATGAACTCAATGAACTCAACCCCATACTTGCAAATGAGCTTCTCTAGTACAGACCATGTGACTGCATGGATAGAACACATCTTGTGATCACTTACAACCCTCAACTTAAATCGCTACGGCACATCATCAATGAACTCAATGAACTCAATGAACTCAACCCCATACTTGCCAATGAGCTTCTCTAGTACAGACCACGTGACTGCATGGATAGAACACATCTTGTGATCACTTACAACCCTCAACTTAAATCGCTACGGCACATCATCAATGAACTCAATGAACTCAATGAACTCAACCCCATACTTGCCAATGAGCTTCTCTAGTACAGACCACGTGACTGCATGGATAGAACACCCCTTGTGATCACCTACAACCCTCAACTTAAATCGCTACGGCACATCATCAATGAACTCAATGAACTCAATGAACTCAACCCCATACTTGCAAATGAGCTTCTCTAGTACAGACCATGTGACTGCATGGATAGAACACATCTTGTGATCACTTACAACCCTCAACTTAAATCGCTACGGCACATCATCAATGAACTCAATGAACTCAATGAACTCAACCCCATACTTGCCAATGAGCTTCTCTAGTACAGACCACGTGACTGCATGGATAGAACACATCTTGTGATCACTTACAACCCTCAACTTAAATCGCTACGGCACATCATCAATGAACTCAATGAACTCAATGAACTCAACCCCATACTTGCCAATGAGCTTCTCTAGTACAGACCACGTGACTGCATGGATAGAACACATCTTGTGATCACTTACAACCCTCAACTTAAATCGCTACGGCACATCATCAATGAACTCAATGAACTCAATGAACTCAATGAACTCAACCCCATACTTGCCAATGAGCTTCTCTAGTACAGACCACGTGACTGCATGGATAGAACACATCTTGTGATCACTTACAACCCTCAACTTAAATCGCTACGGCACATCATCAATGAACTCAATGAACTCAATGAACTCAATGAACTCAATGAACTCAACCCCATACTTGCCAATGAGCTTCTCTAGTACAGACCACGTGACTGCATGGATAGAACACATCTTGTGATCACTTACAACCCTCAACTTAAATCACTACGGCACATCATCAATGAACTCAATGAACTCAATGAACTCAATGAACTCAACCCCATACTTGCCAATGAGCTTCTCCAGTACAGACCACGCGACTGCATGGATAGAACACCCCTTGTGATCACCTACAACCCTCAACTTAAATCGCTACGGCACATCATCAATAAACTCAATGAACTCAATGAACTCAACCTCATACTTGCAAATGAGCTACTCCAGTACAGACCACGTGACTGCATGGATAGAACACCCCTTGTGATCACTTACAACCCTCAACTTAAATCGCTGCGGCACATCATCAAAGAACTCAATGAACTCAACCTCATACTTGCCAATGAGCTTCTCTAGTACAGACCACGTGACTGCATGGATAGAGCACCCCTTGTGATCACTTACAACCTTCAACTTAAATCGCTACGGCACATCATCAATGAACTCAATGAACTCAATGAACTCAACCCCATACTTGCAAATGAGCTACTCCAGGACAGACCACGTGACTGCATGGATAGAACACCCCTTGTGATCAGTAACAACTCTCAACTTAAATCGCTACGGCACATCATCAATGAACTCAATGAACTCAATGAACTCAACCCCATACTTGCCAATGAGCTTCTCTAGTACAGACCACGTGACTGCATGGCACATCATCAATGAACTCAATGAACTCAATGAACTCAACCCCATACTTGCCAATGAGCTTCTCTAGTACAGACCACGTGACTGCATGGCACATCATCAATGAACTCAATGAACTCAATGAACTCAACCCCATACTTGCCAATGAGCTTCTCTAGTACAGACCACGTGACTACATGGATAGAACACCCCTTGTGATCACCTACAACCCTCAACTTAAATCGCTACGGCACATCATCAATAAACTCAATGAACTCAATGAACTCAACCCCATACTTGCCAATGAGCTTCTCTAGTACAGACCACGTGACTGCATGGCACATCATCAATGAACTCAATGAACTCAATGAACTCAACCCCATACTTGCCAATGAGCTTCTCTAGTACAGACCACGTGACTGCATGGATAGAACACATCTTGTGATCACTTACAACCCTCAACTTAAATCGCTACGGCACATCATCAATGAACTCAATGAACTCAATGAACTCAATGAACTCAACCCCATACTTGCCAATGAGCTTCTCCAGTACAGACCACGTGACTGCATGGATAGAACACATCTTGTGATCACTTACAACCCTCAACTTAAATCACTACGGCACATCATCAATGAACTCAATGAACTCAATGAACTCAATGAACTCAATGAACTCAACCCCATACTTGCCAATGAGCTTCTCCAGTACAGACCACGCGACTGCATGGATAGAACACCCCTTGTAATCAACTACAACCCTCAACTTAAATCGCTACAGCACATCATCAATAAACTCAATGAACTCAATGAACTCAACCTCATACTTGCCAATGAGCTTCTCTAGTACAGACCACGTGACTGCATGGATAGAGCACCCCTTGTGATCACTTACAACCCTCAACTTAAATCGCTGCGGCACATCATCAAAGAACTCAATGAACTCAACCTCATACTTGCCAATGAGCTTCTCTAGTACAGACCACGTGACTGCATGGATAGAGCACCCCTTGTGATCACTTACAACCTTCAACTTAAATCACTGCGGCACATCATCAATGAACTCAATGAACTCAATGAACTCAACCCCATACTTGCAAATGAGCTTCTCTAGTACAGACCACGTGACTGCATGGCACATCATCAATGAACTCAATGAACTCAATGAACTCAACCCCATACTTGCCAATGAGCTTCTCTAGTACAGACCACGTGACTGCATGGATAGAACACCCCTTGTGATCACCTACAACCCTCAACTTAAATCGCTACGGCACATCATCAATAAACTCAATGAACTCAACCCCATACTTGCAAATTAGCTACTCCAGAACAGACCACGTGACTGCATGGATAGAACACCCCTTGTGATCACTTACAACCCTCAACTTAAATCGCTACGGCACATCATCAATAAACTCAATGAACTCGCTGAACTCAACCAACTCAACCAACTCAACCCCATACTTGCAAATTAGCTACTCCAGAACAGACCACGTGACTGCATGGATAGAACACCCCTTGTGATCACCTACAACCCTCAACTTATATCGCTGCGGCACATCATCAATAAACTCAATGAACTCAACCCCATACTTGCGAATGAACTACTCCAGAACAGACCACGTGACTGCATGGATAGAACACCCCTTGTGATCACTTACAACCCTTAACTTAAATCACTGCGGCACATCATCAATAAACTCAATGAACTCAATGAACTCAATGAACTCAATGAACTCAATGAACTCAACCCCATACTTGCAAATGAGCTTCTCTAGTACAGACCACGTGACTGCATGGATAGAACACCCCTTGTGATCACCTACAACCTTCAACTTAAATCGCTGCGGCACATCATCAATGAACTCAATGAACTCAACCTCATACTTGCCAATGAGCTACTCCAGAACAGACCACGTGACTGCATGGATAGAACACCCCTTGTGATCACTAACAACTCTCAACTTAAATCGCTACGCCACATCATCAATGAACTCAACCAACTCAACCCCATACTTGCCAATGAGCTACTCCAGAACAGACCACGTGACTGCATGGATAGAACACCCCTTGTGATCACCTACAACCTTCAACTTAAATCGCTACGGCACATCATCAATGAACTCAATGAACTCAACCTCATACTTGCGAATGATGACACCCTCAAACAAATCTACAAGCAAAAACCAATTATGCCTTCAGAGCCCATCTTGTTAGGAGCAAAGTCACCCTCCCTCCCAATAATGGATCCACTCCGTGTAACAGCCCTACATGCCAACTTTGCCCTCACATTAACTCTCCCTAAATAATTGAACTCAACAATGCCATGTACTCCATCAAAGGATCATTCACCTGCACCTCCAGTAATGTAGTTTATGCCATCACCTGCCAACTATGCCCCACAGCTGTATACATTGGACAAACTGGACAATCATTGAGACAAGGCATAAACGGCAACATGTTTGATATCAGGAACAAAGACACACAGAAGCCTGTCTCTGATGAACATTCAATCTCCCTGGCCACTCACTAGGATGGACAGAGACTGGACTGTATTGATAGAGGGCTGAATAGGGACCGTGGTTTCATGTCAAACTACACATAGCTTTGACTCTTCACGTCACTTTGTTTAGTTATGCTTGACTTGCCATCGCCAGTATTTAATTTTTGTTGATGATGTTTTTCTTCATTGCATCTGAAGAAGTAGTTGTTGCTACGAAAGCTTATGCAGTTTTCTCTTAAGTTTTCTCTATAACACGGCTGCCCTCCACTTATCACTTATTTTTAATTGTAAGACTAAGAGTCCATTATAAGATGACTATTGATCAGTTACCTCAGCAACTAAAGCAACACTGTTTGTAATGATAAAGTTTATCAGTGGTGTAAACAGTTACTTTGATTTGGTATTTTTATGCCAAATTGTTTTTGGTTATAATTGTGATTACGTTAAAATCATAAGCGAGGCTGCTGCTAATCGGTTGGTGTGTGAGTCGGGCGGACGTAAAGTCGTTGCGCACTGAAAATATTGCAGGCAATATCAACGTTTTCATCTCGTGTAGAAGTAGGGCATTACTTTCTGTCCACAAGACCCATGAAAATGCACGGAAATGTATTATTATTTCGTTCCTCCGTAATTCGTTCATACTACAAAAAGGAACAATAGTATGACAGTACATGCATATGTTATATATAAGATTACAAAAAACACAAAATGTAATTATGGAGAAGGCTAGACTGAAGGGGGATGGAACATTTTTCCTGTAACCACAAAATTACAGATTTGCGTCATTAAACAAGGAATTAAAAATGCAATATATATGTTAAACATTGACGATATAAAAAATTTAAATAATTTGTATTTGGGGCTTTATGATTTGATTAAAAAATGACTAAAAACAAATAACCACATTACAAAGTATCATATTGGTATTTTAATTAGACAACAAATTACAATATATGATTTCAAAATTTTAAAAACATTGCACAATTAATTTTGGGAATGTGGGTCCAATTTAAGGTATGAAGACTGCCCAATTTTATTTCATACAATGACAGCATTTATGTTATTTGTCTGTAATTATTTGAAAAGTTTATATCAGTAATGGGTGGGTGGTTCTTTGGGGCTCAAGGCCTCTTATATAAGTCAGGCCTACATGTAGATTAACTCTTAACATTTTATGATTACTAACATTAATATAAAACCAATCACTGATATGAACTTCATCGCCAGTTAGCATACATCCTCTTAATTTAGCATACATCCTCTTAATTCTAGTTCCATTGAACTAGTTAGACTTACATAGATTTTTTCTCTTTTATTAATTATGATTAATAAATACTTAATGATTAATAAAACTAAAGAAACTTTTACCAATGCATTATTTTGTATCTTCTCAGTGAAAAAAATAACTCGGAACAATTAAAATTATCTTATTTATATTCTCTTAACACTTTTCTAACATGAAAATTTGTTATTTTTGATATTACATATATGTTACATCAATTACTTGGGCTGGAGGATCTACATTGAAACCTTAAGTGGTATTTTATTTATTCTAAATATAATCATATACATATATGCAATTATTACAATAACTTTTTCATTCATGAACTGCCTTTGAAAAGTTAAATCTTAGAAATTAACTAAATTATTATCTACTTGTTATTTTGAGCATCACTAACAAGAATTTGAAACTTTGTCTTTGTTAACAAAGATGGTTTGGGGTGTGAGTCGAACGGACATAAAGTCATCACGCGGTAAAGATATTGCGAGCAATATCAGTTTTCGTTTAGTATAGAAACAGGACGTTATTGTTAGCCCACAAGACCCGCGAAAAATGCACTTGAATGTACTATTAATTTATTTTTCCATAATCCAAAACAAATGTACATTTTACAGAAAAAAAAGAGTATGACAATACATGTATGCATACAAATATTATGAGTAATTATATGAGATTAAAAAAAAAAATAAACAATATAAAAAAATGTAATTAAGGAGAAGGCTAGACTAAGGGGGAAAATAAGGTCACTGAGTTGAGGGATCACACAAGGTATTACAAATAAATATGGAAATATGTACAAGCCATTAAATGTATGGACTATAAATGGTTTGTAGTTGTTTATAAAACAACTAATTCTTATTTATTTGTTAAAATTACATGAAATTTCACCACTGACACCTAAAATGTAAAGAACTTATATTACTTGATTTAAATAACCACATTACAAGTAGAATATTGGTATTTGAATCGGAGACAAATTACAAAATACAAAGTACAAAATTAAATTTCATGATAAAATATTTTCATTGCACTAATTACTATGATAAAAATGAGTCCATTCGAACCTTCATCCATCACAGATATATGTCCTTATAAAAAAAAATGTGTCCGTAATTTTAATTCAAAAAATAAATAAAAAATAGTTGATATGTTTGTTATGTTTGTTATGTAGTTCATGAATTTAACAATGTATGTGATAGAACTACTGTAGTGTCTCCTACTAACATTCCCTAAGTTAAATTACCAATGGATTACTTTCTAAAATTCTCAATGACACAAATCATTTAACATATGATATATAAACACTTTTCCCAAAAATCAAGTGTTGTTTTAGTTATTACAAAAAATAAGAAACAAAATACTTACACAAATGCAATTATTACAATAAAAATGTTCAGTAATTTCATAATGTTCATCAAAGAAATCACTTGTAGGGGTAACAGGTGAGACAAAAGAAATTAATGTTAGGAATCAGGGTCCACTTTAAGGCCAATGAAGACTGTCCAACTTTATTACATACAATGACAATTAAAAATAATAACATTATTGTTAATATTTGTTTGTAAATAATAAATAAGTCAGGCCTAAATATAGATTAACTCTTTCTTGACAATTATAATTACTAACATTTTAATTAAAACAATCACTGGTATGAATTTTTATAATTATTGTGCACACATCCTTGTAGTTCTAGTTCTATTGAATAAGTTAGACATACATGTATGTGTAGGTTTACTTGTTTTTGTTAATAACGATTAAAAAAACCCAGATGAAACTATTACCAATGGATTACTTTCTAAATTCTCAGTGACACAAATAACTCTGAACAGTTCGAATTATTTAATGCATGATCTCTAAACACTTTCCTCAAACATCAAGTGTTGTTTTAGTTATTACAAAAATAATGAACAAAATACTTATACAAATGCAATCATTACAATAAAAATGTTCAGTCATAGACTGTTTTTGAATAGTTGAATGTGTGAAATTAACTAAAATATTAACTACATGTTATATTGTGCATTACTAACAAGAAATTGAAACTTCATCTGTGTTAACAACATATGTTGAATGTTTATGTTATGTCTCTTTTAAATTATGCTCCATTTAACCAATGAATATAAATGATCATTGAGAATTTCTTTATTTTATTAAACAAAATTAAACTGAAAAGGAAACCTATAAACTGGGCTATCACTTAATAAAATCCCGAGTTACGTCGTCGGTGAAACTAAATATAGTGTTTGTTTTTATAAACGGGCGCTGCGGCAGAGATTTAACGTTAATTTTTGTTCGTACATGATCGCCGTTCAAAAAGCAGCCTCGCTTCGGAAACGTAAAATACTTGAACTGTGATAAGAAAATAAAGAAATTATCTCAGTTGCAGTGAACTTAATTAAATCAGTGTGTTTAAAGGTCAGAATGATCCCACATCTAGTAGTAAATAAATAAAATATAAAGTTATAAGTAAACTTTGATATTCTAAAACCATTTTTATCAGATGCAAGAAATATTATTTAGTTTTTATTTATTCAAGATAAGTTTGTAGGAGTGTAACTTTATTAAGGATGACTCAAATGAGATGAGGCTAGATAGTTGTAGCGCCCTCTAGCAGTGACCAAAGTAAACTTAAATATAATTATGCTTCTTTTATGAATACTAAAAGTATAATAGTATAATAGTTGATATAAAGCACTTGCATTGCAAGCATTGTGAAGTCTGCAAGGGTTTTTAATTTATGAATTGAAATAAAGTGTATTTTAAACTCTGCTGAGGTTTAGGAATCACAAGGGGGCTGACTTAACAATATAAGAGGATGCAACATTTTGAAACTGTTTTACTGCGAATAATTAGTGTTTTTATACGTTAACAGCATTGCTCAGTAAAATTTTACAATTAATAGTTTATTTGTTCATTTGGAACAATACGTATCTTATTACTTATTTTTCCTTGAAATGATTGATTATTTGATAAGAAATACAAGTTTCTAATGTTTGAGCAATTTATTTATACTTAAACATAAAGGACCCATATCTCTGTTAAATATTTAGTGTTATTTAATTTGTAATTTTCCAATGTTAAACTACTTATTAATTGGTTTGTAGTCTTAATTGTCTTTACTTTTACTAGTTAAACACATTTTGTATTATGTATGTTTAATGTTTTGTTTTATGGATAAATAAACTGTTATTTAACGGACACCAACAGACATTTCTTCATTATCTTTTTTCTCCTGCTCTTGCAAAGGTCATAGGTCAAAGTGTGCATATTATTATTTTTTTATTTGACCCATCCATTCTAAGGTTTAAATATAAGTTCCGAGCGATTTTTTCAAGCGGCGAATTGGCCCAGTGGGCTAGCTCACAGCTCCCGGAATTCTGGAGCTGTGAGCTCGGGGGTTCAAATCCTGGTGGGCCCCTCTTTTACCAGTAAAAAAGAACTTTTTTTTTATTTCTTGTAAAAATGGGTAGGGCTTGAACCACATACCTTCAGCCCTGTAACCTCTACCTCTCACCACTCTGCTACTGAGCTTTCATGAAAATCTAACGGTTTTTGACCTGATGAATATTAGAATGGCCCGACTTAGAAAATTTTTCAAAATAATTTCTCCCTGGCTATACCCTTGGATTTTTGGCTGATCTGAGGGTTGTCCAAGGGCCTTGGAGCTGGGATTGGGGAGTAAAATTTCTAAGTGCTGAGGGGCCAGGGGGTTGCTGGGCAGTCAATCGGCCAGTGGGCTGGGCTGGTTGGACTGAAGGCTTGGGGTGATGGGCTAGTAGTCATCATGCTGGTGGGGTGATGGATGGCTATGTGATGGGCTGAGGACAGTCAGCCAGTGGGCTGGGCTGGTTGGACTGAAGGCTTGGTGTGGGATGAGGGTAGGGATGATGGGCTAGTAGTCGTCATGCTGGGGTGATGAATGGCTTGACATTGGCATGATGAGGCTGGGTAGAGGACTTGGGCTATGGGATGGGGTGATGGGCTGAGGACAGTCAGCCAGCCAGTGGGCTGGGCTGGTTGGACTGAAGGCTTGGTGTGGGATGAGGGTAGGGATGATGGGCTAGTAATCGTCATGCTGGGGTGATGGATGGCTTGGCATTGGCATGATGAGGCTGGGTAGAGGACTTGGGCTATGGGATGGGTTGATGGGCTGAGGACAGTCAGCCAGCCAGTGGGCTGGGCTGGTTGGACTGAAGGCTTGGTGTGGGATGAGGGTAGGGGTGATGGGCTAGTAGTCGTCATGCTGGGGTGATGAATGGCTTGACATTGGCATGACGAGGCTGGGTAGAGGACTTGGGCTATGGGATGGGGGTGATGGGGTGCTAGGCTGAGGACAGTCAGCCAGCCAGTGGGATGAGCTGGTTCACTGAAGACTTGGGATGGGATGGGATGAGATGGACTAGTAGTCATCATGTTGGGGTAATGGCTGGCTGAAGACAATGGACATGCTGAAGAGAGGATGGGGGCCGGCCATGGGCTGAGATTGCTGAGTGGGCTTATGAGCTGGTTGGATTTGAGGGTAGGGGAGATGGACCAGTAGTCATCATGCTGGGGTGTGGCTTGTTATGTGGGTATATGTTTATGGTATTTCACTGTAGGGTAGATTGATTTGAAGGAAAATATGTATATCGGTAGAAAAAAAGAAGTCTTGTTGTGAGGGTATAGGTTCATGGGATTTCACTGTAGGGTGAATTGATTTAAAGGAACAGTTCAAATTGTATTGTAAGAATACAATTAAAGGGGATGTAATTTTTATGCTGAAGGGATTAAAAGACTTCACTGATTTTTTCTGGCAAATGATTGGGTGAATATAGAGATGTTTTGCTGTGGCCATCTTTGTTGGATTCCCTGTCTATTCATATATCACTGGATTACATGTCATTGGTTTCTGAATGGGACCAGTCTGTTTTATTTGCGCAAGGTTGGATTTCGTAAATTTTGGTGCGTGGCCCAAGTGGGGTTGTTAATAAAACAATCTATCGTTCAAATTGACTATTTTTTACCGCATGAGGGCGCTTTCAACAGCGAAATTTCCTTGAACCACAATTACAGTTTAATCTTATTGTGACTTCCTGTATGTTGTTTTCTTGAATCAATGTCCAAATAAATAATAATGAAAAAAAAATTTGTTTTGTTTTGCATCATGTAAATTTGGTTCAAAAATGCCCTCACTCGGTCAAAAATACTGCGAATTGAAAAAATCTTGCATTTTAATTCTGCTCCATGTCTTGAAATAATATTAATTTTGTTATCATAACACAATACATGTACAAGAATAGCACATAAAGTAAGGGAATTCAACAGATTTCTTGCTACATTTATAGAATCATTTTATTTGACAACTCCAAACTATATAATAAGAACAATATAATTTTAACATTTTATCAACATAACAATTTTACTGTAATTGAACTAGCCTGAAAAAGAGAAAAACTTTGCATCTTTGAAGAGCAATATTTTCAGTACTATCTGGACACAGTTCTTCTGAAGAATTTCAATTATCACATTTTTTACCAACGAATAAAGCTTTGGAAACTTTGGGCAAAGTTTGGGCATGTTTTTAAGATGACCCTGATAAATCACAAATTTTGTGACGGTTGTGCTTTTTTAATTTTATGCAACGTTTTTTTTGCATATGAGAGACTAATAATTTTCGGTCTATTGATTCTCATGTAAAGTTACAAAAAAAGCTTTGTTTAAGGTATTTTGAAGGAAATAAATGATTTCTTTTTGGAAAAGTAAATTCATTCAACTGTACAATTGTCATCAAATTAGGTATTTATGTCAAGAAACAATAAACAACAGTGGCGTAATCCGTGGGGTGGGGCAAGAGTCACCCTAGAACCCTTGCCCAACCCTCTTGCTCCCCTCCCAATGAGATTTTAAAAAATGCACAAATTAATGGTTCGATACATTAAATAGCCCCCCAAATATAAATAAATAAATAAATAAAATTAAGTCTTTTTCCCCACTTGCCCCCACCCCTATTGAAGTGGTTATGCCACTGTACAACAAAAATGCCTGTTTTCACTATGTGCAATTATGTGCACAACATTTTTTTTTTTCATTTTGGTTAATCAAAATTGAAACCTGCTCTCTAGCAAAACTAAAAACCTATTGGTGTTTACCAAAAATGTATAACACTACATCCATTAAAAGGTCATAGTCACCAAAAGGGTGTAAAATGAAAAATGAGCATAAATTTGGAGAAAAAAATCCACAAAATTAAAAGCTGTTTTTTTTTTCTTGGAAAATGAATGTTTCTTTCTGCCAAATAATTATTTTGGAGATCACCCTAAACCAATAAACTCCATTTACCAGGAGCTCTAAAATATGCAAAACTCATCCGATGAAATCCATACCAACTGTACTAATGACCTTGTAGTTCTGAGCCGCTAAAATGCAACAAAATTTGTGGACTTGATATTATACAAATTAAGTTTGTGGAGTAAAATAAGTGCACCTTGCAAGCAGTTCAATTTCCAGACAAATTCTATCAACCAGGGCTAACATTTTGAGGTCCCAGGGTACCAGCCCCCTGGCTTTCTGCCCCCAGGCTTTCTGAGATCCTGAGGGCCATTGGAACTTTCTTTCAGAAGGGTCCGGTCCGCCACCCCAAGAACCATTTTAACTTTACGGTCAAAGACGATTGCCAACTCCAACTTCATCAGTTCAAAATATGCACACTGTGTGCTTGCTTGCGAATGGTGCACTTACTTTATACAAGAACATTCATGTAGATGTAATAAGTACATCTGAGATGTACTTGAAATCATTAATTAATATGTCTACAAATAAGCCAACAGGTTGGATTGGTTGGCCATTTATGATTCCTTGACGTGTAGAATGCCTTGAAGCCTTCATGATTGCAGTGAAAGTCATTTGCTACACACTTCGTTGTAGGACATCAGGTTTCCCATGCTGTGAAATGTTAAAGAAAACAATTGTGTACAGGTAACACATAAGGGAACATGAAAAAAGGGAAAGGTCAAATGAATGAAATGGATGAGTGCTTTCAGTCAAGAACAACTTGAGTTCAGTCGAGAACAACTTGAGAAGTTCAGCATATGATTCAAAAACATGCTCTTCCCAGATTGATGACATATAGTTGAGGGATAATGTTGGTTTGTACTTCAAAACTTGAAAAATACTAAAAATGACACTAGTGATAACAAAGTGCATAAGGTCATTGTAACATCCTGTTAAATCACTGGTTTCGGGGGGCATTCCCGTCTCCTATGCTACCAGAAATCCACATCTGTACCATACAACAAACCTTTGATAGTTCATTATAGGTGGTTATACTTTCAAGAATAAACAGAGGGACAGTTGAGATTTTTTCTGTGACTTTTATACACGATTTTAGAATGTGCTTTATTATTTATTTAAGGGTTTTTGTTAATAAAAACATGTTTTGATTTTTCATATCTGTAATCAATCTGTAGGGATAAACCACTCATCTGGGTTAGGCTGGTGCCAGCATGGAGTCCCCGGAGTGTTGTGGCATGTGGCGTAGGGGGTGCTGTTTGTTTAGTGCTGCAAAAACAGCCCACTTTTTGAGTTAGTATAGAACAAGAAATGTAACACAAAGGGATTTTACGTACCTCTGTTGTAATCCTCACACATCTAAATTGGTGATGGGTAGACATTGGGCTGGGGATGGGCACTTCCAGGTCTCAGGAATCTACTTTTTGCGACAGGTAGATATCTACAGATGGCACGCCTTCAAAACACAAACAAATGAAATGTTTAGATTGACTCAAACACAAATTTATTTGAACAAGGTATAGCTTGAATGTGACCTTTATCATTTTAAATTGTTGTAGTTTTTCAAGTATTCAAAGGAAATATTAAAGGATGATTGAACTAGAACGATCAAATGTAAACACATAAAAAGGGTCAGTTTCCTCCTTCCCTCAACAGAACACACATAAACACTGAAATGGAGTTGTTAATAGATAGATCAGGCTTTATATAATTGTTTTCTTTTGTTTCACAACAACCATTGCTAGATAAAACACTCTCCACACTACCATTTGAAATCACTGTTGCCGTAAACTTGTTTGATACAATAAATGTCAGATATTTAGAATCTGGTGCAGTCACTGCCAATAGGTGGAAGTACCAAGGGAAGGTGATGATAAATTTAAATAAAGGAAACTAGGATAGATTTATGAACTCACAACTGTTTTAATGCTCAGGAGTTTCCCTTACCTTTTATAAAGGAGAGAGCAGTTCATTTACCAGACTCATTGTGCATTGATGGAAGCTTATCAACTGCAGGTCTCAGACATCAACATGGTTGCCCAGTAGATCTCTGTGGAGATGACAATCCTCGCTGTATCATGCAAACAATGAACAAAATAATGCAGTAATTAGCATTCAAATCTTAATAAATAATTCAACACAGGGGTAGTTGGAGATTACTTTTTTCTGCTTCATTTATTTCTTGTGATAAGCATCGTATACTCAGCCAACTCAGATGTTTTTTTTCTGACAGCATTGAGGTACAGTCACATATAAAACCAAAATGATATTCTTTATCACAGAGTAATTATTACATCAATCAACAACTAGCCAATCCTTCACATCCAACAAGCCAGACAAATTTGAAAATACTATTTGAAATTCATGGCAGTTGCAAAATGATGTTACATGTGGAATTGCCCACTTGTTTTGGGGTGTTTTTTTCTTCTTAACTTGACCAGTTGGCACCGGATGACATGTTTACACACAAATGTTTGCCCTGCCTGGAAACGGAAGCCGTGTACAGATGCCATTGTGTCAAATCGGAATACTGGAGCAAAGGTCACCCAGACATTCTACTGCTGAGCTACTGCTGACGCTTTGTTTCACCCACACAAAGACAACACATGGTCTTGAATATTTTTACATTTTCTGGCCACTGAGCGGTGGTTTTGTGTCATCCCCGATTCCAGACCTTTGACCATTTTGTTCCAAGAAGAGGATTTTGAGACATCAAAAGGCTTCCATCATTGTTTATTTATTGTATTTTGGCTCACTGGAGGCAAGTCAGAGTGAGCCGGGAATCAAGTCATAGTTCCAGGTTTAGTACCAATGCTATACCATAGGTAATGGCCGATGTTTTGCAATTTACAATGCGTGAATTTAACATTTTCTCGGTCGAGAAACAAAACGTATGATGCAATAAAGATAGTCTTTGTTCTCTTGGCTTTGTCGAGTCAAGCCTTCTTTGTGTCAGCGGTACTCTCAAAGAAAAAAGATTCCTGCAATTCCAAGAAAATTTTCACATCAGGCCCGACGGGAAATTATGGAAGATTCCCAGCAGCAACTGCTTAAAGCCTAGTATCATCAAGCTGTCCAAAATCTCTAGATGCATCTCATAAAATGGTTGTTCATATAATTTACCTGTTGATGGAGAAGACATCCTTGAATCTTGACGCTGGGCTGCAACTCGCATCTACTTTTGGAGAGGTAGACTTCATTTGACAATGGCATGTCTGTAGCTAGCCTAAATGCAAACAAAATATTAATATTTGGGTAAGAGGTATGCTGTTGTTTCTTTTCAGTTGTCCCAATAATTTGATAATGACTTTTATTTAAACATAACCAGTTGGTGACGGATGACCTGTTAACAAGCGAATGTTTCCCCTCCCTGGAAACGGAAGCTGTCTTAAGACCCCTCTTCGTAATTTCGAACCATCGGAGCAAAGGTGGCGCAGACATTACACTGCGGAGTGTGCACAGACCACGCACATGCCGTGTAACACTTCGTTTCACCCACACAAAGACCAAAAAGGGTGTAGAATATATTGGCATTTTCTCGTTATTGAGAGGTGGTTTTTGTGTAATCCTCAATTACAGATTACAGACCTTTGTCTTTTTGTTCCAAGAAGAGGATTACGAGGCATTGAGAGGCTTCCATGATTGTTCATTCACTGTATTTTGGCTCAACGGAGGTAAGTCAGAGTGAGCCAGCAATCGAGCCATGGTTCCGTGCTTAGTACCACTCCTATGGCATAGGTAATGGCCAATGTTTTGCAATTCACGGTGTGTGAATTTGAATATTTTCTCGATCGAAAAACAAAACCGACAATCCAATAAAGAGAATCTTTGTTCTCTTGGCAATGTCAAGTCAGGGTTTCTTTGTGCCAGCAGTACCGTCAAGGAAAAAAAATTCCAGCAATTCCGCCAAAAGAATCTTGCCAGGGGGACAGGACACAAAAAAAGAATCACAACAGAAACTACTTAAATGTATTTTTGCATCCAGTACAAAAGAAGGCTATCTAAAAGACAAAACATCTCATCAGAAGAAGTTCTTTCCAACCATTCACAGTTGATATTACTTTGTTTACGTACATGTGTGTGTTTATAAATATTTACCTTTATAGCAGAAAGGACATTTTATATGCAAGGTTGATGTAAAGCACACAGACATCATCCACTCTGTTGATTGGTGGAGACCTGTCAAAACAAAATTAACAAATGAATTAAATTTATCATATTATTACAATGGAATAACAGAAAAATGATTCAGTGATTCAAATCAAAATCAATGTGATCATCTGGGGTAACAAGTCACAGAGAGCAAGATTTGCATTTTGAAATGATATTTGAGGCATTCTCAATTTCCCAACAAGCATGGGGGCAGTTTCCCCCGCCCCTCAACAGAACAACACATATAAACACTGAAATTTAGTTCTAATAGATAGAATTGGGCTTTATATAATTGTTTTCTTTTTGTTTCACAACAACCTTTGCTAGATAAAACACTCTCCACACTACCATTGATAATCACTATTGCCGTAAACTTGTCGGTTGATACCATAAATATCATATATTTAGAATCTGGTGCAGTCACTGCCAGTAGGTGGAACTACCAAGGGAAAGTGATGATAAATTTAAATAGAGGAAACTAGGATAGATTTATCAAATAACTGTTTTAATGTTCAGGAGTTTCCCTTACCTTGTATAAAGGTTGCAGTTCATTTACCAGACTCATTGCATGGCATTAGGAAGCTTATCAACTGCAGGTCTCAGACACCAACATGGTTACCCAGTAGATCTCTGTGGAGATGACAATCCTCGCTGTATCATTCAAATAAAGAACACAATAAGTCCTACAATAACACAATAAGTTCACTCTTAAAAACAAAAGTGTGAATTCAACATTTAAAGTGTTAGGTCAGTGACAACACTTTTATTAAGTTAGATTTGCCACCAGTGCGTGGAACTTAATGAAAAACAGCCTGAAAAACATGCTTTTGTAAGCGTTTTAAATCAATATTTACACAAAACACTCATAATGTTAAGTTTACTGTCATATATATTTCATTTTAGAACAGTATGAGACAATGCCATAGCAGCAATGCAAAAATGTGGGTTTCATCTCTTTCGTAGAAAGTTATGTTGCATGTGTGTATGTGCGGTACGAGTGATGGACAAGTCCATTTTCAAGTAAGGTCATGTAGGCAGGCCCAGCATCAATGTGTGTAGCGCGTGCGGGGTGTTAGAAATAAATAACAGAATAAATAAAATAAAAAGGATTAAAATGATTAGTATGTCATAACCAGTTGTCAAACACAATTCCAAATAAACTGGTTTACCCTTCTTTTATCAAACAAACATAGCGGTAAAAAGCGCGCAGTGCATGCATGACCCGTACAGAACTTGGAGAGGTAACGGAACACCCCTTTTTGCAAATGGTCATGCCCTAACAACTGCACAGGCTCCTCACAGGAATCGGGAATAAGACCAGCGTGCATAGAGAATTAAACAGTTTTGTAAGCTGCTGTTTTGATGTCGCAGGAATTCATATGAAAAAACAAAAGGTGTGGAATATTTGGACAGATTCTGATGAAAAAATACCCAGAATCTCAGAATACCAGAAATGTAACTGAATCACCGTTCTGCACCATTATTCAGTGTGTGTAAAGTGTAAGGAAATGAAACATAGTGTCCCCCCCCGTCATGCCCGTACAGACTTTGAATTTGACTAGTTTGTGGCTTTTGATTGAACCCCAAAGTTTCTTCTTATTCTTCTGTGAAAATCCTTTATAACAAAATAATCATTATCACCATCATATTGGTAACTCACCATCCCGCTTGTGTGGTAGCTGTGTCCTTGGAATTCGGTAAAAAGCTTAAATTTGTTGGAGAATAAGATACGGAGACGACACTGGTGTGACGTGGTCCGGCTTGTCTTCAAAAATGGGCGCCGGTAGTTTGGCGCGCACGCAACATAGGTAGCATAGCGTCCTCTAGCGGCCGGAGACCGTTCGGCATCATTATTCAGCAGTATGTAAAGAATGTAGAGTGGCCCCCAGTCTTGCCATGCCCGTGCAGCAGACGTCTTTGAGTTTGACTAGTTTGTTATCATTATAATAATTATTAGGCTACGTGGCTTTTTATTGGCTACTACGTTGCGCGCAACCTAGTCACTCGTTTTGTGACCTCTTATTGGCTATTACGTTGCGCTCTGATCTAAACGAATAGAGGGCGCACTTCAATGACACAAATTCAGAGTTAGGGTTAGGAGGGTTAGGGTTAGGGTTAGAGGGTTAGGGTTAGGGTTAGGGTTAGGGTTGGGGTTGGGGTTGGGTTAGGGGTTGGAATTTGGGTTAGAGGGTTTAAGGTTACGGATATAGGGTGGTTTGGATTAGGAGTAGGGTTCGGAGGGGTAGGGTAGGGTTAGGGTTAGGAGGGTTAGGGTTGGAGTTAAAGGGGTAAGGATTAGGGTTAGGAGGTTTGACTAAGGGTTGGGGTTGGAATTGGGGTTGAAGTTTGGTTTAGAAGGGTTAGGGTGTTGGGGTTACACTATTAGGGTTGGGGATTGGGGTTAGGGTTAGGGGGTTAGGGCTGGGGTTGGAGTTTGGGTCAGAGGTTTTAGGGTTACGGGTATTGGGTGGTTAGGATTAGGGTAAGGATTTGGAGGGATGGGGTATGGGTTGGAAGTTTTAGGGTTAGGGTTAGGGTTGGGGGTTAGGGGTTTAGGGCTGGGATTCGGTTATGGGGTTGGAGGGTTAGCCCTAACCCTAAAACTTCCAACCCCAACCCTACCCCTCCAAATCGTAACCCTAATCCTAACCACCTTATACTAGTAACCCTAAAACTTCTGACCCCAAATCCAATCCCAGCCCTAAACCTAACCCAAACCCTTACCCTAACCCTAACCCTAAAACTGCCAATCCCAACCCTAACCCTCGAAATCCTAACCCTGATCCTAACCACCCTATACTCGTAACCCTAAAACCTCTGACCCAAACTCCAACCCCAGCCCTAACCATAACCCTAACCTTAGGGTTGGGCGTTAGGGGTTTACGGCTAGGATTGGGTTATGGAGTTGGAGTGTTAGGGTTTAGGGTTAGGGTTAGGGCTGGGATTGGAATTTGGGTTAGACGATTAGGGTGAGGGGTTAGGGTGTTAAAGTTGGGGGTTAGGGTTAGGGGGTCAGGGCTGGGGTTTGGTCAGGGGTTTGAGTTTGGATCCAAGGGTTTAGGGTTACGGGTACAGGGTGGTTAGGATTAGGGTTAGGTTTGGAGGGGTAGGGGTTAGGGTAGGGTTGGGAGTTTTAGGGTTAGTGTTGGGGTTAGGGTTAGGGTGCCAGGGTTAGGGCTAGGGTTGGTTTAGGGGTTGGAATTTGGGTATAGAGTGTTTAGGGTTTAGGGTTACGGATATAGGGTGGTTAGAATTAGGGTTTGGAGGGGTAGGGATTAGGGTAGGGTTGGGGGTGTTAGGGTCAGGGTTTGGGTTAAAGGGTATAGGGATTAGCAGCCATTTTGGGGGAAGTGAGATACATTTTTGATCATCATGATCAAGACAGCTGAGTACAAACAAAAATGGTGTGGTTAGTAACACATGATCAGTGTCTTTTTACTTTTCTCAGGATTTATTTCGTTGTGCATGGCGTGAAGTTGTTTAAAAATAATTTGTGATACTAGGCAGACAGAAAGGGGAAAATCACATTATAGAGGGCGCTATAACACGTGTACAATAACATAATTATAAATCTCCAAGGGTGCAACACACTAAATAGAGAGAAAACCACCTGCAAAGCCTCATAGTGTTGTTGAAAAATGGACCACTATTGTGCCCCTAGGGTGGTTGACCTTCAACCTGGAGCTTTTTGGGTACACTAGCCCTCTAAAAAATGGTCCTATTTTGCTAAAAAGTGTGGGATCAGTTTTCCAAGATATATAGTCTGGCGAGTTTACTTGTCCGGGGGTGTTCTTATTTTGGATGAGCCTACCAAAAATTCTCAACGGCTAACCTACTAAAAATTGAAAGGAAAATGTTTAGTTGTCAGAAATTACATATAATTTATTTTCTAGAGACTGAGAAACTTGTATTTTTCGAGTATTTTTTTAACCTTTAGCATTTAGCTATGGATGGGAAGACTATTTTAATTTGGAACACCACCAGCATCCAGCAACATCCATCACTAGACCAGCGATGAGCAGCCTTTAATAGATTCCATCAGTTTTCTCAAAAGTAGCATTATGACAAAAACACATTCTGTTCTAGCATGGAGACTTTGATTTGGGATATTGACTGGAATACAAATGAAGGTAGCACTGCCTTTTCCAAAAAGTTTAAGTAACAATAGCGCTATATAATTGATCATTATCGTTAGTATTAAATATACACCACTAAATGTGTAGAACAAAGCCAAAATAAAGGAATTATGGATAAACTATTTTTATTCCAAATGCAATATTTACATCAACTGTAACCCTCCAAAGTCCTTCTATCCTCTTTAGCAAAATGAAAGCGTCAGAAGGACTGAGGGCTGTAGGTCCAAATAATTGCTTATCACTGGGTCAGGCATTCCAATCTTATCCAAGTCCAAATATGATAGTGCGGAGTAAAGACAGGGCTTATGTGACTTTGTCTCCTCCTTATTGAAATCTCCCAAACTGACTTTTTACCTTTTAATAAAAAAACAATTATCTTTAAACTAGAAGATAAATTATACAATCTACCAATAGGTGAAGCAAAAAGAAATCAAATTCAGTGCAGTTTTGTGCACTTTTGTACAAACCAAATATTTAACATTTTACAATTCGTTTATTTATTTCAATCTCACATGTTTAACTTAAGTAGAATTTTGTCAAAATAAAAATTAAAAATATAAGAAATAAAATTAGCTGTTGCAAACTGCTTACCAACGAAAAGGACTTGATGTATAAATGTAAAAAAATGTTAATGGCCTCACGTTTCGACCCTAGACTATGCTAGGGTCCAAACGTGAGGCCAATAACATTTATTTTTTATACTGTTCAAAACGGGGGGAGGGCATGCACCTCCCCTAACATTTTATAAGCTTTTGTAAACGTTTTTAAAACTATTTTTCTATTAATACACGCATACAATGTATTTGTTTTTACTTCCTCATCAGATTATTTAAAAAAAAAATAGTAAATGACATAACAAAAGCACTAAAAAGGAGCTTGTTTAAGAAAATGCAAGTAGAAACTAGATTGCATATAGCAACTTTTCAGTTGTTTTCTAATTGACAAATTTGAACAAATACCAACCTTCAATTTGGAGATAGAGAAATAATATTTGATTTTGACTTAAGGGTACATTTCCGGGATAACAGTGTTATGATGTCATCAACCAAAGTTTTGATGTCAAAGAATAATATTTCATTGACCTAAACCATGTTCAAATTCCCTACCACTTTGGCTCCAGAGTTCATAACAGCTCTTGTGAATATTTTTCTAATTGAAATTCCGGTATGGACTGGAAAACAAGGTCACATTGGGGTCAGGCCAAAGTAAAACAGTTTCTTGGTTTTCCAAGACCTTTCATATGATGTATGAGTTGTACAAATATATCAAGTAGTTCAGTAGTAATTAAGTCATTACATAATATTCAAGAAAACATTAATGAAATATATATTTAATAACTAGAAACCTGTAACAATACAATGCTATCTTGAAATTAAGATTCAACATACACATGACAGTTTTTAAATGTGAATATTAACTCAAATGAAATTAAGAAACTGATTTTAAATCTGAGTAAAAAGAAATGAGCTATTTAACGATCCTACTCTTTGTAACAATTTCAGCGAGTTGACCAACCATTTAACTGCATGGATTGTGTGTGATGCTTGGCACAACTGTGCATACAACTAATTGTGTACATGTTTAAGTTTGATGCATTCACCACAAGATAGATTGCAGGTTGCGATAGCAGAGTTAACTCTTGTAACTAACATTCAAAACCACAGTGGATAATATTGAATGGTCAGGCAGTAGGAGGGTTGACTGTGTGCTGTGTAGATGCAATCACCACATGGTATCATATTGCAAGCTGGCATAGTGTAATCTATCATTCAAAACCATATCTGATAATTAGCCAGTAGGAGGGTTAAAAAACAATATACATATTATTATTTCGGTGGGAAAATAGATTATCTTGCACTGGACTCACTCTGCCTTAGTATGTAACCCAAAACTGTTCACAATACCAACTCATCTTCCTGTTCAAACACTACATCCATTAACTCTTCCATGAACAAAAACAGAGGAAACTGCCCAGTCCACAAAACATTGTACAGTGTTTTTTTTCCATTTTCTATGTCACTAAAAAGCAGAAATCAGCTGCTCAGTTGAAAAGTTGCATGCCTGTATGAAACTTGTCAATCTTTATTTACATATATCAAACATTCCTGCTTAATAACCTAAAACCTCTATCAAAGTTGAATTAAAATATAAACATATATCCCAAGGATCCAACTCCCATTTTAAACTTTAAATTTCCGTTTGTAAAAAGTGAAATATTAGTTATTCATGTAGATTATAAAAATATATTTAGATTTTATGGAATACAAATTACTCTGCTCACCTTGATTAAAATTGATGAAAAGGGATCAGATTAAAATTTTATTATTTCAGTCTTGATTGAGATTCTTCCACTCCCTGATTATCATCTTCTAGTTGTCTCCAATGACGTTAAGGATCTCTTGAATCTTCTTAGCGTGGACATCTGCAAATGACAGACCGTCCACATTCCTGACGTCAGTTCCTGTCATGTCATAGAACTCTTGGCTGATCAGGATGTCTAACATCTGCTCTTCCTAAAAAAGTTAAGGAAAAGTATTTACCACATGTTATCGCCTTAAAGATAAAACACTTACAAAGAACAAAAGAGCATTTAAGTTCATGTCTGCACGTGCCTGCAGGATAAAATTGTACCAGCCTAGGTGCGTATATCACATGTACGTGCTGGTCATGAGTGCAGCAAATTTTTACGATTCTAGGTAGTCATAATTTTGTGGGCAAAAACCACTGCTGTTTATGTATTTGGGAAAAGTATAATTGTGGAAGTATTACAGTTTTCCTTATGTAAACGATGAGATATATAACTAACCAAGCGAATGTCTTGATCAAATAATACAATTGGAGTCAGTCAGTATGACTAGATTGTCTAGCTCCTTTAGAGACTGCTCACCAGGGCAGCTGTGAAAAACAGCTAACCAATAAGAAGCGGTGCTGGGACCATTTAATCATAGACGCAGGGTCTTGTGTTGCATGAGACGCAAAAGGAAGTGGGAAAGTTGTTGATCTGATCACCACATTCCTGCAGCTTCAATAGGGTGTACAATTTTAGTGAATCCATATTATCTAAATTTCCCACCACATCTTTCTCCTTCCCCCCCCCCCATTAATATTGACAACAATTTCCAGTGAGTTGACCAGACATTTGAAACATTTCAACTGCACTGGTTGTTTGTGGTGGCACAACTGTGCACAGAACTGTCTGTGTACTGTGTAGATGCATTTACCACATGGTATCATATTGCACATTCATCAAAGAACTGAACTACATCCAACAAATCACATCAGTTGACTCAAATGTTACACACTGCAGTGAGCGAAATTTAAACTGACTGTTAAATAACTAGTAAATCTATCAAAAACTGATTTTTTGCAATGAAAACCAATAACCATTACCCGCTCAACATCTGGCAATGCTTTTCTAAACCTCTCCTGCTCTTTATCCGTCGGTGGGTACCCAATGGCTTTCCTTCTGTACCTATCATGGATTGGGCACATACTGACTAGGTACAGGGCTGTAGCTAAGGCATAACCACCCCAGTTAGATACCCCTGTAGTCAGGAGGTAGTCTGAGGCAATGGCACAGGCGATGGTGGGACCATTGGGAATGTCACGGTGGATGATATCTTTGACTTTACCCATGCCGAGTTCATTACCTCCATCTCCAATACCTTCAGTGTCAAATAAAAGTTCAAATTATTTATATTTCCCATAAACAATAACTCAAGGAAGGTTAAAATAAATTAAAAGAGCACAAACTTGAAAGTATGTGAGACCATTATACATATGGCGTGATTTGTAGCAAGACAAAATACTTTTCCAGTGTCATTCAACATCAATATCTTGCAACACCTTGTACAACACCTTGCATATATAGAATGCTAGCTAGCTTTTACAGTTAGTGTGCAACAATGAAACAGGATGGGTGGGGATCACTTTCCAAGATTCCAAGAGGTTTGGGTCCAATTTCATAGAGCTGCTTAAGCACAAAAAGTAGCTAAGCACAAACAAAATTATGTTTACCAGAATAAGGTTACCAGCCAAAATAGCATGTCACACGTACAATCTGTGACTGGTATCCTGCTTATTTTTGCTTAGCACAAAGCTTTTAGGCACTATTTTCTGCTTAAGCAGCTCTATGAAACTGGGCCCTGATGCCATGGACCCCGTTTCATAGAGCTGCTTAAGCAGAAAATATTGTTTAACAGTTTTCTGCTAAGCAGAAATTAGTAGGATACCGGTCACAGATTGTACATGAGAAATGGTATTTGGGCTGGTAACCATATTCTGGTAAGCATAATTTTGTTATGCTAAGCTACTTTTTGTGCTTAAGCAGCCCTATGAAATTGAGCCCAGGACTCCATTTCCTCGAGCTGCTTATAAAGCAGAAAAAGTTGCTTAAGAATTTCTTGCTAAGCAAATATCAGCAGGAAACCGGCCACAGATGACACTATGTTACATGGTATTTTGGCTGGTAACCTTATTCTGGTAAGCAAAATTGTTTTGTGCTAAGTTAATTTTTGTGCTTAAGCAGGCCTATGAAATTGGGCCCAGCGCTACCCAGGCACAAGACGAACCAAAGCAGCCACTTTGCTTCTCCATTGCTGGGTTGCCCTGATGAGTATACAGTGTTTATCACACATTGGTGTAAGGGTAAAACCAGTATTTTTTAACCCTGATGCAAGTACTACATCTTTCAAAAGCGTAAACATCATTGGTCAAAGATGGCTGATGATGCATGAAAATCCAAGTGACCAGTTTTTTCCCTCCATTGCTGGGATGCAATTATCTCACTTTAACTTGCATCGTGACGGTGCTTCTGAAAGTTAAGTAAATATCTGCTCCAGAACTTAATGCATGGGTTCGAGTCACACCCAAGTAGTCTGTGGATATTAATTCCTGCAGGACTCAATAAGCATTGAGTAGACATGAAATGAATGCTGGGTGCAGACTATGGGATGGTGCCTACCCAACTCATGGCAGTACTAAGCACCCCAATTTGTCAAAAGAAATAAGCATGATGCTTACCAGTGGTATGGACCAATGTCATATCAGCAGCTGCCATGAATAACCAATCAACACCCCCAACAAGCTTGCCGACATCTACTGCCTTCATGGTGTAGTACCCTCCATCCTCTGCCCTGCCTACTCTCTCAATGGCTAGGAGATGATCATACCGAGGGCTACTTCCCTTTGACATGAACGTCTTGGCCGTCTCCATGTTGTCTTCTTCTCCCTCAGGTGGGTACAACACCACAGGTATGGGGCTGTGAAGAACTTCTGCAGTTCAAAAAGATCATTTAAGAAAGACTAAATTAATTTCATCTAGTTAGAAACAAAACTTAACTATTGATGATTTAAAAAAAACCATAAAATACTTCTTAAAAGTTTAGGCTATTAAAGGAAATCAAAAAAAAATCATCGTAAAGACAAGCAGGGTAAACTTCAAGACCACAACGGCTCTTTTAACAACCATCACTTCTCCAATAAGTGATTCACACATGGTTGTACCTGCAAGTTTACTTGTAATTATTTTAATTACTTGCTTAAAAAACGTAACACTACAAGGCAATGTTATACTGACATCAAATAGGAAAATCAGATTTATACCACAGGCATGTGATTTATTAGCATTTTTTCCTGATTTCAGAATTTTGAATTGATTTCTGTGTATCTTCAGATTTTCTTGAAAGAGACAAAACTGCCATCCCAGAGATAAAAGACTCGTCTCTTGTAATGAGCAAACTTTCACATATCAAACATGCTAATTGAAATGATGTGGAAGAGTCTATAAATCTCTCAAATTTAACATCCTGCAATTCTGTTGGCTTTGTCTCCACACCAAGATGGAACCTAACTATCAAATTTTCAGGATTTTTCATTTTCATGCAATCTCACCCCTGATACTTACTTTTTTCCACCAAGGTTTCCATCAACGTAGTCAGGGGTTCATAAAGTGTCTTATCAGCAATCAAATCAACCTTCTTCCCAAGAGCTTGTAGCATCATGGCGATGGCAATGGCCCCCGGCGGCCCATCATCCTCGTAGGGATTCTTATTATTGATGAAGCAGGGGAAACCTGTTGTCACGGCAACTGATGAGGCATGGGAGAGGGCGAGGGCTGACTTCAGGAGATCACCGGGCACAACAAGGTTTCCAATTTTCCTGTTGCCTATCAGTGAAAAATGAAATTACACAATTAGACCAGAAATTTTTTTGTCCTACCAGTGTTGCAGTACTTGCACTCAGTATTCGTACTTGAGTACTACTGAGTACTGTTTTGATGTTTTTCAGCTGGCAAAATACTCATACTCAAAATCCATACTTGATACTTGACTGAAAAATATTCTGTACTCGAGGTATTGTATTCGATACTCAACTGAAAATGTACTCAGACTCTGATTTCTAGCATGTCATGGTCGAGCGGTTTAGTGCATCAGACTCAACGTCTGGTGGCTAAGTCATCGGGATGTGGGTTCAAGTCCCGGTCATGACGCTTGTGTCCTTGAGCAAGACACTTAACTTTAATTGCTTCATATAGGGGAAGATGTCACGGATTCATTTACCCCTCCCTGTTCTTAGCTGTGCTGTGAAGAGACTTGCGTTTATATCTCTCCATGTCTTGTTTCTGCGCATTAGGGCAGGTTTCTATCCCTTCAAAAAGTAGCCCACACCTCGAGTGGCCTTTGGGCCCTGTGATGGGTGAACTTCATTAAAAAACAAAACAAAACAAAACCCAAAAAAGCCTACATGCGTTAATGCCAGGAATAGAGGAATAAAGCTACGGAAAAAGTAAAATTGAAGTTGTCTATGATGTATTCATGTTAAAAGATGGTTATCATAACAAGCACACATTCTCGTCTTGAAATTAGTCAAACAATTGTTTTTACACCTCATTGCAGTATAGAGCGTTCTCATTGACGTCACATTTCCGCCATGCTGGAGGACAGCTACGCACATGGCATGAGCTATTTGTACACAGCTCTATGGCAAGATACGCACACGTGTCACCATTCAGCGTTGCATTTTTCTATACGCGTAGAACATGTTCACATTGCGCGCACCTACCGGTACTGATTTCTGTGCGTTATGCGCGCATGCTTGTACTCCAACGTGTCAGCCGATACGTCATACGAGAACGCTCTATTAATTTTATAAACTACTCTGTGATCATACTCGGTACTCGGTACTCGGTACTCGGACACTTGTACCCATACTTGATGAACCAGGTGCTTATACTTGAGTACCACTCGGCCACCTTAGTACTCCGCAGTACTCGACTGAAAAGTACTTGACTGCAACGCTGTACTTTGTCAACAAAATATTTGTATCTAAATAATTCTAATCCCTTTTAGTTACAAATTTACACCCACATTTAGCCCAAGCTGTGAGGTTGACTATTACCTAAATCTTCAGCCATAGCAACCTCTAACTGTTGAATCTTTTTGAGGACAGCTTCACTGGTCACACTAGCCCAGTAAGGTTTCTCAGATAGAGGAATGACTTTAGGGTTGTCTTCTGGGTTGTCTTGATCCACAGATTTATCATCAAGGTCTGTTGGGGCGTCTGAGATGTACATGCTTCCCGGATAGTGGGAGAAAGCTATCGGACATTCTGAAACACAAAGCAAAGTCAAACATTTTACAAAATCGCTGCGATACACTCATTTCTAACCATTTAAATCCAAGAGTAAACAAATAAATTACACTGAACGTAGCCGCAATAGACCGATTGTGCGACAATATTGACATGCAGTCACGTGACCCCCTACTGGGTATAACGCCGTACAGCTGATGGCAAAATACGTGTAAAGAGATATGCTGTGACAAAAAATGAGTTCGAAAACAGTCGATTTTACTTTTGTTAAGTGATAAATTAGTTAATCAGCCCCTTTATTTAAAGTAGTATGTTGTGGCATTAATTTAAATCACATCTCTGATTTTGTAGTTTAACAAAATTCTACTGAAAAGAGTTTTTTTAGGCATGCACTACTGGCGTCGGACGACTGTTATGTAGCCACCCACCTGTTATTTTGTTTGTAATGTAGGCCTAAATCACTGTAAAAAAAAGGATAAACATTGGAAAAGTAAGGCAAAGGAATCACACAGTTTTGGAAAGCTAATTTACGCGTAACACAATCGATACACACCAGTATAAAATGTAAAATCTATTAGTACGCATGTGTACACTGTTGAGTATTGACAAGTCAGCATAGCGCCCTCTGTTGACACACTGTTTTGTAGTTGCTGAAGTTACATGGATTAGTAAACTGATGTCACATGCTTTGTCTGAATAAACCTGTTGTTATAGTTCTAAAGAAGGTCTCGTTTCACCATTCATTGATATTGTGAATCTGCTACCAAACCACGCAACAGACACACAACCATTGACCGTCGTATGCAATTTAACCCTTTGCGAAAAGGGCATTTCAGGAATTGAAAATTAAAAAAACTTTTGTACAGATTTACCTTCATTCTTACACTTGTTAACAATTAAAACCTTGCAGCTTCGGCTCAGTCCTTTATCACACGGCCAGGACCCTGCCGGTTTTGATTGGCCGATTTAGACCTCGTCTTCACTCTTTTATTCTCTTGTACAAAACCACAGTGGATGATGTTGAGTGGTCAAACAGTAGGAGGGTTGACTGTGTACTATGTAGGATGGTCAGACAGAATGTATAACAGACAGAATAACTAAACTCACTCAGAGACATAATGGCTTCCGTTCCAGTAATACCACAGGCCCAGAAAACAGCAACGTCGCTTTCTTGAAAGTTCAACGCATCACAGAACTCTGGCTTGTTTATGTCAGATATCCCAATCATATCTGTTTGAAATTTAAGAATAGAAAATCATTCAAAATAATATTTTTGCAATAACAGAGCTATTATAAACAGAATTCAACCAAAATGAAGACAGACCACCATTTGAATGAAATTATTTTGATAATTCCCACCACCGGTTAGCCACCTGTAAATGTTCTTTCTGGAAAAAATTGGATGCCTAGAGAGCGTGTTCTATAAGTTATTGGTAATAATCAGGGGTGCTAGAGTCATTGCTAAGAAAAGGTCTGAATCTAGGATCAAAATGTGAGGTAGCAGGTTGTAATGATGTGATTTCCACCTTTTGGTAGCCCCTGGAGTTAGAGATTTCAAGGAGCTCCTAGGAACATTATCCTCAGTGCAAGAGAAGAAGGTCAAAGAGTGTGATTTCTTGATCTGTCGAAGATAATAGCTAATTTATTTTACCAAGCAGACATAAAACACTCTGAATCCAGATAAAAAGTCTGAAATTTCTCATCCCTGGTAATAAATAAGTCAGCATGGAAGGCCAAAGCTAAAAATGTATCCAAAATTTGAATTGAATTGTCTTAATGAGTATGCAAATTAAACTATTAACACAACCTTTTCAAAGTGTGAAAGTTAGACTTTCATGACTCAACTCACTAAAACTCAGATTCCAAAGTTTTGACTCGCAAGCTCTGACATAACTTCAAGAAGGGAATTCTGACTCAACCTTCATAAGTTGAGACTTTGTCAAGAAGCACTAACCTGGGTCTCCAATATGTATCGGGGCGCCATGGTTTGGAGTCAGTGGTAGAGTGACACGGAATGCTGTCTCTACAAGCTCCTTTGGGATTGGTCTCATGGATACAACTAAATGAGCTTTGAATGGTCCAACAGGATGACACATCACACCAGTCTAGAACGCACAAGATGAATAGAATTATTCTCAGCCAGCTCACATAAAAAACATTTAAACCACTGCATATCTTTCAACTCCTATTGCCAATTAGCCTTTCCCATGAAATATGCTAATTACATTCACGCATTCGTACATATATTATTGGTGGGCAAACGCCATAGAGTTGTGCACTAGGCAGATACACAAACGCGTGTGGGTCAAGCCACCACTAGCCCCACACAAAAAGGCGCGATGTTCCCTCATATTGCCGACCAGGAATGTTTGTGCGCACGCGTGATGTGCCATTTCAATATTTCATGGGAAGGGTCTATTCCAACTTGGGCAAAAGGCTAACATTATAAAAGCATTCACTTATACAAATGGAGGGGCTCTTGCCCCAGATTGTTAGAGACAAAACACATGCATACAGGGTATGCTTGCCCAAAAAACAATGGTGGGCATGTTCAGTCCACAAATTCCTTGCCACCCAGCCTTAGTTCTAGGTTTAGTACCAATCCTATGACGCAGCTCACGGCCGCGGTTTTGCAATTTGCAATTCACGGTGCATGTATTTGATTTTTTCTTGATAGAGAAAACAAAAATCCTTGTGCTATAAAGAGAATCAAAGAGAATCTTTGTTCTCTTGGCTTTGTCAAGTCAAGGTTTCTTTGTGCCAGCAGTACTCTCAAAGAAAAATGATTCCGGTGATTCAGAAAAAAATAATCCCGTCAGGCTGGACGGGGAAAAAAATGGAAGTATCCTGGTTGCAACTGGTTAAATAACAATAATGGTAAGAATAGCTATGTAGAATTGACTACAGTAGTCCTCTATATAGTTCTTCAGGGTAAAGTCTTCTTGTCATACTATGTCTGCCTCTGACAGTGACATTTATTTACAATCAAACCCTCAACAACATAAACTACCTAATCAGTTGTGCTGTCTATTCAATAACTAGGAGTATCCATAGCGATGAAATTTCACTTGTTTTATTGTTTTGTTTTTGTATATTCTAAAGAGTGGCCCGCCAGGCGCCACTCACTGTCAGTACATCACCATGCAGGGGTCACTGTGGTAGTTCATGACACTCATCCAGTTGGCGCCGGATGACTTGAATACACGCAAATGTTTCCCCTGCCTGGAAACGGAAGCCGTGTAAAGATGCCATTATGTAATTTCGGACCACCGGCGGAGCAAAGGTCGCTCGACATTCTACTGTGGAGCACGTGTGCACAGACCACACACACGCCATCTATTGCTTCGTTTCACCCACACAAGAACAAAAAAAGGTCTTGAATATTGGTGTTCTCTGGCTATTCAGAGGTGGTTTTTGCGTAATCCCCGATTACTTTGTCCTTTTGTTCCAAGAAAAGGATTACGAGGCATCGAGAGGCTTCCATTATTGTTCATTCATTGTATTTCCGCTAAATGGAGGTAAGTCAGAGTGAGCCGGCAATCGAGCCATGGTTCCGTGTTTAGTACCAATCCTATGCCGTAGGTATAACGGCCCATGTTTTGTAATTCACACTGCATGAATTTGACATTTTCTTGGTCGAGAAACAAAACGGATGATTCAATAAAGAGAATCTTTGTTCTCTTGGCATCAAGTCAGGGTTTCTTTGTACCCTCAAAGAAAAATGATTTCAATAATTTGGTTAAAAGAATCCCGCCAGACGGGACAAAAAAAACAAAGAATCCCGGTGGCAACTGGATCACATAATATGTGAAGAGATCGTAAATTTTTTAATCATGAAAATTAGTAAAACATTGCTTCTGTTTTTAAATTAATTTCTTTTCAGTTTTGTTTTAAAATTCTTTTCCAAAGACATCTTTTCATGATGCCAGTCTTTTTTACATGAGGTCCCAACATCATTTCCATTTCAAAAAACAGGCTGCTAGTCTTCATTGTCTTGCTTTTTTGAATGCTACAATACAGATACAGGCAAGAACCAACGAACGCTTTCATACATTGCTATAGCATGAGAGCATACGCCCTCTATTGGCAAAATCTAATTACGCGAAAACATACAATAACGCTTGTAAACGACTTGATAACTAAAGACTTGTTATCTGCTTGTGCATTATAAAATAAAAATTCCCCAAAATGTTGTCACGGTTGTGCGTGCTCAAGCGGTGTATAGCATGGGTCATCACTGGTTTGTACCTTGGAGAGAGCAGCATTGTCAACAACACACAGTTCCTCGGCAACTTTTGTCTTTAGATTGTTTACTACTACTTGAAACTACTACAACTTGTAGGTTTTATTTTAATAAAATGATAAAATGGATTACCCTGGATGAAATAAAGGATTAATTCACAGTGTAAACTGGTCTGACACAAATTGTGGTCCATTGTCCATGACAATCACTTCAGGTAGGCCCCACTTTGTGAACATACGCTGTAGGATTGTGTTGATCGTTGAAGAGGTCAACTTGTTGTAGCAATTTCCGGCCACTTTGAATAGAGGTCATGGAATACCACAAGGAAACGCTGGTTATGTGGAGCGGCCTCAACTGGACCCAGAATGTCAAGTTGTAGTTGTTGCCATGGTTGTTGCGGCCATGGGATTGGTTTCATTGGTGCTGGTCGGATGTTTGTGGCCTTTTCGCTCAAAGTGCATGCTTCGCAGTGGGCGACGAAATCCTCAAAGCGAGTGTCAATGCCGGGCCACCATACCGAATCCCGACATCTCTGTTTCATGCGGACGATGCCAGGATGTCCATCATGTGCCATAACATGCTGTTGAATTTAGGAATTACTGCACTACAACGTGCTAGGCAGCAATCGTTCCAAATGGAAAGTTCACCGCGAAGTCTGTGGAAGGTGAGCAGCTCATCTGGAACTTGTTCAGGCCACTCTGTCTGGAGGTAGCTACACACCTGCTGACATTTGTGTGTTGTCATCAAAGTTATATTGGTGAAGGCGGTCGGACCATCGGCTAATTCGTAGTGGTCTATGTCCAGACCAAGTAGTAGTGAGAAGAGTAGTTAGCGCTTGGTGGTCCGTACGGAGGGTAAATTTCCAGCCATAGAGGTAGATATGCCAATGTTCACAAGCGTAGATGCATGTGAGGACTTCACGTTTGCCTGTGGAATATTTGTGTTCTGCAAGCGAGAGCATGCGAGAGGCGAAAGCGACTGGGCGTTCCATGCCATCGATCCATTGAGAGAGCACAGCACCCATGGCAGTGCCTGATGCATCTGTGGTTACGTATGTAGTGGCATTAGGGTCAAAATGGGCAAGAATAGGGGCAGACGTGATTTTCTCCTTTAGTGCCATAAATGCTTAAGCCTGAGATGTTGTCCATACCCAAGGGGTGTCATTACGCAGCAACAACTGAAGCGGTTCAGCGATGTGTGCGTAGTTAGGGCTGAACTTGAGGTAGAAGTTACAAGTACCGAGAAACGAGGAGAGTTCTTTGGCATTAGTAGGTTCTGGCATTTGTTGGATGGCGTCAACGATACCAAGCTTTGGCTTGACACCTTGTGCTGAGACTCGATAGCCCAGAAAAATCAATTTCTGCAGCTGCCAACACACACTTGTCAGCATTAAGTGTGATGTTGTTAGAAGTGAGCCGAGCCATGACTTCGTGAAGACGCTGGTCATGTTGTTCCTTTGTCCGTCCATGGACAACGATGTCATCCAGCAGATTAAGGGTGCCAGCAATGCCTGCGAGCATTGTGCTGACAATCTTCTGAAATGTACTTGGTGCAGAAGATAGTCCGTAGGGCATGCGTCAATATTGATACACACCTTCATGTGTCGTTAATGCTGTGAGCAGTTTGCTGTCCTCCGCGAGAGGTATTTGCAGGTAACTGCGGCGCATAACAAGTTTCGTGAACACAATTGAGCCATGAAATTCCGATGATAGTTCGTTGATAGTAGGGAGAGGGTACTTGTCGGGAATGATGGCTTTATTGACCTCCTTGAGGTCAACGCATAGGCGGATTTCACCATTTTTACGCCAAGCAATGACCAAGTTCGAGATCCAGGGTGAGGAGTCAATTCGCTCGATGATTCCCTGTGATTCGAGGCGGTGTAATTCTGCAGATACTTTATCGCGAACTGCAAACGGAAGATGACAAAGTCGCTGTGAAACGGGTTTAACCAAAGGGTCGACACGGGGGCGGTGGCAGAATTTGGATGTCTTTCCGAATCCGGTGAATACTGAAGGAAATTGCCAAGTCCATATCAACCTTGTAAATGGGTGATCCGGTTGGGTCATAAACTTTGAATCCAATCTTGTCAAAAAGATCCACACCCATGAGGCTTCTACCCTTCGCAACATGAAAGGTGAAGTTCTCCACTGTTATGTTTTTGTAGTACATTGGAACTGATAGGACCCCAAGTACATCAATTTTGGAGTCGGAGTATCCATGTAGAGATGAAGTTGCAGGTTGAAGTTGACAGTGCGTGAAGTGCTTTCGGTAAACAGCCTCGCTTAATATGGAGACTTTGGCACCAAGATCAATAAGAAGGGGCACAGACTTGCCATCAATGGTAACGTCGAAGTCCTTGAAATTTCCCGAACCAAAGTGCGAAATGGCATTAACAGTGTAGACCATACTGGGGTCGTCACCGTCAAACATGTTAGGGTAGTCCACATGTTGAACATTCTGTGATGAGCGGCAGAATTTAGCAACATGGTTCATTTTACCACAAGAAGAACATTTCTTTCCACATGCAGGGCATTTCGGCCTCCGTGCAGGGTGTGATTTATCCCCACAGTTGAAATAGTGAAAGTTAGGCCCACGATCAGTAGTACCAGCGTGAGTAGCAGGTGGTTTACTAGCATTGCGGTTGGACCTTTGCTGTGTTCTTCGCTTTGGACGAATACCTTGTACTTGGGCAGGGGCTGAATTATCAATCTTTGTCTGTTCAAGGGTAGCAGGAGGTCTGATTGCTTTGGAATCAGATAGTGCAGATTCAATTTGGATGGCCAATTTGGTGGCTATGTCCAAAGAGAGTGAGTCATCTTCCATTAGCAAGCGTTCCAGAATACGGGGAATCGTAGTTTTCTCAATGATTTGATCCCTGATCATTTCATCTGTGAGAGCTCCAAAGTTACACGTAGTGGCAAGTTCAGTTAATGAAACAATGTACTGTTTGACAGGTTCACCATTCCCTTGTCCCCTTTGACGAAATTTATACCGTTCCATCATGATACTCTTCTTTGGCCCAAAATATTTCTCAAGGGCGCTTACTGCTTTGTCATATGTCTCCATTTCATCGATCTGGTCGAAAATCCGTTGACCTTCAGTACAGAGGCAGTGAATCAGTATTGCACGGCGACGAGCTGATGACACGTTGTCGCCGTCGAGACCACTCGCCGTAATGTATGTCGAAAAACCTTTTATCCATCTCGGCCACGAAATTGCAGGGTCACCCGGTGTGGAGAGGAAAGGCGGGGGATGTAGGGAGGATAATTTGGTTCATCCTCGTCGCCAAATTAAGTAGTGTTTGTCAAATAAACACGGCAATGAAACGTGAGTGAAGTTTCAACGTGAGTGAACAGAACTTTTATTATCCAACATGGCGCTCGCCTGGGTGCGTAACAATGCATAGCGCCCTCATGCGATAGTCAATGCAAAGTAAATAAATAAAATAAGGTATGTAAACACAACACACGTCTGCCGGCGTCAATAGGTTAAGGGGAAGATCTTTATAGATTAAGGCATGTGATGCCCTCTTACCCTGTATGTACTGGCACAACAATTTTGCTCCAGGTCTCTTAAAGGAACACTAGCTCCAAGCAAGGCTGTGTATAAAGAGTTGCTGCAGCCTGGGTAGAAGAAGACAAAGTCTTTCAGGATCTCCTTGAAGGCAAGAAGGTTCTTCACTGTATGGGTGACTTTACCATCTTCAATGATGTTGTAAGCTGCCAAGTCTGTCCTGTTGTAATCAAGCATAAACACGATAGTGTTAAACATTTACTTATGATATTTTTTTGTAAATCTGAGAGTACGTTTGTATTTATCTTTTTCTGACAATCACCGTATGAGATTTGTGAGGCTGGCAGACAATCAAGAAGGCTGTTGTAGAAGTCCCTGACATGAGATGAAAGCATGAACTAGTCTGTTGGTCTAGATGTTTCCAGATTGGTCTTCTCAACTTTGTGATCAAGGGCTTTGAATGAGAAACACCAAGTGTTGTTGAATAGCCCACCAAAGCAAGGCGCCTGTGTAGCATGTACGACACATGCATCTTCCTCAGTGGCATAGCCACAGGGAGGCCCAGGGAGGGCACATGCCCCCCACAATTTTTCAGTGCCCCCCTGAGGTGCCACCCCCATGAAAAAAAATCCAGATATATGTAATTCATTAAAAAACATGGCCCCTGGGCCCCCCACTAAAAAGCAATGCCCCTCCCCCTGTGTCTCCCCAGTAAAAACATTTTGGCTACTCCGTTGATCTTGCTCTGCCCAACCTCACATAAAAGAAACAGTATACAGCAATCCAAATGGTGAAAACTTGTTTACATTTTTGAATGGGACTGTAACGAGTCAGGCTTTGGTCATCAGACGTTTTGGAGCATGTTTTCTTGATCAATGCATTAAAAAATCAGTCTAGCAATCAGTCCTTCCTTTCTTCCTTCTGTACCAAAGCATTACGGCCGTAGGGGTGACGTTGTGATGGCATTTGTCACAGAGAACCTCCATTTGTCTCGGGTCTTCTGCTGTCCTAAGAAGTTGTGTCCAACTAAAACATGTCCATTCCTTAATGTTGTCTGCCCACAATTTTCTTCTGCCTTCCCCTTCTGCCAGTACCATCTGTTCCACCCTCCAGGATTGTATTTGCGAGACTCTCCTTCCATCTGACCACATGACCAAACCAGAGCACTGAGTTTTCTCTTTTTGTCGACAGTGAACAGTCTCTCTTGCTCTCCATTAACTCACACACAGCTTGGTTAGTGGTGTGGCTTGTGTAATGAACTCAGTGCAGTCTCCAGATACAATTCATCTCAAAGGCATCGACTCTCTTCTCCATCTCAGCTGTTGTTGTCCAGGACTCACAACCACATAAGAAGATAGATGTTATCAGAGCCCGTAGTAGTTGCATTATTGATGCCATGGAGATGCTCAGTCAGTCTGCAATCAGTCAGCAACGTTTACAAATATATGATCCTTTCTCAAGCCGAGTTTACCTTGATAATGAATTGATTCCAGCTAAACTTAAAAAAGCATGTTATTCTATAACGAATAAAATTACTAAATCGTGTTTTGACCTTGCAGATGGCTATGAAAATGTTGTTTTTGAAACGATTATCCCGGCCAACCATCCTATAAGAAGACATGTACGACGGCCATGCAATTCGCCCATCACAAGGCCCAAGGGACACTCGAGGTGTGAGCTACTTTTTTTGAAGGATAGAAACCTGCCCCAATGCCCAGAAACATGACGTGGCGAGATGTAAATGCAAGTCTCTTCACAGCACACCTAACAAGAACAGGGAGGGGTAAATGAATCCATTGCACGACAAACATAACTGCCTTTCCCCGAAGCAACTGTATTTTAGTGTATTGCTCAAGGACACAAGTGTCATGACCAGGATTCGAACCCACATCCTGATGACTTAGCCACCAGACGCTGAGTCCGATGTACTAAACCTCTCGACCAAGACATGCTGTAAAACATTTCGCCTGCATTTTGTCTCTTTGTCCCAGGGCACCTGCTGCAATTGAGCAGGCAGCAGGCGGAGTTTCTTTATTTATTGTTGGCCACACAAAAAAATTTAAAAATCACTTAAAAATTTATTACTCTATTATTATCCGTTGATGGATATTTTCGTTCGATATCTCACATGAAAGTTAAAACTTTGGTCATTATACAGAAGTAGCAATTCATTTTTCAAGGTAATATCGGCTTGAGCACGGATCAAATATCTTTACTATTTTTTTAATCCTGCAATAAATAACACCTGTTTACCTGACATCCGAATCTGACTGAGTGATTCCTGGTGCTGTAACTTGACCAATTTCAGATTGATACACAATTGGAAGGGCCCCTTCATTGGTGGAACAGAACTTTGCAAAATCCTCAGCTATGGATTTTTCAACTGCCACCAGATTGGTCTGTCCATAGCCTGCCATAAAAAGAAATACAAAACTCAAGATGTCATTGAAGAAAACTAACGAATGTTATACTGACAAAGATGTTGAAGGGATTAATTGCACTACCTGTATAAAAATGGAATGGTACTGTAACTATATGAGAAAGTTTAGTCAGGTTAACCCTAATAAAATAACTTTCGCTGGCAAATTTTTTTGACATAAATAACTGATGGTGACCACATTGTTTGACCACACAATCACACACAACAGAAAGCTTGTGTTCAAAGGCAAATTTTACAAACTCTGTTATCACCTTGAGGATATTGTTTTATAGCAAAAATAATAAGTAATAAAAAATGTGTTACTTACTGAATTCCCTTTCGTATAATCTAAATATCATTGAGATCGGCCAATAAATGCCAAGTTTGAGAAGTTCTTGGTCTTTGTTTCCTCAGTTTTATCTGTAAACTCAAACACTTTTTTGAACAAAAACCATATGACGCTTTTTAGGTGTTTGGCATTCTGGATCTTTCCACTCCAATTTGAAAAGATTACATTACAGCAACCATATTTTATTTTACCATCATTGGAAAGATCTGATCTTTCTTTCTCCAACCATAGTAAGTTTGGGTATGGAGGGTGAACATTGCCAAAACTACAGCTTTTTAACAAATGGCCTTTGTACTCAGGCTACATGTACACTGCTTTTGTGTGTGTAAGCTTGGGTGACAAAAGTCGCCGGTGGTAAGGCAAAGGGTAACTTAATGCATCAGTAGAGCGTGCTTTTCTCATCTAATTAATTTTGGCTTAAAGGTAGGCCTACGTGTCACTGATATTGATACTCATTCATTTTAGACTAAATGACACAAAGAGACCGGATTACTCCGTTTTGTGACATAATGCCACAGCTTGTATATATTTGTGTTTCAGCTGAAACACACTTTTGCCGGATACCAGAGGACGCCGTGTGTGTTTACATTTAATACCAACAAGGGGTCACGTGACGCGTGTCGCGCAATCAGTCTATTCCTATGTACAAGTGGACTGGTCTTAAACAACCAGTGATTGTCTAAAATGCCCCCATACATTAAAAAGCAAAATGTGTGTTGTCCACAACTGACATAAGACAACAATAGAGTTGTTCTTATGGTCATTTAGAACAAAGTTGCTTACTGCTGGCACACCACTTGCCCATGTACAAAAGACCTCCTTGAGGTCTCATGCAAAGGCTGATGATGTTATAAGATATTAAACAATAAACCCCAGGGGAACTGACTGGGTAAGTTTTAATTCAATTCTGGGATGAACAAAGAAAAATTGACCGGAGCAGGATATGAACCTGCGGCACCCAGTCAGCACCGTAACTAGGGTAAAGTTTTAGGGGGGCACAAGGGGGTGCACCATTTTTCCTAGGGGGGCACTTTGGCCAATTAAAACTGTAGTTTCTGTTTGTATTTTTCCTAAACAAGCCCCTTTTCAGTGTTTTCTGAGGCGTTGACGTAAAACAAAATACATTATGTGTGTAAATAATTCAAAATAGTTCTAAAAACATTGAAATTACTACCTAAATGCTTATAAAATGTAACATTTTATTCTGGTAATTTTTAATCTCAAAAGTCCAGATTTCAAATGGGGGGGGGGGCACCGGGGGGGGGGGGGGGGGGGGGCACGGACATCACTCGGGGGTGCACGTGCCCCCCCCCCCCCTGCCCCCCTTAGTTACGCTTCGGCACCCAGTACGTTCATCCGGTCCAAATCCCGCTCTCCTACAATCAATTTTTTCTTTGGTAATTCCAGAATTCAACTTTTAAGATGTCTTCATCATACTGGCCTCCTACCTTGACATATTCCAGAAGTATCCCCCATGAAGTGGTGTCCAGAACGGAATGTCTTTCTTGCCACTTCGGGTAGGGCACTGCAAAGTTCTTTCATCGTTGGAACTGACATGATGGTGACACACTGCCTTTAACTGTTTAACGATACAGACATGGTATAAATAAATCCATTTTAGGTCACCTAATAATGGTCTGTATCAGTTTTTTCCACCATTTACTGGATTAAAAAAATAATAATAAATGCAAGTTTATAATAATAATTGCAAGTGGCTAAAAGCCACTCTTTTTTGCATATTACAATTGTGCATGGGTATTTTATTCATTCATACATTTGTGACCAGCTCCGCAGAAATGAGTCTGTATTGCATATCTTGTTTAGCAATAGACAATTTTTAGCGATAGACATTTTTTAACAATTACTATTATTATTATTATTATTATTATTATTATTATTATTATTATTATTTTTTTAGGTTTGCTTCTTAATATGTATGTTTTTAGATGACATCGAAATAAAATAATAGGCCTAATGATTTTAAATGCCAAAACTGTTTATTTGCATGTTTGTCATCTGTTTTTTTTATCAAGTTGATTTAAACCATTTTAATGTTAAAAGGCCCATTTTCTCTCCTAGGGCTTTCGGACACTTGTGGAAAATCAATTATTTCGAACAAATCGTAAAAAATCAACACATTACAATTCACGCTCTAACATACACCGATTGGCATTCCTCCTCTGCTCCAGCTACTTCCCTAAGACTGAAAATGCATGAATGACAATAGATTGATTGCGCGATCCCACTCACGTGACCTGTAGTGGGTATTAAACGTAAACAAACACAACGTCTTTCATAGGAAAGTGCAGTATGGTACATGATAATTGTTGCAATTGTTTATTCAATCGAGACTTTTTTTCTCAAAATCTGTAAAAAATATTCCAGAGTTTGTACCAGAGACCTTCGAGTGGCTAAATAAAGCCAGGTAAGGACAGTTCCAGTATCTTGGAAATTCAAGGAACATTATGTTCACGATGTGGTAGACTAGTTGCCTGACGGATCGTATGGCACAGACGACCGCACGCGATCACACTCTTTTTAACCCAAGAATTTTACAGTTTTGGAGCCAAAATCATCCAAAGAAAATCTTTCTAAAACTGTGTGATTCCTTTGTCTACCGTTTTTTTAAAACAGTTATTTACATTTACGAACAAAATGACAGGGGAAGGGTTGCTACATCGTCGTCCAACGCCGGTAGTGCATAACTCAAAACAAACCTCTTTTGTAGTAGAATACTAGTAGTTTATGAAACAGTAATATGATTAAAATCAATTTCACAGCATACAACTTTAATAAAAGGGCTTGGTAACTGTGTTATTACTACCAAAAGCTGACTGTGGGTGTGACTCTGTCGATCACAGTATGTATTTGCACGTAGTTTGGCATCATGAGATGACGTAGTACGCACTACATGTCATGTAATGACATGTAGCCTAAACATTGGTCGAGCAATTTGTCTATTGTTTAAAATGCACACGATACTTACATGTCCAATTAGTCTGGATTCTAAACGATTACCCCAATAACAATGCACAGGTCGGACCATTTGTGTACTTCATGATCAGCAGCCCATTCAGAGAGTTGGTACTAAAGACTGTGAAGCACAAAAACAACACAACCAATGCAGTACCGACAGCACTTTGATCGGACTGTCTTATCACTGCCCACTATGTAAATATTACATCTATCATCAAACATTAAACCTTTTGACATTTGGTTGTTTAAAAAGAGATCCCAGGGATGTGGTAACCGTCTAGACAACCTACCCTTGTTTTGTATTTATTTATTTATTTTATTAAGTGTTACACATTCAGCACAATTAGTGCCAATTTACAGGACGAATAGAAAGCAAGATGAATCTTTTAGATGTGGAAGGAAAACTCCAAATGGGGAAAAGCCACGCATGCGATCATATAGGGACTAAAAACCCAATCCACATGCAAGGCTCCAGGTTTGAGGTGGGATTCGAACCGAGGTCCGGAGAGGTAAAAAAAGGCAGGAAAAGAAACCAGTGAGCCAACCTGACCCCCTGATCAACCTGTATATTTCGTCCATGCAATAAGTTACCTTTCTTTTAATAATATGGAGCACTTAGCTGAAAACTTCTTGCCTCTAAGACTTAGCTGCAACCATCTGCAACAAATCAAAAAGAGGTTATGTAATATTACTGAGTCCTCATACATTCATGATCAAGAGCCAAGTTCTCACATTTTTGTTGTTTACCAAGAGTGCGCGTCAGTATTCACACACATGTGTAACGCTGTTCCGTCCCAACTTGACAATCGCCCCAACTATAGTTGGGACTGGTCCCAACTTGAGTGTTACAGTTGGGGCGCCCCAACTATAGTCAGGATCGCCCATGCAGCTCTACACGAAAGCGGAGCCGGAGCGAGGTTTGGAAAAGGCCCTTTGGTTGATAGTAGTATCAGTTTTCTTGGCCCCTAACTCGTCATGATTAAATGAGGGTTACAAGTGTCTTTTTTTAGAGGGTTCTGACGGCGGACACATATGACACGTGTCGTTTTCAGTCTCCAAAGTACGGATTTAATTTCCCTTCTATGCTTCTCTCGGAAACAAAAATTCTAATTCGTCTCAAATGTTATCAAGTACTAGAATAAAGTGGTCTTAATAATTTCATACTATTATTATTTAATTTTTTATTCTTGTCCATTTCGTTAAAATAATTGAAGAAATGAACATTGTCATTAACACTTTCAGTATTGCGTTGCCGTTTATGCAGACATATCACGTTGTGTGTGTATGTGGGGTCGGGGGTGGGGTACTGGTTCCGATGGTACTCTGTATTTACTTTACTGCAATCCCAACTATAGTTGGGGCGCCCTCACTGTAACACTCAAGACCTGTCCCAACTATAGTTGGGGCAATTGTCAAGTTGGGACGGAACAACACTACTACTATGCATGCACTTCACGAAGCACTCGTGGCACTTTCACATGTGTAGTGCACTGCACACGCGCAAACATCACCCAGCTACTTACACATAAAAAAATGGCGATAAACATCAAAATAAAATGTCACTGATGCCGAACTAGAGAAGTTATGAGCTAGAGTAAAACAAATATAACATGTTGTATGCACTGACAACAGGCAATAAAAGCATGAGATACTTGACTGGCGTTTTGTCGCAGCTCGAAACTGGCTTGAAAAATGTGGCTTAAAGACTAAAGCGGGGTCATTCCGTGCCAACTCACCTGAAATTCTGAAAAGTTTGGCAGTGTTTTTTTAACAATCCTCTATGGGTGCGATGAACAAACACAAAATTTAAGATTCCTACCCCTTGCCGTTTCTGAGATATGAACCCCTAAACATTTAAGCCCCGCCCCCTCTTTTTGAATTTGGTGTTTTTTGGCATTTTTGGAGGCCTATATCTCCAACTAGAATCTGCTGTCAAAAGTAGTACAGACAATTTGTCTATCAAGGTATAGGTCTTTAATAACCTACATTTTAGCCTACAGAACAACATTTTGTCATTTTTTAGACCCCCTGGTGCCCGCGTGAATTGTCCGATTGCTTTGATATTACATTTGGTTATCAACTAGGTGCATAGGTCTGACCTAAAAAAAAGTGTTTTGGGAAAAAATGTTGAAATTTGTCAGTACTGTCCCACATTATGAAAAAAACACTTGAAAAGGGCGTTTTGGGGCATTTTTCCAAGTGGACCCATTTTCAGACCCCTGCCAAACACCCACCAAAGGTGTGATTGATCTATCCTTTTTTTAGGTCAGACCTATTCACGCAGCCACCAGGGAGTCTAAAAAATGACAAAAAGTTGTTTTGTATGCTAAAATGTAGGTTTTTAAAGACCTATACATGTACCTTGATAGACAAATTGTCTGTACCATAGAGGATTGTTTAAAAAAAAAAATTAGCAAAATCTGAGTCGGTCACTGCCAACCCATCACCAGGTGAGTTGGCACGGAATGACCTAGTTGCGATAATCGTAACCCTCCATCCTCCCGACGGTCGGGAGGATGGAGGGTTACGATTATCGCAACTAGGAATGATCCAGCTCTAACAAAAGTGAATCAAATTTGAACTCCGGAACCCACTCAAAATGTTCATCGGCAAGCGCAGTCCCAATTGGTCCAGCTTAATAATGCCCCCCCCCCATGGAAAACATACCCAGAACTGACCATCCAGAAAAAAAGCCCACGAACAGAAGTTACCTCCCATCACCAGAAGCAGGAACTGCTGCATTATAGTGAAGTACCTGGGGGAAAAGGGCCCCGCGCCTAGGAAAACCCAGCAAACAACAAAAGTTAATGTTCCTGATGCAAAAAAGGGTCAAGAGAGGGCGCCCTTTATGAAGTGTATTGCAGTGTACGTGTATAAAGCACTATCCCGTAGGTGATAAAATGAATTATTTCAGGTGGACAGTCGATATTAGCTCCCCTCGGTATTGGAAGTTGACAAACTAGCTACCTCGGCTTTGCCTCAGGAAATAGTTTGTCAACTTCCAATACCTCAGGGAGCTAATATTGACTGTCCATCCTCAAACCATGTTATAATTGTATAGTGTAAGGACAGTTTAACACAGTATTCCTCCTAATAATTATATTCTATGGCTCTGTCTACATGCAAACAGGTGGCCCACTTACACTGTCATTTTCAAGGCTCGCTCACATATTTCTTAGTAAATACGCCCCTCACATTCTTAGGCCATGACTTCTACTACGTCTCCTAGAACTGACCAGAAACTCCCCTGTTGACCACTACGTTCTTCAACCCTATTCTGAGAAATGATGTCAATAACCAAATGTTATTTCTATGTGACATCATTTCTAAATCAAGACTCCCCTCAGAAACCTTTAAACAACCCCCAAACATGCCCAATTTTCCTTCAGAATATAATTTGCATTTTTATTTCTTCAATACACCTCTGTAACTCCATCTGTCCGAGACTTGTCTCCCATCTACGAGCTAAACTTAGTGCAGCACTTGTTGTAGAGTATAGTCGACTTGAATAAAATAAAAAGTTTGACATACATTTGCTTCCTGTGTATACATTGCCTTCAAATGAATGGAAATTTTGTTGTTTTGAAATGTTGTTTATCCTTTTTAAGAGTTGTTCATGCAATAAAACATCTATAATGTTTTGTAATAAGGTCTATTGTCGATCGGTTGATGTTGCACCCTGCGCTGAGGCATGATGGGATAGGAAAGGGATCATGTGTATTGCGGCGCAGTTGCCACTGCCCCCTTTGACTTCCCATCATGCTTTGCGCTATTTCGTCGTAGAGCGATCAGCAATAAACCTTATGGGTGAGCAGTGATTAAAAAAAAAAAAAAAATTAGCCTCTGAACCCCCGGCATCTGACCTGAGAAACGTATTTCCACTCCAGCAGTAAATACCACTGCCCAAATAGTGCACAAAATGCCCCGTAATAAGCAGTCGTCAGGCTGGCGCCCACCCAGCCACTTCAAAAGAGCCTAGTTGTCTCATACGTTCAGGATCTCTTGAATCTTCTTAGCGTGGACATTTTAAATGACAGAGTGGCTGACAGATCTTTGTTAATTTCGCCATTCTCTCTCGACGACGTCGTCGCTCTCAGTATAGAATGAAACTTTTGCAATATGTTGAGCGCAATTTTTAAAGTTGGGCATTTTTTGAATTTGCGCACGCAATTTTTCAATAATGCGCGTGTGCAATTTTTGAAGGTAAAGTTTGCGTGCGCAAATTTAAATTGCGTGCTGCGAGCACAATGATGTTCAACCATTTCACTCGGCTCTTCTACTTAAGTTTTGGAACTAAAATGTCACTTCAGACAGAAATTAACATACAGCAGATTGCTAATTCGACCATAACCTTGTAACTCTAGAAGGTAAAATTGATTTCGAAGGTAGGTTTTTCACAGAGGTGGTAAAAATTATGTTTGAGTTTTAAAGATTGCGCGGATTTTTAAAAATTGCCTTCTAGCTCTGTTGCACAAGGTTTGCGTGGTTAAAAACTGCGCAAGCGCGCATTTTCTTTTTAAATTGCGTGCCTTCAAGGATCGCGCTCAACTTAAGAAAAACCTCTGTCAGCTCGCTGGCTCCCGCTAGCTGCCATCTAGGCACTGCAACCTAAAAGCGCTCGGCGGAACCATCGTGAAAGTTTTGGACTTTTCCACTTTATAAAAGATGGGAAAATCAGAAACAAAGTTGTTGCGTAAAACATTTTGTATTTAAAACATCAAACCAAAGTAGAGTCTTGTAATTTGATAGGCAGATTGAGGTCACGCAGCATTAATTGATCAAGCCATCACATTGCCTTCGTCATAAACTTTATAGGAAAGTCTCTCCCCCATGCAAAACCTAGGATTTTCACCCCCCCTTTTCAACTACCTACTTGAATTCCATGGTTACACCAGAGCAATAACCGAAAACGTCTGTCTTGTAAGATCTGGAGGATGCCAGAATAGTCTTGTACATTTTGTTTATTCGTAATGATTTATCGAGCAAGGGGTCCCTGGATCTATCCGCCAATCAAATGACTATAATATGGATGTTATCTAAACCTTCGTTGAAGGATGGAATGTTCCATTTAACTCGGCTTCGCCTCTTCAAATGGAACATTCCATATTTCAACCCTATTCTACTCATTGCACTAATAAACAGCTATTGTATGTATACAATATTTCAACTTATTTATTACATTTTTTCAAGAGCAGATACTTATTTGCTTTGGTAACCTAAAGAAAAAAAAGAAATAATTGTGAACATTGAAATATCAAGTTGATGCCCTTAGCAGGAGAATTTGTGCACCAAATTGGCACACGGTATGATTTTTTTTGTAAAAAAACCCCAATTTTTTTCACTTTGTGCGGGCGCGCCCACAAATCAATGTTTAAATTGACAGTTTAATCCTGGAGGTAGAAATATTTCTATTTCCATGGTTTAATAGAAGCACGGTGGAAGGAGCATCTCTCTATGGAGGCAGAAATTCTTCTTGGGACCATAGAGCAAGGACTGGTCCTTGCTCTATGTTGGGATTAGTGGTCCGTGGTCCTTTCTCTTATGTAGAAAAGCAGTAATCATGCACCATGTGCCTATTTAGTGCGGATTAGATGCTGCAGAACAATCCCGGTATGTACATGTACATGTACATGTACATTATGTACATGTACATTACATGTATATTTGCGTGTACATGTACATGTGTACACGTGCATTCGATGTACATGTACATGTATGTTGACGCAAAAACTGACCACAGACGTTGGACACACACACACGCAGCGCATGCGATGTGTTTCCGAAACCGGCTTCAATTCTGTGCATGTGTAGTATGGTACCCAGACTTCTCTTTTATCTTACTTGCATTATGGAGTACACTATTTCAAAACGCTTTGAATACCAGGTACACGTCTAAATTAAATGCCAGGTTGGCAAATGGCTGTGCTTGTTTGTTTTGTTCCTCCCCCGTGTTGTGTTTTTGTTTCTGTAAATTATCTTATAAAAAAGGTTATTTACATCTTTATTTGATTAGATTTGCAATAAAAAAGTAACAAAAGTATTTAAATTTAAATATTTGAATTTGTTGTAGCTTTATTGATTTTCTTTTGAAAAAACAACTTAAACATTTGGAGGTGTATAAATATCTTCGAAAAGATTCACGGGCACCGAGCTGGCACACTCTGGCCAATCACAGAAGCCGTTAGTTTCTCTGTAGGCGTGTACAGAGCACGATTCGAGAAGCGAACTGAATCTTTCACCTCGAAAAATCTTGTCAGATTTTGTGGTCTCTGCTGTAAAAGGTAATTTGAATTAAGAATTTATTTAAAAGGTTATATCCTTAAGATTGTGTTATGGGAAACGGTCCTGTAAATAAGAGCTGTATCAATGGAAAAGTGTATAAAAAAGATAAAATCTTGCGTTAAAAAAAAGTAAATAAAAAATTCCGTCATGATGTCCGTCTGCTTGCAATTTGATGCCTTCGTTCTGATCTTGTGGACGTGTCGTGGGTCATTCACTGACACGCTACGGAATACAAATGAGATCAATGGCAGCCATTACGAAAATGCGATATCTTTATCAAACTCGTTGAATGAAATTAATAAAATTGCCTTATACAACGGTTACTATTACTAATAATATAACTAGATTAACAGTGTTATTGTTGTGTTACTATTCTAACAATCAATCAACATTATAATCAAAGTTAGTTAGGCCTACTGACTGTGTGTGTACTTAAACTGAAGTTCTGTTGCTGTGTTGATTTTTAAATATTGTTTTATCTTTATCAATATCAATCATTTATCAATGTGACATTATGGTTAGAACTGAGGTCAGTCAGGGCAGTGTTTATTAATTTTGTTGACCAGTTAACAGTAATTGATGGCTAAGGGGACCTGACCAGACTCAAGTTCTAATGTTCTGAACAGAGGTGTGGGTATGAGTTGCAGTCATTACACACTTACAAAATATACAAGTGTCCCTGAGTTGAGCAAGACACTTGATCATTAAGACCCCCCCCCCACACACACACAAGAAAAAAGAAGACCAAAGCATTATTATGATTTGTCATTCTGATGGGGTGCAACAAAGCCGGCTTTGGACCTGTGTGTTGCAGTGCAGGGAAAAAGAACCCAGCAGCAGTACACTTACTCTTTTTAAAGAGAAGAGGTTTGCCTGGTGTTCCCTGGCACATCTTCGTTAGGTTGCTTTACAGGCTACTGACGAGTACGAGCAAAGAAATAGAAACGTTACACCATCCAGCGGCCATGAAAACTGCTCATACTTTCTTATTTTTAAATGAGCAAGAAGAGTTTGGGGCGCTTAATTGCATCACAGAAGAAAACATGGATGTGTTGCTGTGGTTTCAGCCAGATTGTCAATTAATGTGTTACACAAATGGGTCTGGATAGTGTTTTGTTTGAGCTTAATTCATGACATTTTAAGCTTTATATAAGCTTTTATAAATTGATCCCTTTATGCCAGTTTCTGTAAAGTGAGAGGCAGTCCAATTTGCCATTAAAACCATTTTCAGCATTCACACTAGCAAAAGGAAGGCATGCATGGCTACACTTAAACACAATATTTAGACACTTACAATACAGGTATTGTTAGTACCTGTAATTAACCCATTTTGAAGCTCATAGTCATAGTCATGGTGCATGAACATTATTTCCCCAGTTAAACTTACTGGGCCGTTTAGTTCTCTCCTTAAACCATTTTAGCTCACTTGGGAGTGCAGAGCCTGTGGTGCCAAGTGTGTAATGTACGCCAAGCTAAATTGACCACAATATCCATCCCTGCTCTCACAGGTGCCCATTTACATGTACTCCTGGGTGAAGATAAGTAATTACAGTTCAAGTGTCTTGCTCAAGGACACAGTCATGACCTGGATTCGAACCCACACCTTAATTGCTAGACCATTCAATACCATTCAAAATTCCAACTCGCTGGTATTATTATTTGAACAAGCTGTACTACCATTCAAAACCATTCATAGCATAGAGGGTTAATTTATTCACCACAGCTGTACTACCATTTGAAACAATCTTCATAAGGCTTTTGTATCAGCATACCTACCATTCAAAACCACTTGTGGAATCAACACTGTACAGAGTTGTTTCACCATTCAAAACCACAATAGTGAATGGTATCAACTTATTCGAAAAAGGCACCAAGAGTAGGAGGGTCAATGACTTAGCCACAAAAAAATGAGCCCAGCACTGAACTTGCACTAGGTTGCTTTACCAAAGTTATACATACATAAATGTCATTTGAATCATTACAAAACAAAATTATTTGCGATATATTATCAATACACCTATGTACAGTATTCATTCATGTATTGCATTCCAAGCAAAAGCGTCAGGAAGTTTAGTCTCTGGGTGTGTATTCTGTGTTGTATACATCATGATCGCAATATGATCTGTGTTTCGTGACTCTTTCGAGTGAAGTTTTTTACAGTTATCCGCACCGTAAAGTAAATATGTAGCCGGATGATCGGTCGGTCGGTCAGCCATGTAACCGGCACAGGCTTACAGGCCTGAAACTTCTTTGTGTAAAAAATGTAGAAGCAGTACAAAACCTGGATTGTCAATTGTGAACTTTGTGTGATGCTGTAATGGGGATTTGTTCTTTCTTTACACAGGTGCACATCCGATTCAACTATGATTGCCCTTGACTTGTACGAGCCCCAGGTCTTGGCTCTTGTTGTGTTTGCTAGCTTCTTAGGCCTGTCAGCCGTTGTCTATGTCATCTCCATCCTTACATTCAAGGAGAAGACCTATGAAGAAGCTATTGCTGAACAGCGTGCACAACTCAGCAAAGAACAGCAACAGCAGCAACAGCAGCGTGATCAGAAGCACAAACGCCGCCAAGTTTTCACCCGCAAGAAGAAAGAGAAAGGAGAAAATAACAATGCCAACCAATCCCCGCCACCATCTCCTCCTCAGCCTAAGCCAGTGGAGGAGGTAATCAAACCTAAGGTAGAGCAGCAAGTAGCTGCACCTCCACCCCCAGCTCCACAACAGAAGGCTAAATCTCCTAAACAGGGCAAGCAACAAAAGGCATCCCAACAGCAACAGCAGCAGCAGCAGCAACAGCAGCAGCCACCCAAGGGGAAAGAGTCTGCTAAGAATGCCCCAGTTCCAGTCAAGGAAGCATCTGCCAAGAAAGCTCCGAAGGAACCCCCAAAGGATGCTCCAGTGAAGGAAGTGCCAATCCAGAAGGCAGCAGCTGCAAATACCAAAGCAGCTCCTCCACCAGCCAAGACCCAAACTTCCCCCAAAACCACTCAGAAGTCCACACCGAAGTCTGCCCCTAAACAAAAGCAAGTTGAAGAGAAAGTCCAGAAGAAGGAAGCTGTAGTTGTCGCCCAAAAGGCTCCTGTGTCTCAGACAGCCCCACCACCTGCTAAGAAGGAGGCCAGCATTCCACTTAAGCAGGAGACAAGTTCACCAGTGAAGTCAAAGGGCAAGGGATCTCGCAATGCAGCATCATCAGGCGACAAAGGATCTGGACCTGCAGGAGACACAGGTAAATATCATTTCACCATTTAATCAAATCCACATGATCCATCTTTTGATGTTGTCTAATTTCCTTAATTGTGTTTGCAGCATTTTTCCTTAACAGAAGTTAAAACACAAGGACTAGTCAAAATTCTCTCTAAGTGATCTGGCCAGCAGTTCAGTGTGAAAAACATCTACATATGAAATATGGACAAATGAAAAAGCTGGCAGACTAAAGTAATAACTGGTCCCGCTAGCTAGTCACTGAAAACGTTAAGGGCAAAACCTAGTTTCTCCTATCAATTTTTAAATACTTGTAAATGTACTTAAACTTTTGTGGACTTTAAAGTTATTGTATACATTTATCTGCTGAGTTCGTGCAGATGTTGGAAGTCACAAATATTCATTAGGCCTATTAGTGTTAATCCAACAAGGCAAGAACTACATGTACGTATGCCTGTCACATGAACTCAAGCCCAGCATGAGCAAACTTGGGACTGGCCGAGTCACATGAACTCAAGCCCAGCATGAGCAAACTTGGGACTGGCCGAGTCCTAAGCAGGACAGAAAGTCGACCGTCTGTTGACGGGAATTTGGTCGAGATTGTACACATGTACTCTTTGTTTAGGACCAGTGTTTAAGTCGAGACCACAAAGAGACTGAGACCTAGACCTAGACCTCCCATACGAGACTGAGACCCAGACCTCCTCATTGAGACTGAGACAAAGACAGAGACCTTGGACAAATCTGTACTGTAAAAAAAAGTTTCAAAGTCAACTTTCTTGTTTTCCAATGGATATTTGATACTGAACCACTGCTTTTTCCTGGTATGATGGCTTCCATCAGTCGTTACTACTGGTGTCATATAGCCACTATGTTGTATGGGTAAAAATTGGGACTGTGCTTTGCTGCCCTCCATGAAAAAAACAAATTTAAAAAAGCACGGCCAGCTTGAAAATATTGTTATTTTTGGGGGGTTCCTTTTTCTATTTTATATGTTTTTGGACGATATTTAAGGCCTCGCAAGGTTTCAACACCAGACCCCGAATAGCCGAATTCAGACTAATTGCTAAATGTTTTAGAATTAAATTTGAATTGACTTGCAACAACACAACAGACGTGTAGATTTTAGCAAACAAAAACGCAACTCATGACTGTGTCACTGGTCAGTTCCAGTTGAATGAGCTAAAACAATGAAAACATTGAATGGGCCATAACTCCTTATTGCAATGATGTAGGCTACTGACTTGAAACTTGAATCAAATATTGCTACGGACATGCACACTTACTCTAATTTCCTCAAAATTTTTTTTTTACTATGCAATCATATTGGAGGTTCATTGCCAATTTTTTTTTTTAATCGTTTAGTCACTTGTCTGACCACCCCAGTTCCCCAAATTAATTGTAAAGGTGCTTATATTATTGTTGTTTCCCCATTCTGAGTCCCCCACCCTCTGGTGAAAACACATGGCAGGGTTCTCCCCATGCACAAGCTACCGTATGAGGTCGATACGCGTGAATTACGGGCCGATACGCAAACATTTCGGCTGATACGCAAACAAAAACAATTTTTTTTTTTTTTTTAGATTTTAATATCAAATTCACTAAAAATCCTAACATAAAACCTTTTTAAATGCTCCACAATAGAGCTTTTCAAACTGAACATAAACATTAAATAAAAACATTCCAAGGGCCTGCTCCCAATTCAGCGTGCTTCGGCCACACTTTCAAAATTTGGGTCCAGAATGCCCCACAGTTTTGAAAAATCCTGGGGAGAACCCTGCATGGCCAGTTGTCAGATGCACTATTACATGTATGCCCTTCAGAATTATGTAAGCCTATTGTTTCAGTTCAATAGTTCCTTGTAAATGCTGCCAATTCTGATCCAGATCTACTCATGGAGGAAGGAATTCTTTCCTCTATGATCTACTTGAGTACCTGTAATTTACATTTAAAGATGCATCTACTCTGGTCAATTCTTGTCTTTGATGACATACCAGAGCTGAGAATGAGAGCTACCTGGAAGAATTTGTTTTTATTGTGTGCTTCAGACAATTAATGAACTCTAGAGGCAAGTCTCTTTTGAATGACCATCCAGTTATCCCTTTCAATTTGGAAGAATTGTACAATGTACCAAATGTTCTTTGAAGAAATCTTAGATGCTGGTCAGCGTAATTTAAATCAGTAACACATAATTTATTTCTTACGAAATACTACATATTTTCACTCCGTGTGTAACAGTGTGCAACCCCCTTCCTGGTCACACTCAGACCAGTATTTGTTCCTCACCTACAGTTTTTGTACATGTACAGTGTATGTTTCTTTTCCTAGTCGGCCTTTCCACATCCTGAGCCTCTTTGACACATTTCAAACCAAGTAAGCAGTGGTCAAGTGCATGCTTGTTAATGTCCTTACCCCATTGAACATCAGTTGATCAAAAGGATCAGTTTTTCTAATAGTCATTTTTCAGCTCGCCATGGCAGTTTCGCTGTTCTAGTTTAAATAATTTCCACTACATCGCCTGGTCACAAACCTGAATGTAGCCTTCTGTAAATCCACTGGTCTCGGACTAGCCGGGTAGTGGCTCATTCAACCCTTTTTTCCAAAGTTTTACCCATGATGTCATGGTTTTTAGTTTCTTCATATAGGGCCTATATTTTACAAACATTCTTCCTTGTAGCATTGAAAATGAGTAAAATACAAACATGGGTTATTATTTCACCAGTACCTTGTGTAATACATACTTTTAATACACAAAGCATTTTACCTGGAAACAATACAGCACAGTGTAACACTAACAGCTTGCTTCCTGTTGTGGCTGTAATTCACTGCGGAAGTGCGTACATGTTGTATATGCGTGTGTTTGTCTCAGCTTGCATCATGCATCATGCATGTCTAGATACATGTATGTGTAGGTGTGCCCCAACTCCCATGATGTTACTTCCAGAAAATTGCCTCAATCCTTCATGATCAACTAAAATGAAACTTGCAGGATCCCAAGTGCCTCTAGTACTAGTAGTGTGAATGTCATTGTCGGACGTACCCCAATCCTTCAAATTTCTTCAAATCTCTGACAGTTGACTTGATAAAATTAGAGAGAGACAAACATTTATAAGGTTTGATAATTCAGTGGCACAAAAAAATGTGATTCATTTCAATCTGAAAGCCCACTGATTATTGTAAGGCTCGTATAAGTACCAATTATGAAGAGACATATTTTCAGCAGAAATACTGTAAATTTAAAGATCTCCCGGAATCACACTGTAGTGTTTCTTTTTTCGATTGCAGCAATACATGTATAATGAGCATGCAAAAAATTCTTGAAAGACGTGACCATCAAATTTGATCGTCATGGGTTTGTCGGTTGGCATCTTGAAAACTAGAGGATGGGAATGAATTTATTCTTCCAAAAGCTAGTGATGTACATGTATTATCCCTAAAAGAATGAATGTCTCAAACCCTTACAATGCCAAATACTTCTAAATTCTATTGCCAAAGTGAACGATTCAAAGGAATTGGGCTCTCAGTCTCTAAAACCAGTGCTGAACAAAAGAACAGGCATTCCAAGAATGTCATAAGTCCAAACAACTTGATGTGGTGAGACATATGAAAAGAGAGTATTGGAGGAATTTGGCCTCATGCTAGCCAAACTACATGTACCTTATCTGTAAGGGTTTTAATCATAATTTAAGGGGGCTGTTCGTTTCATTGAAATTTGTTCATACTCTCCTGGTAGAAAAACAATTTGCATGATATTCACATAAAATGTATTTTTAGTGTGATTAATACAAGATGTCACACATGTTTCTGCACTGTTGTAGCATATGGCTACAATGTGTCCAGAAAGAATCTAATGATCTAGCTATGGCAGTATAGGGCCCAATTTCATAGCACTTCTTACCATGGATTTCTGCGTTTACAGTATGTCCCATTATTGTGGAATCCTGCGCTTTCAAGTAGCCATTATAAGCACAAAATTCCACAAAATGAAACTGGGCCGTGGTGTTTTCCCTGGTATAATTCAATGTGCTCAAAGGCAATGTAGCCCCAAACAAGATCCACTTTTGACTATTCAATATGTATTTTTCGTCAGCTCAGAGCAGAAAGGACTTATAAGACCTAGAAAGACCCAATCGGCTCAGAGTTGAAAGGGCTTACATACATTGTGCATCTACTGTACATGTATTTCTTATTAAGTCATTTCTGCACTGAGCAGACCGGGTCTTGCTTCATGTTCTAGGCCTATAAGTCCTCTCTGCTGTGAGACGCCAATTTGTACTGTAGTTGTACTGTAAAAAAAATGTGGCTTTTAATATTTACATGTACCATCATAATCTTGTTGAAACCATCATTTTATGACCTATAAAGAATTATCCTAAATGAATGATCAAAACATGCACAATTTGCTCATGAAATCAATTAGGCCTATCATACTACCAAAGCTTGGTGAGACAGGAGTGAAAAAGCCATTTTTAAATCTGAGCATTTTTGCATACAGTTTATAGGCCCTATGGATATAATATTCTTCTACAACATACGATGTCTAGGCTGTTAAACAGAAAATGGTGTTTGGCAAATTGTTCTGCTAAGTAAACGATAGCAGAAGTTCAGTCACAAACAGTCCGGTCTGCTAAGCAAGATTTGTCCATCCTTCATAACGGCTTAATGAAATATTACCCACATCTGCAAAAACTCTTGCACGGTTAAGTGTGCAATTACAATAATGCCTTTATCCTGTTGTAGTACAGTATGTGCCACCATGATTGAACACACAGAAAATCTTGCAGCATCTCAGAAATCTGAACAATTTATCAACTGCGACTCTTAAGACACTATAAGCTGTTGACAGCCTGAAGTATGATTTTCTTAAATTTTCTTGGCTTTGTATCTATAGAGCAGATACACTACATGTATTTTTATTGTATGCATTTTTACAGTCCACCAATGAGTGAGGACAAACTAGATATTGGACATGATCTTTTTGCATGGAAATTATTTGACCATGCAATTCTTTCCAAACTCTGCATGAACCACTTATTAAGTTCCATGGACCTTTCGAAGCCATGCAGAGTCTCCAGCAGGCTAAGGTTAAAATAATGGAATTGACTTTGAACTTATCCAAACATTTCCTGTACTCATTGTCTGGGATACCTACTGGTTGTTAACAAGCTGTTTATGTCGTTCCTAACTCTACAAGGGTCATACAGGTTGGGGTGAAACTTCCTGAGAGAGGAAGGGAAAATTATTATTAATCCAACAATTGGATTCCAAGGGTGTTTGCTTTCTTACAAAATGGTGTGTGTGACATGTTTTTAATGTGGAGCTGTCCAATCTCTTGTCTAGGATGAATAAAGTTTTTTGAATTTGAATAAGGGAATAAAGAGTGGTGACCGAGGTCTTAAATGACAGTTTAAAACCAGCAGGGTTGTCATGGCCGTATGATAAAGAACCAAGGCAAATCACTTTGCCACAACCCTGAAAGATTTTAAATGGCTGTTTAAGACCTCGGTCACCACTCTTTTATTCCCATTCATACGGCCATTTATACCATTTATACCCATTCATGAGTACTAATTTTCTGGTTTTTTTTTATATATATTAATTTTTCAATTACTGTCACGTCCTCACGCTCCATTTGGCAAATGGTCAAATTGCATGCGACGCTCAACGGTTGCACGTACATGTACGCGCTCATACTGACAGACTTTACATTGAGTACCGGTATATGTATTTATTGCGCTACGCGTAAATTAGTGGCCGCTTAAGTATATTTGCTGGATGGTTATAAACACTCACGGCCATGTCTTTATCAGCTGTTTAAACACCTCCGTGTGACATACTCACGACCAATCAGAATGGATAAACTATCTGGGGTATTTATGAATTTGAATTTGATATCTACCTTCAGTAGTTATTTTACATTTTTACATGTTTACATGTAACGTAAAATGGATTGTAAACTTTCCTTTTCAGTCGGGTCAATTCCCTGAACTGCTTAACAGAGCGTGTAGTCATTTCCGCAATCCCATTATTTTTCAGCATGCACTGCATAATTCTCCAGAGTTGACAGGTAAATCCCCATTCAATCTTAACATCCAACTCACAATATTTGTAGGTTCAGCTCCGACTCAGAATGATACCCTAAGCTACTTAAAAGTGAAAAGGTTAACTTCAAGAGATAAATTCCAACTGTTACAAAAATAAACCGTTCTCATGTACATTTACCCACTTTGCTCATCAAATATGTGAGGATATGACTTAAGAGCTTTGAAATAAATGTACATAATTGGGGCCTACATGTTTCTCAACATGTTATGTAGAATGTTTTTATCACACGTCATCACTTTGATATCAAGGTTGTCTTTATTTTGACGGCCATTTCCATATTTCCGAGAAAAGCCTGATTTTAGTGTTAGGAATCACAGTAATTTGGTGGTTGCAGTTGCATGTACAAAATGTAGGTTGGAAAGTGTTGAACCTAAGTGGCATGTTATATGCAGGCACAGAATAAAGGTCAGAGTGCATACCTGTGTACTATTCAACCAAGTTATTCAAGGCTTTTTTTTCTGTGTCAAGATTGATGGTTATAAAGAAGTACATGTACTTGGGGTTATTGGATTTGGTCTATCAGTCAAGCAGAGTCAGAACAGGGTAAATTTAAAATTCCAGAAAGATTCTTTGTGCACAACCCACACACTAAATATAGAGTCACACAAAAACTAGACACACCTTGGAAAAAAAAACGTCATTGATGAATACCAAATACACTGTACATGAACTTTTATACATTAAATCCATTTTAATCTGGAAACTGTGTTTCTTTGCAATATTTCGCCAACCCTTGGTCCCAAATTAATGACTTTTTATGTCAGTGAAGTTGCACAAAGCCCTTTACACCCGGAACTACAACAACTTTAAAGCAAAGTGTATAGAATTGTTGTTTGTGAGACAATTCAAACATAACATGCGCATTAAAGCAGGCTTGATACTTCACACGGGGTTGTTGTAGACATGTCCCTGGTCATTGCCTTGGTACCCCTTGAAATGTTCCAGTAGAAAATTTCCATCATACAGACTAACTGAGCAGGTCGTTCATGGGCGTTTACACCACCGCCACACACGCCCGCCAACGCACACGCTCTGTGAATCTTCCATGCTGATTGGAACTTACAAGTGCGCTGACGTGCTATTGTCGTGCCCGCGTGCATTTGGCGGCAATAGCTGCGGTGGTGTAAAACACCATAATTGAGCACTGCTAGGATTAGTGTTAGGTGTGCCCATAATTAAAGAATAACTTCGTTATCCTTACAGGAATGAAGTATCAGACTTGTGTAAGGACATGAGGGAGAAGAAACACTTACACATTTCCCATGAGCACTTACTCTAATAGATTTACATGGTAACCCTCCTACTACATTAATAATAGATGTTAATTTTTGCATCGGGGATAAAGAATATTTGTGTTTTTGCCCATACACCGATGTGTGTTAAGCACTGTATACTCTGTACTTTCCTGAGTCCTGTGAAAAAAGGGGTTTGTGGGTTTGTGGGTTGGTGGGTTCAACTTCCACCCAAGGAATATGCCTAGGTGGACTTTTTAAACAGGACTTGGGAAAGTTTTGAGTTTACAGTGCTTAACACACATCGGTGTGTGGGCAAAACACAAATAAAATTCTTCATCCCCAATGAAAAAATTAACATCTACATGTACATACATGTATATGTATTATAATGGTTGCAGTACCCGCTTCTAATGGGATTCAAACTGCCTCTAGCAGCCGGGCAATCTCGGTAGTCTACTTGGTAAAACATCTTTTCTAGAATGGCAGGGGTCTTGGGTTCGAATCGCACCCGAGGAATATGCTTGTGGAAAGTACCGAGTGTACAGTGCTGTACACATGTGATGAGTGTATGGCCAAAACACAAATATTCTTATCCCTGATGTAAATTTACCATCAATTATAGTCGTTGCAGTACCCGCTGGTAATTAGGATTTGAACTGCCTCTAGCTGCCGGGCAGTCTCGGTAGTCCAGTTGGTAAGACATCTTCTCTAGAATGGCGGGGGTCTTGGGTTTGAATCCCACCCGAGGAATATGCCTTTTTTTTTTTGGGACAGGACTCTGGAAAGTATACAGTACTTAACACACATGTCCGTGTATGGGCAAAAACACAAATAAAACCTTCCTACCAGTAGTGCCTTTTTTGAATAAGTTGATGTACCATTTGAGACCATTCACCATTGTGGTTTTTAATGGTTAAATAACTGTGTACAGTGTTGATTCCCCAACTGGTTTTGAATGATGGGTAAGCTTAGGCCATGCGCTTAAGCTTTTTGTAAAGTAGCCAAAGGGGCTAGTAAAGTAGCTTAAGGGGCTAGTAAACTGTGCATTTTACTTGGCCCCATGAAGTTTTTGTTGCCCAAATTTTAAACATGTATTGTCATAAATGTATCTTGTTGATACTAATGGTAGCGATCACAACCAGTTGAAACGGTCAAATGAAGATACACTCACACACTCAAAAATAAATCAACACATTTCTAAAATGTATTATTCACATCTGTAAAGGAAGAAATATTGAGCATTGTGAACAAGTACATGTAAGTTGCACAGTTTAGTCCACAGGGCAAGTTGAGAAGTGGTGTTTACTAGCCCATAGCAGATTTTACTAGACATGCTAGACAATGTACTCCGGGCTAGTGTTAAGGGTGAGCCCTGAAGGTGATACAAGGCCTTGTAATGTTAGGATCTTTCCAAATGGTAGTACAGTTGTGGTGAATCAATGGACCCTTTGTGCTATGAATGGTTTTGAATGGTACATAGTACAGCTTGATATCATCACTGCTCAGATACCCTGTGTGTACAAAAGCAGTGGGGAAACATGGGAATTGGAATTTTGAATGGTCTAGAAATAGGAAGGTTAATATATGGTACAGAGTATGCTTCTAATGTAACACATTAGTAATAGCAGTATGAATATACACAGAATGTGATCACACTGTTAAAGACAACAGCTCTTTTGAACATGTAGTCCTACTACATGTATTTGGTTTCTGTTTATGTTTTTTTATTGTGATTTATTATGATGGCATTGTTGTTTGCACACAGCTACTGGGAAATCAGTTTTTTGTGTGTGTTCATTACACTTTTATGCTGATTTATAACTGACTTGAATCAACTTCAAACAAAGATGCATTCATGAATGATTAGCACATACTTGTGTAAATTTCATGGAAAAAACAACTATATGAATAATTATAGCAGTTACTGTTCACGTGGATATCTTTAAAATGATTTTGAGCCCAGACCAGATGGCCTAGACCAGCATTCTCCCCTAACAGTAGTCCACCGGCCAAATGCTTGTTAAAACACATGACGACCAGTCAAGAGCTTTGTCCATGTGGTCTTGCTAACAAATTCAGTGTTGAAAACCATTCCTATTTAGAATTACGTGTAATCAAAAACATGGACTAGTTAGCAGCGTTCTCCCTTAACAGTGGTCCACTGGCTAGATGCTAGTTAAAACACCTAAGGACCAGTCAACATTCTCTCCAAGTGGTCCAGCTGGCTACTTCAGTGTTAAAGCCATTATACACTATTGGTAAAGTGTCTGGAAATACTTCCATACCTTATGAGCATCAACAGTTATTTAATAAAATCAACCTGCGAAAGTTTCAGCTCATTTCATTGTTTCCTTTACTAGAAAACAATGCAAAGTCATTCAGCATTTTTGTATTCATTCTAAAGGCCGGAGTTTTCGGCTCATGAGACGAAAAATCATTTGTGGATCTTATTTCACTAATTATTTGAAAACTATAAAACATCAGACAAAAATGTTTCACAGGAAGTTTTCTACCATCATCGTCTCTATACCATGTAAGTTATGTGCAAATCTGTGAACATTTTGTTTTTCGGTGTTCCCAAAAGTGAATATGGGCTTTAAAACACGTCCCTATTTAGTATGAAATATGGACCAGTGGAAACGCTGGTGGACCAGTGAAATGACAAGGTAACTACATGTAGTCCTGCTTGCTAGTTACTGAAAAAGTTAAGGGCAAACCCTGGTTAGAGAAAGATGGTAGACCAGTGAAACGACAAGCAGAGCTAACAGGTCCAGCGCCAATTTCATAGGGCTGCCAACCGTATTTAATATACGAAAAGGCATGCTAACCATCCTGTGCTTACTGTTGGAAAATGAATGACATAACAAAGCAAATCCACGATGAACGCACAAGCTGGCCAGCTAATTTGTTTGCTAACCTGTAAAATACGCTTGCGCTTTTAGCAAGAAGCAGCACTGTGAAATTGGCCCTGCTGGCTAGTCACTGAAAAAGTCCAGGGCAAAGCCTGCTCTGAGACCCCATGATGCTGTTGGCCACAGCATATTGGTAGTTCTCAATTGTTTTCTTCTTAGACATATTAATGAAATACAAGAATTGACATTCCCTCGATCTAGTTCAGCTTCACTACTATCTTCAATGTCCTTACAAATCTGAAACGGGATCAGTGATCAATATTAACAACATTATATTTCCTTGAAATAACATGGTTTACTGTAATTTAATAGAGGTATGCGAATTAACCCAGCTGAGTTTTTTGAACAGGATATTCATAAGAGATAAAATATACATGTACTTCAAAGTGTATGTAGTTTTGGTTAAGTGCATGTAATACCACCTACACCATGTTTATACTGTACGTAGTTCTACATGTCAATGTAGCTATGGTTTTGTAAGCCTGGCCTGGATATTTTGTCATGCTATAAATTCTATGCGGAACAACCTCTTCATATCAGTGAGAAAAAAGGATCACAATGGATTGCAACGTTGTGTGACTCACATGCTTACAAGAACCACCGGCAAGTTCACCTTGTTTTGCTTAAGATAAACAGCGGTTATGAAATAGAAATTATGCTAATAGATGCTCTGTAAGCATGAAACATCGGCTTACATATTTTATAAAGATGGCCCTTGTCTTAAACATGATAAAGTTGATGAACATTTTTGTTGTACTTAACATGAATATAACTTTTTTTGTATTTAAGTACAATGTACATGTATACATTTGAGCTGTTCAGATTGTACATATGTATGTTTTCCAGGGGTTTGTTTACATTTAAAATCTAAATTGGTTAAACTTTAGCGACAACTCATGTATATGTACATACTTCTACACATTTTCCTAAAGATGAGGAGAGCACACTGTTTGAAATATCAATACCATGGAGTTATTCACTGTATTAAGAAGTTGAGAGAGCACTCGCTGTGTCATGCAGGAACTCTGCAGACTCACCATGGGCAAAAAATCCCTATGGATCAATTGCATAATGAATATTCACTTAAAATGTTTGCTGTGTAAACTGATGAGTGACCAGTGTAATATGATTGGTCAGAGCCATTGTCACAATGGTAGTAAATGCTTCTTGTCGGGCCTTACATGGTTTTATACGCCCTCTAATTCTTTCATATAACTCTTTGGTCGAAACACGACTGTATCTCAACCCTGGTTCTTCTCACTCTCAGAACCAGTACTTGTCCCTGTAAACTCAGTTCTTACTTGTACTTGATTTGTTTCCATACACCAGTGGACACCGGTGCCCTGAAGGCTAAGAATCTGACCGCAATGCTGAAGGCAGCATCTCTGTCTAACAAGGAAGTCCAGCAACTTGTGGAGGTACTTCTAAACAAGAACGGTGGATCTGCTGCGGCAGCCTCTACTTCCGAAAACTGGGTCAAGGTATATCTTCCTTTCCTTTTCTTTCTTTTCTTTTCTTTATCCCTGATGCAATTATTACATCTATTCAATCGTTTGCCGCTGCTAATTACAGGATTTAAACAGCTCTCCTCACCGGTCAGGCCTAGTGTTCTAGCAGTTTAGACATCTGTTCTAGAATGCAGAGGTTGCAGGTTCGAATTCAACCAGAGTAGCCTGTTGAATGGTTAATAACCACACCCACACAGATCCTTGTCATTTAATCAGTGAAGCATGCGTCACATGTCATCCATTTATGCCATGTATTTACTGCCGTGATGCTTCAAAGTTTAATATTGGATAGGCCTGTCCAACATGGATAATTATTAGCTGCTTCCTAGTGTCGATTTCAAAATCATCTTTCCCTGCCCATTTGTCCAAATGAGGCAAACTTGTGTGACAGTGGACAAGGTTGGTGTGAGGTGGAGAAGTTTGTATGTCTACTTTGTGTTCATTGTGAACAAAATTACAAATGACAAGGATCTATGTGTGATTTTAGAAAATAAATATTAATGCATTTTTTCATGCATTGTTGCAGAATTTAATCATCGGTGACATCTGGCTTTTTTTTCACCTCATGATTATAGTATGATTATAATCTGTGACAAACGATGCACCCCCATATATGCATCCAATATTTGTATATTATTTTACATTATTTTTCAAACAATTTTTTTTGTTATAAATCCTGAATACCTTTGTCAATGAGACCTCATTCCAGCGAGTTTGATTACTGAATTCATCAAACTTGGGCATCACCAGGTAATGAATTTTGGATGCGCGTGGATGGTTATGGTTAAAATTTACAAAGTACATTTTTTTGATTGATAGATATTCCATGCAGAATAGACATACTGTGTTACCGCAAACCGAATATACATTGATACCTCACCATGCAATGCCTCAAAACCCATATTCCATTTGAATTATTCCTTAAATTCATGTTTTTTATTTTAGGCTAACCAGCGTGATCCCATGCAGGCCATGAAGAAACAGCTCCAGGAAAAGGAGCAGGCATTGCACAATGGTAGGTGACACTCCAGGGCCCAATTTTATCTGCTTAAGTAGCTGGGCACAATTATGCTTATCAGAATAAGCCTACCAGCCAAAGTACCATTTCACATGTACCATCTGTGACTGGTATCCTGCTCATTTTTGCTGAGCCGAAACTTGTTAAATTATATTTTCTGCTCAAGCAGCTCTATGATATTGGGACCAGATCAGCAGTGGACTGCTGGCCAAAAGCTAGTTAAAATACCAACGGAACGAATGGTCCTGCTGGCAAGTTGATTGTTTCCTACCTGTAAACCCTTCATATGGCTTTAACATCAAGTCACATACAGATGACAATGTTGAAAAGAAACCTTAAGATATGAACCAGTTAACACAGATTTTGACTTGTTAAACAACAAGCTATCTAGTCCTGCTTGGTAGTTGTTGAAAAAGTTGCAGCAGCCCTGCCGATAAAGCTCTTTGGAGACAACAACATCTACTGCCTGTTTCATCTGAATCTGAATCTGTATCTGAATTATGTAGTCGGTAAAGCATCTTGTGGAAACATCACACCAACTTTTAAAGAAGAAAAATGAAGACGTTTCAGTTTTACATGTGTGAGGAAAACCCTGAATAGGGAAAATCCATGCAGTCAGGTAGGGACTGAAAATCCAATCCACGTGCAAGGCTCCAATTTGGGATTCGAACTGGGGTCCACAGAGGTGAAAGGCAGGGAAAAAAACCCACTGAGCTAACCTGAGTGCCCATCATCATGCTGAATGGTTGTACCAAGCTGTTGCAATCGTACTATCAAAAATTGCACATGTACTGTAGTTGCCACATTTTTGCTCAATTGATCCTAGCTTGTTGAGTGTTTATATAAGAAACCTTCAATTTTTTCCACTTTTGGGGTGTTTATACATGTATTGATAGGCTGTACTGAATCTATCAAAATCAAGCAAAACCAGAACTTGGATTTCTAAGGAACAGGTTTGCATGGATAAAGGCATATCATTTCTGTGAGGCAGAGACCCATCAAAATGTTGTTCCTTCAAATTTATCAGTCAAGTGCTATCAGGGTATACATTTTGAAAGATTTGACGTAGTAACTTTATGCAAGCCTAGAATTTCTGAGTTTGAAATATGACTGTGTTGTATGTTTACAGAGATGTTGCTGGCCCAGTCCTCATCCCAGAAGGTCAAGGAGCTACGTGCTGAGCTGAATCAAGAGAAGGGAGGCAGGTTGCAAATTGAGTCTCGTTACAAGGAGAAAGTGCAGAACCAGGCCAGAGAGATTGAGGCATTCAGAGTCAGAATGCAGCAGGTAGGAAAGCATTTTCCTCTATGCTCGAGGAGCTAAGCAGGGTTGTTTGGGCTGTGTAGTACTGAATCTATCACTACGTCAGAAGCTTGAATTAAAGGAGTGGAGATTAGAGGAATACAGATTAGAGGAATGGGGATTGGAGGAATGGAGATTGGATGAATGGAGATTAGAGGAATGGGGATTGGAGGAATGGGGATTGGAGGAATGGGGATTGGAGGAATGGGGATTGGAGGAATGGGGATTGGAGGAATGGGGATTAGAGAAATGGGGACCAGAGGAATGGAGATTAGAGGAATGGGATTGGAGGAATGGGGATTGGAGGAATGGGGATTAGAGAAATGGGGACCAGAGGAATGGAGATTAGAGGAATAGGATTGGAGGAATGGGGATTGGAGGAATGGGGATTAGAGAAATGGAGACCAGAGGAATGGAGATTAGAGGAATGGGGATTGGAGGAATGGAATTAGAGGAATGGGGATTGGAGGAATAGGGGTTAGAGGAATGGAGATTAGAGATTTCATCACCGTAAAATTGTAATTCAATAGTCTCTATCCAAACAGGTCCTTTTAAAAAATGCATATGTTAGTCTTGTGAATCCTTTTTCCTGCCTTTGTGGTGGATGGATAATCTTTTGTAATCTAATGTTCAACATCTCTCTAATTTATCTGCCTTCTGCTCAGAATTTAATTTTACTGTTTGTCTTGGTTTTTAATTTTTCAAAAAACAAAACTTGTAAACCCATTACATTAGAATATAATTGTTGACACTTCTGCGTAGGGTTATCATTTGTTTGTTTTTTCACAATCTTGAACTTGTCCTCATTTTTAGAGTCATGATGCTCATACCCGAGAAACTCAAAACCTTCAGACCCGTATTAAGCAGATGGAGAGTAGAACCGATAACACCAGCGTGGAGACACTCAAACAACTCCGAGATGAGAATGCTCGACTCAAGGCCGAGGCTACTCGCAACGCACAACAGTATGTATCACCTTACCCTCAGACTTTTGATAAATTCATCACGAGTAATGTGCAACCCATTGAGTAGGTTGCTTGCTGTAGTGTTTGTCCACCAGGCTTGAGTTAGTGTATCAAGCAGCTTGATTTCAGAATTTCCAAGTACAGGATTGGTTAAGCTGATAGTGCAGTGTTCTTACTTCAAGTGGTTCAATGTATTTATGTCATAAGAAAATAGTGAAAAACCGTGCACACTTTTCAGCATGTAAACACATTGTCCTTAATATTGATTGTTACAACCAAAATTAAAATCAGAGTCTTCAAATTCTATTTTCTCGACTCTTACTGGAAATATTTCTATGTCGGTAAGCTTGCAGACTGATACTATGAATACAGCAAATGTCCCAAAACCACAAACCCTTCTTATCATCACCATTTTCACAAAGTAGTGAATCCGTCAGCAGCTACTGTAACTGTTTTGGAGACTGCTTACTCTTTTTACTTAAAAATTTGTCATCAAAATAAAGCTGGCTTCTTCAATCATACAGAATTTTCAATATTTTTCATTCTTGCTAACTGTCTAGTATTGAGTTATTCACTGTGTACGTATTAGTTAAGTGTCTTGCTCATGGACACAAGTGCCGTGACCGGGACTGGCACCCACACCGGCACCCACACTCTTGAGTGCGGTGCACTAGACCCGCTCGTCCACGACACTCCACAGCTATTTGTTGAGGTTTAAATTGTCTCCATCTGATACTGTTATCTCAGCTTCCAGAATGAAATGCAGAAGTTAAAGAGCCAAGTCTCAAGCAATGAGAGCCACATGAGACAGAGCGATGAGCAGCGGCGTAACATGGAGACCAAGAGAGCTCAGCTGGAGCAACAACTGAAGATGTTCGAGGCAGGACAAGCTGGACAGGTGACAACAAATTACAAGCTTCTAAGTAGGATTTGTAAATCTTGCATGGTGGAGATATACAATCTAGTAAGGTTTGCGGTAACACCATGTACATATTTCCCTATGAGTTGGGATGGTTCTGAAAAGACCTGGTAGTGTCACGACCTCGTCCAGCTTTCTCCTTCAGAGAGACATTTCATGTACATGGTGTTATCGCGGACTTTACTATACAAGTTTATAAACCAGGCAAGGTTTTTATGAACATTGGAGTCCAAGTGTAGGAGGGTTAAGAGTCTTATTTCTTTCGTCTACAGCGTGAGAATGAGACGGCCCTTTCCAAGCGTCTCAGTGAAGTGTCTGAGGAGCTCCGTAAAGCAGAGTCTCGTCTCCAGACATCAAACCGAGAGGGGGATAAGACCAAGGAGATGTTGCTGTCTCTGACCAAGGAGAGTGAAACATTAAAGGCACAACTGCAGGATGTGTATCGCTTGGACAGTGAGAAGAGCACTCAGATGGCTGCAATGGAAGCACGAGTCAGGGTCAGTATCATACTGAGTTAATGTGTAATGAATGCCCTAGTGGCCTTGGGTACTAGACTGTGTTAAAGTTCCCTCGTAAAAGGCATTTTTGGGAAGCAACTTAGAGGCAACCAACTGCGCTGCATTTTTATAACAATGTGTTACTGTACCCAAAATTATGTGAACATTGAAATGTGATTGTTTTTGCTTCTATAAGATTGCCTGGATGTGGTTACCTGTAAATTGCCGTCGGTGAACGTGGTTTTTCTTCCCACTCACATCAGTACACACAGACATGTTTCTTGACCCCGTAAATCAAGAACTTGTCTTTGTTCTCATATTGTTTGGACTTTATTTTTTGTTTGAACGTGAAATTGAAGCCAGGATGACCTCCCATTGTCATTACACCCGGGTCCCTTTTGTTAAAATCTTAAGTTTCAGACGGGCAAACACACAGTTCTGTGTACCATACAAAACCAGCGTAGTTGAAGGGTTACAAATGGTTGGTCAACTCACTAGAAACTTACCAAGAGTTGGAGAGTTAATGAGCTGGGATGAGATTCCCCTGTATTTTTACGGATTTCCTGTGTATACAAATTTATTGTTGCGGAATTTAAAAAATATATATAATATATTTTTTAATGTCTTTGACATATCCAAGCCCTGGTAAAGCCTTAAGACAGTACATGTATTGTATTTTGGCTACACCAAGCACAGAATGCTGCCATTTATATGGGTCATGGCGTGCACTGGTGTTTTGTGGATTTTTCATTTTTATCCACTTTCATCCCTGTAATGAATCGAACAAACTTGTGTTTGTTTTTTCCTGATTTCAGGGTTTTCTTCAAGGATCTTCACTTTTCTTTAGAACTTTCTTGAAAATGTAAATTTATGTCCAAGTCTCTAGATTTCCATTTGTATTGATGTGGACAGTCTGTAAACCCATCGCTATCACACCCTTGATGCTGAAGGGAATTTATCTCTAGGTAAAGGGGAGAGTGCCACCCATTCTTCAGGAGTTTTCATTTTTATCTAATCACACCCCTGGTCTAATATGTTTTGTGCATTAGGAGGCAGAGAAGCAGAAGATGACTCTAGAGAGTGTTGTGAACGACTCAAAAGGAAAGATTGTTGATGCTGAGAGACTGTGCTCGCAGAAGGACAAAGAAATTAAGGTCTGTCTATACAGAAGTGTCCTTGATTCTTCATTGTAATTGATGTAATAATAGACCGATCCATTAAGCCCCGCCTCCATGCGTGTTGACCAATCACAGCCTTAGCTACGCCGCCGAAAGTCTGATATAATAAACTCTGTTGGAAAATGTAAACATGCGTGCGCGTACTTATATCGCGCACTTTCATGTGGTGCGGTGTGGCATTAAAGAGACGCGCATTGTGCTGCCCAGGTGTACAGTGGTGATGTAGCCAATGATGTGATTGGTTAATATGTTTAGGGGGCAGGGCTTTATGGATCACTCTATTGCAGGGTGTTTTTTTTGTAAAGGGGTTGCCCTAGAATGCGGATGTTGTTGGTTCGAATCCCACCCAAGTAGCCTGTGGATTGTTTACCACAGGACTCGGAAAGCATTCACATTGGAGTAATGAGTCAACTGTTTAATATTTTGTTCTTTATTGCAGAACCTCAAGGATACTAAATCATCGTTGGCATCACAGCTAGAGACAAAGACGAAGGAGTTGACTCTAGCAAGGGAAGCCATCAAACCCAATGGAGACATGGCTTCTGAGGGATCTAAAGAAGATAGCATCTTGAAAAAGGACCATGAAAACATGTAAGTCCATATGAGTGGGAGACTTTGAAATGGTAGGTGGCAGCAGAATTACCAGGTAAATTGTCATTGTTTACACAGATTTGAGCATGCGCACATTTCTGAGAACAATGGATATACCTGGTAAGTCTGCTGCCATTGAGCGTCCTCAAAATTCTCCCATCGTCAAGCAATACAAGAATCCTTCATGACTTCGGCAGCCTGTTGTCACTGACCTCCATAAGCTTTAGATATTAGTAATACTCAGAGGATCGTTCCAAATGGTAGTACAGCTGTGGTTAATCATTGGATCCTCTATGCTATGAATGGTTTTAAATGGTAGTGCAGCTCAATATCAACACTGTTCAAATGATAATACCGTGTGTGTACAACAGCAATGGGCAAATGTGAGAGTTGGAATTTTGAATGGTTTTTGAATGGTCTAGCAGTAGGAGGGTTAATAAGAGTGTTTAAAAACCAGTAGCTATTGATGTTTTCCAACCCCCAAAAGAATATTTTCCACAAAAAGAATGATTGATTTGCCATACTTTGATGCAGCTATCATCTAGGGGCATCTAGATTGCAGTACAACTTGTAAGATATTGCTCTGTCATATTAAGTTGCAAAAATGATAAACACGAAAGGACCCTAAATAGTTTGTGTTGGTCTCTGTCACAGTGTAAATGAGAAGGAGAAAGCGCTGGCTGCCCTGCAGCAACAAGTCTCAGCCAGTAAGAATGAGTTAGAGTCTCTTAAACAACAAGTAGAACAGCAAAGACAGAGAAATAATGTAAGTATAGAAAAAAAAACCTATGTTTCCTTCTCATCACGGCAGCTAGTTTGTATTTATTGAATGGTTTGCAGTGTCTTGTGAAGGTGTTAGTACTATAAAGTACTGGGAATATTTAGGGTCCGTCTCATCGACTTCCAAGCACAGTGTACACGTCCTTCTCAGGCAGACTGAACGTGGTGTATTTTGTTTTGCCTGGTGGTACATAAATTCTTGATGTGCGAATGTGCTGTTCTAAGAATCCGTACCATGATAATATGGTTGTATTCAGCAGTAAAGCCCTATAATTGTATGGACTTTTAAGGAAGTTGTTAAGGTACCTTTTGTGTTGAACTAATATAAGTGCATTGACCATGATTTAAGCACTACCCCAAAGTCTTTTTATCGGTTTAACCCTACTCGGGACAATTTGTGCCCTTTTTAAACGAAAACCTAGTAAAAAGAAAAAGATATTTGTATGAAATGAAGCTCTATTTCAAGTTGAAACTATTTTGTAATAATGCAGTTTGAATGTATTTAACATATCTGTAGAATTCAAGGACCCTATTAAACATTAACCCCTCAAATGTGTAATTGTCTGTCTCCAGCTAAGTGTCCGTTAGTGTCTAGTGAGAAACTGGGTAACTCGAATGCCCGCTTTGACTGTTCCACTAATATAATGCAGAAACCCAACCTGCTGTTAAAAAACCCCTATCCTGCATAATACTGGGACACATTAATGTTTGAATGTACAGTTCTGTAGTACACTAACAAACTTACATGTTTCAAGTTTGTTTTATGGTAACATCACAGCCCAATTATATGGTTCTACTTAATGCAAAATATTGCGCTTGCACTTACCATTCTCAGCTTGCAGGGTAAGTGACAATTTACTGCGCTAGCTGGAAAAACGAAGAATACTAAGTAATGTGAGGTGCATATTGCACAGGCACACAAGCAAAATTCCTTGCTAACCTATCATGCCTGTGAAATAGGCTTACATTATGGACAGATTTTTCAATTTTTTGTAAGCGCCAATATGTTCACTTGATAGTAAGCAGAGCCAAGAAATTGGGTGTTTGTCTCCAACTTTAAAGAGGCAACAGATGTTGTGAGTTATGCTTTGCATGGTCATTGTCTCAATACATTGTATATTCAGCCATATACAATCCGCCAGTTTCAAAAGAAATAGAAAAAGAGCGGTAACCAGGCTTGCAACTTTTCAGCTGATTAGCTGATTTCCTCAGTCTTGGTTTCTCAGCTGTGCCGTTGAAAATTGAGCAGGGCCCAATTTCTTAGCGCTGCCTACCGTGGAATTCTGCGCTTACATCCTGCCGCGTCCCATAGAAATACGCATGTTGCAGTGCGCCGTAAGCGCAGAATTTGTTGGTAAGCAGCACCATGAAATTGGGCCGAGCACAGTACAAAGTCTTGCTGTGCCTGGCACTTTTCCCTTATTGTTGACAAACTGCGTAACAATAGCACAGTGCAGAAAATGTTAAAATTAAATTAAAATTCAAGCTTTTCCAGCCTGTATTTAGTTCTTAGTAAGTGATATTTTTGTATCAAGTATTTTTCCCTCAATTCTCAATTTATAATTTATTTTATTTTTTTTTTACTTTTGGGGAAAGAGAATTTTATCTTTGAGGAAAAAAAGAAAAGAAAAAAAAAGACAAGTCTAGGAATACAATCACGAATGTTTTGAACGCAATGTGGTCATTTCTTTGTCTGAAACATTGCATTTTAAATATTCCTACGAGCAGAAACTTCAGGAGAAAAATTGGAAAGCCATGGAGGCACTCTCAGCCGCCGAAAAAACTAGCTCGGAAAAAGTTTCCAAGGCTGTGGCGGAGCAGAAGGTAGTTATTCCACAGTGGGTCATTGTCATCAGTCTGTTTGTGGCATGATTTATACTAAGCATTGTTTACTTTCAATGTAAGTGTGCACTGTTTTTGTTGTATGTGTTCCACATCAAGTTTAAAAAAAGCGTAACCTGTCATTTACGTGTAGTGGGAGAGCAAGTTGCTGGTGGTCATCAAACTCTGCCTGTCTTTCTTGCTACTTTTTTCCCTTCTCTTGGACGTGAATTTCATTTTAGAGTGAACAAATAATTATCGGCAATGTTGGCTGCTGCCACCATTAGGCTAGCTTTCTTTAAATTAAGACAAGGTACAACATTGATATACATTTCAATTTGCAATGCTTTCATCCATGGTTCAATTGCAAAGAGCTTCTTGCACAAAAAGTAGCTAAGCCTACACAAAAATATGCTTACCAGAATAAGGTTACCAGCCAACATACCACATCACAAGTACTATCTATGACTGGTATCCTGCTCATTTTTGCTAAGCAGAGAATTGTTAAGCAACGTTATCTGCTTAAGCAGCTCTTTCTAAAAGTGTGTCCTGGTTTTGTTCTCGCCCTGCCTTTACTTAATTATTAAAAAACAATGAATATTATTGTTTTTGTAACCATGAGTCAACAAATTTTTATAAATAAACTGTAGCCTAAACTACATAGAGGAACGTACAAAAAGTACCAACTCTTATGATAAAGATGGTAGTAATGTACCTGCATATTTGCACAGTTATTAAAGTCAACAATGTAGTTTATAATATGAGTGACATTCAAGTACGTGTACTGTTCATTTTCGTGTATGTGAGAATGGATTTGCAGGTATCAAATAAACCTAAAGGGGCAGGTGGAGGGGATGGGTAGGGGAGGGGGTGGATAGAAATTAACTGTGCCATCATCATGATCTGACTATGTACATGTTTTCCCACACTCCAAACAACAACCTGGAGAAACTTTTGGGATATGTAAGATTGTTGTACGAAGCTATATCCTTTTTTTCCCCCGTAAAAATATAAAACCCAAATGTGAAAGCATCACTTGTTGCACTTTTGCTGGCACTAAAGCATGCTGATCGATACTAACAACTAACCCAAGTGCATGGATAACATTATATTTTGCTGTTTGTGATTATGTTTACATACTGTTTGTGAATAGACCGTGTAAGTCTCACTTGAATTTTAAATAATTTGGGGGACCTGGAGTCCCTGGACACATTACTTGAATATGAATGAAACAAAATTGCACACTTTCAGAATGTCTTAATAAGAACAAGACTTACACAGTGTATTATTTTTGTTACAATTATGTATCCTTGGTTTTTATTTTTTATCAGGAACTCAGATGATCGAGTTCCACTTCATTTGATATGGAGATTTTGTGAAAGCTGTGTCGTAAAAAAATTAATTCTGACCTTGTGCTACCAACTTAAAAAAATAAATAAATAAATAAATGAAAGTCTCTCTATCCTGTTGATAAGTCATTGCATCACATGCGCGCGCATCTGCTTCACGCCCAAAGTGATTGCTACTTCCGGTTCCCAAACTGGCATACATTTGTGTGTAATTTTAGGAAAAAGCATGATTCTATTGACACAAACTTATAATTCTGAGATGACCTCAAGTCATTGAAGAACACATGTAAAAGCTAAGTTCAGTTATTAAACTTTACTTACATAAATGCTCATACAAAAACTAGCTCAGTGCAATTCCTGTGGGACTGCTCACAATCGGTTGGAGCCAGTTTGAGTGAAGTGGGCATGGCTTACAGTTATACTTACCAGCAGGATACCAGGTGCTTGCTTGGCCTTAGCTTTGGTAGACTATGTATTTCATTTATTAAATGGTGTTTTTTTTTCGCAAGCAGTGAACGTAGTGTAATCTTTTCAGGTCATTTATCGTTTCTGTGTAGTCATGCTTTCCTTGAACTATTCAGTGTGTAAAATTCTGGCCTTCAGCGCACTTACGATTCAAAACAATTAAGTTAATGCTGGTAAAGTGTAAGGAAATGCTTCCATTCTTTGCACAGATCAAGCTATAGGCCTATGTAATAAAACCAACCTGTGAAAATTTCAGCTCATGTCATTGTTTTATTTGCGAGAAAATGGTAAAAAAACATCCAGCATATTTTCCCCAGATTCTTAGGCAAAGTTTTCGTCTCATGAGATGAGAATGAATTTTTGGATCTTATTTCATTTGTTACTCAAGAGCGTTAACACTTCAGGCAGAACTATTTCAAGAAAAGTTTTCTACCGACATTATCTTTATACCATGTAAGGTATATGTAAAACTGTGAATGATGATTTCAGTCATAAACATGTTCACTCTGTGATTTATAGTCACAAGATGGATCTGTTAGGTGTGAATTGCTTATGCATCGACATCAATATTTTACTGAAATACACATATCATCTGCGAGAGAGCTGCCAATGTTTTTTATTTATTTATTTGGCATTTGGTGCTCGAAATTGCTCCTTTGAAATTTGAGGTGACATGCATTACTACTTTTTATTATTTTAGCATTTTAAAGCTCAGGCAGTGCAGTTGAAGCACTAAATAAGTGCTTTTCTCCTCACTTCAGTCCCACAACAATTCACTCGCTCACTGCAAGCTGTAATATCCGCTCGCGCATTTCCTCTCAGTTTGCCCCAGAAGCCATTATATTGGCTTGTGCACACCCTCTCAGTTTGCCCCACAAACTGTTAGCTTCGCTTGATCTGCTGACCTTACGTGGATTCAAATTAAATTTAATAATATTATAAATACAAACAATGCACATATACAACGATGGTTCTTATATAAGACCAAATCTCACATTTCAAAACCTTGCATTAAGCCGTATTTTTGACAGCAAGACGGCGCAATACTAACCATTTTGAAAGTAAACAAATGTTTCAAAACATTAAAAAAAACAAATTTTCCAAGCAAATATCTTACAATGATTACATTGTAAAACTGTTAATAAAAAAAACTCTCAAAAGTTGTATATTAATTGCATTGTTAGAAGTCTAGTTGCATTGGTTTACCACACTACTTGTGTTGTTTGAACTCGTGTGGTTTGAATCTATCCCCAAAAGGCGCCCTCTTGCTGTCAAAAAGAAAGCTTATTGAGATAAATTTGTTTGAAACATTGTGTCCCTGATTCTAAGTCATATATAATTTCTTTTCACCTATTTGTTGTTTTGTTCTTGTTGTTATAGGAGGAGCTCAATGCAAGTTTATTCAAGGAGCAGGAAACATCCAGGAAATATCTGACTAAGATATTCCCTGATATCAATGTCGATGGTGGTCTTGTAAGTCAATCTTTGTCTCGTACCATAAAAAATGATTCAGGCTGATACTTTATAGGTTAGACAACTTTTAGTAGAGAACAGTTTGAACAATCTTTCTCAAAGGCTAACAATGACAAACAAAAACACTAATTCTTTTTAACACCGAGTTGTAGGGACTCCCTATTGTTGTTCTATTGTTTCCTTTTCTATTGAATTACCTTTTTGGGACAGGGTTTGACAAAGAAAAGTGTTGGGGACCTTTGTTCCATTGTATAAATGTCCCCACAATGGTGTGTGTGCCTACCCACGTACACACACAAGTGTGTATTCACCCGCAATCGTGGACGCCCTATTGTTCCTCTTTTGTTTGTACTCTAAACTTTTTTGCAACACCTCCCATATGTTTTGTACATGTTTGGCATCTGGGGACACTTGGGGAACTGGGGACTCTATTGTTCAGCGCTTTGGCGATGTCAAGTTAACTTTCAACCTTTTTTTCCCCTAATCAGGAACACAAAGACTGGATGTCACAATTTGAGAAAAATGCATTGAATTATCTTGCCGTACAGAAAGCTTCCTCAGGGTTGGAGGTAAGAACAAATATAAAACTTAGTGATTAATTGCAACTGAAAATATTTTCATGGCTGAAGTAAGAAACATAGTCCATCCATAAGCAGTCATTCAGTTGAAGGTACATGTAGATTGCAGGATTGGTATACATTATTTTTGTGTGTATTAGTATTATTCTGAAAGCTTACTGACTCTGAAGTTCATACCAGCACCAATCTTCCATAGAAATAGTTCTGTCTGAAATACTGTCAAAGTCAAGAGAATAAAATGTTCAGATCCCGATTTTAGTTTTTGATGTAACAATCAAAATTAAGAACAATATCTTAACATGCTGAAAAATTGCCACGATTTTTCACTATTTTCTCCCTACTCAGATAACGAACTGAGCATTAATATTCACAGGTTAGTTTGTTCACATATATATTGAGTCATACAAAGTTAGAACACTGTACTTTTCTTCAGGAAACACACTGTTTGAAACGTCGAGACTCTACTATATCTCAACCTCAGTTCTTCTCAGAACCAGCGTTTCTCCCGAAAAGAAATTATTTACATGTTTGTTACTTTCTGTAAAGTTCCAAGATTAATTTGGATTGTTTTGATCCTTGCAGGTGACTGAGTTGTCTTCCAAGATGTCTGGTTTGGAAGATGAGAAGAATCAGCTTGTTAGCCAATGTCAGCATTATAAGTCAGTCCTAAGTGATACGGTAAATAATCAACTCAAATGATTTCAATTCACACTCCAGCTTTGGTGTTGTCACAGTGTGGGTTCGGGACCCCCTATTTGGGCACTTGTGGCCTTGAGCAAGACACTTAACCATAATTGCTTCGTCTTTCGGATTGGTCCAATGTGTTGTGTAATGCTTGTAAACAAACCCAGCGCGCTGATCATTAAGTGTTTCTGGCATGGACTGCAGATTGGGCAACGTCACCTTGTAAACCCTTACAAGGTGCTATATAAATGGGTTTCACTGTTAAAACAGAGCTCTGCATACCTGGCCTAAAAGTTATGAGCACTTTGACAAGCCCAGCAGGTGTAATGATGCACTTTATCTTCCAGTATGCACTAATTCTCCAATCAGGCTGCTCAACGGAAGTTTGATAATATACTCCCAGTAGCCTATAATGCACTCTGCTTATTGTGAGTATCATGCATCATGCTCCGGATATATACAGTGCGAAAAATGTTCTAAACTTTGCACGTTGGACGTGCTGCTCGTTTTTAATTAACGCTTAAAACTGTACTTCTTCCAGTTGGCTGGAAGACAAATTCATTATCACACGCATGCTCGTGGAATACAGAAGAATATAGTACGTCTGCGACCCATATCCCACTTGGCCGTCGGCCTTGTGGCATATGGGACGCAGAAGTGCTATAATATCCCATATTCCACTCGTGCTTGTGTGATAACTAATATTAATAAATACCTCGGAGAGTTTAGGCACTGTAATTGGTCAAAGACTGGTCACGTGGTGGTGTATTAACATGTGATATAAAGACTGGCCCTGTAAACTAGTGAATAAATGGCCCCTAAACAAGCATTGTTGTGTGAGAGTTATGTATGCACTGTGCATGTTGTGCGGTGAACTTTCAAATTCAACTGTTTTCTTTGCGTGTACATTTGTTTTTTATTTTGGAGAGATGGTGCTGCGTGTACGCGCATACCAGGCGTATGCGTAAACGCACGGACAGTGTATCAATTTAAGGTAGCTGGTACACGCGTGAAACCAACATAATGCAAAGCATGAAGCCAAACACCAACCACAGTATTTCCATTTATGGTGCTGTTAATTTTCAAAGCTCGTAGTCTGGTTCTTGAAAATATGCATAAATAGTTAACTGTGTGTAAGAGACTAGGTGCCACACACAAAATGAACAGCATAAAGAATGGCCCTTGAACATGAATAGAAAATATCGGCACAAATCCTGATGGTTTTTACCATATGTTTTTGTTAAAGGTATTTATTAATGGCAATAACAGTGTGATGACCAGGTCTTCACTGTGTGGTAATGACCAGGGATGCCAGTTTTCAGGCAATAGCCTGAATTCAGGCTTTTTCTTGTAAAATTACAGACTGAGTTCAGGATTTTTTATGTAGAAAGAGGGTGTCTATGCAGGATTTTTAGGCTCTGGTCAAAAACCTAACTGGCATCCCTGAATGACCTTGGTTGGTGGCTGCCCACTGTTAATGGACCTTGCCTTTGGCTCGGTCCACCGACCCAGTCATTACCATGCAGTGAAGACCGGGTCCTCACACTGTTATTGTCTAAATATAAGAGCTGCCTATTACTACTATCATATCATTTTGTTTATTTCACAGGAAGGAATCTTAAACAAACTTCAAAGTAGCGTAGAATCAGAAGAAAAGAAATGGCAGGACAAGTTGTCAATTAAGGATACAGCTTTGGCTCAGGTCAGTATATGTAGATCTTGTATCATGGTTGGTTTCCAAAGATCTTTGACTTTAAGGTGTTTGTAGATACTTGTAGGTCGTTAGTGATACTGATCTATAAATTTGTGTCGATCCATTTTCTTAACAGGCCAAAAGAGAGCTTGCCACTTTGCAGGAACAACAAAAAGATCTGGAAGGATTGAAAAAGGTAAATTTCTTTCAGAGTATTTGAATGGTTTGATTGTGATTCAGTCTCATAGGAAAGTACTGAGTATACAGTGCTTGACACACATCGGTGTATGGGTAAAACACAAATAATTTTCTTTGTCCTGATGTAAGTTAAACATCTTTTCAACAAACATCCTAAAATTTGAAGCCTACTTTCAGATCTATTTGTCAGCTTTTACTATCATCTCTTGTTCCTTACAGGCATCAGCCGAGAAGAATGCCTTGACTGCTGAGCTGGAAAAGGCCAAGACCAGCATCAGCCAGATGGAGAAGGAACGATCAGCGTCTGCTACAGAGTATGAGTCCACCTGCCGAGAGCTTAAAGATGTACAAAATCAACTCAGGCAACTTATGGAGGAATTAAATACGGCCAACCAGAGAGCTGAGAATAGCGTCAGCTCTGAAGAATTCCAAAAGGTAACTCCTCTGGCTCTCAGTAAATGCACCTGTTAAGATTTGTGTAGATTTTTGAATGTGTTAAATCGTTTACTGGGTGGTTGAGTATGAATCAGCAAAAGTAATTTGAACTTCACTTTGGAAGAAATACACCTTTGTCTGGAAAAAAACAATTCTTTATTGAGGTATTTCAAGGACCAACAATACCAGACCAAGGGCTTTCAAATATCTTCCCTTGTAGCTTTGGTGTTGTTCAAAGCATGTCTGTCTGGGCACATGGTATGGTATAGGATATTGTAGGTAAGGGTAAGAGATTGTAGTTGTGACCATGTGTGTATTAATATGGAGTAAAGGCTGATTTATAATTTGGTCATGTGATGGTTGCACGGTAGTAAAATTAATGCGTGACACAGTTTACACTCGGTCACGCGATAGTCCCACGGCTGTAAAATTGGTTCCCAGCGCTGTTTATAGTCGAAGCTGATGTATCAGCGACCATAGACTGCAATGAAAAGGCCTAGTGATCACAGCATCCGGCGTTTATCATCACACGACCAACTATAAACCAGCCTTAAGTCTGCACAATACCTCTGCAAAGTCAAACTAGATGTGAGAATAGTAGTTTCTGGGAGACAACTGTGTAATAATCTCTGGAACGAAGTGTTGGTTTCTGAGGAGAATCAGAGGTGAGAAGAAGTCTCAATGTTTGGAAATGTATGCTCTGTTCTTCTGCAGGATTGCTGTAAATTAGTCTAACTTTCAACACCGTGCAAAACTTCAAATCTTACTTAACCAGTTGCCGATTACACAATATCCCCCACATAATGGTTGAAGATCTGCGTAATATTCAAGACCATGTTTCCTCTTTGTGTGGTTGAAATGAAGTGTTAAACGGCGTGTGCGTGCTCTGCATGCTCAGTAGTGGAATGTCCGGGTGACCTTTAGTTCCGGTATTCCGATTTTACACAACGGCATGTTTCAACATCTCCTGTTTTCAGGCGTGGACAATATTTTTGTGCACATCCACATCATCCGGCGGCAACTGGTTAAAATTAGATGTCTTTGAATAATGATAATTCCCAACAATTTTAGTGCCCCCACCCCCACAAAAAATGTAAAGGTTCGAAAAGGATTTTTTTTTCATTCTCGTGTTGGTGACATGATTGCATTTTATTGGCCTGTGAGAAAGACTCTGCTAGACCCTGTCTGGCCATTAAAATGTATTGCATTCCTTGCAATGTTCCTGTCTTAACATTGTATTCAGATCGTTGTGAAATACTTAAACAGTTTCCCCCATTACAGAGAGTCATTGTAGCTGCACCATGGTAGAACTGGACATGAACAGTAATATTATCCATTTTTTGTCACCACCTCTCATTCCTCCCGTCATTTTGTAAATGTATTTTGCTTTATCTCTGCATTGAGAATGGTGTATCATGATCAGTACTCCTTGACTATATGGCAGGTTAAGACCGCCCTCGCCAACGAACAGGAACAGGGTCAGAAACTTTCCACTGACCTGGACAAAGCTAACAGTACCATCGAGCAACTCCATAAGTCCTCCAGCAGCTTGAAGGACATCCTTCAAGAGGAGGTCAGGTCCCTCAAATCCTCCTCGGAGCAGCTCCAAACCGAACTGGCTGGCACAAAGCAGAGCCTTGAGACGGCTGAGCAGAGGTTTGCTCAGTCCTCAGCTCAGCTGCAGTCAGCTCAGCAGGGGCTGCTCCAGTCCAAATCGGAAGTAGAGGAGGTTCAGGCGAACCTGGCGAGAACTCAAGAATCTCTACAAGCAGCTACTAAGGAGAAGCAGGTCTTGGAACTCTCCATGTCTTCACTGAGAGAAGATTTAGAGTCAGCCAAGAAGCCACATGTAGAGACTGCTGAGTCAACAGAGAGCCATGAGGAAGTACGAGTCACTCACTATGTGTAGTTCAGACTGGAAGAAGATAACATTTCAACCTCACAAGCTTTGATTTGATAATTGATTTATTCTTTTTTAACCCTCTATCCGCAAATAACTGATCTTCATTTTTCTCTTCGTATATCCGCCCTTAGCTCAAGAGCATTATTTCTCACCAATAATTTTTTCCGTAGAAAAATTCAGTATTTTCTAGATTGAAATCTGGCAATTGTCTCCAAGTAGTCGTCCTTGGTTGCCATTTTGATCAGTATGAATATAAATTTGTTGAAGTATCATCAAATACCTTGCACTTTGTAGACCAACTTGTCAGTGAAATTTACGCCAGGTACCTTCATTTGATGTAAGGAAGAGCTCACAGTACATACCATGGTTGTCAAGCTAAATAGATAAAATACCCCCATCTGAAGGTTGTGCTCAGAGCGGATATATACCTGTACTAGTATTGTTCAGATCTAACCCACTTCCAAACCCGAAAAGAATCTGATCTTGTGAACAATGAGTCTTTTCCAGTCATCATGCTGTTGTGCAGTGTGTTACGCATGTATTTGTGCTACATACACCAACACATAGATCCTCATCTTACATACATGTATGATTTTGAAGTGTGTGTGTCTTACTGTGTGCATCTATTTTGTATAGGGGGAATCCCCTTATGCTCCATCAATCATTCACATCACTTTGAAGACATTTTGGATTCTTTTCTTTCTCTTCACTGCAAGGGTTGAATGTTAATGTTAGTTTGTTTAACAGTACACAAGAGACATTGATTTTCAACCACTGCATTTTAGTTGTTTTCTTCACCCACCTTTCTGTGTTGAATCTTTCTTTGGGTCCCATCAAGACCCCCTCGTGCTATAGTGACACATAATCAGTGTTTAAGCATTCCTTTGCTCCATGCGCTTTGATATGAAGAAAAATGCTGCGTTGCTTTTGTAGGTAAATAGACAAATGATTAGGTTAGCAGTAGCTGCCTGTGTTGTGTGAGCTTTTTGCTTGCTCATATCCATAACCTTTAGGGGTGGTTCAACATTTTCATAAGCAAATAATAATAATAACAGAGTCTTATATAACAGGATGACATGTATTTACCAACAATTAGGTACTTGAGGCGCTTAGTTTATTATTTTTAAGATGGGTCTGGAAGTTTTTAAATTATAAAACCCATGTTTGTACATTTAGCACCTTGTAAGGGTTTACAAGGTGCTGCGTCGCATTCAGCAGCCACTGCCAGAAACACCGGGGCAAACCCCTTCTCTTAGCGATAAGTGTAACTGGGTTCTTTTACGTGCATTACACAACGCACGGGACCTACGGCTTTATGTCCCATGTGAAAGGACGAAGCAAAAATGGTTAAGTGTCTTACTTAAGGACACGAATTGTCCAGGCCGACTCAAACCCACTCTCCTAATCAGAAACACCAGAGCCTGAGTCCAGTGCTCTTAACCGCTCGGCCTTGGCACGCCATACGCTAACCATACGACCCACTGTGTCCGACAAATTCTTATGTCCGACCCATTGTGTCCAATGAACCATTTTGTCCGACCCATTGTGTCCAATGAACCATTTTGTCCGACCCATTGTGTCTGATGAACCATTGTGTACAACCCATTATGTCCGTTGGACACAATGAGTCGGACATAATCATTCTTTGGACACAATGGGTTGTACACAATGTTTCAAAGTTGTCGCCAGATATAATAATAGTCCATATCGGACATAAAGGTGCGTAACATTTGTGTTACGTGATATCATTTTGCCATACATGCATGTTTTGTGGTATTAATGCGCTACGATCACAGCAGGACAGATATCAGCATTCACCAGGTACTATTTTCTATGGATTGCACCAGTCTTTCAAATCCCAGAATGCATTTGGACAGGATGTATAGTGACGACCACATTACTGTGTTTAACCACACAGTTCACATCCTTCTTTTGATACCACATTAAACGTCATCAGTTACTTTCAACACAGTCATTGTTGTGGTCAAATTCCCTGTTTCTCGGTATCATCGTCACAAAATGAGCACAGCATTTAAAAAACAAAGATTTCACACGATTGTTCCCCCACCAGGAAGTGTTTTTCTAGGGGTGATTGTTATTGGTTGCCATCGGCTACAATTTGCTTTGCTCGCATGTTTATTTTATTGCAGGCAATTGTTTCAACTTGTTTTTTTGCATTTATACTTTATGATCACTTCTATTTCTCCTAATCAACAGGACAGTGGCACGGCTTGTAAAAATGCTTTTTGGCATACACACCTATTTGCTAGCCTCATTCCAGACTTGTATTTTGTTTATTTTGTTTTAAATGACTGTGTACTTAATCGTGCACATACATGTATTATCTGTGATATCAAATGTAACCAAATCATTCTGTTTTCTTTCTGAAACAAACTGACCGTTTTTGTTCAGCTGATTCAAAACAATTTGCTTAAAAAAAGATGCGTCTTCTCTTGTCTCTCAACTTATTGGGGAACATTTGGGAAACAAATTTTCTGAAGAAATTCCCCCCCTTTATTTTTGAAAGAGCAAGTCTGTTGGCAGAAGACCAGGGCCTAATTTCATAGAGCTGCTTCAGTAGAAAGTATTGCTTAATTATTTTCCGCTAACTAAAAATGAGCAGGATACCGGTCACATACATCACATGGTATTTTGGCTGGTAACCATATTCTGGTAAGCATAATCTTTATGTGATTAGCTACTTGTGCTTTAGCAGCTCTATGAAATTGGGCCTGGTGGGTAAGTCACATGAATGTGGGTTCAATTCCCGGCCATGACACTTGTGTCATTGTTCAAGACACTTTACTATAGTTGCTTTACAGGAGACACAATTCAAGCAGAAAGTTTTGATAGCTGAACATTTTTTGTTTATCATCATTATCTTTTTATCAACTTCACATAAACAAAACCGTATTTTATTTGAATTCAATGAATGCCTTGATCTCATTAACGTGACACGTGGGAAACTTCTGTGATTAACACTCGCAATAGTCTTTAAATAATCACAAATAAACAAATCACCTATTATTGTATTCTCACGAACTAGCATAACCTCTTTAATATTCACCAGAAGCAGTCAACTTCACTCTGGTTGCATATAATTTTCTTCTTACTCCTCTTTTTGTTTTACTTGGAGGCACAGCTTTGTACAGGGGCACAAGTTTTCAAGGCTCACTCAACCAATTATGAAAAGAAACCAACTAGAAAGAACACAAAATTTCCTTAGACAACTTCACAGATACGCGCGCATTAGCCGTGCAACGAGGTGCGTGCTTGTCTAGCTATCAACAAATTTTGTCACTAACTAGACCAGCATCCACCTCAATCCACGGCTAACACATGCGTGAAAAGTATATCCGAAGTGGTCTATGAATATCAACAAGTTGCTGTCCAACAACCTTCCGTAGAAATTTGGACATCGGATGTCAGTTTCTATTTTCAATTTGAACTCCTGTTATGGAGGAGTTCTTCTGAGTATGTTTGTGATATACTTCTCGCAGCCTACACGAATGACTTGACGCTTTAAACTAAAAGCAATGTTGTACCTTCTATCTAATCTGAACCCTTTTGTCTTGATACTGCAACCAGAGTTAAGGTTATTGTTGCCACTTGAAGGCATCATAAACAGAGTACAAAAGGCTCTACCAATGGGAGAATTTGGAACACTAGGGGGCAGCAGACTTACCGGGTAAATTTCCATTGTTTGCGTAGCTCTGAGCATGCGCATATTTCTGAGAACGATTGGATGTACCTGGTAAATCTGCTGCCACCTAGTGTCCTCATAAGTCTCCCATTGACAGGGGACTTGGGAGCTAGTCTAGGAGTCATTTTGACAGATCATATCAATGCATGCTTACATTGCAGCCTTTAATATATGCAATGTTTAAATTAAAAGATAAAGCCTGTTCATAGCCTACATGTATATCAATAAAATGGTAAAGGAAAAGGTGCTTGTTTTTCAAACCATCAATTCACGCTCACAAATGTACTTCATTTGGTTGGACCCATTTTTGTTTTGTTTTGCTCAGACATGTTGGACCCTGCATTTGATGAGAAAATTTGACAAAGGAATGAAACTTTATTTAATATGCTTTCATCTTTTGAAGATAAGATATTGACATGTTTAAATTGCTGTGACTGTCGGGCAACATTTTGCTTTAAAACAAATGGTGAAACAGTTCCATGAAAACTAGAGCTTTTATATAACATGAATTATCTGTACAAAAACACTAACTGGAAACATTCCTAAGAAAGAACAAGTCAGCCTTTCCTTTAACCTTTCTTCCAAAATTCCATCCTTCAAAGCAGAAATTGTGAGCTCTGTTGTATGTGAAATCATGCTTGAGTTGCAATTCATGAAAGAACAAGCTTCTGTATTGCCTTTAATGGGAGACTGTCAGGGACACTAGGTGGCAGCAGACTTACCAGGTTAATCCATTGTTCTCAGAAATGTGCACATGCTCAGAACAATGTAAAGAATGGAAGTTTACCTGGTATTGTCACATAGTGTTCAACAGTCACCCAGTTCTATATAGGGGTATCATGTACTAAGTGAAACGCTATGCACACTTCCTGTGAAATGTTAGTATGCATGTAAATATGTTCCTCAAAACTGACTAGTCACCTGTGGATATTCCATCGCCTTCAAGTGCTCGTATCTGTCTTAAAATTGAAAACTTTGTATTTTACTTTCACTTCACATACTTGGGGCATTATACCGAAAGGATGAACTTCGGGGTAGGGTCAGTGAAATCTACAGAAAAACAAACAAAACTAATGAACTTAACAAAAATGTTTTTTTTTTTTTTTTTTATTAGAATGAAAGACTTTCAGTCACCATTTATACAGCCACAAAGGCAACTAATTTCCTGATTTAGATTTGATCAATTGTTTTCATATAGACCATGTGACCTGTGACATCACATGTTTACAAAAGAGCCACAGATCCTGGACTTCCTGCAGGCACAATTTGTACACAGCTCAATGGAAATAAAACTTAAAATCTTAAATTTTATGGGAATTGCACTGTCAGATTTTTTTTTATATGAAGGAGGGCACATCTCAAAAATTGTTCAGATGTTACAAAACTTCTCATATGACTAGTGTAGTATCTTGCCTACCAGGAAAAGCCCTGGAATGTGGACTCCTTTTGTGAACAACGTGACATGGTGTATTGACCAAATTCACCAGACGTCATGCATACGTGATAAAGCTTGCCTGCGCCATTTTAGGAGTTAGATTCCACTAGTGTGTAACGTCAGTGAAAGGGTCTATATAAACCCACCAATCACTCAACTTAACTGGTCATGTTTAATCTCTTAGTGGTGTAGTTAATCTCCTAGTGATGTAACTAATCCCCCTTCCTTATTAACACTCTCACCAGGAGATTAAGACTCTAAAGGAAGCCCTTCAGAAAGAAAAGGGGTTGACTAAAGACCTTGGCATGGCCGCAGCCAAACTCCAGGCCATGCTGAAGAAGACTCAGGCACTGTATACAGCCGAGAAGAAAACAGCATCAGAACTCAAAGCCAAGGCTGGTATCACAGACGAGGTCAGTAGAAAGAATCAAAGCGAAAAATTAGCATTATTATATCTTTCTGGTAATGAAACCATGGAACCCTCAAATGTGCCTTGCACTGGGACCCATAGACCTGGAGATCTGTGAAGAAATGTTGATGGAATTTCAGTTTTGATGTTAGTGGGAAAATGTCATTTTGGGAAAACCCACGCAATCAGGCAGGGACTGAAAACCCAATCCACATACAAGGTTCCAGTCCAAAGCGGGATTTGAACTGGGGTCAGAGAGGTGAAAGGCAGGGAAAGAAACCACTAAGCCAACCTGAATGCCAGTCAAATTAATCTAGAAGTCATGGGGATAAGGGTCTTATTTGGTAAGGTTGATTCCCTAGATATCCACTTGTCTTAGATTCCTGACTAATCAATCGTGGGGACCTTGAATCCATGATACTTGCACTGTACCAGAACCCTTCACAATACTAAAGGCCTTTTCCAAACCTCGTCTTGGGCTCGGGCTTTGGCTTGGGTGCTGCCAAGCTGGAGCCAGAGACTAAGCCAAGGGTTTGAAAAAGGACCTGAGAACTAATCGCAGTGACGGGCTGGAGTGAATGTAGTAGATACAGGTTTATGTGTGGCTTGTCTCCTTGTCTGAACTAATTGTAATCTTGGACGAGATACAGAAAGACAAAAGAAAACTGGGTCAGTTCAGTGCTGCTCTTGTACCGTTGGGATGGGATTGGGTTGGGGGGGGGAGTTGATAAAAGTGATATCTGTTATTTCATCACTGCCTTGAGGCTGAAAGACTATGTTGTTTTAGTAAATTGTAGATATTTACAATTACGCTGTGGTGTGGATTTTGTAGTATAGTTAAAGCGAAAGCAGAAACAACCCTCTTGCCATTTTGCTGAAAATAATAAAAGCTCATGTGCTTGGAAAATTTGCCCAAGAAAACGCTGTGGCATGTCTTGCAAGTAGAAGCTCAGGTGTTTTTTAAAGCCGGTATCAGATTTCCATACATGTACAAACATACCATGGGTGGCCTAATTGCTTTGTTCTTGAAAGGGCAAGGGCACCAAGGCATTTTCTCCTTGGTAAAGGGCACCTCTATTAAGAAATTGTAAATTTTTATTGGAATATTCAAGGGCACCAGGGAAATGACCAGGGGCATGGAGACAATTGCCTCCGTTGCCTCCAGGAAGTATCATGCCTTCCATGGCTTTATGGTAACAGTTCAGGTAGAGAGTTCACAACAAACAATTTTGAGTAGGTACACATAAAAGACCAGTGCATTATTACATTCATAAAACCTCCACAACAGACTAATGTAAAACCACATGACAATCACATAACCATAATAGTGTGTACAACGTGTGTTTATTTGCCACAAAGTGAACTAAAACCCTTCTACATTATCACATTAATGTATTGCATGAACACACATGGCTGTAACATACTATGACCCATCTCACCACACAGCTATCTGAGGACAAGGTACAACATTAAGTAAATGAGAGTAAACATTCCATCCACAGATATACCATAACCATATTTTTTAGACCGGGGATTAATATTCATATTTTTAGCTTTTACCCATGATCAATACTAAATCAATGTGTGATAAGCACTGAATACTCGGTGTTTCCCAAGTCTGTATTACAGGATTGCAGGACTTGAATTCACTCCCCTGGTCACCGTGCTCAATCTGTGGTCTAGTGGTTAAGATAGCTGCTTTAGAAAGCAGGGGTCATGGGTTCGAATCCACCCGAGTAGTACGCCTGTGGGGTTTATCCACAGGACTTGGGGGAGTACTGAGTATACAGTGCTTATCACACATCGATGTTGGGTAAAATCCAAAAATATTATTGTAGTTGGACGCATGCCAAAGTGCCAGACAGCAAAAAATAGTTCTGTCAAGAAAATCATTTGAAAAAATGCTTATTTTAAGTTTGATTTGTATCAAAACTTTGTCAGCATTTCATTTTCAGTCTTTTAATAGTTTAACAATTTGCAAAAATCTGAAGGCGTCAATAGATAAATTGTGGGGAAATAAACTGTTAATATCATTTAAATTGGTCTATGAAATTTTTGTCCATCATAAATTTGAATGTTGTACCTTCCTTTGGACACTCCAGATTGCATGTAATTCCTTTATTCATGCAGTAAAACCAAATAACCCTGCAATACTGACATTAATACCCAGACTTGGGAGAGTTTGTCTGTAATTAAAAAATATTAACGTGGCAGCACAATTTCTGAAATTTGTTGGTATAGGCTACTACTATGTTAAGCCATGTCAGAATTGATGGCTTCAGTAGGGGCTACTGCTGGATCGCTGAAGAGTCCTATCCTGCGTTATCATTGCAGCCAATAGCCGTAGCCAAAGTCGATTGATTCGGACATGGCTTTTGACATAATGTACAGGTGAACTGCCTTTGTGGAAGTCTCTGCAAGGGTTGAGACGTTAGGCCATTAACCATTTTCTGCATTTATACCACAGGTCCTGTTGGTTGGTAAGCAGTTTGCTGCAGTTAATTCTATTTGTTCAGATATAGCATAAAGTACATTAACTTTTATTGTTACAGGTCTGAAGCTGTCGTTTCCCCCAAAATGGGGAACCTTTTTATGCCAGTGTACATGCAGTCCACAGTGTATGAGAATATTTAGGTGTGCTTACTGTAAGGTCAATTTTGGCAAACTACTCGGCATCCTACATTTCTTTCCTCTTTTCTTTCTTTGGTATTCCTTCAAAGCTCCTCAATGGCTAGACAAGATGCATGCATATCATGCATCAATTTAAACAGTTGACCACTGAATGAGTGTTTGGTATCAATAATTGTGAACAAATGCTGAATTATACTATTTCACAGGAATTATAGAGAAACAATTAGACCATAATCCCGGCCAAACTAGTTGGGATGCGTGACAATAACAAAACCCTCCCTGTCGGGGGGGGGGGGGGGGGGGAGTGGCTTTTATCTCATGAGAACCACAATGAGAAACAGCATTAGGGAGGGGGCAGTTATCTCTTGAGAACTGGCACTAGGGAGGGGACAGTTATCTCTTGAGAACCAGCATTTGGGAGGGGGCAGTTATCTCTTGAGAACTGGCATTGGGGAGGGGACAGTTATCTCTTGAGAACTGGCATTGGGGAGGGGGCAGTTATCTCTTGAGAACTGGCACTAGGGAGGGGACAGTTATCTCTTGAGAACTGGCATTAGGGAGGGGACAGTTATCTCTTGAGAACTGGCATTGGGGAGGGGGCAGTTATCTCTTGAGAACCAGCATTAGGGAGGGGGCAGTTATCTCTTGAGAACCAGCATTGGGGAGGGGGCAGTTATCTCTTGAGAACTGGCATTGGGGAGGGGACAGTTATCTCTTGAGAACTGGCATTAGGGAGGGGACAGTTATCTCTTGAGAACCAGCATTTGGGAGGGGGCAGTTATCTCATGAGAACCAGCATTGGGGAGGGGGCAGTTATCTCTTGAGAACCAGCATTGGGGAGGGGGCAGTTATCTCTTGAGAACCAGCATTGGGGAGGGGGCAGTTATCTCTTGAGAACCAGCATTGGGAAGGGGGCAGTTATCTCTTGAGAACCAGCATTGGGAAGGGGACAGTTATCTCTTGAGAACCGGCATTAGGGAGGGGACAGTTATCTCTTGAGAACCAGCATTAGGGAGGGGGCAGTTATCTCTTGAGAACTGGCATTAGGGAGGGGACAGTTATCTCTTGAGAACCAGCATTAGGGAGGGGGCAGTTATCTCTTGAGAACTAGCATTAGGGAGGGGGCAGTTATCTCTTGAGAACCGGCATTTGGGGGGGGGGGCTTTTATCTTATGAGAACCACAATAAGAACCAGCATTGGGGAGGGGGCAGTGAATTTTGGCCAGGATTGTAGGTCTAATGCCGCAGAGCTGCTAAGCAAACAAATTCTGGCTGAACAAATTCATTTACTGAGCAAAAATTAGCCTAAAACCTGATTTTGCCCACATTTTGTTACTGTGCACAGCAACTTGTGTGCTTTTTCAGCTCCATTTACCCTAACAGTCCTCAAAAATCCTATGCAGGAAGTTGTCTGACTTTGTAGCATGATTATGGTACTGCAGGCCTAAATAAATATTGCTTATCATTGGAGCAGGCATGCCAGTCTTATCATGGTCCAAACAGTTGGGTATTGTTCATAGAGTTGAGTACTTGTGTATTTTGCAGGATACGGGACGGTCTCAGAGCCATATTAAATTGCCCTGACTCATTCTGCAATTTTTGTCATTTTATTTCTGCTTACATTGCAGAGCTGCCAACTCTCCCTGATTCTGCAGAAAGTTTCCTGAAAATAAACCAATCTTTTTATGTTCAGATGAACAAACTTGTAAATCTCCCTGATTATGGAATCTTTTTCTCTATTATGTTATTATGTTGAATGTAGATCTAGATATTTCCCTGATTGTTGTAAGAAAAAATGTCCCTGATTGCAAGATGCAAATGTTGGCAGCTCTGACTATGTAAAGCAGAATTTGGGGATGTGAGGCGTTAACGTTAATGGCTTAATCCTCCTACTGTCTGACCATTCAATATAATCCACTGTGGTTTTGAAGGATAGCCAGCCTACATTTTGATCTTCACAGTACACACATATATACCGTTGGTGAACTGTGCACTGTTGTGCCACCATACACAACAAGTACAGTTGGTCAACTTGTTGGAAAATGTTACCAAGAGTAAGGCCCGTTTCAAACAACGCGCTCTTGCTGTGTGGAATTCAAGTATTCCAAGGTGTTTTTGATTTGACACGGCAGGAGCCCGACATTTGAAACCACTTTTGGAATCCGGCGCAGCACAGGCTGGGCTCGACCATGGCTCGACAGGCCCTGCCGTGTTATTGGCAACATTCGGCAGAAGCACGACGTTTGAAACCACTGCCGCGCCAATGTCCCACTATTGCCGAATTCAAATGATTTGAATGCGACACGACAAGAGTGCGACAGTTTGAAATGGGCCTAAGACAGTTTGATGCAAAAACACTGGTGCATTTTGCAAAGGTTCCTGGTGGTAGGGAAAGATTTTCTGTTACCAACAAGTGCATAGTCACCGCTTGTGTAAAGCCAAGCTATGTAATCAGGCTAAGTTTGCACCAGCTGAAGTTTCTTCACCACATCAAATTACATGTTCGAAACCCAGGATTTGTTCACAGGAAAAGCTTTTCCGGAAGTCCCTGGACTTGAAAACAACACACGAATGCCTGCATAAATGCAACCGGCTCTACTTACAAACTTTGATTGTTGTAAAATGCACCGTGTCAAGATAAATGTTTGTTTTATTAGAAAGATTAGGCAAACACCTGTGGAAATGGCATAGACCTGGCCTTCATTGGCTGTGTGAAGTTCAAGGCCTGTAAAGTACGACATGGAAGTTTGCTGCATTTTTGTATCACAGGATATGATAGTGTTGCACCAATTTTAAGATTTTATAGATGGTGAATATGTATAGAATTTTAGCATGAATCTGTTCAGCTTGTGAAATAGATATAGAACCTCCAGAATGTTGTAATAATCAACAGTCAGAATGTACCTTATGTTGTGAACTGTATGTGCATTACAGAAATTGAGTGTTTTCATTGGTTGGACTAGGTAATATCAAGTGGTTTACCTACCAATCATGAGTGGAGTTTGATAGAGCTCCTGCGTGCCGCATGCGGTATTTACGAAAAAAAAAAGAAACAGTCCAAAATTGACTGTCACTGCCCGTAAAGATAGCCGACTTTACACTGTGTGACGCCGTGTGGGGACTGTACAGCTTTCCACAGGTTCTAATTTCTATGTTCACACACTCATAATGTAAAGCATCCAGGTTATAGCAGGAATTCCGTGGGATGCTGGTGAAAGGTTGCGTTGAAGGGTTGCGTTGGTTAGGGGGTATGTTTGTTGTGGTGCCTGATAACCGCTCTGGTTGATGACTATTCTCTGTCCCCCCATTTCCCTAACAGCAAGCAGAGATAAGTAGCGCACTGACAGACAGCCAAGTAGAGCTCCAACTGTTAGATGCCGCTGATGAGGAGGTATACAATGTGGTCCCCCTTCTCTGTTGTTTTTTTGTCATGACAAAAGTCTTGCCTGAGAAGGAATCCGTGCTTGCCAGAATTAAATTCATGAGCAATAACACAGTGTATTTGTTTAATGCAGTCATCAATGATTCCTCAAACAGGTCATGGGATTGGAACTGAACCAAAATGAGAATCCATTTGTGACGTCAATTTTTAAATTTGCATCATAATAGACCTTTCTTTTGCAACGTCATAGCCCGAGTTTTTGCCAACCAAGATGGAAAAATTCGGGGAGCCATGAATGCAAAGCAAAACCAGATAATCACAGTTTGTAAAAATGTTACACAATTATCTAAAAAAAAATCAAAATTTGTTTGAAACCAACCAACCGATAATGTGATGTATTTTCTTCAAATAGAAAGTTGCAAAAATGTTGAATTTGGTCATAACGTCTGTCAACAAGACTTGAATGTTTGTTACATTTGGCCGTCCATGCCAACCAGCATGGTTTGTTTATCAACAATGGAAAGGTCTATATCCAAAAGTACAGTGCTTTTCGATTCGTGACCCTCTCTGTGAAAACCCAGTATTTCTCGGCATTTAACACAATGCTTAACAGCCACAGAAAGGTCAAAAATTGACCCTAAAGGACACATTTGATAATTTCGTACCACCATGTAGAGCGTTTTTCTAGATTCTGATGGAAAAAGAATAATTCTGAAATGTTTTGGGGAATATTGTTGATTTTCACGATAAATATAACAATCTCACTTTTCAAAAGGGGGTCAAAGGTTGGAATTTTGCCATAGCCAATCATTTTGGTGCAAATTAAATAAGTTTAGAGAGGCATTTGTATATGCATTTACATTAACATCTTTCCATTCAAATCTACAAAACTTTGTTACACAAAGGAAAGTTGTCCATTCCCTCTACATGGATGTTGTGGTAGGAGGTTATTTCATGAGCTTCTTTACAGTCTACCCCGATCAGTTTTGGAACAAATAAGTTTGATTAAACTTTTGATGCCATGCAAGGTATTGGGTTAGATCCCTTGCGTATGACGTTCCAAGCTCAGACAGCGCCCTCACTGAGGTCAAAGGAATGAGTGCCCTCACTGAGGTCAAAGGAATGAGAGTTGTGCGTGGCACATACTTATCTGCACGTTTGCATTGATTGACCTCAGTGATGGCAACCTATGGAGAGGGTCTTTTACATAGCTGCAATTTGCTTTCCCAAAAATATACATCGTGAAACTTTTAACAAAACTGAAAGACAAAGTCTCATGGCAAGATGGTTACCTTTTGACTGTCCAGCTGGATTTCCTCAGGCAAGGCTTTTGATGTGCATTGGTTTAACACTGATTTCTCTACCTTGATTGCCACAGTTAACCTCATGTAGATAGCTAGATCGATGGAGTTTGATTTTAACACATTTGGGGGAATTTGTTGGAAGACTTGGTTTTTGTTCTTTCGGAGGGATGTACTTCTTCTTGAAGATTTCCCCATTTTCAAAAATCTGATTGAAGGTGGTAAAAGGCATGTAACATTTTTCAGGACAAAACTAGAATGTTTTCTCATAATTTGTCATAATAATAAAATGTCCTTACTTTAATTTTTTTAAATTCAAATTTGCCAAAAAGTGGATGACTATTATCAATGCATTTTTCCGATTGCTACTTTGTACCAAAATCAGAGGCATTCAGCGGTGTAGCCACGAGTGGGCAGGGGGTTGGGGCATGTGCTACCCACAAATTTCCAGTGCCCGCCTGGTGGCCCCCCCCCCCCCCCCCACTAAACAAAAATCCAGATACATGTGATTCATTAAAAAAACCTGGCCTCCTGCCCCCCCCCCCCACTGAAAAGCATGGAGGCATTCTTTTAAAGTGATTTAAAGCATATGGATATCCCAAATCAATCAAACCTGTTTTCAGATTAAAACTAGTGGGATGGAACATTCTCCTTATAGAGGGGCTCCAAGTTCAAGTTCAGTTTTCGTGATGCACATGTTTTTCAATTGATAGTGTCCTAATGGAAGTGGGGTTAAAAATTTGAAGTCTTCACCTCAGTTGAAATGGCGTAAAATGCCATTGTGTTCGATACCCTTCCAGTGCAGATTTTGTTAAAATCCAGAAAATGTCCGATGACGTCATATTTCAAATTTCACATTTCTTAAACTTTGATAATATTCAATCAAAACGGCATTGAGTTTAACCTTTTGACTGACGCAAAAATTCTTCATTGAAATGTACAGACCCGGTTGTTGATATCCCATGACGTCATGTTTCAAAATTCTCTTTTGAAGAGTATAAAATATAATGACATTTTACACCATTTTAACCTGAGGCTAGAGACTTGCAACTTTTTTTTAACTCTAGCCATTGAAAATATGAATGCATTACAAAAACTGAATTTTACCTTGGCGTCCGTCTTTAAGCAAAACCCTGATCAAAAGAAAATTCATTTGAAATTTGCTAAGCCATGACTAATGCTTTACCGTTCCATAAACCCAGTGGTTTGCCTCAACACTGAGTAGCTTAAAACCAAGTTGTAAATTAAGAAGCTGTAGCGGGAATCTCAGTGTCATGCTACCTGCCTGTGTAGGGAATCGAGGTGTCTTGCTTCCTGCCTTCATAAGCGTATCGTGTGCTTTCGTTTGTGTTTGCAGAGTGATTCGTGGTGTATTGTAGAGAATGCAGGAGTTGAAAGCATAGCCAAGGTGCATGCATGCATGCTGCTCTGTATTATTAGTTTTTTTTAAAGCTGTGTTAAAACCGCTTGCACAGTTTTGCACATTGCCACAATTTTGTTCTGCTCAAGCTTTGTTGCTTTTAGCAAATTGTTGTTACAGTTACACACCAACTGTTTATTTGGTGTTTTGTTATTATCATGGTTAACTTTTGACCTGGTACAACGGTCTGTTATGAAACAACAGTTTTACAAATCAAGTCTTCCTGAAACGAATTAACACAACATCGATTAGTCCTGTTCTCTCACAAAGTAGCTCAACAATAACATTCTCATAGGGATTGTATGTCATTGGTGACAAACTTCCTTCACGATTGGCATAATTTAATTCCAAAAAAAGCACCAATTTCCGAGGAAAAAAAAAAAAAAGTTCTCTTCCTGTAGGAAATGATAACTGGATGTGACCATTTTCAGGAGCCTCCATCAAAACAGAGATTATGTGAAATGGCGGACAAAATGTGTTATTTTTGATCATGCCATTCCAAAAACAACAAATTTGCATCCATTTTATTGGAACTTAATGCCTTAATGATTAGACTGAATACTCTCTACCCAAAACCAATGATGTAGGATCCATTCGTTGTATAATAGCACAGCCAACAATTTTCACATGTAACAAAACTGTCCACAATGGGAGACTTTTTGGGATGCTAGGTGGCAGCAGACTTACCCAGTAAATCCGCGCATGCTCAGAACTACGTATACAATGGAAATTTACCTGGTATGCCTGCTGCCAATGGCACTCCAAGGTTTACCAATCACTGCCATGGTGTAGAGATGGTGTAGACGTAATGTACAGTAGCTATTTAAATAACATCGTGAGGTGGAGGTCCTAATGTATATAGACCTTTTGTTTGTTTGAGAAGAGTGCCATTTTTTATGGGCAACTGTAAGTTGACAAAAAATTCATAAATGCCATCAAATTTTTCTACTAAAAATGAAAATATGTACTATGGGTGCAAGAAGGTATAATTTTGATTATATGTTTTGTATTAGTGGTTTGAACGATTGACTTAATTGAGCTTTCAAATTTTACAAATTATTTCAGTGTTTTTCATGGGTGGTTGTCCATATTTTGTGGTTGGCAAAACTCTTGGTTGATGGCAAAAGAAAGGACTGTAACACTTATTTAGAATTGTAGATATGGTCATGCGATAGTCATGTGATAGTCATGTGGTAGTCATGTGACAGTTCATTCTATAGCACATGTTACTCACATACAGTGGTAACGATGTACACATTATAGCCTGCAGGCCTACCCCTGACACAGGACTGATGCTTCATTCTTGTAAGGACAAGGCAGTTTCGTCCATGTAAAGGTGGCTTCAATGAAGACAAAATTGTACTGGAACATTCCAAGGGGCACCAAGGCAATGACCAGGGGCATAGAGGCAGTTGCCTCTGTTACCTCAGTGAAGTAGCAGGCCACAGTGCAATGTGGCCTTATGAAGAAAGAAAACAATTCCACAGGGGAAACTGTGTCTCGAAGTTGACTTGTACCCTTTCCTTTGCCAATAGGACTCCACAGTAAGGCAGGCTATCCTTTACATGATTTGGCCACGTTGATTGGTCTTTACATATACTTCTTATGGTAGATTGTGTCATGTAGCAACTGTAGTGAATCATTCACGTATCATAGTAAGAACTTCACAATCTATCATTAGCAATAGCCAGAACAGGGTCCAATGACTTGATGCTGTCTGAAGCTTGGGCCATTATCCATCCAAATATTTTCATCTAACATAACCCCTCTGGGCAGTAGTACCCCGTGGTTGGCACACAGTCGCTCAAGATCACTTCATATACACAACCCATCCCCAAAGAACCACACTTGCATTGTGGATGGTGAAAAATTGTTACAAAGTCAATGAATGTTAAGGTTCAATCTAGTCAGTTTTGCGGTGACACCATGTGAATATCTCTTATGAGTTGGGGTGGTTCTGAAAAGAACCGATGGTTAGAGTTGTTAAACCATCAGTTCTTTTTAAAACCACCCCAACTCATTACAGATATTCACATGGTGTCCCAGCAAAACTTACTAGATTGTATTCCCACCATGCAAAGCTTTAAATCTTACTGAATATGGAGTTTCTTGGCCGGGGTAGTTGGACACTGTGTAAAAGAAAACCGATATACTAGAGTAGCAATACTCTTTGAAGATGCACTCTTCGAAGACAGGGACAGACTGGGCTCAAATTAATCTCTTAATGGGTTCTTATTTGTATGTTTCCAATGAAAACAAAACGGTGTAAATTGTTGCTAATTTCGGGGCTAATTTCAGTTTGGATTAAACAGAAAACAGAATACGGAGAAATTTATGAGATGATCCGTTTCCTATGAAACATGTTTAGATTGTAGTTTTTGTTTTGGGGGGCTTTTTGTGGGAGGAAATATAGATTTAATAAAATATCTGTCTGACTTGCTTCCACTTGGGTAGATATACCTCATAAAATGTAGAGTTCAAGTTTTACTCGGCTGTTTCATGTTCAGTTTTTTACATATGGTTCCAGTGTAACCTGAATCTGAGATAGGAAACGGCAGAGACCAAAGACCCAGATGTTAGCCAGCTCATTGTAAAAACCCTCCAGTGTGCTGAGCTTTCAGGGTCTGGGTCCCCTAATTGGGGACCATTGATATCCTCATTGGGAGAAGTGGGTTTCAATCCGGGTGCCAGGATATCCCAATTGGGGTATTGTACAGTGACAAAGACATTGTGAACTCGTCGGGGGTAGCCACTACAGGATATGAACTCATATATTATCTGATGATTAATCACAGTATATAGATTTAACGTACATTGTGGTTTCAGAGATTCATGGATTTTTAGAGGCCAATTATGTCCATCAAATTAGACTCAATTTCCTGGCGCTGCTTACTGCAAAAAAAAAAAACAATCCAAATAACTGCTTAAAAAAGATTGCTTGCTAAAGAGGACCTGCATGTCGTAAAGTTTATGTAATAGCTAAAAATGGAAGTGTAGGTTACTCTCTTAAATTTTGAAACTGAAATTTACTCTGATTGATTGAAAAATAGGGACAAATTATCTGCTGTTTGTCCCTAGTTTCAATCCGTTAAAGTGAATTTCAATCTCAAAATTTAAGAGTATGCCCATTGTGTATTGATCTTTTATGGATGTGATGCTATTAATCACTGTGATGATTTTGAAAATCTTACGGATCTCAGATGAATTTGATGAAATCAGGCTCTGGACGCAGTGCTTATTGTTTGTCATTGCTGAATGCAAAGGGCTGTCTTGCCTATTTGTGTGTCTGCCATTCCAAGCCGCCCCAAGCCAAACGAAATAACACCCTGTTCCTCAAAATAAAGCTCCTTAAATCACCAAATGTAGCTCCCCCTCCCCCACCATCATCACTCCATTACCATCACCTCTACCCTAATCCTTGTAGTATAAACAACCCACACCCTTACCCTTTCAGGTACACCCAGTAACCCTCACAGGGTTAGCACTGCTGAAATAGTCAGAATTAGTCGGCACCAAACCTCACTAATCACCACTGTGCACTTCACCCACGTCTCATCCCATTCCCACATGTTCACATAATTACCACCTGGAATCTACGCAAGTACAGAAATACTTGTTGAACTACATGTTGAACTTTACAGGGACACATTGCCTTCAAATCTCTCAAACATTTGCCGTTTGGAATAGCTCCATATCTTTTTAAGAGTTGTTCATGCAAAAATAAACACCTACAGTGTGTTGAGATTAGTGAGCAGTGATTCAAAAAAACAAAACATTTGCCTCTTGGAAATACACTCGGCCGGACCAAACTCTGCATAGAAACATATCATCCACTATTTTGTGAAGTCAAATATTTGATGCTACAAAAAGGCGTACCTTGTTCTGTCACAAAATTAAACAAAAACCACACAATTTGCAAGGGATATTTATGTGAATCATTATATTCTACTTTTAAAATATCTTTCCAAACGTATTCATTTCATAACATACGCTTTTAACAGCCCAAAAGAGCCCAATCCAAAGGCAATGCGTCCCTTTAAATGAGTTCAGTTAACGGTTAAAAAGAAGCACTTTACCAATAACCTATTTTGTTTGACAAGATTTTTTGTTGACCACAAAATCTTTCCAAAGTGTTATTTAACTGCCACCAGATAGATGCACTCACTCTTCCATTTTAAGCACATAATATATTCAGTTGGGATTTGAGTCGTTGAGCTTGTGTTAGCAAATGAGCAGCTTCATCAAAACCCAACTTAGATTAGCTCTACTGGACGGACAGATTGAGTCAAGACGACAAAAATCTTCAAAGAAAAACGTTTTTTTTTTACAGATGATCAATTTTTTATTTCCTCACAGGAGGCGAATGGTAAACCCGCAAGCAAGCCTGATGAGACAGCTGGGGGTACATCAGTGTAACATACAGAGGTACTCCATGAAAGAGTGACATCGAAGGCCTTCCAGTTTTGTGTAACATACCATCGTCCATTGTAACCTCTTTATTGCCGTCAGTGAATTTAATTTTAGAATCTGATAAAACGATCGTGTATTTTTATGTGCAAGAAGCTGAGGGATGTGTGACTTGAATCGTTGGAATCTCAGAATCCTAGATTTGATTCTTAATTCTGAGAGATTCTTGGGAAGTAATAAAGTCAAATTATATACTATAAATTGCTTTGTATGAAGGAAAATATCGACAAAGATGTCATTATGACCATGGGTGAAAGGTTAAAGGTCATGGGGAGATATTATTTGTGAACGCAAGTGATTATTTTTAGTTGAATGTTTCTGTTGGTGACCATTCAGTGCAAAGTCTAGGGTTGTTTTTTGCTTCTTTGCCCCATTGAAAATATGATGTTCTATCAGGTATAGTGGGAAGGATCTAGCACAAGATTAAATAGTAACAACCTGATTCATGATTACACTTGATCAGGATCTATGAAATGACAATTTCTTGGAATAGCTTGTTATGACGCTATTAAACACAAAAAGGAAATATCAGAGAGATTGTCAGGCGGAAGTTCCTGTAAAATGTGGCATCAGGTCAGGATTGCTGTTGTTATGTGACAAGTCCAACTGCGGACAGGACATGGGTTGGGGGGAAACCATTCATTATGTCACCTAGCTAGAGTCAAAGGGATGGTACAGTAAAAATAGTTGGATAACTGTTTGGTCGAGGAGGTGCCCCCCTCTCCAGGAAGTTAGTCCATCCAATTTATTTGCCGAAAAGCCCATCACAACTTTGTGTTACTGTGAAACAAATGGCATAATATCTACTTTGCTGTGTAGAATTGTTCTTATTAGAACTTTGCCTGCTGTTAGTCTACTGCCCTGGTGTAGATTTGGAATCAGGAGACTAACAAGTTCCAATATATCGATACTCTATCATGTTGGAATCTGTCATATTTGTTCAATTTGTCAGTGAATCAAATCATTCTTTAAAAAAGGATTTGTCAAAGACCCACCTTTTGGGGAACTGAAGTTAATGACCAAAATAGTAGCAATAAAACCAGAACAAAAGACATTGCAACTCTTAGCTTTAAAAACAAAGTACTTAGTTATTTTTTCCCCTTAATAATCATTTTGTCAGAGTTATTTCCTTTTTTTTTTCTTTTCTCTATATATCCAATTTTATATAAATAAATAATGCTTGTAAATAAGACCAACAAAAAAACTAAATGCATGCCATTGTTTCACATCTGAACACAAACTATAAGGCCTTGTCTGACTTGACGGATTGCGGCTGTGGTTGTTGCTATGGTCTTCTTATGTTTCAATGCTTGTTCAGGCCGCAGCTGCAGCCGTTAATTTTGATAAGGTTTTACAATGAATATGCCAATAGATGGGTTGCAGTAGACGCCATCTTTGATGACAATTTCTACTTTGTCCTGTAGCTGCATCAAGCTCTGTAAATTTCAACGCAGCTTGTGTTGCTTACCGACAAATCATGAAAGGAGTGGATCAAATGAACGTGTGCCGTTTCCAGTGCTTATGCTTAACACACAGATGTGCACTCCAAAATGGGCTGTCATTGTCATTAAAGATTGCCGATTTTTCTTAATGTTGACATCATGTACAAGCCATCTCTGATGGAGATGCATCTTTTTTTATACTTCATGTTGTGTGTGTAACATGCATTAGATTTGAAGCAGCAAGCAGATGGGACGGGAATTGTCTGATGCTTGCCTGCGTATTTGTATCAGTTTAACATTCCATAGTAGTTGATTCATGGTTTAGAAAATAATGAGCTCAGCGATTAGAAGAAATCAACGTGTTACTTACAGTATCAGTATTTAAGAAGACTGTATTAATAGTGTAACATAATGGGAGACTATTGAGGACACTAGGTGGCAGCAGACTTACAAGGTGATGTCATTGCTTTCAGAAATGCGCGCATGCTCAGAACTACGATAACAATGGGAATTTACCGGACAGGTCTGCTGCCACCTAGCATTCCAAAGTGAACATCGTTATCACTTAGCACAATGGCATTGATTCTTGAATTTGCCAATGACACAATTGCTCAAAATTATCAGAGGACAACTGCTGGAAATATAGTGATTGCTGAGGGGTACTTGCACTTAACAATATTTCAGAGTAGATTAAGACAATATTATTACGGTAGTGTATGACACCAAATTACTTTGCCTTCCTCCTCTGACAGAAGGGCTCACTCTAATTTCATGTCCAGCCCCATTTTGGTCCAGTGGCTTGTATCACAGGGATGATAAGAAGAATACTAGAGTCTTATATAGCGCACGTATCTACCAACAATCAGGTACTCAAGGCGCTTGTTATATTATTTTTAAGACAGGTTCTCAAAGGTTTTGAACAATGAGACCTATTTATGTAGCACCTTATAATGGTTTACAAGGTGCTGCGGAGCAATCAGCAGGCACTGCCAGAAACACTAGGGCAAACCCCTTCTCTAATGATAAGTATAGTGTATTTCACAATAATGTCTCAGTGCGCCTTACATTAGTGCCCTGGTCACTGGGCCAATAACATTCCTGTAATCTTTCTCAGCTCCCTGGGAAGTATACAGCCTGAGCCAAAGGTTTTTTTTTTCAAACACAATATCAACCTCTACCCTCTCAGCTACCCATTTATACCCATAGTAAGGGAAACAATTACAGTAAAGCATCTTGCTCAAGGACAACAGTGTCATGACCGAGACTTGAACTCATACCCCGATGACTTAACCACTAGAACTTGAGTCAGGTGCACTAGACTGCGAGGTCATGATATGCTATGTGTTCACACAGGTTATGCTATGATATGCTATGTGTTCACACTGGTTATGCTATGATATGCTATGTGTTCACACTGGTTATGCCATGATATGCTATGTGTTCACACTGGTTATGCTATGATATGCTATGTGCTCATTATGTCTGTGACTTGGTGAAAAGCTACACCATCAACCAGTCCAGACTTCCCCAACTACTGCCTGGCAACATTGCCTCATTGACTAATCATTCAAAATCATTATAGTGTACATTTATTGAGTGCTGTGGTCAACTCTGGACATTCCTCCATAACTTCCTTGGTATTTTTCCTACAAATCTTCCTGAATCCAACAGATTCCTTCAACATGTCATTACTATACCCTTTGGTATTGTCACATTGGTTCATTCAGTCTTTGTTTGAAAGTACAGTGCCAAAATATTGCAAAGTTGCTGGCTTTTTAGGACATAGTGTTGTGAGAGGTTACTGCGTTCAGTTCAGACTTCTATTTGATTACTGGCATGACAGTATTTTGCATAATCATTTTGTGTACAATTTTGAATATCAGTTGAGTAGAGGGTTATTTTTAATGATGGAAACACTCATTTCTATAAACGCTGATGTCACTTGGTTGATGTCTGCATAAGGTCTGCCATTATGAGAATCAAATTGCATATAAAGATAATATGCGTGCCTAACTATGTTACTCAAAATGTGCACTGTAATACTGGAGGAATTACGAGTTCCAAAATGGGGCAATAAAGAGGAGTCCTGGGTGATGACGCACAAAGAGCATTGGGTCAATTGTTGCCAAAGAGTCACATGTTATGTCTGAGCCAGCAGGGAAATTTGATTTATACAAATAAAGTAGAACTAGTAGCAGTGTGTCATCAATTAAAAGGGGATTCAGAATTAAATAAATGCATCATATTTGTTGTCGTTAAAACGTTTATTGGCACTGCATATGGAGAAATTAAAACAAAGAAGCATTATATATCATGGTGACACTTTCATTGAGTTTGTAAGTAAACAAACTTTTAACTTGTGGGTGATTTATGGTCAATTACACACAAATGTATTCCAGCTTTGGAGCTGGAAGTAGCCAAAACCTTGGCATGATCAAGGCAGATTCGCGCATGTAGGACATAATGACTTACCAACAGGGGAGAAGAAAAGAAAATGCATGAGAAATGTTTTGACGAGCAAAAAATAAGCAGGAAGCCAATCACAAGCTATAAAGTACATTGCAGTACTATTTTTGATTGGTAATCTGTTGCCATCAAGTAGAAATTTACCAATGATTAGCAAGTTTGCATGCTTTCTAGCTCTATGATCTGAACCTGGCTCAGTTTTTTAACGAGTGTAGAGATGGGCGACGCACATATACAAAAAAAAACCGAAAAAAAACAAAAAAACAATCTTAACATTTGAATTAACACTCCAGGCATTTTCTTTCCATTTTTTAATTGTTTTTGTTTTCTTTCCCGCATTTTTGTTTTCTGGACACGTTATTAATAATTCTAATTTTTGATTTACACTATATTTCTTTTCTTTTCTTTATGAAGTTCGTTAGCGGAACCTGATTCTTGTAAAACAGGGTGGTAATGTGTTAAAAGCATAGAAATTAGTAATTTAATGAGGTTATGTTACTCACTCTATTGTACAAAGGAAAGAATGTGGCCAAAAGTTAATGAGTTTGCGCCACCATAATTTGGATTTTTCAATCCAGTATAACAAGATTTGTTGCCATATTAAATAGCACTATCATGATTCTGACAAAAATCAGAAACCAGCAAAATAGAAATACACCCGCAGCTGAGGAAAAGAGAGTAAAAAGTTTTGTTTCTTGTTAATTTACAAAGGTTAGTGCGTAATCATCGGACTTGGAAATTCCCAGTCTTGGTTGAAGTTCCAGGCATGTGATGGGGAAGGAACTGCACTAGTCATAATATAATACATTTGGAATAATCAGAAAGTTTTTGTGGAAGTTGAACCGGACACACTAGGTAGTTTACTAACATATTATAGCTGCTGACGTAATTGAAAGCAGTTTTTAATTTATCCGCCCCAAGTATCTGATATCAACTAGTCTTCAGTGCAAACACCAAATGAAAGCAGTGGATGTACACTGAAAGTGTTTTGTCTTTTGTATTTCCATTCATTTTTGTTTGAAATGGGAAACCTTGATCAGAAAAGATATATTTAAAAGTCTTATATTGGGGGTATTAATGTAACGTATACACTTACTGACAAAATTAAATCAAAATGAATTTTTTTAAGATTTAGAGGTGAGCACTTGAATTTCTGAAAAGGCTCGTACCAAAAAAAAGAGAACGGCATTACCATGTCATTTATTTAAGGTTCCACAATTTGTTATAACTACAGTTATCCCTTCATATATATCTTTAAAAATAAATTTGAAAATAGCGAGTTCATGACTGATTTTGTTGAGGAAGTTTCATGAACAGATCTGTCAACCAAGAATTAAGGTAAACAACAAATGTGACGCTCCCATGTCTAAAATAAGGCAGTTCTTTGAAAAAAAGTGAAGGCAACGGAAACAACAGCCAGAATATCAATATGATGCTATACCTTGTAGTCTCTTGGGTGTTATTTGAAAACTCCTTTTTCTCATCTGATGAGCAAAACAAAACTGGTTTTGAGTTTGGGCAGGAAGTGCCTGGTTTTGGCATGAGGCTTCACAGCTTTCTACGGTCCATTTCATGTGTTATGAATTGACTGTTTTATTGTAACAAGAATATGTGAAGCATATTTTTGAGGAAATAGATGTGACACAATGCCGAAAAGTCATATGTGCATATATCTCTGTGGAGCACTTGGTAAATTGGAATGTTTTCGGGAAACCTTCTACCAATGGACCATGTAATTACATGTTTACAAAAGAGCCACAGAGCGTGGACTTCCTGCAGGCAGGATTTTACAGCTCAATGGAAGACAAAATGACATCTTACATTGCATCATCTGATTTTTATCAGCTTTTGATGCTGAGAAAGGGGTCAAATCTTAAAACTTTTCCATTGTTATTTTTACAATTCTTGATTGTATGTGGTAATTCTAATGGAACAAGGAAAATGTCCACACACTAACCAGTATAGTATCTTGCCTGCCAGGAAGTGACCTGGAATGTACAAAATCGCTCTTTCTGTAAACAAGGTGACATGGTCTGTATAGCAACTGTTCACATTTAAATATGAATTTATAACTCGCAGTGATTGGAACTCATATACAACCTTGTGTATACTTTGTTGTGAATACTCTGCTGGTGATAATTATATGAATAATTTCAGACTAATTAGTCCGGATAAACCACTTTATTGATTTGTGTACCCATATCCAGTAAAATAAAAGCGGTCATTGTCACTGATGTGAAGGTAAACATATAAATTGTCACACGTCTTTTTGAGTAGTATTACTTGATAATTATTTGATATTGTGTTACTTGATGATGTTTAAGAAAAATCTTGCATCCCCTTATGGTGTTCCTCCTACTGCAGCTTCCCAGGTTATATCGTAAACCTGGGTGGGATTGATCCTTGGCTATATAATATACTATGTGGTATGTCCCCCCCCCCTCCACACCCCCCCCCAAAAAAAAAAACTAAATAAATAAATAAATAAATAAAAATAAATAAATAAAAAGATGTTCCTATAACCCCCCCCCTCCCCCAACAACAAAACAAAAAAAAAACTTTAAAGAATTCCTGAGATTCTGCGAAAACAAGGAAGATAACAATGGGAAGGGGGAAGTACACCATGCCACATAATGCCTTGTATATGTCAGTAAGGTTGTTTGACTTCTGACTGGCGCCCCCCCCCCAAAAAAAAAAAAAAAAAAAAAAAAAAAAAGTAAATAAGTAAATAAGTAAAAAGTAAATAAGTAAATAAGTAAATAAGTAAATAAGTAAATAAGTAAATAAGTAAATAAGTAAATAAGTAAATAAGTAAATAAGTAAAAAAGTAAATCAATCAATCAATCAATCAATCAATAAATATCAAATGAATAACTAATGACTAAATAGGGAGACTGCCAACATTGGGGCAAGACAGCTCAGGTCTGAGGTAGTATGGTACAAATCCTATTCCAGTGTTTATCTTTGTACACCCACAATTCACTTGCTTTTTTAAGTAAAAGAACTGGCATCCGCCCCCCTGAAAAAATAAAATAAATAAAGAGATAAATAAGTAAAACAGTAAGTAAATAAACAAATAGATAAGTAACTTAGTAAGTAAAAACAAACAAATGATTTGTTAGATAAATAAATAAGTGAATTAAATAAATAAATAAGTAAACAAAAGATAAAAAATTAAAACAAATAAATAAATACAATTTAAAAATCATAATATAACCTTGAAAATTGAAATAAGAGAAAACAATAATATTATAGTGGAGAAAACTCTAGTTCATCTTGCAGTGAGTTATCAAAATAACCATAACAGTTTGTATGACATCACAATTGAGATAAATTTATTGACAACTCATCTTAAGATGTATCTTTTTCACAAGATGAATTTGTTCCAGGAAACTTTGGTTGACCCTTTTTACATTTGTTTTGCTAACCATGGCAAGCAACTGGGAAATAGCCACTTCTATGGGACCATGGAGGAAGGCTGGGGCTAGCTACCCCTGGTGGGGAAGTTGGGGTAAAGCAAGACAACCCCGGGTCAGCGAACAGGGTGTTCTTGAAGCTTCGCATGGCCCATTTTCACTCAAAATTGCACCAGTGTGAAACAAACCAACATCGGATGGCGGTGGGGTTAAAAATCCCCAGAAAACTTCCTTTTTTTTTTTTTTTTTAAAGAAGAGGGGGTGTCCCCATAAAGTCCCAAACTACCACATAACCACACACCCGATCGATAAACATTAATAGCCCAAGAATGATCTTTACCCCCACCAATTCTCTTACGTAATAGTGTGCTGCAATTAAAGGTCACTGGTGCAAAGAATGTATAAAAGTTAACGTGGCAGGTGGGTGCCGGGATTATTTGGAGGAATTCAGAAAGGAAACGATCCTCATTTTTTGTGATGGTAACTGTTGAATATTTTAGTCTATATTCTGTTTATTTGATAAAGTATGGACTGTTATTTTATAAAACAGGAACTTTTACAAGTTAAAGTCTTTTTGTGAGGTTTTGTGTGCTTTTTTTTGTGGGGGGAACCTTTGTTAGCGCTATAAAAGATTACGTTTGTTTCTTTAGACAGTCGTGGGTTGTTTTGTTAGTTTTATTTCCTTGTTTTCGTTGTTTGCACACGATTCATTCGTTTCAGCGATGGAATTGGAATTGATAAAAAGATTTGATGCAGTTCTACAAAAAAAAGTTGACTTAGTTGGTGTTAAACCTTAAATTAACCAACACTTAATAGGGCCTACACGTGAGGTCGAAGAAACCATTTTTCTGTTTAAATGACCCATGGGAATTCCCCACTTCTTGTCCCGTCCCTGCGTCATGTGGTGAGTTCTTTGTATTCCGCCCGGTGACTGAATACAATTAATTGTTAATTATTCACCTGATTTGACCATAGAGCAAGGACAGACTTGCTCTATGATTTGACAAATGTTTGAAGTCATATTTCAAGTCCTTTCTTTGAAGACGTTGCTTCCTTTTTTGCATCATATTCCCTTTCTGGAAACCATAACTTGGACGGGGGTAGGCCTACTGGCGTTTCGTGACAAAGTAAAAGAAAAATAAGATAACCGCAAAAAATGACAACCAATCAGCCAAACCGCTGCACCTGCATCAGCCGTCGGATTTGAGTTAAGTTCCAACACCCGGAAGTGATCATATCTATCCTATAAATATAATTCTAATCAAGGAACATTCCATAAGCAAGGCTGTAGTTAACGTGAACACAGTCATAGGTGTGTAGCTATAGTCGTTCATTAATTCCATATCTAATATGAAAGCGGATTCAGACCAGCAGACGTAATAAAGATTGTGGATTTAAGTCCGTGTTGTTTCTGCATGAGTCGATAGAATCACAAACTGACGGGGAATACGAGACACACCAGCAACTTTTGCTCTGTAATACCACAAAGTGTCACAGAGACAAACTTTTTGAGTTGCCCTGTTCGAAAACTCATATTTAAAGATGACAGTCAACGCGCAGAGGTTACGAGAACTGCCGGGAAACGACCGATGTGCCGATTGTCAGGATTGCGACTGCCCAGAATGCGGTTTTCCAGGTAAGAAATCTTTGGTTTTATCATGGTTTTACCATGATAGAAGTAGAATTTCTACCTCCGTGGTTTTACATCCATGGTTTACCAACTTACTGTGGTTTCTTTCACCCTGTTGTACTTTAAAAAGAGGGGCAAAAATTGTTGGAAAAAGTTTCCATATCCGACTGCCATTTTCTAAGGGATTTTTAGTATTTTTTCCCATGATTTTGACACTTTGTAATCGTTCAAAGTGCACGTTCCAAAGTGCATTCTGTCAACCTTTCTGGACAGGTAAGGATATCATCATGATAATTTGACCTAAATTAAGGGAGATAAAGTGGCAGCCGGATACAGCATTTTTTCAAAATGATTGTCTGACATATCTTTTTGATTTGGAAGGAGAGCAGGGGTATTTCATTTACTTGAATACTGTGTCAAAATGTTTGTTGGAAACTGCAGTTTTACTGTGAGTTTTTATTTAAACACGGAGCAGTTCAGTTTAGTATTGTTTGTGGTTTTCCCATACACCGATGTGTTTAAAGGGGCTGTGTCGTCATAATTATAGCAGGCCTGTGGCTGTGTATGGAACAATGAACTCTCACCCAGATACTGCACATGCCACACTTGCGGTCAGATCACTAAAGGTGGCGTCTTTGTCAAACTGATGTGACTGCTGTCGTGCGCCTACTCGCGTAGTAAATGGGTTATTCCATTCACTGCTATAATCACTGCTATAATCATGACGACACAGACCCTTTAAGAACTGTAAACTCTGTACTTTCCCAAGTCCAGTGAAAAAAAAAACACAGGCGTATTACTCAGGTGGGATTCGAACCCAGATGTCTTACCAACTAGACCACCGAGATTGACTGGGTAGCTAGAGGCAGTACAAATCTATTTAGCAGCAGGTACCACAACGATCTAATAGATCTTGTTAAATTTGCAATCAGTGATAATGACTAGGCCTTTTGTTTGTGTTTTACCCATACACTGATGTGTGTTAAGCACTGTATACTCAGTAAGTCCTGAGTCCTGTGGGAAAAAAAATTATAGGCATATTACTGGGGTGGGATTCGAACCGATTCAATATCTGCACTACAATGGCAAAGGTCGATGGTTCGAATCCCACCTGAGTATTAATGTGCCTGTAGGAATATGTTATCCCTCGACTGTAGTTGACCAATCAGCAGTGGGGATTCAAGTTTGCTGGGCGATGATTGGAAGCAGGTTTATACTTGACATTGCCTTGGTACGCCTTAAAGCACTGTTCTAGAATTAAAATTGTCCCTCATTGAGGTAATGATAATCATAATACCCAGTTCATGCGTGTCTCAAAAGGCTCAGTATTTTTTCCTGTAAGGTATGCAGAGTTAATTTTGAAGTATGAGACCTGGGGTGGATTTCACATAACTAGTCCTAACTTTGGACTAGTCCTAACTTATGACAAGTCCTATAAGTTAGGACTAGTTACTCGTCCTAACTCGAGATAAGACTAGTCTTAGCGCTTTGTGAAATCCACCCCTTCCTTTACATAGCACCATGTAAGGGTTTACAAGGTGCTGATCAAACCAGGAACACCGGGGCAAACCCCGTCTGTTTGCGATAAATGCACTGGGATCTTTAATATGCATTACACAACACACGGACCATCAGAAGGATGCAGCAATGATGGTTAAGTGTTTTGCTTAAGGACACAAGTGTCACGACCAGGACTAGAACCCACACTCTACTGATCAGAAACACCAGAGTTTGAGTCCAGTGCACTTGACCGCTTGGCCACGACACGCCATTTACCAAGGGAAAAGCATCTTGGATAGTTAGGCCTACAGGCTTCCTTGTAAATCAGCCACACTATTATTTACTAAGTGCATTTTTTATTGAGCTAGTTCAAGGTTGGTTCAAGGGTAAGCATTTAGATGCCCTGAATTTCAGGCCTGATTGTTTCATTCTTAAAAGGGCAAGGGCACCAAGGCATTTTCTCCTTGGCAAAGGGCACTTCTATGAGGAAATTGTAAATTTGTGCTAGAAAATTTTAAAGGGCACCGAGGCAATGACCAGGGGCAACGGAGGCAATTGCCTCCATTGCCTCCATGAAGTACATGTATTAGGCCTGAATTGGGAATGCATGGTGAGAACTACCTTCAAGACAAGCAAAGTGTTACTTAGGCTTCTTTTGTAAAAGTGAGAAGTATCAAAATTATAAATAAGTTGATTTAAACAAGAATAATACCGGAGTCTTATGTAGCACACAAGTCTGCCAACAATCAGGTATTCAAGGCACTTATTATATTATTTTTAAGACAGGTTTTTGAGCTTTTGAATTATGAGAGCCATTTATGTAGCACCTTATAAAGGTGCTGCCAGAAACACCGGGGTAAACCCCTTCTTTTAGCGATAAGTGTGACTGTGTTCTTTTATGTGCTTACACAACACACAGGACCTATGGCTTTACGTCCCATCCGAAAGACAAAGCAATGATGGTTACATGTCTTGTTTAAGGACGCCAAGTGTCAAGACTAGGACTCGAACCCACACTCCGCTGATTAGAAACACCAGAGCTTGAGTCCGGTGTTCTTATCCGCTCGGCCACAACACGCCACGCTAAGACTTAGACTGGGAAAAAACACAACTTAAACCATAGCAATTTGAGATCTTACTAAGCAAAGGTATAAATAACATCAAATGAAAAGCTTTTTTATTATGTTGTTATTTAATCACTTTTTGTCACAGATGCAGTTTGGGCCTGCGAAGAACTTGGAATCATAGTATGTGAGGAATGCATGAGCATGCATCAGCTGCTGACCAAATCCATTTTCAAATCCATCATATGCCAAGACTGGACTGAAGAAAGCTATCAGGTAAGTCAAATTATGCCACCCCTCCCCCCATCTTATTACTCACAGAATTAGAAAAACGTGGAAAAAGGATTTTAAATATTGTTAAATTTGCATCGGGTTTAAAGAATATTAGTTGTGTTTTACTCTACACCCATGTATGTTGAAGAACTGTAAACTCAGTACTTCCCAAAGCCCTACGGGAAAACAATGTTTATTATAGATTATTATTATTTCTTCTTAAAATTAGTCTTGAATGCTTCTTTTTTAAATGTATTTTTCTTTGAGTATTTATTTATTTATTTGTTTATTTGTTTGTTTATTTATTTGTTTGTTTGTTTATGTGTTTATTTGTTTTTTTTTTATTAATTAACCCTGTTTTCTCAGGCCCACTAGCCCACAGGTTATGCCAATCCTTCATCACTGTCATCCATTTTTATTATCACTTTACACCAGCATACTATTGTTGTTTTACCCACACACCGACGTGTGTTAGCACTGTATACTCCGTACTTTCCCGAGTTCCATGAAAAAACACAGGGAATATTCTTGGGGTGAGATTCGAACCCACGACCCGCTGCAAAAATATAGGATTCGAACCGCCTCTACCTACCGGGCAATCTCGGTGGTCTTGTTGGTAAGACATCTGCTGCAGAATGGCAAAGGTGGTGGCTTTGAATCCCACACGAGGAATATGCCTGTGTTATGGGGTTTTTTTTTGACAGGATGTGGGAAAGTACTGAGTATACAGTGCTTTACACACATCAGTGTACAGGTTAAAAAACACAAATAATATTTTTTTACCCCAGATGCAAATTTATTATCTATTACACATCACACCATCAAGTTTGGACTTAGATAAGATTAGTATGCCTGGCCCAGTGATAAGCAATTGTTATTTTGGCCTACAGTCCTCAATCCTCTGCAACCAGACAACTTCATGAAGAGGACTTTGGAGGATTTTTCAAAGTTTTTTAATGCTGTCAAGCTAAAGGAAGCCATTCAAAAAAAACATATTACATGTAGCATTGCTTTCCCTGTAAAATGTTTTGTTTAATAATAGGAAGAAAAAAAACACTCTATAACAACCATGGTGTTTGTGTGTTGATTGTGAAAGTCTAGGAGGGTTGGGGGGTGGCTGGCATACCTGGGAAGTTTGCCTTAAATTCTGATCTTGACTCTGTCGTTTTCAGAATTATATTTGTGCATTTGAGTGTTGCCAGTTTTGTGTTTGATCCGAACAATACATTTGAATAGATTTTTTCAATGTTCAATGCACACGGTATGAAGTTCTTTAAAACTAACTGCACTGTGACTGGGTGTGTGTGTCTTGAACCCTCCCCCCTTTAACAATTGTGCAGCTGTAACCCGTCTGCCCCGAATAAACAAAACTCGGTTTTTCAAGCTGTAAATTGTTAGCAGGGTTTGTTGACAATGGCAGCAGTCTAGAGTTTGAGTTTACAGCAATTTGGGGACATACATTGTCAAAGGGTGAAAAATGGCCGGTTTTCAGTGTCTGTGAATGGGAGGTGTACATACCTGGAGTTTTTGAAAGTTGTGGCAGCAACTATGTATCCCTGTGGGCCTTGGCCTATGCTTCCGGGTGGTAGTCTGGATCACAGACTCTCTATTATGTTTAGAAGAATAGATTGGGTTTTGGGTTTCGTTTATTTGAAGGGTGTGTACAACATTGATAAGAATGAAGAAATAAATGTTCACAGGTTCAGACATGGTATAAAGATGGTCATGGTGGAAAACTTCCCTTGAGATATTTGGCACTGAAAGGCAATAGTTTTTTGAAAAATGAGTAAAACAGTTATTTTTATCCTGTGAGACCAAAACTTGATGTTCAAACAGTGGAAACATCTAGGCCTATAATGTTTTTTTTCTTCACAATTTTCTTGTGAATCCGATTACCGATTGAGCTTAAACTTTCACAGGTTTGTTATGTCATGTATAAAACCATTTTTTATTTATTTTTTATTTTTTGTTTTTGTTTGTTTAAATACAATATTCAACAAGGCCTACAGTTTCGTGAAGTTTCAAAGCTTCACGAGCTTTACTTTTTTAACACGAGCTGACACACAAGTTCAATTTACCATTGTAATGCACGGCACGCACCATACTAAAATGCAAACAAAAACGATTTCAAGAACTGACACCAACCTTGTTGGTGCGCGCACGCTTGCTCAATACATTAAAGTGTGTTACGATTGAACTGTTACTTCATGAAAACGGAAATAGGTCTGTTTTGCTTCTTTTTTGTTTGTTTCTAGAACTGACACGTACCTTCCTTCCCTTTATTGCTTATTAATTTAGGATGTAAAATGGTTAAAAGCACTATATTTATCGAGTTGAAAGCATCAGGAGTCCACAATGAGGAAACCAGTTGAAAACACTCTGAAGTTTTAAAGTGGTGTTTTAAAAAAGCGTTCAGCTGTAGACACCTTTTACTCTGATCGCTAGTTTTTACTAGTATGTACGTGTGTGTCAGTTCTTGGCGACAGTGACGATATGTTGAGTCAATACAGTGGGGGAGATAATTACCAATGCTGTGCATTAAAATAACATTGGCTTTATTTAGGCCTATAGCAAGATCACAAATGTTTACTCTGCAAAAAAAAAAAGGAAAAAAAATAAAATCCCTAGCATTTGTTACTCGGGATAAGTGAAAAAGTTTTTGTTGCAATGGTGCAATGTACGAAACACCAACAGGGTTGTTAAATTTATCAAAGAATATTTTATTTCAATTTCAATCTTAAATATTGTCAAGGTGAAAAAAATAGCATTTGAAGACTCCCCAGTCACCAGTTGCTTGTGATTGCCACATTAAGCATGTATGTGTGATGCAGACAATTCCTGGCAAAACATCAGCCATTTTTATTTTCCTTTATATGGCAGCCATTTTTATTTTCCTTTAAGTGGGGCAATTTTGTTTTATGGACATGTTCATTAGGTTGTGTGGATGGTTGGAAATTGATTTACTCATTCCAAAAACCACATGATGTAGAATACAGGCATCAGCTTCAAGCTTAGGCATTTCTTCCCTACCTCTCACCTCTTTGATGTGTCGTTGCCAAGCAGTCAAGCACACAGGTCTCATCAAGCTCTGGTGTGTTTGATTAGTAGAGTGGTGGTTCGAGCCCCGGTTTCCTCCACCATTTCTCACCATGATTCTTCCATTTGTTTTCCTGTCCAGCCTGAAGGGATTATTTCTTGGGAGTTGGCGGAATCATTTTTGGCACAAAGAAATCTTGGCACCACAAAGCCAAGAGACTAGATTCTCTTTGAAGCTTCGGGATTTGATATTTCACTGTTGAGAAAATGTCGTTTTCAAGCACAGTAAATTGCAAATTGCTTTTTTAATGTTTTTTTTTTCAAGTTCTGGATTTCACATGGTAATTTTATAAAATTTCTATAAAAATGTAAAATTTCTCATTCCAAAAAATTCCATAGACTGCACATGGTCACTCTTTGCGTAAACAAGTCTTGTGGAACACATACTTTCTGCTTCAGGCAGGAGCTTAACATGTGCCTCTCCAGCACTTGCAAATATTTATTCAACTTGTTTGTTTTTTTCTCTCTTGATAGAACATGTCATCAACCAATAACAACATCTCCAAGGAAATATATGAGAATTCCATTTCTCCTGCCTTCAAGAAACCTACACGCTGCTTTAATGTGTAAGAAAACATATTTTTAATCCAAAATATATTAGATAATTATTTGTTTACTTTTTATTTTTAATTGTTTATTGATAGTGCTTTTGTAATTTGTTTCTTTGTTCATTTGTTTGTCTGGCAGTGCTTGGAGAGCACTTTGTTCTTTTTTTCTTTGTTCGAACAAAAAGTAATCTTTAATAAACCCGTCGCTCGCGCACGTGTGCTGCCCGCATGATATGCCATCATAGACCTGAGAGATGCCATTGTTAACATGGAGCATTCGCAGTCCCGTCTCCAAATCCCGTACCCCCCCCCCCTATGTCAACAATGGCGTCTGTGTGTGTCTATGATGGCATATCATGTGGGATGCACATGTGTGCACGTGGCGGGTTTATTAAGATTAAATTTTGTCCAAACGAAAATAATCTTCGTTCGAACGAAGATTATTTTTGTTCAAATGCAGATTAAACTTTTTTTCTTCACCTATGTCTCTTTAAAACCTCCGTAAAAGAGCAGCTACATGTAGTAGCTAAGTCTGCTTTTTTTGCAATCTTTCTGGAGGCATTGTCTTTGTTGTGTATTTTTTTGTTTTTTAGGTGTTCGGGCATGAGCCGAACAAGGTATTGTTTTTGTTCGTTTTTCACTGCACATTTTTGTCTCATCCTTTTTCAATTGCACACTAGACCACACCAGGCACGTGCATGCGTTTTACACAGAATTCAAAATGCCCTCGCCAGTGGCAGACCCAGGGGGAGGAGGCAGGGGAGCCTGAGCCCCCCCCCACTCAGAACCCTTGCCCCTCCCCCTTGTCCCCCCAAATGAGATCACAAAAATGCACAAATGAATGGTTCGATACATTAAATAGCCCCCACACCCAAATATTCTCATCCTTACACTCATAACATTCATTAATTGTTTCAATTGTGTCATACAAGGTTAGTTTTTGATTACATACACTACAACACAACATCGGTGGTTGGGTCAGGGCAGTGGTATTTTTCATCACCTTCCACCTCTAGGACCCCAGTTCGAATCCCGCCGGGGTCACTATGTGGATTGGGTTTTTGTGGATTTTCCCTGGAATAAATGTCCGGGTTTTCCTCCCATATCTGAAACTGAAACTTCCTTCCTCGTTTTTTTCTCTCCGTGGGGTTCTTGGCTAGTACAGTGATCAATTTCGCTTTTCTGAGAATCCCTGGCTTCACAACCAGAATTAATAAATGAAATGAAAATGAAAACACACAGGTGAGGAAAACCTGACGGCAACCCTCTGATACATCAAAGAACAGTCAACTTGTGATAGACCAGTTTTCGTGTTGATTGTTGCCCTCGTTAAAGGGAACCTGTTTCTGTTTCAACGTTTATTTTTAGTCATGTTAGTTCAACTTGTAAAATTACAGCATCAGATCTAGGAAATCGAGCCTTCTTATTACAATTATCCAATTTTCAAGTAGACTGATTTCTAAACTTGTGCTTAGTCTTAAGACAGCACATCAGGGAATCCGATTCCTACACAAGCCTTGCCGGTGGTACCACCCATACAAGGGCGCCATATGTCCCCCTGTACCACCATGAATCTCATTTATCTTGCAAACTCTTTGATGTTTAGTATATAGGTGAAACAAGAAGTACACACAAAAGAAGTTTCTATGACCCAGAAGCTGCACAATCATGCTGAAAAATTATAACAACAGAGTTTTATTTTGATAAACTATAAATAACAGGTTTTTTGTTATTGGTTTTCAGCAAAAGTTGTCAGTTTTTTTTTGTAATCATCAAAACTGTACTCATAATAACGTTGAATGAAACAGGAAATAGTGTCACAAATTCAGTTGGAATAATCCAGATCAAAACCAGAGATTGTTAGCTTGAAATCATTTCATCGCCACGGGGAAATTTTTCTTAATAGTGAACCAGCGTGTATAGTAGTATATCAAATATAAATTCACAGGAACAGTGTGGGTTTAGATACAGAAAAGATTTTAAAGTGCTAGATTCTTTAGGTAACTACCCTCAACTCCTACCTCAGACCACCACCCCCCCCCCCATCTCTCAACCTATGGATTGGGTTTTCAACCCTGAATTACCTGATTCGGGTTTTCCCCGTTTGAGGTTTTCCTGTATCTTTTATCAGAACTGTTGGCTGTTTGTCAGTACCACGCTGAGTTTGAAGAAAAAAAGTGCAGTACTCTTGTAAAACAATGCTGTACACAAATCATTACCGGCTGCTCGGTGGTCTAGTGGTTTTAAGCCCAGTTCATGTTTGGAGGGACTGTAAATGGGAAGCGTATGTTGATGTTGCAATTCTGAATATTTACAGCGAATGTTTGGCAAGAGTTGACCTCAGTTCAACTTGAGCAAACTGTTTATTGCAAATTACACCCAGACTATAGACACAGTTGCTATGTCAAATGGTTCGAGGCAAGCTTTTGTATAGCAACCTCCAGATGGGTAAATCCTGACACCTCTATGGCATACACATTAATTCAAAATTGTGCATGAGTGATGGCCGTTTCTTACATGCACAAAGCTTGCCCCCGATCATGTGACATAGCAACTATCTCTTTAGTCTGAGGAATTTAAATCAGAGCAGTATAACTTGTGACTACAGCAAGTCATGGTCAAATGGCTTTTTGAATACATTTGTTTCTATCATGTGTTTCCTTTGAGCCTTTATGAGTTGTACAAAGAGGAAATGTTCAAGTGAAAAAAGACACCGAGTTTGACCTGAAACTTCCTGTTTATATTGTAGATAAGGACAAAGTTTACCTTTCACAATGGTTATTATTGTAAAGAAAATATTTCAAACAACAATACACGCAAATTTAAAGATACTATTCAGCGTTTAATATCCATGAGTAAATTTGAAAAGCTTTCCTGTGCAATTTTCAGTATGCCTGAGTGTCTGTCTTTATTAACTCCCCTAGCATTGTTGTCCTAGTGTTGTTTGAAATGTTGGAAATGTTCAGAAAGAAGTGACGGTTCAACATTTTTGCCAGAACGAAAAAACAAAAACAGATTCACTCTTTGTTTAAATCAGACCAGGTGTGGATTTCACAAAGTGCTAGGACTAGTCTAATCTCCAGTTAGGACGAGTAACAAGTCCTAACATATAGGACTAGTCATAAGTTGCGTAAGTTAGGAATAGTTTTGTTAAATCCACCCCAGGTAAGCTTTAGCCATGTCTGGTAAGGCTGTATCGAAGTTTCTCGCTACTCGTTGTTTGAGGTTGCAAAACCACATTGAACGGCAGCCCATCACTGGTTGGCTGGCTGCAGATACCGTGTCAATGGTGTCTTGTTTCAAGGAAACTGGTCAAACCACAAGCTGTCCTGTTGCCAACATTTTCAAAACTGTACCTTATCTTGATTCAAAGAGAGTAAGCTACCAACAACAGATTCATCTATCTCTACCAGAAGCTTAACCAACATTACCAATGCTGTAATTTGCCTTAGTTCAAAAGTGTAAGCATACCCAGAAGTCCAGCAGTTTCATCAACACCACCAAGAGCATGTCAAAGAACCCCAAATACTTATCGTGGAAGAGTAGGGAGCAAAGATTGTAAGGCACAAGATGAGGAACTAGAGCTAAATCTATTGTCAGAAGGTGAAATACGCATGGATGCCATTTTAGCAAGTAAATGTTTTGATAGCAATTATCATTGTTTGCACTGATCTGCACTGATCTATTGTTGTATCAATAGAGTTACTTGCTGGAGTGGCATCCAGTGGGATTTCACATTTTAGCCTGTGTTCCCAGTAGGTGTCATGGGTGGCGTGTGCGTAAAGCGCTCGCCTCTAACCAATGTGTCCCTTGGTTCGATTCCCGGCTGGGGCCATGTGTGAGTAAAGTTGTGCGTTGGTTCTCTCCTGTGCCACGAGGGTTTTTCTCCAGGCCATCCGGTTTTCCTCCCTCCGCAAAAACCAAACACTTTCGATCTCTGGCTGTGCTCTGTGGTCATATATGGGTTGATGTGGCTGGCTGCCAAAAGTGCCTGTGAATGCCTGCAGCTCGAACATGTGTAGCAGCGTCCTTCGCAATTCAGCTTCTCAGCTGCCAGTAAGGATGATTAGCCTCCCAAATTAATATTTATTTATTATTCCCCATTAAAAGGCGCTCTATAATTTTTGGTAGGGAGTTACATCAGTGTTTCTGGTTCATTTCAAGCACTCTCGTCTGCAGGTTCCCTTAGGCTTCCGAGCTACAGTGATTAGGTTCACTTTTGAGGAATCGTTGGGTTCATTACCAGAAATTAATAAATTTCTAATTTTCCTTTTTTACGTTTGTACAGGAATTTCCGTCGGCAGTGGATCATATCTAAGTACATACGCCGTGAATTTTCAGCCCTGGAGAATCTCCCCAAATATACTCTCGGTATAAAGAGCGGGTACTTGTGGAAACGGGGAAGAGATGGCGGCCTGTTCTTGAAACGATGGTTTGTCCTGGACCCCACAGGAAGAGGGAAGCTTCGCTATTACACAGACGCAAATGTAAGCGATTACCCTGGTTTTCAAGATAATAGTTAAGCAGTTCTTGAATAGTGCTTTATCAAACCTGGGCTGGATTTCACAAAGAGTTAAGATTGGTCTTAAGTGCAAATCAATCTTAACTGGTGAGCAAATAATGATGTCACAATACAAATCACTATGGTAATACTCATCTGAAGATGAATCTTGGTGCTTTGTGAAATCGACCCCTGATGTGTGGCAGGTATGCAGAGCTATGTGTGAATTACAAGACCTTTTTATATACCATGTGACCTGTGACATCACATGTTTACAAAAGAGCCACAAAGACTGGACTTCCTGCAGACATGATTTGTACACAGCCCAATGGTAGAACCCATCAAATCTTGTATTTTGTGGAGATTGCACAGTCTGATTTTTATCAACCTTTGATATGAAGAAATGGGGCACATCTGAAAACTTGTGCAGCTGTTATTTTTATAACTCTTGAAATTATGTGAAAATTATGACACAAAATGTAAAATTTCCCGTACGACCAGTGTAGTATCTTGCCTGCCAGAAAGGCGCTGGAGTGTACAAGGTCACTCTGTTTGTAAATGAAAGGTCACATGGTCTGTATAACACCATGTAAGGGTTTTTTAAAAAGGTGATGCGGCGCAATCCGCAGCCAACTATGCCAGAAACACCAGGGCAAACCCTTTTCTCTTCAAAGATAAGTTACTGGGTTCTTTTAAATGTCTTAAAAATGTCTTTTAAATGTCTTAAAAGTCTTAAAAATGTGTACGGCAACAGTCGGTTATGAAACATAATCGGCAGCTAGTTATTTTGTGCGACAACGTATACTGCCCGTACAAATGTGTACAAACACATTGTGAACACTTTTAGTTTTACCAAACATCGATCAAACATTGCAACAATGCCATACAAAGTTTCATTTTGGCTGTATATCTCTTTATTGTATGGACCAAAGGGGGCGCTTTCTGATGTGACCCAATTCCATCAGAGAACATGAATATTTCCATCAATAATTTCGATTTTGTTGATTTTTTAGCCACCGCTACTCCGCTTTGTCCGCCATTTTGTTCATTTTATGATCGGAAGTATTTTTTGCTTAAGCAGACTGTACTTTTTTGTTGTGCGCGCAGTTTGTTTACGTGCTTAAGTTAGCAAACGCTGGTGAAATACGTTTATGCTTAAGCAAAATTTTTTGCTATAGTAAGCAGAAAAATTTGCTTACCGTTAAGCAGCTCTATGAAATTGGGCCCAGTGCACAGCGGCAAAACTAGGGTAAAATTTTAGGGAGGCATATGGGGGTGCACCATTTTTTCCGGGGGGGGGGGGGGGCACTTCTGGCCACTTAAAAGTGTAGTTTCCATTTGCATTTTTCCTAGACAACCCCTTTTCACTGCTGTTGGTATGCCGTTTATAAGATGATAAGACATGAAGGTAGAAGCAAACCCATAGTCTGCGTGTATATAGAGAAATAATTCTAAAAACATTGAAATTACTACTAAAATCTTATAAAATGTAGAATTTTTCAGGTAATTTTTCTTATCTTGAAAGTCCAGATTTCCGGGGAGTGGGGCACCAAGGGGGCACAGAAATCAATTAGGGGGGCACGTGCCACAACTCCTACTGAAATTATTTTCATGTACCATGGTCAAGACTGCATGACAGATTGCATCGCCACCATGCAAAGTTTCAACTCCTACTTATTTTGACATATTTCTTCACACAGGTGAGGATTTTTGTGAGGAGGAAATATCACAGGGAATAATTAATTTTCTAAATACTATTTGCCTTACCATATGTCATCTTTTCCTACTTGGTTGCTCAACAGGAGCAGCATATGCGTGGGGAAATATCTCTCTTCCAGATGAACATGGCGCTGGCCTCGGAGGAGAAGATCGGCCATCCCAACGGTCTTCAGCTCATCTTCCCCGAGACAAAAGGTCAAAACACGCGTCTGATTTATCTCTACGCTGAGCTGGCTAAGGTAAATACTGAAAGCTTGAAACAATCCTGCTTATGAATTCCATTTTATGTAGCACCTTTCATTAGCATATTTACCTTATGAATATGTATAGATTGATGATTATTCATGACTGTTCACAGGATATGGTTGAGTGGTACCAAGCTGTCCGATGCCTCAAGTTTAAACTCCAGAAAGAGAAAAGGGTAGAAAAAGATGGGGAAATTGTGAGTATTTGCAGGGTTTCGGTTTTGGCATTTTTTCTTAAAATAAAAGGAAAGTTACAACATTAGGTGTAACTCCCTTGATTGATTTAGTATGATCCTTTCTTGCTCGAACAGAATCCGGCACCATCAACTCATCCAAACTGTTGGACTCTGATTATGGTGGTATGCCTGATCCCATGTAAAGCATACTCAGTTTACTAGTGCAGTCCTCAGTCTAACACCATTCAGTAACTCAACACCCAAACTGTTGGACTCTGATTATGGTGGTATGCCTGATCCCATGTAAAGCATGATCATTTTACTAGTGCAGTCCTCAGTCCAACACCATTCAGTAACTCAACACCCAAACTGTTGGACTCTATCTTAGATCCGGGCTTCATTGTTTTGTTTGTTTTGCTAATTAATTCATCATAGATTTCTCGTATTCTGCGCTATGACATCTTGAAGGAAGGCTTCCTATTGAAAACGGGGGCAAAGGGCAAGGAAGCCTTCCGAAAACGCTGGATTGTTCTGGATCCACTGTGTCTGATGTACTTCAAAGATCCTCTGGTAAGTTTTAACCGCATATCACCGGGATTTCCAAAACTTTTCTGTGCTCAACCGAGGGATTAATCTTCAGAACATGTGTTCTACAGATTTTTTTCTACTTGATTGAGTTTTGTTAGCTTGCTATTAGCTTGCTATTTTGTTATGCGATGAAAATTTTGTGCTGTTTTTTTGATGAATATTTCTTAATAGATTTATTACTAAACTCGACTTTTAATAACTATGTTTTTACCACTGTAAAATGCAATCCAACCTACCGGTTGCCATACTGTACATTTATAAAGTGGTTTGTATGAAATAAACCAATAATAATAATAATATTAGTTATTACACAAGTGCGAGTGGAATACAGAAAAAATATTGCACTTCTGTGTCCCATATCGCATGAGGTTGCAGGTCGAGTGGGATATGGGACACAGACGTGCTATATTATTCTGTAATCAAAATGTATTCTGTACAAATTTATCTCCAACCAACTGGAAAAAGTACAACTTTAAGCGTTATTTCATAACGAGCAGCATGTCCAACGCGCACAGTTTAGAACATTTTTTGCACTGTCCGTATACAGAGCGTGACCCATGATACAATATGCCGAGTGCAATATAGTCTAGTGGGAGTATGATATGGTTTATTATCACACTCCCGTTGAGCAATCTGATTGGAGGATTAGCGCATACTGGAAGATCATAATAGTAATAACACTTGGGGAATCTGAATCAGAAAATGACAGAAGCAAGATTTGTTGTGCTGATGACGTCAGGTGAATCTTGGGTCAGTGTATTAAAATTTTACCCTTTATCCATTCTTAACTTATCAGGATGCTAATCCAAAGGGCACCATCCCAATGAAAGCTGGTTACTCTCTCATTCTGAACGGACAGCTAGACCCGGAGAATCGAGGCTATCACTTCTTCCTCAAGACCCCTGGCCGCACTTATCATTTCATCGCTGAAAGTGACCATGAAAGGAAAGCCTGGTTTCAAGCCATACACTCTGCCTGCAACAAGGCCAGTGGAGGTCAGATTTCTGAAATTGTTACTATTATTGTTATTGGTCTTCATCATATTGTTATTTATTAGGTCAATTCTCAAAAGTACAGACATACAATACAATGAATCTTACTTAAAATGAATCAAGAATAACGTTTCTGGTGAATAACTGGTTTCCTTTTCTTGTTCTTATTTTTCTGACTGGAAAACAGGTCATCATCACAAACCAAGCTGCACACCGACTGCATCACCGTCAGCTCCAAGAAAACCAATGATACAAATACCACCTGTGCCACAGCAAGACAAACCGAAAGCAGCTTCAAGTAAAAATCTAACTGTTCCTGGGGAGAGCGTCCCTGTTGTCAACAAGGATGGCAGAGTGGACTCACTGGAGGAGGATGAAAGTTGGAAAATATCCTCACCTTTTAGTGGAGTTCGACCGAGCACAAAGCCCAGGCCTGCGGAGACTCTTAAGGATTATCATCATCGGCATGGACCAGGTCACGCTCAGGGTCGCTACAATCAAGCAGCAGAGCTGACCAAACAACCTGCTATTGAGGTCATTGAAGATGACTACCTCACATTCGAGCAGCTGGAATCAGAGGAAACGGGAGATACCGAGGAGAGCTCCGAAGACGAAGAAGACGAAGAAGAACCTCCTTACATTGAAATGGAAGGCGAGAATGTTGTTATGATGCGGACAGTGGATATGATTGGCATGACAACCAAACAGCTCTCCACGCATCTGAAAGTTCCTCCAGGAGCAATACCGCAGTCCAGTAGTTGCACCATGTGCGTTAGCTTGATCTGGAACACCCTACCAACACTCCCGCATTCTGAAGGATACGTTGCAGTGTGTCCTGTTGTTAGTTGCTGCAGCATGCCCAGGAACGTGATGATGATACAGCCATTCCAGCTGGAGATACAGCATAGTGCCATTTTGAAGGATGTGAGAACATGTGCGCCCAAAGTCTGGCATCTTGCCAAAGAACCTGGTAAACTTGAGAACTTAAGGACCGTAAAACTATCAAGAGACAATTGCTGAAATTCCCTCGTTTTTTTTTCCCAATATGTTAATTCTCAGATGTTTGTTTTATCAAGTAATAAACCACAAGGGAAACTGAGAACTGGGTAAATAAAAAGATATACTAAAAACAGGTATGGAATGGTATGGAATGGTATGGAATGGTATGGAATGGTATGGGGTTATTTGGCACATTGGTATTCTTGTAAACTCACAAATGTTACAGTAAAAATTCAATCACAGAGTGTGCTGATTAAAATAAAATGACTTATTGAGATTTAATTTCTGGAGAAAAATACAATTGAAGTTGCACGTTCAAGTATTTGTTTACTTTTGTACTTTGGAAATCTTTGAATCGGTAATCATTTATTGTTAGATTTATATAAATGTCAGAAATATTCCAATCAGCCATTTGTGAGTTAGATTTTGAATAATGTCTGGAACAATGACTTGATTGGTCACAAGTGAACACTCAAATTGGATTCTCAAAACTATAAGACAGTGTTGCTACGTCACATGGTTTAGAGCAAGCTTTTGTGAATCAACCTCCAGATGGGCAAAGCCTGGTACCATTGTGCCATACTTATTCATTTAGTATATGGGTGCTTGCCCCCTGCCTCCCCCCCCCCACCACACTTCTGGTTATGCCACTAGACATGTGACATATCTCTAGTCTCAAGATTTCAAATTTAAGCAGTCACTTGTGACCAGATATGGTTCAAATCTAACTGGCAAATGGCTTTTTCAGTGCTGTGATTCTAAAAATCTTTAACTTAATCAAGTTTTATTTTTTGGTCAACTTTTTCAGGAAAGTTTTTGAAGTGGGAGGCAGTGGAGAGTGGTGGATCCAGCATCTCTTGCCGGGCCACCGATCGCAACGTCATTGTCTCGACATCCAAGACAGGCTGTTTTGCTATAATGTTCCCTAAGGGATGTGTCCAGGGGAAGATGGTGAGGTGTATGACCTACATGTCCCGGGAGGAAGAGGAAGACCACTTGGTGGTCAGGGTCTACTTCTTTGATGACAATGGTAGCGATGATGCCCTTCATGTAAGTCACAGCAAGAGTTTCAACCTTACCAGTCACACGTTCACCAAGTGCGAATGGAAGCATTGGCGGGCGAGTCAGAACACTTTCATTTTTAATCCGCCATCTAATAAAAATGATGTTACTAGTCAAAATAAGTTTGTGAAGGATTTTTGAACTAACTTTGAATTTCACTCACATCATCATCATCATCAGGCTGTGTTCATCCATTGTTGGATGATGCCCTCCTCCAAGTTGTCCGGGATCCCGTTCAAATAAATCATATTTTTTGTCTTCGTATTTCAGGAGATCCAGAGACGTGAGAATTCCTACAGCGGTCGTCTTTGTGACATATCGGGCTCGTTCTTCCTGCCATACTCTCAAGAAGACATCCTCTTGAAGCTGACTGACTTGGAAGGCATGCATATGTACCTGGGGACCGATGAACCACTGGTAATCTTGCTCATTCTTGCTTTGAAAAGGATGTGTCCTTTCAGAAAAATTATGAAATTGTTCACCAAAATATCTAACATACAAGGTATAACCAAGATGGCACCAACTATATCACCAAGATATCACAAAATATATCACCAATACATCACGAATTTACCACCAAAATATCATCAAGATGTAATCAGGCTACCACCAAAAAGATTACATCACCCAGATATCAACTAATATATCACCAGAAATATGACCCAGATATCACCAAATATGTACCACTCAGATATCACCAACTATACCAACCAGACAAACTATATCACCCAGATATTACCATTGATACCACCCAAATATCACCAATGATACCACCCAGATATCACCAACTATACCAACCAGATATCACCAACTATACCACCCAGATACTACAAACTATATCACCGGGATATCACCAAGTTATCTTCAAACCCTACCAAACATATTTGATCCTCTACATTTTACAGAAAATCAGTGCCCATGAGTTATGGCACAAGCTTCTGATGTGTTACATGGTGGAGGTTGTGAAGACTGACTCTGTTGGTCAGTGCAGTATTAGTGTCTGGCATCCTACGGAAGAAGAGAAACTCACTCAGATGCATCTGCACTACTCAAATGAGGTGAGTATTGTATGTAGGATTTGGAACTTGGCATGGTGGAGATACAATCTAGTAAGGTTTGCAGTACCACCATGTACATGAGTAGGATTTGAAAATTTGCATGGTAGAGATACAATCTAGTAAGGTTTGGGATAACACCATGTACTTTAAATCTCTTTTTGAGTTGTGGTGGTTCTGAAAAGAACTGATGTAACAACTCTTGAAGATGATCGGAGCATACTGATCGAAACTTTGGGTTGTTACACCACACTTGTTCTTTTTAAAACCAATTTTAGAGTATAGTGTGGTTAAGACGGTCAAACTTTTAAAATGCATTACTCTGTATTTGACTCTAAACACATTCAACTCCTCTGTCATAGACTAACCTGTGCAAAATTAATTGAATAATTGTCTCTTTTTTCGAGCAAAACAAAATTAACATCAAGTGTATCTTGTAAAGTTGTGAACCCACAGCTAATTTCATTGAAATCCCCTCCCTTTTTTCAAAGAAGCATGATCATAAATTAACCTGTGAAAAAAATTCATTCAAAACTGCTTGCATCTTCGAAGATGAGGCTTAAACATTGTGCTTTATTCACAAGACGTTATAACTCAGGTTTTTTAAGCTTCAGTTTTGCCTGTACCAATCATTGACTCAAAGCATGCCATTTTGTAAGTTAGTGTTTTAAAGTAATCTCGGAATCGAAGTCCACGGACAACTTGGGTTTTACTTGAACCCACCTCTCTTGTATCAATGTCTTGGTAAAACGTTAAAAACCATTCAATCCCAAAGCTAATGAGAGACTTTGGAACAATAGGTGGCAGCAGACTTACCAGATAAATTGTCATTATGAGCATGCACACATTCACAAGAACAATGGATATATACCTGGTATGTCTGCTGCCACCTAGAGTCCTCAAATTGTCTCCCGTTGGAATGAAAGCAGTTCTATCGTGGTAAAGGGCACCTCTGTGAGGGAAAATTAAGTTTTCGACTGGAACATTTCAAAGGGCACCAAGGTAATAACCAGTGGCATGGATGCAATTTGAGACTTTGGAACACTAGGTGGCAGCAGACTTACCAGGTAAATTTCTGTAGTTTGCGTAAGTTCTGAGCATGTGCACATGTCCAAGAACAATGGATGTACCTGGTAAGTCTGCTGCCACATAGTGTCCCCAAAAGTCACCCATTGCCTTCATTGCGTCCGTGAAGTCTCAAGCCTGCTGTAACCACGGACATGTCTCAAATTGAACAAGTGAATTAACCTGACCATTTGAAATTCGAACTGCGCATGTTTGGCACCTTGCCAATGCTATGTTTTTTAATGGATAAGGTGGTGTATCGCGATACGTCACTCCGTGAAAAATTAAAATGGCAAATCTATTGATATGTCGTTTTTTACTAATTAGTGTAATTACGAAACTATTACATGTTAGGTCCTGAAAATTGCTGAAAGTGTTATGAGTATATTAATAATTTGTAAAAAATCTGATTTGCCAAATTTTGTAAATTTTCACCGATACGATGGTTCATGGTGCGACGGACCATTTGTACACCTTTGTACCTTTGACTTGGAGTGTAATACGTTGTCACATGGACTGCATTAAAAAACAAAAAACAATTCAGGCTTAGTTTATCTGTACAAAATATTGATTCTTTCCCGATGATTGTTTAAGCTTATGAACGAACAGTTTAAAGCAGTGGTTTTCAGGAGAACTTGTTCTGCAGTGACCGTCGGAGGAAAGCCCGTAAAGAAAAACCGCATACGATCGTAAGTGGCCATACCAGAGACTCGTAAATAATGGTGACCGAAAGGCATTATAACACATCATTGGTTTACTATTAGAGACTAGATTCAGTGCACTCCTCTAGATATCCGTAAACACAACATGCAATCATCTCATGAAAATGTCATCAAATGAGGTGACCCCATTTTACTGAAAACAACAAAAGCGATTTATATTTTGTGTTGGAGTTTTGTGCATGTTTATATTATTGGGTTTATTCTGATTACAACAATCAAAATAAGTAGTGGAGATTTGTTGGATTTTCAAATGCCATTTCTCTCAACTCTGACAGTGTTTTAGACTGAACTATTTCTCTAGAGAATTGATACTGATATGAATGTTGTACTCGGCTAACTTTCAGTGATGACAAACTGTTGAAAATTCCATCTTGGTAGTCAGTGTGTATATGTCTGTATGGTTCTTATGATGTGCTTCCAATATGTAAGGCCTGCTGAATGTAACCACCACTCACTGCTAACATTGTCATGATATATAAAATACAGAATCTAGAAACGCATGACAAACGAACATGCAGAAATCTACTGCTAAGAGAAGGAAATGCACTCACCAGTGGAACACATGGGCCCCACTCCCTCCCTCACCACAGGGCATGCTGATTTTAATGATGTATTTTGTAACCGTTAATATTTTAAGTAAGGGGTGCAAACAAAAAGGACAGGAAAAAGTGTTACTGATAATCTTACGATTTCTTTCTATTTACTCCTTCCAACCCAGCGCTTTTTTGAAAATCCCTATTTTATCTGGCCTCAGAACCAGTGTGCTTCCCCCCACCAGCCTCTGGACACCGTGAAATTTGCTATAACCAGGCAATTTGAACTGAAATTGCCCACCTTTAATAAAGATGCCGGCTATACGCCACTGCTCATCAGAACTAAAACATGACAATGCTTTCTGTTTGTCTGTTCGTGACCGTTGAACACTTGACTAAGTTCTGTTTGTGACCCTTTTGTTATAAGCACATGTTGTCCATTTTGCCTTTATGTAATAACCTGCTAGGCTTAAAACTGGAGGCCAATAACTCACTATTTTGCATTGACACTTTGTAACTGTTCTGGCACTCTAAACTATAAGCTACAAATCAAAACTTACTGTTGCAGAAAACTTGCATATATGTAAAACAGATTCATTTAACAAAACAATTAACCCAGGGCTCAAATTTCACAAACATCTCCACTAGACTACATGGCTACAAAAAGTAGCTAAGCACAACAAAATTATGCTTACCACAATCAGGTATACCACCCCAAATTCCATGTCATATATGCCATGGACTGCTAAATTTTGCTTGGTAGAAAATCGTTGAGCACAGGGGTGTGCACATGGTGGGGGGGGGGCGTGAGGGGCGAACGCCCCCCCCCCCTATTTTTCCTTCCGAAAAAAAAAATCAGGATATCAGCCTGCCCACTTGCAATGAGAAATAAACTTTCGACATCCAATCATCATTTGCTGCTTGATCGGTAAATTTCACGCCCCCCCTCCCCCCTTTGGAAAATCCTGGAGCACCTCTATAGAATTGGGCCCAGGGGCCAATTTCATAGGCTGCTTAACAGTCAGCAAAATTTCATGCTAACCAAAGCAGAAAATGTTGCTTAGGCGTAAGCATATTTCACAGGTTAGCAGGAAAATTAGGTGGCCAGCTTTCCAGTTCACCGTGGATTTGCATTGTTACATCATTCATTGGCTTACAGTAAGCACCGAAAGGTTAGCATGCCTTTTTGTGTGCTTATATGGTTAGCAGCGCTATGAAATGGAAATTGCATAGTAAGCACAAAATCAGCCGTCAAGCATCTCAATGAAATTGGGCTCCAGGTCTTGAAGCAGTCAGAACTTTTACTGGATTCATGCATAATTTTACAAGACCAAATAATTTCCCTCTCTTTTAGTAGTTGCCGATTTTTTAAGGAGGAAAATTAGATTTGAAAAAAACTAAAATATGCATCGGTAAAAATGTGTTTTAAAGTATGTTTGGAATAACATTGGACTGCATGACCTGTTTGGTTGTGGGGTTGCTGGACCAAGTCTAAAATTATCTGAGACTCTGGCCAGTGGTCAAGTGGTCCAGTGGTCAAGTGGCTATTTCAAGCCCTGATTATTATTCACTACACTGTTTGCACAGAAATTCAGCGCCAAGTTTTTAAAGAGGAATGATAAACGTAAGTGTAGAATATAGCTGTAATTGGTACGTTTTTTAAGAACAGCCTTAGTTTTTTAACCTGTTTTTCTAACAAACAGACTTTGTGCATATTAGTGTTATGATACATGCTTCTTTTCTTTTCTTTTTTTCTTTTTTGGACACATTTTCCACCACTGTAGCCATACAACTGTATGTTTTGTGTATCAGACATTAGATTTTGAGACTTGACCTAGTCAATCTCGGCCGGATACAACACATGCATAGCCATCAAAGATTGGATGCAACAGATGATCATTCTTTGTCAAAGTAGCATGAAAAACAGTCGTCAATAGATCAGCAAGTTTTTCTAAACATAGAAGCTATTAGATATGTTAAGTAAAGAAAATTGTGTGACCCGCTATGTTGGATCACATTAGTTTGTGTTTTAAAGTGGTACAGCAGTAGTGACTTAGATTGGCGCTGTAGCTCGTGTGCGGCTGCAGCTGTAGCTAAGGACAGCCTGTGCTTCATTGCTTGTTAACATGGTGATTTAGCCGCAGCTGAAAACGGCCTTACTCTGGGAGTAAAAATGACATAGTGGTGTTTGTTCTGCCACTGCCCACTCTGCATTTAACAGTTTCTTTGGTTATATGTATTTATTGTAGAGTTTCTTGTGTAACTAACATTTTGTGTTTCGGTGAGATTGTTTTGTGTATTTTTTAACATGTACTTGGCGTTATTGTTTCTCATTGCATTGTAATGTACTCTTATTGTTGACTTCAATGTGGTGTTGCAAATGATGCTGGATTTTGTTGTTTCTCTGGTACTAGCTTGACATTAGTCAAAGTCACCAATATTACTGCTCATATTTATGAAAAAACAGCAAACAGTAGGAAAATGCTTTTGATCGTTCACTTCACAAAAAGTTGCCAAATAGCAACATTCTTCATAAGATAGAAACTAATATTTAGTACTTTTATTTAATTTCGGGAAGAAAAAAGAATCAGAATGATAAATCATTTGTATATAGTTCCTTCTGTAAATTTAAAAGAGTGAAAATGTGTCTATCTCACCCGAATGGTGTCAGTTTGGCCTTTTTGAGAGTGAAACTCACTGTGCATCACCCTTTTTGAGTGAAAATAGAGTGAACTTCTCTCTGTTCAAAGTTGAAAATGCCCGTCTTCCACTCTAAAAAGAGTTGTCTACCATATGGCTGTTTGCAAGAGTGGTATGGCGAACAAAACAAGTGGTTTTTCAATCTTTTACATTTGAAGTACATAGAATTTGAGTCCACTGAAAGAAAGTGAGAGAAGTCTGAACATCTACCTCTTGTAGGCTACTGTAAAACTATTCTCTTACTTGAGAAATGAGGGAGAGCTTCTCCTTAAAGTTTTATAAGATCTACTATAGAGCTTTATTAGATGTAAAAATTTGCGTCAGGGAGGCAAAATAATATTTTTGGTTCTACCCCCAACTGGTGGCCTTTTTCACTGGAAACACTCAGTTGTCTAGTGGTTAAGATATCTGCTCTTGAATGCTGATGTCGCGGGTTTCAGTCCCACCCAAGTAGTCTGCTGGTGGATTTTTTCCACTGGACTTGGGAAGCACTGAGTGTACAGTGCTCATTGGCAAGAGCTGACATTACAGCGCTTATCACACACCGGTCTCGGGTAAAACCGAAATATTACACTAAGAGTTGTTTCCCATCTTAATTAGAGGGCCTTTTCACACTATGACAAATCTCAGTGTTGGAAATAGGTCAGACCAGTGTAAGTTTGACAGACCTTTTCACACTGCATTATTTAAATCCAGCGTTGACACATGTAGAGCGCTCGATCCGTGTTGAAACCAACCCTGGTCTGGAGGTAGGCTGATGATTTTTGACCTGTGTAGAGAATTACACGTGTAGCAAAAAAAGCTGATTTCACGTCAGGCAGTGTGAAAGCAGAGCAGATTTGAACCATGTTGAAATTTCATGAAGTCAACACGAATTGGAACCGCGTAGCTTTTGGCACGGATCAGAGCTTGATAGTGTGAAAAGGCCTTAAAGAGTAAGAATCTTGCTTCATGCCTCTGAGTCACAACAGTAACTAACTTTTCATGTGATAGCACCCTTCATCACTCACAGTAAGCCCCAATTAATAACCCTTACCACCTCATCACAGAGAGTGAAAATATTTCTTCCTGTAAGGTCAAACTTTCACCTGAAGGTCACTCTTGCTTTATTTCTTCTCTTGTCTTCAGAAAAAGTTTTCAGTGGTAGCACCCATGCCTTACATGCAAGCCCCAGTGTCTCCGCTATCAGCTGTTCCAACAAGGTGCCACAAGGCTGTGACCAGAGTTTCGTCAGAGCCCATGTCTCCGACCAAGGAGTCACCGTGTCTCATTGCAAACAGATCACGTGACCATCGCCACGCCCGTTCCATCCCAAGCCGCACCTCCAAACCCGTAGATGAACTCCCATTCAAAAGTGCCCTCGGACAGAATCAGCTTCCGTTTCTTGTGAAGCGTGACCTGTTCCTTCTTCTGGATCCCAAGTTGCCGTCTGGGAAAGACTGGCGAATGCTAGCCAGTCAGCTGGGCATGGATGCCATGATCTACTCCTTTGATATGCAAATTAACCCCACCATGGAGGTGCTGAAGATCTTTGAGATTATGGATCGACCAATCAAGGAGCTGGAAGACCATCTGCGTTACATGGACAGAAACGACGCTGCTGATGTAATCAAAACACATCTGGAAAAATCCCCAAAGGAAATCAAACCACAATAGACCCTCAACCGAAATGAAATTCGCAAATTAATTTTTGTTGTCTTATCACTCTTTCTTTTGTTAATAAGCTCATCTGTAAACTGGGCCTTAAAAAATAAATAAATGCTTCAAGTCTGTTTTGCGAAAGTGTTTTTTTTATCATAGACAGACAGAGTTTTTTCCCCCACCATGTGCCATACAGCATTGATTACATTGGACTTTCATAATTTATAGAAATTATGTGTTGTTAATACCTAAAAGGATAGATTAAGTTTGACTGATATTCTCGAATAATTTTGACGAGAGCAAGCCCCTTCCTCCAGATTTTAGAAGGGGCTTACAAGAATGCCTAGAATTTCTTGCGCAAAACTTTGTTAGCATCGCTAGAAACCATCTTTGTAAGAAGATATTTTGCCTTTAGTGTAAGCAAAACGTTTTTAGCATCACCAGAAACTAGCTTTTTGTGAGAAGTTATGTTGCTTCTTATTGTAAGGACAACTTTGTTAGCATCACTAATTATATTTATTTTGCGATAACACCATAAGATAATGTCTACTTTGCTGTGTAGATTGTTCTTATAAGAACTTGTCCTGCTATTTATTTACCGGAGTAGATTTGGAATAGGAAGACTACCAAGTTCAATTAAGAACTTGTCCTACTATTTATCTACTGCCATGGAGTAGATTGGGAATCAGGAGACTGCCAAGATAAAATAAGAACTTGTCCTACTTTTTATCTACTACCATGGAGTAAATTGGGATCGAGAGACTACCGAGTTCAAATAAGAACTTGTCCTACTTTTTATCTACTACCATGGAGTAGATTGGGAATTGAAAGACTACCGAGTTCAAATAAGAACTTGTTCTGATATTTATCTACTGCAGCAGAGTTGATTGGGAATCGAGAGACTACCGAGTTCAATTAAGAACTTGTCCTGCTATTTATCTACTACCATGGAGTAGATTGGGAAGTCAGGAGACTACCGAGTTCAATTAAGAACTTGTCCTACTATTTATCTACTGCCATGGAGTAGATTGGGAATCAGGAGACTATCTAGTTCAAATAAGAACTTGTCCTACTATTTATCTACTGCTATGGAGTAAATTTGGAAAACCAGGAGACTAAATAGTTCTGCTTTATCAAGCACATTGGAGTCTAGATAGGGAAACCGTGGGAGTTCTACGTTTGTTATTTGTGGACCCATGGATGGTTGGAGGACTTCTTGTAATTATCATCACCCAGGAGTGAGATTTATTGGTCTGAACATTTAGTCTAGTCTGGTCTAGTTACTAGCAGGAAACTCACTGTCTTCTCCGCCGCAGTAGATGAAGAGCAGTACAAGTTCTTATAAGAAAGAACAACTCTACACAGATTCATTTACCCCACCCTGTTCTTTGCTGTGCTGTGAAGTTACTTGTGTTTATATCTCATCATGTCTTGTTTCTGTGTATTTGGGCAGGTGTCTATCCCTTCAAAAAGTAGCCCACATCTCGAGTGGCCTTTGGGCCTTGTGATGGGCGACTTGCAAAATGTATATGTATAAATATATATCGATACATATATCGATATTAGTTTTGTAAGAAGCTATTTTTATTGTAAAGTATATTACTGATTTTGACCTCTGTAGTTCTGCATAAGGTGAAGATTGTCTAATGTAATGCATAGTGACTTTCACTTTAAATTTGATATATTTTATTTTGGCTGACTTGATCATTAAGATATTTCTAAAAAATATAACTTTTGTAATTAGTAATAGTAATTAAAATAGATTAGAACATCACTTGCCTTGAGATATAGGAAAAAGGAATTAAATCAAACTTTTGAAATATGTTTTTTACTGATTTACATTTTTCTTTTATATGTACATGTATATATGCTGTCATTAAAACTATTGCAAAGTTCTTGCTTTTTAAAGGTTACAGATTATTGTAGTAATGAGTGTTGTATCTATGTAATACTATTCTTATAGCGTATAAATCAATTTTATATTGTATACAAATTTTAATATGCTTGCCTTGATTTATTTTTCACTGATAATTAAAAAAAACCAATCTTCTTAGTTAACATGCTCAAGGTTAAAGAGGATGTATCGTCATTATTTAACAGCCGGCCTGTGGCTGTACATGGAAAGATGAACTCTCACCCAGATACTGCACACGCGCACGCTTATGTTCAAATCACAAAGGGTGCCGTCTTTGTCAAACTGTGATGTGACCGCCCCCGGGCATGCATGTGCAATTAACTGGGTTATTCCATTTACTGCTATAATCATGACGACACAGCATCTTTAAATGTATTTGTAGGAAATGTCAAAAAAGGTACCAATGTAGCTCAAGGACAGTTCCTGATACAAGGATACCAATTTGGCTCTGTTTACTCTGTTCTGTTTGTTAAGTCAAACAAACAAATTTAAAAAGACATGGATCTTCTGAAGCTGTAGATTTATTCTCAGCCAAATCAGAGAAAAAAATTGTTAAAGTTATACGTGCACCAATTTGCCAGAGGATTAGGCTTATCACTGCTTCTTGCGGCAGTGCTGGCGTACATTTGAAAATAATTTAACCTAAATTCCCATATTTTGCATTTTAAAACCAGTTGTTTTGACAAAAGTTTCAAATTTTAATGAAACTTTGAGTCTTTGCAAAACTTAAGTGAGAGGGAAATTAGAAAATTATTCACAGTTAATTGCTTAAATCCTACAAGAAAAGCTAGCTCAATGTATTTAAAATAATAATAATAAGATGGTTATGACACCAAATCCCATTCCACATGCAAGGCTCTGGTTCGAGGCGGGATTTGAACCAGGGTCCACAGAGATGTAAGGCAAATAAGAAAACACAAAGCCAACCTGAGTGCTGAAACAGATGAGACAAAAACATGCTTTGCTGGAAAAACATGTGAAGGATAGTGGTCAAAGAAAATTCACTTCTAGCTTAGCTTCCAACATGACACAATTCATAATGGGTTGACATTACTTGTAAATAAGTGCAGTCATACGATATTTGAAAACTATTTTATTCAAAAGTTTTTCTGGATTGAACTGTACGGTAAATATGGAATTTTTTGAAAAAGTTCATAAAAGCTTGCATGTGAAGTTTATAATTATTTCTTTTTGCAATGAGTTTTGTTTTTGACATTTAAATTTAAATCAGAGATGTACAAACATACTTGGAGATATTAACTTTCATATTGACTGCTTATTCATATTTGTGATGGTTTGTACAATAAAGATTTCGTAAGCCAGCAATACGCTATCATGTTTTTAGTAGCTCCATTTGATGTTTAAAACTATTTTTTTGATAAATATTTACAGGCAGACAATGTATTTGTTTTATCCTCTGAGTCGGGTATCTTAAAATAAAATAGTAAACTTCATTAAAAAGCACTGAAAAGGGGATAATTTAAGAAAAATGCAAATGCAAGCTACAGTTTTAATTGGCCAGAAGTGCCTCGCCCCCCAAAAAAAATAAATAAATAAAAATAGATAAATAAATAAATTTCTTTTTAAAGTGGTGCAGCCCTGTGTTTCCCCCTAAAAAGTGACCTTATTTTTACTGCGGTCACCAACCTGTCAGAATCCAACTGCATGTTTTATTTTATTCTGTTGGACTAGAGTCACTTTACTTAGAGAACCCTTCATTTTCTGAAAATATCTGACTTAACTTCATAAAATTTCTGAATTGTAAATTTGTACTTGAACATGTCAGGGGGCACCAGGGCAACAACCAGGCCCCAATTTCATGAAGCTGTGTACCGCTAAGCAAATTTATGCTCTTACTAAAGCAGAGAAACATGCGTAAGCAAAAGTGCATTTCATAAACGATCAAGAGGATTTGATTTTTGACGCCAGAAACTTTTTGGGGGTCAGGGTCGCCAAAACACAACCAAGTAGTCAATGATGTAATCAGAAGGGGTGGGGCAGGGGTCTGAGCCCTCCCTCCCCTTCCACTTGGAACCCTTGCCCCTCCCCCTCCTGCTCCCCGAGGAGAAATACACAAATGGTTTAATACATTAAATAGCCCCCCCCCAAAAAAAAATAAATAAATAAATAAATAAATAAAGAAAGAAAGAAATAAAGAAAGAAAGAAAGAATAAAAAAAAATAAATAAATAAATAAAAGTAAAAATAAAAATAAAGTAAAATAAAACAAAATAAAATAAATAATTAAATAAATGCTAAAAAGGAAAAAGGCTCCTTGAGGTGGAGGTACCTGGATCAAATCCCACTCTTAACTGTTTTACTAATCGACTAGCACCAATGACTGCATCAGAAAGAAGTATTTCAGGGAAAGTTAAAACAAAATAGAAATAAAAAACACCTTAATGTTTGTCATTTCTATTTAAAAAAAAAAATATTTTAAGCTTCCGGATATCAACAATTTTTTCCTGATGAAACCACTCCTCAACTTTCATAGAAAATTTTGAGCTTTAATATTAAATTGTCCATTTATATTTTTGTCCTTAACATGTTTTAATAAGCCAATAACTTCTTAAAAGTTATAAAGTGTTGTTATGACTACTTTTAAATATACGGGCACAACAAACAAAACTTTCCAATCGCGTTGTGTTATGCAAATTAGTTTCCGGAAAGTTTCGTGATCACGTGGTACAACCAACATATAACAATTTTCTGTTAAATTGTGCCATATCTTTTTGTATTTTTAATAAATCCACTTTATTTTTTGTTATGGGGGTATTGTAACTTCAGACAGAAAAACAAAACTGTCATTGAAACAAATCATGACCATTTTTTCAATGAGAACGCCCTTTTGTGTTATGCAAATTAGCTTCTGAAAGCCGCTGCATGGTCATGTGATGCAAGCAGCATGCAAGTTGTACCGCCATTTTTAAAAAGCATGGACGGCGTTGACACGTCTCTTCACTGCGTGCCATATTCTGCTACAAATTCAAGTTTTTACTGAAATCCAAGGACACAACTACCACCAAAGTGTTTTGGTGAGTTACTAATCTGTTTGTGATAGTGATGATTTTGTTATAAAGATTTTTCAAACAAACCTTTTCACTATAGATCTGTCACTCATTACTGAATCCGTGTTTCCAAATTGGCTAATACTTGTTGTAGAACAGAATGCATATTGAAAATTTCAAAGCTACAATTCTTGTACTTTATTTCCAAATCATAAGCGGTTAATCAAGATATAAAGCAAGTGTTTTGAGATTACTTGTAAGTCGCCCCCTCCACCTCCCATGGTCAAAGCATCATTAACTCTTAGCCCCACTAGTGTGGCAAGGATTTTTGACATCGGTTGAATCCTTAGCCACACGTCCAAGCCTATCTTTTGTGCAGCTCGTCCCCCAATCCGCCGCACCGAAACCTAACGGGTGCGGCGCTGGATTTTAACCAACTAAATGTGTCTGTTGGGCGCAATCTTTGAAAATCGCGCAAATTTTAAAATTTGCGCACGAACCTGCGCAAATTTTAAAATTTGCGCACTGAGGCTGCGCAAATTTTAAAATTTGCGCACCATGGCTGCGCAAATTTTAAAATTTGCGCAGCCATTTTAAAATTTGCGCACCATGGCTGCGCAAATTTTAAAATTTGCGCAGCGAGCCATTTTGAGAAACGAAAATTTAAGTCTGCCCTCATACAATTCCATAATTGCGCAACAAGTGGGTTTGACACGAACTGTACGTTCTAAATTTGAATTTGTCACTTTTGTACGATTTCACTCCTTTTCCTCCCCCTGATAAACTATGGAAGTACAGGAACGTTAAAGCAGTTCTGGTTAAAGGGATAATAAAAAAGTCCTACATGTATTATGAGTTGGTATCATAATAATGGTTGGAGCATAATTACGACTTAATAACTCATAAATATGAGTTAGCATCTCAAAATTCACATTATTATTAAATATGAGTTAGTCAAAGTAGTAAGTGACTTATTATAAGTTGTAAAATGAATTTTATCTCATAATATGTGAGTATAGTCATACCTATGACTTAAAGTAATTCGATCATGAGATACTAACTGATAATCATGACTTAAACTCATAACTATGACATATTAAGTCATATTATGACTTATGCGACACTAACTCATAATTATGACTTAATTTATTTTATTTCCCCCATCATGTTCCTTTAATGCTTCCGTAATAAACAGACCATTGAGTCTGAGCATAGAACAAGATGGTTTGAGAAACCAGTGCTTGTTCCCAAAATTCCTTGGATTTATAGACAGGGAACATTTTTACCCGCCATCAGGGCGCGCATGGCTTCGTTCCCTAGCTAGCCATCTGTATAATTTCAGTCTTCTCCTGGGATTGTTATTAAACTTGCTACAAAAGTTCACCCAGTTTTGCTTGAACCATGGAAAAAAAAAAATTGGCTTAAAAGTATGGTGTAACTAGGAAGGGGGACATTTACAATCTAATAAAGACAGTGCTGTATAACTTTACAGTCACTGGTGTTTGGAAGAAAGACATGTGATTTTGTTCATCTAGTTTTCCACTTAAATAATCTGGACGAAAGGTAGCATCACACCACTCAACGAAACTAATTTCATCAACAACAACCCCGCCATCGCCATCAACCCCCACGGCCGCCATGTTGATTTGGCGCGTCCCGTCAAATATTGAAGTATTGACCGTGTAGTTCGTAACATCATCCCGCCAAGGAATTGTTCAACGCAATGCATTTGGTGGCGAGCAATTGATATTTACGTGCGCACGCACAAATTTTAAAATTTGCGCAGGTTCGTGCGCAAATTTTCAAATTTGCGCGACTTTCAAAGATTGCGCCCAACATGTCCACGTACCTCTTAGCTTCCCTCTGGTACTTTGGCTGTTGAAGTTACTAACCTTATTAAGGGCAAATAATCATTTGAATTTTGCTCAAAATTACTCCACACAAATAGATATCGGCTAACGATCGAACCATCGAACCAGGGCGAACTCCGTCTCTTCTTCGACAAGTGCACTGGGTTCTTTTGCGTGCATTACACAACACTCGGGACCTACGGCTTAACGTCCCATCCGAAGGACGCAGCAATAATGGTTAATTGTCTCGTTTAAGTGTCACGACCAGGACTTGAGCCCAAACTCTGCTGATCAGAAACACCAGAGCTTGAGTCCGGTGCTCTTATCCGCTCGGCCACGACACTCCATTTGGCCGAAATACGATGAACGAACAATGGTGGAAGCCTCTCGATGCCTTGTAATCCCCTTCTTGGCACAAAAGTACAAAGGTCTACAATCAGGAATTACACAAAAACCGCCTCTCAATGGCCACAAAATACGCACAACCTTTTTTTGTGTGAGTAAATCGAAGTGTTAGACGGCGTGTGCATGGTCTCCACGCGCTCCACAGTTGAATGACCGGGCGACCTTTGCGCGGGTGGTCCAAAACGCTTATTTGACGCTATTAGTCAAATCTAACTTTATGAAAGTGTTGTCACTTACCAAACACTTTAAATGTTGAATTCACACTTTCGTTTTTTAGAGTGAACTTATTGTTTATTGTAACTTATTGTGTTCTTTATTTGAATGATACAGCGAGGATTGTCATCTCCACAGAGATCTACTGGGCAACCATGTTGATGTCTGAGACCTGCAGTAGATAAGCTTCCTAATGCCATGCAATGAGTCTGGTAACTGAACTGCAACCTTTATACAAGGTAAGGGAAACTCCTGAGCATTAAAACAGGTATTTAATAAATCTATCCTAGTTTCCTCTATTTAAATTTATCATCACTTTCCCTTGGTAGTTCCACCTATTGGCAGTGACTGCACCAGATTCTAAATATCTGATATTTATTTTAGATCGAACAAGTTTACAGCAACAGTGATGACAAATGGTAGTGTGGAGTGTTTTATCTAACAAAGTTTGTTGTAAAACAAAAGAAAAAATGATACAAAGCCCAGTTCTAACTATTAGAACTAAATTTCAGTGTTTATGTGTGTTGTTCTGTTGAGGGAAGGGGGAAACTGCCCCCATGCTTGTTGGGAAAAATCGAGAATGCCTCAAATATTTCAAAATGCAAATCTTGCTCTGTGTGACTTGTAACCCCAGACGATCACATTGATTTTGATTTGAATCACTGCATCATTTTTCTGTTATTCCATTGTAATATGATAAATTTAATTCATTTGTTAATTTTGTTTTGACAGGTCTCCACCAATCAACAGAGTGGATGATGTATGTGTGCTGTACATCAACCTTGCATATAAAATGTCCTTTCTGCTAAAAAGGTAAATATTTATAAACACACATGTACGTAAACAAAGTAATATCAACCGTGAATGGTTGGAAAGAACTTCTTCTGATGAGACGTTTTGTCTTTTAGCCTTCTTTTGTACTGGATGCAAAAGATATCATACATTTAACTAGTTGCTGTTGCGATTCTTTTTTTGTGTCCCGTTCCCCTGGCAAGATTCTTTTGGTGGAAATGCCGGAATTTGTTTTCCTTGAGGGTACTGCTGGCACAAAGAAACCCTGACTTGACAATGCCAAGAGAACAAAGATTCTCTTTATTGGATTGTCGGTTTTGTTTTACGACCGAGAAAATATTAAAATTCACGCACCGTGAATTGCAAAACATTGGCCATTGCCTACGGCATAGGAGTGGTACTAAACACGGAACCATGGCTCGATTGCCGGCTCACTCTGACTTACTCCATTGAGCCAAAATACAGTGAATGAACAATCATGGAAGCCTCTCAATGCCTCTGAACCCTTTTCTTGGAACAAAAAGACAAAGGTCTGTAATCTGTAATTGAGGATTACACAAAAACCACCTCTCAATAACGAGAAAATGCCAATATATTTTACACCCTTTTGGGTCTTTGTGTGGGTGAAACGAAGTGTTACACGGCGTGTGCGTGGTCTGTGCACACTCCGCAGTGTAATGTCTGAGCCACCTTTGCTCCGATGGTTCGAAATTACGAAAGTGGCGTCTTAAGACAGCTTCCGTTTCCAGGGAGGGGAAACATTCGCGTGTTAAAATTTATTTGACAGGCCATTATCAATTTGTTGGTACAAATGAAGAGAAACAACAGCACACCTCTTACACAAATATTAATATTTTGTTTGGATTTAGGCTAGCTACAGACATGTCATTGTCTGATGAAGTCTACCTCTATAAAAGTAGATGCGAGTTGCAGCCCAGCATCAAGATTCAAAGATGTCTTCTCCATCAACAGGTAAATTATATGAACAACCAATAGTTTAACCAGTTGCTGCCTGGGACCTTCCATTTTTTCTTGTCCACCCTGACAGGATTATTTTGTGGGAATTGCACAATGAAACCCTGGCTTCATAAAGCCAGAGAACAAAAGATACTTTTTATTGCATCGTGCGTTTTATCTTCTTGACCGAGAAAATGTCAAATTCACATACCGCGCGGCGAAATTTTTTAAGTACTTGTAAATTTACTTGCAAGTTTTTTTATCAACGATCTTGTTTAATTGACCTTTCACACTAGCTGTTCGGAACTTCCGTTGTAACACCGCTTCAAAAAGGAGGATAAAACGCAAGTGTAAATGCGTCAGCGATCAGCGTGATCGCCCTTGTGGGATCTGATCCTTCTTTGATCGCCCTTGCCGGATCAAGTGTAAACGCGGTCTTAGGCTCAAGGGGATCCAGCATTGGTAGCTCACGGCAGAGGTATTGCAATTCACGTTGCATATACTTGAGATTTTCTCGATAGAGAAAACACTTGGCAGTGGGATAGCCAAGATTTCACTTGGGGTGCACAGGGCATTGCTTTTCAGTGGGGGGGACCAAGGTGCCATGCTTTTGTAATAAATTTTTTCATGGGGTGGGCACCCGGGGGGAGTTGGGGGCACATACCCCTCGTGGCCACGCCACTATCTCTTGGCTTTGTCAAGTCAAGGTTTCTTCGTGCCAGTCGTATTCTCAAAGAAAAATGATTCCGGCAATTCCATGAAAATAAAGGTTAAAGGTCCAATCAAACTATACCACATTAAAATAAGTATTTGTTTGACTTAATGTAAAATAGATTTCATTTGTCTGTATTTTGAAGGCATGCCATCTGTAGATGATATCTACCTGTCAAAAAAAAGTAGATTCCTGAGACCTGGAAGTGCCTATCATCAGCCCAATGTCTACCCATCACCAATTTAGATGTGTGAGGATTACAACAGAGGTACGTAAAATCCCTTTGTGTTACATTTCTTGTTCTATACTAACTCAAAAAGTGGGCTGTTTTTGCAGCACTAAACAAACGGCACCCCCTACGCCACATGCCACAACACTCCGGGGACTCCATGCTGGCACCAGCCTAACCCAGATGAGTGGTTTATCCCTACAGATTGATTACAGATATGAAAAAATCAAAACATGTTTTTATTAACAAAAACCCTTAAATAAATAATAAAGGACATTCTAAAAATGTGTATAAAAATCCCAGAAAAAAATCTCAACTGTCCCTCTGTTTATTCTTGAAAGTATAACCACCTATAATGAACTGACAAAGGTTTATTGTATGGTACAGATGTGGATGTTTGGTAGCATAGGAGATGGGAATGCCCCTGAAACCAATGATTTTACAGGATGTCCCTTTTTTCATGTTCCCTTATGTGTTACCTGTATACAATTGTTTTCTTTAACATTTCACAGCGTGGGAAACCTGATGTCCTACAACGAAGTGTGTAGCAAATGACTTTCACTGCAATCATGAAGGCTTCAAGGCATTCTACACGTCAAGGAATCATAAATGACCAACCAATCCAACCTGTTGGCTTATTTGTAAACATATTAATTAATGATTTCAAGTACAGCCTAGATGGCATTTATTACATCTACATGAATGTTCTTGTATAAAGTAAGTGCACCATTTGCAAGCAAGCACACAGTGTGCATATTTTGAACTAATGAAGTTGGAGTTGGCAATCATCTTTGACCGTAAAGTTAAAATGGTTCTTGGGCTGGCGGACCGAACCCTTCTGAAAGGGAGTTCCAAGATCTCAGAAAGCCTGGGGGCAGAAGGCCAGGGGGCTGGTACCCTGGGGGCTGGTATCCTGGGACCTCAAAATGGTAGCCCTGGTTTAGACGAACCTTACCAGGATGATAGAATTTGTCTGGAAATTGAACTGCTTGCAAGGTGCACTTATTTTACTCCACAAACTCAATTTGTATAATATCAAGCCCACAAATTTTGTTGCATTTTAGCGGCTTAGAACTACAAGGTCATCAGTGCAGTTTGTATGGATTTCATCGGATGAGTTTTGCATATTTTAGAGCTCCTGGTAAATGGAGTTTATTGGTCAAGGGTGGTCTCCAAAATAATTAATTGGCAGAAAGAAACATTTATTTTCCAAGAAAAAAAAACAGCTTTTAATTTTGTGGAATTTCTTTCCCTCCAAATTTATACTCATTTTTCATTTTACACCCTTTTGGTCACTATGAGCTTTTAATGGCTGTAGTGTTATACATTTTTGGTAAACACCAATAGGTTTTTAGTTTTGCTAGAGAGCAGGTTTCATTTTGATTAACCAAAATGAAAAAAAACCATGTTGTGCACATAATTGCACATAGTGAAAACAGGCATTTTTGTTGTACAGTGGCATAACCACTTCAATAGGGGTGGGGGCAAGTGGGGAAAAAGACTTAATTTTATTTATTTATTTATTTATTTATTTTTTAGGGGCTATTTAATGTATCGAACCATTAATTTGTGCATTTTTTAAAATCTCATTGGGAGGGGAGCAAGAGGGGCGGGGCAAGGGTTCTGGGGTGACTCTCACCCCACCCCACCCCACCGGTTACGCCACTGTTGTTAATAGTTTTTCTTGACATAAATACCTAATTTGATGACAACTGTACAGGTTAAGTTGAATGAATTTACATTTCCAAAAAGAAATTATTTATTTCCTTCAAAATACCTTAAACAAAGCTTCTTTTTTTGGTAACTTTACATGAGAATCAAAAGTCCGAAAATTATTAGTCTCTCAAATATGCAAGAAAAACGTTTTGTGATTTATCAGGGTCATCTTAAAAATATGCCCAAACTAATGATGAAGTTTCCAAAGCTGAGCAGTGAATTTATTTGTTGGTAAAAAATGTGATAACTGAAATTCTTCAGAAGAACTGTGTCCAGATAGTACAGAAAATATTGCTTTTTAAAGATGCAAAGTTTTTCTCTTTTTCAGGCTAGTTCAATTACAGTAAAATTGTTATGTTGATAAAATGTTAAAATTATATTGTTCTTATTATATAGTTTGGAGTTGTCAAATAAAATGATTCTATAAATGTAGCAAGAAATCTGTTGAATTCCCTTACTTTATGTGCTATTCTTGTACATGTATTGTGTTATAATAACAAAATTAATATTATTTCAAGACATGGAGCAGAATTAAAATGCAAGATTATTTCAATTCGCAGTATTTTTGACCGAGTGAGGGTGTTTGTGAACCAAATTTACATGATGCAAAACAAAACAAAATGTATTTTCATTATTATTTATTTGGACATTGATTCAAGAAAACAACATACAGGAAGTCACAATAAGATTAAACTGTAATTGTGGTTCAAGGAAATTTCGCAGTTGAAAGCGCCCTCATGCGGTCAAAAATAGTCAATTTGAACGATAGATTGTTTTATTAACAACCCCACTTGGGCCACGCACCAAAATTTACGAAATCCAACCTTGTGCAAATAAAACAGACTGGTCCCATTCAGAAACCAATGACATGTAATCCAGTGATATATGAATAGACAGGGAATCCAACAAAGATGGCCACAGCAAAACATCTCTATATCCACTCAATCATTGGCCAGAAAAAATCAGTAAAGTCTTTTAATCACCTTCAGCATAAAAATTACAACCCCTTTAATTGTATTCTTCCAATACAATTTGAACTGCTCCTTTAAATCAATTCACCCTACAGTGAAATCCCATGAACCTATACCCACATAACAAGACTTCTTTTTTCTACCCATGTACATATTTTCCTTCAAATAAATTCCACCCTACAGTGAAATACCATAAACATATACCCACATAACAAGCCACACCCCAGCATGATGACTACTGGTCCATCTCCCCTACCCTCAAATCCAACCAGCTCATAAGCCCACTCAGCAATCTCAACCCATGGCTGGCCCCAATCCTCTCTTCAGCATGTCCATTGTGTTCAGCCAGCCATCACCCCAGCATGATGACTACCAGTCCATCTCATCCCATCCCATCCCAAGTCTTCAGTTCAACCAGCTCATCCCACTGGCTGGCTGACTGTCCTCAGCCTAGCACCCCATCACCCCCATCCCATAGCCCAAGTCCTCTACCCAGCCTCATCATGCCAATGTCAAGCCATCCATCACCCCAGCATGACGACTACTAGCCCATCATCCCTACCCTCATCCCACACCAAGCCTTCCGTCCAACCAGCCCAGCCCACTGGCTGGCTGACTGTCCTCAGCCCATCACCCCATCCCATAGTCAAGTCCTCTACCCAGCCTCATCATGCCAATGCCAAGCCATCCATCACCCCAGCATGACGATTACTAGCCCATCATCCCTACCCTCATCCCACACCAAGCCTTCAGTCCAACCAGCCCAGCCCACTGGCTGGCTGACTGTCCTCAGCCCATCACCCCATCCCATAGCTCAAGTCCTCTACCCAGCCTCATCATGCCAATGCCAAGCCATCCATCACCCCAGCATGACGACTACTAGCCCATCACCCCTACCACCACCCGAAGCCTTCAGTCCAACCAGCCCAGCCCACTGGCTGACTGTCCTCAGCCCATCACATAGCCCAAGTCCTCTACCCAGCCTCATCCATCACCCCAGCATGACGACTACTAGCCCATCATCCCTACCCTCATCCCACACCAAGCCTTCAGTCCAACCAGCCCAGCCCACTGGCTAACTGTCCTCAGCCCATCACATAGCCATCCATCACCCCACCAGCATGATGACTACTAGCCCATCACCCCAAGCCTTCAGTCCAACCAGCCCAGCCCACTGGCCGATTGACTGCCCAGCAACCCCCTGGCCCCTCAGCACTTAGAAATTTTACTCCCCAATCTCAGCTCCAAGGCCCTTGGTCAACCCTCAGATCAGCCAAAAATCCAAGGGTATAGCCAGGGAGAAATTATTTTGAAAAATTTTCTAAGTCGGGCCATTCTAATATTCATCAGGTCAAAAACCGTTAAATTTTCATGAAAGCTCAGTAGCAGAGTGGTGAGAGGTAGAGGTTACAGGGCTGAAGGTATGCGGTTCAAGCCCTACCCATTTTTACAAGAAAAAAAAAAAAAGTTCTTTTTTACTGGTAAAAGAGGGGCCCACCAGGATTTGAACCCCCGAGCTCACAGCTCCAGAATTCCGGGAGCTGTGAGCTAGCCCGCTGGGCCAATTCGCCGCTTGAAAAAATCGCTCGGAACTTATATTTAAACCTTAGAATGGATGGGTCAAATAAAAAAATAATGACATGCACCCTTTGACCTATGACCTTTGTAAGAGCAAGGAGAAAAAAAGATAATGAAGAAATGTCTGTTGGTGTCCGTTAAATAACAGTTTATTTATCCATAAAATAAAACATTAAACATACATAATACAAAATGTGTTTAAATAGTAAAAGTGAAGACAATTAAGACTACAAACCAATTAATAAGTAGTTTAACATTGGAAAATTACAAATTAAATAACACTAAATATTTAACAGAGATATGGGTCCTTTATGTTTAAGTATAAATAAATTGCTCAAACATTAGTTACTTGTATTTCTTGTCAAAGTATCAATCGTTTTTTTAAAGCAAAACTAAGATCTGTTAACGTATAAGAATAATCATTATTTGCTGTAAAACAGGTTCAAAATGTGGCATTATTATAACAAGTATATTGTTAAGTTTCATTAAGTCACTGCTAGAGGGCGCTACCACTATCTAGCCTGTCTCAATCATAGAGTTATATATAAGAACTAGAGGGCGTACAAACCATGCAACACGGCCCGACAAGGAGCATTTTTGGACCATTGAGAAAATGGCGCGGACCATTCATTTACACTGGTTACTCATCCGTTCACACACAGCAGCCATTATTTAAGTGGACATTCGTATGCAATTTGCCCATAGGGATTTTCGCCCATGGTGAGTCAGTGGAGTTCCGTGCGTGGCATAGCGAGTGCACCCTCTAGTTCTATTATATAACTCTATGCTCATAATAGACCTTTATCATACTGCCACCATCTTGGTCATGTTCTCTGTATCCAATAACAGTAATAAATGCTCATATTCATTGTACTAAAAGGAACCAGACTATTTGCCCTTCCAGCCTAGGTTTGGTTACATTGGTTTGAATGGGAGTTAATCAATATGGCCGCACCATGATAAAGGTCTATAGTTATCCTTGATAAGATTACACTCCTACATGTGCATCTTAGTTAAATAAAAGCTTAATATTTCTTACATCTGATAAAGTGGTTTTACAATATCAAAGTTTTACTTCAATTTATTCACTACTATATTACAAAATGTGGGATCACACTGATTTATTTTAATTCAGGGCAACTGAGATAAACATTTTTTTTTCTAAACACAGAACCAGTAGTAAATGATACGATACAGTTCTAAAGCGAGGCTGCTATTTTGCACGTCCTTAGATGCATCGATCATGTTGAAACTGCAAATTTACATTCAATCGTTGCAGCGCCCGTTCATCAAAACGAAAACCTTTTTTTGTTTGTTTCACCGACGTCACTCGAGATTTTATGAACTTGTGTTAAGTGATAGCCCACTTAATAGTTCTCCTTTCCAGTTTCATTCTATTTAATAATATAAATTTATTTTGAACAATAGTTTTTCATTAGTGAATGAATTCCTTAACATAGTTAAATAAGTGCAATAATTTGAAACTGTTACAAAGACAGTTTCAAATTCTTGTCAGTGATGCACAAAATAACATGTAGATAATACTGCGAGTAATTCATGTAATAGATAAATTGTATTATATGTCTAATGCATTTAAGTAATATTTCTTAATTTTAATTCAAAAGGTAATTTAATAATGGAATGTTAGTAGGCGACACTACAGTACTGTTATTATATTTATTTTCAAATGCAATTAGACAAAGGACATACTTATAAACTATGAGTTATGAATTGTAATTTTCTCTACTGATTAAAATACCAATATGCTACTTTGTAATGTCATTTGTTTTAGTAATTCTAATCCATAGAAGTTATTCATTTTCATATGTAAGTGGTGAAATTAACAACTTCAACAAATAAATTATAGTAAGTTGTTTTGTAAAACAGACTTTTTTGTCAACTACAAAATCATTTATAATTTAATTTGTTTTGATAGTTTTTTATATTACATTTTTTATTAATTCCCCATATGGTCACCCAATTTTATAATCTTTTGCTTAAGGAATATTTATTTTACCCCCTCTGTCCAGCATTCTCCATAATCACATTTTTTCATTTCGGTAAAAAAAAAAATCATATTATTCTTGTATATATATGATATATGTGTGTATTGATAAACATGTATTGTCATAACTTGTCATATGAATATTTGTCTGTGAATTATGAAGAAATAAATAATCACACATTCCAGTGCATTTTTGGGGGGTCTTGTGGACAAACCGTAACGTCCTCTTTTTCTATACAAAACAAAACGTTGATATTGCTCGCAATATCTTCAATGCGCGATGACTTTATGTCCGACCGACTCACACTCCATCTTTGTTAACCCAGACAGAGTTTCAATTTCTTGTTTGTGAATCATAAAATAACCAGTAGATAATAATTTATAGTTAATTTAATTTCCAACACAGTTCATTACTTAATTTATTGTAATAATCGCATTGATATAAGTATTTATCATTTTGTTTGAATTTATATCCTCAAGCTGCAAGTAATTAATGTAATATATATATATAACAATAATAACTTATTTTGTTAGTCAAGTGTTAAAAGACTATATGTTACATAATTTGAACTGTTGAGAGTTATTTGCATCACTGAGAAGTTAGAAAGTAATTAGTTTTATTAATCATAATTAACAAAAAAAGAGTAAATCTGCATGTACTGGTACATGTGCATTGGTCCATACTTATTCAATAGAACTAAAACTAAATGAGCGCTCACTGATTATAAAGTTCATACCATATATTGTTTTTTTTAATGTTAGTAATCATAAAAGAGTTAATCTACATGTAGGCCTGACACTATTAGTTTTTTACGGTATATTTTACTTTCATTGTATGTAATAGGGCAGTCTTCATAGGCCTTAAAGCGGACCCCAAATTGCAACATTCATTTCTTTTGTCTCACCTGTTACCCCTACAAGTGATTTTATTTGATGAACATTAATTATGTAAATTAAAAAGAAATAACAAATACTTTTAAAAAGGGAACATTTTTAACCACTTCTTGTACCTTACATAAATATTGACAGTTGGGTGTCAGCCTATTATTTATTGTGGTTATTGTTAACATTGGTATGTTTAAGTTAGTTCTTAATAACTCATTTCATTGTAGTTAGTATTGTAATAATGTATAGTTATTCAAATTTGAAACTTACACTTGAATAATTAAACAGATAATTTGTTTTAGATTTATAATTTATGTGTTGGGGGAATCAAAGGGGAAAAAAAATCATTGTAAGGTAAGTTAAAGGCTTGTAAAAGACTAATGAATTTAAATAATATTTATGAATTTAAATTCCAAGCCTTATTTAATTTATGTAATGTTAGTAGGAGACACAATAGTAACTTTATCACATATATTGTCAAATTCATGAACTATTAGACAGAAATAACAAACATATGAACTATTATTTTTTTCAAGTTTAAATTCCCAACACATTCTTTTTTTATAAGGACATATATGTGTGATAGATGAAGGTGTGAATGGATTCAATTTTATAGCAGTAATTCAGTGCAGAGAAAATATTTCATCATGAATTTTTAATTTTATACTTGTAATTTGTCTTTGATTATAAAAAAATACCAGTATTCACATGTAATGTGCTCATTTGAATCAAATAATATAAGTTATTAATTTTAGATGTTAGTGGTGAAATTTAATGGAATCTTAACAAATAAATAATATTAGTTGTTTTATAAAAATAGCATTTGTTGTCAACAAAGCCATAACTACAAATATTTATAGTTTATAAGTATAATGGTTGATACATACTTCCATATTTATTATTGTGTGATCCCCAACTCTGTGACCTTATTTTCCCCCTCAGTCTAGCCTTCTCCTTAATTACATTTGTTATGTTTTGTTTTATTTTTTTTAATCTTATATATTACTCATATATTTGTATGTATGCATGTATTGTCATACTCTTTCTTCTTGTGAAATTTTTGTAAAATGTACATTTGTCTGTGAATTATGGAGAAATAAAAATATAGCACATTCAAGCGCATTTTCGCGGGTCTTTTGGGCTAACAATAACGTCCTGTTTCTATACAAAACGAACACTGATATTAATTGCAATATCTTTAACGCGTGATGACTTTATGTCCGCCCGACTCACACTCCAAACCCTCTTTGTTCAAAAAGTTAAAAGTTTCAAATTCGTGTTAGTGATGCTCAAAATAACAAGTAGATAATAATTTAGTTAATTTCTTAGATTAACAGTTCATGAATAAAAAAGTTTTTGTACTAATTGCATCGTAAAGTTTCTGATTGATTTATTTGTGTTATACCACTTGAGGTTTAAATTTACGTGTAGATCTTCAAGCTGTAAGTAATTGATGTAACATATATTATATCAATGATAACAAGTTATCATGTTAGAAAAGTGTTAAGAGAATGTACGTTAAATAATTTGAACTATTATGAGTTATTTTTATCACTAAGAAGTTACAAAGTAATGCATTTTTTAAAGTTTCATAAGTTTTTATTTATCATTTTATATTTATTAATCATAATTAAGAAAAAGGTAAAAGAACCACCCACCCATTAGTGATGTAAACTTTTCAAATAATTATAGACAAATAACATAAATATTAACTATTCATTTATTCTATGCTGTCATTGTATGTAATAAAATTGGGCAGTCTTCATATACCTTTAAGTGGACCCAAATTTCCAACATTAATTTTGCAATGTTTTTAAAATTTTGAAACCATACATTGTAATTTGTAGTCTAATTAAAATACAAATATACTACTTTGTAATGTGGTTGTTTGTTTTTAGTCATTTTTTAATTAAATCATAAAGCCCTAACTACAAATTGTTAATTTTTTTATAACGTCAACAATTTATATATATTTTGCATTATAATCCCACCACTCTGTAATTTTGTGATCAAAGGAAAAATGCCCCCCCTTCAGTCTAGCCTTCTCCATAATTACTTTGTGTGGCTCAGTATTTTTGTAATAATATTTGCATGTACTGTCATACTCATGTTTCTTGTGAAATTTTGTAATATGAACGAATTACTGAGGAACGAAATAATAATACATTTCCGTGCATTTTCATGGGTTTTTTGGACAGAAAGTAATGCCCTACTTCTACACGAGATGAAAACGTTGATATTGCCTGCAATATTTTCAGCGCGCGACGACTTTACATCCGCCCGACTCACACACCAACCGATTAGCAGCAGCCTCGCTTATGATTTTAACGTAATCACAATTATAACCAAAAACAATTTGGCATAAAAATACCAAATCAAAGTTACTGTTTACACCACTGATAAACTTTATCATTACAAACAGTGTTGCTTTAGTTTCTGAGGTAACTGATCAATAGTCATCTTATAATGGACTCATAATCTTAAAATTAAAAATAAGTGATAAGTGATAGGCAGCCATGTTATAGAGAAAACTTAAGAGAAAACTGCATAAGCTTTCGTAGCAACAACTACTTCTTCAGATGCAATGAAGAAAAACATCATCAACAAAAATTAAATACTGGCGATGGCAAGTCAAGCATAACTAAACAAAGTGAGGTGAAGAGTCAAAGCTATGTGTAGTTTGACATGAAACCACAGTCCCTATTCAGCCCTCTATCAATACAGTCCAGTCTCTGTCCATCCTAGTGAGTGGCCAGGGAGATTGAATGTTCATCAGAGACAGGTTTCTGTGTGTCTTTGTTCCTGATATCAAACTTGTGGCCGTTCATGCCTTGTCTCAATGATTGTCCAGTTTGTCCAATGTATACAGATGTGGGGCATAGTTGGCAGGTGATGGCATAAACTACATTACTGGAGGTGCTGGTGAATGATCCTTTGATGGAGTACATGGCATTGTTGGGTTCAATTATTTGGGGGGAGTTAATGTGAGGGCAAAGTTGGCATGTAGGGCTGTTACACGGAGTGGATCCATTATTGGGAGGGAGGGTGACTTTGCTCCTAACAAGATGGGCTCTGAAGGCATAATTGGTTTTTGCCTGTAGATTTGTTTGAGGGTGTCATCATTCGCAAGTATGAGGTTGAGTTCATTGAGTTCATTGATGATGTGCCGTAGCGATTTAAGTTGAAGGTTGTAGGTGATCACAAGGGGTGTTCTATCCATGCAGTCACGTGGTCTGTTCTGGAGTAGCTCATTGGCAAGTATGGGGTTGAGTTGGTTGAGTTCATTGATGATGTGCCGTAGCGATTTAAGTTGAGGGTTGTAAGTGATCACAAGGGGTGTTCTATCCATGCAGTCACGTGGTCTGTACTATAGAAGCTCATTTGCAAGTATGGGGTTGAGTTCATTGAGTTCATTGAGTTCTTTGATGATGTGCCGTAGCGATTTAAGTTGAGGGTTGTAAGTGATCACAAGGGGTGTTCTATCCATGCAGTCACGTGGTCTGTACTAAAGAAGCTCATTGGCAAGTATGGGGTTGAGTTCATTGAGTTCATGGAGTTCTTTGATGATGTGCCGTAGCAATTTAAGTTGAGGGTTGTAAGTGATCACAAGGGGTGTTCTATCCATGCAGTCACGTGGTCTGTACTAGAGAAGCTCATTTGCAAGTATGGGGTTGAGTTCATTGAGTTCATGGAGTTCTTTGATGATGTGCCGTAGCAATTTAAGTTGAGGGTTGTAAGTGATCACAAGGGGTGTTCTATCCATGCAGTCACGTGGTCTGTACTAGAGAAGCTCATTGGCAAGTATGGGGTTGAGTTCATTGAGTTCATTGAGTTCATTGAGTTCATTGATGATGTGCCGTAGCAATTTAAGTTGAGGGTTGTAAGTGATCACAAGGGGTGTTCTATCCATGCAGTCATGTGGTCTGTACTAGAGAAGCTCATTGGCAAGTATGGGGTTGAGTTCATTGAGTTCATGGAGTTCATTGATGACGTGCCGTAGCGATTTAAGTTGAGGGTTGCAGGTGATCACAAGGGGTGTTCTATCCATGCAGTCACATGGTCTGTACTAGAGAAGCTCATTGGCAAGTATGGGGTTGAGTTCATTGAGTTCATTGATGATGTGCCGTAGCGATTTAAGTTGAGGGTTGCAGGTGATCACAAGGGGTGTTCTATCCATGCAGTCACGTGGTCTGTACTAGAGAAGCTCATTCACAAGTATGGGGTTGAGTTCGTTGAGTTCATTGAGTTCATTGAGTTCATTGATGATGTGCCGTAGTGATTTAAGTTGAGGGTTGTAAGTGATCAAAAGGGGTGTTCTATCCATGCAGTCACGTGGTCTGTACTAGAGAAGCTCATTCACAAGTATGGGATTGAGTTCATTGAGTTCATTGAGTTCATTGAGTTTATTGATGATGTACCGCAGCGATTTAAACTGAGGGTTGTACGTGATCACAAGGGGTGTTCTATCCATGCAGTCACGTGGTCTGTACTAGAGAAGCTCATTCACAAGTATGGGATTGAGTTCATTGAGTTCATTGAGTTCATTGAGTTTATTGATGATGTACCGCAGCGATTTAAGTTGAGGGTTGTAAGTGATCACAAGGGGTGTTCTATCCATGCAGTCATGTTTTCTGTACTAGAGAAGCTCATTGGCAAGTATGGGGATGAGTTCATTGAGTTCATTGATGATGTGCCGTAGTGATTTAAGTTGAGAAGTTGAGGGTTGTAAGTGATCACAAGGGGTGCTCTATCCATGCAGTCACGTGATCTATGCTTGCCTGCCCACCGCCAGTATTTAATTTTTGTTGATATTTTTTCTTCATTGCATCTGAAGAAACCATTGTTGCTACAAAAGGTTATGCAGTTTTCTCTTAAGTTAGTCATTTAAGTGCTACAATTAATTAAAAATAACAACTATTTGATAAGTACACCATTGCAAGCATTTTAATTTAGTCAGCTGTCAATTTTGCCAATTTCATCCTGGTTAGGTTAGTCTAAAGCAGGGCCACCACGTGCAGGTCCCAGGATACCAGCCCCACACGCTTTCCGGATCGTCAGGGCCATTTCACCCACCTTTCGGCAGGGTCCGGTCCGCCACCCCAAGGCAGAACCCCGGAGCAGTCCCCTAGCCATAGTAACGCGGTCCACTAGCCCCACGGCCAAGACTAGGGACTACTGCCGTTTGCCAACCATTTGTGATCACACCAGCACCATGCTCCCCCGGTAGAGCAGCCTGATGCATCTTTAAGATCAACATCCAGCTATCACCCTGGCCGGCAGTAGGACCCCACATGCCACGTGCACGTGTCCAGGTCCCTTTTACTATTCGGAATTTTCCGTGTTTACCACCATCGATTCCGAATCGAATCCCCGCACTTCCAATCGAATCTCCGCACCACCAATCGAATCTCCGCACCACCAATCGAATCTCCGCACCACCATTTGTATCTACGCCCTTCCAATCAAATCTCCGCACCACCAATGGAATCTCCGCCCCACCAATCAAATCTCCGCCCCACCAATCGAATCTCCGCACCACCAATGGAATCTCCGCCCCACCAATCGAATCTCCGCACCACCAAGGCTCTAAGATCTCCAATTTCAACAAACGCGTATGTGCTTGCTTGCAATGGTGTACTTATTTACAAGACATTAACTGTATAGTGCTGCAAAAACAGCCCACTATACGACGATAACAAAAAACATCAAACATCAAACTAACACATCTAGAATATCTTACTATTGATGACAACAAATTACTTGGTTGTTCATTCATGTTCCCTAGATGAACTGCTAGGATGTCTTGATGATACTGATGTTTTCATACGTGTTGCTCTCCATACCCTGAAACCTTCAAGATGTCAGTAGAGGTGATTCTCTCTGCACTTTTCAGGAATAAAAAAAAGCTACATCTGAAAGGTCAAGTTTACAAATTTTATGCAAGCCAACAACTGCAATGTGCAAAATCCCTTGCAGAGATGATTAAAAACTTGGGAGGACCCCATCCCCAAGTGACGGATGTATTAGGATTTTTTTACAGTATGAAAATCATTGTTTTTGTTTTTCTAATTTAATTCTATAACCACTTCTTTTCTTGTCATTTGCTTTCGTTAAAAGTAGACCACAGTACTCTGTGAGAAAGTACAAGTACTTTGTTTTTGAAGATACAAACATTTGTTTCCTTCTTTCTATTATCTATTCCATTATCTCTTATCTAATCAGCATAATGATCTCTCTGTCTCCTGATTAGGAGATTACAATGATCAGGGCAAGATTAAACCATAACAAAAATATAGGAAATATGCAAATGTAGAGAGTGTAGAATGCACAACTTGCAACATTTGGTGTTTCCAAACAATAACCATTGTTAAAACAGTTGGTTTTTTAGATAAAATTGCTCTTACCTGAGGATTTTTTTGAGCAGCTACAAAATAAATGGAGGGACTCATGCCCTTCTGATTATTTTTTTTGCAATCAAAAAAAGCAACAGTAATTTGAGGGCTGCCACTTGTCTGAAAGAGTTCTCTTGATGATTGGTCCTGGTACAAACTTTAATTATTAGTGAGCTCTCATAATTACACTTATTTAACAAAATGCCGAGCAAAAATTTAAAATACCAAAAGATTTTATCTTGATTTGGGATTAGAAAAAACACACCAGCCAGCCTGACAACAATGAAATGATTGCCAAAAAAAAAATATATATATATATATATTTGAATGATTTGTAATGCTAGAAGAACATGTCTGACATTAAGTTGTGTTTAAACAAGAGCTACAACGTGCACTTTGCACATCTCTCTATATGGGACCAGGGATAAATATTGAAAGTGTACTTGTTTGGAATTCACCTTTTGCTGGAGAGTGCAGCTCCTTTATCATGGGCTGGTCTTGGACATCTACTTGTTGACGGGTAGATGTCATTGGAGATGTTAAGCCCAACTGCAACACAAACAAAATCCCCACCCACAGAAGTGTGGATAAGGTCCAAGAGTGAGTAATTATCTGTAGAACAACTACATTTGCATATTTCCTATACAGTCAGGTATTATCACAATAGCGCCGTCTGCTGTCTTGTTTTCTCTATTGAGAATGTCAAATTCATGCACCGTGAATTTCAAAACCTCAACTGTAAGCTACAGCATAGTATGGGTACTAAACCCGGAACCATAGCTGCACTCTGACTTAACTCCATTGAGCCACAATACAATGTATAAACAGTGGTGGAAGCCTCTCGATGTCTCGTAATCCTCTTCTTTGAACAAAAGGACATTGGTCTGGAATGGGGGTTACACAAAAACCTCCGCCCAATAACTAAAAAATCTGCCAAATATTCAAGACCATGTTTTCTCTTTGTATGGGTGAAACAAAGCATTAGATAGCGTGTTCGTGGCGTGCTTTGTGCACGCTCAGCAATGGAATGTCCGGCCATCCTTGTTTTTGATATTACGATTTTACACGATGGAGTGTTTCAACATCGCCCGTTTGCTGGCTTGATTGGTTCAAACAAAAGCAACAACTGACATTCTTCCCAACTATTGCAGAGATCCAGTTGGGACAGGGATAAATATTGAAAGTATACTTGTTTGGAATTCACCTTTTACTGGAGAGTGCAGCTCCTTTATCATGGGCTGGTCTTGGACATCTACTTGTTGATGGGGAGATGTCTTTGGAGATGTTAAGCCTGACTGCAACACAAACAAAAAGCACATTTTGCGACATTTAGTGTTTAAGAAATTAAAACAGTCAGGCATATTTAGATAATTGCTTTTGCCTTCAGATGACATTTGTCTTGAAATTTGCGTATAACATGAAGTTTCCATACAGAGGTACCTTCCCCAAAACTTTAAAACCAGACAGCTAGAAACCCATGGCTTGCCAAACATCTTTGAATAAACTCTTCTCCTACAAGAAGAAAACAAAACTGAACTTAACTTTAGTTTAAACAAAAGCAACAACTGACATTCTTCACAACTATTACAGAACTCCATTTGGGACCAGGGGTAAATATTGAAAGTTTACTCGTTAGGAATTCACCTTTTACTGGAGAGTGCAGCTCCTTTATCATGGGCTGGTCTTGGACATCTACTTGTTGACTGGTAGATGTCTGTGGAGATCTTAAACCTGACTGCAACACAAAAAAATACATAACTAGCAACATTTAGTGTTTAAGAACAATACTCATCATTAAAACAGTCAGTTTCAGACAAATTGCTTTTACGCCAGGATTTTCTATGCTTTCAATCAAAAATAAATAAGGAGAAAACATTAAAAGCAGCAGCAAAATGGTTGGAGGAGCTCATGCACATCAGTTGCATTATTTTGATGGTTGCATTTAAAACAAGATACAGTAAACTCAGAGGATGTTAACTGCCTGAACGAGTTCTCTTGAGGATAGGTGCTGGTATGAACGTGATTTATCAGAGAGCTCTCAGAATCAAGGTAATCTGACAAAAGGCTTGCAAAATTTAAACTACCAAAATGTGTATTGATATTTGTGTTTAATATGAAACATCCTTAAGGACTTTTCACAAATCTTTAAAACCTGACTCAAAAAACAGCCCAGCCTGTCAACTTTGAAATGATTGCCAGACAAAACACAAATATCTTTGAATGAAATGTACTGCTGCAAGAAAATTACTGGCATTGACTCTTTAAACAGTTGCAGCCGGGATTCTTCCATTTTTTCCCGTACGGTCTGACAAGTTTATTTTCTCGGAATTGCCGGAATCATTTTTCTTTGAGTGTACTGCTGGCACAAAGAAACCTTGACAGAGCCAAGAAAACAAAGATTGTCTTTATTGCACCGTGAGTATTGTTTTCTCTACTGAGAAATTGTCAAATTCATGCACCGTGAATTGCAAAACTTCGGCCGTAAGCTGTAGCATAGTATGGGTACTAAACCTGGGACCATGGCTGCAATACTGGTTCACTCTGGCTTACCTCTAATGCTGGCTCGAATTTTGTTGTTGTGGATACACGTCAGAGCACCAACTGACACTCTCCACAACTATTGCAGAGCTCCATTTGGCACTGGGGTAAATATTTTTTAGGAATTCACCTTTTACTGGAGAGTGCAGCTCCTTAATCATGGGGTGGTCTTGGACATCTACTTGTTGACTGGTAGATGTCTTTTGTAACATTTAGTGTTTAAGAACGTTACCCTTTATTGAAACATTCAGGCTTAGATAACTTTGGTTTTGTGCTGGTATGAACTTAGACTATCAGTGAGCTCTCACAATGAAACTTACCTAACAAATGCCATGCAAAATTTTATTTACCAAAAGCTAAGAATTCGTTCTGATATTTGTGTTCAACATGAAGCATCCTTTTTAGAAACTTTCCCAAGTGTTTTTAAAAACCCGAAATTAAAAATATCCCAGCCTGTCAACTCTGAAACCATTGCCAAACAACATGCATCTTTGAATGCAATGTAATGCTGCAAGAAAATGACTGGTATTAACTTGTGTTTAAACAAGAGCAACAACATGCAATCTGCACAATTAATATTAAAGAGCTCCATTTGGCACAGGGGTAAATATTTAACGTATACTTTTTGGGAATTCACCTTTTACTGGAGAGTGCAGCTCCTTTATCATAGGCTGGTCTTGGACATCTACTTGTTGACGGGTAGATGTCTGTGGAGATGTTAAGCCTGACTGCAACACAGACAAAAAGCACAATTCGCAACAGGTCGTGTTTAAGAACATTACCCTTTATTAAAACAGTCAAACTTAGATAAATTGCTTTTACCCGAGGATTTGTCTATACATTCAATGAAAAATAAACGAAGAAAAAACATTGAAAGCAGCAACAAAATGGTTAGAGGAATTCATGCACATCAGAAATATTTTGATTGTTTCAAAATACACAACATTAAGTCAGGGGATGTCAATTGCCTGAACGAGTTCTCTTGAGGATTGGTGCAGGTATGAACTTGATTTATCAGCGAGCTCTCAGAATCAAAGTTCTGACAAATGACTTGCAAAATTTAAACTACCAAAATCTAAAAATTTGGATTGATATTTGTGTTCAACATGACGCATCCTAAAGACTTTCCCAAAATCTTTAAAACCTGACACTAAAAACAACCCAGCCTGTCAACCCTGAAATGATTGCCAAAAAAACACACAAATATACCTAAATGAATTGTAAGGCTACAAGAAAATGACTGGAATTAACTTCTGTTTAAACAAGAGCAACAATGTGCATTTTGCACAATTATTTACAGAGCTCCATTTTGGACTGGGGTACATATTAAAAGTAGACTTTAGGGAATTCACCTTTTATTTGTGAGTGCAGCATTTTTATCACAGGCTGGTCTATGACATCTACTTGTTGATGGGAAGATGTCTTTGGGGATGCTTAGCCTGACTGCAACACAACAAAATGCACAATTTGAAACAGTGAGTGTTTAAGACAGTCAGGCTCAGATAACTTGCTTTTTACCTTCAAATTTTTGTGTACTCTCAAACAGAAAGTAAGTAAAGAAAACCAACATTGTAAGCAGCGACAAAATATTCGCAGGAACTCCTGCATATCAGGATCATTTTGATTGTTGCAATCAAAAGATTACAAGCGTAATTCGAGGGACGTCAAATGTCTGAAATAGTTTTCTCGAGGATTGCCGCTGGTATGAACTTTATTATTGTCAGTGAGCTCACTCTCAGAATAAAACTAATCTGGCAAATGACATGCAAAATTTAAATTCCAAAAGCTAAGAAAGAATTTGTCTTGATATTTGCGTTTAACATAAAGCTTTCTGAGGTACTTTCCAACATTCGTTAAAACCTGACAGAAAAAAAACCACAGCCCAGCTTGTCACACTCTTACATGGAGCCCAAACATCTTTAATGAATTGTAAAACACTACAATAAAAAGACTAAAATTACCTTCAGTTTAAACCAAAGCAACAACCGACATTCTGCACAACTGTTAATGAGCTTCATTTGGGACATTGGGTAAATATTTAGAATGAACTTTTGGGGAATTTACCTTTTACTGTAAAGTGCAGATCCGTTTGTCATATCCTAGTCTGGACATCTACTTCTTGATATGTGGATGTGGAGTCTTTCTGCAACATAAAAAAATCACACTTTTTGCAACATTTAGTTTCTTGAAAGTTGAACCCATCTTTAAAACAATTAATTTCAGATTACCACTTAACCTAAGGATTTTGTCTTTCAATTGAAACTAAATGAAGAAAACCAACATTGAAAACCCCAACAAAATGTTTACCTGAACTATTTCATATAAGGATTATTTTGATTGTGACAACGTTGTTGCAATGTTTTGATTGTTCCAATCGAAATATTAAGCAACAGTACTTTCTGTGGATGTCAACTGCCTGAAACAGTTCACTTAAGAATTGGTGCTGCTGCTGGTATGAACATGAGGTGTCCTTAGGGACTTTCCCAAAATCTTTAAGACTCATAAACAACAAACAAACAAAAGAACAGCCGTTCAACTCTGAATTGATTACCAAACATACAAACGTGTCAATAAATTGTAAAGCTACGAGAAACAGACTTTGCCTCATTCCAGTCCTTGCAGATTATCCACTTATCCTAAAAAGAATCACACAACAATGCCACAATAAAGACAAAAAATACAACCATCTGTTGATTGAAGTAAAGTTACAGGTAAAAAGAAAGTTTTCCTTGTGTTCAACTTGGTTTGAATCAGTAATTATATGAACGGCAAATTTAAGAACATTTAACCTTTTCCTTCAAAATGAAACTAGAATTTCAATTGTTTTGGCTGTGAAGTCAAGTAGTGCATTGGACTCTTTTGTGTGTCAACATTTTGGTATTGTCAGGCCTTCCACACTTTTGTTTCCCTATTACTTGCCTCCAGTCAGCTGTACATTTACAAAGTCTGCATACATTTTTACAAACCCGAGTGATTATTATATATTCATGAAAAATTAAAAGTTTCACACCAGTGTGGTTGATCATATATCTTGATCTATATTTACTTCTCAAGACCTGTGAGGGTTGAAGTTGTTATTGCAATTAACTACAAATTAACAAATGTTATTAATTTTAACTCACCATGAACATGTCTCATCCCTTCCCTGTCTCAGACCTCATCACCAAGTGTCTGTATTCAATTAGTTGAAGTGTCTTGACTGTGAAGGTTGACTAGCAAGATTATCCCTGTCAGCTGGAAGTGTACAGGAAACTGTATCAGGCATCATTAAGGCAGCTTCCCTCGAGAAGAGCACATAATTATTAAAAAAAAACAAAAACATTGAGCATTGGTACTAAGTGAATAAAGATAAACAGCAACATATACCCATTATTTCACTCACTGACTTTATTCAGGACATTATCTTACCTGTGAGGACCGTCTGTTCCTCCAAATCATGTCTCAGCCAAACAAAAGATTCAAGTGGAAGGCAGTCATCGTGAATGTCTGGACTCTACAATGAAGTCAAGATCCCTGTCCATTGCTCCTGATGACCATTTCCATCCTGGTAGGAGAACATCTCAACTGTGTGGGTGGTTCCTCTACTTTTTCTTGCCAAAACAAGAGGTGGTGGATATCTTGGGCAGCCATCTGAAAGAGAAAAACTCTCCCTTTATGAAATCAAAAACACAAAACCACCAGACTTGTGTAGTCGTGACTTTACCGACCCTGACATTAAAATCACTGGCCTTTGTGCCCCTACCAGTTTTTTGACAAGCTTTGATGTTTACGGAGATAACTGAATATAGGGCAGGAGTTGGTGAGGCGGACTGGTGGGCGCTACACTTGCATCTGTCCTTGGCACCCCTGCCAATCTTCTGCAGGAGGGAATGATTTCTCCAACAGCAAGAACACACCTGTATTTTAACTTTAAAGGAATGGTACATTTTTGGTTATTGAAAGAATGCATGAATTCAAACCTTTAAAGTCTTCAATTGAGACTTACCATGAATTTCGATGATGAAGATTGACACCCTGTCCAGCATCTTGTCTCTCTGCTATGTCAGATTCAGATTCTCCTTGACTATGCAGATGGTTTTTAGCCTGCAAAGTATCTAATAGAAAACCGTCTTTTAACCAGTTGCTGCCAGGATTCTTCCCGTCCAGCCTGATGGGATTATTTTTGCTGGCACAAAGAAACCTTGACATGACAACGCCAAAAGAACAAAGATTCTCTTTATTGCACTGTGAGTTTTGTTGTTCTCTACCGAAAAAATTTCGAATTCATGCAGCATGAATGGGAGACTTTGGAACACTAGGTGGCAGCAGACTGACCAGATAAATGTTCATTGTTTACGTAGTTTTGCACAATGGATTAATGTACCTGGTATGTCTGCTGCCAACTAGTGTTCTCAAAAGTCTCTCATTACAAAACCTTGGCCATGTGCCATGGCCTACAATTGGTACTTAATCTCGAACACAGGCTGGATCCCTGGTTCACTCCTACTTATTGATAAAACAATACGATGGATGATCAATGGTGACAGCCTCTCTATGTCTCGTAATCCTCTTCTTAGAACAAAAGGACAAAAATCTGGGATTGGCCATTACACAATAATGCCTGCATAACAGCCAAAATATAAAAGTATAACATGGCATGTGTGCTCAGGTGCAACCTTAACAGTGGAATGTCTGGGCGACCTCTGTTCTGGTATTGCGATTTTACACAACCGTCGCCCGTTTGCTGGCTGGAAAAATATTTTCGTGGATACACATCAGCCGGCACCAACTGGTTAATCGTGATTACTGAAAACAAAACAAATCAGTTTTTAACCTGTTATACTTGATATAAAATTCAGCATGTTTTAGTATTAATCTTGCTGAGAAATAAACAAAAGTACATGTAGGTCTGGGCAAGCTTTTCGGTTTAGTGGTAAAAACATCTGGACCCAACTTCATGGTTTTGCTTACTGCAGAATTCTGCGCTTATTGTCATCATTCTGCACTTACAGAGTAAGCGCCAAATTTCTCAGCTAGCTGTTTATAAGTGAAGCGTGCTTAGCGCTGATTTGTCGCTTACAGTAAACTGAGCCATGAAATTGTCTCCTGCTCTAAAATGTAGAAGGTCGAGTAAACAGTGCTTATCACACATTGATGTACGGCAAAACAAAGCATAAAATAAAATAACCTAGCAAAGTCTCTTGACAGTTATACCCTCCTATACCGAAGTCTACATCAACACTCAACAATCCAGATAAACATTTACCTTCCCTTTCAAATAAATATTCCATTTTAGCACCCTGCACATGAATGTTTAGACTACAATCATCACACCTTGTTGTCCATCTTTGTCAAAGTGGCTTCAGATGGTCCTTGATGTGTAGGTAGGTACACACAAAAACATGTCAGGACTTCTTGAACTTGAATAGCCTCATAAATCCGACTCTGTGGAGCTGTCTGGATGTTTTTCTTCTTGCTTGGATCTCACATTCTACTGCAGAGCTGAGACTCTTGTGTTCCAGCTTAAAGGAGTCAGGTGTTGTTTCCATCACACTGCTCATCACACTACTCCAGAAAAGCTGGATCACTATCAGTCCTACACCATCTCGTTCTTGAATTTCCTTCTGTTCACCAAATGCAGTTAGCTGCTAAGGGATTGCTCCCTCAATGTAACAGTCAAACACCATGATTCAATTTAATTCAATGTTACATTTATTGCCATATTGATCACAGCAGTGCACAGACAAATCAACAATGAGCAAAAATAAGCATTTTCTGAGTTTTACCGTACAAACACATGGAATAATGGAAACTCAACACAACTCTTTTGACAAAACAAACATCAAAAATAATAAAACGACACAATAAAACAAATACACTTTTTGGTCACAGCTTCAGGCAAATTAATTTACTTTTCACTCTCCACAATAATTATCTCTGTCTTCCTCTGACTGTTTGATTAATTAAATGAATTAACAATTTTTGACAAATGGTATCTTGTATTATTTGTCTTCAATACAATTAATGACAGTTTGACACAACACACATCAATAGGCCAACAATTGTGTAATTTAACACAGAATAAATCAATTAGGTCATGGCTGGGGAAGGTCCTTCATCAACATAGGGCCCATTTGATTCTCTCCCTCCAGTCAGATTGGTCCTTCATGGGAGTGAAGGTCTTCAATTCATGGAGACTCCTGTGTCTCTCTTTAGGACATCAAAGCAGGATGACCTCCTCTTGCCTCTGGAGGCCTTTCCTTGGGTTAGTTCTCACAAGATGAGGGAGGAGACCGACAGTTCAGGATGCCCAAAACAGTACCCTGCAAGTCTCATCTGTTGCTCAGGAGTCTTGTCCGATACTTTTGGTTGACCGCGATAGAGGTGGTTGTTATGGTCAGCCCATGACGCATCCAAGGCCATACGCCTCATCAACAGTCTTCTCCTGCTGGGTTGAGAGCGTCCAGGTTACAGCACCGTACAGTAAGGTTGACTCAACTCATTGACACAGAATAAAAACAATACCCTTCTTGGGGTCAGTTACTTTAAGGCAAATTTATTTCCTTATATACTCAAGAAAACATTTACGGTTGGACAAAACACACAACACAAAATGAAACCTAACGCACCTTTTGGGGGTTTTTACGAATAAGGGAAAGTGTTTTCTTTACAATACATAAAATTAAACAATTTGTCACTGACGCCACGAACTGACACCTTGTGTACAAAACATTTATTAATATATTTTTCTTTTAGTTTTTAAGTTTTTTACATGTTTAAACATTATTAGTCGAGGCCTACCATTTCATTAAGTTTTAAAGCTTCAAGAGCTTAAAGTACAATAATTATGCATAGCAATGTTTCCACAAGCAAAAAGTTTCATTTTTGTGACTTGTTTAAAGCATCAAGTGTCCACAATAAGAAAACAAGTTGAAAACACTATGACTTTTTGGGGAGTTTTTTTTTAAAAAGCATTCCGCTTTCGAAGCAGTTTTTACTAGAATCTCACGTGTGTCAGTTTGTGGCGCTAGTGTGTGAACTGTTCAGGTCTGATGTTCATGTAGGAGTAAATAAATAATGCAAACCCAAGATCAAAACATTGTTTGACAAATGTGAAGTGTTAATCTACCTGCAAGACAGTTATTCACTGCTGGACAAAACACACATCACAACAAATACTGACACAGAATGAAACCAACTCATCACTTGTTACAGGGTCATAGTTTTCCAGGGTCAAATTTATTTTCTTAACAGTAACCCTTAGTGTCTTTGGCTAGAAAACCTCCAACATCCTCAAAAGTACTGCACTCTGTACTCATTACAGAAATGTTTAGAAAATAGAGAGAATGATTCGCTAGTTGTTCCAATGACAAACAATTGTTATTCGGGCCTAAAATCCTAAATCATACAAAGTCAGACAAATTCTTGAAAGAGATTTTGGAGAATTTGGGTCTTAAACCATCTAATTCACTTGTGGGGGTCACAGTTTTTTGGGGTTCAAGTTTATTTCTTAACCTGCAAACGGACTGTACGATCATCCAAGTCTTGTTGTACAATCAAACAAATAATAGAAAATAATATGTGGTGTTAATTTGGCAGCAAGATAAACATCCAGTTGGATAGTAGACTATAAATTTGATACAAGATAAAACCAATTCCCTTTTTGGGGTGAGTTAATTGAAGGTAAAATTTATTTCCTCACTTTGCACAAGACCTATCCACAGACCATTACAACCCAGTTACTGTTGATATACTCTCCTGCATACCAGGCCCAAGAGGTATTGATACGGTGTGCTGCCCAAGGTAGCGAGGTTGGGGTAAAAAGACAGATCATCATTATAGTAAATGGTATTCATTAATTAAGGAAGCTTTCATCTTCTTAACAGACTATCCTATTGGTTAGTGTGATGTCAGCCACGCCCACTTCACTCAAACTTTCTTCAACCAATTGCAAGCAGCCCCATAGGAATTGCATTGAGCTAGTTTTTGTATGAGGATTTATGTAACTATAAGTTTAATAACTGAACTGGACTAAAACTTGTTTTGCAAGTAATATCTGGTGTTAATTTGCCTTACAGACAACAATAATTCACAGTTGGACAAAACACACATCACACAAAAATAACCTGTAAGAATAAAACCAAATACACATTTTTTGACGGTATGTCTAAATTAGTAAATGACAACTCTGCACAAAAAATTAATCAAGTTTTTAGGTCCAATATGCAATCAAATGAATTATAAAATCCCAACAAGAAAACTCTCGTTTGACAAGTAATATGAGTTACTTTGCCTTCAAGAAAATCATTCACCACTGGACAAAACACACATCACAAAAAATACAGAATAAAACCAGTTGTTGGGGTCATAGATCTTCGGGGGGTCAAATTTATTTCCTCACTTGCAAAATGACTGTAGATTACAATGCTTTAAGGTCATGACTTCACAGAAAACTTATTTCTAAACACTTTACAAGGACCATTCTATGCTTAACTGCATGGAGACCTGAATAAGTTTGCATCTTTGATGACTGCTTGCATAAAATTTTGCATTGAGCGACAAGGCCAAAATCTTTCTGCTAAGTCTTACATGCTGACTCACCCGAACAACTTACTTAATGTTGAAGTTGTGACACGCTATTCCTGGTCTATGCGCTTGCATGCTTCAACAAATCATTCCAATCATAATGTACTTTCTGTGTGTAATTTCTACATGCTCATGTGCACAATTAATTATGCATCGCTTGCAAATGCAGAGTGCAATTAAATTTGACGAGCAAAATTGAAATTTGCACAAGCCAAAACAGCGTGTATTTTTGTGCAAGCGGCTAATGAATGTCAATGAACATGGCTGCAACGTAAACTAGATGCGCTCTTGAATATTGAGTGTGCATGGAGTCAGCACAGAAAAATTTACCAGAGACGTAAATTTTCATTTTTTTTTCTAAAATAATGTCGCCCAAGAACAAAATGAACCCAGCAGACTTGAAATTCCGGGCATAAGGAATGAACGAAGTTTCAGCTTCCTCCATCAGGTATAAATATCAAAATATTGGCAGCGGGACCTTTATAAAATTAGACCCAGTAACTGGGGCGCTGTACTCCTTTTAAAAATTTTGTGACATTGTTGGTTGTACAAGCGCCCCAGAAAAGTATGTGCAAGTTCGCTTTAAAAGTTCTTATGGAAACAGTCATTGAGTATCATGTGACTATCAGTAGTAAAATGGCGATTGTAACGGCTGCATTTTTAGTGGTTTTAGTGGGCTAAAAAATCATCGGTTTGGAGGACAGAAAGTGATAGTGAGTACAATTAAATGCATTTTACTTCATCTTTGATATCTTGAGAAGCCAGCAGGCGATTTTCCAGCAATTCTGTTGAGTCTTTATTGTAATTTTGGCCACTTTTTTAGATGTGTTTTATACCCGCTTCACCATAAGAGCTTTTAAAGCGAACTTACACATACTCTTCTGGGGCGCTAGTGAGACCGCCAATTTCAAAACCTTTTTAAAAGGAGTACAGCGCTTCAATTACTGGGTCTATATAAAATATACCCTTGACTCCGTCGCGTTGCATGCAACGGAGCAGTCCAACCTGGGCTACAGGATATATTTATGAACAGATTAACAGACTTCCAGCTTCCAAAATCAGGTAAAAATATGGAAAAACAACTCTTGTAATTTTGTTCGCTATTGTACTGAAGCTTTATACCCACTCGTCAGTGTAGAGCAATGGAGACTGGTGTTTTGCGCAAGGGTCAAGTTTTTTTGTCATAATTTAGGCAATTTTTGGGAACATGGTATCACAACGTCTTAGCCAATCGCCTTCATCACTCCATATACCCCTAATGCTTCCCTGGGGCACTTATTTTTCTATGCATTGCAGGCAAGAGTTATGAAATAAAAAAAAAAAGTTAGGGTCGGATTTGACATTTTTACCACACCACCCATTTTACCCATAAGTTTACTTGTATTGTAAATTGTAAATAGTTACTTTCATATTGAATAAAAATAGGGGAACAGACACATTCTGAAAAGAGGCGGGTAAGTCGCCATATTCGAATTATTTTCTCAGCGGGCAAAATATTAAAATCACCATTTATTGGTACTTTTACAAGCTGTACAAGGATATCAGTTGAAACTTATGAACAAGAAACACCTTAAAATAAATTATTATACATTGCAATTAAGGGATATTTGTGGAAAATGAAGAAAAAATGGAAATTTACCTTGACTATTTTTTGTCACATGTTCGGCCTCGTTGCTGAAAATCCAATGTGCGCGCGCAGGTTTAAAAAGACGGACGGGCGGGCTAGTCCGGTTTGACGCCCTCTTGTGATTGCTTGTCAGCTTTGGCGCCCTCTTGTGATGGACATTAAAAACGAATGTCAATCTTTTTTATTGAATTATTTGGAAAACTTTTCAAACAAATAAATGATAGATAAAAGTTATAAATAAATACACATTCCCCCCCCCCAATTCTTATCAAGAAAAGAAACTGGTTGTGTTTGTTTAAAGTGAAAAAGTTTGCCAAGTTTCAAAACATTTGGACAAAAAAATACAGAAATTATGGGGAACACTCGATTTTTTACCAAAATTGGGCAAAAAGTTAAAAAACACCCGAGTGACGATTTTTTAAATACTGTTTGATGTCATTATGTAGAACCTAGTAAATATAATATTTGTTGCAAGTTTCATGAAAATCAATCGTAAACTTTGGAAAATTCAGAGGGGGGGGGGAGCACTATTAATCAAATTTAATTTATTTTGAGCCTGTTAATTATAATACCAAGATAAGTTTAGCAATATCATGAATAATTTCTTTGAACAATTTTTTTTCCCGTTATCAGCCCAGCCCCTGGTCCTGCTAGGCTGTTGCTATAGCACAATACGCACTTGCGCCCCAGGGCCATATTTCATAGAACTGCCTGAGCAGCAAATGTTGCTCAAAGATTTTCAACTAAGCAAAAATGGTTACAAATGATGGCATAGTGTTTGGGATGGAAACCTTTCAGTAGTAAGCAAAATTGTTCTGTATTTGGCTTAATTTTGTGCCTATGCAGCAGCTATGTGAAATTGGGCCCAAGCCAACTAATAACAATGTTAAAACACATAAAGATCAGGGAGTGGGGAGGGGGGAGGGGAGAACCTAAAAACTGTGAGGCAATAAACGAAACAGAAGACACAATTTTTTGGTAACCATTTTATAAGAAATTTATAAATGGCATTGGCAATTCTTTGTATAGAACAATATTAGTAAAAATTCTGCTTGCTGTTAAAACCACTGGCTTTAATAAATACAACTTTGATCTAATTAGACATCAAATCAATAAATAATATCTTGGTTTCGGATGATTGGACAGGATCTATACAATACTTCATGTGGACAATTTTTTTTTTTTTACAGTCACAAATAAATAAATGTCATTTTCTTTTTTACAAAACTGCTTTGACCTCTCTATCTTGGTACCAATGCATGTCGACATTTCATAATTCCAAAATTTTTGATATGAAAACTTAAGGCGAGGTCTCACAAAAAAGGTATTTTGTCAAAAAAGTTTACATTTTGCGGGATAGAACATTAATAAATACGTAACCAGAGTTACAATAATCTCAGAAAGTTAAAATATAAACAACTAAAATTGAAAAAATACTGCCGACCTAAAGACCACTTCTTACGTGCTTTAAACACAGTGTTCCAACTTCCCCCAATACACATTAATACAAAATTCTCTGAGAATTTCTCTCACAAATATTTGCTGATCTATACAAAGTCCTTTTTAAAGTATACTCTTTCGGTTACAATCTCTACTAAAATTATTTCCACAACTTCACCCACACTTTTTCTTAGTCTTCCTTCCAACATGGGCGCAGAAATAACACTTAATGTTAAAAACATGCAGAAAATATAATTATATTTGTTAAAAGCTACATTTGAAAACGATGGTGTGAAAATAGACTGTGTTGTAGTGGAAGCTACTCTTACAGTACACAATGCGGACTTCTTATTTTGACGATAAAGTTAGTTTTGTTCAGTAATTCAAGTGAAATTGAAGGTGCTAAGTTTTGCTGGCAAGAAACTTCCCTAACATTCTTACCAAGTATCAGAGAAATTATGTCAATTATGCCAGATTGTTTTCGAAAGGTGACTTTTGACAACTTTTGATTGAAAATTGTTATCTTTTTAAAGACGAGTCATAAAGTTTGACAAGATCAGAGTTTACGTAATGAAATCAATACTTGACAGGATTAGTATGGTTTATGTGCAATATTTAATCATCATTTGTGCAAAAATAATGAAAGACTAGAATGAGAAATGCTTGCAGTCTTACGGGAAAAATGAAATTGCTTTACAGTCTCATTTTGCATAAAAGTGAAATTTCTCCCAATGGAAGCAATAGACCCTTCCCATGAACTATTACACATCACGAGTGCACACTAACTTTTTGTACGGGGCTGATGGTGGCATGACGAATACGTGTTTGTGCGTCTGCCCAGTGCACAACTCTATGGCGATCTGTACGCAAGCGTGATTGTAATTTGCATATTTCCTGGAAGGGGACAATTAATTCTGATATAAATAGACACAGTCCAAGCTGCATGATGAATATGCTAATGAGGTCATAACCTGACATTTGTGGTCACCTTGATTAGTCCTTCAATGGACGACTCTATGACAGTCATGTTTCAGTGATCGTAACATTATAATCTAGTGTCAACAGACCACAGAGATTGCTGGGTTTCAATTGTGGTCCATGTCTGCTATGCAAAGACCCCCTACATCAGCTGTGGATATAAAGTAACTATACCATGTGACATGCCTGTATGGCAATGCGGCGAAGTGTGACGTCAGATGTTCAGGCTAGGTCAAGCAAAGCGCAGCATTCTCTGGGCTCTATTTACACAGCTTTACAAATGGAGGAGAGTGATTTATTTGTGGTTTGAGGAAAAATGTTTGGTTTGAGGAAAGTACAAGCTAAAACAGATGAACCAAGGGAGTGAAACTCAGTGCAGTTGGATTTTAAGATTAATGAAAGGCTATGTACACTTATATCAGAACTGATTGTCATCACAGTGGAATTGGAGTTCCCTTTAAACGAAATACCTCAAGTACAAATTGTCCGTCCCAAGAAAAAATTTCACAAAGTTTCTCCTTTTAAGTTTTTGATAAAAAGAAGTAACGTTTTACATTGTTGCATAGATGGTGAATACTCACTGACCAGCAATTCTTATTTTGTCTTTTAATTTTTTTTTAAGTATCTAAAAAGGAATTTGTGATTTTTTTTTTTTAATCCGTACAACAATCCTAATTGAAGGTTATTGCAGAAAACTTAAGGAACACTCCGTACTGTACAAATAAATAGAACGTAAATATATCAGTAAATTGTACAGCTGTCCAAGCTCAGCCACTTTTTTTAAAGAATAAATCAAAATAAATTCTTTCTAACCCTCCTAAATCCTCTAAAATCCAGGAAGTTGTCTGATTGCGAAGGATTGAGGACTGTAGGCCCAAATAACACTTGCTTATCACTGGGTCAGGCATACCAATCTTATCCAAGTCCAAACATGTTGGTGTTGACTGACCATAGAGTGGAGGATAGTGGAGGATTGAGGTTGCCTGTATTGGCTAGTGGGCCTTGGGAATGGGGATTTTAATGGTCTATCAGTAAACACTGCACAAAGCTTTTACTGTGTTTTAGTCATGTCTGTTGTGGGGTAAAACGGACGGCTCCAAACTGCAAGTCAGTAAAGGAATCGTGTATAAATACCAAGTGATTATATTATAAATATTGACTTTCCTTCATGATTCATAATAGAGAGGTTTGAGTGACCCCGAGAAAAGTTGATTTCGCAGCCATGTTGGGTCCAGCCATGTACAAACTCAATGGCTGACGCATCGTCCGCTGAATGATTTCGCAGCATTAGAAAAAGGTCTCGGGTGACGTCACGTGAAACCTCTCTGTTCAGCACCCCAATGATGTATAACCAACTTGTCATTATTTCTACTTTGCATTTCAACCAAAGCTTATCCTCTTTGTGGAAGGTGCTTTCTGTTTCTTAATTAAAATACCCCACACAGACCACTCATGCCCAGGGGTGACAAAAAAGTTCACCCACTGCAAGTCTTTGAAGGAAGCGATGCAGTTAGATTTCCCACAGTATTGATGTTTTGAATTTTCACACGATTCCTTGCTACTCTACTTGGTTGTTAATAGAGTTTTGAATGACATCTACAGTTAAAACATTGTTGTTGTAACTTAGGTAAGAGAGCAACCTCCACAGCCACTGTGGTTGGCTCTCAGGTAGATCACACTGAACCCTACCATACTGAGTCCGGCCTACAGCCAAATTCAGTCATATTGTATTTCTTTACTTAACGGTCTGAGACAGCATTGGCAATGTGGGAAAACTGTTTCTTCTGTTATGTTTACCCTGTTTGCCTGGAAAGGTCCGTTAACAGCTGTTTATCTGTTTTCCCCAATTCACATTATGAATGGTTTTGCCATCTTGGTGATTGCTTGGAAGTGATTGCCTAGTGTCACACATAGAGCAAGTTCAAGTGCGCACATTTGGTTGAGCCATGGTTGACCAATGACTAGCACCCAAATGACTCATTTGGTAGTCTACCAGCATGGTGACTTCAATGGCGGCAATCTTTACGCTTATTGATTTGTTGAATGAAATGGGAAGAAACCATGGTCCTGAGGCTGGTTCAAAATGGTCGACCACAGCAGTCAACCAATGATCGACCAGCCTGGTTTCGGGTCAAAATGGTAAATCTTTAGGTAACCATAAGTGCGCTCTTGAACTTGCTCATAGTGTGTGGCGAGGTTTGTAGTAGCACCAGGGGAAAAAAACCCTAATGCTTGGTGTTGGCTCAGTGCAGAACCTTTGTTGAAACAGCGTTTGCAACTCAGTACATAACATCGATTCTGCAACGAACCTACATCAATTACATGCAATCAATTTCAAGTGTTACAGTTCCCATCATCAGTACCATTGCTGTACCATACCTTTTATACAGCAGTCCAAACTACACAAAGCTTTTTGGGAGCCACTCTGCGCTATATTTAGCAGTTTTTTAGCCCCATTGTTTTTATTTTCAAAGAGACATTTTGATATCGTCTCTGCACGCACAGCATGCAGACAAGAATGGCATGGGAAGAAATACACAGAGCAAATTCATCTCCATTGTATCAACACAAATCATACATCCGTGGGACACCACAAAATATTTTCAAATCTGACCAAATTTACAGCTGACATAAGTCCCTGCTAAGTATTTTCATATGTATTTTTTTTTTTTAAAGAAATTCCTTCAATATATTAAGGCGGGATTATTATCTTACTTTTACATTTTTCTGGTGGATAGAAATTGGCAGGTACATTTTGAAATTCAAACTTGCAATTTTCAGGATTTTTTCACTTTTCAACAGGAAAATATCTAAATTGCTTTTCTTTATTTTTGTCCAGTAAACCTCACTAAGTTTTGCAGATTTATATCTCTTCAAACCATGATTAGCAAACCCTGATCCTTGCCGGAAATCTTGGCAAATTATTCTGGTTTAGGTTTTCTTTTCTCGATGTTCTCATTGTATTTCTCATACTCCGAGAACTTTTCTGAGTGAGACAATCTTTGTTCAAGTCATGAATTGTAAGACAGTGATGGCAGATCTCATTGCTCAACACAGAGTCGTGAAGCTTGTTTGACTGCCAAGGATGTGAATGAGTCATGAATTGTAAGACAGTAATGGCAGATCTCATAGCTCAACACCGAGTTGTGAAGCTTGTTTGACTGCCAAGGATGTGAATGAGAACTAAAATATCCTACTGTGGTGTCCCCTACCTCTTGTACTATGTAATTATCTCTCAGGTACTTCCAGACCCTATGAAGAAATAAAAACACAAATCCTAGCTGTGCGAGTTTCATTTGAAACGTGGCTTTCTGCCTAACAGCAAGTCCAAGGTATATGTCTGACACCAATCATTTTTCTAAGGGAGGAACGCAAGCGAGCAGTAACTTGGGGTTGAACCTTGTGTTAATACTAACCCCAGAGTTATCCGAGGTACAGCATGGTTACACAAGGTTTGTTCTCTCGAGTTACTGCTTCTTTAATGTTGCATTCCTCTATACTGTTTTCTATTAATGGAATCTGATTCTAAAGCCATTCTGAGGAATCTCACAAACCTTGACTCTAGATCTGGCTTAGGCTATTTCAGCCAGTTCAAACTGATGCGTCATCAGGGACACTGTTCTAAAACGGCTTAAGAGGGCATAAGCCACAGCCAGTACAGGGAGCTGTGGTTTGTCAATGGCTCTAGATGTCAATTTCAGCTTTGATTGAACTCTTTACTCCAGTACATCATAGCATAGTTCAGACCAGCAACTAGATATGTCAATGTGGTGGTATCGGATCCATGGATCCTCTGTCTATGTTTGGCTGTTCAAGCCTGATACTTTGATCTTGTCAGGGCAAGGCACTTTTTTCCTTAGTGAAGGGCGCCTCTATGAGGGAAATTTTAATTTCTACTGGAACATTTCACAGGGCACCAAGGCAATGACTTGGGGCATGGGTTGTTGCCTCCACTGCCTCTGTGCCTAGTAGTTTCTCATATCCTTAGGTATGTCACAGGCAATGATGATCCTCACTTCATCCTGACCACCATTTATACTAAATGTGACAGAAAATGCCTGGGGTGGACAGGGCTTTCGTCCTCATTTTAACCATAGTAATTTCTGCAGGTGCTCTTTAGCCAGAAAGAGGGCAGCAGAATGATCACCCCGGCAATCTGGTGAAGTGACTTAAAGTGCTCGACTCACAATATCCAGCTGCCATGACAATTGATGGAACAGAGTATAGAATTCTATCAAGCTAGGCAAACTGTCTGGTGTCAGATATATACACGTTTTAGTCACCTACATTACAGACCTGCTCTATCGATGAGCCCAATCCCCTACAGTTTCTAATGCACGTTATCAAAGGGATCTTTCTCATCCCCGGTATCCGGCAGGGAAGATGCATCCGATGGTGCAACCCGATAGCGTCTCCGTCTGAGAAAATGAAGAAAAGAGTCGGAAAGTGTTATAAGAATATTTGCTATTACATTAACAGTGATTTGGGGGCAGAGTTCACCCCATATATATTCTAGCAAAGTTTTGGCTTAAAGACAAATACTGACCACTTAAAATGCAACAAGTTGATCAGATTATAAACTAAAATATAACTATCCATGATGGAATATGTCTTAGACATCAGGGAGTGATTACCTCCAGTGATTTGCAGAGCAAAATATTAAGACTTGACAGGTTTTGTGCATGTAATCAAATGGGGATGATTGAGTAGCAACTGATGCAATTTGTGAAGCATTTTGCTATGCTAAGAGAAAACGTTCAATGGACATCATTTTCAGGCGCCCAAGCTTTGAATAAATTTTTGTTGGTGAAAGACTCAGAACTGCCTAATTTCTAAAAAAACTAGAAAACCATGTAGAACGCTGAGGTATGTGTTATATTTAAAGTAGTTTGCAGTGCTAACTTAAAAACAATCAGTTTTCGCTCTTTTAACTCAGTGTTGGCATGAAAACACAAAACACTCAAATATGATATATCTTTTTTTTTTTCATCTGAACTGTGTCGATTAAATAACAATGATAATAATATCAGTCATTTTCAAGTGCCTTTGCCAAAAGGATTCCAAGCACCGTTTACTGTCACTCACAAGTCAGAACAACAACTGTCGCAAGCTGATCACTTAAAGAGCAAAGCAATCTAATTATTGACGATTTTGAGGACGAGATATTTCTTTAGATTCTTCTTGATTTGCTCTAAAGGTGTCAAGCACCTCACAGGGCTCGCAACTTACAGCTGAACAATATTATACCTCACGGTTCAGATCTTAAATAAAGGAAAAAATGATGTTCAATTGTTGACTTTGAGTCTGAAAAATATCATTTTTTAATTCTGTTTAGAATGCAAGTATAATTACCTAAAAGACAAATGAGATCTAAATCTTTTCTTAATGCTTGTTCAAATCAAAACAGTTTACATATAAAACTGTGTGGAAAGTTTATTCTCATTTTGGTTCTGGTCCTGTAAAAAGAAATTTGGTCCTGTACAAGTTTGGAGCTACAAGCCCTGTGGTCTTTTAGATTCCCCCCTCCCCCCACCACCCCCACCAAATTCTAGCCCTGAGGGAGTAGCTTGTTCCAGAGCTTTGTAATGGATTTGCAATTCATCAGTTGTAAATGTTTAGTTTTTAAACCTTTTGTGCATTCTTAGTGTTTGATTGTGTTCAGAACCTCTTACACCATTCCTTGTATGATTATGGTGCTTTGGTAATGCATTGATCAGTTAGAGACCACAGTGGCCACAAGCGGCAGCAAGATTTGTGACAGGAGGGGTAAAGACAACATAATGTCCCGAATTGACATTTTTCAAAGTTAACATCTATAGAGTCTACAGTGCTTATCACACATCGGTGTAAGGCAAATTGAAATTTATATTCATTCCCCCGATGCAAATATTAACATCTATCTAATTGTTTGCGGTACCTGCCACTAATAATACTGGATTCGATATGGCCCCTTGTCACTGGGCTTGCTCGGTGGTCTAGTGGTTAAGACAGCTGCTGTAGTCATGCGGGAGTCGTGGGTTCGAATCCCACCTGAGTTGCCTGTGGATTTTTTTCCACAGGACTCGAAAGCACTAAGTATATAGTGCTTATCACACATCGGTGAAAGGCAAATTGAAATTTATATCTATAGAGTCTACTTTGAAAAAAACAACACAACTGATTTCTGTTCTTAATAATTGTTTTCTGACATTTTCCGTGAAAATCCTGTGTCACAAAATCAGCAAGATTAGGAGTGTCTAGGCTGTTTGTGGCCGCTTTGGGCATTTTGGTTCAAGCTGCTTGTGGCCACTGTGGTCTCTTAAGGGTTAATATATTTACATAATGCAATAATCATACAAGGATTATACGGTGGTAATTATACAGAAATGAATGGTCTCCAACTGGTTATAATAATTATAAAAACTGCCAAGGTTCTTGACAATTTGACTCACCTCCCAGCAAAGACTGCTTTCTCAGGTGGCTTCATCGGTGGTTTAGGCTGTATGTTTCCATGGGAACTGCCAGTACCGGAAGACGATTGGCTATCCTCAATGACGACCCTGCTGACGACCTTGTACACCGATTGAATGGGCTGATCATTCAGTGCATCATGGGGTACATCACGGGGTGTATCACGAGGTGTGTCACATAGATTAACATCTGGCGCTGCATCATTTGGTAGAGATACTGATGTCGTTGTGACAGCACCATCTGTCTCACAGGGAGAGATGTGTAAATGTTTCCTCTGCCTGTCTCTGTGACGAGAAGCGCGATCAACCGGGTGGTTTCGGGCTTTGTCAGGGTGACCCTGCGTAGCCGAGACATTCCTGAGATCATGTGGATTTGCATCATTAACATTGATCTCAAGACTTTTTGGGCCCCTTGGCGAGGAAACCGTCTCTGCATTCCTGAGAGGAGCACTGTGGGAGCTGCTCGGTGCTGCAGTTGCTCCTAGACGTTCCTGAGTTGAAGGCATGTTGTCCTCCTTTGAGGGACTCGTTGGGCTCATATTCCTTGGTGAGGTAGGCGGGAATCCTGGTTTTGAGCTCACGCCTGGAGCTCTATGGCCTCGCGTACATGCCAACTTTTCGCGGCGGCGACGTTGCCTTGGAGTCAGTGCTTCCCAGGCCAGCCTTGATTGGGAAAAGGAACTTTCACTTGGTGGTGCATCTTCGAACCGGCCGTGAGATGCAACAGAGTCTGTAAAACTTTCCTCATCAATGGATGAAATGTGTTCACCCGAGGAGCTAGATTTCATTCGTCGACGTTTTCTCTTTTCAGCGTCAGAATGTACGAAGCTCATGAGGTGGGCCTCTTCAGATTTGAGAGCCTTTATACGATCACTTCCCTTGTGAAGTCCAGATGAGCTACCTCGTCTTTGAGGATAGGCAAAGACATCCAACTCGTCATCATCTACAGTATCATCCTTTAGTTGTGCCTGACTGGCCTGCTTCCGTGCAAAAGCCGCTCGGAGGGCCATAAAATCAGGATCTGTCTTGTGGCGAAGGCGGCGCAAAGCGATTGGAGAGAGGCCTGCCTTGGGGCTTGTTGGAGAACCCCTATCTTTGTCTTTAGATACCTTTTCTGGAGACAACATACTAACATTCTGTTCCTTTTTTAGTTTTGAGGTTCTTGACCTGCTACCATCTGGCTGGGAAGAGTCCTTCAAATGTTCAGTTTTCTGAGCACTTTCATTTAGTCCTTTTGTTCTCCTTGCAATCTGCTCATCCGAAAAGCTCTTGACAATTTTCTGCTGATTTTGTTTAGAGTGTGCCAAGAGTCCTTCTTTTAGTCTTGCAAGTGTAGTTTCTGTCACAGCATCTGTGGCTCTCTTGGCATCCTCTCCTCTGGCTGTGTCACTTTTCTGCTGCTCCTCATCCTCTGAGAACAGCAACGGTGTCCTTGGGGAATCCCCTGTTGACGACACTGGAGAGGGAGTCAGTGGCGAGGGAGTAGCATATTGGTCTGGACTTCGGTCTTCAGTAATGTCACCGTTAATGGAAGGCTCAAATACTCTAACTTCTGGCAAGACATTAGAAATAGACCCTGTCTGCTGTTTCTCTTCATTTTCTTTAACTTCCACCTGCTTAGCCTTGGGATTCTCCTCAAGACCCAAGCCAGCTTCTTTCCTAGTGTTTTGCATTGTCTTGGGTGTCGAGGTGGACAGTGACATTTGGCCTTTGTCTCCACGGACACTGCCCGTTGGGGTAGCTGGTCCAGCCTGACTGTCCTTTAGAGTTGATGTGCAGGATCCGTTGCTGTTCCAATCAGAATTGGAACTTGTCACAGACACCTTCCTCACATCTGTCAGTATTTTATGCTCGGGTGTGCCAACCTGTTGGGTAACTGCAGCAACTGTTGATGGCACTTCCTTAGCTTTGGGATCTTGTTCTGATACAGCTTCCTCATCTTTACTTTTTATGGAATGCTGCAACCCTGTTGTTGATTTTGAGTTTTCAGTCTCCATCAAAGGGGCACCTTCTTTTTCTTGGTTTTCTGTTTTGTCTGGGATGATGTTCCCTGCTAATTTTTTCTTGATTATCGGTTTCTTGGTAAACACCATAAGACTTGATGGCCTCATCATGGCTCTTGCAGACTTTGAGTCTTTGCTGGTATTTGATCCCTTCTTAACGGGTTCACTCTGCTTAGTAGGAAGCTCAGGTTTATTAACCTTCACCTGGTCTTCCTTCCTGACAGATGTACTTATGTCGAAGAAGAAGCTTGGCTCCTGTTGCTGCGTGGCACAGTCAGAGTGATCAGCATTTACACCATCCTCCTGAGACAGACTCTGCATGATTGCGAAGGTGCAAGAAGGTTCCACACTGAGTATTTTAATCTCAGCCTCCCCACAGGAATCCTTGCTTGACGGTGGAGGTGATTTGACTGTTACTTTAAACTCCTGGGTTTGTCTGAGCTGTATAGATTGGACATTCTCTGATTTGAAGCTGGTATCGTCTATTGTATCAGATGTCGGATTTGATGCTATACGGTGTCTTTTGAAGTTTGGAGAATGTTGTTGGATGCCATCAACACTGGTTCCTGGTGTCCTGTTTGGGGATTTGTCTTGTCTCAAGCGGTGGCCAAGCTTATTCTGCAGTAATATCTTTGGCACCTCAGGAAGCTTGCGGGCCTTGCCCAAGGAGCCTTTCCTCTGAATTGGACTCCCTGATGGCTGCCCATTGGTTGGACTTTCCTGTTTGATAACTGGTGAAGTCATTGCATCCTCTTTTGCAGTCTTCTCCTTCTTTGTTGGAATACTTGGCAGCTGGCGAGCTCGAACAGGCCCTCGGCCTTTTCGCTCGCTTCTCCCAGAGCCTCCAGACACCGTTTCACTCTCATCTGTTCTTGGAGTAACAGACCTTGCATTTTCAACTCTCTTATGGCCTGATCGGTGCTTTCGTTTATGCTCTTCTTTGTGCTCCTCAACAGGAATCTCTTTTGGACTGGATTCTTCATTTGGCACAGTTTCTAATTCCAGGGGTGGGACTTCAGAGTTAGCAGTAGGCCCATTCAGTAGTTTAGACGACTGGGGCACTTGCTTGGTCTGTTTCTCTGCTGTCTCATCAACGTCTTGCATCCCCATTAGAATGTTTTCCATTTCCTCCCTGTCCATTGCTGGTGTTCTGGCAGGTAACTCCTCAGAGGAATGTTCAATTGAAGACGTGGTCCTTTCATGGCCTCTGATGGCCTCTGTCTTCCTCTCATCTCCACTGACTACCTCATCTCTGATAGGTTTCGCTGCCTTATTTTCTTCCTCTAAGGAAAAAGGAGTTAGCGGACCTGTATCTGGATTGTCACTTTCGAGTCTAAGTCTCTGCTGGATAATTTGTCTCCCTCTGTCATTGGGAAGGTCCTTCCAAGACAGATGAGAGCCCAGTACATCATCTGTTCTTTGGTTGGCCGTATCTTCAGTCTGCTTGGGAGAAGCATTTGGGTCTTCCTTGTCGGCAAGTTTTGCTAGGCGAAGCTCTTCTTGTAAACTGCTCTCATTTCGCCCAACATGTTTGCTAGTCATATTCATGGATTGGATATTAGGTTTGATCTCCTGCTCCGGGGGAGGTTCTGGCTCATCCCATGAGAATGCTCCAAGAAGCTCCTCCATAGCAGCACGATCAGGAGTCCTATCCAGTATTTGATTAGCATTCTTATTCAACAACTCATCAATTTTCTCCGGCGATTCTCCGTTGGAACTGCTTTTATAGACAGGCACAGTGATTTTCTGATTGCTGAAGGGATTACTGTTGACTTGCTCTGTCGGTTTCTTGACCTCGTCCAAATGAACTTCTAGGACTATTTCATCAAGGTCTGTTTTCTTTTGGATTGCGCTATTTTCCTTTGGATCATTCTGATTGTTTTGAATGGTAACAGGTTTAGATGGTGTTGCCTCATTTATAAAAAGTTCCTTTTGAGGGGTCAATCTTTCCTGTTTTGCAGCCTCTGGAGTTTTCTGAATGTTCCCATTTTCAAGGGGCTTGGTTGTCTTTAAGGCGGGCTGTCCTGTCTCAACGACCTTTACAGGCTGGGCAATCAACTGTTTGGTCTGAAGAGGAGCTGGAGTAGGTTTAGCAAGAATGACACCAGGCACTTTGACCTTGTTGAGTCCTGTGAAGGCGAGTTTCCTTACTGGCTCAGCATTTTTGTTCCTTTCTTTGATGGAATCCATGACAAATCCCTGAGGTGCTTGTTTGAGGGGCTTCTTAGTTTCGACAACGAGTACTTTCTTCTCTGGTGTTTTCTTTGCTTCTGTTCCTTCTTTAGTTGGTTTTTCTGTTTCCTCTTTCTTATGGCAAGTATCAGCTTTTTTGTTTAAAACATTGACAGGTTTAGGCTTTTCAACCAGGTTTCTGTCATGACTTTGAGCACCAATAATTACATTGACTGGTTTTGGGAGATCCTGAGGGGCTGCAGGTCCTTTAGAAACCACTTGTTTTTTGGGTGTAGCACCTTCTTTAGGTTTAACAAGTTCAGATTGCTTATTTTGAGGCTTTACAAGTTCTGGTTTGATGTTCACTTCAGCATCCTCACTGCTCACCTTTATGAGAGGAGTATTTCCCAGTCTAGGGTGGACTTCTTGTTTGACTGCTGGTGCAGCTGGTTCTGGTTCCTTCACAGCAAGGTTATGACTTGGTCTTGGAATTTTGGTAACATTTTCCGGTTTCTTGGATGGTTTGTCCCTATCTACCTCATCAAGGGAACCATCTTGCTGTAAAGCATCACCAGAATCTGTCTCTGGAACACTTCTGTCTTTATCCATCTCTTGTAGCCTTGTTATAGCAGCTGGACGAAGTTCATTAGCACTTTTGGGGCGGTTTAAGCCGTCTTGCTTTTGCATAGTACCAACTAGCGGTGGGGTGTTCGTCCTCCATTGAGGAGGCTTAGACTCCTTGATACAAGGGATAGTCTTGACAGTCAGTTTGCCCTCTGCACCACACTGTGCTTCAGGCGGCAATTGCACTTGTTGCCCCGTCTCTGCAAATGAACGGGCTGGTAAAAGCTTGCTACTGAGCCCACCAACTAGGTTCTCCTCTAGGAGTGAAGGGTCTCGCTCACTGACTCCAAATCCCTCCCTGAAGGTGCTGACTTCGCCTTCCATGATGGCATGGCTGTCATGGGGCCGAAGTCGCTTGGGCTTCTGACGTCGGTGCAGCATCCTCCGTCTTTTACTCAAAGTCCGTTTACTCTTCTTTGGAGAGTCTTTCTTCTCATTTTCCTTGTTGTCGAGAAGGATCTCCCCTTCTTGGGCCTCTTGGCCATCAACACCTTCTCTAGATCCACCTTCCTGATCAGGTGTATCTCCTTCTCTTTCAGATCCAACATTGTCATTCTCATCAGCGTTCTCATTGGCTTCTCCATCCTCATCTTCTTCATCATCTTCTTCATCTTCCTCATCAATCTCCTTCTCAGCATCTCTCTTCTCCTGGCTCTCATCAACTTTCTCTTTGGCGTCAATGACGTCAACGCCCTGTACTTCCACTTTAGCATCTTTAATGTTGTCATGGAAACTAATGTTTTCTTCTAGCACTATGTCTGTGTTTGCCGGTGGGATTTCAGGACTGCAAATACAAGAATAAAAAACAAAGCAATTCAATCAAACATGAAGATTTAAATATAGTACAAATAGTTGATCAACGTCTTTTTTGTTTTATCAAACTATTCTCCACAAATGTCAGATCACAAACCCACAATCACAGGCTATAAACAGTTAAGTCTCAGCAAGAAAAACAGCAAAAGTATAAACGCGAATCATCTCACACTACATCTTGGGAAGTTGTGTCATCAAAATACCCAAAAAGTTATAATCTATTAGAGAGACAATACTCATTTTATTTTAAAATAACCTACTAGAGAAAAGAAAAGGTCTTTTAACATTTCTAAGATTTTAGAGATTTGATGCTTCACAGATATTATTAAGGGTATTTTTACTCACATTCCTTGCTTGGGTTCCTTTCCTGGACTGAGTGAGGCCGTGGTGGTCGTCTGAGAACCATCTGCATAGATCTTCTCCCAATCATAAGGGTCTGTTTCCTTGATGTTCTTCCTACTCATGCACCGTTCTAATAAGGAGTGAAGGAACTGGGGAGGGAAAGGTTGAAATACAAACCTTTTAAAACCGATTGAGTTTTTAGTTTCTAGATACTGATCTCATGTAAATCTTGCATCAAAATATTATTGTAACACAGAAAAATGAATGTGTGTTAACTAGTGCTGGCCGATGTAATACAAAACATAACTCAGGCAGATTGTTCTCTTTGGGCTTAAATACAGGATTATTTTATCAAAACTTTATGGCTAAAGAAAGAGTACAAATCACAATCGAACAGTAGCATAGTGAAGGAAAGACGAGAGAAGAATGTACCAGGATGAAAACAATAATAATAATATATGACATGGGGTTTTGGTCACTGATATGGTCAGTGGTACATGGTCAGTGGTGGTGGTCTATTGGTAATAAAATAACACATAAATCCCAATAGTGTTCCAGACACAGTCTAGAGGCTGGTCTCATGGGGTGGACATTTGCATGATATGTGGTTGGGCACCTGTTGTCTTGTGAGACTGGGGGCAGTGTGGGGCTTGACAAGATTACAGCTCACACTATGAAAAATTCTTTGAACTTTGCTTGTCACCAATAATCTCATGAAGTAATCTTTTAACAAGCTTGAATCATCATTTGTAGTTTGTCAACAACTGAAAAACAATGTAATCTGATACACCTTTCCCCATTTTCGACCCTTTGCCAATTCCAGACCTTTGTCCTCTTGCTCTAGGAAGAGGATTACAAGACATCGAGAGGCTTCCACCATTGTTTATTCATTGTATTTTGGCTCAATGGAGGTATAAGTCAGAGTGAATCGGGGATTAAGCCTTGGTTCAGGATTTAGTACCAATCCTCGGCCTGATATAGAATACAAAAACCCCAGTGGTTTAAAGAGAATCTTTGTTCTCAAGGCTTTATCAAGTCAAGGTTTCTTTGTGCCGGCGATACTCTCAAAGAAAAATGATTCCGGCAATTCCGAGAAAATAATCCTATCAGGCTGGACAGGAAAACGCAGAAGAATTCCGGCGGCAACTTGTTAACTATTTAGGTTTGTGATCAGATAGAGAGGATGTGCAATCAGCTAGAGGCAGGGTTTGCCCTTAACCAGTAGGACCAGCTAGCTTGTTTAACTTGTCCCCCAGCCTTTTCACTTGTCCATACACATCATATGAACACTGAACTAGTCAGGCGAACCACCTGGAGAGAATGTTGAGTAGCATTTGGCCAGCAGACTAATGTTGTGAAGGGAGAATGCTGCGAGGACGTACCTTGTAATCTGGCTTGTCTTGATATTGTAAACCCTGTATATGTTCAAGAAACTGCTTCAACTCTGATGGCAAGTGTTTCAGCATTGCACGATGATCATGCTTCTCCTTCATTAAGCCGACTTGCTCCTGTGAAATCCACAAAATCAAACTTGTTGGTTAGTTTCTCATTGAGCTAACCTTATTTTCCCATTTATTTTGGGTGTTAATTTATTTACACAAACTTGTAATACAGTTAATAATTGTTTACAAGTAGAAAGGGCAATAAGAAATGTAGACTGTAATTTAATAAATCCAGGTCTGCTTGAAAGAAAAAGTGTACAAGCATAAAACACACAAACAAGTTGTGAAGGAAATGAAAAAGTCAAGATGATTTGTAATGCATTCCCTTTAACCGACCCCAAAAACAGGTTACAGGAAAAACTTGTTGCAGCTTTGCATTTTATTTTATCCATTACATGTATATATGTTTTGGTTTCACTCCACACTAATTTTACAAAACAAATTCTGAAGAGTTTTGAAAGTTAACATGCTAGCCAAAAATATCGGTCTGTTTTTTACTCTTTTTATTTGAAATTTTAACATTCGTTTTATTAATAATTTACACAGCAGAGCATTCACAAGAACATTTGCAAGCAAATATAAATATCCAATTTGTTTTAATTTAAGTCGGAAAAACAATTTGTGGCACCGGTCTGTGCCCCCCACCCCAGTTTTCAAAAATCCTGGGGAGAAACCTGAATGCTAAGTGTCTTTTTCACTGCACTGTATACTCAGTACTTTCCCAAGTTCTGTGAAAAAAAAATCCACAGGCATATTACTCAGGTGGGATTCGAACCCACCACCTTTGCCATTCTGGAGCAGATGTCTTATCAACTAGACCACCGAAATAGCCCAGTAGCTAGAGACCCTTCAAATCCTTTATTTTCGCAGTGGGTACCAAGAAGATTTTCCTAGATGTTGAATTTGCATCGAGGATAAAGAACATTCTTTGTGTTTTACCCATACACCGATGTGTATCAAACACTGTATAGTCAGTACTTCTCTGAGTTCTGTGAAAATAAGATCCACAGGACTCCGGAAAGTACTGAGTATACAAGTGCTTAACACACATCCGTGTATGGGTAAAACACAAAGAATGTTCTTTATCCCCGATGCAAATTTAACATCTATTATTTTCTAATCAATTCACAACCTCTTCCACAGCTTTACCTTGTCTTTGATCTTTCTCCACGGCAGTTGACCGATGACAAATTCTACCAGCATGTAGAAAAGTGACCACAGATCGTCATGTCTTCCCATCTCCTATTAACACATAAAGTCAAGTTTACAAAATGAGAGGATATTAATCTGCCAGGAGTTGTCTTCTACATGGAAAAGAACCCAGGGCTTGATTTTACATAGAGCCAAGATTGATCTCAAGACATCAATCTTAATTGCTAAGCAAAGTGTGATGTCACAATGCAAATCACTATGGTGATACTGACAACTCATCCCGAGATGAAACTTAGTGTTTTGTGAAATCCAGCCAAGGGGCCAATTTCACAAAACTCTTCCTAACTTAGGACACGTCCTAGGCAATGCTAAGAGATAGGACTAGTCCTAAGTTAGGACGAGTAACTTAGGACTAGTCCTATCTCTTAACATTGCCTAGGACGTGTCCTAAGTTAGGAAGAGTTTTGTGAAATCGGCCCCAGGACACATAAGGTTAAATGGCTCTTGCCTCATTCCTTTAAGATTCAAGTGATAAACTTCAACCCTTTAAAATTTGTACCACAACAATGCTCGGAGAGATGGACTGTATAACCAGTATTTCAAACACTTCATATTAGACACTATGGGCTCCTGTTCTACAGCAATTTTGTTGCTAAAAAAAACAAACAATTACATGTATGTAATATTTAAATTATCCCATCTTACTTTAAACCATGCATAAATTGTCAAAATTGTTTTTAGAATATCAGCTCAGGGCAACATGTGAGTAATTTATTCACCTACCTTATTCTTATGCGCATTGACTGAGGCATACCGAACAGTTCCACGGAAGCCTGCCACAGGTCTTGGCTGTAATGAAATTAAAAGATCACATACTGTGAACACTATGCATGAACATGAATTGGCAATGAACGGCAATGAACGGCAATGAACATGAATCGTAAATGAACATGAATCGGCAATGAACATTAATCATAAACAAACATGAATCGTAAACGAACATGAATCAGCAATAAAGCTCAATCCCAGCGATTTTATATTGGCACATAACAGAACCCGAGAGAAAAGACAAATTTTAAGACACAACTTAAATTACAGTAGGGATCTGTGTGATACTACTTTGTCCTTAGTTAACAATTGATATTAATTGGATTGTACAGTACTTGTAGCTCATTCCGAAACTAGAAAAAGCCATATTACTTCGTTATTATTACTATTAGCATATTTTCCTGAAAGCAAGGATTTTCAGAAAAGCGATCTTAATCACTATACTAGCTAATAACCCCATGGAGAGAAGACAAGGAAGGACTGAAAACCCAATCTACAAAGTTCCCCCGGCGGGATTCGAACCTGGGTCCTAGAGGTGGAAAGCAAGGAAAGATACTACGCCAACAAAGAAATTAAACAAGATAAAACATAAGCTGCAGAACCCTGTACTTTGCTAAATTTGGGAAGAGTTAAAAGGAAGGTTTAAAAAAAAAGAAGATAAATACAATTAACACCCGTTTCAGACTGGCATTCCAGAGTCGCCCCGATCCAAATGATTGAATTAAGTACATGAAAAATTTGACGTCTGAAGCAGTTAGGACTGATTAGACGCGCAAGAGTAGAAAGATCGACTGTTGCAGTCGGTCGGAACGACTCTGGAGCGTTTTGGGTTCAGATGTTGATCTACTGCAAATTTATGTTAAGTTCTAAATGTCTGAACCTGAAACCTTGAGTCGCTCCTAATTTATTTGGTTTGGCGTGACTCAGGAGCGTCAGACTGAAATGGGTGTTAAAAGATAAAAACATGATATGGATGTAATACAAAGTTTTCCATCCTACAGGGACATTCTGAAGCTAAGCTGACTGGTACACCTGTAATCAATTAGAAGACCAAGGTTTTTATGACTACATGATAGCCGTTGTTGTCATACAGCTTTTCAGATGAACACACAAACCATTAAATCATATTCTCTAGTCAGTCAACATGAGGGTTAGTAATAAACATTAATGACTGTTTGATGATAATAAAACGTATGTCTACCAACCGTTCTAACTTGGCCCTGTGAGTTGGTATACTGCCTTGCGAGTCCAAAGTCCAGCATGTAGACTTTACGGCAATTATTTGAAAGACGGCCCATGGCAAAGTTTGACTGTGTAGAAATAGAGAGAAATTTTAACATTCAGTAATTATGATAGGAAAGATACATTATTTTATAGAAAGATAATAGTTTTCATAAAACTTTAAAGTGACGTTTCAAGGAGTTGCATTATGTTTGCTTTGCCGAATAAAATCATTCTTAAAGTTGCATGGTCCAGTTTTTGCCGAAATTTTTCTTTTTGCGGGAATATTTTTCTCTTTGGCCTATGATACTGTTTCAAACTAAAAAAAACATGCAAACATGTTTGCATATGCCATGGACAGTGCACAAAATACTTGTAACATACAAAAATGTTTGTATGTGGCTAATGGACATGAATAAATGTTGGGATCCCAACAATAATTCATGTTAAGTTTTTAATAAACTACCACTATCGTTGGCAGATCTATAAAAATAGCTGCAATGGCTTCAAAATTAAAATTAAATTTTTGGGTCAAATCGGCCAGAAATCGTACCTAGCTTCTTAAACAACAATCTCAACCTGATAGGATAATTTGGCGCCAGGGGTGTCAATGAAGACATGACGCATTATAAATGTACACATTAATTGTTTTTACTTCTACAGATTATCACTTCTTCACAGTGCCTGTATTAACAATATGTTCAGTGCAATTTATTATCAACAATGAATAATGTTGCTCATATGCAATGATCTCAACTGAAGAGCTTCATAGTTTGTAGGAAATTCGGCAAATCATGTGGTTTTTCTCCCATTAGATTTGCAAAAAAAGGCCCAGTTTCATAGAGCTGCTTAAACACAAAAAGGAGCTTTGTGCTTACCAGAATGAGGTTACCAGCCAAAACGCTTATCTACATGTACCATTTGTGGCTGGTGTCCTGCTTATTTTTGCTTAGCTTTCTAAGCAATATTTGCTGCTTGAGCAGCTCAGTGAAGTTGGGCCCAGGGCTTAGTGTTTGAGTCTGAACTTACAGGTTTAACATCCCTGTGTAGGAAGCCAACATCATGTATACTCTCAATGGCTTGTATAATCTGAGCACCTAGTCTTAATGTTGTGCTTATGCTGAATGTGCCTCTAGGCTGACTGCGTCTTAGTTCAGCAAGGTTAGCTCCCTGAAGGGACATCACCACATAGTTAAACTGATCATTACGACCGCAGCCAATGAATTTGCAGACATGATCCTTGCCTGTAAAAGATGCAAACAATTTGTAAAAATACATGGATGTAGAAGTTAGAGTTATCTATATTCTCAAGTCACATCTCAGATCCCCAGGGTCAAGTCACATCTCAGATCCCCAGGGTCAAGTCACATCTCAGATCCCCAGGGTCAAGTCACGTCTCAGGTCCCAAGGGTTAAGTCTCAAGTCACGACTCAGGTCCCAAGGGTCAAGTTCATCTCAGATCCCCAGGGTCAAGTCACGCCTCAGGTCCCCAGGGTCCAGTCACATCTCAGGTCCCGAGGGTCAAGTCTCAAGTCACATCTCAGGTCCCGAGGGTCAAGTCTCAAGTCATGTCTCAGGTCCCCAGGGACAAGTCTCAAGTCATGTCTCAGGTCCCCAGGGACAAGTCTCAAGTCACATCTCAGGTCCCGAGGGACAAGTCTCAAGTCATGTCTCAGGTCCCCAGGGACAAGTCTCAAGTCACATCTCAGGTCCCGAGGGTCAAGTCTCAAGTCACATCTCAGGTCCCGAGGGACAAGTCTCAAGTCATGTCTCAGGTCCCCAGGGACAAGTCTCAAGTCATGTCTCAGGTCCCCAGGGACAAGTCTCAAGTCATGTCTCAGGTCCCCAGGGACAAGTCTCAAGTCATGTCTCAGGTCCCCAGGGACAAGTCTCAAGTCATGTCTCAGGTCCCCAGGGACAAGTCTCAAGTCATGTCTCAGGTCCCCAGGGACAAGTCTCAAGTCATGTCTCAGGTCCCCAGGGACAAGTCTCAAGTCATGTCTCAGGTCCCCAGGGACAAGTCTCAAGTCTTGTCTCAGGTCCCCAGGGACAAGTCTCAAGTCATGTCTTAAGTCTTAAGGGTCACTTTCAAGTCAGGTCCTAGGTCCATAAAGGCAAGTCTTAATTCATGTTCCAAGTCTTTACGGGCAAGTCTCAAATCAAGCCCAAAGTCCCAAGGGTCACCTTTCAAAAGAGTTTTTGAGTGGTTTAAGTTAAGCGAAGTCCAAAAGGCCAATCTCAAGTCCTTGCGGGTTGAGTCTCAAATTAGGTCCCAAGTCCCTCAGAGGCAAGTCAAAATGGATTACCTTGCAACTTCTTGAGGACAGCCACTTCCATTTTCAGGACTTGCTTAGGCTGAAGGGCGGACTCTAATTTCAGAGCTACCGCCTCCTCAAGAACTTGGTCCACTGCTTCGTAGATCTCACCTGAAAGCAAAAATGAACAAAATGAATAAATAAAAAAAAAAATTAAAATAAAACTATCAGTACATGTTTATTTATATGCTGTGAATGTTTGAATAACAATTTCTATCATGCACCTTGGGATTATGAGAAATATCAAGGACATCAGCCAACAAGAATTTAAACAATTTGTGTTCACAACATGCACGATGTATGACATGACAAAAATCCTTCAAAATCCCCTCAAGGATTTACAAACTCACAACATCAAAATAAAAAAGAGAGATTAAGAACTAAGTGGTGTCATTATTGCTTTCAAGAAAACTGAAACAGGCAAAGGGAGTATAAATAGTGTTTAATAAAGCTGTTTACACAGAAAAACGTGCTTAGCAAATTGTTCTGCTTAGCAAATATTAACAGGGAACCTGTCAAAACAATATATGGTATTTTGGCTGGTAACCTGTTTCTGCTAAGCAAGATTTTTCTCTGCTTGAAAGTCTTTCTTTTTTTCCCGATGAAACTGAGCCCCAATTCTCAAACTAAGGATAGTTCTGACAAATCAAAGACTCAAATATTTTCAGATCTACACACATTTAAGTTACAGGATTGTGAGATGGATTGTCAGGAGCACGCCAGCAGCCATCTCGGCAATCTTAGTGTTAAAGTCAGAAGTGGTCTAGTTCCTGATCATCGTCAGAACCTTGTTTCTAATAAAGCCCACAACTCTAGCAATCTACGATCTTCTTCCAATTCCCATTTGTGCTTGTACCCTGCACCTCACACCCAGACGCAGTACGGTCAATGAGCATTTATTGTCAGTTCACCGACATAAACGAACAGTCTCACTCTTAACATTCGTCAGGCCTTATCTCTTGAATCCTTCAAAGCCATGTTAAAAACTCTTTTGTTTGTTAATTAAGTTAGAACTATTGTTGTAATATCCTGTTTGTTTGTCGTTTTGTACAGCGTTTTGAAACCAATGTTACGGGAGCTTTGTGAACTGTATTACTACTTTTATTATTAAGGTTTTACATCTGAAGGTTTTTAAAACCTTGGGAACTCATGAAACTAAATCCATTCTGAGAACTCTGAAGCACCATTGAGAAGAAAGGAAACAACAGCTTTGCTTTCTCAGAAAGCAAAAGTGTTTCCTTGCCTAGAGTACTCAAGTGCTCTACAGACATGCTACAGCGACATTTCAAGGTGTTAGAGTTGCCAAGTCTCAGAAGACTAGATGTATACCAAGAAAACACTCCTAGGTACTTCCATGGAAGGGGTTTGCATGTAGCTAACATAAATTTGTTCAGGGTTTTATTTTCATGTAGCATAAGCAGTGGTTGTGATTGTACTAGAATGTCACAGAGTGGTGCCACACTTCCTGGTGACATCCTGTCAAGTTCACCTTTGTCTAATTTTCAAAAAAAAGCCTACAGACTTGTTTGATGAGCAAAGCCTACATTTAGTATGCTTTTGATTTGTTTGCTCACTGTTAGAATGGTATGATTATTTTCTATCTTTAGCTGTTCCGACATAGCAGTCGGAACAGGTTTTGTTTTCGTCAAGATTTTTATTGTTTTTATTATTATTATTATTATACTTTGTTTCCGTCTCAAAATCCCATAGCATTTGTACACGTTTTTGTTCGGTCCTATTCTTAGAATGTGTAAGTATGACAAACTCAAATCCTATACTAAATTGAAGCTTAGGACATGAAGTTATCATAAAATAAATTTGGTTGAAATTTTTAATTAATTAGCCGAGTTATAATGACGTGAATATTTAATTAGGCAATCTTGTAACTACCATATCTCAAGAAGTATACATCCGATCCTCAAACTTTTTTCAGTTATAGACTTGTCCTGTATTGTAGAATATTGTTGAATACATGTATAACCATGTACGCTTATGATACTTCATAAGCGTAATGGTGGCAATGATCACTTTAGCTTTGCTGGTGCATCTTTTGGCCTCATTACCTTAAGAAACTAATTATTCACGTGACCGTCGCGTGAATATTTAATAAGCAACTCTTCATATCGCTATACCTGAAGAAGGGCACAACCGATCTTCAAACTTTTTCGGTTATAGACTTGTTCTATATTGTAGATGTGATTTCTGGTTTAACATTTACCTTCACGTCATAATGACATCATTTTAACGGGGCTTTTAATCTATGTACAAAAGGCATAGGTTTTAAAAGTGTCCAGATTTGGACATTTTTTAACACATCTTTCAAAATAAATGCAATTTTAGGTCCCTATTTAGCTCAAATCAATTTGAAAACAGAGAGAACAATACAAGTCATTTCAGACTGACATTAATTATAGTGCAGTGAGTTTCTGCACTAATTAACTGTTAATTGGTAACTCAGTCAACACCATAGCTATGAGTGCGTATGTACTGCACTAGATCGAAATTTCCTCCGACTGGAATAAAACCATGTAGGCTTATATTACTTCATGGGCGTAATGGTGGTAATGATCACTTTAGTTTTGCTGGTGCATCTTTTGGCCTCACTAGCTTAAGAAACTAATTACTCACGTGACTGTAGCGTGAATATTTAATAAGCAACTCTTCATATCGCTATATCTGAAGAAGGGGACAACCGATTTTCAAACTTGTTTCGGTCATATAGTCATTGGGCATTAAAGATGACCTTCGAGTTGACGTGACCTCGGGTTGACCTTAACATCCGGCTAAACCGGAAGTTAAACCATGACCTAAGAAGTACACAGCCAATTTTAAAAATCTTTCATTGTAATTGCATTCTTTGTGTGCCCAGGGTACCTTTAGGCAGATTTGTGTGTGTTATAAATGTAGAATTATTAATATTATTATTATTACTAAAGTCTTTGAGCAGTCTTCTCTTTGTCTAACAGACATGCAACTTTGCACTTGCTGAAAAACTATGAGGAAATGGCCAACTTTACTTTGTACAATGTTTTACACTTTTCTATGTGACTATTACGAAAGAAAAAAAAGAGGAAATCAGCTGATTATCTGAAAAATTGCATATATACCTGTGTAAACATGAAAGCCTCTGCATTGCATTTTAGAATAATTTATCTAGACTCTCTATATATACATCACCACTAATGAAAAGCTAGTTTGAAACTTTAAAAGTAAATCTCAACACTTACCAAATCCACCTCCACCCACTTTTCTGGTCTGGAAAATAAAATAAAATAAAATACAGACGTTAATTTATTTCTTTTTGTTGTTGCCAGTTGCAAAAAAATTGGGTTTTTTTGGGTATCACTGTTCCCATTGTATAATTTACTAACAATGTACAAGTACATGTACTGTCTGTACTTAAAACACAAACACACACAGGCCTGATAGCTTCGTTCTTGAAAGGGCAAGACCAGCAAGGCATTTTCTTCTTGACAAAGGGCACCTCTATGAGGAAATTGTAAATTTCTATTGGAACATTTCAAGGGCACCAAGGCAATGACCAGAAGGCCTCCGTTGCCCCAGTGAAGTATCAGGCCTGCACACACACACAACCTTACGAATGCAGCTTGTAGGGGGGGGGGGTCCTTCTGATGTTGCTCTATTGTTTCCTTTTCTTAAGGATTCATCTCCAGGGTACATTTTTGAACAAAGACAACGTTGCTCCATTGTTTACTGGACCCTACCAGGGCCCCATGCGACAGCCCACCCATGTTTGTCAACCTGGTAACTGGAGGACTTCTCTTTGTTTTCAGGAGGTCCTCAGTCTATCAAACCGGCCGGTTCCCTTCTGGTTAAGTCCTCAGTGTCACTATGTAGACATGCTCACTGCTTCAGCGAGGATTTTACTTAAAACTCACTCCGAATCATGGTGAACATTTCACAACCAACTCAAGACTGAAAAAGCCTCTTAGGTCTGTACTCCATTAGAGGAAATACATGCAGAGAAAATAAAGCATTAAGACATTCAAGTAATCTTACTTTGCTTAACTGGTCAACATTGGTAAAGTGTCTGTAAATGCTTCCGTTCTTTGCACAAATCAACGGTAAAAATGCTTTCAGCATTTTTGGACGCATTCTTAGACAGAGTTTTGGCCTCATGAGACGAAAATAAATATTTGGATCTTGTTTCATTTATTATTCTAAAATGATAACACTTCAGGCAGAAATATTTCAAGGAAAGTTTTCTACCATCATTATCTTTATACCATGTAAGGTATAAATCTGTAAACATTCATGTTTTTCTCTCTTACCTATGTTGAGCTGGGGCTTTAACAGCTAAACAATATCCTTTTCAAATAAATTTTATAAGTTCTTGTCAAAAAAAAAAATATATATATATATATATCCATATCAGCAATAATTGCGTGGTGTTTTTTCCAAACGCCTTAACACAAACATCTGAAAATCACTATCACCAAAATATATGTACGCTGAATGTTCAAAACTGTGTACATGATTTGCATTGATGTACATGTAAGTGTGTACAGTCTCTAAAAAAATCACTTTCCTAGGCCCCCTCTATAAATGCATATCAGACTAAAGACATGACCAATATGTCACCAAGCTATAATAATAGACGGAGATACAAAATTCCGTCGGCCTGGTGTGCCGTGTGCACGGTTGTGCAGCCGAGATCTGGTTGCTACGCCATGGAAGCCAAACTATGCCAAAGATTCCTTGAAATGTTATCAAAGGTTGAAAGTTTGATTTGCAGCCGAAGGGATCTCCTCAGATCAACGGGAGCTCTAGAGACGTTCATTGCAAAAATAAGAATATTGTGCGATTGTGTAATTTCTCAAGGCGAAATGTTTTCATAATTTAATAATGCTTTTAAAACTAGTGTATATTTGCCATCCATGCAGTTGAATAATTTAGTCTGATATAAGAATATAGGGGTAAGAGTCAAAGGTCTGATAAAAAGGTCTGAAACTACGATCCAAATTTTAGGAGGTAGCTTGACATAATGGCATTTCCACCTATTGATAGTAACGCTTGGAGTTCTAGATTTCAAGGAGCTTCTCGGAACGATATCCTCCGTAAAAGAGCAGTAATTCAAAGAGCAGAATTTCTTTATTTCTGAAGAAAATACTGACAGCTTTTTTTTCACCAGTAAAACCGTCTGATCCGGATAAAAGTCTTGAGAATTTCTCATCCCTTGGAAATATCAGATTGTTGCGCTGTTCTACATGTACATACATAATGGAAAAAATGAAACTGTTATGTCCATTTGTGGTTGTAAAAATGTGGATCTTACATTGCCTAAAGCTCCAAGTCCAATTTGGGAAATTCCTCACAAATTCTGACTTAATTTCATACATGCATGCGGCACTTTAGATAGGAAATTTCAAGGACTGTTCGTAATGAACTGGCACACTATTCAAATGCAAATTTCATATGAACTTCAGAAGTTTTGTTAGTACATGTACATGTATGAAAGAAAGGATGTGACAGAATTTACAAAAACGTACATTAACCTGTATGTTTATTATTTACTCTCACTCTGTTGAAACTAAACCGTGATAAAGACAACTATGTAAAACATGATATAAATCAAAAGGAAATTATATATTGATCTTTGAGTTTCAATCATGAAACTTACAGTAGGAGAGAATGACAACTGGCAATCAAAACTTTAAGTCACGTTTCTTGGACAAATAAGCCTCTTTATATTTCGCACATTTAATTGTAAATTAAATCATTAAGACAACAAATGAACAGCAAGTGAACATGCCTGAAATTACACAGAGGCCACCAAGACCATGGCCCTCTGGTTGCCCTGGTCTTGGCCTTGATGCCCCTTCAAAAGTTCCCCATAGACTTAAAGATTTTCCAACGGAAGTGCCCTTTGCAAAATGAAAAGGGCATAGCCCTCCCAAAGATGAAATTCTAAGTCTGTGTAACTTTACACAAGGTACAAATGTGTATATATTGTACACTACACAATATACATGTGGAAGTGCAGAGAAACTTTGTTCAAAAAGAAGGGAAAACAATATTTTTGAAGAATTGCTGTACAGCTGTGATCTGCATCCAGTTGGGTGACATCATGAGTGGAAAATACATAGATGTACCCATAGGACAATCAAATTACTGTGTAAAAACAAATCATGGTACTCCTGGGCATTTCTGGTATTGTATTTAACTATCATAACACGTAAGAAGGAAATGCAGGTAAGCATGTACATGTGCACATAAAACATGAATTTATACAATTGAAATTGCATAATTCAGTGTAAGAAGTTGTTTAATTCCACGTGCGCAAATGTGTTGAAGCTTCCTGAATGCAGACATGCTTGATGCTTGTGGGTGACTAAGGAATGAATTTAGTTCTCATAGATCTTGCATTCCTGTTGAAACTGACGCACTTGCTGGCAAAAGTACGCACATTTTATAACTGATTATGCATTCAATTTACAGCTATACAGAAGAGAGTAAAAGCACTGATTTGCAAACAGCTGTACAACAGCCAAACAACATTTCAAACCTACAGGTTTGTACACCAACAAAACACACGTAATACTAGCTCTAGTCAAGTATAGATCCCTGCCTGGTACTCAATTTATTCAGTTGTGTAAAGTGTCTTCTTCTTTGTGATCGACGATTGGAAGGTAAATATACATTGTACATCAACAGTACAATATACTCGATTGTACATGCTTGTGCACATGCATTAACAAAAGCATTGCGTGAGTGGAATGCATGGGATTCTATGTGAATGCCATCATCTACTGCGAGTTTACTTTGTCCCGTCTTATTGAATTAGAATCTTGATTTGTCTTTCTTGAGTGTTCAAGTGCAAAAGCTGGAGGCTGTTAAATATGATACATTCTTTCATAGACGGATACATGTAGAGTGTACACATTTTGTTCCTTATTCTTACACACCATACATATGTGTGCTGCGGCATAATGCACACCAGTGTATTCATTTGGGTGGGTTGCCAACTCAAATTTCAACCCTGACCCCTAGTATCTTTGGTTAAAGCTTCCCATATCCTTTGATATCTCAGTTCCAATGATAAGCATCCCTTACTTGCCCTTCATGCAGCACCATATCCTACGAAGGCAGCCGACTTCCTGGAAAGGTTTTTTTTGGGATTCATGACGCGAATGGGGCTGTGACTTACCACTTTCCAGCGGTCCTTGACGATGGCCCCCGGGCGGACCAGGTCCTCGGACATTGCTGCTAGTCCTACTCCTACTGTATCTTAATGGTTATGGAGACATGAGTTATTCTTTGCTGTTGTCTTCACTATCCTCCACCATCCTAGAACAGAACAATCAGAAAGAAATATTTAGGCGGCTCACAGAAAAACAAATTGTGGCTCTTGGGTATTGAAGTTTTAAATTTTGAGAGTTGTTTATAGATAGTTCCCGCCAGAGGGCATCTTTACGGGCAGCTTGCGTTTTGGATTTGGGCAGTGTAAAGCGTTTGTTTTTTTCTACGCAGCCAAGCGGTTCACTGAGTAATCATGCAAGGAATTTGATAGAACTCCTGCTTGTCGCAGGCCATGTTTTAGCAAAGCGCATAGTTGTGCGTTACAAAAATGACTATCGTTGCCAGTAAAGATGGCCGACTTTACCGTATGATGTCAAGTTGGAACTATCTATACAGATGAACCTACATTTATGTATGTAAGACACATCATACACAACTTATTCGAAACGGTCAGAGATTTCCCTCCTAATCCAGCCCCCATCCCCCGCCCCCAACCATTTAAAAACCCATTTCTGTGTCTTCCATCACAAAAACCTACACATTTCCTCAAAAAAAAGTAATAGGCCTAACTACTATTTACAAGAACAAAAATGTCAATTTTTATGTACTTGTACAAAATGTAATACAAATTTATGTAGATTTTGAGACAGCTTCATTGCTGAGGAGACAAGCCCATATCAACACATGAACAGTTTCCCTGGATTGCTTGTTTTTCTTCTTTCTCATATCATACACAGTCAACTGTGCTCTACTTCTGAGAATGTTTCATTGCAAATCTCTAGTTTGACGTCACAATTCACTGTGTGAAGTACGTATGAAGCAGGCTGTTGGGTATGGGGGGAATGACCCTAAAAGAACCAATTGTCCACTGGCTGTGACAGCCACTGTACAACAAACCTTCTCCTACTTGTGAATAATTTCTGTTCAAAATCATTGACAGCCCCGATACTTCACAGAGGCAATGGAGGCAATTTACCCCATGCTCTTGGTCATTGCCTTGGTGCCCCTTCAAATGTTCCAACACAAATTTACATTTCCCTGATTGAGTCGCCCTTAAACAAGGTGAAACTTATTTGCCCTGACAAGAATGAAATATAAGGCCTGTATTGAAACAATGGGAGACTTTGGAATGATGGGTGGCAGCAGACTTACCACGTAAATACCTTGTTGACGTAGTTCTGATCATGCGCACATTTTAGAGAACAATTGATATACCTGGTAAGTCTGCTGCCATCTAGCATCCTCAAAAGTCTCACATTATAATTCAGTCATTTTTTAAGATGAGTAGTACCAGGTTAAACACTTGTAAATGTCAGTGTAAATATATCATTATCTCTTTCTAGATACTTTTTCTCATGACTAGACCCCTACGAAAACGCAAACTTATTCGAGCCATACACAACTATCAGCCACTTATTGTGGGTCTTTCTTCGACCTCAGTGAGGGCGCTGTTTGAGCTTGTGACTTTGATCTTTTATGGCAAGGCAGTTTTTCCTTACTCCAGGGCATCTCTATGAGAGAAATTTAAACTTCTTCTGGAACATCTTAAGGGGGCATCAAGGCAATGACCAAGAGCATGGAGGGCAATGAGGTGGTTGCCTTCTTGAAGCATCAGGCCTGCATAATATGCAAAGAAAACAACATCTTTGACTGCTGAGATTGATGAAGAAAGGGGAAAGAAGCATAAAGAAAACAAAACAAAAAAGTAAAAGAATGGTGATGTGTGTTTTTGTGTTCTGTGACAGATATCAGGGCTCCAAGTGTCTTGTCCATCTATTGACCGCTTGCACCAACGTCACACGCTGCTACTGATGTCACGCTCACCATTGAGGGAGTAAACTCGTGAACGTGCAAACACTGCCTCACCTAAAATGCGCACTACACTGTATAACACACAGGGAAAATAACAGACAGCGAAACTGACTCCCAGAATAACACAATCAAGATTATTGTGATGATGACGTCAGGTAGTTAGGGTCAACAGGAAGTTATTCCACATCTATTCCAACAGCAGACACATGTAGAGTGAACCATCTCCATCTCAGGATCTCCAACAGCCAAAGTACATGTCAATAGGCTAATGCTTCATGAGGCAAGAGAGCTCCGTCACTGTCTGCCAGTTATTCCTTATCAGCTGAGCTTGAGTCGTTGATCCGCAAATCCATTTCATTTCCTCGGGTGGAGACTCTTGATCCGTCTTGAATAATTCCTTCCAAGAACTGGATCACTGAAAATACAAACTATTCCCTGACACAATTGTTCATCGAACACTCACCATACGCGTTGTAATCCTGATCTGACTTCAATATAGTTCCTTTCAATCAAAGATAACAACAGCTTCTTCTTTTATCTTCCATAATTCCATAATTCAGCTCAAGTCATGAAGTCTTATGAGAAAAACTCAAAAGGTGTTTTGATCCAATTTCGGAATGTATGAATCCAGATATTGAAGGTTCTTTAGTTGTGGTGTAGTCTGCCAAGTTCACTACAGTGCCCGTTTCTGGTTGCTCTCCGCTCCCTACGCTCTGCTTACTGCAGCCTTGCAAATCATCTACTTCAACTTCACTTCCCTGTTGATTTTTGACAGCATCTGCATCATGAAGACCGTAAACGCAGGGGTAACAAAAAAAGCGACTCCAACACGCTCCGAAGACACAGAGATGATGAGGATTACCAGAGTAGCAAAGAATGCAGACAGGGGACAGCTAACGTCACGTCTAGAAGGAGTCAGGATGAAGTTGCCTACGGTAACAAACCTAACCGGGTCTTAAAACCAGGCAAAAGATTGACGGCAACAGATTCTGACATCCAACACATCTGTAAAGATCATGTAAATCAAACCTTGTGCACGCAATTAAATATGCTGTCCATGTGTGCCTTTCCTTGTGTTACTAGTTGAACGACCGTATACACCTGTACACGAGCAGGAGTAACATCATTGAGCGTATTTAATGTCTGATGATGACATTCAACTTTGATTTACACGCCAGCTTAAACATGTACATCAGATCCCTGTGCTGCATTGTGCTCAGTACATGTGACCATGGGGCAATTAATCACACCCCATACATGCATGTAATGTTTCAATTTGTACATTATCCAAGGGTTGGAACTAATATCTGTCAACAAGGCAGGCCTTCTATGACGTGTGGCTTTCCTTGGACTTCTGCAAATATTCACACAATGATTCTAAGGATGAATACATTGTGCATTCACAAGAGGCTACAAATTGCTGCTGTGATGATGATAAACAATTTCTAATTTCAAAGCTTCTAAAATAACTCACAAAACATTTGATTATTAAGTACCAGTAACAAAGACAACTTGCAGTAACAACATGTGGTACATTTAAGATCTCTCTGAAGTAGTGGTGGCACTGTGAAGAGCCGGTTTGTACTAATTTCAAGCAGTGTATACATGCTCTGGCCATCTACATGTAGTTCTAGAGAACTAAGTTGGTAAAAGCACACATCAGGTGTGTATGTATACATCTCACCAAACTTTATACAATCAGTTTGTGAATGCATATCCTTTGACATCTGTTACTATTCATTACAAAAATGGTTCATTGTCAAGACCATTTGAATGTCCCCAGTAAGGGATAATAAAGTTTTGATCTAATCTGATCTAATCTGATCTAATCCAATCTAATGTAATCCAATCTATTGTAATCCAATCAAATGTAATCCAATCTAATCTAATCCAACCTAATCTAATCTTATCCAATCTAATCTAATCTAATCAAGTCTAATCTAATCAAGTCTAATCTAATCAAGTCTAATTTAATCAAGTGTAATCTAATCCAGTCTAATCTTCTGGCTCTACAGTAAATACTGAAGCCAAACTTGGCAAAGGGTGTGCATAGCCCTCTAAACTGGGTACATGGAATTGTTTATGCAGCTAATTCAAAGCTGCAATGTAATAATTTAATGTAGTGAAACATTCCGAGAATAAATGATGTGACACACAAGTACATGTAGCTATTTCTAACCCATTATAATAATGAACATTTATCATGCGCTGGAATCCATCTAGACACGCTCATGGCATTGCGACACATCATGTACATGTACAAAATACATACATATGTACATGTAAGAGGGGAATGATGGGGGCATTCAAGTTTGCTCCAAGTGGTTTCTTCCCTGACTTCCACCTCTGTGGCTCCTGGTTCCAATCCCCAACTGGAGCCTTGCATGTGGATTGGGTTTTCAGTCCCTACCTGACTGCATGGATTTCCCCTATTTGGGTTTTCCCTATCTTTAGGCCTACAGGTTTAAGTGTAAGGCACTTATGAGGGTTCCTTGGTTTAATTACCAGAAAGATGATAATAAAAACAGTACAAACAGAGGGTAGTAGATACATGTACAATAACAATCATTAAATGAGTCTTGACATAGCTATCATGAAATGAGTCTTGAGGGGAATTGTTAAAACAAAGCCAGTAATGGCAAAAGTTTAATATGTTGCGGCAAAAATTTTTAAAAGTTCAACTTGAAGACGAAGTTCAGTTGAAGCCTTTTTCTAAAATAAAATAACATACAAAGTCAATTTTGTAAACACTTATTCCCAAATAAAAAACAACTACTCAGTAAAAAAATACAAACACAATCTCCAATATTTGGGCTGCAAAGGTGATTGCTATCATGTGCCCCTGATCATTGCCTTGGTGCCCCTTGAAAAGTTCCAGTAGACATTTACATTTCCCTCACAGAAGTGCCCTTAACCAAGGAAAAAATGACTTGTCCTTATATGGGAGAGAGCATCATGCCTGACTCATATCTAACGTATCGTCGTCTTTCACATTATTGGTTTCTATACTACTATATGTACACAGCGTTTACAGTACCAGCTACATTGTACATGTAGCAGGTACATGTACCAAAGATAGTAAAGTGTTATTTTGCAATTAAAAATGAAATAAGGAATGCAGGCCTCGAATTAACCCAAGGCACCCACAGCAATCGCCGCGGTGCCCTGTGCTTTTGCCGTGGTGCCCCTTGCAAAGTTCCAATACAAGTTTATATTTTCCTCAGACGAAAATTGCTGGGCCTTTCAAGGTCTGATGTCATATGTTTTAACTGTATAATTTGAATCACATTCACAAACTTGTTACTTTTTTCACTGGGGCCGTTTCCGAATTGCTTGGCTACGAGCTTAAATAACACACCAGTTTATGGGAGTTGACTGCAGCCGCTAGCTAGTGGCTTCCATAGGTACACATGTTATTTCCATCCAGCCATAGCCCGTGAATTCAGACATGGCCTGAAAGTCATTGGCAGTAGTGAAAATGTCTACACTTTGCATTAAAGTAACAATTTTCAATGGCCTGATGTTTTGACCCCAGCAGAGTCATTTCTCTTCTTAGAAAGACTCCACGGTGGGATGAAACCTCAGACCATTCATAACAATTTTTGCATCAGGATCATTTTGGTTGATAAACAGTTTGTTTCAGCTAATTCTTATTTTTCACTTGGCAATATTCTTAAATTTTGATTGTTTAAATTTAATTACATTTGTATCGATGCTGAAACAAAATACCTCTTTTTGCTTTTCCTTTGAAAGACAGCACTTGTTTGTAATTTGACAAAGGTTATAGGTTTCAACTTCCACCATAGAATTTCTCACCGAACTCAGTCACTGAGTAAAGAGTGCTTCATGATACCAGGCAAAAACTACATACAATTTTGGTTGTACATTGTTGTAATTCCAAACTCAAGAATTTTTCTTTTGTAGAAAAAAATAAACGTCACTCCAAAGAGTAAATGAAAATTTTAGATGTACCCAATTAACTACATTAAATTAATCATAGTACATTTTTATAAATTATGTGGTTTTCAAAAACTATTAACAGAACATAAAACAAATTCATAACATTGAATGAAAATATAAAATGTTATGAATTACATATTATTATGCACTGTTATTCTGTAGATATGTCTTCACTGGATTAATTTAATATTACATTGTCGTCATTGCAGTAAGTGTGCATGTGTGACTCAAGCAACATCATTCCTCAAAAATGCTCCAAGGTCATGCAACTAATCGCCGGCAACTGGCAACATGGAGTCTTCCTCTTAAAGGTCTACACGCATTTCCAAAAAACCCTATCCTCGGCTGAAATAGTTTGATCTAAAACAAATACAAGTGGGTCATTCCCACATGAATCATAGGCTACTTAGAAATGAAGTCACTGTACTGGGTTGACCACAGGCACTGTCCTCATTCAACCCCGCCCCCCCCCCCCTCCCCACATTAACTATTTCTACAGAGCAGGGTCCGGCACTGTTGATTTTGAAAACCCTGATGGGGGGGGGGGGGGTAGTTCAAAGCGGATGGCAACAGTCCAACATTCCTGGCATGTTAGTACGCAGGCTGCCGAAGATTCTTCACCAAGTCTTCCATCCATAGCCTGGAACTTCCGTGATAGGATGCAATGAGTGTAACTAACTGTACAAAAGGCTATGTATTCAAACTAGAGAATGTCTTTTCAAGATAAGTACGTATATCTTGAGAAAGTCTTCCATGCATAGCCTGGTACTTCCATGATGGAATAAAACGAGTGTAACTAACGATACAACGGCTATGTACTCAAGCTAGAGAATCTCTTTCCAGGACATGCATGTTCGTTTAGATTTAGAAAGGAGACTAAAAACTCATTAAGACGGTACTCACATGATCTTAGGAAGTATGTGAAGATTATAAATCCTGGGTAACTAATGAGCAGCTGCCTAAGATTTATCAAACAGCACCAAACCCAAATCAACACCTCAATCACCCAAGGCGTCTCAAGCCAGTACAATTCACATATTTTTACACCACTCGCATTCCAATATATTTTCATAACCTTAAGAGATATTTCATAAATTCATTTTCAATAAACCAACTTGGAAGATCCAGCACACAGGCCGTATTATACCTGCCGTGCACTCTGACAGGGTTGTTAAACATAAATTAATCAAAAAATATGAGCCGGTCATAAACGAAGCCCCGCGTAAAAAAAAAAAAAAATCCCACAGCTCTTTTCATACGTGTTACTACAAGACTGCCTGCCCGGCGTTAAGAACACTTAATTTCTGATTCACGCCGCAACAAAAAAAATTATTCCAAGAGGAAGTCAAAGAAATGAAGCCCAGAGCGATGTTTGTAATGCAGTATTTTCATGGCATTCAGAGGGGTGCTTTATACAGCCTGGGGTATCACCTTGTGTCTACTAGTCTCTAGATGGAGCTGGGTAATGCTGTAAAGGCATCACAGTCCTGCATGCATACCATGAATTTTACAGCTTGGCAAAAGGTTGCCATTCTTCTTAGTGATGAAATTATGCTCTCAGTTACGGAAAGGAAAAAAAAAAAATGACTGCAAAGCTTACACACTTCTGTACATGCCTGTAATGTGAACACACATTATAACAGTTAATTTTCCAAATTACATTGTAACACAAAAAATTCCTCAGCACATCAAACAAAAATGAAAAGTCCACTCATTAAATGTTTACAAAATATTACAAATTGTCAAATCACGTTGTAGCTGGAAATTATATTCCATGTTCAATATTGAAACTCCCAGCAATCTTTCTTTTAATCAATTATCAACACTTTCTCTCACTCCAATCCAACATCCATAATTTGGTAAATTAACTTGTTGGACTCAGATCAGCCTCAGATTATGGTGGTACATGTATGTCTGATCCCATGTAAAGCGTGATCAGTTTACTAATGCAGTCCTCAGACCAACAGAATCAAACAAAACACGCAGCTTAATTTTGATGGGCTGAGATGGTTAGGGTAGCACAGTTGTAAGACTAAGTGTGACGACATTGGGGTCTAACGAGTTAAACGATCAAAAACAAAACCACTGAAACACAAAATACCGTAGAGTATTGTCCGCAAACTATAGGTCGCAACCACAAAGTGGGTTGTGAAATTCAGGTGGGTTGCCAAGGTGGGCAAGAAGCGCTAAAATTAATCAGATTTGATCATTCCGTCAGCAACAATGATTGCCTCACAATCGATCTATGATCAAAAACATGGTATTTTTCCTGAACCTTTATTGTCAGTTCAATGCAATCACTCATAAATATATAATACAAACAAACTGCTTCAATAAATAATTGACTCCTGTTAAGGTTGGCCTGTTTTTATGATAGCAGGGGGTTGAATCGGCTGGCAAGCTGTAGGTGGGTCGCGATCGAGTGCCTGAAGTTTTCACTGGGCTGTTGGGTCGCTGGCCTAACACATGTAGTTGCCGACTGCTGCTGTTAGTCACAGTACAGTACCAAGCAGTCCTGATGCAAAGGCTTCAAACGGGCAAGGCTGTCTTGCTTTGGGTTTTCACGAAAATCAAGGGCAACAAGGTAATTTGTCACATTTTCAAAGGGCACCATTGCAACAATGATAATTTACAGCAATAACTTGACAATGCGAGAAAAAAAAACCCAACAACACAAAGAAGTACATTGTACAAAAAAGAACTGAACACTTAATATCCAAGAATGAATTGTGTACATCATCTAGTATAATGCACTATTTCTTCACAGTGTAATATCCAGAAATTAATTTCAGAGTTGATTGAATGAGCAGATATCTCTGATTCATGAGAGTGTATCAAATGACTTTACCATGACAAAGGTCAAAACTCAGACTTACTGCAAAAATCTAATGGAAGTTTTGCATTACTCATCAGATGACAATTTAATACTTTAATTTCTACTGGAGAATATGATGATGAAGAGGGTGTGTTATTAGGGGTCTGGCCAGAAACCAGTCTTCCGAACAAAGTATCGGAACCAGAAAGTAAACTCTGAAGATTTTAATTAATGTTTTATAACAAACATTTGATAATAGAAACTAAATGAAAGGAAGAAAATAAATAAATTGTGTTTATAATTAGATTACCAGGCCTAATACTTCACAATTGCCTTAGTGTCCCGTGCACATCAGTAGAATTTAAAATGTCCATCATGGAGGTGCAGGGCTAGATTAAGTTTTCCAAAGGCCCTAGGCACCAACCAGTGCTCTGTTGGCCCTAGGTACCAGTGTTCCATAGGCTCTAGGCACAAACCAGTGCTCCATTGGCCCTAGGCACCAGTTCTCCATTGGCTCTAGGAACCACTGTTCCATAGGCCCTAGTAGGCAACATTGTTTCGTCAGCCCTACATGTAGGCACCTGTGTTCTGTAGGACCTGGGTACTTGTGTTCAAGGCACCACTATTCCGTAGGACCTAGGCACCGTTGTTCTGTCAGCCCTACATGTAGGCACCTGTGTTCTGTAGGCCCTGGGTACTAGTGTTCAAGGCACCACTGTTTCGTAGGACCTAGGCACCATTGTTCTGTCAGCCCTACATGTAGGCACCTGTGTTCTGTATGCCCTGGGTACTAGTGTTCAAGGCACCACTGTTTCGTAGGACCTAGGCACCATTGTTCTGTCAGCCCTACATGTAGGTACCTGTGTTCTGTAGGCCCTGGGTACTAGTGTTCAAGGCACCACTGTTTCGTAGGACCTAGGCACCATTGTTCTGTCAGCCCTACATGTAGGCACCTGTGTTCTGTAGGCCCTGGGTACTAGTGTTCAAGGCACCACTGTTTCGTAGGACCTAGGCACCATTGTTCTGTCAGCCCTACATGTAGGTACCTGTGTTCTGTATGCCCTGGGTACCAGTGTTTTGTGAGCCCTAGGCTCCAGTGCTCGATTTTCACAAAGAACTAAGATTGATCTCATATCAATCTTACATCTACATGTAACTGCTTAGCAAAGTGTGATGTCACAATACAAATCACTATGGTAACACTGACAACTCATCTTTACATGAATCTCAATGCTTTGTAAAAATCTAGCCCAGGTCCAATTTCATAGCTTTGAGTACTGAGCTCTATTACTGGTACCTGTATTGAGGTTTGCAGCAAGCTTAGTACAAGTCAGTCCAAAGCTTTCCCAAAGTCCACAGGGACGCTGTTAACATTTCTTGTGCGTATGTGTGCGTGATACTTTCTGTTGTATTTGAATAGGCTTGTGTTTTTTTTCGTAGGCCCTAGGCACAGTGCCTACTGTATAATCAAAGATTATAGAGTACCGAAGGCGCAAGATGGGGAACTAGAGCTCTGTTGTTGGAACGTCAGATTCGCATGGGCGCCACTTTAGCAAGTGAATGTTTGTTTTCCATTGATAGCAATGGTCATTGTATGCACTGATCTGCTCTGATATCACATCAGCCTGAGTTCCCCATCTTGCACCTTCGGTTCTTTCTAATCTTTGGAAGAATCCAGCCCCAAGAGCTGCCCTTCAGAAAGTAAAAACTGCTTTGCCATTACAAGAACAAAATCCCAGGACAGCATTAATCATACTCCATACAGGTACAACTGTTCAAAGAATGTCCAACTGTAAATATGTACATGTACATACTACATGTTGACCAAATGTCATGTTTAAACCTTGCTGTACCTTCCATAAAACAAACAGCATGTAGATAAACAACCCGATACCACAAGAATGTCACTAAAATAATATTCAAACAAACCTACCATGTACCAACACATGAAATACTCAAAGCTGTGCGTCCATTATTGCAATTTATACTATTTATACACACTTGAACTTTTCCAAATTTCACCGGGTGCAAACAAAACACTTGCATCGTGCACATAATAAATCTTTTAAGTAGACTGAAATTTTGAATAATTCAGTCGGCCGAAGTATAAACTGTCAGTGAACAGTGATATCATGGCATACTGTTGCATCCATTTGAGGGTCAAATTGCTGTTGTCAGTTGGTATGCAAAAAAAAAGAATCAATAATTTAAAGCCATTATACACTATTGGTAAAGTGTCTGGAAATACTTCCATACCTTATGAGCACCAAGAGTTATTTAATAAAATCAACCTGCGAAAGTTTCAGCTCATTTCATTGTTACGAGAAAACAATACATTCAGCGTTTTTGTATTTATTCTAACGGCCGGAGTTTTCGTCTCATGAGACGAAAAATCATTTGTGGATCTTATTTCTCTAATTATTCGAAAACGATAACACATCAGACAGAAATATTTCACAGGAAGTTTTCTGCCATCATCGTCTCTATACCATGTAAGTTATGTGCAAATCTGTGAACATTTTGTTTTTCGGTGTTCCCAAAAGTGAATATGGGCTTTAATGCATTTTGGGCAACACATCATACAGCTGGAACCAGTTTCAAACACTGAAATGGTGGACCACATGTTTATTATTCCTCATGAATAATTCAGCAGTTCCTCACAGTACGCTGACAATGGTGTCAAAAAAACGCTTTTCTGAATATTTGCTTTTGCTTAAAATGCTGAAATTTGTGTGTCCCAACCCCCTTAAATAGTTAATATTTTTTAGTACCACCGATCAAATAACAAAACAAAAAGAGCAACTGTTAATAACTACACAAATTGTTTGCCGAACCTGTTGCCAATTACATGATTTGAATTGGCCTCAAGTTCTGATGGCTGAGTCATCAGAGTGTGGGTTCAAATCCCAGTCAGGACACTTGTGTTTTTTGGGTAAGACACTTAACTATACATAACTGCTTCTCATCACCCAGGAGTCAATGGGTACCTGAGAGGGTGGAAGTTGTTGATGTGAATGATTAGTGACCTGCATGTTTACTATTTACATGTATGCTCTTTGTTTTTATACAAAATTTTATATTTTTGAAATTTCTTGACTTTAAAAGGACTTGTTAATTTCCTGATTTTAGCAATTTGTTCTGTTACTTCTTTGTTATTTTTAAGTGCTATGCGCTTGTGAACATTGTTTGGCTGGCGCAATATAAATCAATAAATTATTATTATTAAATTGCGCACCAATTTGGCTGGCGGTGCTGCATACTCCACATGAGTTAAGATGGTTTCCAGAATGATTTAAAACCAGTTCCCGCTGGGAATCTTCCATTTTTTCCCGTCCAGCCTGACAGGATTGTTTTCTCAGAATTGCCAGAATCTTAGAGAGTACCGCTGGCACCGTGACTAAACACCACCAAGAGAACAAAAATTTCCCTTGTAGCACCAGGATTTATTCATTCTCTTTCAAGAAACTACCATAAACATGTACAGGCACCTTGAGTTGCAAAACCTCGGCCATGACCTACGGCCGGCCGATGACTGTGCCAAAATCTGGAACCAAGGCTAGACACTCCGTTCACTCGGACTTACCTCCATTGAGCCAAAATACAATGAATTGAAAAAAGGTGGCAGCCTCTTAATAAAATGGGGTTGTTTTTTTAAGTGCCTTATAAACACCTATTATTATTGTGGCTTGTTTACGTTAAGTGACAAACTGTAAATTGGTTCAGGAAACATATGAAAGATATCAAAAACATTTTTTGAAAAATTTAAATTTTTCAAGAAACATTTCCATATACTTTGACGAAGCTTTGCTTATTGTTTCTCACTTTCATTTTTTATTTTTGAACTAAAATATGTAGCTTCCCACAACTTCATGAAAACTAAGACAAATTCAAAAATAACTTCTCATACTAATCTTGTTCCTTTTTCTTTTGCAATAAAATCGATGCAGTAAAATAAACAACAAAAATGTAAAACAGCAGCAATGCCTCTATTATTTGAAAGTTCAGGTCTGAAACGAGACAGCTTTAGACAGGTTTTGAGTCTAGCAACATGCTATTTCTGTCTGCTGTGTTATGCCTTCCCTTATTAGGATGGGTCACTGCTGAGCGCCCGATATCTGATAGTCATACAATCAGTGCATAACAGTCAAAGACTGTGTGTGTACAGTGTGCATCTTGGGCTCAGATGCGCATGGTCAAATACTACTTTACATGTCTACCATGTCTACTGTACTAAGTACCGTCAACATTAACATTTCAATGAGTGTATTTTTAACTGTGTACTAATGTGACAGGCTGAATGATAGATGATTTATCTAGAGTGTAGAGTGTCAACATTTTTTCCATTGAATAGAATGTGAAGGGTTAAACTTAAAGTGATAGTAAATTTGTTAGTGTTACACTAAAAGATATATTCAGAATTGTGAAAAATGAGTGTTTTATTCTGAAATCATGGCTTTGGGTCCAGCCTTGGCTAAGAGTCTGTCTATGGCTTTGTCTGAGGTGGCGGCTTTGGCTGTGGCTATGGCCAGATGACTGTAGAAGGCTTAGTCTTCAATGTTGCATCTGCAGCCAATAGCCATAATGTAGCTGAAGCTGAAGTTGCGTACATGTTATCTCAAACCCTTTGCTTTCATACTGATTGGACCCAATTTTATAGATGGCAAATGAGTAGGATACCAGTCACAGATGGTAAATTGGCATTGTGGCTGGTAACCTTATTCTGGTAAGTGTAAGCATAACTTTGTTGTGCTTAGCAACTTTTTTCTGTTCAGGCAGCTCTATGTAATAGGGCCCTGGTGAGGCTGGCCACTTATTTAGAAAATAGAAGGGAGACACCAGACATACAATGTACATGTAGACGTCTGCAACAGATGCAGCAGGCTCTATGGCTTCCTTGTACATCAAGGCGAGACTTGGAAATTCAAAATGACAATCTTGTTCTTAAGTATGTGTTGCGGGTTTTGACAATGCCCTCCAGGGATGGTGTTACAGTGTGCCAAAGGTCAAAGACCATCAGTATCCCCATGAACCAGGTATCTTTTGAACCTACCCCGATGTACATGAATGTACATGTAAGCTAAACTAGAGGGAGAAACAAGAACCAAATACAACTGAACTGTTCCTAAGGAACTCACTTACATTTTTACAGTAATCTCTAGAGGGAAGTTTAGTCATTAGTAATATCCTGATATGCAAATGGCATCTTTTGAACGAGTACTGTAGACATTGTTACAGTAAACATACCATACACAATAGTAGCTTCCCTCAAAATGAATCCTTCCCTCATGTCAAAATCAGCTTTATTATACTACATGTAGATGCATGCAAGCTCAAATTATCCAGTTAGTTTAACATTGTTGTAATTGCTAAAAACAAGAACACTGAGAAATTATGTCTGAGGGATGTACAAAATGTAAAAATTTGCAGGGCTACAAGAAACAGATCCTGTAAAACATACGACATCTACAGTACTCGGTACACTACAATCCATGTACATGTACTGTACATACACTGTATTACATGTATGTAGGCCTACACATGTGTTAGCATTAGCTTTTAGAGCTGTATGCTGACAGCACACATTTCACTACTTACCATGTACACGTGCAATGAGCCAATCTTTTATATCTTACATGTCTACTAGCACACAAGTATACAGTCCTTGCTTGATGCTGTAACTTAACTTTAAAACAACCAGGCAATCCCCAAAACAGTAAATACTCACAACATGGCACACAAGATCCAGATTTCAAGCACTTTGTAAACACACATGCACTCCTCCGGAAGGGATTGAAACACAAACTATGTAAAATCTTCTATACTACAAGAACCCGGTGCAACATAAACTGACTTAATACCGCTGGCACGAACAACATGGACAACATCCAACATGTCAGAGCACTCACTCTGGTAGATGATAAAGTTTGAAGTTCATGGGGATAGTTAACGTTAAGTTGTCTTCAAGGGGAATGTGAAGTGAATGACCCAGACTCGGAGGATGGCAGGAGTAGAACTTTGACACAATGTGGCTAATCATCAAGAAGGAATCCATTGTACCATCCTGCGTTCAGTTTCCAATTTGTCATTTCCTTTGTGTACATGCAGCCTTTTCATATTGTAGACAAATGTACTGGGTACATTACCTTGAGTGCATATTGGCCTGATGCTTTGTTCTAAGAATGGCAAGGCAAGTTCCCCATGGTACAAAATGTAAAGGGCAAATCTAGGAGGGAAATTTAAATTCTACTTGGGATGTCTAATGGCCACCAAGGCAACAACTAGGGGCATGGAGGTAATTGCATCTTTTGCCCCCATGAAGTATCAGGTTTGGCAGTGCTAGACCTGTTTGGGTCAAGGGCTGGTCATTCACTCATAATGAAAATACTGTCTGTGACTTGTTCTCTGCTAGTTTTTATTTAGCAGAATCATTTCCTGAGCAATATTTTCAGAGTAGCAGCTCTATGACACAGTTTCAACATTTTGAGATAATTACAAATAACCTTAACCTTCCTGAGTCCTTCAAAATCAACAGGAGGATTTGGATGATTTTGGAAGATTGAGGCAGCAGGCACCCTACGTTTACTCAATATCTGTTGATTTTTGAGGATTGAGGCAGTAGGCATCCTTCATAAACTCATCTGGTGAGTTTGGAGGATTGAGGCAGTAGGCATCCTACATAAACACATAGGCCCATCGGTGGATTTGGGAGGATTGAGGCAGTAGGCATTCTACATAAACTCATATCGGTTGATGTCGAAGGATTGAGGCAGTAGGGATCCTACATAAACTCTTGCTTGATTTGGGAGGATTCAGCCAGAAGGGATGCTACACAATATCAGTTGATTTTGAAGGATTGAGGCTATTTCCAGCAGGAAGTACTTTATCTAGGAGGTTAGGGTTAAATAATAAAAATACTTTCCCTCAGGCTTTTCCTTTGAGTTACAGACAGCTACATTGTATCAAGCACAAGGACAGATTCTCAAGGATTACCAAATGTTGCTTGCTGTCTAAACTACACTGTGGTGATAGTAGTTGAAAATCCTTATCATAATGATCTGCTAACTCATGTTCAGTCACTTCCACACTGTTACACAGGCCTGGACTTTTCTCCTCAAGGGCAAAGTTACTTCAGCTGGTAAGGATCTATGGTAACTTGGCAAAGGCAACTTATTAAAAGGCAATCTGTTCACATTGTAAAGACAAAAGGCCTGATACTTCTTGGAGGCAACGGAGGCAAATGCCTCCGTTGCCCCTCGTCATTGCCTTGGTGCCCTTCAAATGTTCCAATAGAAATTTACAATTTTCTCATACAGATGCCCGTGATCAAGAAGAAAATGCCCTTTTGTCCTTGCCCTTTCAAGAACGAAGCAGTCAGGCCTGAGACAATAATTAAAATAACACTACTTGGCTCTTTAGCAGACATCCAGCTACATGTAGATCAAGGTGCTTTACAAACATCATCTAAGCATACTTAGACCATTCCTCAAACTGTCCCAACTCCCTAGGGAGCTTACCAATTAAACCCAAGCTGCTTATATTAGCACTAAGGGGTTAATCCAACGCAATACTCAATATCTCAAGAACATTTTACCTACAACGCTTAAAATGCTGATGGAGATAATTTCTCAAATGAGCACCACATTTCAATTCAGCAGCGTTCTCACTGAAGAGAATAACTCTTGTGTGAAATTTGGGACTGCCTGAAGGGAAAATTACAAAGCATGATTTTTGAAAGGTTGGCCATGCATATCATTTCTTTGCACGTAATCTGTCAATGCTGGGGAACAAACCCCAGCAACCTCGTATAGAACAGTCTATAGATGGGAATGTCACACAGGCAATGGAGGCAATTGCCTCCATAAAGTCATTGCCTTGGTGCCCTTTGAGTGCAAATTTTCGTTTCCCTCATAAGCCCCTTTCACATTAGTTTATTCCCCGGGGGCATCCCCAGGGAATAATGACCTGTCCTTTCACACCTGGATCCCTTAACCCCTGGTCTGCCTCGGCAAATGGGCAAACCCCTAGGAATAGCCACCCCTGCTCCAGAGTAGGTGTTAGTGGTAAAACCCCTGAGAATTTCTAATTCCTATCATGGGAATAATTGCTAGTGGGGAATAATTGCTAGTGGGAAACAAAAGCTTTGCTTGGAACCCCAGTTTTCGTGGTGGACTGTGACAAGTCAGAGTGCAAAAGATAAACAGCCAAAGTCATAAGAATCACTGGATAAATGGCAAGGCCTGTGTTATAATGTAGCATGGATGAAGGATGATAGCAATTTGTTTTTACAGATTAGTATTAAGTATTCATAAAGTTTTGTCGTTAAAGAAATTTCATATCAACTGAAATACATCTCGTGTTGTAGTATTTTTGAACGAATCGGTCAGTCTTCCATTGTTATGATTTGAACAGGCTGAATTTGGAATCGTCTCCATTGAACTTACATTACACGTTTACATATAAAGTATACCGGATTGCACACTTCCAGTGAGTTAGCTACAGCAATGACCTCTACAGCCAAGAAATTCAGTGTGGTTTGATATAAATAGTGTAAAATGTGCAACTAGAACCCCAGGGATAAAGGTCCCAGGGAATAAGCATACATGGGGACAGTGTGAAAGTGCTAAAGGGTAACCATGGGGTAAATAACACCTGGGGCTTCCCCAGGGTAGTATTCCCCAGGGGATAAGAGATGCAGTGTGAAAAGGGCTATAGAGGTGCCCTTTCTTTATCAAGGAAGAAACTGTCCAGGGGTGAGAGTCACTGCTTACAAAAAGATCTGAAACCAGGATCCAAATTTTAGGAGGTATGCTGAAATGATGGCTTTGCCATCTTTTGGAAACCCCTAGATTTCAAGGAGCTTCTTGGAACAGTATCCTCAGCACCAGAGAAGTAGATCAAAGAGCAGGATTTCTTCATATCTGAAGAAACTAACAGTTACTTTTTCTGCCAGGCAGACAGTAAAACGTCTGAATTCAGATAAAAGTCTGAAATTGAGTTAAGTATGAAGCCTGTATACGAATACGCAAGCTTGCACACCGCCCCAAGAAATCATACAGAGCTTTTTCAGTGACTAGCCAGCAGCAGGACCAATTAGCTTGTTGTTTCACCGGTCCACCAGCCTTTTTATCATTTTGAGATTTCCTTTTAATGTTTTGATTAGTATTGCAGGGAACAAATTCATTCAATTTTGCATACATGTAGAAACAAATTTAGGCTGAACATGTTGTGCACACTGGACGTTAATATTGAGTTATTGAGGTGATATTTGAGTAGCAACTGATAGATTTTGGGTAGCCTTAGAAGCCACATGAACAATCTAGTGCAGATAGTGGTTTACGTAGCATTGGGAAGCAATGACCTACAAAAGTAGCCAGCTTGACCAACAGAATTTTGACTGGTCATCCGGTGTTTTAAACAGTTGAGGCTGGCTGACGTGTTCCCCGAATATATCTTTTTTGAGCCAGGTAACAGGCAAAATCTATCTTGATGGCTCTAGAAAATGACTCTGCTCAGGGTTGAAGCTTCAGGCCATTACCATTAATTACATCCAATGGCATAGCAAACAAAAGAAGATGGCAACTATGTCAATAGAATCAGTTAATATGCATATTTTTAAGACTAATGTATCTTTTGCATTTTTTTTTCTTCATTATTTTGGAGTGAACAATTGAAAAAAAATTGCCTGGAATGGGATTTGAACCTGTGACCCCGACCTAACGTATACCACCACTCTACCAAATGAGCTATCCAGCACTAATGTTGGTGGTCTCCCTATTTAGCCGATTTGTTCTTCACATACAGTTTTGTTATGTACACACAATATCAAACATTTTTCGAAAGTAAGTTTTGCTCAAATCATCTTTGTTTAGTTTCTCAGAAATGTACAAAATAAAATGAACCTAATTTTATCACAGGAAGTGGACACTGGTAAACATGACTGGAGTGATCTGATAAAGTATACCCAGATGGGTGGCAAAGTGGGGACTCTGTCAAGTATCAAGAAATTTCTTGGAATCAAACTGGAAATTGTTTTACTTGGTGACGAGTGAGGTATAGGTTTTGCATGCAAACAAGAAATGTAAAAAAAATAATTGTAAAATATTTGTTAGAGTAGAGAATCAAAGGGACATGCTGCCATCAAAATGGGCGATTTGGGGCTATAAAAAGTGATTGTTATGAAATGAATACGATTGTAAAGATTGTTTCAGAGAAGAATATAATTATTCACATCAATATCCCTTGAATTTAAGTGGTTTTTGTTTATTTTTGTGACAGAACACAGTCCGCCATTTTGTAAAACCAAATTTGTGTTACTATGTAGAGTGTGGTTCCGCTGGATGCATTTCCATAGGCAAATTTATGTTTTTGGAATCACTACTCACTAATTACAACTAATGTGTTTTTACAGGAACAACTCTTAAAAAGAATAAGTACATGTGTAGCAATTCCAAACAGCAACATTTAAAAAAAAATTAACAGACTTGAAGTTAATGTGTTCCTCTAACAAGACATATTTTATAAAAGATGAAAATACTGACTTGCAAATAAAAAAATATATGTATTTCAGCAGAGTTCAAATAATTCTGTGGTTGGAACTTTATTTGAACTCTGTTACACATTTTTTTCTTTACACACAAACAATTCAACACAGTATTTGCAGTTTCTGGTGTTTGAATAAATAAGTGCATAGTGAGGTATAGGTAAGCAATTGTTATGAAATGAATATGGTTGTAAAGATTGTAGATCTATGCGTGTCATAACAATCGCTGAAGCAGTGAGTCTGCAAGGTCATTTTCAAGTAAACAACAACAACAACAACAGCAGGTGCCCCCAAAGGAAACCTCCCAGGATTAATTATCACACTTGAGTACATCAACATTGTCAAAGCCTGTTATGCTCCAATCAGAGTATCCAATGGTTACAAAAATGTTGTCATCATGAAATATTGAGTGGTACAGGCATTAAAACCTTTACAGACTAGCCATTTGCTAATTGCACCCTGCCCCCTCTGGTTACGCCAACTGCTTCTTGAATTGAACTTTGAAGAGTACTTTTCACAACAAACCAAGATTCCTGAAACACATACGAATCAAAGTTCTAACCGGTGACAATGGATGATGAGGTTTTGGGGAAAAACTAATTTATATAATAATCAGTTGAATGAATTTTGTAATCTTCATCGTATGCTTTGCATAATTAAAATTTGCAGACAAAATTGTAACAGTCCTTATTTTGTCAAAGACTGTAAATTTTCAGTCAAATGTCTCGCAGATTCAGTGGATCCTGACTACATATGTGTGGATTGAAGAACCCAATGGACCAGCGGTCTGAATCCAGAGATTTTAGATTCATACACAATATTTTGTATCAAACCTACACATGTATGACATGTAAACCATTAGAGCATAGAATGCAAAAAGGACCATGGCCTAATTTCATAGAACTGCTTTAAAAGCACATGATATTGCTTGACATCTTTCTGCTAAGCAAAAATGAGCAGGTTACCAGTCACAGATGGTACACGTTACATGGTAATTTGGCTGGTAACCTTGTTCCGGTGAGCAAAATTGTTTTGTGCTCAGCTACTTTTTGCATTTAAGCACTATCAGCTTTGTGAAATTGGGTCCAGAGCATAAAGGATCGACCACGGTAACCTTTGTACACGGCCATGCAATAGTTAGTCCACTGCCCTGCATTGAATGGGTCCTCAGAAGGTCATTGCTACATAAGTATAATGCACTGACTAACAAGAACACATGTGGTGATTGGATATCAATTTCATCTTGGCAAGGCCTGCGGCATATTCAGATCAAACTCCTGAACACGGATTGAAACTCGTCTACCTTTACAAAGTCAGAGTCTGAATTCTTCAATCGCAAATCTGACCACGGACTTGCATTTCAATTTAGGATACATTTTTTCTACCTTACTAATACGACTACGTGTAGATCCAGATGGAAATACACTTCAGATATTATTTCACTATCCCACTCCTAATACATGTAACTAATTCAGAAACACCATCAGTGAATGACAATTGGTCATCCATCCGTACTATGGAGGAAGACTGAAACCAGAAACACATTGACAGGAAATTTGTTTGTTGACTCACTGTGACTGAATATTTCTCTCATTCTTTAGCAATCAGGAATAGTCAGCAATGTACATTATTTAGTTTAAATAAATTCAATATTACATGTAGTGATCATACCATACATGTGGCCCAATTTCAACATCTGTACATGTGCATGCCTGGAATTGTACACAGGCCATGGAGGCTGCAGAGGCCATGGTCTCTGTTGCCCTGGTCTTGGCCTTGGTGCCCCTTCAAAAGTTTCCCATAGACTCCAAGATTTTCCCATGGAAGTGCCTTTAGCAAAATGAAAATGGCCTTGACCTCTCAAAGATGAAATCTATACTCCAGGCCTGGTGCTTCATTCTTGTAATGGGCAAGGTACACATGTACATGTATTTTTGTTCTCAGGTAAGGACACTCTACAAGGGTAATCTAAGTTTCTACCAGAACGTTTTTAGGGGCATCAAGGTAAGGACCAGTGGCATAGAGGCCTCTGTGAAGCATCAGGCCTGTAACTTTTCTCTGCTCAAACTAATTATGTGTATGGGTTATAATTTATAAAAGTGGAGTACATTGTACAGGGTGGACGATTGCAAGCAAGTACCTTTAAATACTTGCAACAGTGTAGGGGTTGCGTACAGCCTAAATTACACACAAATATGAAGTAGACTAAGTGGTTTCAGGTTGTATGACTTGTGACTGCCTACCCCCCAAACCAAGATTGACAAAACAGATAGACCACCAACAGAGGGCTAGATAAATCAGTTTGTAGAGCAGTGACAAGTTCAAATCCCGCTCTAGTGATTTTTTTCTTTGTTCACCTAAAATTGATTTTTTTTTGTATTTATTACTGGATTTCAAATAAATCACAATTTATAATGCACTCAGAATCATTCAGCGCTCTATTTCAGAAGCACTTTCTGTAAAGATGAGTTAGCGATGATTCAATCTTAACTGATTAGCAAAATGTGATGTCGCAAGACTTGCAAATCACTATGGCAATATTGACAACTCAGTAGAGTCCTACATGTAGGTATGGTAAATATTCATGGGTATGGATAATGCTTCACAAAATTGAGTGATTGACATCATAAACAAAACTTGTTTTTTTAGTCTCTTTTTAGGTATTTGTAAACAACCACATAAAAAGGAGCTTATCATTTGTTTATTTCTGAATAGTTTTGGAAATAAACAAACAGAAACAAACCAGAATAATTTACAAATGTTATTTTTCCCAAAGTTAAAGTTAGAAGATGAAATAATTCGTTTAGTGGGCAATTGGGAATAACGATAGGAATTTTATGTATTAATAGTAGTCTTACTAAGTTCTGATTTTCAATTCATTGGGCTTGGGCCAGGGTCGATTTCACACAAGGCTAAGATTCATCTTAAGATGAGTTGTCAATATTGCCATAGTGATTTGTAATGTGACATCACATTTTGCTAAGCAATTAAGATTGATACACAGTTAAGATCAATCATATTCACACGTCTTTGTGTAATCGACCCCTGGACCTTTATTTACTTATCATTACCAAGCTCATCTATCTCAATGAAGTTTGAAATAATTAGCACCTTCATGGTAATTTGAGCCATCTTGTTCAAGGGAAAGATTTGTTTACTTTTGAACATGCGTTATGTGTGCGACTCAGGGCTTGAACTTCCTCGCACCTTCCAGATGAGTGCATGAAGGTTGAGTGCCGAGTCTCAGGCGGCAACGAGTGCTGGAAATAAACAAATCTGCCCAAGATTTTTCATAAAATTCCACATAGTTAAGGAGTGACCACATCACAAATCTATTTGCTAGGCCTACTCCAGACTCTCTCTGGCAAGGAGCGGAGATAGTCAAGCATATTGGAACTATTTATTGGGCTAGGTAAGCATTTAAGTGAAGTATTTTACTATTTAGTGTAACCACCCAGAGTTCTTCTTAAAACTAAATCAATAAGGCAGGTGGAAGTGCCTTTGAAAATTAAAATCTATTTTAGTATTTATCAAACTTTAAACTGTTAAGTGTTATTGTTAAAGGCTTAACTAACTGAACATGCTGAACAATAAACATAAAAATCAGTCATAACACTACGTACAGCATAAAAGAGTAGACCATCCTGGGAACCCGAGTTACAGAGCAAACCAAATGCAGTATGTGTATCAATTTCTGGTACTCCATTAAGGCCTACTTAATAATTATGTACTGACAATGTCATCAGTGGTCACTCGGCCTCGACAGCCGGCCGGCCGGCTGCTGGCCGTACACTCGCCTATGCCATGGCCACCCATGCTTGGAATGAATGGAATGCTTCCGGTTTGTCGAAATACCAACGATAATTCCATCTTTTATACCCACAACACTATCCCTTTGTTGTGTAAGCCTTTAGTTTAACTTACCTGCCTAAGAAAGGCGACTTGGTAGAGAAGAGACGAGCATGAAATGTTGCCAAAAATACCCACAACAAAATACATAAACAAGCGCCATCTTGAATTCTGCTGAACAATCTAAAATTGAGTGCTCGGTCAGTGTGTGTTTTGTTTTTTGTGCACAACCCATGCAAAAATGAGCAGCTGTGTATTATAAATAGCGCCGCCTGATTTACTGGTTGCGCACGCGAATTTTTTTTTCGTAGGTGGGTTGCGCTGAAAAAATGAATCATTCATATATTTTTGTGAACTAAACATCTGCGCATGCACATATTGTATTCGCATTGCCATACGCAAAAAGTTTGCTGCTTCACAGCCCCTCTACACACAGGAGACAAATCTTCCAAAAGTTGACTTTATCACACACAGGACTTGTACATTTTGTGGAGACGAAGAAGGAAGAAACAGAGAAGATTCAAACCAAGAAATTCATGAGAACTTGGAGGTAAGGCTAGGCCATAACTTTTATGTCTGGACTCGGGACAGAGGGTTCATAATGATTAATGGAGCTTTTGCTCACTCTCGACCTCGCACGTTCTTGCATTGGGAATCAAAATGGTGGATCCATTTTCATTTTTTTGGGTGTTGGTTTTTAGCAAATGATGTCACACAGAAATAATTTCACAAAAATAAGTTAGGTGATGTAATGCTAATGTTGAACAGGGGAGCGGAGCCATTTTGGGTGTTGGTCTTTGTAAAATGATGTCACACAATAATTTCCCAGAACAAAGTTGGGTGATGTTAAATTAATGTTGGTCAATATGGGAGTGTGTCACTGTGTACTGTAGTGTGTGGTCAGCTACTGCTAGTAGTAGTATGCTAGGGACCTTGAGGTCATGAACTAAGAATGTGTGTTGGGCATGTTGGGTGTGTTTAACTGAGAAAAGGGAAGGAGCGTTGAAATGAATGGGCCACCTGAGACCGGTTTTCGAAGATCTTAGTCTGTTTCTTTAAAAAAAATCTCAAATACCATGTGCCAGCTTATGTCCCAACTACTTTCCTTTGTTCATTAGAATTTTGAAAAAAACCATTGAATCTTGATCGAAGTCGCAATTTTGAAACCATGATCCGATCTTTGATGGACACAACGGTTGTTTTTCACTATTCTGAGCATGCGTGCACATGCTCAGTATTGCACGCGCAGTTCTGAGCACGCGTTTTGATGGACACAGCGGTCGTTTTTGACAGTTCTGAGCATGCGTGCACATGCTCAGTACTGCCTGCGTAATTCTGAGCATGTGTACTACTGGTGAGAACGTGAAAAGGACCGTCCAAAAGTCTCCTATTGTTGTGGTGCGCTCATTTTGCTGATTCTGTTGAGTACGGTGTCCCAGTGAGGCCATGCATGGAACAAGTGTCTGCAGTGACTCCAAGTGTTATGAGTGACTCTATGTGGCTCTAATAGCCGGCAGTCATCTTAATATTTTTCAAAATAAATCTGTTTTTATACTTAATTATCATATGGTGTTAATGCAATAAATTTCAAATGAAAAATAAATGTAAAATTGTTACAATGTTTCTTTGTTTTCACCTATCAGGCTTTCTGTGGTTTGTGTCTTTTTATGTTTCTTATTTAAAACAAACAGTAACAATTTGATACATTTTTATTGTGCTAAGATGTTTATTTGATTTTTTTAAAAACATTATTGGGGTGGTATCAATGAAACCAAAGTAAAACAAAGCTCTTGTCAATTTGATCAATTTCAAGGCGCTGTCGTCATCATCCATTGTGCACATATGTTCTGCAGGATAAAAAAAACCTTTTTAAGTAGGGTGTCTCGATGCTTCTTAAAATAATTATCAGGAAACAATTATAGTACTTTGTATTAAATTTTGTTTTCCATGAACTAAGAAATCAACCATTATTTGTAAAAAAAAAAAATAATAATAATAATAATGACTATTTAATTTTGCAACTCATAAACCATTGTTTTGTAAACTCAAACTCAAGAGTATCAGGCCAAAAAAGCTTCACAATGTTCTGTGTATAATGTATTCTATGAATATTTTGATTAGGCCTAATCTTGAATTCAAACTAGCAATGCTCATGATATGTGTACGTCACCTTATAATACTATCCACTGTGTAATGGTGCTACTATTATTGCAGACATGATCATAGTTACGTGATGTACATGTACATGTATATTGAAAAATAATACAGAACAATATTTTGAACAAAAAGTGTTCATTGTGCATTATCATGAAAAGCTGCAAACGAATACGTTTTATTATCAGTAATGGATAATAAAGAAAAATAAAGACTTTGAGCCGCAATTTTTCCCGGAGCAGGATAAGTGCTGTTATTGTTCGACTACATAGTACATGTACATGTATGTACGCGATTTACCACGGAGATCATAATATCCGGTGGGGGAGGGGGAACAGGCGGGCGGAGGGGGGAACAGGCGGGCGGAGGGTAGCGAAAATTTTCTGCGCATCGCACAACTTCAGGTCACCGATGAATGAATAATTCATTTTTTGCGCAACCCACCTAGGAAAAAAACAAATCGTGTTGATGCAGCCCGCGGTGCAAGATGCGGGCGCCCTCTGAAGCTGCACTCTGCAGGGAATGAAAGATATTCATGACTGATGCGAGTTGGTCCAGCATTTGTTTGTTTTCATTTTACATTTATGTTTTTATAAAAGACAATTAATTTGCTTGAACGAAGTTGACTTTTGAACACAATACCAACACTACACAGGAACTAGCAAGTATACTGTATGAATAATATGACTGCCTTGAATCATGGTGAAAAAAACCCCCAAAACATCGAATCAACAATAAAAAACAAAAAACATAGGGCCCTATCAGTAATCAAAGAATGGACGCAGAGTTTTAAACAAAGCAAACAAAGAAACTTTAAAAAATCAGTATCAATCAAACGTCTCAAGATTACTGTTAAAAACTTAAAGGAAAAACATTGGAGGAAAAAACAAACAAACATACGAAAAGGTAAACTCGGCCCGTAAGCCGTATTATTGACTATGAAGCAAAAACAACATTTGAGTCAGCGTTCTGTGACTTGATTGAGGGACCCTCGGGTCAAACGTGCCCCCACCACCCCACTTTAAGACGAGACCCAACAACATTACACAAACATTTGTAAATATTAGTGCTTAGATAAATGATTATGAATACAATCGAACACCTATTACTTGGACTTCAAAGTCGTCACCTTCAAAAAATCAAATATCTGCACTCCCCCACCCCCGCCTGCCCCCGACCAGTGCACAGCTAGGCTGCTGTTACTATGAAGATCGAAGTGTGTATGTAAACGACGTTTCAGTAACTGTGCACTGTTATCAATTAAAACAATTTCAATGTATGCTTGTAAACACAGCTCAGTTTTGAACTTGTCACCTGCTCTAAATGCCCTGGAAGATATGAAGGGAAATTCACGAGACTTCCTTGGCTTCATTATGCATGAACGTTGTTGGTGATATTTTTACTAGTGTCAGGTTTCTGTAATTTATGTAAATATAAAACAGAGCTCCCTTGCTCTATGATTTGCTCAAGGCGCGTCCCCATGAAACTTAATGTAAGTGAATTAATTTCACCTTTCAACTTGAACAGTATGAAGTTCATCAAAGCACGTTCGATTAACCGTATCCGTGTGGAATATCAGAATGATTTTTAAGAAAACTAAATGCTGCCCTCTGTTGACAATAGCTTTGCTTCATGACCTTTTAACCGTAGTCTGGTACCCTATCTGTTGGCTACAGATTTCCGTTTATTCTTACACTTTGTAAAAGGAAGTCATGCCTACATTACCTTCGCTGAGTTGTCTGTGAAAAAATTACACGCTTGCTGGCTGCGCTTATTGCTGGCACGCGGTGGTATTGCACTTACAATTTTATACTGTGGTTATTTTTTTTATAATTCATGCGTTTTTCCGTAAGCAGAACAATGAAGCTTTTAACACATAATATGCTGACTTCACATGTGAAAGGGGTTAAGAATGGTTACCCATTGAAAATTGAGGTGAGCTCATTTTGAGTCATTCAACATTCTTCAAGTTCTAGTCAACAACATGTGATTTGCCGTCATGGCCATTGGCCATTGTTGTCTTGTGTTTGTTTGTGCATCCTTCCTATTTGTACATTATTTATTCGGACTCACTCTGAGTCTGATATCTCCATTATATCACCTTTACATCGATGAGATCATGGTATTTTAGGTCGTCATGTATTGCAAGGTTAATTTTTATTGTTGTTAACGAATATACCGAGATCTGAGTGTAGACCTAACTTAGTAACTTGTTAGAGTTAGAGTTGACCCAGTAACTGGGGCGCTGTACTCCTTTTTTGAGATTTTGACATTATCTGTCGTACTAACACCCCAGTAAGGAATATGTAGTAACTGCGACGGTCAGGAGAATTTAAAACACCTCTGTTAAAAAAAATTCCTTTAATATAGACTCAACAGAGTTGCTCAAAATTCGCCCACTGACTACTGTATTCTCCAAGTGTTTAAGGTGAAATAAAATGCATTTAATTGTACTCATGATCATTTTCTTTCCTCCAAATTGATGATTTTTAGGGCCTCTGACAACCCTGTCGTTACAATCGCCATTTTTATTACTAATGTCACGACTGTTTCCTGACTGAAAAAAGTCGTATTAACGCTGCGGGGATCACGTGTTCGCTGATGCCCGGACCTGTATATTGTTTTGCGCAGTCAATGCAGGATACCAGTCAACAAACACCACAAAGTTCCATTGGTCATGATTGGCCGAGCGCGCGCTGTACAATGTTGCCATTGTGGGGTCGTTGACACTATACAGCTGGTATCCTGCGTTAACTGCGCAAAACATTTTGCAAGTCCGGGCATCAGCGAACACGCAATCCCTGCATTGCTAATGTGACTTTTTTCAAGTCAGGAAACAGTCGTGACATTAGTAATAAAAATGGCGATTGTAACGGCAAGGTTGTCAGAGGCCCTAAAAATCATCGATTTGGAGGAAAGAAAATGATCGAGAATACAATTAAATGCAGTTGGTATCCTGCGTTGACTGCGCAAAACAATATGTAACTCAGCTCAGTGCATCAGTGAACACACAATCCGCATAGTTAATACGACTTTTTACATGTAAGGAAACAGTCGATAAGGAAAATCCAGATCCCAAATGTAAAGTGTCATGTGACCTCATACGTACAGAATGAAATTGGGTCTAACTGCTGCATGGTGGGCATAGGTTTTGGGCTTAAAAAACATTGATTTGGAGGACAGAAAATGATCATGAGTACATTTAAATGTCTGTTATTTCATCTTTGATATCTTGAGAAACCAGCAGACGATTTTCAGCTATTTTTTTGCGTCGTTGCTGTCATTTTGACTTTTTTTTTACAGGGGTGTGTTGAAAAATCATAGCTTGTCACCATAAGTGGCCAAAACAGCTATGTTTCACTGTGGTGCTAGTATGAATCTCCAAGTCAAAATGTCTAAAAAAGCAGTTACAGTGCCCCAGTTACTGGTTCTAATAAGTTTAATTTTGTTGTATAGTGTTAACTGCTTCATGAAAAGTACACGGCCTACATGCAACATTGGTAATTGTCAAAAAACACTTTTTTTGTGACTCAACATGATAGTTGGTACATGAAAAAGCAAACCTGTGCAAGCCTTTTTATCACATCAAACTAATACCTAATCATATCTGGATTATAAAGAGGTGGGTTCAGTGCTAGCTGTGGGCTGTAAATAAGCAAAGAATGCTGATTAATTTCTTGATTGTGAAATTTGCTAGGTATAGCATGGATTTGTCTGCTATTGTAAAAGCTGATTTTTGCGCTTACCATAGCAGAGCCAAGATTGGACCCTGACATGCATGATGTTGCTAATGACCCCCTTTTTGTGCAGAGCAATCAAATGAATGTTGTAATAATAGAGAGATCACATGATTATTATTACGAATGATTGTGATGATGCATCATCATGATTGACATCAAAGGGTAACCACATTAACCCTAACTTCCAAACCAGGGCTTGTGCTTGGGCTTGGATTTGAGCTCTGTTGTAATTTAGAAAATGGGGCCAGTTGAGCACAAGCCAAAGACATGGGTTTCAAACTTGGCCCAGGATCTTTCCTCATTGTAACAAAATCTAACATCATGTGGTACAGGTTAATCAATAGTCCCACAGTTTGGGTGTTGAATTACATTGATACATGTATGTAACTCTCAAACTGTGGGACTATTGATTAACCCTTACAATCCCAAATCTTTCTATATCCAATTGCCCAAACAACCAGTGCTTATCACATGATCAGGCGTAACAATCTTTTCTAATTCCAAACTATTTTGGTGTAATAAATGTGACGCAGCAGAAGAGGATAGTGAAGGAATTTGGCCCTCACTCTAGCCAAACTGCGTTGTTGTTTTAATGGTGATAATCCTGATCCCATGTAAAGCACACATGTACTTCAAGACGGAATAGACCGATCCATTAAACCCCACCCCCTTATGTGTTGAACAATCACAGCCTTGGCTATGCCATGGAAAGTCCCACAAAAGTCCGACACGATAAAATCCTACTGGAAAATGAAAACATGTGTGCTGGTAGTCGCACACATGTTCATCATCAAAATTCCACCATCTGCTGTGGAATTGGGTGGAATTGCATTAAATTGATATACATGTAGCAATCAGGGCTCATGCTTGGCAATAGCCCGGCCTACATTGTCTAGTAAAAACTGCTATGGGCTAGTAAACACCACTTCTCAACTTGCCCTGTGCAACTTACATGTACTTGTTCACAATGCTCAATATTTCTTCCTTTTCAGATATGAATAATACATTTTAGAAATGTGTTGATTTATTTTTGAGTGTGTGAGTGTAACTTCATTTGACCGCTATAAACTGGTTGTGATCACTACCATTAGTATCAAAAAGATACATTTATGACAATACATGTTTAAAATTTGGGCAAAAAAACTTCCTGGGGGCAAGTAAAATGCACAGTTTACAAGCCCCTTGGGCTACTTTACAGAAAGCTTAAGCGCAAGGCCTGGCAATACAAATCTTATTCGAATGTCCACAAAATGACAACTTCTGTGGAAAAAATTGGTTTTTAAACAGAGTGAACTGATTGTAGGAGGGATTTATCAATATGTTATAATGATGTTTTTTGTTTGTATTCATTCACAGGTGGAAAATATGATCGTAACAGAAGTTGATTTCAACCCTGACTTCATTGCTAGAATGATTCCAAGACTGGAGTGGAAAGCTCTGTATGAGTGTGCCCAAATGGTAATTAAAATATTACACGTTATAATTAAGAGATTTTGAGACAATGCACATGTCCATTGTGCAGGTGCAGCAGACATGTTGGGTAAATTTCTATTGTTCACGTAGACCTGGTGTCTTGTGCTTGGTCTGCAGTGTCTTGTAACACGCACCCTCTTGTGTCAGTCAGTTGCCAATCCAGTGAGTTATGACGGAGTTGATTGGCACATTACTGGCAAGTGAGGGCGCACAATAATGCACTGCTAATAAAGCTACATTACATCATAGTGTCACAGATAATAATTTCAGATTAACAAGGCCGAAAGTCTGACTTGGTTTAAGTCTATTATAAATGTTTGGTTTGCAAATAACTTGGTAAGTCTGTCTAGTGAGGTTTGCAGAGACACCATTTCTAAAACTCTCTCTGAGTTTAGGTGGTTCTTAAAAGAGCTGGGGTGAATTTCACAAAGCGCTAGGACTAGTCTTATCTTAAGTTAGGATGAGTAACTAGTCCTAACTTATAGGACTTGTCATAAGTTAGGACTAGTTTTGTGAAATCCACCCCTGGTGACATAACAACTTGATGTTTTAATCAGTATGCTCTGATCATCTAATGGAGAAAATGGGCAATTCTTTTCAGAACCACCACAACTCATGAGAAAGAGTTTTATGTACATGGTGTCTCCGCAAACCTCACTAGATTGTATTCTCACCATAAAGTTTCAAATCCTGCGTGTAAGTCTGCTGCCAGCTAGTGTTCCAAATATTTGTCTTTTCTAATACTGTAACATTTTATACAAATAGTGGTTGGATTAAAATGCAATGGAATGATTGGGAAAAGCACTGGGCAAGGCATCGGGTTGACTTAAGTGTTTCTTCCCTGCCTGGTTCGAATCCCTGTTTGGACCAGTGTTGCTTGTGGATTTGGTTTTCAGTCCCTACCTGATTGCATGGTTTTGCCCCTTTTTGAGGGGTTGTCCTCCCACATCTAAAACTGGCATTTCTTCTTCATCTACTCTTCACAGGTATTTTCAGACCAACGGGTTACAGTGCAAGGCACTTTTGAGGGTCCCTTGGTTTCATTATCAGAAAGCTATAACTTTATAAAATGTGTGAAATGATAAAGATGGCCCATAGTCCAAGATATATAAATGCAGGCTATTGTTCCTTGTTGATGTTTCTGATCATTGTGCATGTCTTTCTTTACTGTAGTTGAATGTCGTGGGCAACCTCCCATCTGAACCAGTGCCCAACTATGAAAGCAATGAAGACTTCTTGAAAGAAGCACACAGAGTTATGCTTGAGGTACAGTCTTTCTGTATTCATTTTGTCGCCCATTTTGTTTGAATATCTGTATATTGCTTATGAAGTGTTTTAAGCAATGTTATCATAGGGTTTTAACCCTAGCAGGGTCCTGGTCTGATTAATCAGCCCAATTTTCCGACTGTGCATTGGTAGGGTCGATTTGCGATTAAATTGTCCCTGTTTTTCAGTTCTTTGGAATTGGTAACAACATACCAGGTGACCTAAAAGTCACCTTTGTTAAAGCTGTGACCAAAACAAAGTTTGGGAAATCAGCTTTGAACTTGTGTATGCCTTGACATTGATTGCAATCATTGTTTCTGGTGTTTTTTGTTTTTTTTTGCAATTTCTGAAATGTGAGTGAGTTTTCTTGTTCATTTATGTGACCATGATTTATCTGCTGGATGATAGTGTTTGCATTGGCTTCCATTTGGAAGAACACTTGTCATTGTATATCAATTGTTTGTTTTTATTATTGCAGGATTTTGCGACTGACATTTTTAATTGATCCTTGCAATGAACTTGAAATATTGTTAACCTTTGCCATGTAATTTCACCAATTTTATGATTTTCTCACCAATTTTCCTCACCAATTTGACCTGTGTTATGTTGTGTACTATTTTGATATTCCCCAAATGTGAACAGTTGTGAGCAATTTCTATGTTTTTGTATACATAGTTGTCAAAGCACCTTTGACATATTTTGTATGGATACTGGCACTATAATATATAAATTGTTTTGATTGATTGATTGATTGATTAATTGATATTTTTTATGATTGCTGGCACTATATCAGTTGTTTTGATTGATTGATTGACTGATTTATTGATTGATGAACTTTTTGTATGGATACTGTCACTTTTTAAAAATTGTTTTGATTGATTGATTGATTGATTGACATTTTTTATGGATACTGGCACTATATAAATATTTTTGATTGATTGATTGATTGATTGATTCATTCATTCAGTGATTTATTGATCGATTGATTGTATACTATTTTTATGCTGTGTACTATTTTGTTGTTTTGTGCTGTATGAGATTATTTTTATCTTGATATAGATAATTTATTGTTATGATGATTGTTATCATTTGGCCTTCTTTCAATGCCGGAATTAGATAAGCCTCTAGTTTATGGTCGGGGTACTATTGACCAAGGTTCAAATTGGGGAAGTGGCATTGAATAAATTTAAATCAAGACCTGCACTTTTCAATATGTTGTTAATAGTATAACCATTTTTATGTATTATAATGAAGTTTACAACCCCTCTATACACAGGTACCACAGACTGCCACAAAGTACCATACCTTCTAGGCTAGCATAGGGTGCACGGGTTTCTTCGGTTTGTGTAGCTGTTATCAGGAAACCCCATAGCTTGTGTACTGTGGACTTAGTCTCCACAGTCCCCTGTAGTATTCTGAGGCAAGAGCCAGTTATGCAGGACAGTGCAGTGATAGGGTTCTTAATGACTAAATCACAAGCGTGTTATTTGTAAAGTAATTAGCAAACGACCCATAATTGCATTTACTCTTACATGTAGTGTAACTGCATGAAGAGTCCTCAAGTCTTTGAGGCGCGTTTGAATTTAATCTTTCCTTTTGTAAGAAAATATAAATCTAAGATATTGTTAATCCTAACTCCTTGGAGTGATTTACAAGGATCCTTCCTCACTCTACTAAAATCCAAGACCATATGGTAACTCAACACCCTCTCTTAAGCTTTTTGATTGAAACTAGGGACAAACTACAAGAGATTTGTCCCTGGCCTCAATCGGAAAAAGTGATTTTCAATCTAACTATTGAAGAGAGATGCATTCATTATCCTACATGTATGTAAAGCATAATCAGTTTACTAGTGCAGTCCTCAGTCCAACATAATCCAACAAAACATGCAGTTGGTTTTTGATTGGTTGAGGGTAGTTAGGATTTTAAGATGTGAACACCCTGATGTCATTTCATCTTTTTTCCCCCATCCCAACAGGTGGAAGTTACTGATGGCTTCCTGGTGTGCCCAGAGTCCGGCCGTAAGTTCCCCATCAAAAATGGAATTCCCAACATGCTGTTGAATGAAGACGAAGTATGACATCACAGGATGACATCATAAGATATTAATATTAATACTCAAGTAATACTGCTTGGTGATTGGTGGATAGTGTGGACTGAGGCAGGCCTCTTGTGGGGCTGGCCCTCTGTTGGCTAGCCTTCTGTTGAAGAACATCAAGAAGTTGTTGTACTATCAGAGGCTAGCCTTCTGTTGGAGAACATCAAGAAGTTGTTGTATTATCGGGGTCATCTTCAAAACATGTTCTGGATAGTCAGATAGGAGATGCTTCACCCTTGATATGATCAGCCAATGTTGATGTTTAGAAAAACAAACATCTATATCACATTTGTGGTCTGTATTTTGTGATATCTGTTTCCCCTCTGCACTGCGCATGTTTAGTGCAAATGACATCAAAATTCCCATACACTAAAAGTACAATGAACTACACCAGCTTTCCTTTCTACGGGGTGGGGTGGGGGGGGGGCGGGGGCGGGGGCCTGGTGTTCATGATGTAAAAATGGGACTTCGTTTTAACACTGTCATATATACCTGTATATATTTTTAGTACTAAAAAACACAACATATGTTCAGACAATACTGTGTGAATTTCAGCTTATTTATCATATCCAAAGGAAATGTTTCTAATTCAAATGTTAATTTACTCATCAATTTTCATTGATGTTTATTTGCTGTAATATTTACTTTACATTGATGTTAATTTACAGTCCGTATCAACGAACAGTCGATCTGATTTGTAAATAAATAAATATATATCACAACTCGATATTGACCATGGTTTATTCAATTGCAAAATTCAGATCTGATACATGCAGGTAAAATGCAGTTTCCTTGTTACTCTTTGCGGTTGTTATAGTATCACCGTGTGAAACCAAACTCCAGTGTGGAATTCAAATTTGACCATTTGACCTCGGAGGTCTAATTTTGTACACCTTTGGACAGCCCCTTGAAAAACCACACTGCAGCATGTCCTGCTCTTCATATCAGTGCGGTCACTATGAGTGCATTGAAAGATAAACATTTTCCGCGAAATCCATAGACTTAGAAATCCCCCTGTAAGTTCGAATTACCACTGATGAAAAAACACCAAAGTGTCCGAACAGTGAGCTGATGATATTGCTAAATCTGTGTATCTGTTGAACCATTAGCAAAACTTGTTTATATTCTGTCAATTTGAAGGGATGAAATAGCTCTGAAGTTTGGCCTCGAACAAAAATGATTGCCTAACGAATTAAATATACTCAGAAAGGCAACGTCATAAAAGTAAATTACCTGTTAAAGTGCAGTGGTACCAACTGGAAAAAGTTTTTTTTTGATGTAAGCATTGTGCCGGTGAGGTATTTAAATGAGCCCGAAATGGGTTGGGTTACATGTACCAACCAATGCTGTAAAGTGGATTTGTTCACATCGTCAGCAAAGTTAACAAAGAACAAAAGACCTTTATCCTGTTGTGGTCATCTTGATTTGTTTATGATTTGTTTTGGTTACAACGATTTACATTATAACAAAGCCAAAACTGGGAGAACAAAAATGGTCTGGTTCTTTTTTTTCTGCATAAATATTAATATTCAGTACTGTTATAAGATACAGGGAACATGACCAAGATGGTGGCAGCCTCAGAACAAGGTTATACGCGGAATGCAAATTAAAACGGCCGAATGTTAGATGCTTTTATGAAGCCGAGTTTGGCTGTTTAGAACCCAAGTTATTGTTTTGTGGAACCCGAGTTATTGTGTGGAACCCGAGTTATTGTTGTTTAGAACTGATGAGTTATAGTTTAGAACCCGAGTTATTGTTATTTAGAACTGAGTTATTGTTTAGAACCCGAGTTATTGTTATTTAGAACCCGACTTATTCTTGTTGAGAACCCGAGTCACTGTTGATTAGAACCTGAGTTATTGTTGTGCAGAATCCGAGTTGTTGTTTTGTAGAGCCCGAGTCATTGTTGTGTAGAACCTGATTCGTTGTTGTGTAGAACCTGAGTCGTTTAGAACCTGAGTAATTGTTGCTTTGAACACGAGTGATTTACAAAACTGCTGAGTAAGTTTGCAAACATTCACAATACTTATCGTGAAAAATTGCACCACCTGCAGACTGCATAGTGTCTTGGTTTACTTAAGATCTGCTGTTTAGACCGGACGTGACCTTGTTTTAACAGCGTGTATTCTTTCTCCGGTTTATTCAGACTGGTTCAGGATTTACCCGAGGCAGGGGAGTGAGAGGGGGAGAACCAAAACCTGTAATACAAAAATAATTTCATCAGATATGAGTTCGAAATTAGCTTCCTTTAATTTCATTTCGGAGGGACGGTCAAGGACCAACGGCGGTGACAATGTTATGAAAGAGAAGGGGGAATGGGACCGGGGGGGGGGGGGGGGGTGACAAACACACTTTCATTTTTGCAATAAATTCTGGAGTAACAAGGATATGTGTTTCGTACTCTGGAAATAGCTTTTACAGAAATTAACTTTTTTTTGTGACGGCCTAAAATAGAAAGAAGTGACCACATGTTTTCGTTTTAAACACGGGTAGGTTCAGGAAACTCCAGTCACTTGCGCTTTTATTGTACCAGCTGGTTCCTCTATGATTAGAACAAAAAGTGCTCGATTTGTAGTAAATAATAAATCATCAATACCTTGTTTATAGAATTCCTACTAAAATGATACTTCCGTCTAAAGTGGTATACTTTTTACAAATTATTTTAAGAATAATATTGTTCACTGCTTATTGCCTTCATGAAGTGAACAAAATTGTCAGAGTAGATTTGCAAAGTGTTACGAAAATGGTCGTTTCACAGAATCAGCAATGATTTGTAGGACTTTACATTGGTATCGGGGCTTACTTACATGCTTGTAAATAAAAACAAATTATATGGACCTACAAACTATCGCATATATTTGACTATATCAGTACGTTTTACAATTCAAAACTGTCTTTTTTCGAAAATGTCAGTTTATTATCTGGAGAAAAATGGGAGGTGTAGTGCTGTTTTTGTTGACCATCAAGAATAGAACCCAATACAAGTGGAATTCATCCGGTTATGGAATGTTGTCAAATTCATGAGGCTGTTGTTTGCCATCGTTTTGCTATGTAGTCGTTGAAAATGACGGCGTGGCTAAATGGAAAGGTTGTCGATTAATTTGTTGATTTGTTGTCATTGTTGATCGTATTGCTGAAGCTGGTGTTGTTGACATTGACCTAGTTGACTCTGCGGCTGTTGAGGTCTATGGACATGATGTTGATGTGACTTTTGTTGTGGATGATGCTCCTGTATTTGGGGTTGACTTCGTTGTGGACGCTGCTGCCTAACAAATTGCTGCTGATGTTGCTGAGTAAGAAATAGTGGATGTTGATGTTGCCTGTGATATTGCCGTGAGTGTAGATGTTGTGGAGGTTGTTCAAGACGTTGATGTGTTCCATGTAGTCGATGTGGAATTTGTTGCTGTTGATTGGCTTCCCCAGACTGCCCGCTACAGTTCGGTAAATGTTTACAAAGCGTCTCTTGAAGATTTCGTTTTTCCTTTTGTAACTGAATAATTTCCTTCATTAATTCCTCGTTTTCGTCCTCCAGATCATCCGATTCCTGTTGGAGAGATAAATCAATAACTTTTTTAGATCTTTAGTTTCTGGCTTTGCCTGTGATATTTTAGGCGTATATAAGAATGTTTTTTTCTGAACTTTTTTCGGTGATTTGTTTTTGTGGAAAAAAGTACAATTCTCACAGCAAACCGTGTTGTCCGGTGGCGGTATTACTGTATTTTCGTATCTGGACGAACGCATGGTACCTATGCTTTTCACCAAGAACCAAGGGGCTCTAATCTTAATTGATTCGCAGATTTTGCAGCGCGAGTGAAAGAATCAAAAGACACTTCCAGGCTCTGTTTGTTTGTTTGTTTGTTTGTATGTTTATATATTATATATTAGGCCTATATATATAAATAAATAGCGTGAGCAAAGAAAATTTGGCTGATGCCGGACTCGAACCCGCGACCTCTCGAATACCGTACGAGTGCTCTACCAACTGAGCTAACCAGCCCTTATAGTTGGTGGGCTATATATTATATTATTGTTTGTCCGCCTGTCTTGTCTTTAGTTTTTATCTTATTTAGTTTTGATGTTGGGAATGTTTCTTTTTGCTGGTTTATTTGGCTTGGTTTGGTTTCATTTGGTTTTGTTGAGCCATTTTCCTTGATAGAAATGTTCCCTCTCACAATCGATGAGTGAATAATGTAAAGTGATTATAGCCTGTTTAGATATTAATGTGCGCATTTGAACATCGGGGAATCGTTCAGGAAAAGTGGGGCTGCATACTCCACTGTCGAATGGTGCTGTTTTTAGTATTCATAATGTGTTGTTTCTATCATGACTAAATAATACAGTCATTTCAAGTGGAGAAGTTGAACACAAAGGCCTGTATTGTATACATTGTTCCGAATGTACCCCCTCACAACAAGGTGATAAAATAGGGATTTTTAGATCCGGTTTAACCAGGGTAAAAGTTCCAAGAATATCCCGGAACAATGGGTCATCAGCTCAGCTGTAGTACAATGGAAAAGATCCTATCATAACATGTTTGTCCTTCTTCTTGCACATACCTATAACAGTAGAATATGACAATGTTGAATGAGTTTTATTTAGTTCGTCTTTGGGTGTATTTTTGTTCACCGATTCCATTCCACTGTTCCAAAAAATGTACTTTTGGTAAGAAGCTTCAGACAGGCTTACGAAGCTAGAGCTGTAGGCAAAGTCCGAAGCTGTGGTATATATAAGGGGCATTGGACACCTAACCGCCAGTGAAAACTTATTGGTTTGGAAACTAGCCAGAAAACACCCCTAACTTGCATACCGTTTTAGATCGAACATGTAGGCCTATACCGTGCATTACAAAAGCGAACTTAAACCCAAACAAAATACACCGACTTAATGAGCGTTGTTTTCTTGAAATTATAAGCAGTTATTGTTGTGAAAGCTTATTAGTTTAGTTTTGCCGTGTCTAATTCTTGAAAACGATGAGATGGATACAGAATGTTCTCTTCCAAAAACTCGAAGTTTGTCCTTTCCTTGTAGTTGAAAACAGTAGTGACTTCCTTATTAGGATACAATGCTCGTTGTGTTTACTGTTACAAGGAAACGGAAGAAAACACGGGAGTATTTTAGATTGATTCTGATGCAGGAACTAATTTCGGCTTCAACAGACCTGCTCGTTTTAATTCTAGGAGGAAACCATTTTTACTCGAAAATATCCCAGTGATGTGATTGAAATTGAAGATACGGGGCAACATAAGGAAAAGTGCTAATATAAACAATTTTGAGAGAAATTACAGCAGTTATAAATTGATTCAGGCCAGACGGCTTGAAGATAAAATATCACCCCAGAGGGTAATTATGGAGTGTGGGACAAGCAGTCTAGACCACCGGACTCAAGTTCTGGTGTTCCTGACAGAAGAATGTGGGTTCGAATCCCGGTCGCGGCACTTATGTCCTTGAGCAAGATACTTGACCGTAATAGACCGATTGTGTGATCCGCGTCTCGTGACCCATTGTAGGTATTAAATGTAAACAAACACGACGTCCTCCATGGAAAGTGCGGTACGGTACATGATGATTGTTGCATTATTTTGTTTATTCAATTAAGGCTTTTCTTTCTTGAAATCTGTGAAAAAATATTCCAGAGTTTGTACCAGAGACCTTCGAGTGGCCGAATAAAGCCAGTAAGGACAATTCCAGCAAGTCTTGGAAGTAAATGTATTAGTAACGTATAAATGTGCACGATGTGTAGGTCGTGCACGACGGAACGTTTGGGCCAGACGACCGTGATCACACATGAATTTCAAAGTTTTAAAGCTGAATCATCCAAACAAATTGCTTTCTAAACTGTGATTCCTTTGCCTTTTTGAAATTTCGCAAGGCTAGGTGTAAATGCTCACTTTTCCAACGTTCTTTACTTTTTTTTTTTTTTTTTTTTACAGTGATTTAGGCCTACATTACAAACAAAATAACAGGCGGGTGGCTACATAGTAGTCCGAAACCGGGAGTGCATAACTCCGGGTAGAATACCGGTAGTTTATGAAACGGTAATGTGATTAAAACCAATGTCACAACATACAACTTTAATAAAAGGGCTTAGTAACTGTGTTATTATTACCAAAAGCTGACTTTTGGTGTGACTCTGTCGGCCACGGCATATATTTGCGCGTAGTTTGCCATCGGCTCAGATGACGTATTACCCACAATAGGTCACGTGATGACATGTAAACATTGGTCGCGCAATCTAGATAAAGAAAAACGTTTGAGCCTGCGGAGTGTCCCTTAATGGTAGGCCTGGGGGGGGGGGGGGGGGGCAAACACACGCACTGTGCTGCTGCTGGGCGGAGCGTTTTTGATCCTTTTCATTGTGTTAGAGCCTATATTGTTGTTTAAGTAAATTTACCATGTATACAGTAAAGTATGCGATTGGGCATGCCGTGGATTAAGAACTGTAATAAATAAATGATTAAACAAACAAACAAATAAATAAATAAATAAGCAAATAAGTGTTCATCATCAATTGTCCTGAAAACTTTGTAAAACTCCATCTGCAATAGGCCTACTGCCGGAAAGACAAACTTCCCTTCAAACTCAGTCGCGCAAAATACTTGATGGAAACTTCAACCGCTGTTTGTTTTAACTGAAACGTGTAACTCATTTTGGTAAACTTTCCACATTGGTTGTACGATGTGCTTATTGCAAGCTAGTGGATGAAACTGAATTTGGTCTTTCACGGTGTGTTGGTCCAGAATAACGTCATCTTAGTTATCTTCTATTACAAGTCATTTTGGAGTGAACAAGAACAAATTGACTGGAGCGGGATTTGAACCTGCGACCACCGGTTTAACGTACCGACGCCACCGAGTGAGCTACCCAGCCCTAATGTTGGCAGTCTCCCTGTTTTGCCAATATCCTAGTTAGGGGGTGCCATTAATAGTAATATTTTTTTTTTATCCCCGATGTAATTATTGCACGTAGTAAAAAGCTTTGTCTTACACTCGTCAAGTCACACACTGCCTTTCTTTGATATTATTAAAGCATTTGTTTTGAAACACTTTTATAGCACAGCCCTTGTTAAGGTCGCCATTCGAAGTGTAGATGTAATTGGTTTTCTGTACTGTTAATCCGCAAACAGCATCTATGACATTTATTTTACCTCCACACCTTTTCCAAAAATAAACAGGCAGTACATCAAAACCAAAACTATCCAATTTAGAACTACAAGGATGTATTTGAAGAAACAGATCGTTGACTTTCACTGAAACGGACGCTCACATTTTCCAGGAAAACGAAATGTTCCAAGATATGTTTGGTTGTTTTAGTGGGCCGAGCCTACGCTACGTGTTATGCCCGTTTCTATATGCGACTGCGATCCAAACACAGTTTTCTCAGGAAATATGACAACTTTTCTGGACGGTAAACCAGAACGCAAGTAAAATAATTTGATTCAACAAACCTGCTCACAAATCTTCGTTATAATCACTTGAACGTGTTGTTTGAAATTGTGTTTGAGGATTTTTTTTTTTTTTTTTTTTTTTTAAGAAAAAGACGTACCTGCACGAGTGTGGCAGCTCGTTGTCGGCGCCTGTCCCGGCACCTAGCTGCGGCCAGGCGGTTTCGCTCTCGCTTCTGATGGATCCTCGTCTCTTCCTCAACCGATAACTTTACAAACGGAATCAGAAATTTGCAATAAATGTACAATTGTTATTGTTTATTTCGAAACGAGATAATAAACTTCTAATTAAAGAAGGCTGGACAATAATTTTGTATCGAAATGGTGAGATTATAACTTTAGCAAACTAAATGGCATTGTCGAGTCGAACCAATCGTGTAGAAATTTTACATTAAAGAAACGTTGCCTTCGGATTGGGCGCTTCGGGCTATAAAAGCGTCTGTTATGAAATGAATGGTTGGGATATTTGAAGAGTAGAATATAATGATTCACATAAAATGTTTTGAAATTGTGCGGTTTTTGTTTAATTTCGTGACAAAACACGGTCCACCACTTACGGTAGAACCAAATTTTTGACACCACAAAATGGTGGACCGTATGTTTCTATGTGTGGTTTGGCTTGTATTTCCGTGGGGCAAGGTCATGTTTTTTGTAATCACTGCTCACTAATTACAACACACTGTAGGTGTTTTACTGCATGAACAACTCTTTAAAAAGGATAAGGTGAAATTCCAACCATTACAATTGTAAGAGATTTGAAGACAATGTATCCTTAATGAAGTTATTGTGAAATTTGTACACGAGTGTTTCGACTTGACATGCTCTCACTTTAAGAGTGTGACACGCAACAGTTGAAAACAAAATTCCTCCAACCATAGATCTAACAGCCTTTTCTATCAGTATTAATCACTGACTACCCATTTCGATCGAATTGGCTGTAGACCCTACACTCTATAAACTCTCCAGTCAGAAGTGACTCGGATTCGGGGTCCAATGGTGCCCGACCCATTTCTGAATCAGGCTGGTTTGAAAAAATGGGATTTTAACTCAGATTCTGCGGGTCATGCTGAACCAGAAATTGGTCAGGTCCCACGGTATCCAGAATCCCGGTCGATTCTGACTCGGAGGTTTTTCGAGTGTGAATGTTCTGCTTGACTCGCTCTAACTTTATAACAAAAGTGACGGGACATGTCAGTATTAAAAAACAAAAAAAATCCGTCCTCAAAAATGGGTTCCTTAAATAATAAAACAATATCCCTATCATTTTTTGCTTTCGTCATTCATAACTGGGTACCCAATGTTGATCTAGCTAACCTTTGTATATGGTATTTTGTTTTTTTAAATACAGTGAGCGGAAGAACTAAATTAAGTTTTGTTTTTCACACCGTGGGAACAATCGATGTTGTTGACCATAAATTATGACATATTATCATAGATGGATTCGGTTATTGAAGACATTAGTAATTACCCGCAGTACAGATTACACAAATAGTCTCTGTACATTGTATGGAGCGTCAAGGGTTATAACAATGATAAACCACAGGTGTTACATTATGCTTTCTGTTCTAACGGGATCTACGGAAATTATTTCGATTGCCAGTTTACGTGGACTTTGAGCGACCTTTCGATATGAAATTCGATAAATTGATTTGATGTCGTAATTAGAAAAACGCAATACCGCATTGTATTTAAAAATAAATGAATAAAAAGTTGTGATGGAAAGAGTTGAAACTTATATTGGTATTTTTCTTTACACTTGGAATTATAAACATATGAATAAAGACGTTGGCCATTTAAAAAAAAATGGTGTAAATGCAAAAACTATTCTTCGAAGATTGGGGTAAAGTTCTTACTAAATGCAAAGATTACAAATTATGCAAAGTTATAAACTTCAAAAAAGATGAAGGTTTGTCTTATCAGCTGATGTGCTTGAAGAGGAGATATTAAAGGTTCAGACTTTAAACTGGCTTTCAAGATTCCTTAGAATTAATGTATATCATTCAAAAATGTTTGTTTTCTTTAGTTCATTGTGGTATTGTATTTACAGCATAGATAATTACAAAAAATGGCGGCCTCATGTTTCGACCCTAGCATAGCAAAGGTTCGTATACATGAGGCAATTATCACTTTTTTACAGTTTAACTTGGTTGTTGGTGAGCAGTTTGCAAACAGCTAATTATTCTTTGTCTGCTTGATTATTGGTAAAGAATATTCATTTAAATCGCATTGTTTTTAAGAAACGGCCGTGAACCAATGGAAGTATTTTGTGAGTTGATGATCGAGGAATGTGGAAAATGATACATGTATTATACGTATTTCATGTTAAGCTTGTCATAGGGCCTCGTGGACGAGGTAGGGAGGGCTGTACTCCCCACGGCAAGACACCATGACTGGCCTTGTATAGAAGACAGCAAAGACAATTTTGTTTTATGTTGGTGTTTATTTCTATTGCCTGACAACAAACGATGAAACGTGCTCGGGGATGTTCTCTTCACTGTTTTTTTCAGGGATTTAAAATCATAAAAACATTTTCTGAAAGATCTGATCTCGAAGTCTGAACGGTGCCACGTCTTTTATGAAGTTTTGTTTTATGATGTGATTTTTTCTCCGACTGACCGAAAATAAACATTTCAAAACAGAAATCGTTTTATTTTTTTCAAATACATTCGAGACAAAAAATCTCACCGTGGTCTCGGACTCAGAGCCTGTCTCCTCGCTTCTTCTGTCGGCATGGAGGTCCTGATGACCGCCTCTCGGCGTCCCCCCGTCCTTCTGTCCCTTCTCGGAGTCGCTGTCTTGTTGTTGGTTGTTTCTTGGTACCACGGTGACCGTGAAATCTGCCGGCATACCTTGATGCTTCTCCGCCATGTCAAACCCACTCCCCCTGGTTAACGGCCACGCAGCTCTTGCTTGTTGTACAATTGAAACCATAGTCCACCTGCAAGTAGAGATGATCAGCTGCCGATGTCAAAAGTTCCTGGTGGGTCCAAATTTCTCTCTAATAAATGATTTCACCGGGAAATAACGAGAGAAAGAAATACACCGTCAGCATGCGTCATGGTGTAGAGCATGTCATCCTCATTCGTAACAAAAACACTTTATGAAGAATATAAAATTCTTGAGCAGTATCGAAATCGTACCAGCAGGTGCCACGGAGCCTCCTCTGGGCTGAACTGTTGTTTTTTTGTAACCAAAATTTCGCAGAAGCCTTTTCGATCATCATCACCCCACCAATATTTTTTTTTTTTACAGATCACTGATGTTTAGAATCGATATACCTGGTGCAGGATCACCCATGAAACTCACCTTCTAGCACTGTTATGAATAAAGTTCACAGGACCGAACATAGACAGATCAAAAAGCTTTTATTTCTCAACACAATGGTGTGATTGAATGCGTTCTTTATGCTTTTTCGCAACTACGCGCGAAAAGCACCGTAAAAACTGCGTGTGACTGACGGCCTTCGCTAAACGAGATACCTAAGGTAGATGTTTCAATCGCTTTTATGAGCAGCTAAGAAAGTAAATGACGGCACAGAATTGGAGTTTAGATGGAGGATAATCCGAAACATTCAGCTTTCGGACGGGCGGTTGTATTACATGAACCACGAGAGAGGAAATAATCAACATGATTAGACTTCCCTGTACCTTTATCTGGAAATTAACAGCATTATCATACAGATGAGTTTCATTGAAAATGACCTACTTTATTATTAACATTAGATGAACTTTCCAATTTGAACATCAAAATGATCTTGATATAGGATGTCTCAACTAAATAAAGCAGAACTTCGCTTTTCAACTATTATTCGCTGCAACTCAAACTATAGACTGCTAATCCTTGCTCAGTTTATGTGCATACGGGCGTACAAAGAGTCTATAAATTCAGTGTAGGATCCAGGCCAGGTGATATTGATGGCCTCCATCCCCATCCCACCCCCAACAATTCTTGCTGTTTTGGATTGAACATATGATTAATGGCTCTGACCCCTTAATTGACTCTCTGGATCCGCCGCTTTCGCATGCAGCAACCCCCCCCCCAAAAAAAAAAAAAAAAAAAAAAAAAATAAATAAATAAATAAATAAATAAATAAAAAAAAAAAAAAAATAATAATAATAATAATAAAAAATAATAATAATAATAATAGTAATAAAAAAAATAAAAAATAAAAAAAATAAATAAATAAACAATATATAAATAAACAAAAAACAAAAACAAAAAACAAAGTAAGATCAAGAAACGTCTGTAGAAATGTAATTTGTCCATGTTCACCCTCCATACTCAAGCTTACGATGGCAGGAAAGAGAAAGATCGGATCTTTTCAATGATGGTTAAATAAAATAAGGTTGTTATTATGCAATCCTTTCAAATTGGAGTGGAAAGATCCGAAATGCCAAACACCTACGGAGTGCCATATGTGTACAAAAGTTTTTGGGTTTACAGATCACACTGAGGAAACAAAGACCAAGAACTAGGACAATTATTGGCCGATCCTCAATGATTTTGGATGATATAAAAGGGAATTCAATGAGACATGTTCATTACTTATTTTGCTGTAAAACAATAATAAGGTGGTGAAGAGTTTGCACAAGTGGTCTTTGTACAAAAGCTTTATGTTGTGTGAGAATGATGTGTTTCACACGTTAGGGTCAAACGTTGTAATCATCAGCAGTTGTTTATGTTAAAACAACCTGGTACTGATTGGGAAAGTTGAGTTTAGGGTCAACATATGCGAATATGAATGTAAATAAGTTTATTTTACTCAACCATCTGGTTGATGCCTCAGACTGTGCTAAATACCCTTCACCAAAAACGAGGACCACATTACAGAGATTCTTAGAATCGCTATCAGAACTGATTAAAACTTTACAAAAATAAACTAACAGCTCACCAACTGTTACTGTATCGGTATTTTTCACTCGTATTGTGTCAGTACATTTAAATTCCCAATGTTGTATCAATCCACGATAAGTTGCTTTAACACAATAGAGTTTGAACGAACGATCGAAATAACTTCCTAAAATGTCGTGCGTTCTTTTAAAGACGTGTTTCTTATCGGCTTTAATAAACGTGCTTTTTAAAAAATACTAAACTAATTAATAACATTGACAAGATATTTGTCGTAATCTAAAGGTAAGACGGACGTGAGTCGATGTGATATATAGAGTCAGGCGTACGATCGTCATCACATTATTCACCTCGTCATTTCCCCATCACGTAACTCCGAACCCGTTTTGCAATTATTTTTCCTCCTTGAAAGTACCATGTGAAACAGATGAGCAAGAACGTAGGCGTAAAATAGAAGTTTCAATAGTGCATTCTCATCTGATCGATAAAGTGATTAGGAACGAATTTGTTTGTCAAGAAAAACATTGCTATACAATAAATAACAATGGCGAACAATTTTAACCAGTTAATTGATTTTGGAAAATATGTTTTTCTTCAAAAAAAAAAAGTTGCCTTAGGCCCTGATAAGCAAAACCTTTTTCTATCAAATCACGAACACGTCGGCCCAATATAAACAACTAATAGAATTCTTGGAAAGGACGGTGGCGGTGTGTAAATGCGGATTGAAGATAGCACTATGATGGTAGGACTAACCATCAACAGCGGCGTGTCGAATATTCATCAGTAACTTTGAATCCAAATACACAGGTAGATCAAAATGACGTTTGGTTGGCACAGCAAATCAAGCAGATGTATACAGCGATGGCACAGAAGAAAAAACTGCTTCCACTGCAATTAAAACCTTTGTTGAATCAATATAAAATACGACATTCGTCATAATAATTACTAGTGAATTACATGTAATGCTTTATCTCGTCTCGATTCGGTACCGGTACGGAGCACAAAACTGCGGCTGTCGATAGTATGTTATGATCACTCTGTTACATGCCAATGTGTATGTCATACATGTACATTATTTATCATATTTGTAGGATAGAACTATCTCTTTTGATATTATCAATCTCTTTGAACAAAATTAATACACACACAATAAACTTACAGATATTAGTAGCTGACAAGCCAGTGACAAGCAGAAAAATACCCACTAGACAAAACGCTAAGGACATCAAATTGGTATACATCGTAACAACTCTTCACGAACTCCACACTGTCAACAATGGTGGTCGGCCATTATAGAAATGGGGATTCACGCGGATATATCTGCGACTGAGTTAGTTCCAAGAATATTAGGAGAACTACGGACCGTAGTTCGGGGGCTGTCATAAAGATGATAAATAAACATATTAGAAGTAGGTCAATTTAGCTATATGATTATAAGTAAATTTGATATTATTCTGAATTAGTCGGTGTATATCACTCTGCAATGAGTTACTTAGTACCGTAGTATTTCAAGCAGTGAGGAATAATTGCAGCGTCTATATCGACAAGTGTATCAACTTGGGTGAACTATCTAAACTTCCTATAAATCATAGTGTGTTGGGGATGCCACGGTAGCTGATGTATTATTTTGTGTCATTTTGTTGAAGTGTGAGACGATAAATCAGTCGAATCTTGCGTATAACCATGACGTCAAAGCTATAACATACGCTCAAAGGCAAGAATGTGGATTATTCTAAGGTGGTGACAAACTTTAAAAAAACCCACAAGCAACCATTTAATTGTCACATGTTTAGTTATTGTTGTTTTTGTTTTTCTTCCTTAAAAAAAAAAAAAACCCAAAAAACAAAACTAAAAATGTACCCTGTGATTTACCATAAGCATCATCAAACTTGTTATATAACTTTTGTTCCGCCACTTTTACGCCGAAGGAAGAGGAAACAACGAGCACCAGAAGGAAATGGTGACTAGCGAAAACAAGGAAAATATCGCATCTAGGAAAAGCAACAAGTTCAATAAATCAGTCATGAAATGGAATGTTGATTCATTTCCATTTTTAAGTATTACTGTATAATAGGGGTGTGGGGGAGGTGGGGGCACCCGAATACTGACAGACTTGTGCAGTCTCGCGAGGAGTCGCACCATAAATTGTGCGATTTAGTTTTCTTCATAATGTCTTATATAGTGTGGGAACCTTACGAATCCCATACAATGTTCCAAAAAGCTCAGGACTTGCTCTGTCTTTATCGGGGAGTGGATAATCTCGATAAAACAGTGCCAAATGTTGGTCAAAATAATATCTTTACTCGTTCTTTTTGGTGGCTCTTACGCGGATATTTTTGAATCAATATAAGGTACAGCATTGATGATGATTACAAAACCCAAGCTTCTTGTATATGCTCACCATCTTTGAATCAATATAAGGTACAACATTGATGATGATTACAAAACCCAAGCTTCTTGTATATGCTCACCCTCTTTGAATCAATATAAGGTACAACATTGATGATGATTACAAAACCCAAGCTTCTTGTATATGCTCACCATCTTTGAATCAATATAAGGTACAGCATTGATGATGATTACAAAACCCAAGCTTCTTGTATATGCTCACCCTCTTTGAATCAATATAAGGTACAGCATTGATGATGATTACAAAACCCAAGCTTCTTGTATATGCTCACCATCTTTGAATCAATATAAGGTACGGTATTGATGATGTTGGCAAATTTGCTGTTAATACCGAAATTTGTAAATTAGGCTTACTTTAATTACGAAAATCTCTCAACATTAGTTTTATATAAAATTGTTTTCGCTCGACTGAAAACAGCGAAAATTCAATTTTTGTTTGTTTTAGAATTCGTCAAACCAAAAAGTTCAAACTATTAATATTTTTAAAATTTACGTGAGAAAAATAATAACTTGCTATAGCCCGAAAGTTTGGGGGAATTTTCATGGATCCAAATTTAAAGTGGAGTTAAACGGGGACTTCCGATATCAGGTGACATACCTCCCTCGAGACTAAGAGTGTACAGGAGGAAATGCCCTCCAAACCGCTCCTATACTTCCTCAATGATTGAGTCCAGGAACGGATTTCCAGGTTAACTGTGAACTTAACTAAAACACACCTGCATATTTACATTACCCCCCCCCCCGCATTCCGTAGATATTCACAGTGATCTTTCACCAGGCTTATCTCCAAAAACATTAATCTAAACGCTGATTTCAAGCCCAAGTTCTTTAAAAACTGGAAAGTTTGAAATCTTTCCTAATGTGAGTTTGTAACTTGTAAAATCCATCATGTGCAACATTGGTAACTGTCAAAGACCAGTATGCACACTTTGTGTGACCCAACATAAACATGAAAACACAAACCTGTGAAAGTTTAAGCTCGATTGGTTATTGGAGTCCCGAGAAAATAGTGAAAAACACCCTTATATGTTTTCACTGTTTTCAGAAAAATTAGTTTTGATCTCACGAGAACAAAAACTAATTGTTTTACTCATTTCTCAAAAACTGTAGCATTTCAGGCAGAAACATTTCAAGGGAAGTTTCCACCATGACAATCTTTTTATACAGGTACGTTTTGTGTGAACTTTTCAGGTTTTTGGTATAGACTACTTGGCCTTTAATTGCGCCAACTAAAATAACGCCAACTTGCTCATTTTGCCCACCAGTAGTGTTAGTGCGCACGCGTGAAGTGCAGTTTGCATATTCTATGGGAAGGGTCTATTGACATGAACCCCAACCTTGGGTATGTTTACCACTCTATGTGTGGAAATTTAGTTTATAAAAAAGGGGTAAGAACACTTTTCTAAAGCCACACATAGTAAAAATAATGAATTATATCCTTTTTAATTTTCAAAATGGCTGACATTGCTTGTTATTCTATATTTTTTTCGAAAGACAAATCTGCGATGGCCCTATAGCCAAATATCTTTCTCATGACATACTTTGACTGTGTGCCAAATTCCATGCTTGTATCATCAAATGCACAATCCCATCACCTACCTGCCATACTATTATGGTTGCATTTCCTCTTAAAATAATTCTTGGCAATTTCCACCAGATTTAATAACTTGGCGTCACGGGTGTTCTTTATGACAGACACACTATAAGGCATTAATCATCAAATTGACATGCGTAAATACAATTTTATTTCAACTTTGTTTTCAGACACAAAGTACAATACATAAATAAATAAATAATGAAAGAGGCATACATATCGACAAAAATCTAAAAAAATATTAAGTTACATTTTTACCAAATTTAAACTCCATAGTAGTTACACAAAAAAAATGTGTATGGCAGAAAACTTAAAAAACTAAATTTGAATAAATTACAGTTTAGCTCAACAACCTTTAAATTACTTGCATTAAAAGTATTTCATACATGAAACGTATTTACCTCGACAAAGCAGTCACCTCTAGATTTAGTGTTGACCTATAGATATTAGTATTCACCTAGATTTAGTATTTATCTAGATATTACCTATAGTACATTCACCTGAATAGAAAATATTCATCTCAGATGTAAAGTATTCACCTAGTATTCACATACTTATATTATGTAAGTTGCATATGAAAATAAATAATCAGTATATAAAACAGATACAAATTCCATGAAAAACTAATTGAGAACCGTACAATTTTGACTCGTTATCATAAAAAAATGTGCACGATAGTTGTTTACTCAGATTGCAATAAGCTTTCAAGGCAATTAACAAGATTGTAAAAATATATGGTAATATTTATAATGATAGCTGGCAGAACTCTATTGCGAATATAATTGTTTGTAGACCTTGTGATTACTGTGGCCGTCACAAAATCAACGGTGATCTTAGTTTTGTCTTAATAACCATGTCTGCTTTGACTGTCCACAGTACATAAAAGACTGTTCAAGCCTAAGCCCATGTAGCGATCATTGTTGCACTACATGACACATTCCATCCATGTTAAAAACATACTCCTAAAACCGTGCACTGTTGGAAAGAGTACATTATTCTAATTTGCTAAGATTCCCATCTGGTACCGCTAGTAACGCAAAGAAAGACACCGACGTACTTCTGCGAGTCTAACATTGGGTACGAGGCGTATACAGAGTTTGTGAGTTCTACGGGAAATCGCATTATGGTTGGCAATTTATGGGTAATAGTTGAAGCCATTTATCTCTCACAAGAAGTCCGTAGAAATGATGTTCAACTGTCACTCTACCATAAGAAATCTTCATTGCAAACTTTGTATAAAACATCTTATTAGACCCTCCATCTAAGAAGATGTCCGGTCTGACATGATGTCCTTGCACTCTTAAAGGCCGCTGCAATTTCTGAGAATTTTTCTCTTGAAGTTTCAGAAAAAAGTAAAGTATTCACAGTTAGTTCAGATTGCCTCCGCATATTACAGATTGAGAAATCAAAAGCCCACAGGTATTACTATGGTATGTTCTTGTAATAGTTTTTTTTGAGAATACAAGACAACTTTCATTTTCTGTGATTTACGATTTTTGTTGCGATGGTCTATCCGCGCATGCAAGTTGCTTTCCATTTCTCGGCTCCCCGTTTCGCCAGTAACATTCTCCATTTCCTTTAACTCTGTGGTTCTTTGATTCAGAACCGCCGGATGAACGTGCCAGATTTGCATGGATGGCGGTTCCATTACGTTGTCCGTAGCATGCTGGGTTTGCACAACTTAAAATGTTCCTCTACCATCTTGTGGAGCTGTTCCTTCTCTCGACTCAGTTTTTCCTTCTGCACCATCAACTCATCCCGTCTAATCTCGAGGGAGTCCATTGTCTGCGTTAAGAAAAAGAAACGTTTTTAGAGTTTGAACAATTTTGGGAAGAACCATTGTTACCTGAAATCTCAAAACAAAACTTAAACAAAGAACGGCCTTTCGAGATAAAAGTATGGACTGTGTTTTTACACTCGTAAAAGTGTCACCCTCAAGAGTGAATTATTGGTACCTTCGTTTCCTTATCATGTGAACCTTTTATGTGAGACACTTTATCCCAGTTGCTTTTTGGGGGCTTCTTGTTAAAAGTATGCAATGTGTTGGATAATTTTTATAGGATAAAGTGTCGCCTCGGGGAATGATTTTGGTACTTTCGTTTCTTCATTAAACAAAATTTCCTGATCCATTAAACTTAAGAATACACATTGTCTTTTTCTGCCTTCTCACGTGAACCACGGTTCGAATCCCACCACGTATAGCCTCGCACGTTGATAGGTTCACTTTCCTAATGACGTAACTGTATTTATTCCTGGCTCCAACGGAGGTTTCCTTCCAATAATCTAACGGTCACGTCCGAATCAAGCGACTTCGCTAAGGCTATAGCCAATGGCGGCAGCAGCAACAGCGAAGAATATGCCTTATCAGCCATAGCCATACAAAGCCAAAGCCATAAATTTGGAAACGGCCTAAAAACTAAATAAGTGTACTTGTTCAAGATGGTGTGCAGTCATCTCGACTCAAATCCATCTCGACTCAAAACCATCTCGACGCAAAACCGACTCGACTCAAGTCAAGTCGACTCAAATCCAAGATGGTTTTGAGTCAAGATGGTTTTGAGTCGAGATGGCGTGCGTCGAGTCGATTTTGAGTCGAGATGGCCCTACACCTTCAAGATATGTTGTTTTGTTATCTAAGCCCCTTTACCCTTTGCAGTTCCTCCAGACGGTTTCGCCTCTTCTGGCGACACTTGGCAGCAGCGAGTCGATTTCTATTCTTTCTTTCCTCTCGTTTCATCATTTCCTCCCGCGTCAGCTGATAACAGATAACAAAAATACCATATTGTAAACTTAATAAATCTCATTACCGTAATAAGAGACAGCTATGTGATGGCACTGCGCAATACACTCGTGAAAAATGTTCAGTGACGTCCGTTGACATTATCTTATCAAAGGAGGGCAGCAGACATCTGGGTGTTTCATGTAATTATGAGGCTTGCACTGCAAGTAATGAAAGTGTAAGTGTAAAAGGTATAAGCGTATTTGGGAGTCAGGTGGATGTTTGATGCTTTCAGACAGGAAAAATGGACTGCAGCATTGACTTTAACTGTTTAGACATATTGATTAAAAACAGTATGTGGTATGATCGTCGACAGCTTCAAACAGCTGGTCCAAGTGTTATGTAAATGCATGCTTGTTTCGCTGCTGCAAGAATACCAAGTGGGTAGACTGGTTCCCGATCCCTACATCGTTCTCTTCTGATTGTAAACGTTGTAGGGACCGGGAACCAGTCTACCTAAGTGGGCGGATGGATGTTTAAGTCAACACCCCCTCCCCCGTCGCTGTAATTATAACGCTGACTTCTAAGGGGTTGTATTTGTGTCTATACTTATGATGAGCACACGCAATAGACCTTATGCATGTGATGTCATCACTGCCTGTAGAGCGACACACAACAGCGCCCTCACCGAGGTGATGCATAAGGTCTAAACTTGGATTTTCTTTTTCTGTTCGGTGTTCCCCAGGGGAGACCAACCTGATTATCCTTGTGATCCCTCTTCTTGTCGTAGTCCTCAAGACCCCAGTCTAACAATCCCAGTTGCCATCTCTTCTTCTGTATCGAATTCCTCAGCTCCTCCTTGATGAGGGGTCGCAGCTCGAACTCATCATCATCAGACTCTTCGGAGTCGGTACTAATTGACCTGCAATACTGCCCTGTATTATTTCAGAGGAAACGAAAAGAATGGTGTGAGACGGAGGACGAGAGCCGAGGGAGTGTTTGGATGGAGCGCCGGGGGAAAAAAAGCTGGAATGTTCGGTTGAGCAAAGTTGTCTCAAAGCTGTCATAATACCGTGGGAAAAATTTGTTGGGAGAGTTAAAACTATTAAAATGTAAAACTTGACGTTACATGGTAAATCCATTATGATTTAGATGGGAAAGTAAGTTGCATTTTAGCGATTTTTGTAAATTAAAAAAACACAAACAAAACCGACAAAAAATCACGAATATAACACATAAACGTCATCACCAGCGTCACAACAACATCAACAATAGCTACAACAAGTTGTTCATAATTTATTGTAATCTTGACAATTAAGAATTTGAAACGTAACCAGGCCAGCAAAATACTAGCAGTATGAAAATATAACAAAATGAGGTTACAACTCGAAATTTTTTATTTGTAACTTTAAAAACCGTGTCCTCAAACAGATGAAAACTTACTTTTTGAGACAGCTTTTTTTGATTGAAGAGGACGCATTGACGATGCCGCATGCTCCTGGTTCCCATCATCATCATCATCATTATATCTTGCTGTGAACAATCCCAAAGCAGACGCCCTACTGAACGGTTCCCAAACCGTCTGAGATGTTAGTGCACAAGTTGTATCTGCCTGCGAAGACATTTCTCTTGACTGTGTTTTAGAAGTCCGCTAGCGATGACGCGGGCACACTGTAAATAGCTGGTTCACTAGTCTCTTTCGATTCTAGTCTGCTATGTGCTGACGACTCTCGGTTAGAAGTTATGCTGGTCCTGTTGAAAGAATTCATACAAAACAATCTCATTGCTTTCCCTCGATGGTATGGTAAACAAACCGTGTAACCAACGTTTTTGATTGCAGCACAATAATAGCTGATATAAATAGAATATGACGTCATCCATTGCTAAGGAGTTTCTTGTGTTGACACGTTTCATTGTTTCTACTCGGACCGTAAACGCTTAATAATTAGCGTCTGGGAGTGTTCTAGAACGTTCAAGGGTAACGCCCTGAATAAATGTAAACGTGTCAGGGCGTCGGGGTTTTACCGACTCCAACATTCATGTGCAATAATGTTTGGGGGAATACCCGATGCGGTCTAAAGTTTCTGTACAGTGGGGATTACACTATTTACTTTGTACATGTATCAGTCGTTGGAAGTCAACCAGAAAGAATCATTGTTTTCCTCTCAAGTCACTTGAGAGGAAAACAATGATTCTTTCTGGTTGACAAGAAATAAAAGTGTGCCCATCGCGTTTCAGTTGTTGCCAATACCAGCTGTGCGAATGTTATACAAGTGAGAATCGATTTTTTTTGTTCATAAAAACATCGCGTGATATGCAGATGTATTTCGCAATGACGTAACGGACGCGATTATGACTACTGACTGACTCGCCCTCCTGCGCATTATCATGTTATACGGCTGTTCAATGTGAGTTTTGAATGGGTAGCCTTGACCTTGGATCGTATCCAAGCTGCCTATGGGCCCCATTCCTTATCAACGCTATAATGGATCAACCATTGATCAACCAACCCAAATGAATTCTATACGGCTGTCTTATGTTTCATTTTACGGCGCTATTATTATAAACGAACCGATTTGCTTCACTGGTTGGTGGAGGCCTGACTAAACGTTCCCTTTATCGACGGCTGTTCTCTGTTTGGTTTACCGGCTCACTACAATCACCGACCCACATCTGGCGTAAGGCAAAGCAGCAATGTCAAGCTCGTGAAAAACATTTGGTTTTATAGCCGATCGGAAGTGTGATTGCGCATGCGCACATACCGCTCCGGACTAGTCCATTCAAGTTCCAACGTGTTACACGTATTGTGTGCGGTGACTCACTCGCTTCCCCCCCCCCTCTCCAGGTACTGCATTGTTATTGCACACTGTTGTGCAACAACCCCAGCACTTATTTAAAAAAATATATTTTGGACAAATTAACTAATTTTTTTTCCTGCCGGATCGTGGAAACTTCCAGGAAAGCGAAGTGAATTTAATGTTTCTGTTATTCTAAATATCCATTGTGCGAGATGTTGAACATGAGACTGCTAACTGCGGGACCGAGCAGAGCATTTCACCCAGCCAAACTTACTTTTATTTTACATTACTCATGGCTTGTTCTCTGCAAACATTTGCTAAGAAGAAAAATGTTTTTGTTTAAAGCCCCAGCTCAACATTGGTAAAGTGCTTCCATTCTTCGCACAATAAAATGTATGCAATAAAAATACGTGAAAATTTCAGCTCATTTCGTTGTTTCATGGCAGAAATATTCAAGAAAAATATTTCTACCATCATTTTTTTTATACCATGTAAAGTATTATGTAAAATTGTGAACATTTATGTTTTTCTTTCTTATACCAATATTGAGCTAGGGCTTTTAGTTAGATGGAAATTTTGGTACTGGCTAACATAAACTTGCTTAGCTCATAATGCTCTCGCAGCTTCCAGATACTTCGGAGGCCTTTGGTTCATCGAATTTTTGATGAATTTCATTTGAATTATGTTGTTGGGATGGTAATGCAATTATTGTTGATTTTTTTATATTTACTTTTTACAATTAGCTAGTTTTGATTTATAGTCATTCTGTGAAGGAAATACAGTCACACCTTGTTGAAGTATTAACGCCATGTTTTTAATTATTAAAACAAAAACATGATTATTAACAGACACTCAAATATCGACAAAGTACACATTTTAATACATAATAAATAAATAAATTAAAAAAAAGGTAGATGTTATTCATGCGTAACCCCGCCCATATAAAAACACCCTACAGTTTCTTAACGTCTGAGCATTAATCTTGGATTTTTTTTCGCATTTATACCACATACATGTCCTGTGTATTGGCCCCACGCCTCTCAGAAAATAGGGCCATTTTTAGGGCCTGATGGGTCATCCAAAGTGCTTCAAGTTGGGGGTCAATGACCCCCAGGTCACAGTTGTGGACAGTACACCGTCACTCTCAGATCTGTCAACAGCGCCTACATGAATATTCATAAGAGTGTCCCCCCCCCCCGTTTTAGTGGTGTGCACCCATACAGCCTTAGGGGTTGAGGGTCAGAATTAGTCAGTCTCTTTTGTTCATTTTATGGCAATAACCATTTACATTTACAGCTACAGGGAACACGATACACAATCAGAGCAGTCAAACAAAGGTCCAATTTATGATCAGGTAGATAGTCAATGCTTTTATAAGACCAAACTAAAATAAGTAAAAATATAAACATGTAACAGTACTTAAATAATGAGTGCCAAACACAATAGTAATTGTTAGAATACCTTACAATTATTAAATAATAAATAATATTTGTACAACAATGTTAAGGCTATCCGACAGAGGCGTAGCCCGGGGTGGGCAAGGGGGACACATGCCCCCAAGTTTCCAGTGCCCCCAGGTGCCCCCATGAAAAAAATGTAGATCCATGTAATTCATTAAAAACATGGTACCTGCCCACCCCACCCCCACTGAAAAGCAATGCCCCCCCCCCCGTGCCACCTAGTGAAAGAAATCCTGGCTACGCCGCTGCTGTTCAACCATTGAGAAAGACTCTGCTAGGGTCGAAACGTCAGGCCATTGACAACTTGTTCGCATTTATACCATATACATGCCCTGTTAGTGCAGTTTGCAACAGCTTCTTAGGTTGTCGTAATTCTAATGTGACTGCAGTTCAAGCTCACATCACAGAAGCCCGTCGGATGATTTATTTTTGGAAAGAATTGTTTTTGTTGACATGCCTGGTTTTGCAGAGTCTCTCTAAACTATCAGTTTCTGTCACAAGAAATGCCTTTCAACGAAGAATTTAGCAAATTTCATAAAGATAACCACAAACGTATGACGTCTTTGGAGCCGGAAATAGCGAAAACCTTGGGCGTACAGCAGATACGCATGCGTGTTACGTAATGACTACCAATATGATTAGCTCCTCCTTAATTAGTTAAATTACGTAATGCCCGAAATAACGCCATGTTCATAATGTAGATAAGTAAAATGATTTGTTTATCACATATAATTTTACCTAAAATATGTACACATTAAGTGAACCAATGTACAAAGTGTGTTGAACTGCATATTATTGAGGTAGGGCGAATTTAGGGAGAATACAATGGGGTTTTGGTGTTCGACTTCATTGTTCATCTGTTTAAGTTATATCAATCGAAAGTTTTTCTGGTGACACCATTGTGTATGTTCCTATGAGTTGTCGACCTTTCGCTCAGTATCTCTGATCGTCTTCAGGAGATAACTGTTCATGGACTGTTTACATTGAAGATGCGAACATACAACTGAAACACTTTGTTGGGATTTCAAACGGTGTCGCCAGTCACGTCAGTGGTTGGACCTTACTCCAATGCCTGCCAAACACCGAATTATTGGTATTCTGACAGTCTTAAATTTAACGCGGTGCTCTTGAATAAAGTTCACACACGCACTGAAGAAAATAGAAACTTGAAAATATTTATATAAAAAATAGTATCGATACAGTACACATTTTGCAGAAATACAAAAGTACATTGTAGGTATTATCATACAAATGAAAAACTCGCACTTTCTTATAAAATATTGTAAACTAAATTTCACTGATACAAAGTTGTTTGAGGGAGGGGCTTCCTCCGTGGTGTTGCTCCTTACTGAGTGGGAAGTCTTGCCAGATTGCCCAGAAATCTCGCGTCATTTGCATTATAAAACGAAATCCCACATACAAGAGCCGTAGATATCACAACTCCAAGATGCATTGGGCATAAACATCAGGTTTACGCCCGACGTCCAATAAGCGTTCCTCCCACCATGCTCCCCACAGAGACCAAGTCCAGCTCTGAGCCGTATCTCGGAATATTGATGAAGAAGTTCATCCACACGTCGAACCCATTAGCGTCAGACCGATTAGCGTAAACCGTTATTACGGATTCACAACGCGTTATTACGGATTCAAAAATAGTCATGCCCCGTTTTCACGGACTCACAATCCATGATGATGGATTCACGAAGGGGGAAGTTATTTGCAGATTGTGATTCTGTATAATAACGGATATTCGGTATCCGATTGTGAACCCGTTGTGAGTCTGGATTGCGAATGCGTAATAATGAATAAACGGATTGTGAATGCGTAATAACGGATTGTGAATGCGTAATAACGGATTGTGAATACGTAATAACGGAGTGCGAGTCAGTAATAACAGTTTGTGTACTGCTGTTAACGGGCCTTCGTAAATAATGAAGTAACGATATGATTCAAATATTTTAAGAGAGCAGACAGATGGCATGTTGGCAGCAAAAACTTCCTGTTCACATCTTTCGGCCCATAAATTGTTCTTCTCTTGTTCTCTTGAATGACGTATAAAAACAAATATCAGCCATATCTATATATTATGACGTAGTTTCTTAAACATACGTCATTAAAGAACTAGGATTTTCCGGCTTCGGTTGAGAAAGAAAGACTCGCAGGCAAAGGCGGCTTAGTGTGAAAACCACGACACGGAATTGTCCTCACATAGTTGTTTTCATCATAATAGCTGTAATCTCCCAGGCCGTCACCTGACCGAATTGTAAGAGGATACCGGAGTCTGCGCAGTCTGTACATCCGGGACATTGATTGGTGGAACAATGCAAGATGGCCGATGTGAATTGATCAGTTCTAGAATGACTCTCTTTTCATCCTTAAGTCTCTGAATCTCTTCACGGAGTTTCTCATTGGTCGACTGTAACCGCTCGGATTCCTGTGCATAAAAGAATTAGACAGACACAATCAAATCGTCTGGGAAAAAAACATAAGAAAATTCCATTACTAAAAATTGCTTCCGTGTTGAAGGGTGAAGAGAGAGAGAAAGAGAGAGAGAGAGAAAGAGAGAGAGAGAACAAGAGAGAGAGAGAGAGAGAGAGAGAGAGAGCGAGAGAGAGAGAGAGAGAGAGAGAGAGAGAGAGAGGTGGGGGGCGTTCGAGACCAGATTTGTGTTTCTGACGTATAAAATACATTTATATTAAATCCAGTGGGTTGCTTGGAAACGAATCTGCAGCAAATGCAGTTTGTGATACGTAGCCTTAGCACTTCTCTTGTAATTTGCATAAATTGAAAATAATGTATGAACACTTTGATTGTATGCTCCAACTTGCATAATTTTTTACCAAATTCAGGAGCAAGTGTTCTTTCGTCACTGAGAATCTTGTCCGGGACATAAGCAACAGTTTTAGTATGTTTTTCGTTTTGAGACAGCATCATCCGTCAAAATTCGTTCAGAGAAAAACAAATGTGCGAATAAATTCGGCGAAAAACGGACCATGCAATTTAAACAAATTTGCTTGCTTTTGTTACTTTAAATCCCCCATTTCTGAACAATGCAAAAGGCTTCCATCAGGAACAGCCTGTAAATTACTTTCATTATTGGCACTGATAAAAACGGTGAATAACAATCGGTTCGGAAACGCGTATACCCTAAAAAAACAAAAACAAATAATAATGCCATTGGCAGCTATCCCATGCTTCATCACATGACTTCGGAATTGAAAGGCCTAGTGAAATTAAGGAACAAACCTTTTTTTTTTAATACACAGCTTATCACTGGGCTATTGCAACGCAATTTGAAGCGGAAGTGCCTGGTAAACGAATTGCTTGTGCGTGATTAGTTACGTCATACATTCATTCGATACATCACGCGTTGCCATTAGAAATACACTTCAAGGTGTGATCCGTTGATCAAGTATGATTATGACGTTTTCAGGTCAAATATTGTTTCTTTATGGATAATACTGCTTTATTCTCAGGAAAAAAAAACACTTTCACGAGACCTAGTATTTGAAAACAAGGTCTCCTCGCTACAACGTCGGGTCGTGTGGTACGTTTTGCCCTTAGCTTAATAGCGTCATTATTCGCAAAACGGCCTTACAACCGATGCTGATTAAAAAAAAATAGACGAGTCACTTTTGAGTACAGGCCTTGAACGTTTGCATGGCAGAGATGAGATGTAATCTAGTAAGATTGCCGGTAACATGGGGGTAGAGTGGTTCGGACAAAACCCGGTGGTGCAACAGCTCGACGTTTCGATCATTGAGCTGTGATCGTCTTCAGGATAAAAAAGGAACGCTCCTGTCGCAGGAAACTAGACTAGACAAATATAAAATACAATAAAGTGGGAAATGAACAGAAGTCTTAATCTCACCATCGTTAAACCACAGACTTCGTTTTTTCTTTTTATGCGGCACTTGGCAGCAGCTATACGGTTGCGATCCCGTCTCAATTCACGTTTCTGCTCCTCTTCGGCGGTTAGCTGAAATTATGGACAGAAAAATAACACAAAACATTGGTTTGGATGAATTCAATTTCATTATTACAATGTTATCTTTGAATGCGTCCGAGATTTACAATAAAGTATCCTATCTTTATACTGATAAATAATCACATAGGGGAAGTTTTAATCAAAAATGTCTTTTAAAACAAAAATATCTTCCCAGGCTGTGGACATTTTGCACAATCTGGGGCATCAGCCAATGGTGGAGCAAAACAAAAGAAATGTCCATCTTCAGCTAGAAATGTTATTTCCTTGAAATTGCCTCGGGGCATCGGTGATTTAGTTCACTTCGTTCCTATCATCAGTTAGTGACTCTTTTATTGTTTGTGTCTTGTTTTGTATTTTGTTCTTTTGGTACGGTGACAAACAAACAATAGTAACTATAGCGCACTCAAACATGAGAAATAGTTTATTTCGTGTGAATTAGCACGGAGAGGTCGTTGTCAGTCGAATATCACTCTTTAGTTTGGATCAATGAGGACGAAATGCTGACATAGAAATATAGCTTTGCCAATGTGACGGTAATCTGGGCTGTAACTAAGTAGGCCTACCGGTAGACCAGCAAGCAGCATCCCATTCCAAGGCTAACGCGCGCGTAAAAAGTATTTGCGAAGTTTTCTGTTAGAACCAGATAGCTCAGTCGGTAGAGCACCGGCATGTCAATCCAGAGGTCGCGGGTTCAAATCCTGTTCTAGTCAATTTTCTTTGTTCACTCCAATTTTTTTTTTAAATTAATGTTTACCTTATACTGTGGTTTAGGACCGTCATCATAGCTCAAGTCGTCAGATTTCCCGCTGTTGATTCGCCGGTTGCGTATTGTGGTCCGAAGCTCTTCTTTAATCAGGGGGGTGAGCTCAAACTCCGGTTCGAAGACCCCGTCCCCACTAAACTCGCTGGACATCGGGGACTCCCCGCCCCCGTTAAAGGTCCCCTGTTGCGGCGGTGCACCACTGGTAGACATTGCGCCTGTCAGCATTACTTGTGCTCGGTGGCAAAGAAACTTATAGAAAATCTGCAACAACCAAAATAATACGAGAAAAAACTGAAAATAATATTTTTATTTATTTATTTATTTATTTATTATTATTATTATTCTTTTCTTTCTTTCTTTTTTTTTTTTTTTTTTTTTTTTTTTTTGGGGGGGGGGTTTACAGGGGGCTAGCATAAAGAGGTTCCTTTTAAAGGAATAAAAACATCAGAAGGAAATGTAATAACATCTTGTAGGGTGGAATGAACAATAAGATTCGAGTTGTTTATGTTTATATTTAAACACAGTCACGTGCTATTTTGAACGGCTTCCGGATTGGACTCGTCATGTGATACTTTGTAGGCCTAAAACGACAATAAATAAAATAGAAAAAATATGTAATAAAAACTGCACGCTATGAGCTTGGGCCAAAATACATATGGAAATTTAAAAATACGTAAAATAAATCTGTGAATATTGGAGCAAATGAATTTCCATTGTTGACCTAACAGCTTTATGAATCTGCCCTCAACGGTTGAAAACTGCAAGCGCAAGAGTCATTCAACATACCCAGTAAACTCAGCCACACGGTGAACCAACAGTATGCCAGAAAGTTTATGTGAAAGTGTATTCTACGAGAATCTATGTTCCGGTCCGAAACAAAACTTTTTTTCTCGTAGAATGTACCGGGTATTTTTCCTTATTAAGATTTACCCCGTAGCATTACTTCTAATGTAAATACTCAAAAGACATTACACAAATAAATACAACTAAACAAATAAATAAATAGTTACAAGACGAAGAATTCCCACGGAGCAAACTACAAAAATATAGCTTTTGGGGTTCCCGGGTTAAGTCGAGCATGATTATTTTATGCGCATCTCCATTGCGCATCAACATGCGAAATGTTATTTTGACCTCGAGATGGCTCGTGCGTTCGCTTCTAAAACGATTCATTTAAAACACTAAAAGCAAATGAATGATTTTTAAGTTGACCCATTCGGTGATCATCTAAAACTTACCAATTTTTTTTCAAGTTATTGTAGTCAACATCGTGCAATGTGTAGCTTTAGATGTGGTTTGCGTGTCATACGTGGGATGCCGTTGCTTTTATGTTGTCACCCTCTCCACGGCGAGTGGGTTTATGCATTGAGTTATATTATGCGCAAGCTTAGCGCAATAATACCAGTACATTACGTCATGTTTATTGGAAATCTTCCATATTATAACGTGCAGTTCGTGCTCGTACACGGCTGTACACTCTGTTTTCACGACAGTTCACGAATGATTCACACCATGTACAAACATAAAGATAGACAAATAAAATAAACGATGAATTGGCGTTTACTGACAATGTCCTGCAATTGAAATTGAAAATCATCGTCAGAGTTACATCAGCAATGGAGTTTCTAGAATGTTCTCTAAATGTTTGTAATGACTCGCGATTGACGCTGTATGTAGAGGTTTTTTCGTTTTGACCTCCATGCTTGTACGTCGTGGCATTTCCTGGCAGGATACTACACTGTTTATTTGAGACATGTTACATTTTTTTTCAAATCATAATTTCCACTTAGAATCGGGGAAAACACACATTAATTTTAAATTTGTATTATCATTGTTGATTATTACTGTTGTTTGAATGGTTCAAAATAAGATGAATTCCCCAAAGAATAACATTTAAAAATTAGACACTGTATGATTGTCATGGGCATTGAAAAAATCGGCATTAATTAATACCATGAAAGTAGCGCCCTTGAGTAAAACAGCTTTCTTTTTTTAAATAGTATAGCACGTGGGATTATTGTTCACTTATCTCACACGAACAACATAAAATTTAGAATCAGAGAGTGGAAGAAGCATCATACAAATAAGTAAAAGAAAGTAAAAATCATCACCCCAGTCACGAAGCTGAGAGAACACACCATTTATAAAACAATTTTAAAATGTTGCTGTTTTTTGCGTTCATACATTTTTCCGTTAGGAAGTTTTTCCCGAGGTTATGTTTCAAAATACTGACTACAATAACTTGAAGAAGAAAAAACTGGACAAGCCTGAGATAGCCTTCTTTCCTGGAAAATAATACTATCTTGTGCTTGAAGGAAGCCTAGCCCGAGCTCTAGTTATAACATGTTAATTTGTGATGTGTAAACACGTGACGTCGGGGTAATTTACTAAAGTGAATTGAATAGACCTTATGCGTCTGACGTCATGGGTCCCATAGAAGTATGTACAACAGCGCCCTCAATGAGGTCAAAACAGCCGTAATTTTACTGTAGAAAAAACGACTGTGCATACCCTCTGATAGAATAATATGGATGCATATGTTTACCGTCATGAAAAAGTTTGTCATATCTCGGGTCATTAAACTGACATTGGCACCGCGAAATTGCCAACAACAGACACTTTGATCTTATGGGGAAGGGTACTTTGTCAATAGATAAACACAAGTCATTCAGTAGAAACTTCAAAATAGAGAACAATGTTGCACCAGCCATTCGATCCGGCTTCTAAAATGTTCTCTAGAAGTGTGCAAGGATTCGAGAAAAAAAAGGAGAAAAAATAATACACAAAAAATACTTTCACGTAATAAATACTACGTCACACCACAATGCACGAAATACTTGTTATAATATGCCTATTATGCAAATTGTTTGGACAAGTTGCTGCTTGTGACGTGGGTACAATGTCGGGTTCCGACAGTATCTCAATCTTTTGACTAACATTTTCCTATCGCAATTAGTTTCAAAAGAATTTGTTTAATTTCCCGTCTAAAGGAAAATAGATTTGTAATATTTATATCATTTCTTTTAAACATCAATTTGTCACAAATTTTTGCGAAGCATCTTCGGACATGACGAGGAAAAGTTGTCAGTAATTTTCAAATGAAGGCAAATCGGGTTTCTAATAAACAGGCAGACTTAGTCTCGTACCCTGTGTCTCAAGCAGCGGATCAATTATTACCGATTCGCTAAATCACTAACTGACTAAAACGTTTCTCAAACGAGTATAAACAAAAACGTGAAGTCAGCAAACTTACCACTGAACGATTTCAGGTTATATCCTTATCAATCCGGGGTTGTGTCACATGAGCTCAAGTCACCCTTGAATCTGCACAAAACTCAACACATACGGACGTCGAACCTTTTTCCTTTGTAGAAGTTTAACAAAACGAGCCGCTCAGTGAGAAACCAAAAAGTTGCGATTCTTGTCTGATACTTGGAGCTGTTGGATGAATCCCGTGCCACTGACGTCTTCTGATGATGTAAACTATGACAGATGTTGAAATCTTTTTATGGCATCCAGAAACTGTCAAGTTGGCTAAATCAGCTGTTCGTTTGGGGGAATTCCAAGGGTCCGGAGCTCACAAGTAACCGATGTTTAAGCGTGTCTAGACCAGTCTGATTGACTTGTTTTTTTTAAATAACAAACCACTGTTCATAACAATAAACATTAATGACAAACAAAAATTGCGCCACACACTTGAAAGACACGTCTTCACGTCAGAGCTATAAATAGCTATGACATCATCAAAATGGCGCCCATCAATTTTGCCAACGTGTCTAGGGCAGTGTGGGCTGATGACCCGATCAGGACTTGCGTACACAGCCAGTTATGTTGTTTTGTATCACAGCCCTTGTGTACTCATGAATATTAATGAGTCATCCCCAGATACCTTGGGATAGCCATTATTGATTTAAAGCCGCTTAAGTGATTGTTGGGTAAGAGGGAGAAGGGATGGGGTTGGGGGCGGGGCGTTATTATCAGAACCACAACGAAACATGACTCTAAAATATTATTTGTATTGTTACCCATACACCGAAGTGTGTTAAGCACTGTAAACTCAGTACTTTCCCGAGTCCTGTGAAAATAACCCACATGCATTTTTCTCGGGTGGGATTCGAACCTTCTAATGACTCTAAAAGTTCCTACAATACTGATACTGATTACTGATAATGCAGATTGAACATTACAAGAACTAAATGAGTTATGTATCAAGAAATACGAACGCAAGAAATTCAGAACACCATTTGACTAAGGGGAAGATAATTTACACTTAATTCTAAAGAGATGACTTCCAACTTATTTTTTAAGTTGTCTTTCAAATTATTGGTGACAGTTATCACAATTTCGAAGTACAATGTATATAGACAGAAAAAAACTTCTTTAAAAAAGACCCTAAAAAATACAACAAATGAAAAACACGAAATTGTGGCAAGAGAAAAAAATACAACAATATAACAAATCTCACACCATGGATGTATATTTTGTCCTCGTTGAATGCTTAAAACCGTTCTTCGTATGCTTTTCAGCAATCAATCATTAAAGTTTCAATGTTGGATGTCACACTATTGAGGCCAAGTTTTTGTTAGGTAAAATAATTAGACAGTAAGAAGGACTTTTTCGACTTTGAATTGAAAGTTTATTGTTTAAACATTATTAAAACAATCAATACAAAACAACTTAAAAACGACAGTTTTAATTGAATAAAGCAGAACAACCATAGCACTACATTAGAATGAACAAAAAGAAGGATCGCTGATGAACAGAAAGATAAACATATTTTACTTTCAGTCTGTGGTTAAAGATAACGTTGTGATGAAAAGGGAGTGGCTAACATAAGATGTCCGGAAACACAATGTTTCCGTTTCTATAGTTTATCACAGCTTTCGCCTTATTCGTGTTTACAAACATTGACCACCGGTGACCTCGGGTACAAAATACAAATAAATTACCATCGCTAATTAGTAAGATTACCGAACCGAATTAAGCACGTATGAGAACGTACACGAAATCCCAGATACAGGGGCGAAAAGCCCCGATGGCAACCACTGCAAGTGCGCCCCATGTCCAAACATTTGTCAACTATCTTTCAGAAAACTTTGCCATAATGTCAGCTCAAAATTACAAGTCAAGCTCGTTAATTTCTTGTAATTACCAAAGTATGAAAATTATAACTGCACCCCTTGCTTTCACTGATGTTTCTTCTGGCACCCCGAGCAGGTACCATACCTGCCGAATCTATGCGCCACTGCGCCTGACAAATAAACGTAGAGCGCACCCCTCGTTTTTTTCACTAAAACGTTAACACCAAATTTCATGACATCTTTACAGATTGATTGGAAGGTGCGTCCATTCTAAACTAAAGGATGGGGGATTCTATGACTCTTCCATTAATCAGTAATGTAATGTAATGTACTTTTAACAGCGGTCGGCCCGTACAATTTAATCAGCTAACTAAATACATTGTTGGATAAGTCGGCACCAGTAACTCGACTTTTGGTTTTTGGAATCCGTGCAATTAAAAACTGAAGTACAAGTAGCCCACTATCTGTTTAAAGAGAAACAATCATGATATTAATACAATCGTGATGAATTTGTACTGAAAAGGAAATACAAAGTGCTGATTCGTCTAAATTTGAATGTTTTGGTTATTCCAAAATGTCGTCACCCTTTTCACCGGTAAGTTAACAAAACAATGTTGAGTAAGCGGTTGTATATCCTTTTGTGCAATAGTAATAGAATTCGAAGCAAAAACTTTCCTTTAAAAAGAATAAGTTGAATCCTATGAGTCATTTTCACCTGTATTACGATTATTTTCCATCCTTTTAGTTCATCGATGACAAGGCTGTATACAAGAGGGGGGAAAATGATTCAGAACATACAAAATAACTCCTAACAGTGACGGGAGGCACACGTTGGCTAAGAATAGATGGATGACGTCATTGTTATCTGGTGACGCACCGCTGTCGAGATGATTATTGATGCGTAGCAAACCAAATATACACTGTCATGTTTTAACTGATGGAGGGCGCTGTCATCGTTCTATGGCTCCGACATTGATCAGAGCCGTACTGAGAGCATGAAGCTATAAAACGCCTGAGAGCAATGTACTTATTGCCGGTGTCATAGGGGTTTTTGTCCCCCGGTGTTTTTGTTCCCCCTACGGTAAATTAACATGGGCCGAGGAAGTTGAGTCAAAAGAGGGCGCTATCGAACAAATTGTCTACACAATTCGCCGTATCGGGGACAGAATATCCGGGGGTCAGAATCTCCTTCCACACCGGCCGCACTAGTTCCTCCGACCATAGAGCAACTTTGGAAGCTCTGATGCTGAAATAGGCTCTTAAAGAAAGAGAGCGAGAGGGGGCGGGGATTCATACTCAGTAGCAAATAAAACTTTTCAGCAACCACAATTGGCGAACCCCAAGATCAAGGTTTCACGAATGTTATAATTGGTGCTTCCGTATACTGAGGAACCAATCATTTTGTAAACTCAGAAACATTTGTGAGGGAATACCCATCAGTTATACACTCATGTTTATCAACCCGGTAAATCGAGGACTTCACTTAGTCCTCCCATTGTTTGGACTTTGTTTTAGCGACGCCCCTATTGGTTTTGTATAAAAGCAAAGCGATGACGCCCTCGGTCTGTGTCAAACCACCGGATCCCTTTAAATAAAAGTTGTACAGGGCTATGGACGAGCTCACACCCACACATCCCTTTATCGTCATTAACCTATGTTTTTCTCTGTTGTCAACTATAGACATTCCTGCGTGGGGTAGTATTGTTCCCATCGTTAAGTAGGCATGTGTGCAGATTGTTTTTGTTCACATTGTGTTAAATTGGTCAGCAAAGGAGCACACCCACCCGCACAACCACAGACCCCACCCTATCCACAAACAACCTTGGGTTTCTGAGCTGTCAACTTCAAGTCATCATTTAGTCATTTGAACCTTTGTTTTACCACAGTGGATTAATTTCTTGTCACTATTTTTCATTAGTGACCTATTTAAACACTTACTTGGCTCTTCACATTTCCTCTCCCTCCGAGCTCCTTCGCCCCTTCACCCATTCGCCCCTTCACATTCCCCTTCACCCATTAGCCCCTTCACTTATTCGTCCCTTCACCCATTCGTCCCTTCACCCATTCGCCCCTTCACCCATTCGCCCCTTCACCCATTCGCCCTTCACCCATTCCCCTTCACCCATTAGCCCCTTCACCTATTTGCCCCTTCACCCATTCGCCCTTCACCCATTCCCCTTCACCCATTAGCCCCTTCACCTATTTGCCCCTTCACTCATTCGCCCTGTCACCCATTAGCCCCTTCACCTATTCGCCCTTCACCCATTCGCCCCTTCACCCATTCGCCCTTCACCCATTCGCCCCTTCACCCATTCGCCCTTCACCCATTCGCCCCTTCACCCATTCGCCCTTCACCCATTCGCCCCTTCACCCATTCGCCCCTTCACATTCCCTTTCACCCATTAGCCCCTTCACTTATTCGTCCCTTCACCCATTCGTCCCTTCACCCATTAGCCCCTTCACTTATTCGTCCCTTCACCCATTCGCCCCTTCACCCATATCCCCCGTCACCCATCTTGACCCTATACCTTTCTTACTTGTCTTTGCTTAAATCATACATGTACATTGTCTGCTTGGTTCGTGTAACCACACAAGGCCAGGTTAGAGTGACTTCTCAATGAGGAATTCAAATTCAAAACATCTTGTAAAGGGAAAGTTGACACTTTTAAAAATTCCTTGAATTGTTTCTAATTAAAATGATACTGAAAAATAATAGCTGTGAACTACAGCCTTTAATTTCTCAAATTCCGGAGAAACAAAACTGGATGATTTTTTTAGCAGGAAGATTGTAAAAGTTCAAAGCTTTTCTCGTTTGGTAATCAAAGGTTATAACGTATAAATAAATGTAGTAGGAAGGCCCATACACACATCTAAACCTTTTCCATTGGTCATGCCAAATGTTTGTTTTGCTTGCTTGTTTTTTTGTGCTGTTCTGCTGTTCTGGCATTTTTATTTTAATTTGTGGCACTGGTGCCCGTTCGCAGGTGCTACAGAGCCTCTCGCCATAGCGCCCTCTTTTGGTTTTAACTATTAATGTGATGTTAAAAAAAAAATCCAGCCAATTCAAAAATACTCTCAGGTGTAAGTATTTAGTTGACGCAATGGATGGAGTACTTGAGCTGACAAATTGCTGCCGTAAACTCTCCCTTCATCCCCGCACCCACCCTACTCATCTTACGAAAATGTTTGATCTTTCAAACTGTTTATTGATGATGTACCAAGAATGCAACCTTCCAGTGAAATCTTCAATATGGCAATCTGTCCCTTTTGTAATAAACGGCCACCGGCTGTTTATCGTCTGAATGTTTCTTCTTCCTATCCTGATTTTAAAATTTTGAATGAAGTTTGAATTAACATTCATGATAGTGCACACAAGCTTTCTCGCCCATTGGATTGATTAACAATGAACCTCGCCATTGTCAATAGCGCCATCTAGCGTTGAAAAGTAAAAGTCATCGAACTTTTCCATGACTCAGTCAATGGATGGCTGGGGGAGCTCATGGTTGAACCATAGAGGAACAATCTTGCTGAGTGTGGCTTACGTCATCGGTTTAAAATACACACAGACTCAAGCTTTACACAAAAAATGAAGTTTGCTCACCAACAATAATGGATTTTGGATAATGTTAGACAGCCGTTTTGCTAAATGAGCTAATCGTCATGCGCAACATGAAGTCATTTTCCTGGAAATAATGTTCATGACCGATAAAATAGGTCACTTGACGCCAGACCATTTAATATTGGAACTGATACGCGTGTTATTGCTTTCATTATTTCAACCAACTAATACAGCTTTGGAATGAGGCCCGACGTTCAAATTGAGTCAATTAAGTTAATTAAGCCATTGTTACTATGTATTTGTTTGTTGTTTGTGTCTATGTAGTCTAAGAGATAAAACCCTTTAATTACAATTAAAGAGGAGACGGGGTGTGGTGGGGTCTCCCTCAATATATTTTCGATAGATGCCATATATTTATGTAAATTTCAAAGCACGCGGACACCATTGGTAATTGTCAAAAAGTCCACCATATCCACACTTTGTGTAATGAAAATAAATAAATAAATAAATAAATAAAATAAAATAAAGCACGTCATGTACAGAACTCCAATGTTACCATTACTCCTGTTACCAGTATTCCTCCATAGTATACTGCAAGTGAACATTTAGGCATCGTATGCTACGGCATCCCTAATCAAGGTAATCACCTCTTCCTCTCCTTCAAACGCTCGTTCCTTTTTTCTCTGGAAATCCTTGCTGACAGGAACCCAGTATCCCGTGAAGTCACACTACCGGCGGGCTTTGTCACATGTCGCATGCTCTTTGCCCGCCCACATTACCATCTTGAGGCCGAACAGCCGGGCGTCCAAACGGGAACAGATGGGGGTACAAAACAAGCACACACCGAAATCCCACCCACGCCTACGGGTATCATGATGCAACCTCCGCCCCGTGGCTCGCCCACTGAGCCCTCGGTCATAGACCCGCTGAATTGAACACCCAGTATTGCCCTGCCGTACCCAGTTACCTAAAACCTCCCACAGACGACATTGACGCTCTCACCCACACTCAATTTCAAGTTCAATGTCAAGTTCAAGGTGACACTATTCATTTCAATCTGACCTGATCATCCGCTGCAGCACCGATACGCTAAAATATTGATAAGGTTCATTCTGAACAACACTTGTTGATTTTTTTAAGAGAATATTGGTATGATTATTTATTTCTCTTTTCATTGTGTTCATGTGAGTCGTGCAGATAGGGGAAACGTTTGGGGGAATGTTGCCATTGATGATACAAGCGTCGATATTTGGGTATAAGCCATCGCAGATTTGAAGTTTAGAATAAAAAAATAGGCCTTGGTAAACAAGCAATTTTCAAAGTTTTCAAAGTGGCGGTCATTGTTTATATTACCTATACTTTTTTCGAAGGACAAATCTGCGATGGCCCTAATCCCAAATATCTTCCTCCTGACATGTGCCAAATTCCATGCTTGTATCATCAAATGCACAATCCCATCACCAACCTGCCGTACTCTGTCCTTCATATCACCATGAGCATCACTAACTTGTGACGAATACCAGTGCCTTACAAATGTTCATATTACTAAACTAATAATAATATAAACTAATAACTTAACCTACTTGATAATCTGAGAACAAACCTAATTGATAATCTGAAAAAAAATCATCCAGAAAAAATAAAATCAAACCATCTAAAATGGTGCCATAAATAAAACAAACTCAACATAAGAAAGCAAATGTTCACTTTCAGTACTATTACCAACTCGAAAATTGGATTTGCTTGTTATCTTTGATCTGGATAAAATATGTGGGTGCATATATTTCAGATTTTTAATAGATAAGGGTTTTGTTCTCTTCAACTTTTTGACTTAAATCATTTCCGACCACGCCCAAAAGTTATCTGTTTCTTTTACCCGTTTAACAGCTTTTTGTGTGTGTTTTTTAGTGGCCAATGTTTATACTATACAGATATTTCTGTATTTCTTTTTGTACTTTTGTCTTTTTAAACTTGAGAGCCACTTCATTTCCTATTTTAGTTTATAAATGACAATAACTCAATTCATTGCAATTCAATTCAAACGTTCTATTGTTAAGACGGGCGTGTTTCAGTCTGGTAACCGCTATTGTTGTCGCCTGATCCGCCTATTATACACTGAACATGTATTACTGATCACCAATTTGTTTGACGCCAATGACATACTTCTTGAGTTAAATGGTCAATTTATTTACATTGACATTACGTCATCAACAGTTTTTTAAAAAGTACCAACTCGTGTGTGGCACGTACACCACGTGAGTATCAACGCCCCTTACGGTTTCAGCGTGTCAGCTTTTTGACATAATGGAAGGCCATGTTATGAATAACTATTGTTAACTGGACGAGTCTTTTTTGAACTTAAATTCTCAGAAATCTTATTGCCCAACAAATAAAATGATATCATCAAATTCCACACATACCTTCATTCATTCTCCGCAAATTGTTGCGGGTATTTATTTAAAAAAAACCCAAAACCAAACACCAACTGTTGTATATCGTCTCATTAAACAATCATCTACAATATGTTTAATCACATATTCTTTGTTTATATTATTTTAATGAGCAAAATGACATGGTATGTGAAACATCTCAGCGGTATTCCTCATTGTTTTGTACAATTGTTTTTTTTTTGTTTTGATAGAGAATAATTTTACAGTCATTTCTGGCAGTGGTAAAAATCTTAGTGAACAATGCATAGGCTTTGATACAGATTGTAATAAAACGAAACACATAACATATACTGACAAAACGGGTAGGTCCACTTCACATTGTACACGGATTTCACAACGCTACATTTTGACCGACAAAATCACAGTTGGTACATTCCTACTTGAGTTTTGTTTTTTTGATTTATCATCTACATTTTACAATTATTATTGAACGAATAAACATGAAATCCATTGTAATACTCCAACAATGCAGGACACTTAAGTTATTTACAAAATAAATAAATATAAATAAATATCTTTGATGACGTGACTTTTAGGACGCCACGCAAAGTCGTCACGTTGTTTTTTATGAAAAAATAATTTATCGTACTCGAAAAATATGATGAAACGAACAAATTAAAAAATACACATAAAACAGTCGTAAAGTTGGCAGTGTTATGAGACATTATAAAATAACTTGGCTTAATATGGAAAGTTACCAAAAACGGTAATGCATTATTAACAGGCTAACAACAATTCCCCCCTGGTTTCTCAAGAGCCCAAAATCAACCTGCCCTCATTCGGCGAAAAAGTAAGGCAAGTCCGCTATATTTCAGTGTATTTTGTTTTCTTAAAAAACGATTATCAAATGACTTTTATAAACTAATGATACCAATGCATTTACATCCTTAGAAATCCAAGGCATTCAATGGCTAGATACAGAAAGATTTGAGCAGCATGACAAAATTACCGCCAGAATGATTTCTTGTTCTAAAAATAAAAGTTTACTCACATGTCTGGATGCAAGTAGGTTGAGCATGACTCAACAAAATCTCCAAAGGTCAAATTAATTACTGAGGACAAGATCAGTTTTCCCCAGGTCGGTGAAAGGGGCTCCGCAAATAAACTTTCTTGTTATCCGCTGATGAGTAAGACTGAAGTCTGACTCAGAATTACCATGTAGAAGAACCCTTACCTCACCGTGTCAATCACAAAAAATGCGTGGGGGAAATCAAGTATCTACACGGCTTAGAAAATGAAGGGTTCCCCCCATAGATCGATGTAACTTTAGCAACATTTAACCCCATTAAGGTGTGTAAATTGTCATCTGCAAACCATCTTGGAATTAACAATATTACCATGCAATCTTACATAATTATAAACAATGTACACTAAATTATTGAAATATGATTCAACTGGTTAGTTTAAAAAAAAAAAAATATTGTACGATACTGGCACTGGTGTTTGTATTGGAGAACATTTCACAACGGGGGTTTCTGCTTCCACTTTGCAGTTAGTCATCAATCATTATAAATATTATTGCACCTAGATTCATTAGTTTGACTAGAAATCTTGTATGACTTCTGTTATTACACTTAACGGTTTTCACGACATTCTACTTTTTAGTTCTTATGGAATGAAATGTGAAGGCAATGCTGCAACATTAAATCGTCAATAAGTTAAATATTACATTAAATTGGTTAAACGAGTTACTTCTTCAGCTTTGAAGTTTTTACGATCATGATATTATCTTGGTCTGCACTTTAGGCTGATTCTATATTCAAGAATAACTAAAGTCAATCATGATTCTTTTTCAATCTGAAGCTTTTTCATACTTCATTCTGAATACATTTGCTAAAATGAGAAAAGTTTCCTTTGCAATTCACAGCGTTTTCACAGTTATCTGAGCAATGTTACAAAATTCCTCGAACGAAAAGTTAAGTCTGCTATCTGCCTCTTTTTAAAACCAGTCTGGCCTTGTTAGTTTTCTTCTCAGAGTTGAATAAGGGTTCTGTTCGAATCTGGGCTCGAAATGTCACTACCACTGCTTTCTGATTTAATCGCCTCCCTCCCGCAGCTCATGGATTCACCGGACTCGCCATTTTGAACTGTATTCGCCACGGAGTAATTGAAGACACTGGTGGGCGTGACCACTTCAGCTGTAGGGGTTTCCAAACTGCAAGTTGATGTTGCTGTGGAGGTGGTGGCGGTCTGTTTGTTGGCTTTGTTCTGTCGACACATGGCCTTATGAGCTTCCAGTATGAACTCAAGTTGCTCTTTCTGTTGGTGAAGTTTTGAGATTTCCTGCTCCAGAGTGGCGTTCTTTTCTTCCCAATCTTCGGTTTCCTGAAATCAAATTGTAAAATAAAATTAAAATGTGCACATAAAATAAATAAATTATTCCCCTTTGAAAATGAATATAGTCGTTGTCATCTGGTAAATTCAGCATGTTTATGATCGTGTTTGATATACAATAAATGCATTTACACAAACAAGATACTGCCAAAATAAAAAGTCCTTGCTTCTTCTAATCTAATTTCACTCAATTTTTTCTTTCATATTTTCAACCAAGAAAACATGATCATTCGTTACGAAATCATCAGCTTGCACAAATAAACAAGCCTTATGATTTCACGAACACTATCAAAATCATCAAAATGTCATAATTATTTCGAGCAAAAACAAGGTTTTTGATTTTGTTCCACCCAAAATAATGTAGCAGTACTCACCCCAATCAGTGTATTGGTGTGGTCCACACGCCTCTGGCGGCATTTTGCAGCTGCTAATTTATTCCTTTCACGACGGACACGCCTTTTGTCTCTCTCGTCAGGCGGCAACTGTACGTTAAAAATGGGAACAAAGAAACACAAATCATTAATTATGCAGTCTGGATTAAACGGCGGCCATTTCGAGTAACACAACCCTACCATTAAATCCATGGTAGAATGCGGTAGAACCACAGAGTGCGTTGCGTGTCAACATGTTCTTGTACTGTGGCCGTTCTATCGACATTCCAAATTGCCTTCATATTCTACGTTACAATAAGCCAGAATGATATTTTGCTTTTTGAATTTGGCTATAATTGTGTAAGAAAAGAAGACAATTTTCAGGATAACGGTGTTTCTCCCACGTCTGAATATCGAATTCAAGAATCTACCTCCATGGTTTATAAGCGAGTTACGATGCAAATATTCCGCGTATGTTCTCTGTGCGCCACGACGAAGCAATCGAATGGGAATTCTAGACGAGCTTCACAGCATGCAATAACTCCACAATGCTGCTCCAGCCGCCATAACCCCGTATGTCAACATGGCCACAATACTAAGATTTGACCTTCAGTAGTGTACAGTGCATGCAAAATAACAGCAACGTACGTTTCTGATGCAGTCAGATAATTTGTTATCGTAAAATGAGATTAAGTGCGTAAAGGCCACAGACAAACTGTACATACAACGACCACACGAAGTACAAAAGCACACCATTATCGCAGATGCGTTGTACTACCAGCATAAATCTTTGGGCTATTGGCCCTGGCGACACTAGTCACAAAAAGCGACTCTGAGAGAGCCTTGTTTGTTTTTTTCCCGAACTTGTTTTCCCCGAATACAGTTAATGTCTTGTGTACATAAAAACACTAAAGCCATTCAGCCTTGGTGAAATTTAAGCTCCTATTGTCCTGTGAGATTAGAATTTTGGACAATGCCGTTTGGTTAAAGCCCTGCGGCTGTTTTTGTCCTTTCCTAATATTCATAGAGTTAAAAGCTGCCGTGGAATCTGGATACCCCTTGTATTTCTTCTTTAATACAACGTCTATACCCCGCCAATCCGTCCACGTTTTCTTATTGGGTATTTCCGCCTCAAATTCAAGTCATCACTTAGAACATTTATCAGAGGTTGTGTTTTTTAAGCCATAAAGGATCCCTGTCCCTTGATTTAAACGTGATTCATCGCAAGGAAGGTTTTAATCAAATTTTTTTTTTAACTCCATGGAAAAACGGCTTCCGCTTGTTAAATTCTCAGTATAGGACACTTGGAACCCAAGCATGTTTCGGCGTGTGTCTTTGCGAAATACCAGGGCGTTATTGAGTAAACGAAAACTGCTTAAGTTGTGAGCAGTGTAGAGAATGTGTGGTATGTTTCCCAGAAAAATGGCCTCCCGATCTCATTATACACTTGCCCTCATATTCCGAACAATAACTTGGTGGTGGGGTTAATTTGAACGTATAACAATGCTTGAAGGCCCGCCCACGCCTATCCACATGGTTCATCTTTTCATTGACCCTAACTGAAATTCCTGGAAGCCAGTTAAAGGATCTGACTTTATAAACCGGAAACCGACGGTACACGAAGGCCAAATACTGCTAAAGAAGTGTGTGCTTCCGTGCGGAAGTGCGAAGTCCTTCATTTTAGTCAATTTCCATGTTTCGAAAACGCAACTTTCTTTCTAAACCACACAGAAATCATAATCACAAATATGTAATATGGATTCTCGAAAGCAACGAAATGATAAAAGCATTAATACTTTACCTCCTCATCTCTGATTCTTCTTCTTGAAGTCGAAGGTGACATCCTGAGAAGATCCAAGTCAGCAGCTGATCTGACAGCTACTCTTCCGTGGTGCATGTTCCTTGAGTTTTGGATCCTGTTGGTGATAGGGGTGTGAGAGTTTGAAGATACCGTAGGAGGAACGAAATTGCCGCCGTGGATGTTGTTGTTGAGATGTGGCAACCACCCACTGGTCAGTGAAGTTGGTGTGATGACGGAGGTCGGTATGGCGTGTTGGTGTGTGCTCATAGGATGAGGTGAGCTGGTCATTGGAGGAGGGGCATAGCTTGAAATATCCATGATATCTTCGGATGCTGTGTAGTCCTAGATGACGAAAGAAAAAAACAAAACAAATAAGCACACATTTAAAATACAGAACTTGTCAAGAGCAGATCTGGATGCAAGATGGTCAAAAGACACCAAAAGTTTAAAAAGTTTTTAACTCAGATATCGTGAAGTTGGTTTAGGAAAAATCAACTTACCGCTTCAACTTTAACAATTTTGGCTGATGAAGGGTACATACTGACTGCCCGAGTCCAAAAGTATTGAAACAAAAAGTGAAACTTGCCCCCAAAACGAAATTCCTGAATCCGTCAATGCGACCGCAAAGTATAACAACAGTTGTCCAGGGTTTCCAACACACTCGGTGGGGTCTCGTGCCAAAGTGCGAAAGCGCCGAGCAACAAAACTTTTAGAACCAATTTGAGAGGGGCCCTCTTCGACCTCAGAATAAATTAAGTTAATCCCAAACGGGATATGCTCCTCATCCGGGTGGGAAGGCGCATGACTTTGACTAACCCAAAGATGAGCATTTTGCAAGAGAGTTGCGCAAAAAGTCACGTTGCGCCCATTCACCTAGTGGAAAATCTAACGTGGATTTTTGCTCGTGCATGTACATGATGGAGTTTGATATGAATGTACGGCTCCATTTGTACCTAGGCCTCGCTTCCCTTTTTCCAGAAACTCAGGTCGACGACCCGAGGGGTGATTGATCATTGCTGATACTAGTGATAGTGATATACAAAGACAGTGGATAGATTTGAGGTCTAAGTCATCTTACTATTAATAAGAATGATGCAAAGTAAGGGACGCTATACTTGAGGTCTGGATTATTAGCATGAATGTATCATCATGTACTTACATCACTGTCTGCTGGGATGATGCCTGTAGACATTGTGGTAAGAACATCGTTTAAATTCTTCATCAGGCTGGTTACGTCGCTCGATGGTACGGTAACGTTTGGGTACATACCCTCGTATGTGTAGGGGGTAGAGGACCGTGTTGGTCTGGTCTGGAACTCACGAAGCAGCTATGACTTGGTCCAAAATCTCTCAAGCTCCACTTGGAATAATTCTGTAGGATGCAAGTGTGTATCTCGTGAATGCTCTGTTTACTCGGTTCAGTTTCGGAAAGCTTCGATGTCTTTCGGAATATAAGATTCAGGGCTTCCACAAACGATGAGTCACAACTGAAAACGGTTATGGGATATTCCCTGCAAACCGCGCTGTTATATACATTTTGTACATGTTCAGCTCAATGGTGTTCGCTTGCAGCGCATAGCGTCGGATCGTGCTGAAGGTCGTCTATTAATAGCGATGACAAAATCTCATGAATAATTAATGAAACGGTTTCCTGTTCTCCAAAAAGAATTACACATGCCACACGTTTAGTTCCGCAACTGAAGAGTCACCCGTTTCCTATCTTTGCTTTGCCTAGATCAGAGCACATTTTCCATTGTTTTGGGGTGAGAAAAAGCTCGATTTTGACACTAGTTCTGATAAAGAAACTTCTAGAAATCGTGTAATGAATAATTCATAATAATGCATTTAAGCGAGCAGTTGCTATGGTGCGGGTTTGTTAGTAAATATTCAGATGTGCGTCACAATAGCAATTGTGACGTATTGAAATCTGACCAATAGGACTTCTTGTTGATTTGTGATGTTGCTATGCCAGGCGTGATATATGCATACCTATCAACATACAGTATGTAAAATAAATGTAGATAGACACATTGTAATGTATGTACGAATACATGTACTTTTAATTCACTAATCAATAATCTGAGTAAATGTCCATACCGTCAAATCACAGTTCACGGAAAAACTGATATTTCACGGAAAATCATCAGAAAATAATTGTGCAATTCCCACGGAAAATTTAGGAAAATTTGTCAAAATTTAAAACCCACACTTCATTCGACCTGTGCCTGTTTAATGGACAGATAAAAATAATAAATGCAAAAATTTTACATCGTAACGGTTTGAAATATTTCAAACTCATAAGAGTTAAATTAATAGTCTAATATCTAAATGAAGGCGGCAAAAGTATTAATTATATAGCCTCTGACGAAGGTCCGGTTTGGATCGAAAGCTAAGGCCATCAACCCTACTAGTTTTATATATTTATATATATATATAAATAAATAGCGTGAGCAAAGAAAATTTGGCTGATGCCGGACTCGAACCCGCGACCTCTCGAATACCGTACGAGCGCTCTACCAACTGAGCTAACCAGCCCTTATAGTTGGTGGGCGGTCCTATGTGCAATACCAAATCCACTTTGCTCGGGGGGACCAGTTATATATATATATATTTACACGTTTTTAGAGGCTGTGTAAACATTACGGTTGAAATGAAACTCGAAACTTGTTCAAATAATGCAGTATTAAAAGAACACAACTCTTATCAGACTTTGTGATACCAACTGAAAGATATGATATTTGAATGGGTTTAATTTATCTTCTCTTTGAAAAAGTTTTCTCAAACATTCACTAATAGAAATTATTACAAATTAAACATTCGTGAACGGAAAACAATTTTTTTTAAAGGTAAGTCTTGATGCCCCCCAAATTTAATTGAAAATTGTCATCAAAGTGGAGCTTGTATTCCCCTCCGAAAAGGGGTTGTGATTGTATTTTAGTCACCGTTTTTTTATATTATTATTTAACTAATTTATTTATCATTGTATATTTGTGAAACAAATAACAAATAAAACGACAAGCCGGTGAATTTTCAAATTCAAATCTTGCTAACTAAGTATCAGGGATCCATTGAAACAGAAAATTAAAAATAGTGTTTTAATTTTTTTGTTCACTACCCAGTGCATTGAAGTGAATATAACAACGGGGAAAGCAAACAAAAGAAGACATATTTTTCAGCCCGTATCTTTAAGACGCCATATCTTTAGTCCGTAAGATAAATTATTCTGAATCACACCCCTTGGCTATGCGCACCTGATTTCTGATTAATCCATTATCATAATTATTGGGATTATATTATAATACTGACGAGCCATGCGCTGTTAATGTCAGATACTAAATTTAGATGGCTACGTAGCATTACACAGGCTGCCGAAATTAGCGACATGGGCTTGAAGACGCATAATTTATGTACACTTTGACTCGATATAATACTAGTGGATGCAAGCATCTCCGTTCGTGTCTGCGGTGCTGGTCGTTGGATGTGATGGTCAGACCGTCCAGACGAACGGGGAGAACTGCGGTAGGGGCCCGCACGGGAAGAAGACATGATCGGGTAACCAGGGCTTCCTTCTACGTGCGAACAACATTGAACGGCTTATTCAGTCAATATCTCTTATAAATGCTTGATTTTAAAACTTCATCCTATGATGTATTTATGATTTTTGGCCAATTCTCTTTCATATTCTTACTCGTGTTAGTTATATGTTAGTTATATGTCTTGTTATTGTTGTTGATGTTGTTGTTGCTGCTGTTGGTGTTGTTGTTTCAAATAATGTTTTGTCTCAGGAATTAATACCAGTAAATTTTTAAAAATTCTTATCCCATTCCATTTTAATTTGTCTTCCTTTTTAGTGGTAATATTTAAATATTATATATATTTTTTATAATATAATGTAAAATATAGTGTAAAAATCGGCCTTAATCAGTTAATAGTTTCAAATCAAATCAAAAGTCATCCCTCACCTTAAAAAAAGTAAAACATTTATCTGCTATGTAATAACAATTGAAATCACATTATTTTTAGCTTGATATTACGGCAAAGTATACATAACAAAAGCCAATATATAATACAGCCTAGACCCCGACTGAAATGTCCGAGTCGGTTAATCAGACAGTGAATTAATATTGGGATATTTTAATTGCACTTAGAATAAGTTTAGTGCTCAAGTTTTTCTGAAATTACTCAAACGATTATATAATATTAACTGCCCACCCACTGGACAAGGCTATAGTTCTTTATGTCAACGGTCTGATAACCACGACATATATATGAAAAGGTGTGACACATGTAACCACAAATACTGGGATATACCTTATTGATTTATATGTTGTGACTAATAATTGTGACCACACCGAGAGTTTGCTTTGAGCATCTACTCCAGTAGAAACAATTGGGAGGGCGTAGGCTGAGCATAACAACAAAACAGTGTAGGCCACAATAATATACGCCCATCAACACAATACTCGCCACATTGCCCGTGACTGCGTAGCCATTGTTCCTCCCTTTGTTGTCAAGTTTATTTGCGGAGTTACACCATCGAGGAACGTCCCTCCATCATTGTACATTTTGTTTAAGCCATTAACAATAAAATACCGTCGGAATTCCACACATACCGTGAATTCCACAATGAAATGACAGTCTTGTATACTTCCGCAAACCTAGGCCTATACCATTGTTGATAAAAGATTATCAGTATAAGACTATGAATAAAAAACGGGCAAAACAGTAGGATAATTTGAGCAAAGCAAGACAAAAAACAAAACAAAAACCATTTATTATAAATTGTTACTTGTGTCATTATCTGTGTCAAATTTCTGCCGAATCAACCACTCTGCCCCTTAACCAAAGAGACCCCGTGCGCCAATGGTTCTAAGGAATTTTGTCCATACTTTGATAAATCATACTACATGTATATAAAGGATTTATTTTAAGCTGTAAGACGGCGTTTACGAAGAGTTCGTCGACAACCCGAAACTTAAAAGATTACCAAGACAATACCTGTATGACTACGTCTAAATCCTTATTTTAATTTAAAACAGATTAGTGTTGACATTAAATGAATCGTACACCCACAAGTGGGTGCGAAAGCAAGTCTTAAACGTTTGACTACAAAACAAGATACCAACTTTTACGAATCAAGAACAGACCCCACTCCTCGCTTATCCGGGCAAACTCAAAGGTTACTGAATATTAATATTTAAGTTTTAGTTCACAAAAACGTACCAATTTAAAAAAAAAAAAAAAAAAAAAGGAATTGAATGTTTAATTCTAAGTTCGCTTTTAACCTTACGTGTCTTCCATTTCGAAATAAGTGCAAACGCTGGCTTATATATATATTTTTATTTATATAAAACAAGAACTCACCGTTAAGTTTAGTTCACGTAACACTCGCTTGTTGTTGGAACTCGATTTTATTAGACAAAACTCTCAGTGATAATAAAGAATATCTCTCTGCTCTTTTTTATACTTGACAAACATTCCACAGTTGTAGAAATGTTTTTTTATGCTGTCAAATGCTTATTAATAATGGTATTCTTATGGTAATCGATCGTCATAAGTGCGAGGTTTGAGCTTAAAAGTTCCTGGTTTGGTCGGAAGTTGTTAACACTGGCTGACCACTCACCTATTTCTGCCCAAGGTGTCATGAAGAATGGGACACTTGTCTCATTTCCTCGAATGACGAGTATCTGTTATGATGTTAATACATGTATATGTCTTATTTCCCGCAAATACTAGAAAGAATTATTCAAAATCTGGATTAAGTACGACACCGAGTTATGCTTTCTGCATTATTTTTTTTTTGACTGGAAGTTTCCGCATTGGTCATGTTAGAAACCTACTTGTGATGTTTTCTCTAACCTGTTTGAATATAGATGGTAAAGCATTGATCCTATTTTTAAAGATAGGTTTTTTACTCTCTTTGAATCAAGACAAGGTACAACATTTAAAATGTTGTTAATGTTTGAACACGTCTACTCTCTTTAAATCAAGACACGAACCTCAGAACCATCTCCCATAAGAAACTTCACACACAAACATAACATGTAGATATCTTATCACCTGACACTAGAATAAAAAAACAACAATTTTTACAAAACAATCTTTTAAGAAAACAAAATCCTTCGAGACGTCACCAGTGCCCAATCTCATAGAGCTGCTTAATTAAGCACAAGAAGTAACTAAGTACAATTGTACTGACCAGATTAAGGTTACCAGCCAAAAATACCATGTCGCACCATTTGTGACAGGTGTCCTGCTTAATTTTGCATAGCAGAAATTTGTTAAGCACTAACATGAAAATGGACCCAGTGAACCAACTTAATGAATTTGATCTTTCATGGATCAAAACTTGACGTTGTTTTTATTTGGTTTTATGAGAGACTATCTCCATTTCCCAATATTGTTCCTGCCGGTTGTTATAACGAAGAGTTTCCTCGTCCTTGTCTTCATTTACATCATACACGAAAAAGTGAAAGTTATTCTCAATAGATCAAGTATACCAAACGTGCATTGATTACGCAATTTGTCAAGTATTGATTATCGATTGATCATAAGGTATTTATAAGTCTTACAACATGTAAAATACGTTTAGGACGGGCACAAGCAAACTTGGCGAAATAGACCAATCGAAGGAAGTATTTGAAGATATCTTTTTTTTTCTATCGGACAATATTTCCTCAGGTAAATGTATGCATAACACTTTGCTTTTCAGTACTACTTCTGTACAGGTAACATTTCCCCTGGTTTACACTACCATCAAATTATTTACTCGGTAAGTTTTTCACTGCAGTTTGAAAAAAAAAAACCTCAGACGTGTACTGTGTAGGCCTATAACCAATATTGTCTCTTCACATCCAACTTTTTGCAACAATGATTTGGGGCGATTTCGATTTATCGAGCAAAATTACTCCGTCGAGAAATCTTATTTTGCATGTATGCACACAACTAGGATAGCAATGGATGATCAAGCAAAATTATTCTGGATATATCTAGATGAAAATGTGTACGTGAGCTGCTCAAAGTTTTACTTATGTATTTGCTGTAATGGACAAATTATAACAATGTATTTCAGGAATGCTACTTATGCATTACTTTTGTCTTCCAGTTTGTTAATGCTTCTTTGTTTAAGTTCGACGTCACTTGACGTCACAAATGCTATTGTATTTTAAAGATGTTTGATCTGGGACCTGTGTTGTTCCGCCCTCTTCGATTGACGTCACCCGAGTGTGTTATACAATGCAACAGATTATGTTTGTTCAATGGCTCTTTTGTGTTGTCTCTGGGTGTTTTTAGGGACCCCGTGACAACCCAAGCGTGCACCCTGCCCAGGTCCCCTTAAGATCACCCGACTACATCGGGACTAAAGAAATGTAAATACGTCAGACGTACAGTATAATAGTCACAAGCTTTACCTCGGGATTTAAATAGACATGTCATAATATACCATACAGTACAATTAGACTAACGTCCAAACTAGGACAAAGTTAAATCAAAATTGAACCCTTCAAACTTGTCACGTGCCTACATTGTGCACTAGGCCTAATATACACAAACTATATACAAATAAATTTGAAAGTTTATTTTCATCGTGAAGAACACATTTTCAGCTCAATCGTAATTTCCCCCTCAAACTTTTCGATTTGCATAAGGAAAGTATACGGTATTGCAAAAGTTCTGGCAAATTAGCCAGTACTTGTCTGAAACTTTGTAAAAGTTTCGCAAATGATCACATTTTGATTCATATCACGTGTTCATAAACAGTTAATTTAACTGTGATGACTTCGAGAAAGCAATCAAACGCATACGCGAAAAATATTTGGGTTTAAAATATATATTTGCCAGTTTTTTCCCCCATGTGGATAACTGTCCTAGATGTCAAGAACTGTAAAAATGTTAACATTTAGTCTTAAAATTATAGTTATAAAAAACATTCCGCAATGTTATGCGATAGCTGTATTTGAACTGTACAAGCTCTTGTTGTATTTGTGATCCAATTGTCCTGGGAACCTTGGAAAAGGTATAGATTGTGTGATATCTGACCTGAAACTGCTGGATCAGAATTGATCCGGAGGAGCCGTATTGGCCATGTCCGAGTCAACTCGACCCATTTTGGAGGTCAACATGACCCGGCATTTGAGTAAAAAAACACGGCAAGTTGAATCAGATTTAGGGTAATGTCCCAGTGAACGGGTCATACTGATCTACAAAGGGAAATGGCCCATATGGTCAATACTGACCCGGCACTTTAAGAGTGTAGCCCCCCCCCCCCCGTCCAATGCCATGCACGGGATAAGTGTTGAACAGAATGTAAGCGATTGAAACAAATTATATACAAAATGAAGATTCTCCTAACGCCAAAAAAACCTACAGATAATTTACATTGAAATTATAACTGATTTGAAAAACAATAAGCGTACGACAGTCGAGATACAGTGCACAGAGTCCTACCCCTAGCCATACTATTTCCACCGTATATGATTGTTACAAGAAGTTGTTCACGCAGTCAGTAAAAGCATGGAGGACTGATGAGAAGCAATAAAGAGGGAAGATAAATCCTTGATCTGAAGGTAAAATAAAATATATCATTTTAGAAAAAAAACCCAGACGTGTACTGTGTAGGCCTATAACCAATATTGTCTCTTCACATCCAACTTTTTGCAACAATGATTTGGGGCGATTTCGATTTATCGAGCAAAATTACTCCGTCGAGAAATCTTATTTTGCATGTATGCACACAACTATAGGATAGCAATGGATGATCAAGCAAAATTATTCTGGATATATCTAGATGAAAATGTGTACGTGAGCTGCTCAAAGTTTTACTTATGTATTTGCTGTAATGGACAAATTATAACAATGTATTTCAGGAATGCTACTTATGCATTACTTTTGTCTTCCAGTTTGTTAATGCTTCTTTGTTTAAGTTCGACGTCACTTGACGTCACAAATGCTATTGTATTTTAAAGATGTTTGATCTGGGACCTGTGTTGTTCCGCCCTCTTCGATTGACGTCACCCGAGTGTGTTATACAATGCAACAGATTATGTTTGTTCAATGGCTCTTTTGTGTTGTCTCTGGGTGTTTTAGGGACCCCGTGACAACCCAAGCGTGTACCCTGCCCAGGTCCCCTTAAGATCACCCGACTACATCGGGACTAAAGAAATGTAAATACGTCAGACGTACAGTATAATAGTCACAAGCTTTACCTCGGGATTTAAATAGACATGTCATAATATACCATACAGTACAATTAGACTAACGTCCAAACTAGGACAAAGTTAAATCAAAATTGAACCCTTCAAACTTGTCACGTGCCTACATTGTGCACTAGGCCTAATATACACAAACTATATACAAATAAATTTGAAAGTTTATTTTCATCGTGAAGAACACATTTTCAGCTCAATCGTAATTTCCCCCTCAAACTTTTCGATTTGCATAAGGAAAGTATACGGTATTGCAAAAGTTCTGGCAAATTACCCAGTACTTGTCTGAAACTTTGTAAAAGTTTCGTAAATGATTCCATTTTGATTCATATCACGTGTTCATAAACAGTTAATTTAACTGTGATGACTTCGAGAAAGCAATCAAACGCATACGCGAAAAATATTTGGATTTAAAATATATATATTTGCCAGTTTTTTCCCATGTGGATAACTGTCCTAGATGTCAAGAACTGTAAAAATGTTTACATTTAGTCTTAAAATTACAGTTATAAAAAACATTCCGCAATGTTATGCGATAGCTGTATTTGAACTGTACAAGCTCTTGTTGTATTTGTGATCCAATTGTCCTGGGAACCTTGGAAAAGGTATAGATTGTGTGATATCTGACCTGAAACTGCTGGATCAGAATTGATCCGGAGGAGCCGTATTGGCCATGTCCGAGTCAACTCGACCCATTTTGGAGGTCAACATGACCCGGCATTTGAGTAAAAAAACACGGCAAGTTGAATCAGATTTAGGGTAATGTCCCAGTGAACGGGTCATACTGATCTGCAAAGGGAAATGGCCCATATGGTCAATACTGACCCGGCACTTTTAGAGTGTAGCCCCCCCCCCCGTCCAATGCCATGCACGGGATAAGTGTTGAACAGAATGTAAGCGATTGAAACAAATTATATACAAAATGAAGATTCTCTTAACGCCAACAAACCCTACAGATAATTTACATTGAAATTATAACTGATTTGAAAAACAATAAGCGTACGACAGTCGAGATACAGTGCACCAAGTCCTACCCCACGCCATACTATTTCCACCGTATATGATTGTTACAAGAAGTTGTTCACGCAGTCAGTTAAAGCATGGAGGACTGATGAGAAGCAATAAAGAGGGAAGATAAATCCTTGATCTGAAGGTAAAATAAAAGTTACCATTCATTCGTCTTTACTTTAATTCTTAAAGGTAAAACAGTATGGTAGAGCTGATAGTGCAGTGTTCTTACTTAGTGTGATTCAATATGAGAAGACAAATTTTTAGATACAAATTTCTTCAATCCGTCGTCCGAGTCAGGAGTAAATAATTAAATACCGTGCACTCTTTTCAGCATATAAACACATTGCCCTTAATTTCGATCGTTACAATTGAAATTAAAATCAGGGTCTTCAAATTCTATTTACATTGACAGAATTTCAGACAGAAATATTTCTATGGAAGATTGGTACTGGTATGAACTTTGTATTTAGTAAGCTTTCGGACTGATACTAATATATAAAACAAAATGGATGACTACAAATCCTGCATTATACTTTTAAATTCTTTTATCATTAAAATTCTTATCTCGAAATATTGCTTCAAATGTTGTTCAAACTGCCAAATAAGGCAAACGACCGTTGTATGTTCTGTTATATTATTAGCTACAGCTGTGAGTTTCTCCATGTGACACGAAACACTTTGAGTTAATTGTCATAATCACGTGCTGATGACGTCATACGCATTGTTCTTATCGATTATTGTGTAATCTAGAAGCAAATTGTGGCATTTGATCGGCTTGTGGGTCAAAGTTCACCTAGTGAGGCAATTGTGCTTATCGGATTGTTTTATCTCAAAACTTTGTTTGCCAATGTACGTTTGTGATAAAGAAATACACAAAAGAGCAGTTCAAAGTCCAAAATCTATGATTGAACTTATAATTTCTGGGCCACAAGTGAGCTATTTCCATTCAAGTGTTCATAAAATGCTTTTGAGTGTTCTAACTAATGTTCTCGATTGTTTGGGACGTTATACATTTAGATCCTTACACACAATTTATTTAGGGAGTGACGAATGACAGGCGGCCAAATAGTACTATAGGGAAGATCATAAACCAGAAATGTTCACAGATTTACACAAAACTTACAAGGTATAAAGATGGTCATGATGGACAACTTCCCGTGAAATACTTTTGCCTGAAATGCTGTAGTTTTTGAGAAATGAGTAAAACAACTATAGTTTTGATCTCGCGAGACTAAAACTCAGTGTTCTGAAACAGTGAAAACATATAAGGGTGCTTTTCACTATTTTTTGTGTGACTCCAATAACCAATTGAGCTTAATTTTTCACAGGTTTATTTCATATATGTTGGGTCACATAAAATGCAGATATTGGTCTGTGACAATAATTACTGGGCTGTTAGCCTGAGGGACAAAGTTGAAAGACGGGCAGACCCACTTTGAGGGGAAAATGAACACACGTTTATTCGGGAGGGGATTATTTGTTCCCTCTTTTCTCTCACTGAATACAACAATGTTTCCCACAAAGATTGGCTAGAACAATCCACACAATTCTATACCGTACTTTGAACCAGTTCCCCGTCAACCTTGGCCCGACTAAGCAAAACAATACTAGCCTCACGTCTGTGACGCACTTTCAAAATGAACAATCCAGGACTTGCGATGAAAGCGAAGGTTATGAACACAGTCCGGATTTATTTCGCTGTGATTTCGTGACTGTGATGTGTTTCAGAAAAATACAACACAGAGAAACTGAACTTTGTGCACAGTTGTGACGTATATGGAGAAAAGTGCGTCCTTTTCAAAAACAAACTAGATATAATTTGGATTATTAAGTATTTTTCGAGTACACCATTAAACAAAACTCTTAAGTAAATGTGTTGTCTCTGAAAAAAAAAACCGTTGGTTGGTTGTTTCCAACGTTTCGACAAGTGTGCTGTAGTTGTCTTCAAGACACATCACACACATCCAAAAGTCGAGAATAACCAACTGCGATTTTACATGGTGAACTCGAAATAGTACCGTTACCCAGTAATCCTATCACGCCATATAATGCAAAGCCTGGTTTCCAAACATTTGATCTATTTTTTGTTTTCGAAAAGAACGCACTTTGCTTACAATATGCACTTTTACTCCGTAACGCCCCAGCTCAACATTGGTAAACTGACTGTGAATGCTTCATTCTTTGCACAAATCAAGATATTCTTTGTAATAAAACCAACCTGTGTAATTGTCAGCTCATTTCGTTGTTTTATTTGCGAGAAAACAGTAAAAATGCGTTCAGCATTTTTGTACGCATTGCTACAGGCAGAGGTTTCGTCTCACTGAGACGAAAACTAATTTTGGATCTTATTTCATTTATTATTTAAAAACGATACCACTTCAGACTGTAATGTTTCAGGGAAAGTTTTCTACCATCATTATCTTTATACCATGTAAGGTATATGTAAATCTGTGATCATTTTTTTTGTTTTTCTTTCTTACCAATGTTGAGCTGTGGCTTTAATACTTCACAACTGCGAGCAACAGCTTCTCCGTGTTGTATTTTCATAACATGCATATATTTCTACATTTTATTTAAGGGAGTGAAAACAAAACTTGATATAAAAGTCTCAGTCTAAATTATTATTTTTGTGGAAAACTTGATTGTTGTTAGTTTGAGCTTTGTTGTCAGCTTTCTACAGGAACCATGCAGGTCTCTCGTCATGAGCTGCTACAGAAAGCGGAAGGCCGTGGGCTTTCTTCCCACACGAGACGCCCGTTTCTGTTCCGCAAGACTCGGAAATGATTATTCAATATGAATATTTAAATTGATCTTCAGTAGTAAACATTTTATTGAGAGCCATCGGCAAATACCCACAAATCAACCAGATAAAATCGATATTTTTTAATATCAATTATCAAATGCGTTATAATAAGAAGATAATTGATCAGTGGGTGGTGCGCAGTTTTGACGATTCGTTTTCATTTTTTTTTCAAAAATTAAGTCTATTTCTAAAGGTTTTGATGATCACCACACATTTAAGTATTCAAGTGTTAATAAATATTTGTTTTGTGTGGCCTTTATCGTATAGTGAAAACATTTTCCATTAAACAACGTTTACATGTAACTTACCTGTCGAACTGTAGACAGATGAAGCTGTACCAAAATGACAAATCTTGCCTAAAGTTGAAAAAATATAAAACGTCCGATGAAGCTGTAGTAATGAACCTTCTCTATACTAAAGACTTGTTTTGAAGTTCTGGCTTCTCTCAGTGGAAATGACTCTCAGATTTTGCTAAACAGCACCGTCCTGATCGACTTGGGCTATTGACGAATTCAACCGGACCCATTCATTAGTCTGATGTTCGTTTAAATTGCTTGCTACCGTTCAGCATTTCCCCATGGCGTGAATTGCACTTTAGTTATAATGTAGTCTTGGTGCAAGGCGTTCTTCAGTTTGTTTGCACGGTGCGTGTTCCTATGTGATTTCGATGGCTTTATAGGGGAATAAACACCAACGTCTTGTCTGAAGACTAGGTATAATACTAAGACAGAATTCCACTCAGTGGTTTGTACTAAAGCTACAACATACTTACAACAACAATCTAGTTTTACAACACAACTAACTTAAGTTTCATGATGAACGAATGTAATCCATATCATTCAATCTTAACATTTATTTCCATATTGCAAAGTGAACATTATTCATTATTCAGAAACTCAATTGAACAAAGTTGTCAAAAGAAATGCAACAGTTTTTTTATATGGAGGGCCAATACATGCGACTGTAGTGAAACAGAGGTCATTATGGAGGCACAAGACCATTATGCTGCCACCGTCTTGGTCATATTCCTTGTATTCAATAACAGTATAATGAATGCTAGCATTCATTGTACAAAAAGGAACCAGACTATTTCTCCTTGCGGCCTCGGTTCAAATGCATTGATTTGAATGTGAGAAAATCAAGATGGCCGCACCATGATAAAGGTCTACAATAGACATCGTTGGTTTTTGGAAGAGTAGATATTTTAACTTTTTAAATTAATTATGATAAACAACAAACCTGTGAAAAAAATGGCTTGGGGTCGCGTCTTAGTAGAAACAACGAAAGCGGTTTGTCAGAGCGATTGTGCACGTCCATTACAAAATTTTTAGATATTAATGCGTGGTGCATATAGGGTTTGAATTGTTGTTGTTGTTGTTGTTGTTGTTGTTGTGGTCGTTGTTGTGGTCGTTGTTGTTGTTGTTGTTGTTGTTGTTGTTGTTGTTGTTGTTGTTGTTGTTGTTTTCAAAAGCTTAAAATAAATAATTAACATATCCCCTATAAAGTTATGAAAACATATTCAATTGAAAGTACAAGACTAGATTCTACCGTCCACTGATATCACCAATCCTCTAATCTCACTTGACCAGCCCAAACCATAGAGTAACCTGGACAGTCCTTGACCCAAACCCTAAACAAATTACTCGCATCAGGGATAGCTGAGGGGGAATCCCCTTCCCGTTGTCTTTGTATACAAATCCGGCATTGCGCTATACTATTAAAGTATTGTTGAGTTAAGAGATTTTAACAACGAACAATACAATTCCTGAATTCCAGGGAGCCAGAAAGGAGTCAACATTTTACACAAAAGGAATGCAATCTGTTTACGACTTGCAAGTTGCAGGGATGTGTTTTTCTCACTGGCTTTAGCCCGGGGTCAATCTGGGTTAAAACAATACACAGATGTGATTTTCGGTTAATGACAATTTTCTACACAACTGTCTTCATTTAATAACTCTTACTTTTTTAGAAGAAAAGGACAAGGTCAGTTCAAAATTGATTAATTAGGTATGAATTTTACAATAAGTTTGATAGTTTTACAATCACTGTCAACCAAATAGTTTCCAGTCCTTGGACTTTTTGTTTGCTGAATAAAAATCGAAATGATTTTTCGCTTATAGATTGAAACCACACTTGTTTTTCTTCTTCTTTTTATCCCGACAATGTATACACCTATCTTGTACTTATTGGGGCCATACAGTCTACATGAGGGCCCCTGATGTCCTAGTGCCTGCCCCCTCGGAAGGAACTGATGACAAACGTCAGAGAACTTTAGACGATTTCAATGTCACATGTTATGTGAAAGTTGTGAGATTAACTCAGGCAGAAGGCATTGGGTTTTTTCTCTTCTACTCGTGACGTTTTGGAGAGAAATCCCGGTCAAACTCGTTGCAGTTCAATGACGAAGTGGAGTTCACGTCACTTTGATTCTATACAGTACGTAGGTCTGACGTAACACTGTCCACTAATTAAACGGCAATTGTGAAGGTGGGGGTTATGTCAGTTCCTGCAAGGTTCTTTTATTAGGGAGAAGGGGGCAATTGGCATGGTTTTAGTCAGAGGCGAAATAAGGTAAATCTTTAGGTGGGCACAAGGGGGCACCATTTTTTTTCTAGGGGGCACTTCTGTCCAGTTAAAACCGTAGCCTCAGTTAGCGTTTTTCTCAAACAGTATCTTAATCCACGCAAAAACTGCCAGCGCTCTTGTTATGCCGTTTACTATTATTATTTTTTACAATGCTCTGACGTGGCGTTAAAATCAAATACATTGCATTCAGTAATACATAACAGGTCATTATGAATGTACCATTATGGTAATTTTAATCTCAAAGGTCTTGATTTCAAATGGGGGGGGGGGGGGGCACCCGGGGGCGCATACATCAATTTTGGAAGGGGGACACGTGCCACCTGTAGATCATGCAAGTCGAATCTTTTTGGCATTGCTTTATAACGTGAAAGAAACAAAATCACGCACTTTCACGTTCGAGTACACGCGATACTTACACAGCCATGTTGTCTTGCTGTATCCCCAGCGGCCATTATATATTTTTTCCTGAGTACCCACAGGCTTATTTCTATATTCTCCATGTGGTTTAACACTATATTCACTAATTTCTCTGGTCATAAATTATTTAGCCTACATACTGCAGGCCTCTTTAAGTATCCCTTTGCACCAGTTGCTTCCTGTCCTTGAGCTTTCGGCATTTATGAACTTGCTTTGACCTTCTTATGTCTGTACTAATGATTAAGAATCCTGTAGCCCAAATGGAGACAGTGTGTTGAACTTTAGTTGAAATCAAAACTTGAAGCACGCAGACGAAATTGGTCATTGTCGAAGACCAGTATCTACACTTCATGTGACCCAACATTATACATGAAATAACAAACCTGTGAAACGACAAACGAAAAACGAAAAAAACTGTGATGTTTTCACTGTTTTTAAACATCGGGTTTTGTATTCACAAGATCTAAACTTAATTGTTTCACTCATTTCTCAAAAACTATAGCATTTCAAGCAAATAATTCCAAGTGAAGTTTTCCCAGTATGACCATCATTATACTGGATAAGTTATGAGCAAATCTGTAACTAACATCTAATATTTCCAATCTTACTAATAGATTGAATGAATAATGGATAAATAAACAATCAGGTGTTGACTTTACAAAGAGGGATAGTTTGCCAAACCTTCCTTGGAAAAAAAGGGTAATTTTAAGAACCAAGTCCTCCTTTCTACATTTCCCTTTACTTCAACAGTGACGCTTTCATTCTTTCACAAACATTTATTTCCATACCGTTATACCAAAAAGTAAATAGCAGATAAAGGGTAAAGTGTTTACACGAACTAAAAAAAAGTATGTACACACGAAAAGCTGGAGCTTATCAAGACAATGCCTTTATTGTTATTATTATCATTACATATTTCTGGTGTTTTCAAGGATGCCTCAAAAGTGAACTTAATCACTGTAGCTCTCAAGCCTGAGACCTGTAGACAAGGATGCTCGCAATCTGAACCAGAAACACCGGGGTAAACCCCTACTCTTCCACGATATTATGTGTTCTACCAATACTAGTACACGGGACCTAACGGCGTTATGTTCCATCCGAAGGACAAGGCAATTATGGTAAAGTGTCTTGCTCCAGGACACAGAAGCCATGCACGACCGGGATTCGAACCCACACTCTGCTGCCGACAACACCAGAACTTGAGTCCGGAGCTAGACCGCTCGGCCACGACTCTACTTCAAATAAATTAAAGCAACAAACTAAGAGGAAAAGCTGTAACAATTATGAAACAGGCAAACAAAAGGACCCAACAGAAACACAATCAGACTGCAAACAGACAAACGAAGACTCAAATCTGAATACAAGGAATAAGAAAGACATGTAATGGATGACTTAGCAGTAATACAGATTTACCATTGATCACGAGTCGATCCCTGGCTGTTTTTTTAAAGCTAAGATTAATCAACAGAGAGAACACGAGGAAGTTTCGTAAAAAAATATGTATATGAATGTTCTTATCATAAATCTTGCCTTCTTGGCGAGACATCCTTTCCGCACGTGATGACGTAAATCCGGCCCCAGTGAATCCTAAGTAAGACTGATAGGCAGCGTGAAGCAATACGCGCACAACGTGTTACTATATCCGGATTAGATTACGTCTTGTACATATACGGGATGCTTAGATTAGGCTGTCACGCTGTGGAATAAGTAAATGTTCAGTCTTCCTTCTATCTTGCATAAAGTAATTTTGTTGTAATTAATTCATTTTAACAATACAGATTCACAATAGACCTCAAACAGAACTTTAACATGCAATTCAGATCGTGACATCATCTTCCGTGGACAGGTTTTGAGAAAAAAAAATGGCTTAGATTAAAACTGGTTACAGGATTATACAACTCGTTTACATCTAAATGATTTTTGTAAATTATTATTCTGAAATGAAATTATTTGCAATTGAGATCAATAATTTGATTCGCAATAAGCCTGAAAGCTATCCAGCAAGTTCGTGCCTTTTTTTCACCCGCAACCTCATCCCCATAATAATAGCTTTACTGACGTGAGGATGAAATTCCGTGCAAGGTTCCAATCATTATTCCCAGTGAAAATTTGATTCATCTTCAGCACTCTGTGAAAGTTACGGTACAATCTACGGTACCCCATACCTTGATACTTACCCAGTGGCGTATAGGGGGCAAGGGGGCACAGTGCCCTGGTGTTATAGTGACTCCAAATCGACCAATGAAAAAAAGGATTGTTAAATAACGATATCCACCTCGGACAGTAGTGTCCATCGAGATTGTGACCAAGAATGCCAAGATTTTCAAAAAGGCCACGTGAGTGAAGGGCCACTTTTCTCTAACCTCGCTCCCAGACACAACTAACCCTAGCTATACCACCGCGTTTACCCCCAGGTGAGTCCTACAAAATGGTAGAATAAAATACATTACCAGATATTCAACGGAGTTTACGAAACATCCAGTAAGCCTGTATGTATTTGACATACGCATACTGATGGATTCCAACGGAAATGTATCCAGGGCAGGGCTAGAAACATGCGGCTTTTGTGTACCGGTTTGACGTCATCATCATTTTCCCGCCACGACTAGAACATCCATGAACCTGTTAGAGGTAGAACTCGACCCACTTTTACACAGAGTGGGTTACATACTGTTGAGTTGAAGGGTTTACCGGACATACCAAAGGAAACATTCGAACCACAGAATTGATGCAATATTTCCGACAGAAAAGAAGAATAAACAGACGTATACACGAGTTATGTGCAAAACAACCCAGTTACCACGCCTTCAAACAGATTTTATAAAGAAAATTGTAGTTTTTAGCATTATTTTTTTCTTGAGTGAAGAACTATACAGCTCCATTTATTCCACTTGTTTTATCAGCAACGAAAATAAAAGTACATTCACTCAAAAGGAAAAAAAAGAAGATTTGAAATAATTTACATTATTTAAACATTAGCCTACGTAGCAGGTTAAAAAATACACCGTTTTTATTTTGAAATTTTCCCCCGAAAATACAAAGGATAAATCAAAGGAAATGACAGCAAATAAAACAATGAACAATGAACATTCAAACAACAAGTGTGGGAACCAAATTATAAAATTTAAAAGGAAAAGAAGCATTAGGCCTATAATTCGTTCAAAAGACTTTTCTTCAAGAACTAGCAGAGAAAAAAAAACAGGAGGACAAAAAACAAAACAAAAAACCAACAAACAAACAAAAAAATCACACACAAAATCCCACATACAAACCAACTGTTATCACCCAAGCCTATTTTTGTTTCGGCTTCAAAAAACAGAAAACGTAAGTTTTAGAAAAATATATGACGAAGTAACCTCATAAAAATACCACCGAAATGAATTAGAGTATTAAAGTTGCCACACATTAACAGTTTCAGGAATTGTTAATGTTAATTCGGGGTTTACCTTTACACCGAATGACTCGGGAAGCTGCTGAGTGTGTGGTGCCGAAGTTCCGAATATATATAAATGGGTCACGTCATTCAAAAGACATGTCGTCACAATAAACAGCGCTTTGAAACACCCGTAGACCATAAAGTATTATATAAATAAGAACCAAGTATAACTATACCCTTAGATTATGAAACGAGTCGTTTTTAAAATGTGTTTAGGCCTATGAATGCTACAAAACTAGTATTACACTGAACTCCCATGTATTTCAACACTAGTTCCAAGAATCGTTTCACCTCACTCTTTTTCAGTTTGACTTTTCACCGACTGAACTCATTCTTTCACAAGAACAAGGTAACCGGAAGTCTGATTCTGCGGGAAAGGTCACGGATATCCCGGATGTCCTATACACCCCCCTTCGAGAACGAACATGTGATGAAAAATGTATGTTTTAAACAAATATCGAACCATTGAAACGCGTGATTCATTTTTCTTTTAAGTTATCGGTCTTGGTGGAACAATCACAGGATGTTTTATAAAATGAAATGAAACTCTTTGCACAAAAATGGGAAAACGAAATTGAAATCAATGAGAACAATGCTTATTGTGTCTAGGGCAGACACTAACAATGTACATTGTAAATATTTCGAAATTAAAAGGGATGGACGGATTAAAAAAAAACCAATCAAACACTATGCAAAAGAAATCAAGACGGCTTTCGAATATTGATGTGAATAACTCACAAACCGTGGGAAATCCGAAATGTGGAAACTACAGCACGATCGAACCTTGGAGTTGTTCTCCCTAGTTCTCTACTGAAGACAATCGGAGCACACTGATCGAAACGTCAAATACTTAAATTAAACCACCGGTTCATTTCAGAAACACCACAACTCAGAAGAGAAATAATTACATGGTGTTACCACAAACGCTTTCAGAATTTTCAAGAGGCAGTATCAAATGTGGGGTTGGGGTGGGGCGGGAATGTATAGTAGCAATGATGAAGAACTCGTAATTTAGTATGTTTAAGATTACGCTCTTGTCGGGAAGCGGAACTATTTGGGGGGAAGTGTTTTTTAAAATTGGAGTATTAAGTTCTTCGTGGACACAGTTTTTCTTGCTAATGGTTCCAACAGGAAGTATTTACCCGGACATTTTTTGGACTGGTCTAGTTCACAACACACATTATAAGCTTTCAAAGTAATAGACCTTATGCATTGACGTCATCACGCCGCCATCTTAGAGGTAAATCGATGATGTAACAATGGAAACGCAGAGATTTGTACGCGCGGCGCACAGGATTGGCCAATGAACAACCTCATTTTGACCTCTAGACGAGGGCGCCCTACTCAAATGACGTCATGTGCATAAGGTCTTATAGCAATGACGTCATCACGCCGGTATCTTAGTAGAGGTAAAGCGACACTGAAAGAGTGGAAAACGCAAAGCTGTATGTACATGTGGCGCACATTTTTCTTTTGTACTTCTATACGCCCCAATGCAGGTATGTTTTGTACGCCCACGGTCTGTCGTCATTGTGTTTGTTCAATGTCAGAAAAATGTATCGCTTTTTAACTTTGTCAAAATGCCCGTGTGATGTAGTCCCTTCCCAAGTATGACTCCCAAGTTGGATTGTGGCAGACCAATTTAACATGGGCTGTGATAGCATGGGGGAGGGTGCCCCTATAAAATACTGGGACTTCGAGCGAACTATATCAAGGCGCTTACACTACTTGTTAGATCACGGCGGCGTCCTTACGGTCTTATACCATGCCCGATATGTGACAGAGGGAGGCCCCCAAATGTTCCCATTCTCTAACACATGCACTCTTCCCCTCTTGTACAGAAGCACCACTTTAAAATCCTCCAAAGAATTCCAGAGATTTCCAGAACACAATGAAGACACAATAGGAGGGGGGGGGGGTACACCCTGCCGCATATCGAGCACCAAATGTACGGTTGGGTGCGAAGGGGATTGGGGAGGGCACCCCTGTTTAACTTTATCATGACGTTCCCAGATACACCATCCCATAGCCTCGTGTACTATGTGTAACTGCCGACCAGCAATATGAGTTAAAAAGTAAAGGCTCTAAAATCTTGCCTCTCCACTAGCCCTGGCGCTTTTAAAAGCTGACTGCACACTGCTATTATTTTCAGAAGTAATGATTAATATTGTTACCCATAGGAGTACTACATTTTGTATGGTGTTTAAATACCAACCAGTAGCTGTATTATGCAACTATGATATAGAGCTCGAAACATCCAAGAGGTACGTGGTACCATCCTACACGGTTCCCTTTCAATTAGACCGTGCAAACTTGCACGCATTCAAAGATTCCATACGTCAACTGCTTTTAAAAAGTGGCAAAGAAACATAATCGCGTGTTCACGGGTCACAACGTACGAATACTCGCGAGATTTCTACATTTTAGGAGTTGTTGATTGGTTGTTAAACTGGAACAATCACCAATACCGTCAATACCCAAAGTCAGTGACCTAGTCTCTCATGTTGGTTTGTTTCCGATACATTACACTGGCTGGAACACGAACCAGCCGGTCCTCAGTGACGTCAACTGGTATGATCCCAAGTCAACCTTCGTATTTTATGGCCTTGTTGCGTACGGCTATCCAGGTTCCTGCATGCACATGAAAATACAGGATATACTCCGGAAAGATTCATGTCAAAGTATTGCTGAAGTATATTTCCGTGTGCCGCGTGTGAGGAAGGATATACTTTATTTTCAGTTCATGGAATGAGGAGCAGAACAGAGCATAGTCCTAATGAAGAAGTTCACCCTCCACCCACTAGTACCGATCATGAAAGGAAGATTCAATTCGCCTCTTCTTCTGCATAACAGCATGTATTAATAAAGAGCCAATTCTGACGACATTTTGGAACCCAGTCAGGTTGGGGTCGAGTACCCCCCGCCCCGCCCCCTTCGAGGAGGCTAGGCAATCAGCAGGTTGAATATGACAGCATTTCAGAGGGAAATATTTCACAGAAAAGTTGGTTCTAGTATGAACTTCAAAAAGCTTTCAGACTGAAACTAAAACAATCATATTTTTTACCCTTACCAATCCACTGCCGTTAATAACTTCGGTCATCAGACAGGAATAGCAAGTCAACATTTGGATAAAATGTTCAAAGTAAAAATCGGCTTGAGCACTGATCTTTCATCTTTATACACACTCGTCCTTGAACTCGTGTCCCACATAACAACCGAGAAGTCTGCCGATATGCGTGTTGAAAAAGCATATAGGCTATCCATAGAAACTAGGTAAACACAAAGCATACTTTTGTCATATTTTTAGGTATACTTAAGCATTGTTGAAATTCAAAAACAAACAAGAACTCGATAACTTTATCTTTTATCTGTTGCTCTCTTCTTCCCTCTCGACAATACTATCTGAAAACAAGAGCGGCTTGAATTTGTTTCTAATGCTATTAATTTTATTGTTATTTTTTCTTCCTTGTTATACATTCCTTCGTATGACAAAGATAACTGACGTATTCGCCCCGAACTAGTTTCCGTTTCTATATAATTCATGTCCACGCTTGAAACAAAACATGGCATGTACACTCGAAACTAGTTACCATGGGTCCCCATTGTGTAATGGATCTAGAAGGTGGGGCTAATGTAAAGGTGGAGCCAGGGTGATAAAGAGTGAATCGATACCAATGATTCGACTGATTTATTTTCGGATTATTCAGACGGATACTTCTCGTTGTCAAAGCGCATGCCGCAAAAATTCTTGTAATAATTATTTACAAGTTCCAATACCCAACTTATCATGAGTTCACTTGTTAAAAGAAAAACTCAGTTTGAACAGTTATCAATAATTTGCTTTATTTTACTCAAAACCCCTTTGTTTATTTGTGAATAAAAATGAAAAATAAACAAATAAATAAACAACAAAATAAAAAAAAATACATATGTAAATAAATCACGCTTTGTCTCGTTAGACTAATTACCTTCAAGTTTCAAATTTATAATTGGCAAAACCTACGAACGCAAAATATTACTTATAATGATTAAAGTATATACAATATTGAAAGTTAACAAATCACACCAAATATAACAACACTGAATCAGCTAGACTGAATCAGCTAGAGGTTCACAAACTAAGGGTGTAACTGTCAGGTTTTGTTGGGAGATGGGGAAGGAAGGGGATGGACCAATAACCATCCAACGAATGTGAACAATAAACACGTAGAACATTATAAAGGCTAGGATTAGGTTAGGGTGGTTAGGGTTACTTCGAAAATCACTCTTCGATTGAGGCCGGGGACAAATCTTTTGCAGTTTGTACCTAATTGCAAGCAAATAGCTTAAAATAATTTCAATTGAAAACTAATCGAAAGAGAGTAGGGTTTAGGGTTAGGATTAGAATTAGGGTAAGGGATAGGGTTAAGCTTGCGGTGAGTATTTATATCATTAGGGTTGTTACATTGGTCAGTGTCAGAGTGAGAGTGAGGGTTAAGGTTAGGGCTTAGGGTTAGAGTGAAATTTGGGGTTAGGGTTAGGGTTGGAGTTAGGGTTAAGCTTGCGATGAGTGTTTAGATTATTAAGGCTATTGCTTTGTCTGTGTCAGAGTAAGGGTTTTAGGGTTAGGGTTAAGATTTGGAATTAGGGTTAGCGTTAGGGTAAGGGTTGGAGTGAGGGTTAGGGTTAGGGTTAGGGTTAGGGTAGAAGTTCGGGTTAGGGTTTGATTTAAGCTTGCGATGAGTGTTTATATTATTAGGGATTTTGCTTTGGTTACTGTCAGAGTGAGGGTTATAGGGTTAGGGTTAAGGGTTGGAATTATGGGTAGGGTTAGATTAGGGTTGGAATTAGACTTAGAGTTAGGGGTTAGGGTTAAGTTTGAAGTTAGGGTTAGGGTTTGATTTAAGCTTGCGATGAGTGTTTATATTATTAGGGATTTTGCTTTGGTCACTGTCAGAGTGAGGGTTACATTATGTTTAAGGTCGGAATAATGCCCGCAATTCTATGGATAATTCCTGACTTTAGTTAGGCACCTACACAGTAGGTTAGTTTTAAATTCTACAGGGGACATACGTTAATAAGCACCACCTTAATATGGAGGAGTTTGGAAAAAGTATTGAAATATTGCTGCGTATAGCTGTATAGATAACCTTTTACCTGGTGCCTGTAGAAATGCACGTAGTCGATGACAGTTCCGACTGCAATTATTACCGGTATGTCCGTATTATTGACGCAAACTGAAACTAAAAACTTATTGTCCTTTCTATATTGTCCAGTTGATTAATTGTTTCTGCAAATATAAACATTTGGAGAAAACCTTGATTTATGCTTTGAATGATAAACGCAACCATGATTTCTGTATATAAATTGTTTTCAATGATTTACTGTTTTTAAATTTTGACGTTCACAAGTCGAACAATGCCCAAAGAAATTTTAAAATTGCACCGGAGATTAAGAATAGTTATGTTGGTTTTACCATTATACATCGGTGTAAGGGTACAACCAAATTAACATTGGATTTTGTCAGACCACAAGGTTTTAACATTTGCTTTTTAGGCTTTATACTATATTTTGATCCTCGAAATTGTCGACTTGTTGAACAGAAAGTAGAGAAGTTTGTGTGCCGATACTGCATTCAACTGACATAAATGTAGCTTCCAAACTCTTTGTCACCGTTTTTTCTCTCTTTTTCTTTTTTGGTGCACTATGAGAGTGATCCAAATTGAGCGTCTTTTAGATATGGTCGGCTGCTGAAGTTGCACAATACCAGCGGCAAAATTAAGGTAGATATGTGGGGGGGGGGGGCACTGAGGGGGTGCACCGATTCTAAGGGGGGGGGGGGGCACTTCCGGCCAATACCACATAAAAGCTCATAAAGTTAAACTTTATTTTGATAATTTTCAATTTATACGGTCAAGATTTCAACTAGGGGTGGAGGACACATTTGCCCCCATATAGTTGCATCATTGCACAATATTGATGTGTAAATGTAGAGAAAGCAGACTGATCCAGCCAAAGCCGTTGTGACATGCATAAACGTTGTGACATGAAGAGAAGTTGTGACATGAATAGCCGTCGTGACATGAATAGCCGTCGAATACACTGATCTCTGTTATACTAGCAGTATAACGGAGATCGGTGGCCGAAAACCAGCATGATGAACGGTGTCCAGCAAGCGCGCCCTCTTGTGGTTTTATAAGTCGGCAGTCTGAAGCCACAGTGAATGAAGTGGTACACATAAAGATGCTAGGTCCAATTTTTGGCCGATTTGACCCAAAATTTTAGATTCAAATTTTAAAAAGCTATTTTTATAGATCTGGGAAAGTTATAAGCTTCCATTTTAGGTATTGGACGTAAACATTCGCCAATTGTACTTTTATTGTAATTAATTTTGATCATCATTATTTACGTCTTACGTTTTCTATAGGACTATGTCCAATCAAATTTGTTTTATTAGTTAATTTCTTTAATAATTGTTGCTGTTGTATAATTGTTTATAAACTAGACTAAGCCAGGTCTGGATTTGTTATTCGTTATTTGATTTGTTCAAAAAATGTATACGTTGGTTTTCACATAATGAAGTCAGCTTGGAAGAAAACTGTCCTCGACAGAAACTTTTGAACTATTCATTTATGCATTTTCGATCTCACGGGGCAAGGGTTCTGAGCTTGGAGTGGAGGGGGGGGGGGGCTCAGGCCCCCTTCCCCCTCTGTTTACATCACTACCAAACACGCCAGGGAGAGGCTTTCCCCACCATAACTTCACAACATCAAACTGCCGATTTTGTGCAATCTTGAATTATTTTGACTGTACCGTAATACAACCCGGAAATCCAATCACACAGTTCAGTAAGTTTGTTTATAGGGGGGATAAACTGGTTGGCAAGGTGCTCAATAAACCAAATTTGAATACCTTATTATCAGTGGATTAGAGGCTAGCACTTGTGTACAATGGCTGCTATGTGTTCATACATGTACATGTACATGTACACGAATATACATGCGCATTGTACATTGTACACTGTGGTTGTGGTGCTGATCGTATTGCAATAATTATGCAGTGTCAATTATTGTGTACAAGTCAACGGTATCATGAGTGGGGGGCAACTTCCAGATTTTATCGAGTAACGAATCAAGTTGATGAAGTTTCTATAGCATCTTGCTGACACCGAAAGGTAAAAAAGGAAATAACTTGCACCTTGGATACTTATGGCCGAACTTTGTGAAAAAAACCTTGCTCGCTTGTCTGTGAGAGAGACTAGTAAGTACATGTAGATACTTTTCTGTGGCACCGGGTAGTATAAGCGTTTAAGAGTGCACCCAACTCATTCACAGATATTGGACTATACAGCGAATCGGAGATCAACAGGAACACCCAAAGTTTCATTGGAAAACTTTAGTTGAACTCGGTGAGTGAGAACGTTTTGTGAAGGACACTTTACTTGCATGTGAAGATCTTTACAGACCAACCTCACTAGCTGTAATGCCTCCAGAGTATGACGAGCAATGGACAAAATTTACTCTTTTATCAGACGTTGACTAAATTTTGAAAAGTTGTAAACTTTCCCGGTAAAGCCACATTTTGTCGATCTATCCTCTCTACCTGTAAAGATGAACGACACTGACAACTCAACATCAGTTACGGATTACTACTACGACACAACGGATGACAACCTGACGACGGACTACGGCAATGTGTCGACAACAGAGGCATCTACAGTGTCGACAAACCTTCTCAGGTTTGCTCTTGGTGGCACGTTGTGTGCCATCACATTGGTGGCTCTTTTAGCCAACGGCTTGGCTGTGACTATCTTCTTTAAATTCCCAAGTCTGAAGAGGCCTGGACCGGGGTACCTTCTTCTTAACATTACGGTGTCAAACTTGATTGTAGCGGTGTTTGGTTTGATCCCAAGCACCGTAGCATTCTTCATTGATGGGTGGATCCTAGGCGATATCATGTGCCAAATCATCGCCTACATAACTTGTTTTGCTTTCCACCTCATCGTCCACACCTTGGGGGTTACCTTCTTTGAGCGGTACCTCAAGATCTGCAGACCGTTGAAACATAAGGAGATCTTCACCCCGTTCGTGACGAAGATCATGCTGGGTGGACTGTGGTTCTTCGCCGCTGTCTTGGCACTTTTCCCCCTCGTTGGTTGGGGTGAGTATGCCTATCTGACAGAAGGACGGCAATGTTGGATTAGTGCAGCTGGCTGGCAAGGCCACCTTACTCACATGGTGTTTACCTGTATCATGACCCTCGTCCTCCCATTCTCAACATCATTAGTCTTCATACTAGTCGTCGTCGTGCAGGCCAGTCGAAAACGCAAAGTGGGCATACTGGACGTGCTCGGAGACCAAGATAAATCAACTGTTCCGGAGACGTATGGAAGAAAAATCAAGAGACAAGAAAGGGAACTGCGCAAAAAGGTCCGTGAGAAGAGACTAACAAAGAAAGCGAAGAAGAAGAAAAACAAGGGAAAGAAAAAACCTGACAAAAATGACAGCTCCTCCTCGTCATCTTCATCTTCGTCTTCATCTTCGTCTTCATCTTCATCATCTTCTTCATCATCAGATGATGACCAGCGTCCTTCCTATCAAAAGTATAAAGAAACTAAAAAGATGCAGAAGGTTCAGCGATACCGCGTGAATGAAGTGGCACTGGTTCGAACCCTGTCAGTGGTGCTGGTTCTCCTCATGATTGCCTGGATTCCTTACATGGTCGCAAAATGTCTTCAGACGCTGGAGCCAACCACCAGTCTAGCGCCACCAAGCGAGCTCCTAACCATCTCAGTTTTTCTAACCTACGCAACTTACGCTCTCACGCCGATCTGTTTACTTTTGGGTTATAGAAAATATCGCAAAGCCCTCGCTGCCCTCTTTTCTCGTAAAAAGCTCAAACTTGACGAGCAAAAGGATGGACACAGGCAAGATATAGAGGGCGGCGAAGCGGACTCTGGAATTGAACTCGCGAATGCCACAAACTAAATAGCAGCTGGAACAGTAATGCATCTTGTCCTTTGTCTTCAGTGAGCGTAAAATAATATAGGACAATTTTCAGAATGACTGTAGTCATTAACGCTGATTGGAAGTGTTAAGTGTCATTATCGAAAGGGAACATACAATATTTCATTGGCAGCATCTCTCTATGGAATACAACCCATATTAACGGCACACCGTTATGAAGATGAAGACCATAGTGTAGACCTTTCTTTTGTGACGTCACAGCCGCGAGTTATGCCTAAAGTAAGGGCGACCTTCACTGCAAAAATACAATCATGCTACCACAAAAGCAGATTTTTAATGTTTCTCATCAAGCGTGCTACCCCCTAAGTAAAACTCAATTATTGTTCCCTTAAAAAGTCTTAAAGGGCTATGAAGAGCAATTTGTTTTAAATACATTTTTTATCAAATATCCATACTTAGGACAGTTTAAGGAAAATGAAAAAATAGGGTTTTTTGTACTAAAATTAAGGTTTAATGTACTAATTGAAATGTCAAAAATGACCTGTCTTAAACTGGACACATGAGGGCTCTGTTGTGTGACTCATAACAGGAACAACGTCTCACAGCAGCATTAAAAATGTACAAAATCAAAATCCCAAATTTTGCAAAAGAAAACAGTAGTCACCCAAAAATACGTACTGACAAGTTTAAACACTCATCAATAAGACAACAACCAAATATTACTGAAGTTGCCATTTGAAAAACAGAAAACAATCTGTAATTTTGTGTGCACAAACCAACCATGATGTCGCAGCTTTGCCTTCGACGACATCACATATTTGCTCATAAATATGCAAAATTCACTTTGCATAAAACACAAAAAATTGACAATCAAAATGTGAAATTATTTTATCAGAATGAATATAGAGTTGTTCCAAGTGATAAAAAAATCCAATTTCATGGCCCTTTAGATGTTCGAGGCCACCTACACAAGTTGGTGGTTAGTGTTTTAAACCAAAAGAAATGTCTTTAGGCCTACTCAAAGCACAACGCCTTTTAAATAACTGAGTCCATGTTTATCATCAAAGGTGTGTAACCGATTCGCAAAATGAGTTTAAACCTCTTCCTGGACTGATTGAAAAAAACACACCCAATAAACAAACAAATAAATAAATAAATAAATAAACAAATATATCTGTAATATGTATAAGACTTCAATCAAAAAATCAATATAGATCATGCATTTCAAAACAACGACGCCTGCTATAAATCAAGCAGATTTTTCGAACAACTAACTTTTGCCAATTTGCCGATTGTACATACTTTTCTTCAAAGCATTTTCTGTGTAGGCTATACGTGAACAATTTTTTTCAACGTTTGGAGGACATTTTAAACCTGCAAATTTGCAATTGTTGTTAAATGCGAAATTCTCAAACGCAAGTTCAACTTTATTTGCCGTTGATTTTCAGCAAGTAGTTTAAAAAAGTATAATGTATGGTCATGAAACTTAAATTACCGAGAGCTGTGTTGAATTATTTAATGTCGTAAAGATGAATCCATTTAGACGTACCTGCCCGGACTGCCCGGAACTCCTGCGTCCTAATGATCGTGTCATGCTCCAATATACATGTAGACCTTTCTTTTGCAACGTCACAGCCCAAGTTTTTACCAACCAAGGTTGGAGAAATTATGGGGAAAATTTGCAAAATGTTGAATTTGGTCACAACGTCTGTCAACAAGACTTGCATATTTTTGTTAACAATGGCCGTCCACGTCAACCAGCGCGGCTTGTTTATCAACAAATAAAAGGTCTATACGTTCATGGTGCAGCCATCTTGTTTTTCTTCCATTCAAACCAATGTAACAAACTGAGGCTGGAATGTTAAATAGTCTGGTCCCTTTTTGAGATTTAAAACTATCAGTGACATTGTGTAACACAGGGAATCTGACAAAGATGGATGCAGTAGTGATAAGGTATGTTGGAACAGAACACGGCATTGAGATTCTGTAATAAATACTCTCATTTACATTATTTGAGAGTGAGGTAAAGAAAAACAATGTCCTTCGCCTCTTTCCCCCCCCCCCCCAGAAATTCCCTCTTTGATTTGGCACATTTAGTCTAAAAGTATGATTAAAAACAATTGAATAAAATGAAGTAGCAGTGTAATAATCAATGAAAAAGGCTTTACATCGTTTGTTGTTGTTCTTATTGCGTCACCAGAGTCCAGCATTCTCACGGCCTACTGATCGAAACGTCGAGTCGGGTTCTTTTCAGAACCATCACGACTCAGAGATTAGGCCTAGCCTTGTTACGGCAAACCTTTCAAGACGGACACTGACATCTTGCACGGGGACTTTCCCCCATAAAATGTAATACATTTACTCAAACCAGGGTACCATTTATTCATAGCTAACATTGCAGTGGCGTAACCGGACATTTTTATTCATTGGGGGACAAGCAGGGACAAAGACATTATTATCATTTTTTCAGATGGGGTGGTGGTGGTGGTGGTGTGGGGGGGGGGGGGGTCTTGAGGGTCTTTTGTCGCACCATTAATTTGTGCATTTTTTCGATTTCTTTCTTATGGGAGGAGGGGGGTAGAGGGGACAAGGATTCTGTGCGGGGGCTCCCCTGGTTACGCCACTGTAACATTGGGTAAGAAAGGAACGGGAGAACTGTAACATTGGGTAAGAAAGGAACAGGAGAACTGAGAATAATTTGCTCCTAGTCAATCAATCGATTCGATGCAAGAGGGCGCGCGTTTCAAATTATCTTTTACAAGCTCTAGAGGGCGTAATTTATAATTAATGATTGCCGACAATCTAGGCGATTTCATCGAATTCGGTTATTCTTTTTTCTAACCACAGTAGCCGATAAAGCGTAAGTATGCAACTCTTTGAATTATTTCATAAATTAACAATCCTTATATTTGTTTGTAAATCGCTGTGCTTTAAGAAATTGTCTCGCTATTTAGCTGCAAACACTTCGGCTGAAGTGATGGACACTGACTTATCACACTCGTCTGCTCGTGACATGACAACAATCATCACTCGACATAAAAATGACAGCGGCCAGTGGCAGTACACAGTAGCATTGCCATGCCTGCAGTAGCACAGCACTGCAGCAACGCTGTTTAGTTGGAGCTTGGCCAACACAAACCTTCAAACATTAAGTTAAAAGCTGAACGAAGGAAGTGTGTTATTTGTGAAGCAGTTTCATTTTGGTGCTCGATATGTGTCTTCATTAAAAAAATATTGTATTCTGGAAAATCTCTGGAATTCTTTTGAGGATTTTTATACATTGGGGGAGGAGGGGGTACTTTTGTGCAAGCAGGAGGGGTAGAGTGTGCTAGAGTATGGGAACATTTTGGGGGACTCCCTCTGCCACATATCAGGCATGGTATTACTATAAACAGTTTGAACCTTCTCTTCTGTCATTTTAAGAATTATTTTTAAAATTATAAGTATTTTGCCTGCCGCCGTTTTCATAAAAATTTACGCAACTGCGTAAGTCCACATGCACAACACAACTTTTATTGAATCGATTGTGCATCACTCACACAGATAAATCTTGCGCAGCTGCCTAAATTTTTGTGAAATAGGCTGCTGGTCTTGCTCTAATGGTTGTAGTAAACTTGTACCACTTACAATACTATTTTAGGCTTACTACATGTACTACTACCAACGTATTCTAACTGAGAATATTATTAGAAAGTCCTGGGCACAATTTCGTGGCTCTGCTTACCGCGGAATGTTGCGCTTAGGCCCTACCACGGCCCATAGAAACACGCACGTTAGAATTCTTTGGTAAGCAGTGCCATGAAATTTGACCTTTTTTTAAACTTAGAAACCCTTTTATCATGCAATGATGTCCCAGGGCCACTATGGCTTATGAGATGCAGAGTAGAGCCAAGATTGAATAGAAGGGAGTCCAGAATATTGGCACTATATTATGGAGGGGGAGGGGGGAGGGAGAGGGAAATAGGAGTGTAGGGTGCTTGCTCGATGCTGAGCTAGGAGGAAGGAAATTTGTGAATGAATTCGGCCATCACAGGTGACCTCTCAGGCATGTCAGGGGTAGCCCCATTAATAGTGCCAATACGCTGGACTACCTTCGCTTCTTGGCCCGAGGAACCCAATTGTCAAAAATCAGGGATCAACTTTCGAATCGAAGCTTACACTTTTTTGCCAAAATTTGTCCATTGATCTCTGTATCATTGCGCCAGAGTCTCAAGTACATTAGATTCGAGGTCAATGACTTATTTTGATGGAATTTTATCAAAAATCTCAGCGCTGATACAGACACATTTCAACATCATCAGAGCCATGATCCCTGATTTTGGACAACTGCATTCGTAGGGCCAAGAAGCGGAGGTAGTCAAGCGTATAGGAACTATTTATGGGGTTAGTCAGGGGGGCAAACACGTATTGAAATGCCAAGAAATTTCAAGATTGTGGTATCTGTAAAATGGCTAAATGATACCTTTATGGTACATAAATACGGAACACAAATAGTTTATACATAGATTTTTCTACATTTTTGATTGCATCAAATTATATAATTAGTGAGTAGTGTTGATGAAAGGTAGAAATTCATTGTGAGCAATTTTTCAACATTTCATTGTTGTGAAATGAAAATTACTTGCTTAAACTTGGCAGAAGGGTATGTTAAAAATGTAAACAAAAAATGATAGCTGTGATGAAATCTTCACTACTGATGGGCATGCTGGAAAAACAAGCAGTGATTTTTAACGTAAAAAATTCCATAATTATGTTTTCGAAAGCATGTAGAAATGTAGGAATGTTTTTTTACTGTAAAAATGTTGTTTGTTTACATGTTCATCTTTTGAAGTTCAGCAAAACAGACAGAAAGGACAATCCCCCACAGTTTTTGTGGTATTAATACTTAAAGCTAAGACTAGCACGTAGCATGGTGCTCATCGTGTTCTGTTTTTTTATTGGTCTACACCTTTTTTTGTCTTTGTTGTGGTTGTCTAAGTGCCAGCCTGTTTGTTTTTTGTGGGCACTGCTTGGTGCGGCCTAACAGAAATGTTGGTTTTGTTTCATGTAACATGCTGGAAAAAAGGTTGATAGGTAGGTAAAAAAAACCTATTTTAGGTAAAATTGTTTACACAGTGCAGATTGAGAAATAAAGTGAAAATAAGCGGGATTGAGATATGACATGAAGGTATTCAGATTTAATAAAATATTTTAGTTAAAGGGGCTGTGTTGTCATGATTATAGCAGTAACTGGAATAACCCAGTTACCATGTGAGTGCACACCGGCGGTCACATTACAGTTTGACAAAGACAGCACCTTTTGTAATTTGACCGCAAGCATGTGTGTGTGCAGTATCAGGGTGAGAGCTCATCTTTTTATGCACAGCCACAGGCCTGCTCAACTTTCTGTTGGGATTTTCAGACACCCAATGGAGTCTATACTCAGAAATGTCCGGTTCAAAACAAAATCAATGAGTTAAAATGAAACCTGCAACCAGAACTATCTAAAACTGAAACTAATTGACCTGTACTCAAATTTAACTATTTCGAATGTGTTTCATTTTTGATTTTTTTTTTTATAGCTGTGATAACATTTCATTGGCTTGAAGCTTGTTGTACATTGTATATTGTGGCACAAACAGAAACCTATCTGTTTTTATAAATGTGTATTGATGTTGTTTTTTAGCTGATGGATTTTCCTATTTGATTAAAGTTCAGTGTGGACTCTGGACTCTCATTCACAATGACTGAATGCAACAAAATGTGGATAAGAGATTAGGAGCTTAAACTGTACAGATTACACGACCTCCACAACTTCTAACCTTTTGTTTCACCTTTGACCTTGGCTTTGGTTTTTAAAGGGAAACACTGCCTTTCAAATCTCTTAAAATGTTGCTGTTTGGAATTGCTCTTTGATCCTTTTCAAGAGTTGTTCATGCAATAAAACACATATCAGTGTGTTGTATTTAGTGAATAGTGATTTGAAAAACATACATTTTGCCTCTGGAAATAAAACCAGTGGAACCACTCTCTACAGACGGTCTGCCATTTTGTGGAGTCATAAATTTGGTTGTATAAAATGGCGGACCGTGTTCTGTCACGAAATTAAACAAAAACCACACATTTTAAAAAGAAATTATTATATATTTCTACTTTTATCTTTCCAACCATAGTTATTTCATAACAAATGCTTTTATAGCCCAGTAATAAAAAAAAAAAAAAAAAAAACACATTATAAATATAGGCCTACATGTTCAGTTTTTTTTTTTTTTTACGGAAGTCACCAGACACACAAGGCCAGTAAGCCACTCGAGGTGTGGGCTACAAATCAACTGTTTTTTCCAGGGGCTGTTGCCACCTACTCCTAGGGCTGAAACAGGGTAACCCCCTTTACAGTCCGTAAGGATTTAGGCTTGGGTATCATCCATCGGAAGCCTGGTTTGTAGAGCAGAAGGCTCTACCTCCCCAACTTTTACGAAGCAATGATGGTTAAGTGCCTTGCTCAAGGACACAAGTGTCATGACCGGGACTCAAACCCACACTGCGATGACTCAGCCACCAGAGCTTGAGTCCGACGCACTAACCACTCTGCCACGACATGCCAAATACGCCAGATATTGTAGTATATATACATTTCAAGTCAATAGTCAATTCACCATGATTGATTGTTGACATCTAGGGACTTAACCATTACATGTATGTACAATACCATTCAATTAAAATCAAATTGCATGACCAGTAGGAGGGTTGACTGTCATGAATGTGTGCTGTTTAGATGCATTCACCACATGTGATCATATTGCAGGAAGGTTTAGTTTATCATCAATCAATTATGAACAGTCAGACAGTAGGAGGGTTGACTGTGTACTGTGTAGTATGCATTCACCACATGATATATTGCAGGCTGGCTGGCATACCTCATTTAATGTACATGTAACATGTGTAAAGTAGATGTACTGTAAAGTAGCTGTAAAGTGTGTTTTTTATTGATGTCTCAAATTTGGATTTTGCTTTCAATCCCATTCAAACTGACTCATCTCTATTTATCATGTTTATTACTCCACAGATAAAGTTGAATATTTACATGTAAGTCCTGTGCCATCGTAGCGAGATGACGTCCGTAATAGGAGTTTGTAAGGGAGTGATTGGTACCTTGTCGTTGATCATCACAGCGTTTTTCGGCTCAGTGTTTTTGATGGGCCCAGTACTGCCGGTCATGTTCATCAGGCCAGCCCTATTTAGATGGATCACAGACTACTTGATGAGCATCTGGTTACTTCTACCTGTGGTAAGCAAAAACCAATCTTTTCACATTGTCAAGCTCTGGGGCCAATTTCATAGAGCTGCGTGCTTAATAAGCACAAAAAGTAGCGAAGCACAACAAAATTATGCTTACCAGAATAAGGTAACCAGCCAGAATACCATGTCACATGTAAAATCAGTTCACTGGTACCCTGCTTATTTTTGCTAAGCAGAAAATGTTTAAGCAATATTTTTTTAAAAGCAGCTCTATGAAATTGGGCCTAGATCCTTGTTAAAAGTGACACGGTTTCAGTAATAACAAGATTAATAATTTGGGCGGCTAATCATCCTTACTCACAGCTGAGAGGTCGAGCCCTAGGCATGTAAAGGCGCCTCTTGGCAGCTAGCCACATCGACCCATGACTACGGAGCATAGCCAGAGATCAAAAGTGTTTGATTTTTATGGTGGGAGGAAAACCTTTAGTTAGAGCCACATTGTGGGATTTTCCCCATTGGTTTTCTATTGTTCCTTTTCTTTAAGCTTTGGTGTAAAAAACATTGTATGGGTAACCCTAAAACGTAACCCCCCCTAGAAAAAAACCCCAGAAACTTACAGGGACTGTTCTACAATGTACCTAAAAGACACCACACAATGTGGCATGTCGTAGCTGAGCGGTCTAGCGCACTGGTGTCCTTAAGCAAGACACTTAACCATTATTGTTATCGTCCTTCAATTGGACTTAAAGCTGTAGGTCCCGTGTGTTGTGTAATGCACGTAAAAGAACCCAGTTACACTTATCGCTAAGAGAAGGGGTTTGCCCCGGTGTTTCTGGCAGTGGCTGCTGAATGCGCCTCAGCACCCTGTAAACCCTTATAAGGTGCTACATAAATGGCTCTCATAATTTAAAAACTTCAAAAACCTGTCTTAAAAAATGATAATAAGTGCCTTGAGTACCTAATTGTTGGTAGATACGTGCGCTATATAAGATTCTGGTATTAATATTCAATGTAGCTCTTGTAAGCCTAATTTCGCTTTCAAAATATCGTCTCTTTTAGTGAATAGAATAAATAATACTTTAGATAAATAATTCATTTTGTCATTTGTTCACCAATGACAAAATGTATCAAGTATCAGACTGTCAGTAATTTGCAGCGATGCATGCTGTGTATTCACTAAAGAGAGCCTGGATTATTTATACGGTAGTCATGGGTTTATGGTCAATTAGTATAGCATGTTATTTCATGCAAGAGGTATCAATGTTGATGTGCCTTGATGCACAGCCTTGGACTGAAGGGCTAATTTGATGGTTTTGGTCTTGAAAACAAAAGCCTTGACGGCTCTGGCCTAACAGTGTTTGTTCTGTGTACATGTACAATACTGAAAGGTGTACCAATGTGTAGGTTTATTTACTTTCCCATGCAAAGGGCGGCTCTAACGTGCTCTGAAATATTGAGGTTTTATATTTTTCCACCAGATGGAGTCCACAAGAAATAGAAAAACATTATTATGAGTCCTTAAGTTCACACTAAAACAGGGTAAAATTTATGTTTCTCTGGAGCACTCCAAGTGAAAATTTGAAAAACGCTAGGTCAAGAAAACCACGTGACAAAAGACTTGTAGCGTCAGTGGTGGATAGTTGATTCGGACCAGTTTATGCATTCATACGGAGGTTACCCCAAAACACCCCTGAACTTCATGATTTCAGCACGGTTGTGAATGTGAATCTTTAAATGACAATCATACATGCACTTATGCTTGGTAAGGCAAATTCAAACTGGTTTGGGGATTTTACTTTCTTCGTGGGCAAATCTTGGCTGGATTTGGTGTAGTACATTGTACAAGTCAAGTGTTGTGTACACGGCATCGCATCTGAACTACCCTAGACAACAACGTGAAGGCCGGTTACAGACTTAACTTTCATGGCAGAGTCTGACACCTCTCATAATGGATACAGGGAAGACAGTAATAGCGTTGTTGACGAGGATGTCGCCTTTTTAAATTACTCTTCTTGATCTCCAAATGACCTAAAGGAATGTTGGGGTGAAGAATATGGCAATATTGATGAACTTGAAGTTCCCCGAGTAGCAGTTGGTCCAGGGATGGTTGTTTGCGGTGCTAAACCCACGTTTTGAGCCAATTACCCTGGCCATGGCTGCTTGTGAAGCGGGCGGAAGGACTTACCTTTCTGTGAAAATTCAGAACTGTACCACAGTGACATGTGAGCTTGTATGTAGGATTAAATGTGAAGAGCATGAAGACCATGGATGCAAACAACTACAACTCGAAAAGAACCACCCTCCCCCCACAACATGTCATTTTGTACACCATTGTTAAGGTCTGTTCTGTCATGGAGGCAATCGCCTTCATGCCCCTGATTATTGCCTTGATGCCCCTTGAAATGCTCCAGTTGAAATGTGTATCCCCTGTAGATGTGTGTATAGATGTTTACAGGGACAAAGTAACAGGTCTGCGTATCATGCAGAAGGGTACATGTGCGTGTAGTTTGTAATGCAGGCCTGATTGCTTCGTTCTTGAAAGGGCAAGGGCACCATGGCATTTTCTTCTTGATAAAGGGCATCTCTGTGAGCTGGAACATTTCAAGGGCACCAAGGCAATGATCAGGGGCAACTGAGGCCATTGCCTCTGTTGCCTCAGTGAAGTATCAGGCCTGGCAATGCTTTGAACTGGTCTGATCTTTTAGTTTATATCAATGTACCTTTTCAGTTTGTAATATACCAAATACATGTACATTGTAGATGTGCGATAGTTTATCAAAAATAGTCAAGAATGATCTATAGATCGATCCATTATGCCCCGCCTACCTTACCAACTACCTAGCAACAGCACATGGGGTGACTGTCTTGCAACGATCGCAGCGGTGGTTCGGTTGCAGCCACACACGTATCGGATACAACACACAGACATGTTGTGAACGGTATGGATTTAGTTTCGTGGTCTTTTAAGCAGTGCATTGAGTCCAAAGAACAATGCAGACAGGAACACTGTTTAACTACTTTTACACGACTGTACAAGGACCACTGTGGGATTTGCACCACCAGAAATTTAAGCTAAACAAAAGTATGTGCAGTTGTGTGTGCTGTTGTGTCAGAACAATGGCGGCGGTTTGTTTATTTTTCTAATGGATTTTTAATGTGTCGGACATTTGTCGGACTTTCAGTGGTGTCGTTAAGGCTGTGATTGGTCAATACGTTAGTAGGCGGGGCTTAATGGATCGGTCTCTTGGTGTCTAATGCTCTAATTCGCATGATGTAACTCATGCAAAAAATTGTGTTTGACTTCGTTCTAGTTTTATTGCCTGGCAAGTCAATTTGATTGTAGTGTTAATCAAAGTACAGTAAAATACATCACTGTCGACTGTACACGTCATTGTAGCCTGTCATTCTAAAAATAAAAAAACTCAGCACCATTTTAAATTAAGTTTTCACAGCTTATTTTGCGGTAAAGGCCTACATGTAGATGCTTGGTAAAATTAGGACAGTAGATTGGTAAAGAGGATTATTTTGATGACTAATAGCGATGGATCGACATTACTAAAAACAGGCATGTGATTTCTCAGGATTTTTTTCTGATTTCAGGATTTTCTCAAAATCTCATTGATCCTTCAAAGTTTCTTGAAAGAATGTAAATCAGTCACCAAGGGGAGAAAGAAATAGTCCAGATTGTGTCCAAACCTGTAGGTTTGTATTTCTGGTGATGCACATGGGTCTGTAAACCTCTTGAATTGTAACATCTGGCATGTCTAGGAGGTTCCAGGTCTAGAGTGAGGGGGAACTCAGGCCTGCAAGCCATTTTCAGAAATTTTCACATTCATCAAATCTCATTCGGTGATAAAAACATCATAAAATTGATGTCACATGGAGCATACAATTTGTACAAAAAAAAATTAATTAAAAAAAATACCATGTTCACAAAATCTGCACCAGCCTCTTTGTCATTGTGCAAAAGGGCTGGATTTAATAGAGTCATTGTAGCTGGGTGTGCCAGGGCACACAAGACCACAAGACCACAGACAGGGCTTGATACATGTAGAGCTCTCCATACACTCTACAAAAGACCAGAATCAAAATGAGAAAATATGCCTACTACATGTATCTACACAGTTTAACATATAAAAACAAGCACCAAGAGAAGATTGAAATCTCATTTGTCTTATGGGTGATGGGTTTACTTTAGTACTCAACAGAATTGAAAAATACATGTAATTATCCGACTCAAAAGTCAATATTTGAACATACTTGTTTTTTATATTAAAGACACATGTTGGTGTTATTAATATGAAGTTCTTATATAGCGCTTTATCACACCCGATGGGCGTCTCAAAGCGCTTAGTATTTTTTCCTGCAAGGTATGATGAGTTACGTTTTTGAAGTATGATACATGTTCCTTTACATAGCACCATGTAATGGTTTACAAGGTGCTGTGGCGCAATCTGCAGCCGATCAAACCAGGAACACCGGGGCGAACCCCTTCTCTTTGCGATAAGTGCACTGGGTCCTTTTACGTGCATTACACAACACACAGGACCTACGGCTTTACGTCCCATCCGAAGGACGAAGCAACTATGGTTAAGTGTCTTGCTTAAGGACACAAGTGTCACGACTGGGACTCAAACCCTCACTCTGCTGATCAGAAACACCAGAGCTTGAGTCCGGTGTTCTTATCTGCTCGGCCACGACACGCCATGATATGATTTAAATTATATGGTTGAAAAACACAAGACCATCGGACTTGGCCAGTCATGAGTGTACCGGCCCGATGTTCAAAACACTGGCCTCAGGCCTGCGGTCCAGTGTCAATTTCAAGCCCTGAACCATGCTACTAAACTTGCAGGCAAGTAAACTTGCTTCCTGTGAAGCCCGGCAGGCTAGTCAACAATTTGAAATAAGTAGCTTGTTTTGGCAACCCTCACCAGGAACAAGCTTCTGATGTCAAATTCACTGAGCGGTACTCTCTAGGAGTGGCAACATTGTAATTGAAAACGGTTTGGTATTCAGAAACACTTTACGACGTAGTTACGTCTGTTGAACATAATGTAATGAAAATATAGGGCCTTTGTATGTCTTTTGGATAATGGAACTTGTTGTCTTTGTGATTTTTTTTAATGCAAACACTTTTTAATGGCCTCACGTTTCCACTCTAGCAGAGTCTTTCTTGAAGGCTAAAATTGATTTAAAGGCTATTTAAAAAAAAAACATTATTGGATTGGTACATGCTTCAATGTTTGTCATTTTTAAATGAATTCCTAACCCATTTTTTATTAGTTTGTAACATTTGCCATCTTGAAACTAAGGCTAACGAAGCCAGCATCTTGTTTATGCTTTGGTGGGAACAGTTCTGTTACAGCGGAACAGCCAAACTCACAAAAATACTTAAAATGGTTGGGATGGCCAAAACACAACTCTGTCTGTCAAACTAGGTTCACTTTGTACACATAAAATAAACAGCTGACTACCCCCTGGAAACAAGTTTGACGCATGGCCTGTGCCCCCATCATGTTTTCCTCTCACTTGAAATCAATGTGACCAAAATGAGACCGGGAGGAAAAGAACGGACCTCCCTTTGATGGGATTCAATATTCAGGCCATTGCAGTTCTGATAGAATGGCTCTTTGTTCTACACATCTCGGCTTACATGACATACACTAGCTACGATCCTGGGTAAAATGCTTGGGCCACTGTGACAGGAAATAATAATACTCTCCCCCGTCCCCCGCACCCCCCACTCAATGTTGTTCATCCCAATTGGTGTGCAGACCTCTCAATGAGAGCCAACATTGATCGAGGGCTTGGGGGGGGGGGAGGTGGGGAGGCCCAGCGAATTATAACTGGGATTGTAGAGTGTATGAGTGAGAACAGGCAGAAATCCTGATTTCACGCTCAAACACCCTAACAGGGGGAGCAGCGTTGGTTAGACTTGTGGAACATTAATACAATGGAAATATCTGTAGAACAGACAAGAGCCTACAGACTACGGTGAGGAAGAGGTATCGATGAGCCCGACGCATCACCAACCTGATTAACAAAACACTTCTGCACTCTATTTAATAAGATAAATGGCAGATAGCAGCTCCAGCTCAATTGTGGCCACAGTATTCCATTAGGGGAAGTATACATGTTGTTGTTTTAAAAGCCTTTTTCATGGGACAATAAAAACCTAGATTCCTTGTGATGAATTTTAAGAGCTAGGATTGTATATTTTTATCTTCTCACGCTAGACTGCTTTAGCAAGCTTTCACACGACACAATGTAATAGTTTGACCGATGTTGCATGAGACGAGAATGCAGATATAACCTGGTAACCACTAAGCTATTCAGCTTTTGTTCTTAATCATCGCTAGTACCAGTGAAATCATGACGTTCCATGCAGGCAAACGTTTGTGCGACCATTTAAAAATCGTGTGTCATACTGAACATTTTGGACTGGAACACGCTGTTTTCAGAAGCTGTATGCACAACAACAGATCGTTTCACTTGGCTTTGTTAGATAAATTCCACTAGCAATATATATATTTTGTAGTAGGTCAGGACCTATGATGAAATTTCCCAATGTTTTCAAGGATTGTAGATAAGTAAAAAACTTACTGTCCTTTCACATGAAGCTCATTTTGTAATGTTCCACAAACAACTTTAGCAAGAAATGTTTTTTTGGTCTCATGAAAAGGGCGCTTTATAGATGGGGAGTAGCATTAGAGGAGGGATTAACTTCTGAGCTCGATAAAGAATACCTGTCACGCTTGAATGCACATTTTGTTATATCTGAATATACTTATCCCAATGTCATTATGAAATTGCATCGGTCTCCTCTATTGTTTTGGATGAAGTATCATGGTTGCAATTAGGGAACATCACAAAGACTACTGTTTGTGTCTTACCCATACACCCATGTGTGTTGATAAAGCACTGTATACTCAGTACTTTCCCGAGTTCTGTGAAAAATATTCACAGGCATATTAATAATAATATAATAATATAAATAATAATACAGGAGTCTTGCATAGTGCAGGTATCTACCAACAATGAGGTTCAGTACATGTACTCAATGCGCTTGTTGTATTATTTTTAAGACAGGTTTTTGAAGTTTTTTAATTATGAGAGCCATTTATGTAGCTTCTTTAAGTGTTTACAAGGTGCTGTGGCACATTCAGCAGCCACTGCCAGAAACACCGGGGCAAACCCCTTCTCTTAGCAATAAGTGTAACTGGGTTCTTTTACATGCATGACACAACACACAGGACCTACATGTACGGCTTTACATACCATCCGAAGGATGAAGCAATAATGGTGTCTTGCTTAAGGACACCAGTGTCAAGACCAGAACTTGAACCCACACTCTGCTGATCAGAACACCAGAGCTTGAGTCTAGTGCACTTGACTGCTTGACCTCGGCCAAGACACGGCATGATTACTGGTGTGGGATTCGAACCAACGACCTTTGCCATTCTAGAGCAGATGTCTTACCACTAGAAGACCACCGAGCTTGCTCAGTAAGCGTACATGTAGAGGCAGTTCGAATCCTATATTTATATATTTTTTTTAAAATTTTTTTAGCAGGGTGCACCACAACGATTTAATAGATGAACCCTTCTACACAGGTACTCTCTAAATGTAAAAGAGTAAAAAATTTCACTCGCTTGCTAGAGTGGTGTCAGTTTGGCTCTTTTGAGAGTGAAACTCACTCTTCACCACTATTTTTTGAGCGAAAGTGGAGTGACTTTCACTCTGAATCTAGTGAAAATACATGTACATGTTTTTCACTCTAAAAAGAGTTGTCCGCCTTATGGCTCCTTGCAAGAGTGGTATGGCGGACAGAAAGAGTGGTTTTTCACTCTTTTACATTAAGAGAGTATCACAGACTGCCACAAAGTACCATACCTTCCAGGCTAGCATAGGGTGCATGGGTTTCTTCTGATTCTACAGCTGGTATTATCAGGAAACCCCATAGCTTGTGTGCTGTGGACTTGGTCTCCACAGTCTCCTGTAGTATTTTGTGGAAAGAGCCAGTTTGGCAAGAGAGTGCACTGATAGTGACTTGTGTGCTGTGGACTTGGTCTCCACAGTCTCCTGTGGTATTTTGTGGAAAGAGCCAGTTTGGCAAGAGAGTGCACTGATAGTGACTTGTGTGCTTTGGACTTGGTCTCCACAGTCTCCTGTGGTATTTTGGGGAAAGAGCCAGTTTGGCAAGAGAGTGCACTGATAGTGACTTGTGTGCTTTGGACTTGGTCTCCACAGTCTCCTGTGGTATTTCGTGGAAAGAGCCAGTTTGGCAGGACAGCGCACTTACATGTAGTTATAAGGTTTTGAATTAATTTGTCCAATGCAGTTATTTTATCCTCCAACTTTCTGACTCTAGTTACTAGAGTACACGATGTTCAGTAGTAGCTTTTAATTTTAGTAATTAAAAAAAAAAAAAATTGCTGCAAAGAACTTGTTGGAGAGGAGCCAATGACGATAAATGTGTTTAATGACAATAGCCAATTATGTTAATGCTGATGATGAAGTACGCTTGCTGGTAGAAAACAAATTGGAGATTAAGCGCAGCATGAGGTTTTGACTTATGCCACACTGGCAAATAGCTTTACTCTAATTACAATATGAGCACTGGTAATCCCGAAGTACATGTACATGTACCTGTACATGGAAACAATACAATGTAGGTCAAGGTAAAATATTGTTAATGGCCTCAGGTTTGGACCCTAGCAGAGTCTTTCTCAAAGGCTAAATAACAACAACACACGCATACAAGTATACTGGAGTAACAAAAGCAGTCAAGTGGAAAGAAGTGAAAAGAGAGAGGCAGAAAGCAGTCAGAAGATGCAAGGGATGAACGATGAAGAGGAAGACAGGGGGTGGGTGGGTGGTGGGGGTAAGGGGGAGGAGTCTGGTTAAACCACAATAGGTTGGAAACACAAAAGACAATCAATGGTGGGAAAAGGGTGGACAAATTAATTAGTGAATGAGACAGATTTAAAAATGGGGGACATCTGTGGAAAAAGGAGAAGGCAAAGATAAAAAGTAATTAAACATAAATTTCCTTCTTGGATGTTCTGACCATGGGGTTGAATGGTGTGGAGGTGCCGTATCCACAGTTTCTCCCTACTCAGATGATGAGTCTCTCTGTGCTTACCTAGTGCCTCAATGCCCTGCAAAATCATGTCAGAAATAGAGTGATTAGGTAGATTGAAGTGATGTCTGACAGGATAGCTTCTGGGTGTTGACTACATGTATCTATGACCATAGAAACGCCTTTTGAGTGTAGTTGTTGTTTCACCTATGGACACCACAAACTTTGCAAGATATGAGATAGATGAGATTCATGGTGGTGCAGGTGATATGGCCCCTTGTCTTATGGGTGGTACCATGGGCATGGCTGGTGAAAGAATCTGACTCCCTGATGTGTTGTCTGCATACAACCCAATAGTGCACATAATAATAATATTAACAATAATAATAATAATTACATTTTGAGGGTGATTAAAAAAAACAAAATTCCTCAAGGGAGACCATCACTTGAACTTTTCAACACTCTAATTAACAAACTCAAGCAGTTCATAGGTGCTAGGGCTTACTCAGGATTTAACAATAGTTAAGTCAATCTTAAGCCTCACACCTTGCAATTTATACACCTTGGTGGAGAGAAGTAAACTATGGTTGAATATCTTTTTCCTCTACTCAGCCCTTACATCAGCATATCTTCTTGAGATCCACAAAGTAAACTGAAAAGCAAACGCTTTATTTGAAGCAAACATAACTTGACCATGCTGTAAGTGTTGATTAAGGATAGGACTTCACTATTTGCAATAACAGTTATTGACATGTGTCCTTTCACCAGTCAAATATTCCTTGACAAATCTTCCACAAACATTTATGAACGGGAAAATATTGGCGAGGGTTGTTTGAAGAGTGTATTAAAGATGATTTATTCCACATCTTTAATGTGTAGCACAACATTAATCAACAGCATTATTACTAAGGACTGAAGCTTGATGGGCATCCTTACATCTGTAAATCCTGCAAGAACATTACATTATTACACTGACTGTTTACTCAGTACTTTCCTGACTCCTGTGAAAACAAACCACAGGCATATTAAGGAAGTAAGATCTATTTGTAGTAAACAAAATTATCTGAAAAATGATATCAGAAAAAAGTTGTGACTCGGACATCACTGTTGATACAGTGTTTATCACACATCGGCAGAAGGCTAGCAATAAAATAATGTTCTTTATCCCCAGTATGCCGATTCAATTATTTCATTATTAAATATCAAAACCTAAAGCTTGTCTTTTTTCCATAACATTTGTCTTCTCTTTTTGTTCCATGTTCGTTGCTGATTGTCATTATTCAGGCATTAATGGGTAAGTTTTATTGGTTCAAATCCATATATTTGAATTATTACCAGAATCTGAAGTCTAGGGTCCAAGTTCACAAGGCTGTTTAACACACAAATCTGCTTAGCCCAGAAAAAAACTTGCTTAGCAGAAATCGTTTACCAGCAAAAATACCATGTAATGTATTCGTATGTTACTTGCGACCGCTGGTACCCACTTATTTTTGTTGAGAAGATTTGTTTGTAAGGCAAGTTTTTTTTTGCTTACCAGCTTTATGGGGCCATTTCTGTTGAATTTCTTCATGCAAAATGTGTTTTGTTAAGTTTTTAAAATGTTTATTGTTTGTTTTAAATTTGTGTATAATTTGATTTTTCCTATTGATTTTAAAAGTTTCTCATTTGTCCATTTGAATGAACTTTAATTCACTTTTTAAAGTCTACTACACTTATTGATCAACTTCCTGTAAAATGTGTGACGCAGAAATAGTGATGGGGGTAACAATTTCAACAACGGGTGACACCATTGCAGCCAATGAGGGCAGTATAATCATCATGAATCATCGCACACGCTTGGATTGGATGTTCTTCTGGATGGTCCTTCATCGTCAGAGCACTCTACGGACAGAGAAGATTATTTTGAAGAGTGATCCCAAGATTGCACCTGGATTTGGTTAGTGTTATTGCTTTTATTATAATTACTAATTTCTGGTAATGAAATCAAGGATGCCTCAAAAGTGATCTTAATCACTGTAGCTTGGAAGCCTTAGAAAACCTGTAGATAAGGATGCTTGCTATCTGAACCAGAAACACAGGGGTAAACCCCTACTCTTTCATGATAAGTGTTTTGGGTTCTGTTACTTGCACTACCGATCCCATTACGCTGGAGCTACATCTTAACTTACCATCTGTAGGACAAAGCAATTATGGTTAAAGTATCTTGCTCAAGGACACAAGCATCATGACCAACCAGGCTGTGAATCCAACCCACACTCTGTGAACAACAGAACTTGAATACGATGGGCTAGACCGCTCATTCATGACGCGCCACTGTTCTTACAGTATAGTTCCCATTTGCAGCAAGCCATGTTGATCTCATAAAATGATCTCATGATCTCATAAAAATGCTGACAATAAAATGCCAACTATGCCATAAATTGACTGCTTTCTGCACAAGCATTTCAGAACATCGTCAAGCGCTTGAATGCACTTGGAACAAGGCAGGCTTCTTAAATCTTAAGATTGCTTGAAGGCACTTGGCTCTAGCGTGTCAAAGATGCTAGTCTTTTGACGTGATCGCACTTCAAATAAATCAAATTTGAAGCGGTCACCCTCAACTACATACAGTTTAACATGTAGCAAGATCAAAGAAGAACGAGAGAGGACCAGTTGTCCTATGACTTAATGCGATTTTGGCCGGTTACCGTGCTTTAGCACACGCATAGAGCAGATGGACCACAGGACTAATTAAACTGTACCATATTTGTACAACATCACTATACAATTCTAGGGATACTGATTGAGCAAGGTATGCTGGGATTTCGCTCGACCCCACCGGTCTGATCCAAGACCGCTGGGATGGGCTGATGAGGTTTTACAAGTTCTTGTCCAGGATGTACATCATGCATATGCAGCCTAGTGGTGCATGATGGGACTGACAGTACTACTGATCGACGCAGTGGGTACAATCCCATCACGCACTATTTTGTTGTTATACGTGTCTGTAGTGTGGTTTGTAGTTGCAACATAGACATTGCATGCATGACCCATATACTACGCAGGAAGGCACCATTCGTGTCTGCTTATTTTGAGGCTCTACTCCATTCATGTCCCCTCATCACTAACGTCTTACTAGTTGAGAACGGTGGGACAGAGCATACCATCAGTATTGTTGACCCCCCCCCCACAAGTAGAAGTTTTTCACAAAATTGAAAGCATGAAGTAAAAATCAAAAATGGTTGGCAATCAAACAGTCCATAGAATTGATGGAAATGGAGTCTTCCGTAGAAAAGTGACTGGGGGTTATTAGGTCCGGGAAAATGGACCAACGATCGTGCTGGTACGGCAGCCCATCCCAGTGCCTTTAGTTGTTAAGGTGCTGGGGCAAGCGCATGCTGGGATGAGACGGCAAGGCAAGATCTGTACGCCCATATAAACGAGGTTGGTGTTCTTATCCTAACCCATAAGAGACCAGAGCGGCCACAAGCGACTTAAACCAAAATGTCCACACTGGCCACAAACGGCCACAAGATTTGACCTACTTCTGATAAAACAGGATGAACAAAGAAAAGGTAATGTCACGAATTGACATTTTCTAATGTTTCCCATGTTAACATAGACTCTACTTTGATAAAACAAAACCATTTAGTTCAGTTTCTTAATAATTTTTCTGACATTTTCCCTGAAAAATCCTGAGTCAAAAACATCAACAAGATTAGCAGTGTCTGGGCATATGGTGATAATTATACAGAAATGACTGATCTCCAAAGGGTTAGACCTTACCAACCCTAAATGCAAAACATCCTAACCCATCCAACAAGATCCACAAACTAAAACAGAGGATCTCAGTGGAGATATGCCTAGCAGTTTATTGGTATGTTGAATAAACTTAATTTTCCTTCAACTTGTTCTAGATGGAAGTCATCTATCATCTACCAATTATCATAGGTGAGAATAACAAACTTTATGGATGATTTTTATGTGTTTCAGGATGGGCAATGCAGGTTGCGTGTTACATCTTTCTAAAGCGACGTTGGGATATGGACAAACCCTGGCTGTCATCTCTCCTTGATTACTTTGGTCTTCTCCGCTACAAGGGACAGTTTCTTATATTCCCAGAAGGTATTTAGAAATGTTTGAATCGCTAACCCTCCTTCTCTTGGTGACTTTTCCCAGTGAGTTGACCAACCATTGGAATCTATTCCACTGCAGGGGTTGGATGTGGTGGTACAACTGTGCACAGAACTAAATGTGTACTGTGTAGATGCATGTAGCACATAATATCATAGTGCAGGCTGGCTGTAATTTTACCCAAAATGTTCAAAAGCATTTCTTGTATGACAGCAATTCATATTTATGAGAAGACCTGATAGTCTTTGAAGAACGTATGTAAAAGCCAAGTCTGATTATTAAACTTGTCTTGCGTAATTAATCATCAAAGAAAAACTAACTGCAACTTCTATAGACTTCAATGGATCAGTGGTAATCAATGAATCGAGCCAAGTTGTGTGAAGTGGGTATGACTTACAGTGGAATTACGTCACACTTACCAACAGGATAAGTCACCGGCATATAAGACGTGCATGGAGCATCGAGCGACTCGTCTCAAAAGTGACTTGTCTCAGTGGACTATTTATCTTTGCCGTTGGCATACAGACGGTCAAATTCTTCAATGTTAGAGTTGGTCAATGGTAGGTCAAGTTGTCTGGCCACAGTATGCTTACAAAAAGTGGAAACTTTTTTTCAATCCAAATCATCTGCTGTCTATCAGACATTTATGACAAACCCCAAGTAGTTAATGTATCCTTTAAAACTACAGTGGATTATACTGAATGGTCAGACAGTAGGAGGGTTGACTGTGTACTGTGTACTGTATTTTCCTTCGTATAAGGGGCTTGATGTAAAAGGCCCAGTATCTCAAAATCACCAAAACAGGATTCACCCATCTATGTACAAGGTGCACCGTCTTATAAGATGCACCGCCTTTATAAGATGCACCATGACCGCACACACAGATGCCCGCCAGGTGCCACTCACTGTCGTTCTTGGTCTCGGTCTCAATCTTAGTCTCGGACCTTAAGGCCTCGGTCTTGGACAATCGGGTCTCGACTACAACACTGGCCTTGGACTTTGTGATCTTAACTACAACACTGCAATTAAAACAATTTATTTTTGGTTTGAATTGCAGGTACAAATTATGACACAAAAACAAAGGAGAGTAGCGATAAATTTGCCAAGAAGAATAACCTTCCTGAATACAATTATTGTTTACATCCAAGGACTACTGGATTTGTGTTTCTCACACAAGAACTCAGACAAAGTAAGTAGGACATTGATTGCTCTATTTGCATGATCTTTTTGAAAGGGTTTATTGATTGTTTTTTCTCTATTTACCCCATTACGATTTGTTTAAAATATGAAAGTAACTTTTTTTCCTGAAAGTTTTCTCCCAATATTCACTCAGTTTGTGGAATCTGTCACTCCTAAGTGGAAAAAGGGATTTGAAAATTGAATTTAAAGGTATATCATCCTCAAATTTCACAAAAATACTTCACAACTTCACAAAAATGTAACTCACAAGTCTTGTAAATAAAAAAAACCATTGAAATATAAACAAAGTATGTCAAAGGCCACTGTATACGCATATCCAGCCGAATTTAGTGACTTAAACTTCATATAGTCTGGTCCCTAAATACATTAGTATTGTAATTACATTAATTCTGTATAAGGAATTTGTCCGTCCAACTTTTCTTACGAAAAATACATCCACAAACCATGGATACCGAACATGGGAAAAAGGAGACCTCTTTGCGTGTATCACTTTGAGACGTCCGTCAACAACATCACTGGCCGCCATCGCGCTGTTTTGGGCCGGGTATTTGGCTCAATCGCGATCACGGATTCGGCTCTTAGTCTTTTCGGTCTTTTGTGAAAGACCTTGTACGGCTTTCATGTCAATCAGGAAATGAAAATCTAAAATCCCAAATTCCAATAAAAAAATGTTTAAGTGTAATATGAGTGATCTATTTGATCAAGTTCCGGATCATATCACTTGATATGTTTGTTAAAAACACACTGAGATTATGGATTCTCGTAATGGGCTGTTGAGTTACTTTAGCCCCACGGATATTGACCAAGCCACACGGTCCGTTACCCGAAGTCTCGTAATGTAAATTTTTGAAATGCAATTTCTATCATTATTAATAACTTTGAGCCATAACATGAATATATGACCACCTGTGTTGCTTATTCAGAGACAGTTGCCAACAATAACAATTTAATTTGGTTTAGTAATAAAAGTTCTAAACCGATGGAATAAAACTAGCCGAATGATCACGTGACTTTTCGGCTTCAATTTATTGAAGCCGAAAAGTCAGGTGCACCTACGTTTTCCTTTAAATAACTCACAAATCGACCAAATTTATGGGTTGTTGTTGTGGAGGTTTATATTCAACTTTTGGAAGACCTTTCTTGTCATGCCTTTGTCTAAGCTAGCGCCTAAACTCGCCCAAAATCGCCCAACCAGGATGGTATGCCCCTTTAAAATAAAAGTAACAAAGTAAAACAGTAAGTAAGATTTGAAGCTTTGCATGATGGGAATACAATCTAGTAAGTTTTGTGGGGCACCATGTAATTATCTCTAATGAGTTGGTGTGGTCCATGAAAAGAACTGATGGTCTAACAACTCTAGTTCTTTATTGGATTTTAAAACTTTGTTGATTCATGGATGAAGCATTGAAAGTGATGCTGAGATACCCTTTGAAACAAACAATTTTTATAAATTTGATTGACGAATAAGTACCAATAGACTGTGTAATTCTCGCGCCTACTTGAACTTGATCAGTGCCAAAATCCCAACTCTAATGTTTTTAATTTATTCTGTTTATCAACTAAGCTGATCATGTCATTGAATGGCAGACTTTTGAGATGTTTTGGTGCCCCAGTAACCAGTCCTTTTCTATTGCTCTCATAATAGAAAAGGACCAGTTACTGGGGCGCCCTCTAACGTCTCAAAAGTCTCCCATTTTAATGCTAGTATGTTCTTTAGTAACTGAAATAATGTGCGCCAACAGAGGGCGCTAATGCAGCTAAACATCACACTATATGTAAACACATCGTACCAAACAGATATACTAACACGTCACACACTGGTGTGTTCATGGTGCACACCCAAGGTGACCGCAGCGTTCAGCATGTACAAAGATAATCGCTGCTAATCAATTATCTATAAATCTGTAATCAATAACCCATCATGCAAGTTCACAACAATATAAACCGACTGCTTTAAAATCAAATTTTCTTGTAGAAAATCTTGTAGACACTCTTTATGATGTGACAGTCACCTACCCAGACACGATCCCTGAGCTGGGTGAATTGAACTTTATCTGCGGAACCCTGCCGTCCAAAGTTGGGTTCCACATCAGGAGGCATTCCAACTCATCCGTTCCGTCCACTAAGGAGCACCTGGAATCCTGGTGCATTGAAAGATGGCGGGAGAAAGAAACGGCGCTGGAAGCTTTTTACACTGGGGATAAGAATCGCTTGCTGCTACCCGGATGTGAAGGGGACGGAACGACCGGAGATTGCCAAATATCCGAGGGTTCTGTACGGAGTATTTTATACATAGCGCTGGTCTTCTGGCTACTGTTCTTAATAGCTGTGGTTTGGCTTTTAATTCACTCCTCTGTAGCGTGGTGCTTCTTAGTGATTGTTTCTTGTTTTTTCACGTATCAGCTGATTGTTAACGGAGGAATGGAAAGTATTATAATGTCGTCGTGTCGGAGTTACTACGGGTGAAAAAGAGAGGCAGTTGTAGCTGTGATAGTAAGAATTAGAAAGGAATACAAACACCTGACAAAGGTTTTATCATTTAGTTAATTATTGATGTATACTCAGGACATTCATCTCAAAACAAATCTTGTATCCAAGAAAAGCCAGAATTTAAAAATGTTATAAAGTGTGAATGATGGCAGATTTGTTCTACAAGTATTACTTATTTCAGGGGCCATAGCTATATCAATTATTAATGAATTCATAAAAATGCAAAGTCTTAAGCAGGAACAAGGTTGTGAGTTAAGCCCTCACATCAAGATCCTACTACAAGATTTGCTAAAATTGATGCATTCTGTAGTGTGCGAAACTAAACCACCAATGCCTTGGATAAGGCCAATCTTCCTGTCAAAAATGCCTCTGTAGTTTTTGTCAAAGGGCAACTTGCACAAATTGTTGTACTTGGTGAGCCATTTGTGAGTTAGATTTTGAATTAAGTCTGGAACAATGACTTGATTGGTCACAAGTGAACACTCAAATTGGATTTACAAAACTATAAGACAGTGTTGCTACGTCACATGGTTTAGGGCAAGCTTTTGTGAATCAACCTCCAGATGGGCAAAGCCTGGTACCATTGTGCTATACACATTCATTCAGAATTGTGAATGGGTGTTTGCCGTCTCTTCGGTACTACTACATCAAAGCTTGCCTTAACCATTTGACAAGCAACGTGTCTCTGGTTCAAGGAATTCAAATTTAAGCGATCACTTGTGACTACTAAAGAAGTCATTGTAAATGGAAAACAAATTTAAATAAAGAAAAACAAATTGGACATTATGCAGAAAAAAAGACATCTATAAACTGAAGGTTTCTACCTTCATGCCTGTACAGAGCCTAAAATTGTTTCTAAAAGTTTACAACTGATTGAGTGACATCTCTAATATTGATTTTGTTTGATTGTTACAATCAACACCAAAAGAGCTTTCAAGTAGCTATTGTTAGATAAGAAATCAATATGTAATTATCGTGTACCACTCTGTTTTAAAATAGTGAAAATAAAGGGTTTCCTGTTAATAAATCGTTTGCAAGTTAGATTTGGATAATATCTGGTACATTAACTTGCTCGTTCACAAGCTTCCACGTAAATTTGAATTCCTCAGACTAGAGACGGTTGCTATGTCACATGATGCAGGGCAGGCTTTTGCATAGTGAAGAGACTGCAAAAACCCGTACACAATTTTGAATGAATGTGTGTTGCACAATGATTGAAATGTTATAAAGAGAAAAGGTCAGTCAAAACGGCACTAGGTCTGACCCGTGTCCAACACTAAGATGTTTCATAGTTTAAAAAAGACCTTTTGTTTGATTGATTAACCCTCCTACTGTCTGACCATTTAGTAATGAGGCCATTCAGACACAGTACTTAAGTCAGTTTAACTCATGGTTGAACCCAATTGAGTTTAACTCTGTGTGTCTGAACGGTTCTAATGTTAGACCGAATCGGGTTTAACCCTGAAAAGGTAGCCCGTGGAGCTGGTGGGTTTATCTTGTCTCAATCACTTTGGGTTTATTTTTGAACACTGTATGTGGACAGAATGAAGTTGACCACACCTGTAAGATCGTTACATACTGTACCATAAGATGAGCTTGGGATCACCTGCTTGTGACCTCTTGTAAGCCTCTCTTTTTTCCTTTACTGAATTTCTCAGACTAGAGACTGCTGCTACATGTATGTCACATGGTTTGGGGCAAACTTTTTGCAGAATGTTGTATGAGACGGCAAACACCCATTCACAATTCTGATTGAATGTGTATGGCCCAATGGTGCCAGGCTTTGACCATCTGGAGGTTGCTATACAAAAGCTTGTGATGGGGCAACACTCTCTTTAGTCTGGGGATTCCAATTTGAATGTTCACTTGTGACCAATCGAGTCATTGTACCAGACGTCATTCATAATCTAACTCACAAATGGCTTATTGGCATTCATCCCTAGGTAGTCCTTCAAGCTTTATGTTCCATCCGAAGGAAGAAGCAATAATGGTTAAGTGTCTTGCTTAATGACACAAGTGTCATGACTGGGATTCGAACCCACACTCTGCTGATTAGAGCTTAAATCTGATGTGATTAACCGCTAAACCATGACATGTCATTGAATCACAGATGTCAGGCATACCACATTGGAATTAGGTATTAGGTGATATAATAGTACTAAAAGAAGTGCGTGGAAATATTGACAAGAAGTAGTTAAAATATGTTTAACTTTTTTATAATCCTTTCACTGAAAATATTTGTAAAAGTTTTATAGCTCGGACTTTGACTTACTGTTCTTAAGAAATATTCAGATACAGAGTGAAACCATCAGCATCGTAATACATCTGTTGCTAACAAAATGCAGTACTGTATGTTTAAAAGTGAAGGTTAATGTATGTTTAAAGAGTCGGCTGATTGGAGCAGAGAGGGGAGGGTATTCCATCCTGGGTGCAGTGCATGAGAACACTATTGCAGAAAGAAGGCTTAGAAAGAATGAGCAAAGTGATTGGGGGATGTTATCAACTACAATGTACTGCAGGTTACCAGTGTATATATTTATTTATAACCAGAAAGATTTGCATATTATATAACCAGCTTCATTGAAGTAATGTATTTTCTTTTCAGCATTGTGACTTTTATATTCCATAATTCAGTACAAAATAGTTTTTTTTACCCTTAAGTGGTTTCTGTAATCACATGGAGCTTAATGTCATAGATCTGCTTAGTAACAACAAGTAGCTAAGCACAACAAAATTATGCTTACCAGAATAAGGTTACCAGCAAAAATACCATATCATATGTACCGTCTATGACTGGTACCCTGCTCTTGTTGACTTAACAAAAAATGCTTTAGCAGTATTTCCTGCTTAAGCAGCTCTATGAAATTTGCCATTGGAGCTCAATTTCAGAGAGCTACTTAAGCTAAGTAGCTAAGCACAAAACAATTTTGCTTACCAGAATAAGGTTACCATCCAAAATGCTATGTCATATCATGGAGGTACTACCCCCCAATAGGCATGGGTACCGTTTAATGGTTTCCTGTTGATTTTTGCTTAGCAGAAAACTGTTCAGCAAAATTTTCTGCTTAAACAGCTCTCTGAAATTGGCCCCAACAGAAAAAACAGTTCTCATTAACACAACATCAGGTCAAATTTGTCTGATGTGAATAATTTGTAGCTGGAATCTAGAGACGTCTTCTGTGGTTGGAAATAAACATATTTCATGTCACTCACAGGCAGATCCTTGTCAGTTAAATGATTGAGGAAACATCAAATGTTATCAATTAGATTTCTGGTTATGCACCTAGCCTCATGAATAATAATTTGTAAACCCCACAACTTGTTTTTTAATCAAAGGTTTGAAGGTCAAGGCTTTTAGGGAGTGATTAAGACTGTCCATCATTGTGCCCCGGGGGTTGTGGACTTTGGGTGTGCTAGTCCTGGAGACATGGCCCTAATTTGCTGTCAAGCGCAGGGCCCTCTTTCCAAAATGGAGTCTGGCCCATTTGCTCGTTCAGGTGTGTTTTCATTTTGGATGGGTATAATCATTAACCTTCACAACCAACCTGCCAAAAATTAAAACGATGAAAAAGAAATCTAGTAGGGTTGATGGACTGTAAAATAAGTGGTGCGTATTTTAGTGTGTTTACCACTGTATTTGTAGATTAGATAGTTCTTTCTTTACAAAAGGTCGATAATATTAGGTCATTATTGCATATTCATCACAAAGGCATTGTTTCAGCAGACATTCCTTCTTGCCAAAGATAAGTGTAAAAACACTTTATTGGATGTAATTTGTTTCTTTTTTATTTGAATTTTGAGTTCTGGAAAATATTTGATATGAGATTGTATAAAGTGATGAAATTATTATGATAAATGATCTATTATGTTAAATTATTTGTTTAATATACATTTGTGTTTGAATCGAAAGATTTTGCTAACCAATCGCCAGCTTTTGTTAATCATATGTTTTACAGTATTTATTTATGTTTTTTGTGTTTGTCATTAGGCCCGTGTCACACCAGGGTCCATTTTCATACAGCTGCTGAAGCAGAAAACTTAGCTTAAACAATTTCTGCAAAGCCAAAATTAGCAGGATGCCCATTACAGACAGTGCGTGTTATATAGTAATTTGGTCGGTAACCTTATTCTGGTATTAAGCAGAATCTGTGTGTGCTTAGCTACTTTTTGTGCTTAAGTAGCACGATGAAAGTGTGTCCAGGGCACACTGAATATTTCTTAACATTTTTTTCTGCTTAGAAACAACATGAGCAGGATACCAGTCACAGATGGTACATGAAAATGGTAGTTCAAACCTTAATGTGAAAGCGTGTTGTCCTTGGCTACTTTTTGTGCTGAAGCAGCACTGAGAAATTGGGCCCACATTGCTTAAAGATTTTCTGCTCAGCATAAATAAACAGGATACCAGTAGCTGATGGTACATGTGACATGTTTTTGGGCTGGTTACCTTATTTTGGTAAGCAAAGTTTTGTTGTGCTTAGCTACTGTTTGTGCTTAAGTAGCTGTATGAAATTGGGCCATGAGCTTGATTTGAAAAGGAGCTAAGCTTGATCTTAAGGGGAAGATGTGTATCAATCTTAATTGCTAAGCAAAGTGTGATGTCACAATGCGAGTCGCGTCTTGAATCTTGTGAAATTGATACCGTGCAATAGGGCCCAGTTTCAGAGCTGCTCAAGCACAAAATCACGAAACAATTTTGCTGACCAAAAACAGGTTTAGCTAAAAATACCATATCACACGTACCATCTTTGACCACGGTTTCCTGCTTAGCAGAAAATTTGTAAGCAACATTTTCTGCTTCAGCAGCTCTATGAAATTGGGCCTAGGCAAGCAGTGTGAAAACAGATCACATTTTAATTTTCACATCATTTTTTGGGGAAAAGTAAAGAAACTGGCAGGAAAATGTCTCTTTTGCTATTCCGAAGTGCTCACTTTTCATGCAGTGCAGTCATGCCTCTAAAGTTGCCCGTAGTAATTGCCTGGTGTAACGGCCCTGAGCGATAAGTTTCTTGCCATCTGATGGTAACGTTAGAACTTATCCGAAGATAGGCTACCAGATTACAAAAAAAAAAACATTTGCCACAAGTATTTTTGGGTAAACCAATATGAATTGTAGATAACTGCATAAACGTCCACTTTCATATTTAAAAAGTATTTTAAAATAAATTGCTGAACATAAATTAGTGATAAATGAAATTGATTAGTTTCGGTTAAGTAAGTACATCTATCATGATGTGTTAGTATCCTATATGTAATTATTAATCTATTTAATATTTACGATTTACCAACTGTTTCGTACTTCTTATCGTCACTGTTTATTTTGTACGTATCTAAGGCCGTGTCCGCTTGATGGCTTTTTGGCTTTGGCTGTGACCGGATTACTGAAGGGGTCTATTCCTAAACGTTGCCGCTGCATGCAGTCAACGAACTCAGCCGTAGTCAAAGCCGCTGATTCGGACGCAGCCTTAGTCTGAACTGTTACAGAAAAGTTGGTCAAAGAACCAGTACAAATTCCATCAACAGTACGGTCGAGAAATCAAGTTACCTATTTTGTTGTCCTTGGTGCGGGGGTGGGGGTGTTTGAGCGTGATTGAAACTTCGGACTTGATGTTCTCCATACAGGCACCTCTAAGTACTCTCATTTGCTAGTCATTTGAGTAACTTTTGTACTTGATCGTAGTTAAGGCGCCCATTTTGAATCTGAGAGCAAGAATCCTCTGGAATTCCACACAGGCCCTTTTCGAAATTTCTGCTCCGGCTTAAGGCTCCGTTTGTTATTTTGAAAACATGCGCTTTTGATACGGGACTTCAAACAGGCGGACGATGCCCACTATTAAGCCAGAGCCCAAGGCATGATTTCGAAAATGGCCATTCATTGCTTGAATCTTGTGAAGGAGAATCGCGCAGTGTAATGTTCAAACGCTTGAGCTTTCTTTTTACACAGTCTAATGGCTACCGTTACGTCTTCTTGAAAATGACGAGTCAGGGTTCTTTGGGAGACAGGAGAACACCAGTCAAACCATCTCAAGAATTATTTTCTTAATCAATGACTACGTCTTTAAAAATTAATGTTACTTGTTCGCAATATTTACTGTGCTAATCTATCGTAATAGTTTACTTTGATTTGGTCTCGCCCCACAAGAACCAGTCTCTTACCAGACACACACCGTACTTTTGTTGTATTAAATCAACGGTGTGACGAGTTGTTATTAATGCATATTCTAACCGTTTTAAATAGACACGATTACAAACGATTTTTTATCATAATCATATTTGTTGTATTTGTTGTTGTCTTCACATCACATCTCTGTTACACAAAGCTGTACTAAAAAGAGTACTGTAAGTACTAAAGTTGGGTCATGTAGTATACTTTTTTATACTTCAAACCTCTTGTATATTGTAGAGCCGTACATATTGATAGAAAATGCAATTTTGCGCACTATTTGGGAAATTGTGTCCTACACTAGCGCCCTAATGACGACTTTCCCCCTAGTGATAGATATACGAATGTCCTGTAGGGCTAGTCTTATACCAAGACTTGTTTGTAGAGATTGATCTGCTTTTCAGATAGGATAAGAGAGTGTAGTCAGACGTGCTATTGTATATGTTTTTACTTGTGAAAACCATCTCATTAACATGATAACAAACAACAACAATTATGTGTGGTTTGCGTTGATCTTTTTTATGAGCTGACTCGATCGTGGGTGTTTTTACAAACCATTGACCTACTTAAAATGACTAAGACGCGTGGTTGTCGCCAATGTGTAGTATACGTGCTTCAGAGGACGTGACACGCCCCCAATACCTCTTCATCCGGTCTTATGTTTGGTTTGCTGAGGTTAGTTCTTTGTTCATTGTGGAAACCAGGTTGTTGTTGTTGTTGTTGTTTGTCCCAAGTTTCTTATTTAGTGGTACACTAAATCTCACGGGTCAGAAAATTGACCCAGATTTTGGACTCAGGGGGGCCTGACCCGTTTGTGGGAGTAAACTGGTCCGGAAACTGGTTTTAAAAAAATGGGATTTTAACTCGGATTCTGCATCAGTTTGACTCATTCTTGGGTCATTTTGAGACAGATTCCGGGTCATACTGACCCAGAAATGGGTCAGGCCCCACGGACCCGGAATCCACGTCAATTCTGACCGGGAGTTTTTAGAGTGTAGCTGACATCGGGTCAAAGATATAGAGAAGATCAAGTAAATAAAATGGAGATGGGCAGGGCAGGGCACTTAGCAAGAAGGCAAGACAACAGATGAACCGAGAGACTCACAGAATGGCAACCAAGGACAGGCAGGAGAAGAAGAGCAAGACAACAAATGAGATGGAGAGATGAAATCACCAGATATGAACTCTGTAACATTGGAGTAGAATGACAAGGGATGATAGAAGAGAATGGAAACTGCTGGAGGAGGGCTTCGCCCAACAAAGGCTGCATACAGACTGATGATGATGATAAGGAGGGCTTGCTGGATCCAGGCTTACGTGCCCAGGCCATTTGAGTTAGCTTTGATTGTAATGCCCCGGGATCTAATTAGGTTCTGCGGCACAACTCCTTGTTGCTAATTATATCTAGAGAATGTTGGGAACACTTGCTTCTAGCTGAGTAGTGCTCTAACTCTTTGAAATGGCAGTTAAAAAAAGGAAACGCAAAATAATACAAAGTATCACTAATGGGGTGCATGGTAGGCGCGGTATCCAAAATAACGCTCGATTGATGGTACGCTCGCATTTGCTTCTAACATTCTTACCGCGCGTTAGCAAAATGATGAAATGTGTTCCATCAACATTCAACTGGGGAATTATTGTTTCAAATTAACTCCCACCGCAAACAAGGAATCTTGAATATTAAGCAAACAGATCAAGAATAATGGGAGGGAGTGCTAGTATGTGTCTGGGCAAGTCAAGACGGAGGAAGTATCGAGTCAACGAACCGCATGGGACCTCAAGTAATGATGTCTTTGCAACTTTCTCCGACTTTGGGATAAAGGATGATGTATTCTACCTCGGATACAGGAGGGACTTCGAGGAAAACTCTAAAGTCACAAAAGAAGACATTGACTATCAACCGAATGAGTTAATGAAAGAAATCCATGCTGAGTTGGGCGGAGAAACGGAGAAGATTCCGATCAGAAAAGATGGTCACATTCATGAGCCGTTGCCTCAAGGGATAGAGGTTGATACCAATCATCCTGATCTTCCCCAGGGGGTGACTTGTGTCACGTGTGCTGCTACTATGATGGAAATGGAAGAATCTAAGGTATATCTTGTGTTACGTCACCATCATCAAATAACCACGTTCAAAAAATGAGCAATATAACCCAATCATACCACCTTACGAGCCCAGAAGACCCAGTAGGGCTGACAATTCGGCCAGCTTATAATATTTGGTAAGCTTTTCATTTTGATTCTGTACTCCATTTATCAGTGCTACGCAGAGTTTTATTTCTCATTAACCCAATCATGGTACAAACGATATGACATGGGCTCTGCTTAGTGTTGATAACGCCATCTTCGGCTAAATCGTATCGTCACCATCATCTGATCATCGAGGTTAAAAATAAGAAACTATCTTCTTAATTCAATGGTAAACAAAAAATTCAAGCAACCAAGCAAGAATTGTCACTTTCATCACATGCAGTAAATGGAAAATTACATGTTGTAGCCTATAGGTTACCCCTGCCAATTCAAACAAAAAGTCATTCAATTTAATACCCGGCTCATTCGTTTCAAAATGACTAATTCAACTTCAACAGTTTATCATTCATTGTTCAATTAATAAGATCAATAAAATTCATTAGGTTGCAAAAATGATTCATTTTCGGAAAAGCCAACAGCAGCTTGGCAGGTCAACCATTCAATTTCAAATCTCAACTGAAGAATGGTTAAAATAGTCTTCAATGTATGTAAACGAAATAGAATGACTGAAACGAACTGAATGAGAAAGACGCAATCATGTTTGCACGAAAACGAAATTGAGTGCAAATGCAGCCAAAAAGAAACCCTACTTTGAATGAATTAGGGAAACACCTGTCAATTTGAATTTGTGGTAATGAAACAAATAGATTTTGTTGAAATTGACCGGGAAAACCCAATTAACGTCTTAAAAAAACTTTTCATCACTGAAATAATATCAACTGATTAATTTGTTACTAAGGACGAAACCGTGCCAGAGAAGGGCGACAACGGAGCTGCGGGTACAGATGAGAAAAACGATGATGCAGATGGAACGCAAGACGGATCGGAATCGAGTGAAAATAAGGAGAAATCTGACGAAGATGAAAATCAATCTTGTCTGGGAAAAGGTATAAGAAAGTATATTTTACCAGCGAAGATGGAACACGTAAAATTGTTTCACGATTCTTTGCACTGGGAAAAGTAACATTGAAATAAATTGATAATTTAAAAATTATTATAATTAGAAAAAGATGGGCCTATAAAAAACAATCGACAACATTAAAAGGTTTTCTGAAAATACAGACCGTAAATGCATAACTTGATTTTGACAATGTTTTGAATATCTGTCACGAGCTTCCTTCCACTACTTTGCCCACCCATTGATTTGGTACTGACTGGACGGCAGTGTGACACATTGGATGTCTTGGTCCGTCAGGCAAACACTCTGTCTGTCAGTCATTCTTTTAAATCTCATAATCTATTGTACAGGTTCAGAAATCGAGGAGAATTCTGCCTCCGGTGACAAACTATCACGTGGTTCAAGAAGGTGAGTTTCAATATTTATTTGTTTTGCGTATTCTGTTTGTCTATCTACATGTTTGTGGTTGTCTGCCTAGTTTTTTGTTTGTTTAAGCTTTGGTTTTATATTCTAACATCCTTATACTTTCTTCTGCTGTACATTGATCGATTGTTCCTCTTCATTTGACTGCCATCTTATCTATGAAATTGTACTTGTGTTTTTTCGAAATCTCGCTGAAATACATACACTATAAAAGATCTTTTACTTCGTAATAAATCACGTCAAAATGTTTGAATACATCACAGTCTAATGAAAGACATAAATCATTACTTTCATATGTTCATGTTTTAATGAAATTAATTTTATTTTACATTTTCAGGAGACGTAGATACAAAGCTCTGAGTAGTGTCCCGCCAGCCGTGCTTAGACCTGGTGTTTGTTAGTTATCAAAAAGACGTAACACTGATAAGTTCCAACTATTCCAATAAAATAGTATATTGAGTTCGTAACAAAGTTGTTCAAGAATCCAGAATTGTAAGTGCAAGATTGTGATCCGAGATTAACACCGGTTTTAATTTAACAAAGAGCTAAGACTGATCCTAGTGCAAATCAATAGTAATTGCTATATTAAATCCGAATGTGATATCACAATACAAATCACTATAATTGCGATCTTGACAAGACATGGGGGTATATTTTTTAATTGCCCCTCTTAATGACCAAGCCACTGACCCTATCCCAGTTGATTTAAACCCCCTCTAGTATCTGTGGCATGGTCCAGCTTAGGAAATCATGAAATATGAGCTGGCTGGAGAGTTAGGTGTGGTTAGGACAATGAAAAATAATAACACTTGGAAGCAAAAGCTGACGTCACTCATTAAGTTGAAATGCGGGCTACCGTCTTGCCAAACATCCGCTGCCACTATAGAGTTGTGACGTCGAAATTCGCGTGGTCCATGAACCGTGCTTAGGGTATTTTTAAAAACAGAGTTAAAGCAGGGACAACGTTGTTTAACTACCCAAACTTTACATTTAACTTCAAGTGTTTGGAATTAAAAGGTTGTTTAGCAAAATACATTGATGTTGTGTTCGTTTTCTTGAGCGTGTTCTCGTAGTTTGTTTGTTTGTTGTTGTTTTGTAATGTATTACAACGAGTTAATTTTTTTTTTTTTTTTTGGGGGGGGGCATGCGAAGTGCGGGACCGTAAGTACATCCCACTGACTTGTGTCTAATTAAATAGCTGAGCTGTGTTTAATTAAATCTGAAGTGGCAACTAATCACAGTGTATCGGAGACAGAAAGTTAGAAGGAAACAAAATAATAGTAAATCAGGCAGCCGGATCTATTTAAGAATAACTTAAGATTGAGTTTCTTCAAATGACCTAATTAAGCTATTGTATGGTAGAGACTAGCCGGTGTTGAATAATATTGGGTACCGGTACGTACGGGGGGGGGCCACCCTAACCATAACGGCAGCTCTTCCAGAGCTGTCATTACACCGATCCATTAAGCCCCGCCCATTTCTCATTGGCCAATCACAACCACGAAATCTGATCACCATTTCAGCCATTTGGTGATCTTTGCACTAATGGTGATCAGGTTTCGCGGCTGTGATTGGTCAACTCGTAAGGAGGCGGGACTTAATGGATCGGTCTATTGGGGCGCACTTCAGCTAGTATCTCCATTGTATAATAACGGAGATCAATGCTAATATAGTGCATACACTGCAGCTGAAAGTCTTTACTTATTTAGACCGTTCCATTAAGCCCCGCCTCCTAAAAATGTTGATCAATCACTCAGCATTGGCTACATCACCGCTGTGCACGAACGTCACGTGGGCAGCATTGAACGACACGAATGTGCGCTCTAGATCTAAAAGTACGCGCACGCGTGTTTACTTCAATTTTTCCAATACAACTTATGGTGTCGGACTTTTGGTGGTGGCATAGCCAAGGCTGTGATTGGTCAACACGTAAGGGGGCGGGGCTTGACAATCGACAAAACATTATTATCGTTCACTCAGAGAGCCACGTGAGCTATCGGTTGGAATTCCGGAAGCAAGAAGCTGTTGCTGCTGGAATAGGGAAAGGTTGGAACGAAGAAACGTAAACAAAAGTAAGTTGTTGTAAGTTGCTGTAAGTTGTAAGCGTAAAGCAAGTGGTGGGACTTGGGATAGTTGTGGTAATGCTGTAACTGTAAGTCTGTAGTACTTTTTGTAACTCGAAATGGTTTGTTTAGTGTAGTGCTGGGTGGGCTGTCGTGTAAACACTGCTGGGCTCCCGTGCAAGGTTCAGTCGATTGGAATATATCATTACCAGTAAAGGAGTACGCTGTTTGGGTGTATACAGACAAATTTACCCAAATCAACTTCTATCCTTGCCGATCTAGGAGGGCTGAAGAATGTATCCAGCTAGGAACAGGCAAGTTGAACAATTCTAAATGGTAAAGGGTTGAAAACGTGAAAAAAAGTAGAATTTGTTGGGGGTATAACCATTGTTTTTGAATCGGCCCCCCCTGAACCCTGTGAAATCTATAGACCTTATGCATATGACTTCACTATGAGCATTTGTAATAACCCTGCGACCTAGATTTTCCATTCCATTCCACTTCTGGACTTTGACTTATTTGACATGTTGATGAAGTATGGGTCCCTAAGCAGCCCAATTTCACTATAGTCCATTGACAGGGCTCCCACTTTTACTGTTGGTATTAACCTTTGATCCTACACTCCTGCCTTTGAAGTATTGCCGATTAGCCCATATGTTTTTCATTGTATGATGACTGTTCTAGACAGTTTTCCTTTAGCTAGTGCCAAGTGTAGGTCAAATAAATGTTTGCTCTAGCTAGCTCTAGTAAGTTTAGTCTGATTCCAATTTGATTTGTACACTAAGCGTGCATTTGACTGTATAACAGCATTAAGGACAGGAACGGGCCGAGGTCAAAAAAGGGCTTGTTTGATGCTGCATTTGACCTCAAAGATGGCGGCGGCTGCATAAGGTCTATTCACTTTACATTCAGCTACTCAGCTGTTCATGGATACAAAAAACCCTGAAAAATACGCAAAGAAATTGGCAATCGGTTGCGGAAACTTTTCCGTCCTTGCTCTATGGTCTGACCAAAATCTAATAGACGGATTGCGCGACCCGTGTCACATGACCTATTGTGGGTGTTAAATATAAACAAACACGATGCCTCCATAGGAAAGTGTAGTATGGTACACGATGATTGTTGCATTTGTTTTATTCGATAGAAGCTTTTCTTTCTCAAAATCTGTGAAAAATATTCCAGAGTTTGTACCAGAGACCTTTGAGTGGCTGAATAAAGCCAATAAGGACAGTTCCAGCAAGTCTTGAAAATTGTTCAAGTACCGTATAAATGTGCACGATGTGTACTGTGCATGACTGAACGTTAGGCCAGACGACCGCGATCGCACACTTTTCAACACCAGAATTTCAAAGTTTTGAAGCTGAATCATCCAAAGAAATTGCTTTCCAAAACTGTGTGATTCCTTTGCCTATTTGAAATTTCGCAAGGCTAGGTATTAATGCTCACTTTTCCAACGTTCTTTACCCTTTTTTACACTGATTTAGACCTACATTACAAACAAAATAACAGGCAGGTGGCTACAAAGTGGTCCGACGCCGGTAGTGCATTACTCAAAATAAACCTCTTTTGTAATACTGGTAGTTTATGAAACAGTAATGTGATTAGTATCAATGTCACAACATACAATTTTAATAAAATGGCTCAGTAACTGTGTTATTATTACCAAGAGCTGACTTTTGGTGTGACTCTGTCGGTCATGTCATGTATTTGCTGTAATTTGCCATCAGCTGAGATGACATAGTACCCACAATAGGTTGAGTGATGACATGTAAACATTGGTCGTGCAATCGGTCTATTCATTCCACAAGGTAGGGTGGGTGTGGCTGTCAAAGTTTGATCTGATCACTAACAGACACACTTTGTACACAAAATGGCCAGACTTAACAAAATGCATTGTTAGTTATTTGATGTGCAGTCCTTGTATTGTATGGTAATTGGTATAACTAGCTAAACTCAGACTGATTTTACTTTTATCATTTATTTTTTTGTGGGCTTTAAACTGATCCACGTAATAAGTAATTGATAGGGCCAAGTAAATTACTGGAAATGGGTATGTGACAAAAATCCAAACTTTACAAATTTAATTAAAATTTTAATTGAAATGGATAGCCCTACCAGTGTAAAAAGCTTAATAAAAGAGAACTTTAAAAAAATGTTGTATAGATCATTGGAAAAATTAATTAAGTTACATTTATTTTAAACTCTGTAATTGTTGGTCAAATTTCAGCCTCTAAAAACAAAGAAAAACATAAGACAATTTGTGACCTTAGCATGTTTTCTAGAAGCAATATTCACCCCTTGATTTCAACGGAAACTCAAGGTAACATGTTAGTATACAATGCTACCGATGCCTGATCTTACGAAACACTTTTTGCAGATCAACAAAAAGATACGCTCTTCTTTCAACCACATTCAAATTTTCAGGAATTGTAAACCAATACATAAATTTAATAATGGATGTTTTTAAGTGAAATCTAAAGTTCTCACCTTTGGGTAAGATTACGTTAACTTTGATGAAATTTTCAAATGTTTTGTTTTCGTTTTTGTTTTTTGGGGAGGGAGGGGAAATAATTGTTGGCTGTAAATTGATGAACTGAAACATTAAACAGAGCAGAGGAGTGAAGTAGGGGCGCTGAGTGTATGGAAGCCAGTTTGCCATCCTGCTGAGTACAAAATGGTCTCCACACACTATTTGACTAATGACTACAGTGCGTCCAGCGTGTTATTTCTCTTTCTATTAAGAGCAACTCATCTTTTGTTTAACAAATTAGCCCCAACTCCCCAGAGTGATTTACTAGGATCCATCCCCACTCTAACAAATTCCAACACCATATGGTAACTCAACACCCAAATGGTGGTATGCCTGAACCCATGTAAAGCATGATCTGTTTACTCATGCAGTCTCTTGTCCAACAAAATCCAACAAAACCTGCTGTTAGATTTTGATGGAATAGGGACTGTATGTTAGGGTTAGTGTGCTGAAAGGAAAAACATTGATTGTTAGTCTGCAAAATTACTGAATTCAGTCAGGATGTTGATTTAGTGTTATCAATAAGTCAGTTGTGAGTTAGATTTGAATAATGTCATAAGCAAAAACACTCAAATTGTATTCTCAGATTAAATACAGTGTTGGAAGTGCTATGTCACTTGGTTTGTCAGAATGTCGTGCTAAAAATCAGCAATTTATATGTCCAATAATGACTCAAAGTTGACCATGTCTGTATTGTGAAGTAGTTAAAGGCAGTGTGTCACCATCATGCCAGTTCCAACAAGGGAAGAACTCTGCAAAGCTCTGCCAGAAGTGGCAAGAAAAGCTTTCCGTTCTGGACATTACTTCAGGGAAAGTACTTCTGGAATGTGTCAAGGTAGGAGGCTAGGGCTTAATTTCACAAAGAGCTAATTGTATTGATCTTAAAAGTAAGGCGGAAATAAAAAATGATGTTTGTTTCTGGTTGCGTGGCGGGAATGTTGTTTTTCCATCTGGGCTGCCTGCATTTGTTTTCCTTCCTTTTTTTTTGTCAAGTAATGTCTTAAAATATATAATCTGCACCGATATTTTATTTAAACATTGACTAACAAAATGGACATTAATATATCGATTGATTTTTTCTTTTCACGGCAGGCTATGTTCAGACCAATCTGGTGGCAGTTGAAAAAACCCTAGCTGATGATTTTGCAAAGTTCTGCTCCGCCAATGAAGGAGCCATTCCAGTTATGTATCAATCTGAAATTGGTCAAGTTACAGCACCAGGAATCACTCAAACAGAATCCGATGTCAGGTAAAGAGGTCTTATTTATATGCAGGATTAAATAAAAAATCTGATTGCTATGTAACGGACCGATACTTTAAGCTGAGCTGTCAACATTTCGTTACAATCCGGGAAAGCTTGGCTAAATTTCTAAACATAGCAGGTAACAAAGATTCAGAGCAGGGGGGCCAACTCGGAACCCTTGCCCTCCCTCCTTCCAAGGCCCCCAAATTTGATCAAAGAAAACAAACTAGGAACATTGATTGGCACTAATTATACATGGCAAGAATAATTTTAATTCAAATTATTCTGTGAACTTTATAACTCAATCAAAATAAATGGAAGGAAAAAGTGCATGTGGTCGGAGTCTCCAGTATATTGCTTTTTTGTGAGAGCTACAGCCATTGACAGTGCATGCTCATGAAGGTAATGTTGTACCCAAGACCATCAGCTTCATAATGAATAAAGTGTATGGTTAAGTAACGTACATCACATTGTAATTGGTAAGGTTTAGCTTCCTCAAAAAAAACCTTTATTTCTTTGCTCCCACCCCCTTGAACACTATCCTGTTTATGCTTGACTACAACAGGACAGACTTGCCAGCTTACAACATCATTGAAGATGGTAAAGTCACCCATACAGTGAAGAACCTTCTTGGCTTCAAGGAGATCCTGAAAGACTTTGTCTTCTTCTACCCAAGGTGCAGCTTCTCTTTTGACAACGCTTTACTTGAAGCCGGTGTACCTCTAAGAAACCTGGAGCAAAATTGTTGTGTAAGCGCATACAGGGTAAGGCTTATCTTTGTTGTCTTTGATCCATCAATCAAAATCATCACATTCCATCTTCTGGTTTTGCCTGGGCATGATGGATTCAGTACATGCCACTTAGATTTGGGTTATCTATACACTCAATCTACCCATGGAGGTAGAAAATTAGGTTATACCTTATGCCAAGTCCTCCCTAATAATAATTCAATAATTAAAACAGCATTTATGTAGTGCAATGTTGATTATTGTCATAACAATAATTGGTATAATTGTTATAATGAAGAAGTGCCTATTTTCCAAGACAGTGGACTCTTCCATACATTTTGGTTTATTCAGGCGTAGCCCAACCACCCACAGGACAGGAATACTTCCAGAGTTTCTTGATGCTTTTTATCATAACCCCCCAAGCAAGAATTTAATCAAAGTAAAAGAAGCTCGACTTTTTAGACAAATTATTTAGGCTTATGTTTGGTAAATTCCTTATACTCAAACAAATTTAAAGAAAAAGAAATGAAGGAAGAAAAACAGTGTTTACATCTTAAAATTTAATCATTACACTCATTCCAAGTACACTAAATTTTTCAGTGTTTATGAAATGATGTGTAATTATGCCAAAACAAAATAATTACAGAAACTATCATTATGTTCACTGTCATCTGATATGGCAAAAAAAACGATAATAAATTCATATGCCTAAAAAATATAGATATATAAGAAATAAACTATTGACCAACCGATTCTTTCCAGTGATAACATCCGTACTTTTCTCCTGCCTTGGCTGATGCCACTGGCTAACAGGCTGACCCGTGGCATATGTGTGTCCATACCAAGTGTAAATGTTCCCAGGGGGCATATGCCCATTGATTATGAAACGCCCCTACTGGTATATGCTCAAGATCCAATGGATCAGGCATATATCCAAACAGGAACGTTCCATGTTCCATACCTTTGAGACGCAGCCTCAGTCCAGCTTTCTCCTGAAGACGATCAGAGCGCACTGATTGACATGTTGAGATGTTACAAAAACCACCACACTCATACAGAGATATTTCATGTAAATGGTGTTACCACAAACCTTACTAACAATAGTATTCATCTGGGTTTTTTTCTAGACTGGTGTGATGTGTCATCCTGTTGGACCATTCAAAGCCCATTTAGTTGTATCCATGACACCAATCCCAAAGGAGCTTGTAGAGACGGCATTCCGTGTCACTCTACCACTGACTCCGATTCTTGATGCCCCGATACATATTGGAGATCCAGGTTAGTGTGTCTTAAGATTTAATGGAATTTACAAAGTAATTCCCGAGTCTTGTCACCAACGCCACAATTTAGAACACCACATATAAAACCAATTTTTGAATGATTTTTTTTCTATTTTTGAATTTTCAAACAGATATGATTGGGATATCTGACATGACGAAGCCAGAATTCTGCGATCCATTGAACTGTGAAGAAGGTGACGTTCCTGTTTTCTGGGCCTGTGGTATTACTGGAACGGAAGCCATTTCATCTCTGAGTGAGTTTAGTTATCCTCTCTTTTATACATTCTATCTGACCATTCTACATAGTACACAGTCAACCCTCTTACTGTTTGACCATTCAATATGCAATATGATATCCCAGGGTGATTGCATTGATCTACACAGCACACAGATAGTTATTTGCACAGTTGTGCCACCATGCACAAACCGACCATTCAATAGACTGATTGCGTGACCAATGTTTACATGTCATCATGTGATCTATTTTGGGTACGACATCATCTGAGCTGGTGGCAAACTACGTGCAAATACATGCCGTGACCGACAGAGTCACCAAAAGTCAGCTTTTGGTAATAATAACATAGCTACTAAGCCATTTCATTAATGTTGTATGTTGTGACATTGACATTGATCACATTACTGTTTCACTACCAGTATTCTACTACAAAAGGGGTTTATTTTGAGTTATGCACTACCGGCGTCGGACGACTAAGTATGTAACCACCCGCCTGTTATTTTGTTTGGCCTAAATCCTTTGCCTTGCAAAATTTCAAATAAGCAAAGGAATCACACAGTTTTGGAAAGCAATTTGTTTGGATGATTCAGCTTCAAAACTTTGAAATTCTTGTGTTGAAAAGTGTGTGATACGTTACTTGTACAATTTCCAAGACTTGTTGGAACGGTCCTTACCACTGCCTTAATTCAGCCACTCAAAGGTCTCTGGTTCAAACTCTGGAATATTTTTCACAGATTTCGAGAAAGAAAAGCCTCGATCGAATAAACAAATGCAACAATCATCATGAACTGTACCGCACTTTCCTAAGGAGGACGTACTGCTTGTTTACATTTAATACCCACAATAGGTCACGTGACGCTGGTCACGCAACTGGTCTGTTGAATGGTTTCAAATGGTTGGTCAACTCGCTTAAAGTTAAAGGTCCCATGAAATGGAATTGTTTCCAGTTTAAACTATAAAGTATACCCACAATGCAAGTTGGTTTATATCTAAAAAAAATAAAAACTAAAATTAGGGGTGAAATCCCCGCCCCTAAAGGGGAAATAATTGTGACATAGATGAAGGCAAATGCTGTCGGTCGATGCGCGGCGATCGATACGAGTGGATGTGATGCAAACTTATGTAATTCCATGCACTTAGTTTCTTTGGACAAATCTCTTGATATTTGGCTTTTGTTATCTGGAAAATGCCATCAAGGTGTTATTATTGCTGGTTGCAACACAGCCCAGGTAGGACGTCAGTCTCCGTAGTACAACGGAGACTAACGTCCTACCTGGGCTAGTTGCAACACTACTAAAGATGGTTTTAGTCTGCACAGATGCCCATCAGATCCAAAATACCAATGAATTTGGACGGCTGCAGTGAAGCATACTAGAGCTAAATGGTCAGGAATGTGCATTGTCATTCCATTTGCATTGTCATTCGGTGCCTTGATATACGTCATGAAAGCGTGCTACCAGGCGATATCAAAATTGATAATACCAAGTTTGAGGGATAAATTAAAAGGTAATAACTCATAACAACTCATAAAAGAGTTAGTATTAATTTTCATTAATATCAAACCAAGCCTGAAAATGTATGTGAAAAAATGCCCTTCAGTCATCTAAAATGTTTGACTTTGCTTTGTGTTTCAGAATGTCCGATAGCTTTCTCCCACTATCCAGGAAGCATGTACATCTCAGACGCCCCAACGTACCTTGATGATAAATCTGTGGATCAAGACAACCCAGAAGACAACCCTAAAGTCATTCCTCTATCTAAGAAACCTTACTGGGCTAGTGTGACCAGTGAAGCTGTCCTCAAAAAGATTCAACAGTTAGAGGTTGCTATGGCTGAAGATTTAGGTAATAGTCAACCTCACAGCTTGGGCTAAATTTGGCTTTGGATTTATAACAATATTAAACAACTAGTTGAAAACCTTTACCACGCTTTTATTCCAATATTATAGCTTGATTTAAACAACTATAACCATGTAAAATTTTATTTTTCACTGACAGGCAACAGGAAAATCGGAAACCTTGTTGTGCCCGGTGATCTCCTGAAGTCAGCCCTCGCCCTCTCCCATGCCTCATCAGTTGCCGTGACAACAGGTTTCCCCTGCTTCATCAATAATAAGAATCCCTACGAGGATGATGGGCCGCCGGGGGCCATTGCCATCGCCATGATGCTACAAGCTCTTGGGAAGAAGGTTGATTTGATTGCTGATAAGACACTTTATGAACCCCTGATTACGTTGATGGAAACCTTGGTGGAAAAAAGTAAGTATCAGGGGTGAGATTGCATGAAAATGAAAAATCCTGAAAATTTGATAGTTAGGTTCCATCTTGGTGTGGAGACAAAGCCAACAGAATTGTAAGATATTAAATTCTAGAGATTTACAGATTCTTTACATCATTTCAATTAGCTTTCAATGTTTGATATGTGAAAGTTTGCTCATTACAAGAGACGAGTCTTTTATCTCTGGGATGGCAGTTTTGTCTCTTTCAAGAAAATCTGAAGATACACAGAGATCAATTCAAAATTCTGAAATCAAGGAAAAATGCAAATAAATCACATGCCTGTGGTATAAATCTGATTTTCCTATTTGATGTCAGTATTACATTGCCTTTTAGTGTTACGTTTTTTAAGCAAATAATCAAATTACAAGTAAACTTGCAGGTACAACCATGTGTTAATCACTTATGGGAGAAGTGATGGTTGTTAAAAGAGCCGTCTTGAAGTTTACCCTGCTTGTCTTCAGGATAATTTTTTTTTTTATTTCCTTTAATAGCCTAAACTTTTAAGAAGTATTTTATGTTTTTTTTTAAATCATCAATAGTTAAGTTTTGTTTCTAACTAGATGAAATTAATTTAGTCTTTCTTAAATCATCTTAATGAACTGCAGAAGTTCTTCACAGCCCCATACCTGTGGTATTGTACCCACCTGAGGGAGAAGAAGACAACATGGAGACGGCCAAGACGTTTATGTCAAAGGGAGGTAGCCCTCGGTATGATCATCTCCTAGCCATTGAGAGAGTAGGCAGGGCAGAGGATGGAGGGTACTACACCATGAAGGCAGTGGATGTCGGCAAGCTTGTTGGGGGTGTTGATTGGTTATTCATGGCAGCTGCTGATATGCCATTGGTCCATACCACAGGTAAGCTTCTTAGAACCCAGTGGGGCAGACTGACTCGGACGCCCCTCGGACAATAGGCTGTGCAAGTCTCGTGCGTATTCGAACAATAGGGTTCGATAAAGCGCGTGATTTTGTTTCCTTTACATGTTAAAGCGTCGTGCGTGGGACCAACTGGTCCCAAAAAATGTTTGAATACCCTTGAGACTTATTCGCAGTCTAGAGGGACTCAGACTCGAACTTGGACAGCAGGGACTCGACTACAGCACTGCCAATGACAGCAAAAAAGTGTTTTGTCTCACAAACTTTGCATATACTGTGACTCACATACTAACAGTTTGTAGTTTTTTATCAAATAATTTTTCCACCTTCCTTCAACCTAACAATTATGAAAATATACCTATAAAAAGGAATTGGTTTGACTTTTTTCTGACACTGAAGGTATTGGAGACGGAGGTAATGAACTCGGCATGGGTAAAGTCAAAGATATCATTCACCGTGACATTCCCAACGGTCCTACCATCGCCTGTGCCATTGCCTCAGACTACCTCCTGACTACAGGGGTATCTAACTGGGGTGGTTACGCCTTAGCTACAGCCCTATACCTAGTCAGTATGTGCCCAATCCATGATAGGTACAGAAGGAGAGCCATTGGGTACCCACCGACGGATAAAGAGCAGGAGAGGTTTAGAAAAGCATTGCCAGATGTTGAGCGGGTAATGGTTATTGGTTTTCCTTGCAAACAATCAGTTTTTGATAGATTTACTAGTTATTTAAAAGTCAGTTTAAATTTTTCTTACTACAGTGTGTAACATTTGAGTCTACTGATGTGATTTGTTGGATTTAGTTCAGTTCATTGATGAACGTGCAAAATAACATCATGTGGTGAATTCATCTAGACAGTTACCAGTACACTCATTATCAGCACGAGCATGTAATTTCCTGCAGCTGGGCTCGTAAAATAATATTATTATCCACTACAGTGCACCATACCTGACATGAAGGCTCCTTTGTTCTGTGTATTAAGTTTTTTGTTACCATTTTAAAAAGAAATACATGTACATTTTGGTGAACATTTTTTTCTTAACTTTTTTAGGAAGAGCAGATGTTAGACATCCTGATCAGCCAAGAGTTCTATGACATGACAGGAACTGCCGTCAGGAATGTGGACGGTCTGTCATTTGCAGATGTCCACGCTAAGAAGATTCAAGAGATCCTTAACGTCATTGGAGACAACTAGAAGATGATAATCAGGGAGTGGAAGAATCTCAATCAGGACTGAGATCCTTAACGTCATTGGAGACAACTAGAAGATGGTAATCAGGGAATGGAAGAATCTCAATCAGGACTGAGATCCTTAACGTCATTGGAGACAACTAGAAGATGATAATCAGGGAATGGAAGAATCTCAATCAGGACTGAGATCCTTAACGTCATTGGAGACAACTAGAAGATGATAATCAGGGAATTTGAAGAATCTCAATCAAGACTGAAATAATAAAATTTTAATCTGATACCTTTGAAGGTGAGCAGAGTAATTTGTATTCCATAAAATTGAATTATATTTTTATAATCTATATGAATAATATATTTTTCTCTTTTTACAAACATACATTATAGTTTCATAGGGCTCGGATCTTTGGGATATATTATTATTATTATTATTATTTCTGATTTATTAAAAACAACGCATTTGTAGCCCGGAGGCTAAATTACTGCAATGTTTACAATTTAAAAATACCAAATGATGTACACATAGTTACCAAACAGATATTTAAAAAAATAGTTACTGACTTAAACATATAAAAAAAAAAAAAAAAAAAAAACCACAACCAGATAAAATAAAAAAAAATGTCAATTAAAAATGATGAATGCAAACTATTTTTGGTTCAAAATGCTGACGAGGTAAGGAATCGGACTATTTTTGTATCTGTTTGTTTTGCACTTAATTTCGGAAAGATTGTTACTGTTTCTTAGTTGATATTGCACATTACATATATGTTTATATTTTAATTCAACTTTGCTAAAAGTTTTAGGTTCTGTCATAGATGCAAATAAAGATTGACAAGTTTCATACAGGCATGCAACTTTTCAATTGAGCAGCTGATTTCCGCTTTATCGTGACAAGAAAATGAAGAAAAAAAACACTGTACAAGCTTTTGTGTGCTAGGCAGTTTCCTCTGTTTTTGGTTTATAGAAGAGTTAATGGGTGCAGGATGTAGTGTTTGAAATGCATGGGAAGATGAGTTGGTGAAAAGTACTGAGTTACATACTAAGGCTGAGTACGTCCAGCGCATGATATAATTTATTTTCCCACCGAAATAATATGTTGGTTTTTACTTAACCCGCCTTCTGGCTAATTATCCACTGTGGTTTTGAATGATAGATAAACTATGTCAGCTTGCATTATGATATCATGTGGTGAATGCATCTACACAGTGCACAGTCAACCCTCCTACTGTCTGACCATTCAATGTCATCCACTGTGGTTTTAAATGATAGATAAACTATGTCAGCCTGCAATGTTATATCATGTAGTGAATGCAAACACAGTCAACCCTTCTGCCTGACCATTCATTGTGGTTTCGCAACCTGCAATAATATCTTGTACTAAATGCATAAAATTTAAACAATTTAAACAATTTAAACATGTACACAATTAGTTCTGTGCACAGTTGTGCCAAGTTAAATGGTTTGAAATGGTTGGTCAACTCACTGAAATTGTTACCAAAAGTAGGAGCGTTAAATATCTCATTTCTTTTTACTCGGATTTAGTCTAAGTATAGGTTAGATATTAAAAATCAATTTCTTAAAGGGTCTGTATACTTTTGGTAATGACTCTGAAAATTTATGGCAATAATAACTTACTTACAGAAGAAGTACAGCAGCTTTGGATAGTATAAATGCATTTTGAGAAACGTTTCACTCCGAAGTACTGCAGTTATGGAAAAATATATCACCTTCTATCCCCAAAAATTTGAATCTGAGAAGTGTTATGGCCGTAACGCTTCTCAGAATGTGTATTCCAATGACGGATACTTCTTCTGCGTGAACACAACCGCTCCAGATTTTTGGTGATATCTCAAACACGCTGCCACCTTTTGAAATGAAATTTACACAGGTTGGTTTTATGGTACAGTGTATATATCTACAATTATATAGAATTAAGGCAAATGTACGGTTCCAAAAACCAAAGGTATACTTTGCCTTTAAGTTCATTTGAGGTTTCACATTTATAATTTTGCATGTCTATGTCGAATCATTATTTGAAGATAGCATTATTATATTGTTTCAGATTTCCAGTAAATTGAATATTATGTAATGACTTAATTTACTTCTGAACTACTTCATATTTGTACAACTCAAACAGAACTCTAAGAGTTCTTCGAAAACCAAGAAACATTTTACTTTGACCTGATCACCCCAATGTGACCTTGTCTTCTGGTCCAAACCGGAATTTCAATTAGAAAAATATTCACAAGGAGCTGTTATGAACTCTGGAGCCAAAGTGGTAGGGAATTTGAACATGGTTTAGGTCAATGAAATATTATTATTTGACATATAAACATCAAAACTTTGATTGATGATGTCATAACCGTATCAATATTAATTAATGAAACTTCACATTTAACTTGAAATGTTTAGAATTAAAAGGTTGTTTAGCAAAATCACTTTCTTGTGTTCTCGCAGTGTATGTTTTATTACAGTTAATTTCATTAATTTCTTTTAAATATATAGTTTTGGAGGGGAAAGGCGAAGTGTGGGACCATTAGTGGGGAAGCACCCCCTTGGGCAGTTGCGATAATTATAACTTAATCCATCTGATGGTCGTAGAGGATCAATGGTTATGATTATCGCAAATAGTCTTTTAGATTAATGTTTTTTTTGTGTGATTTATGTTGTCTAAATAATGTTAAATATAATAAACTAATAAAATAATTAGTTAACACATTCATATTTAATTTCTTCATAAATAAAGAAACTAGCTGATCAAAGCTGTGTTTAATTCAATCTGAAGTGGCAACTAAACACAGGGCCAGTGTATTGGAGACAGAAAAGTACGGGGAGATACGAAAACTAAGCTATTAAAAAAAGGTAACAGTATAATTTGTTCTTGATGTGAACGAAAGAAACGTGAATATAGAGGGGAAAAACCAATAGTAAAACAGGCAGCCGGATCTATTCAAGAAAACTAAGAATGAATTTCTTCGAATGGCCTAAATAAACTGTTGTAGTTATGGTTTATTATTAGGTGCGGAATCGGAAGATAGAGATGCCACATAACCATCTTTCCGGAACTTCGAAACTTCGGAAGTTCACAGCTGTCAAATGGGGGCGCGCTTCAGTAGTAGTGCACTGAACTTTCTGCTGAAGTTGACGTAGTTTTCGATCATCCAGTCAATATCTAGCCAGTCTTGTTGTATGCGCGACGACATTTCCTTTACGTGAGATGTTTTGAGGCAAGAAGCTGTTGTAACCATCTACAGAGCAAGGTTGCAACTTAGGACAAGGCTATTGTTTAAACAAGAAGAAAAAACAAAGGTAAGTTGTCGCAAGGTCAAGGAGGAAGCGAAAATCAAGTGGCGAGACTCCGATTTAAAGTGCCAATCAATCTACTTCGTAACCTCCTACAGCCTACTCCTACCTAGAACTAGTATTAGTAATGACGAGGTTTGTTCCGCTATCGTCTCCACGAAAGTGGAGACGATAGCGGAACGAACCTCATAGTTCTAGGAGTAGTACTAGCCCAGGTAGGACGTTAGTCTCCGTTGTACTACATGTACCATTAACTTCCTGGGTAAAGGTCTCGCTACATAGCGAAACAATTTAATTTATAACTAACTTATTTCATTGTTTTACAATTACCTGATCCTGATTAAATGAGCTGAAACTTCACCCTAGTGTTCTATGTATCCTATATTTGCAGACTGGTGGATTCAAAAGTCTTTAAGATGCATTAAGCACACATTATTGACAAAAATAAACTGAAAATCAGAGCAAAATCAGAAATCAACACGGCCCATTTAGGTAGTCTCAGAGTGATACGCGCAATGCGCATGTGCGGAAGTACATAGCAACACCGGGAGAGGGCGCGGTCTAACGGTGTGACGATTCTCACATAGTTTTAATGTCAATCAACAACATGGTCATTGTGTGAAGTTCAAAACCGGAGTGACTGATGTTTAATACATGCTGTACATAATGCATACATATGATTATATGCATGTACAATGTAAAGCTGCGCCACGTACCGTAATGCGTCTGCGTGTAAATCTACTTGTTGCTATGCAGTTTGAGCATGCGCATTGAATATACCTCATTCGGCAAGTATAACATGTCATGGACGATTTGTACACGTTGGTGTTTTATTTTACGTATGATTTTCACCATTTGTGAAACCATGCACTTAAAAGGTATTCAAGGAGTAGCTTAGAACATCAGGAATACATGGATGAATTTTCAGCTTCCAAAATCAGGTAAAAATAGGGGAAATTAACTCATGTAATTTTAGTCGCATTGGAAAGAAGCTTTATACCCAGGACGTCAGTGGTAGTACAACGGAGGCTGACGTCCTACCTGGGCTAGTAACCTCCATGCTCTATCCAAGGTTTTAACTTGTGACAGTGTGTGTAGAGACAGTTTGGGGGTGGGCTCCCGCGGCTCGTGCAAGGTTCAGTTGATTGGGCATGGGCATGACAAGCTTGTGTTTGTTTGGGTGCGTCACGGTCTATCTGGAGTATCTACTCCTGCTATGAATGAAGTTCTACACGTGTAGAACCTCATAATTATAGTCATACATGTATCATAGACTCATACTCATGTCTAGGACTGGAGTAGGTAGCACTCAAATTGTATTCCCCAGATTCAAGACAGTGTTGGAAGTGCTGTGTCACATTATTGGTCAGAATGTCGTACTAAAAATTAGCAATTTATACGTCCAATAATGACCCAGAGTTGACCATTTCTGTATTGTGAAGCAGTTAAAGGCAGTGTGTCACCATCATGCCAGTTCCATCAAGGGAAGAACTCTGCAACGCTCTGCCAGAAGTGGCAAGAAAAGCATTCCGTTCTGGACATTACTTCAGGGAAAGTACTTCTGGAATGTGTCAAGGTAGGAGGCTAGGGCTTAATTTCACAAAGAGCTAAGATTGATCTTAAGGGAAAAGTATAGGTTTGGTAAAACTGATTGTGCAGTGTTCTTACTTTGTGTGATTCAATATGAAAAAACAAACCTGTGGAAATTTGGGCTCAATCCGTCATTCGAGTCAGGAGAAAATAGTGACAAACTGTGCCCATTTTTCAGCATGTAAACACATTCTCCTTAACTTTGATTGTTACAATCAAAATTAAAATCAGGGTCTTCAAATTCTATTTGCTTGACTTCGACAGTATTTCAGACAGAAACATTTGATGAGAAGTTAACAATCTATTTTTGATTGGCCTTTACCAACATGATTGTGGTAAAAAGCCAAGTTACAAAAAAGCAGAAATAGAACATGGAGAATGCTTAAGCCGAACTGTAGTCTGTGTCATGTGTGTCTGATGTACAGACCCTCAAATTCCTGTTTGAACCAGAAAGGTCATGGTCAGTGGCATAATCAGACATTTTCATTTGGGGGAGTGGGGGGGGGGCCAAAATATATATATTTTTTGTTTGGGGGGGGGGGGCTATTAAATGTATCAAAGTTATGCCACTGGTTATGGTCAAACAGAATTATGGATGAAATAAAAATGTCCATTGGTCGATTCATCCTTCAATATGACGCAAATGTTATGAATTTTTCACTTATAAACTAATTATAAAATTAAAAATGTAGTTTTTTGTGCACCTGTCACAGGGAGCGCTAAATGATGACCTCATCAAAGCCTCACCTCAATAGACCGATTATGCAACCCACGTCACGTGACCTGTAGTGGGTATTAATGTAAACAAACACGTCGTCCTCCATAGGAAAGTGCGGTACAGTACATGATGATTGTTGCATTTCTCTTTTCTACCAAGGCTTTTTTTTTCTTGAAATCTTGAAAGTTTGTATCATTGACCTTCGAGTGGCTGAATAAAGCCAGTAAGGACAGTTCCAGAAGTCTTGGAAATTCTGCAAGGAATGTATATGTTCACGATTCGGTACTAGTTACACAATGAAACGTTTGGGCCAGACGACCGCGATCACACACTTTTCAACACAATAATTTAACAGTTTTGAAGCTGAAATCATCCAAAGAAAAGGCTTTCCAAAACTGTATGATTCCTTTGTCTATTTGAAATTCCGCAAAGCTCTAGGTATAAATGCTCACTTTCCAATGTGGATTTAAATTACAAACAAAATCACATGCGGGTTTCCCATCGTCGTCCGACACCGGTAGTGCATAACTCAAAATAAACCTCTTTTGTAGTAGAATGCTGGTGTTTACGAAACAGCAATGTGATTCAAATCAATGTCATAACATACAACTTTAATAAAAAGGGCTCAGTAACTGTGTTATTATTACCAAAAGCCAACTGTTGGTGTGTCTCTGTCGGTCACAGCATGTATTTTCTCAAAGTTTGCCATCAGCTGAGATGACGTAGTACCCACTACAGGTCACATGATGACATGTAAACATTGGTCGCACAGTCGGTCTATAGGGAGGTTTTACGTGATGTCACCCGAGACCTTTTTCTAATGCTGCATATGTACAAACAGACGCTGAAAATCATTCATCAGACGACGCGTCACCCATTGAGTTTGTACATGGCTGTACCCAACATGGCTGAGAAATGAACTTTTCCCAGGGTCATAAGACCTCTCTATCCCTTCATCAATTTGGGATAAATGTTTATTTCAGAACAGTTTATTCAATGACAATGGTATATATAATTTACTTTAGTTTTATTATCTTCCTCATTATTACTACACACATGATTGTGTTTGTCTTGGTCATTTACCTTGCTGTACATATTGCATAGCTTGTTCTGCTGCTCGGTCTCATTTTGCTATGACTTGCATAGCTTTTTATTTGCAATTATTATTACTATATTATATGCTTTTTGGCTTGGTTTACCTTCAGTTCTTCAGTTCTATGTGTGTTAGTCTATGCATATTATTTTGAGTTCATTATTTTGCCTACTATTTCAATATACTGCTTCTTTTTTTTTGACTTACTATTATTTCCTTATGTTGAGCCTATATATTATTATTATTAATGTTTTTGCTCTTGAAACGTCTCAATGTACATTTGTCGTTTCATCAGAGACTACACTGACTGTCTCTTTTTTCTTTATAAGATATTTAAGTGTGTGTTTAACCCTTTTTTTGTATGTCCATGTTTCCACATTTTTCTGATGACGAGGAAGATGACCCCGATTTCTATGACAATGCTTGTGCTTATTTTTACAGTAACGAATTTAATAACTTAAATATTCCTACACCAGGTACTTTTTCAATATTTTATATGAACTCCAGGAGCCTCTGTAAACATTTTTTCAACATCCAAGACTTTCTTGGCACTCTTGACCATTCTTTTTCCATCTATGGCTTCACAGAAACCTGGTTTAAGGAGGTCCCTCCGCCTTATGTTTACATGGCTGACTATCATCTTGTCCATTCTTCTAGGTCCCTGCGTCATGGCGGAGGGGCCGCCATGTTTGTTAGTGCTTCCCTGAACTTTCACATCCGTGAAGACTTAACACCTTCTTCGACGGATGACCAAGAATCCATTTTTATTGAAATTCAGCGAGACAATGCTTGCAACTTGATTGTTGGCAATGTCTACAGGGCTCCTGGTACTTCCTTTGTTACATTTAACAGGTGTTTTGATTCTTGTCTAGACAAAATAGCAAAAGAGGGGAAACTCTGTTACATAATGGGTGATTTTAACCTTAATTTGCTCAATTGTGCTGACCACCAGCCCACGGATGATTTTTTGAATGCTATCTGTTCTTATGGCTTTCGACCTCTAATCACCAAGCCCACTCGCATCACCCCAAACTCCGCCACACTAATCGATAACATACTTACAAATTCCAATCTTGATACTTCAGCTGGCCTATTGTATTCTGACATCACTGATCACTATCCCCTCTTTCAATATACTGCTTCTTGTTTCAAGAACCCGGTGCGTTTTCAAAAGACCTTTTATACCAGGGACATTAACACCAATTCTCTTCAGTCATTTAGCTCAGATCTTCTCAACATTGATTGGAGTGACGTTTATGGTAAGCATGATACTGACTCTGCTTACGACATATTTCTGTCTAAATTTTCTTCCCTTTATGACCATCACTTTCCTCTTATCACCAAAACAGTTGGTAAATCCAAGAAAAACCAGCCTTGGATCAATCAGTCCATCATTGATTCTTGCATCTTTAAAAACAGGTTACATAGAAGGTTCTTGCGTAATCCATCTGAAGTCAATAGGCGCAACTATAAGGTCTTTCGCAATCGTCTGACAGCTTCCATACGAGCTGCAAAAAAAGATTATTATGCTCATCAGCTTCATCGACACAAAGATAACCTGAAAGGACTTTGGCGAGAAATAAATAATATTATCGGCAAGAAAAAAGATACTTCTTTGCCAGATGATTTCACCGACGGAGAAAACAGTTTTTCTAGTCCAGGGGATATTGCCAATTCTTTCAATAAATTTTTTAGCAACATCGGTTCTTCTCTCGCAAACAAAATCCCCGCCTCTTTCACAAACTTCACTGATACTCTCCACAATCCTACTGCTTCCTCTTTCTTCCTCACACCTACCAACACTTTAGAAATCATCCAGATTGGCAAGAACCTTAAGAGTGGAAACAGTTGTGGATTTGATGGAATTAGCTCTACCGTTATTAAAACTGTTCTTCCAATCATTGCCGATCCTCTCAGCTATATCTTCAATCTTTCTTTTCTAACTGGCTCTGTCCCCCTAAAGCTCAAGATCGCCAAAATCATCCCTATTTTCAAAAGTGGGGACAAGCAGAACATCAATAACTACAGACCTATTTCTATCTTACCTTGCTTTTCTAAAATTCTTGAGAGGCTTGTCTATAATCGTCTTTCTCATTTCATTTCTCAATTTCAGATTCTATTCGATCAACAATATGGCTTCAGATCTAAACATTCTACTGATATGGCTCTTATACAACTCGTTGACAGAATTAACAGTGCCTTCAATAGCAAAATGTCTGCGATTGGCGTATTTATTGACCTCTCAAAAGCCTTTGATACTATCAATCATTCTATCCTTCTCACTAAATTAGATCACTATGGTATCAGGGGACTTCCTCTCAACTGGTTTTCTGACTATCTTTCTAACAGGTTTCAGTATACTTCTATCAAGAATGTTGAATCTACACTACTAAGTATCCAGCATGGGGTCCCTCAAGGATCCATTCTTGGTCCTCTTCTTTTCTTGATCTATATAAATGACCTTTCTTTTTCTTCAAATACTCTGAATTTCACTCTTTTTGCCGACGATACCACGATCTTCTACTCCAACCCTGACGTCTCTTCTTTGATTGATACTGTAAACTCTGAACTTATCAACGTTTCTTCTTGGTTTAAGGCCAATAAACTTTCTCTTAACTTGACTAAGACTAATTTCATCTTCTTCAGCAAAACGTCTGGCTATCAAGATACTGTTTTATCTCCAGTCAAGATTGACGATATTCCAATTACCAGGGTTGATTCTGCTAAATTTCTAGGTGTCCTTGTCGACCATAAACTGTCATGGACTGACCATATCTCCTCTGTTACAAAAGTTGTTTCACGTAATACTGGTGTCCTGTCTAAACTTCGCTTCTTTCTTCCAACTGAATCTCTGGTCCTACTGTATAACTCACTTATTCTTCCATACTTAAACTACTGTAACATTGTCTGGTCGAACACTTCTAATAACAAGCTGCACTCTTTATACGTCACCCAAAAAAGAGCTATTCGTATCTGCACTTCTTCTCACTTTCGGGAGCATTCTGCACCTCTATTCGCAAGGCTTCATACTCTCACCATCAGTGACTTAAATAAATTCCACACTGGGATTTTCATGTACAAATTTACGCACAATCTTCTCCCAAATGGTTTCTCTTCTTTCTTCTCCTCAGTCCAAGATACACATGACTACTCTACTAGATCCCGTCACAACTTGTATGTCCCATTCACCCGCACCCTGTATTCTAGTTCTACTCTTCGTTTCTATGGTCCCCGCCTATGGAACACCATAGATAGTGATATCAGAACAATGTCATCCGTGAGCCGTTTCAAATCCTCCTACAAAAGAGCAATCCTCTCTCAATATGTAACATAGCTTTCCCTCCCTAGCAACACTCTTCTCTTGGTTGTCTTCAATTATTTCGTCGCAGTGCTGACAGGCCGACGATTGGCCGGTGCGGATCTGGCGGGGTGGCGAGTGGGCAGTAGTAGCACTATTGCCTGTTCGCCACCTTTGACGGATTTGCGCCTTCGTTGGTGTGTTAGCGCTGCGACGACTTATGATTGTCATCTTCCCTTTGTTACATTGCATATTATTGGATTTTATTGTCATTTTTCCTCCTGTCTTTGTCTTGACTGTTCTGTATCTCCTCTTTGTTGTCTGTCCAGTTTTCCCCATGTCCGTTTGTCTTTGTGCTTTTCTTAATGTCTGTTCAAAGCTGTTCTTTACAAGCCTCGGCTTACCATGAACAGCCCCATACTTTCCCCCTGTTCTGTTTCTAAATGCTATAACGTATTGTACTTCTATTAACGGTTTGTATTCATTTATAATTTGATGGAAAGTATGGAAATAAATGTCGAATTAAATCTAAATCTAAATCTTGATTTGTTGTATTTCTTTTCATGGCAGGCTATGGACAGACAAATCTAGTAGTACTGGAAAAATCCCTAGCTGAGGATTTTGCAAAGTTTTGTGCCGCTAATAAAGGACCCCTTCCAGTTTTGTATCGATCTGAAATTGGTCAAGTGACAGCACCAGGAATCACTCAGACAGATTCTGATGTCAGGTAAACAAGAGTTATTTATTGCTGGATTTAAAAAAATAAAAATACAATTGCTATGTAAAACATCTTAAGTTGAGCTGCCAACTTGGCATTAGTTTCCAGGAAAATGTGTCAATCTCCTAATATCCCGACTTGTCTAAAAATGTCCTGTCAACTTATAAAAAAATGTTGTTAACAGTTACCAGTACAGTGTAGGCTACAACTTCTAAACATAGCACATAACAAAGAGCCAATGGGGACCAACTCAGAACCCTTGCCCCCCTTTCAAGCCCCCCGCCCCCCAAATTTACCAATCAAGCAGCATATGATTGGTCATAGTTGACATCGTTTTTTTACCCGCCTCTTATCGTTTGACATTACAGTGAACATTGTAGTATAATGTTGAAAGTTTATTTTTCATGGCAAGTGGGCGGGTTGATATCTTGATTTTTTTTCGGAAGGAATTATAGGGGGACGGGCGCCCCTCATGCCCACCCCCGGATCTGTCCATGAGTGTATTGTTTGATACATCAACTAATAAGCATTGTAAGTAAGTATAGCTCCCCGAACAGCATTATTTATTGCCCCCGGCTGCCCCCCCCTCCCACCACCCCATTCAATATGAAACTGTCTGGTTATGCCTCATCAGCTCTAAAGAAGAGACAATGATATAATGTCAGTTTTGAGATCTTTAACAATGAATGGAAAAACCTGTATTGACCCAGTTGACCTGATGTCATCATTACAAATATCTTGGTCCTGTAATTTTGGAAATGTCACTGTGTGTTATACAGTGCAGTGCACATTTTAAGGGCCCAACATTTACACATATACCTATTGACTTCCAAAATGGTGAGCGTTGCACAGTCACCGCGTGTGACGTGCATGCTAGGGGTCAAGACACAGGTAAGGACTGAAACCCAATAGTGTGAGACCATCTTTGAACTCGGGTCAAGAAGAGGTCAAAAGTAGGGCAAGATGCCTCAAAGTAAAATAATTTGATTATATCATAAGTGAATGTTAAACACTATCCTGTTTATGCTTGACTACAACAGGACAGACTTGCCAGCTTACAACATCATTGAAGATGGTAAAGTCACCCATACAGTGAAGAACCTTCTTGGCTTCAAGGAGATCCTGAAAGACTTTGTCACCTTCTACCAGGGGTGCAGCTTCTCTTTTGACAAAGCTTTACTTGGAGCCGGTGTACCTCTAAGAAACCTGGAGCAAAATTGTTGCGTAAGCGCATACAGGGTAAGACTGATCCTTTTTAAGAAACTGTTGTCTTTGGTCAATCAATCAAAATCACTACAATCCATCTTCTGGTTTTGCCTGGGCTTGATGGATCCTCTGCGCATCATGGAGCAACTCCTGGTACTTATACAGCCTGTAACCTCAGTCCAGCTTTCTCCTGAAGACGATCAGAGCGCACTGATTGAACTGTTGAGTTGTTACTCCACTGGTTCTTTTCAGAACCATCACACTCATACAGAGATATTTTAGTGTTTCCACAAACTTTGCTTAGCATTATTATTCATCTTGTGCGTTCTAGACTGGTGTGATGTGTCATCCTGTTGGACCATTCAGAGCTCATTTAGCTGTATCCATGAGACCAATCCCAAAGGAGCTTGTAGAGACAGCATTCCGTGCCACTCTACCACTGACTCGAAACCATGGCGCCCCAATACATATTGGAGACCCAGGTTAGTGTGTCTTAAGAAGTAACAGAGTTCATCATCGATACCACAAAGTAGCACTTCACGTAAATCCAATTTTTGAATGATTTTGTTTGTATTTTTGAATTTCAAACAGATAGGATTGGGATATCTGACATAACGAAGCCAGAATTCTGTGATCCGTTGAACTTTCAAGAAGGTGACGTTCCTGTTTTCTGGGCCTGTGGTATTACTGGAACGGAAGCCATTTCATCTCTGAGTGAGTTTTCCTTTCTTTTATACACATTCTATGCATGTAGTACACAGTAAACCCTCCTACTATTTGGCCATTCAACATCATCCACTGTGGTTTTGAATGATGTATAAACCATGCCAGCCTGCAATGTGATATCATGTGGTGAATGCATCTACACAGTACACAGATAAATCTGTGCACAGTTGTGCTATCATACATAACCCGACCATTCAATTGAATGGTATCAAATGGTTGGTCAACTCGCTTATCAGTCTAAAATGTTTGACTTTGCTTTGTGTTTCAGAATGTCCGATAGCTTTCTCCCACTATCCAGGAAGCATGTACATCTCAGACGCCCCAACAGACCTTGATGATAAATCTGTGGATCTAGACAACCCAGAAGACAACCCTAAAGTCATTCCTCTATCTGAGAAACCTTACTGGGCTAGTGTGACCAGTGAAGCTGTCCTCAAAAAGATTCAACAGTTAGAGGTTGCTATGGCTGAAGATTTAGGTAATAGTCAACCTCACAGCTTGGGGTAATTTTGGCATTGGATTTATAACAATTATTCATGAATACCTGAGACAGTTTATCCATTCTGATTGGCCAAGAGGGCATCACGTGGCCATGTTTAAATGGGCGATATAAACACGGTAAAAAGTGTTTAAAACCAGCTAGCTTTCGAACGGAAAATATATCCCCTGTATCAGAATAAAGAAGTATACGTGTTTCCAGCTGTTGGGTGTCTGATTGGCCGAGAGGGCATCAAGTGCCTATAACAGCTGCAGAGACATGAAGATTGACATTCCGTTCAAGGAATTGGCCCGTAAATATGGATAGAAATTTAACGCAGAGTCCAGCTGAGAAACTGTCAGATTTGTTCCCAATTTTTGAAGGTTTTTGCATGTTTTTGACAGAAAGGCATTTATGAATGGGAATAAAGGTGTGCTGAATCGGTTTTTAATCGTCTGCGGCTCGGGCAATTATCAGCCACCAGGCCCCTCAGAGGTTTTAAACAATAGTAAAAAACCTCTTCATCACACCTTTATTCCCTTAGTAATGATGATGATGATGATGACAACAGCGTTGGTGGCGGCAGTAGCAAAGAACAACAAACAAATAAAAACAACAACAAAAAACAACAAGCTGCTTCAGGTTGGAGAACATGTGTGCATTGAGAGGCTTTTAGAAGAATAAAAACTGTCAGGATTTTTGATTAGGATGGATCCATGGGGAGTAAGGGCCAAGGCACAAACCATTTTGGTGTGACTAGGAAGGGACTAAAAGAGATTTATCAATTAAGTATTATGCAACTTTATAGCTTGATTTAATAAACTGTAACCATGTAAAATTTTATTTTTCGCTGACAGGCAACAGGAAAATCGGAAACCTTGTTGTGCCCGGTGATCTCCTGAAGTCAGCCCTCGCCCTCTCCCATGCCTCATCAGTTGCCGTGACAACAGGTTTCCCCTGCTTCATCAATAATAAGAATCCCTACGAGGATGATGGGCCGCCAGGGGCCATTGCCATCTCCATGATGCTACAAGCTCTTGGGAAGAAGGTTGATTTGATTGCTGATAAGACACTTTATGAACCCCTGACTACGTTGATGGAAACCTTGGTGGAAAAAAGTAAGTATCAGAGGTGAGATTGCATGAAAATGAAAAATCCTGCAAATTTGATAGTTAGGTTCCATCTTGGTGTGGAGACAAAGCCAACAGAATTGCAGGATGTTAAATTTGAGAGATTTATAGACTCTTCCACATCATTTCAATTAGCATGTTTGATATGTGAAAGTTTGCTCATTACAAGAGACGAGTCTTTTATCTCTGGGATGGCAGTTTTGTCTCTTTCAAGAAAATCTGAAGATACACAGAGATCAATTCAAAATTCTGAAATCAGGGAAAAATGCGAATAAATTACATGCCTGTGGTATAAATCTGATTTTCCTATTTGATGTTAGTATTACATTGCCTTGTAGTGTTACGTTTTTTAAGCAAGTAATTAAATTACAAGTAAACTTGCAGGTACAACCATGTGTGAATCACTTATTGGAGAAGTGATGGTTGTTAAAAGAGCCGTCTTGAAGTTTACCCTGCTTGTCTTCAGGATAATTTTTTTTTTGATTTCCTTTAATAGCCTAAACTTTTAAGAAGTATTTTATGTTTTTTTTTAAATCATCAATGGTTAGGTTTTGTTTCTAACTAGATGAAATTTATTTAGTCTTTCTTAAATCATCTTAATGAACTGCAGAAGTTCTTCACAGCCCCATACCTGTGGTGTTGTACCCACCTGAGGGAGAAGAAGACAACATGGAGACGGCCAAGACGTTCATGTCAAAGGGAGGTAGCCCTCGGTATGATCATCTCCTAGCCATTGAGAGAGTAGGCAGGGCAGAGGATGGAGGGTACTACACCATAAAGGCAGTGGATGTCGGCAAGCTTGTTGGGGGTGTTGATTGGTTATTCATGGCAGCTGCTGATATGCCATTGGTCCATACCACAGGTAAGCTTCTTAGAACTCAGTGGGGCAGACTCGACACTGACTCGGACGCCCCTTGGACAATAGGCTGTGCAAGTCTCGTGCGTATTCGAACAATAGGGTTCGATAAAGCGCGTGATTTTGTTTCCTTCACATGTTAAAGCGTCGTGCGTGGGACCAACTGGTCCCAAAAAATGTTTGAATACCCTTGAGACTTATTCACAGTCTATAGGGACTCAGACTTGAACTTGGACAGCAGGGACTTGACTACAGCACTGCCAATGACAGCAAAAAAGTGTTTTGTCTCACAAACTTTGCATATACTGTGACTCACATACTAACAGTTTGTAGTTTTTTATCAAATAATTTTTCCACCTTCCTTCAACCTAACAATTATGAAAATGTACCTATAAAAAGAAATTGATTTGACTTTTTTTTGACACTGAAGGTATTGGAGACGGAGGTAATGAACTCGGCATGGGTAAAGTCAAAGATATCATCCACCGTGACATTCCCAACGGTCCAACCATCGCCTGTGCCATTGCCTCAGACTACCTCCTGACTACAGGGGTATCTAACTGGGGTGGTTATGCCTTAGCTACAGCCCTGTACCTAGTCAGTATGTGCCCAATCCATGATAGGTACAGAAGGAGAGCCATTGGGTACCCACCGACGGATAAAGAGCAGGAGAGGTTTAGAAAAGCATTGCCAGATGTTGAGCGGGTAATGGTTTTCGTTGACAAAAAAAAAATGTTTTTGATAGATTTACTAATTATTTAACAGTCAGTTTTAATTTTGCTTACTACAGTGTGTAACATTTAAGTCAACTGATGTGATTTGTTGGATTTAGTTCAGTTCTTTGATGAACGTGAATATAATATCATGTGGTAAATGCATCTAGACAGTTACCACCAGTACACTCATTATCAGCACGAGCATGTAATTTCCCGCAGCTGGGCTCGTAAAATATTATCCACTTCAGTGCAACATACCTGACATGAAGGCTCCTTTGTTCTGTGTATTAAGTTTTTTCTTACCATTTTAAAAAGCAATACATTTTGGTGAACATTTTTTTCTGAACTTTTTTAGGAAGAGCAGATGTTAGACATCCTGATCAGCCAAGAGTTCTATGACATGACAGGAACTGACGTCAGGAATGTGGACGGTCTGTCATTTGCAGATGTCCACGCTAAGAAGATTCAAGAGATCCTTAACATCATTGGAGACAACTAGAAGATGATAATCAGGGAGTGGAAGAATCTCAATCAGGACTGAGATCCTTAACGTCATTGGAGACAACTAGAAGATGATAATCAGGGAGTGGAAGAATCTCAATCAGGACTGAGATCCTTAACGTCATTGGAGACAACTAGAAGATGATAATCAGGGAGTGGAAGAATCTCAATCAGGACTGAGATCCTAACGTCATTGGAGACAACTAGAAGATGATAATCAGGGAGTGGAAGAATCTCAATCAAGACTGAATAATAAAATTTTAATCTGATACTTTTGAAGGTGAGCAGAGTAATTTGTATTCCATAAAATCGAATTATATTTTTATAATCTATATGAATAATATATTTTTCTCTTTTTACAAACATACATTATAGTTTCATAGGGCTCGGATCTTTGGGATATATGTTTATATTTTAATTCAACTTTGCTAAAAGTTTTAGGTTCTGTCATAGATGCAAATAAAGATTGACAAGTTTTATACAGGTATGCAACTTTTCAATTGAGCAGCTGATTTCTGCTTTATCGTGACAAGAAAATGGAAAAACCCACTGTACAAGCTTTTTTGTGCTAGGCAGTTTCCTCTGTTTTTGGTTTATAGAAGAGTTAATGGGTGCAGTATGTAGTGTTTGAAATGCATGGGAAGATGAGTTGGTGAAAAGTATTGGGTTACATACTAAGGCTGAGTACGTCCAGCGCATGGTATAATTTATTTTCCCACCGAAATAATGTAATGGTTTTTACTTAACCCGCCTTCTGGCTAATTATCCACTGTGGTTTTGAATGATAGATAAACTATGCCAGCTTGCAATGTTATATCATGTAGTGAATGCAAACACAGTCAATCCTTCTCCTGCCTGACCATTCAATAGCATCCACTGTGGTTTTGAATGATAGATAAACTATGCCAGCTTGCATTATGATATCATGTGGTGAATGCACCTACACAGTGCACAGTCAACCCTCCTACTGTCTGACCATTTAATGTCATCCACTGTGGTTTTGAATGATAGATAAACTATGTCAGCCTGCAATGTTATATCGTGTAGTGAATGCAAACACAGTCAACCCTTCTCCTGCCTGACCATTCAATAGCATCCACTGTGGTTTTGAATGATAGATACAACAGTTTACTATGCCATCGCAACCTGCAATAATATCTTGTGTTAAATGCATAAAATTTAAACAATTTAAACTTGTACACAATTAGTTCTGTGCACAGTTGTGCCAAGTTAAATGGTTTCAAATGGTTGGTCAACTCACTGAAATTGTTACCAAAAGTAGGAGCGTTAAAAATCTCATTTCTTGTTACTCGGATTTAGTCTAAGTATAGGTTAGATATTAAAAATCAATTTCTTAAAGGGTCTGTATACGTTTGGTAATGACTCTGAAAATTTATGGCAATAATAACTTACTTACAGAAGAAGTACAGCAGCTTTGGATAGTATAAATGCATTTTGAGAAACGTTTCACTCTGAAGTACTGCAGTTATGGAAAAATATATCACCTTCTATCCCCAAAAATTTGAATTTGAGAAGCGTTATGGCCGTAACGCTTCTCAGAATGTGTATTCCAATGACGGATACTTCTTCTGCGTGAATACAACCGCTCCAGATTTTTGGCGATATCTCAAAAATGCTGCCACCTTTTGAAATGAAATTTACACAGGTTGGTTTTATGGTATATATCTACAATTATATAGCATTAAGGCAAATGTACGGTTCCAAAAACCAAAGGTATACTTTGCCTTTAAGTTCATTTGAGGTTCCACGATTATAATTTGCATGTCTATGTCGAATCATTATTTGAAGCATTATTATTGTTACAGATTTCCAGTAAATAGAATATTATGTAATGACTTAATTACTTCTGAACTACTTGATATATTTGTACAACTCAAACATCATCTGAGAGGTCTTAGAAAACCAAGAAACATTTTACTTTGACCTGATCACCCCAATGTGACCTTGTCTTCCGGTCCAAACCGGAATTTCAATTAGAAAACTATTCACAAGGAGCTGTTATGAACTCTGGAGCCAAAGTGGTAGGGAATTTGAACATGGTTTAGGTCAATGAAATATTATTTGACATATAAACATCAAAACCTTGATTGATGATGTCATAACCATATCAATATTAATTAATGAAACTTCACATTTAACTTGAAATGTTTAGAATTAAAAGGTTGTTTAGCAAAATCACTTTCTTGTGTTCTCGCAGTGTATGTTTTATTACAGTTAATTTCATTAATTTTTTTTAAATATATAGTTTTGGAGGGGAAAGGCGAAGTGTGGGACCATGAGTGGGGAAGCACCCACTTGGGCAGTTGCGATAACTGTAACTTAATCCATCTGATGGTCGTAGAGGATCAATGGTTATGATTATCGCAAATGAGTCTTTTAGATCAATGGTTTTTTGTGTGAATTATGTTGTCTAAATATGTTAAATATATAAACTAATAAAATAATTAGTTAACACATTCATATTTAATTTCTTCATAAATAAAGAAACTAGCTGATCAAAGCTGTGTTTAATTCAATCTGAAGTGGCAACTAAACACAGGGCCAGTGTATTGGAGACAGAAAAGTACCAAACACGGAGATACGAAAACTAAGCTATTAAAAGGTAACAGTTTGTTTTTGATGTGAACGAAAGAAACGTGACTTTTGAGGAAAAAATCATTAGTAAAACAGGCAGTTGGATCTATTTAAGAAAACTAAGAATGAGTTTCTTCAAATAGCCTGAATAAACTGTTGTAGTTATGGTTGATTATTATTAGGTGCGGAATCGGAAGATAGAGAGGCCCCACCATAACCATTTTTCATGAACTTCGGAAGTCCAAAGCTGTTAAATGGGGGCGCGCTTCAGTAGTTCACTGAACTTTACTGCTGAACTTGACCCAGTTTTCTGTCATCCAGTTGATCTTGGGTTGTGTGTAAGTGCGCGATCGAGGCGAAGGCATTTCCTTCACGTTTGAGGCAAGAACTTCAGAAGCTGTTGCAACCATCTACAGAGCAAGGTTGCAACTTAGGTTGTTGTTTAAACAAGAAAAAGAAACTGAGGTAAGTTGTGGCAAGGTCAAGGAGGAAGCGAAAATCAAGTGGCGAGACTCCGGATTTGTGGTTACCGAGCCTCATAAAAAGTGCCAATGAATTTACTTCGTCTAGACAGTGTGGGTGGGCTGTGGTGGTAAACACGGCTGGGCTCCCGCCGTGCAAGGTTCAGTCTAGACCCAGTAACTGGGGCGCTGTACTCCTTTTTTACTAGCAGTACGACAGATAATGTCAAAATCTCGAAAAAGGAGTACTTTGACATTATCTGTCGTACTAGCAGTACGACAGATAATGTCAAAATCTCGAAAAAGGAGTACAGCGCCCGAGTTACTGGGTCTAGGTTCAGTCAATTGTATGGTGTTCTATATCTGCCATCTCGCATCTCGCATCTTGTGTTATCGAATCTCGCGATAGGTTTTCACAATCTCGCCTTATGTATTTCAATCTCGCCTTAGGTTTTTCCATCTCGCCTTAGGTTTTTCACAATCTCGCATTAGGTTTTCCATCTCGCCTTAGGTTTTCAATCTCACCTTAGGTTTTTCAATCTCGCCTTAGGTTTTCAACCTCGCCTTAGGTTTTCAATCTGGCCTGACGTTTTTCAATCTCGCCTTAGGTTTTCAACCTCGCCTTAGGTTTTCAATCTAGCCTTATAATGTACAGCATGCATTATGTACAGCATGCATTAAACATCAGTCACTCCGGTTTTGAACTTCACACAATGACCATGTTGTTGATTGACATTATGTAAAACTATGTGAGAATCGTCACACCGTTAGACCGTGCCCTCTCCCGGCGTTGCTATGTACTTCCGCACATGCGCATTGCGCATATCACTCTGAGACTACCTTAACGGGCCGCGGATTTCTGATTTTGCTCTGATTTTCAGTTTATTTTTGTAAATAATGTGTGCCCAATGCATCTTAAAGACTTTTGAACCCGCCAGTCTGCAAATATAGGATACATAGAACACTAGGACGAAGTTTCAGCTCATTTTATCAGGTAAAACAATGAAATAAGTTAGTTATAAATTATTTCGCTATGTAGCGAGACCTTTATACCCAGGACGTTAGTGGTAGTACAACGGAGACTAATGTCCTACCTGGGCTAGGAGTAGGTCTAGGTACTGGCATAGAGAAAGGACCCACGTCCTTTCTCTATGGTACTGGTAAGTGGTAGGCCTACTGTGAGTCTGAGTAGTGTCATATGAATAGTCTGACAAAAATCTAATTTCCTTCCACAAGGTAGGGTGTGACTGTCAAAGTCTGATCTGATCACAGACACACTTTAATCGAGGCTACCTCCATGATCGAGGTAACACCATCTATGGGTTTAAAATCTAATTTCCTTCCACAAGGAAGGGTGTGACTGTCAAAGTCTGATCTGATCACTTTAATCAAGGCTACCTGTATGGGTTTAAAAGGCGTCAGATTATGATTTTGGGTTTTTTAAGGAATATCGACAATCAAACAGGTGGGACCATTCTGAAAAAATTAATTAATTGGTCACAACATAGAGCAAGGTCACAAGAGAAAGCACTCAAATTGTATTCCCCAGATTCAAGACAGTGTTGGAAGTGCTGTGTCACATTATTGGTCAGAATGTCGTACTAAAAATTAGCAATTTATACGTCCAATAATGACCCAGAGTTGACCATTTCTGTATTGTGAAGCAGTTAAAGGCAGTGTGTCACCATCATGCCAGTTCCATCAAGGGAAGAACTCTGCAACGCTCTGCCAGAAGTGGCAAGAAAAGCATTCCGTTCTGGACATTACTTCAGGGAAAGTACTTCTGGAATGTGTCAAGGTAGGAGGCTAGGGCTTAATTTCACAAAGAGCTAAGATTGATCTTAAGGGAAAAGTATAGGTTTGGTAAAACTGATTGTGCAGTGTTCTTACTTTGTGTGATTCAATATGAAAAAACAAACCTGTGGAAATTTGGGCTCAATCCGTCATCCGAGTCAGGAGAAAATAGTGACAAACTATGCCCATTTTTCAGCATGTAAACACATTCTCCTTAACTTTGATTGTTACAATCAAAATTAAAATCAGGGTCTTCAAATTCTATTTTCTCGACTTCGACAGTATTTCAGACAGAAACATTTGATGATAAGTTAACAATCTATTTTTGATTGGCCTTTTACCAACATGATCGTGGTAGAAAGCCAAGTTACAAAAAAGCAACGTATATGTTCACGATTTGGTACTAGTTACACAATGAAACGTTTGGGCCAGACGACCGCGATCACACACTTTTCAACACAATAATTTAACAGTTTTGAAGCTGGATTCATCCAAAGAAAAGGCTTTCCAAAACTGTATGATTCCTTTGTCTATTTGAAATTCTGCAAGGCTCTAGGTATAAGTGCTCACTTTCCAATGTTGATTTAAATTACAAACAAAATCACATGCGGGTTTCCCATCGTCGTCCGACACCGGTAGTGCATAACTCAAAATAAACCTCTTTTGTAGTAGAATGCTGGTGTTCACGAAACAGCAATGTGATTCAAATCAATGTCATAACATACAACTTTAATAAAAAGGGCTCAGTAACTGTGTTATTATTACCAAAAGCCAACTGTTGGTGTGTCTCTGTCGGTCACAGCATGTATTTTCTCGTAGTTTGCCATCAGCTGAGATGACGTAGTACCCACTACAGGTCACGTGATGACATGTAAACATTGGTCGCACAGTCGGTCTATAGGGAGGTTTTACGTGATGTCACCCGAGACCTTTTTCTAATGCTGCATATGTACAAACAGACGCTGAAAATCATTCATCAGACGACGCGTCACCCATTGAGTTTGTACATGGCTGTACCCAACATGGCTGAGAAATGAACTTTTCCCAGGGTCATAAGACCTCTCTATCCCTTCATCAATTTGGGATAAATGTCTATTTCAGAACAGTTTATTCAATGACATCTTGATTTGTTGTATTTCTTTTCATGGCAGGCTATGGACAGACAAATCTAGTAGTACTGGAAAAATCCCTAGCTGAGGATTTTGCAAAGTTTTGTGCCGCTAATAAAGGACCCCTTCCAGTTTTGTATCGATCTGAAATTGGTCAAGTGACAGCACCAGGAATCACCCAGACAGATTCTGATGTCAGGTAAACAAGAGTTATTTATTGCTGGATTCAAAAAAAAAAATACAATTGCTATGTAAAACATCTTAAGTTGAGCTGCCAACTTGGCATTAGTTTCCAGGAAAATGTGTCAATCTCCTAATATCCCGACTTGTCTAAAAATGTCCTGTCAACTTATCATAAAAAAATGTTGTTAAAGTTACCAGTACAGTGTAGGCTACAACTTCTAAACATAGCACATAACAAAAAGGCCTAATGGGGACCATTCAGAACCCTTGCCCCCTTTTCAAGCCCCCCCCCCCCCCCCAAATTTACCAATCAAGCAGCAAATGATTGGTCATAGTTGACATCGTTTTTTTACCCGCCTCTTATCGTTTGACATTACAGTGAACATTGTAGTATAATGTCGAAAGTTTATTTTTCATGGCAAGTGGGCGGGTTGATATCTTGATTTTTTTTCGGAAGGAATTATAGGGGGACGGGCGCCCCTCATGCCCCCCCCATGATCTGTCCATGAGTGTATTGTTTGATACATCAACTAATAAGCATTGTAAGTTAGCATAGCTCCCCGAACAGCATTATTTATTGCCCCCGGCTGCCCCCCCCCCCCTCCCACCACCCCATTCAATATGAAACTGTCTGGTTATGCCTCATCAGCTCTGAAGAAAAGTCAAAGATGAAATGTCAGTTTTGAGATCTTTAAACAAGAATGGAAAACCTGTATTGACCCAATTCACCTGATGTCATCATTAAAAATATCTTGGTCCTGTAATTTTGGAAATGTCACTGTGTGTTATACAGTGCAGTGCACATTTTAAGGGCCCAACATTTACACATATACCTATTGACTTCCAAAATGGTGAGCGTTGCACAGTCACCGCGTGTGACGTGCATGCTAGGGGTCAAGACACAGGTAAGGACTGAAACCCAATAGTGTGAGACCATCTTTGAACTCGGGTCAAGAAGAGGTCAAAAGTAGGGCAAGATGCCTCAAAGTAAAATAATTTGATTATATCATAAGTGAATGTTAAACACTATCCTGTTTATGCTTGACTACAACAGAACAGACTTGCCAGCTTACAACATCATTGAAGATGGTAAAGTCACCCATACAGTGAAGAACCTTCTTGGCTTCAAGGAGATCCTGAAAGACTTTGTCACCTTCTACCAGGGGTGCAGCTTCTCTTTTGACAAAGCTTTACTTGGAGCCGGTGTACCTCTAAGAAACCTGGAGCAAAATTGTTGCGTAAGCGCATACAGGGTAAGACTGATCCTTTTTAAGAAACTGTTGTCTTTGGTCAATCAATCAAAATCACTACAATCCATCTTCTGGTTTTGCCTGGGCTTGATGGATCCTCTGCGCATCATGGAGCAACTCCTGGTACTTATACAGCCTGTAACCTCGGTCCAGCTTTCTCCTGAAGACGATCAGAGCGCACTGATTGAACTGTTGAGTTGTTACTCCACTGGTTCTTTTCAGAACCATCACACTCATACAGAGATATTTTAGTGTTTCCACAAACTTTGCTTAGCATTATTATTCATCTTGTGCGTTCTAGACTGGTGTGATGTGTCATCCTGTTGGACCATTCAGAGCTCATTTAGCTGTATCCATGAGACCAATCCCAAAGGAGCTTGTAGAGACAGCATTCCGTGTCACTCTACCACTGACTCGAAACCATGGCGCCCCAATACATATTGGAGACCCAGGTTAGTGTGTCTTAAGAAGTAACAGAGTTCATCATCGATACCACAAAGTAGCACTTCACGTAAATCCAATTTTTGAATGATTTTGTTTGTATTTTTGAATTTCAAACAGATAGGATTGGGATATCTGACATAACGAAGCCAGAATTCTGTGATCCGTTGAACTTTCAAGAAGGTGACGTTCCTGTTTTCTGGGCCTGTGGTATTACTGGAACGGAAGCCATTTCATCTCTGAGTGAGTTATCCTTTCTTTTATACACATTCTATGCATGTAGTACACAGTAAACCCTCCTACTATTTGGCCATTCAACATCATCCACTGTGGTTTTGAATGATGTATAAACCATGCCAGCCTGCAATGTGATATCATGTGGTGAATGCATCTACACAGTACACAGATAAATCTGTGCACAGTTGTGCCACCATACATAACCCGACCATTCAATTGAATGGTATCAAATGGTTGGTCAACTCGCTTATCAGTCTAAAATGTTTGACTTTGCTTTGTGTTTCAGAATGTCCGATAGCTTTCTCCCACTATCCAGGAAGCATGTTCATCTCAGACGCCCCAACAGACCTTGATGATAAATCTGTGGATCTAGACAACCCAGAAGACAACCCTAAAGTCATTCCTCTATCTGAGAAACCTTACTGGGCTAGTGTGACCAGTGAAGCTGTCCTCAAAAAGATTCAACAGTTAGAGGTTGCTATGGCTGAAGATTTAGGTAATAGTCAACCTCACAGCTTGGGGTAATTTTGGCATTGGATTTATAACAATTATTCATGAATACCTGAGACAGTTTATCCATTCTGATTGGCCAAGAGGGCATCACGTGGCCATGTTTAAATGGGCGATATAAACACGGTAAAAAGTGTTTAAAACCAGCTAGCTTTCGAACGGAAAATATATCCCCTGTATCAGAATAAAGAAGTATACGTGTTTCCAGCTGTTGGGTGTCTGATTGGCTGAGAGGGCATCAAGTGCCTATAACAGCTGCAGAGACATGAAGATTGACATTCCGTTCAAGGAATTGGCCCGTAAATATGGATAGAAATTTAACGCAGAGTCCAGCTGAGAAACTGTCAGATTTGTTCCCAATTTTTGAAGGTTTTTGCATGTTTTTGACAGAAAGGCATTTATGAATGGGAATAAAGGTGTGCTGAATCGGTTTTTAATCGTTTTTAACCAGGCCCCTGAGAGGTTTTAAACAATAGTAAAAAACCTCTTCATCACACCTTTATTCCCTTAGTAATGATGATGATGATGATGACAACAGCGTTGGTGGCAGCAGCAGCAAAGAACAACAAACAAATAAAAACAACAACAAAAAACAACAAGCTGCTTCAGGTTGGAGAACATGTGTGTATTGAGAGGCTTTTAGAAGAATAAAAACTGTCAGGATTTTTGATTAGGATGGATCCATGGGGAGTAAGGGCCATGGCACAAACCATTTTAGTGTGACTAGGAAGGGACTAAAAGAGATTTATCAATTAAGTATTATGCAACTTTATAGCTTGATTTAATCAACTGTAACCATGTAAAATTTTATTTTTCGCTGACAGGCAACAGGAAAATCGGAAACCTTGTTGTGCCCGGTGATCTCCTGAAGTCAGCCCTCGCCCTCTCCCATGCCTCATCAGTTGCCGTGACAACAGGTTTCCCCTGCTTCATCAATAATAAGAATCCCTACGAGGATGATGGGCCGCCAGGGGCCATTGCCATCTCCATGATGCTACAAGCTCTTGGGAAGAAGGTTGATTTGATTGCTGATAAGACACTTTATGAACCCCTGACTACGTTGATGGAAACCTTGGTGGAAAAAAGTAAGTATCAGAGGTGAGATTGCATGAAAATGAAAAATCCTGCAAATTTGATAGTTAGGTTCCATCTTGGTGTGGAGACAAAGCCAACAGAATTGCAGGATGTTAAATTTGAGAGATTTATAGACTCTTCCACATCATTTCAATTAGCTTTCAATGTTTGATATGTGAAAGTTTGCTCATTACAAGAGACGAGTCTTTTATCTCTGGGATGGCAGTTTTGTCTCTTTCAAGAAAATCTGAAGATACACAGAGTTCAATTCAAAATTCTGAAATCAGGGAAAAACGCAAATAAATCACATGCCTGTGGTATAAATCTGATTTTCCTATTTGATGTCAGTATTACATTGCCTTGTAGTGTTACGTTTTTTAAGCAAGTAATTAAATTACAAGTAAACTTGCAGGTACAACCATGTGTGAGTCTCTTATGGGAGAAGTGATGGTTGTTAAAAGAGCCGTCTTGAAGTTTACCCTGCTTGTCTTCAGGATAATTTTTTTTTTCCTTTAATAGCCTAAACTTTTAAGAAGTATTTTATGGTTTTGTTTTTAAATCATCAATAGTTAAGTTTTGTTTCTAACTAGATGAAATTAATTTAGTCTTTCTTAAATAATCTTTTTGAACTGCAGAAGTTCTTCACAGCCCCATACCTGTGGTGTTGTACCCACCTGAGGGAGAAGAAGACAACATGGAGACGGCCAAGACGTTCATGTCAAAGGGAGGTAGCCCTCGGTATGATCATCTCCTAGCCATTGAGAGAGTAGGCAGGGCAGAGGATGGAGGGTACTACACCATGAAGGCAATGGATGTCGGCAAGCTTGTTGGGGGTGTTGATTGGTTATTCATGGCAGCTGCTGATATGCCATTGGTCCATACCACAGGTAAGCTTCTTAGAACTCAGTGGGGCAGACTGACTCGGACGCCCCTCGGACAATAGGCTGTGCAAGTCTCGTGCGTATTCGAACAATAGGGTTCGATAAAGCGCGTGATTTTGTTTCCTTCACATGTTAAAGCGTCGTGCGTGGGACCAACTGGTCCCAAAAAATGTTTGAATACCCTTGAGACTTATTCACAGTCTATAGGGACTCAGACTTGAACTTGGACAGCAGGGACTTGACTACAGCACTGCCAATGACAGCAAAAAAGTGTTTTGTCTCACAAACTTTGCATATACTGTGACTCACATACTAACAGTTTGTAGTTTTTTATCAAATAATTTTTCCACCTTCCTTCAACCTAACAATTATGAAAATGTACCTATAAAAAGAAATTGATTTGACTTTTTTTTGACACTGAAGGTATTGGAGACGGAGGTAATGAACTCGGCATGGGTAAAGTCAAAGATATCATCCACCGTGACATTCCCAACGGTCCAACCATTGCCTGTGCCATTGCCTCAGACTACCTCCTGACTACAGGGGTATCTAACTGGGGTGGTTATGCCTTAGCTACAGCCCTGTACCTAGTCAGTATGTGCCCAATCCATGATAGGTACAGAAGGAGAGCCATTGGGTACCCACCGACGGATAAAGAGCAGGAGAGGTTTAGAAAAGCATTGCCAGATGTTGAGCGGGTAATGGTTTTCGTTGACAAAAAAATCAGTTTTTGATAGATTTACTAGTTATTTAACAGTCAGTTTTAATTTTGCTTACTACAGTGTGTAACATTTGAGTCAACTGATGTGATTTGTTGGATTTAGTTCAGTTCTTTGATGAATGTGCAAAATAACACCATGTGGTGAATTCATCTAGACAGTTACCAGTACACTCATTATCAGCACGAGCATGTAATTTCCCGCAGCTGGGCTCGTAAAATATTATCCATTACAGTGCAACATACCTGACATGAAGGCTCCTTTGTTCTGTGTATTAAGTTTTTTCTTACCATTTTAAAAAGCAATACATTTTGGTGAACATTTTTTTCTGAACTTTTTTAGGAAGAGCAGATGTTAGACATCCTGATCAGCCAAGAGTTTTTTGACATGACAGGAACTGACATCAGGAATGTGGACGGTCTGTCATTTGCAGATGTCCACGCTAAGAAGATTCAAGAGATCCTTAACATCATTGGAGACAACTAGAAGATGATAATCAGGGAATTTGAAGAACCTCAATCAGGACTGAGATCCTTAACATCATTGGAGACAACTAGAAGATGATAATCAGGGAGTGGAAGAATCTCAATCAAGACTGAATAATAAAATTTTAATCTGATACCTTTGAAGGTGAGCAGAGTAATTTGTATTCCATAAAACCGAATTATATTTTTATAATCTATATGAATAATATATTTTTCTCTTTTTACAAACATACATTATAGTTTCATAGGGCTCGGATCTTTGGGATGTATGTTTATATTTTAATTCAACTTTGCTAAAAGTTTTAGGTTCTGTCATAGATGCAAATAAAGATTGACAAGTTTTATACAGGTATGCAACGTTTCAATTGAGCAGCTGATTTCTGCTTTATCGTGACAAGAAAATGGAAAAACCCACTGTACAAGCTTTTTTGTGCTAGGCAGTTTCCTCTGTTTTTGGTTTATAGAAGAGTTAATGGGTGCAGTATGTAGTGTTTGAAATGCATGGGAAGATGAGTTGGTGAAAAGTATTGGGTTACATACTAAGGCTGAGTACGTCCAGCGCATGGTATAATTTATTTTCCCACCGAAATAATATAATGGTTTTTACTTAACCCGCCTTCTGGCTAATTATCCACTGTGGTTTTGAATGATAGATAAACTATGCCAGCTTGCATTATGATATCATGTGGTGAATGCATCTACACAGTCAACCCTCCTACTGTCTGACCATTCAATGTCATCCACTGTGGTTTTAAATGATAGATAAACTATGCCAGCTTGCAATGTTATATCATGTAGTGAATGCAAACACAGTCAACCCTCCTACTGTCTGACCATTCAATGTCATCCACTGTGGTTTTGAATGATAGATAAACTATGCCAGCTTGCAATGTTATATCATGTAGTGAATGCAAACACAGTCAACCCTCCTACTGTCTGACCATTCAATGTCATCCACTGTGGTTTTGAATGATAGATAAACTATGCCAGCTTGCAATGTTATATCATGTAGTGAATGCAAACACAGTCAACCCTCCTACTGTCTGACCATTCAATGTCATCCACTGTGGTTTTGAATGATAGATAAACTATGCCAGCTTGCAATGTTATATCATGTAGTGAATGCAAACACAGTCAACCCTTCTCCTGTCTGACCATTCAATGTCATCCACTGTGGTTTTGAATGATAGATAAACTATGTCAGCTTGCAATGTTATATCATGTAGTGAATGCAAACACAGTCAACCCTCCTACTGTCTGACCATTCAATGTCATCCACTGTGGTTTTGAATGATAGATAAACTATGTCAGCTTGCAATGTTATATCATGTAGTGAATGCAAACACAGTCAACCCTTCTCCTGTCTGACCATTCAATGTCATCCACTGTGGTTTTGAATGATAGATAAACTATGCCAGCTTGCATTATGATATCATGTGGTGAATGCATAAAATTTAAACAATTTAAACTTGTACACAATTAGTTCTGTGCACAGTTGTGCCAAGTTAAATGGTTTCAAATGGTTGGTCAACTCACTGAAATTGTTACCAAAAGTAGGAGCGTTAAAAATCTCATTTCTTGTTACTCGGATTTAGTCTAAGTATAGGTTAGATATTAAAAATCAATTTCTTAAAGGGTCTGTATATGTTTGGTAATGACTCTGAAAATTTACGGCAATAATAACTTACTTACAGAAGAAGTACAGCAGCTTTGGATAGTATAAATGCATTTTGAGAAACGTTTCACTCCGAAGTACTGCAGTTATGGAAAAATATATCATCTTCTATCCCCAAAAATTTGAATCTGAGAAGCGTTATGGCCGTAACGCTTCTCAGAATGTGTATTCCAATGACGGATACTTCTTCTGCGTGAATACAACCGCTCCAGATTTTTGGCGATATCTCAAAAACGCTGCCACCTTTTGAAATGAAATTTACACAGGTTGGTTTTATGGTATATATCTACAATTATATAGCATTAAGGCAAATGTACGGTTCCAAAAACCAAAGGTATACTTTGCCTTTAAGTGCATTTGAGGTTTCACGATTATAATTTGCATGTCTATGTCGAATCATTATTTGAAGCATTATTATTGTTACAGATTTCCAGTAAATTGAATATTATGTAATGACTTAATTACTTCTGAACTACTTGATATATTTGTACAACTCAAACATCATCTGAGAGGTCTTAGAAAACCAAGAAACATTTTACTTTGACCTGATCACCCCAATGTGACCTTGTCTTCCGGTCCAAACCGGAATTTCAATTAGAAAAATATTCACAAGGAGCTGTTATGAACTCTGGAGCCAAAGTGGTAGGGAATTTGAACATGGTTTAGGTCAATGAAATATTATTTGACATATAAACATCAAAACCTTGATTGATGATGTCATAACCATATCAATATTAATTAATGAAACTTCACATTTAACTTGAAATGTTTAGAATTAAAAGGTTGTTTAGCAAAATCACTTTCTTGTGTTCTCGCAGTGTATGTTTTATTACAGTTAATTTCATTAATTTTTTTTAAATATATAGTTTTGGAGGGGAAAGGCGAAGTGTGGGGCCATGAGTGGGGAAGCACCCCCTTGGGCAGTTGTGATAATTATAACTTAATCCATCTGATGGTCGTAGAGGATCAATGGTTATGATTATCGCAAATGAGTCTTTTAGATCAATGGTTTTTTGTGTGAATTATGTTGTCTAAATATGTTAAATATATAAACTAATAAAATAATTAGTTAACACATTCATATTTAATTTCTTCATAAATAAAGAAACTAGCTGATCAAAGCTGTGTTTAATTCAATCTGAAGTGGCAACTAAACACAGGGCCAGTGTATTGGAGACAGAAAAGTACCAAACACGGAGATACGAAAACTAAGCTATTAAAAGGTAACAGTTTGTTTTTGATGTGAACGAAAGAAACGTGACTTTTGAGGAAAAAATCATTAGTAAAACAGGCAGTTGGATCTATTTAAGAAAACTAAGAATGAGTTTCTTCAAATAGCCTGAATAAACTGTTGTAGTTATGGTTGATTATTATTAGGTGCGGAATCGGAAGATAGAGAGGCCCCACCATAACCATTTTTCATGAACTTCGGAAGTCCAAAGCTGTTAAATGGGGGCGCGCTTCAGTAGTTCACTGAACTTTACTGCTGAACTTGACCCAGTTTTCTGTCATCCAGTTGATCTTGGGTTGTGTGTAAGTGCGCGATCGAGGCGAAGGCATTTCCTTCACGTTTGAGGCAAGAACTTCAGAAGCTGTTGCAACCATCTACAGAGCAAGGTTGCAACTTAGGTTGTTGTTTAAACAAGAAAAAGAAACTGAGGTAAGTTGTGGCAAGGTCAAGGAGGAAGCGAAAATCAAGTGGCGAGACTCCGGATTTGTGGTTACCGAGCCTCATAAAAAGTGCCAATGAATTTACTTCGTCTAGACAGTGTGGGTGGGCTGTGGTGGTAAACACGGCTGGGCTCCCGCCGTGCAAGGTTCAGTCTAGACCCAGTAACTGGGGCGCTGTACTCCTTTTTTACTAGCAGTACGACAGATAATGTCAAAATCTCGAAAAAGGAGTACTTTGACATTATCTGTCGTACTAGCAGTACGACAGATAATGTCAAAATCTCGAAAAAGGAGTACAGCGCCCGAGTTACTGGGTCTAGGTTCAGTCAATTGTATGGTGTTCTATATCTGCCATCTCGCATCTCGCATCTTGTGTTATCGAATCTCGCGATAGGTTTTCACAATCTCGCCTTATGTATTTCAATCTCGCCTTAGGTTTTTCCATCTCGCCTTAGGTTTTTCACAATCTCGCATTAGGTTTTCCATCTCGCCTTAGGTTTTCAATCTCACCTTAGGTTTTTCAATCTCGCCTTAGGTTTTCAACCTCGCCTTAGGTTTTCAATCTGGCCTGACGTTTTTCAATCTCGCCTTAGGTTTTCAACCTCGCCTTAGGTTTTCAATCTAGCCTTATAATGTACAGCATGCATTATGTACAGCATGCATTAAACATCAGTCACTCCGGTTTTGAACTTCACACAATGACCATGTTGTTGATTGACATTATGTAAAACTATGTGAGAATCGTCACACCGTTAGACCGTGCCCTCTCCCGGCGTTGCTATGTACTTCCGCACATGCGCATTGCGCATATCACTCTGAGACTACCTTAACGGGCCGCGGATTTCTGATTTTGCTCTGATTTTCAGTTTATTTTTGTAAATAATGTGTGCCCAATGCATCTTAAAGACTTTTGAACCCGCCAGTCTGCAAATATAGGATACATAGAACACTAGGACGAAGTTTCAGCTCATTTAATCAGGTAAAACAATGAAATAAGTTAGTTATAAATTGTTTCGCTATGTAGCGAGACCTTTATACCCAGGACGTTAGTGGTAGTACAACGGAGACTAACGTCCTACCTGGGCTAGGAGTAGGTCTTTGTACTGGCATAGAGAAAGGACCCACGTCCTTTCTCTATGGTACTGGTAAGTGGTAGGCCTACTGTGAGTCTGAGTAGTGTCACATGAATAGTCTGACAAAAATCTAATTTCCTTCCACAAGGTAGGGTGTGACTGTCAAAGTCTGATCTGATCACTTTAATCCAGGCTACCTGTATGGGTTTAAAAGGCGTCAGATTATGATTTTGGGTTTTTGTAGAAATATCGACAATCAAACAGGTGGGACCATTCTGAAAAGATCACTTAATTGGTCACGACATAGAGCAAGGTCACAAGTGAAAGCACTCAAATTGTATTCCCCAGATTCAAGACAGTGTTGGAAGTGCTGTGTCACATTATTGGTCAGAATGTCCTACTAAAAATCAGCAATTTATACGTCCAATAATGACTCAAAGTTGACCATGTCTGTATTGTGAAGTAGTTAAAGGCAGTGTGTCACCATCATGCCAGTTCCATCAAGGGAAGAACTCTGCAACGCTCTGCCAGAAGTGGCAAGAAAAGCATTCCGTTCTGGACATTACTTCAGGGAAAGTACTTCTGGAATGTGTCAAGGTAGGAGGCTAGGGCTTAATTTCACAAAGAGCTAAGATTGATCTTAAGGGTAAAGTATAGGTTTGGTAAAACTGATTGTGCAGTGTTCTTACTTTGTGTGATTCAATATGAAAAAACAAACCTGTGGAAATTTGGGCTCAATCCGTCATCCGAGTCAGGAGAAAACAGTGACAAACTATGCCCATTTTTCAGCATGTAAACACATTCTCATTAACTTTGATTGTTACAATCAAAATTAAAATCAGGGTCTTCAAATTCTATTTGCTCGACTTCGACAGTATTTCAGACAGAAACATTTGATGAGAAGTTAACAATCTATTTTTGATTGGCCTTTTACCAACATGATCGTGGTAGAAAGCCAAGTTACAAAAAAGCAGAAATAGAATATGGAGAATGCTTAAGCTGAAATATAGTCTCTGTCATGTGTGTCTGATGTACAGACCCTCAAATTCCTGTTTGAACCAGAATGGTCATGGTCAGTGGCATAATCAGACATTTTCATTTGGGGGAGGGGGCAGAATATATATATTTTTTGTTTGGGTGGGGGGGGGGGGCTATTTAATGTATTAAAGTTATGCCACTTGTTATGGTCAAACAGAATTATTGATGAAATAAAAATGTCCATTGGTCGATTCATCCTTCAATATGACGCAAATGTTATGAATTTTTCACTTATAAACTAATTATAAAATTAAAAATGTAGTTTTTTTTGCACCTGTCACAGGGAGCGCTAAATGATGACCTCATCAAAGCCTTACCCCAATAGACCGATTATGCAACCCACGTCACGTGACCTGTAGTGGGTATTAATGTAAACAAACACGTCGTCCTACATAGGAAAGTGCGGTACAGTACATGATGATTGTTGCATTTCTCTTTTCTACCAAGGCTTTTTTTTTCTTGAAATCTTGAAAGTTTGTATTATTGACCTTCGAGTGGCTGAATAAAGCCAGTAAGGACAGTTCCAGAAGTCTTGGAAATTCTGCAAGGAACGTATATGTTCACGATTTGGTACTAGTTACACAATGAAACGTTTGGGCCAGACGACCGCGATCACACACTTTTCAACACAATAATTTAACAGTTTTGAAGCTGGATTCATCCAAAGAAAAGGCTTTCCAAAACTGTATGATTCCTTTGTCTATTTGAAATTCTGCAAGGCTCTAGGTATAAATGCTCACTTTCCAATGTTGATTTAAGTTGCAAACAAAATCACATGCGGGTTTCCCATCGTCGTCCGACACCGGTAGTGCATAACTCAAAATAAACCTCTTTTGTAGTAGAATGCTGGTGTTTATGAAACAGCAATGTTATTCAAATCAATGTCATAACATACAACTTTAATAAAAAGGGCTCAGTAACTGTGTTATTATTACCAAAAGCCAACTGTTGGTGTGTCTCTGTCGGTCACAGCATGTATTTGCTCAAAGTTTGCCATCAGCTGAGATGACGTAGTACCCACTACAGGTCACGTGATGACATGTAAACATTGGTCGCACAGTCGGTCTATAGAGAGGTTTTACGTGATGTCACCCGAGACCTTTTTCTAATGCTGCATATGTACAAACAGACGCTGAAAATCATTCATCAGACGACGCGTCACCCATTGAGTTTGTACATGGCTGTACCCAACATGGCTGAGAAATCAACTTTTCCCAGGGCAATGAGACCTCTCTATCCCTTCATCAATTTGGGATAAATGTCTATTTCAGAACAGTTTATTCAATGACATCTTGATTTGTTGTATTTCTTTTCATGGCAGGCTATGGACAGACAAATCTAGTAGTACTGGAAAAATCCCTAGCTGAGGATTTTGCAAAGTTTTGTGCCGCTAATAAAGGACCCCTTCCAGTTTTGTATCGATCTGAAATTGGTCAAGTGACAGCACCAGGAATCACCCAGACAGATTCTGATGTCAGGTAAACAAGAGTTATTTATTGCTGGATTCAAAAAAAAAATACAATTGCTATGTAAAACATCTTAAGCTGAGCTGCCAACTTGGCATTAGTTTCCAGGAAAATGTGTCAATCTCCTAATATCCCGACTTGTCTATAAATGTCCTGTCAACTTATCATAAAAAAATGTTGTTAACAGTTACCAGTACAGTGTAGGCTACAACTTCTAAACATAGCACGTAACAAAAAGGCCTAATGGGGACCATTCAGAACCCTTGCCCCCTTTTCAAGCCCCCCGCCCCCCAAATTTACCGATCAAGCAGCAAATGATTGGTCATAGTTGACATCGTTTTTTTACCCGCCTCTTATCGTTTGACATTACAGTGAACATTGTAGTATAATGTCGAAAGTTTATTTTTCATGGCAAGTGGGCGGGTTGATATCTTGATTTTTTTTCGGAGGGAATTATAGGGGGACGGGCGCCCCTCATGCCCCCCCCTGGATCTGTCCATGAGTGTATTGTTTGATACATCAACTAATAAGCATTGTAAGTAAGCATAGCTCCCCGAAGAGCATTATTTATTGCCCCCAGCTGCCCCCCCCCCTCCCACCACCCCATTCAATATGAAACTGTCTGGTTATGCCTCATCAGCTCTGAAGAAAAGTCAATGATATAATGTCAGTTTTGAGATCTTTAAACAAGAATGGAAAACCTGTATTGACCCAATTCACCTAATGTCATCATTACAAATATCTTGGTCCTGTAATTTTGGAAATGTCACTGTGTGTTATACAGTGCAGTGCGCATTTTAAGGGCCGTGACATTTAAACATATACCTATTGACTTCCAAAATGGTGAGCGTTGCACAGTCACCGTGTGTGACGTGCATGCTAGGGGTCAAGACACAGGTAAGGACTGAAACCCAATAGTGTGAGACCATCTTTGAACTCGGGTCAAGAAGAGGTCAAAAGTAGGGCAAGATGCCTCAAAGTAAAATAATTTGACTATATCATAAGTGAATGTTAAACACTATCCTGTTTATGCTTGACTACAACAGGACAGACTTGGCAGCTTACAACATCATTGAAGATGGTAAAGTCACCCATACAGTGAAGAACCTTCTTGGCTTCAAGGAGATCCTGAAAGACTTTGTCTTCTTCTGCCAGGGGTGCAGCTTCTCTTTTGACAAAGCTTTACTTGGAGCCGGTGTACCTCTAAGAAACCTGGAGCAAAATTGTTGCATAAGCGCATACAGGGTAAGACTTATCCTTTAAAGAAACTGTTGTCTTTGGTCAATCAATCAAAATCACTACAATCCATGTTCTGGTTTTGCCTGGGCTTGATGGATCCTCTGCGCATCATAGAGCAATTCCTGGTACTTATACAGCCTGTAACCTCAGTCCAGCTTTCTCCTGAAGACAATCAGAGCGCACTGATTGAACTATTGAGTTGTTACTCCACTGGTTCTTTTCAGAACCACCACACTCGTACAGAGATATTTCAGTGTTTCCACAAACCTTGCTTAGCATTATTATTCATCTTGTGTGTTCTAGACTGGTGTGATGTGTCATCCTGTTGGACCATTCAAAGCTCATTTAGTTGTATCCATGAGACCAATCCCAAAGGAGCTTGTAGAGACAGCATTCCATGCCACTCTACCACTGACTCGAAACCATGGCGCCCCGATACATATTGGAGACCTAGGTTAGTTTGTCTTAAGAAGTAACAGAGTTCATCATCGATACTACAAAGTAGCACTTCACGTAAATCCAATTTTTGAATGATTTTTTTTTATTTTTGAATTTCAAACAGATAGGATTGGGATATCTGACATAACGAAGCCAGAATTCTGTGATCCGTTGAACTTTCAAGAAGGCGACATTCCAGTTTTCTGGGCCTGTGGTATTACTGGAACGGAAGCCATTTCATCTCTGAGTGAGTTTTCCTTTCTTTTGTACACATGCTATGCATGTAGTACACAGTAAACCCCCCTACTATTTGGCCATTCAACATCATCCACTGTGGTTTTGAATGATATATAAACTATACCAGCCTGCAATATGATATCTCACAGTGCACAGTCAACCCTCTTACTGTTTGACCTTTCAATATCATCCACTGTGGTTTTGAATGATGTATAAACCATGCCAGCCCGCAATGTGATATCATGTGGTGAATGCATCTTCACAGTACACAGATAAATCTGTGCACAGTTGTGCTATCATACACAAACCAACCATTCAATTGAATGGTATCAAATGGTTGGTCAACTCGCTTATCAGTCTAAAATGTTTGACTTTGCTTTGTGTTTCAGAATGTCCGATAGCTTTCTCCAACTATCCAAGAAGCATGTACATCTCAGACACCCCAACAGACCTTGATGATAAATCTGTGGATCAAGACAACCCAGAAGACAACCCTAAAGTTATTCCTCTATCTGAGAAACCTTACTGGGCTAGTGTGACCAGTGAAGCTGTCCTCAAAAAGATTCAACAGTTAGAGGTTGCTATGGCTGAAGATTTAGGTAATAGTCAACCTCACAGCTTGGGGTAATTTTGGCATTGGATTTATAACAATTATTCATGAATACCTGAGACAGTTTATCCATTCTGATTGGCCGAGAGGGCATCACGTGGCCATGTTTAAACGGGCGATATAAACCAGTAAAAAGTGTTTAAAACCAGCTAGCTTTCGAACGGAAAATATATCCCCTGTATCAGAATAAAGAAGTATACATGTTTCCAGCTGTTGGGTTTCTGATTGGCCGAGAGGGTATCAGAGATATGAAAATCGAAATTCCGTTTAAGGAATTGGCCCGTAAATATGGATAAAAATTTAACGCAGAGTCCAGCTGAGAAACTGTCAGATTTGTTCCCAATTTTTGAAGGTTTTTGCATGTTTTTGACAGAAAGGCATTTATGAATGGGAATAAAGGTGTGCTGAATCGGTTTTTAATCGTCTGCGGCTCGGGCAATTATCGGCCACCAGGCCCCTCAGAGGTTTTAAACAATAGTTAAAAACCGATTCAGCACACCTTCATTCCCTTAGTAATGATGATGATGATGATGACAACAGCGTTGGTGGCGGCAGCAGCAAAGATCAACGAACAAATAAAAACAACAACAAAAAACAACAAGCTGCTTCAGGTTGGAGAACATGTGTGCATTGAGAGGCTTTTAGAAGAATAAAAACTGTCAGGATTTCTGATGAGGATGGATCCATGGGGAGTAAGGGCCATGGCACAAACCATTTTGGTGTGACTTGGAAGGGACTAAAAGAGATTTATCAATTAAGTATTATGCAACATTATAGCTTGATTTAATCAACTGTAACCATGTAAAATTTTATTTTTCACTGATAGGCAACAGGAAAATTGGAAACCTTGTTGTGCCCGGTGATCTCCTGAAGTCAGCCCTCGCCCTCTCCCATGCCTCATCAGTTGCCGTGACAACAGGTTTCCCCTGCTTCATCAATACTAAGAATCCCTACGAGGATGATGGGCCGCCGGGGGCCATTGCCATCGCCATGATGCTACAAGCTCTTGGGAAGAAGGTTGATTTGATTGCTGATAAGACATTTTATGAACTCCTGACTACGTTGATGGAAACCTTGGTGGAAAAAAGTAAGTAGGCCTAAAAATTAATATAAATCTGATTTTCCTACTTAGCAGGTTGTGGCCGGATTGTCAAGCACCATGGACTCAAGGCTCCAGTGTTTCTGGTCAGCAGGGTGTGGTTTCGGGTAATGGTCATGGCACTTGTGTCCTTAAGCAAGACACTTAACCATTATCACTAAGAGAATGTTTTTGCCTTGTTGTTTCTGGCAGTGGCTGCTGAATGGGCGAAAGCACCTTGTAAACCTTTATAAGGTGCTACATAATAAATGGCTCTCATAATTCAAAAACTTCTTTAAAAATAATAAACAGCAATTTGAGACACTCGTAGATAAAATGCTATATAAAATCTAGTTATTATTAATTCGATGTCAATATTTTACTGCCTTGTAATGTAATTTTTTTAAAGGAACTAACTAAATTACTAGTAAAACTGAAAAGAGCCGTTGTGGTCCCATTGTTTTGAACACTATACTCTGCTCGTCTTCAGAACAATAATATTTGTTTTTCCGGAGCATCAATTTTTAAGAAGTATTTTATAATGCTTTTGTTGAAATCATCAATTGTCAGTTTTTTTTCTAACTAGATGAAATTAATTTAGTCTTTCTTAAATCATCTTTTTGAACTGCAGAAGTTCTTCACAGCCCCATACCTGTGGTGTTGTACCCACCTGAGGGTGAAGAAGACAACATGGAGACGGCCAAGACGTTCATGTCAAAGGGAGGTAGCCCTCGGTATGATCATCTCCTAGCCATTGAGAGAGCAGGCAGGGCAGAGGATGGAGGGTACTACACCATGAAGGCAGTGGATGTCGGCAAGCTTGTTGGGGGTGTTGATTGGTTATTCATGGCAGCTGCTGATATGCCATTGGTCCATACCACTGGTAAGCATCATGCTCATATCTTTTGACAAACTGGAGTGACTATAGTACTGCCATGAGTTGGGTAGGCACCATCCCACACTCTGCACCCAGCATTCATTTCATGTCTACTCAATGCTTATTGAGTCCTGCAGGAATTAATATCCACAGACTACTTGGGTGTGACTCGAACCCATGCATTAAGTTCTGGAGCAGATATTTACTTAACTTTCAGAAGCACCATCACGATGCAAGTTAAAGTGAGATAATTGCATCCCAGCAATGGAGGAAAAAAACTGGTCACTTGGATTTGTGCCGTGTTTGGAGTTGTGATGGTGGTAGCCTCATGTTATCATTTGTAATCCACCCTCCCTATTTTGCTGTTGTAAGTAATGCCAACTGTAAATGCTAGCTAGCATGCTATATAGGCAACGTGTTGTCTTGTGTCCAATGACCAGTGCTGGAGGACTGGAGGCTGGTCTAGAATCGAGACCAGTCTCGACACCATTTTTTTGTGAACTCTGACTTGGTCTCGGATTTGACCCTGGAACTCAGCTTGAGACCGGGAAAAAAATGGCGAAAAACAGGCAACTTGAGCTACCTTCAGAGTGCTGTATGTTGTTTTCGTCTGCCTGAAAATAGCGCCCTCTTCTGTATTAACCTTCCCAATAGCATTTTGGGCGTCAGATGATGTAGACATAACAAAGCGCAATCTCAGACTTGAAACTACAAGCTAGGTCTAGCTGGCTCATTGTGCCTGTTTGTCATTGGTTTACGTTGATTGGTCTGTGGAAATTGTCTAACTCCACGGTCAATGGTTACGATTATTGCAACCAGCTCAGAACCCTTGTCTCCCCTCTCTTGCCCCCCCAAAAAAAGAAAAAGAAAAAAAGAGATAATAAAAAAAAGTACCTGAACGAATGATTCAATTACATTAAATGAAGTTATGTCTTGCCCCCCACTCCCTCCCAATATGAAAAAGTCTGGAACTGTCCTGCTTATTAAGTACTACCTTGGGAGGTAGGAAATCGGCCAGGACTACTACTACTTTTGCTTAGTGGATCAAGGGGACTTCTTGTGATTAATTTCAACGATTCAACTGCTCTAGTCATCGTCAGGAGACTGTGTTTTTTTATCAAATAGTTGTTTTCAACCTTCCTTCAACCTAACAGTTATGAAAATATACCTAAAAATAGAATTTGATTTGACTTTTTGTTTTGATACTGAAGGTATTGGAGATGGAGGTAATGAACTCGGCATGGGTAAAGTCAAAGATATCATCCACCGTGACATTCCCTACGGTCCAACCATCGCCTGTGCCATTGCCTCAGACTACCTCCTGACTACAGGGGTATCTAACTGGGGTGGTTATGCCTTAGCTACAGCCCTGTACCTAGTCAGTATGTGTCCAATTCATGATAGGTACAGAAGGAGAGCCATTGGGTACCCACCGACGGATAAAGAGCAGGAGAGGTTTAGAAAAGCCTTGCCAGATGTTGAGCGGGTAATGGTTATAGGTTTTCATTGCAAAAATCAGTTTTTGATAGATTTACTAGTTATTTAACAGTCAGTTTTAATTTTGCTCACTGCTGTGTGTAACATTTGAGTCTACTGACGTGATTTGTTGGATTTAGTTCAGTTCTTTGATGAACGTGCAATATGATACCATGTGGTAAATGCATCTACACAGTACACAGACAGTTCTGTGCACAGTTGTGCCACCACAAACAACCAGTGCAGTTGAAATGTTTCTGGTCAACTCACTGGAAAATGTTACCAAGATTAGGCGGAGGAAAAAGGAGATAGCTGTTGTAAACTACTAACTGACCCAAATGACCAGTGGTATGAATGCAAATGATCAATGTCCTGAACTTTGGACCCTAGCATAGTCTTTCTTACAGGCTCTTTTAGCATTTGAGAAAGATCTCCACCAATATATATACACACCATGGCTCATAAGAGAGTGTATTTAGACACTGATTTGTGTAATAGACTAATCCATTAAGTCCCACCTACCTGAGCAACTGACTAGCAACAGACCTTTATCATGTTACCACCATCTTGGTCAGGTTCCCTGTATCCAATAGTAGCAATGGATGCTAATATTCATTGTACAAAAAGGAACCAGACTATTTGCCCTTCCAGCCTCAGTTTGGTTACACTGATTTAAACGGGAGGAAATCAAGATGGCCGCACCATGATAAATGGCTATAGCACATGGTGTGACTTTCTTGCTACGATCACAGTGATGGTTCAGTTGCGGCGACACACACTTTTCGGATTTGCACCACCAGAAAGACGAAAAATTAAAACAAAACAAAAGGTAGTACTGTTGTGTATGCTAATGACGGTTTGTTTAATGGGATTTTAACGTGTCAGATTTTTGTTGGACTTTCAATGGCATTGTCAAGGCTGTGATTGGTCAATATGTTAGTAGGTGGGGCTTAATGGAGCGGTCTATTATACACAGATTCAAATGAGACATGCAGACAAATTTTTATAACTGAATGCTGCAGACTTGTGTGACGTGCCGCGTGTGACGTGCATGCAAGGGGTCAATGCCCTATTCAAATCGCAAGAATGTGGTGAGAGTGATCAGATCAACAACTCTCCCACTTCCTTTTGCATCTCATGCAACACAAGACCCTGTGTCCATTGGTTAAATGGTCCCAGCACCGCTTCTTATTGGTTAGCTGTTTTTCACAGCTGCCCTGGTGAGCAGTCTCTAAAGGAGCTAGACAATCTAGTCATACTGACTGACACCAATTGTATTATTTGATCAAGACATTCACATGGTTAGTTATAAATCTCATCGTTTGCATAAGGAAAACTGTAATACTTCCACAATTATACTTTTCCCAAATACATAAACAGCAGTGGTTTTTGCCCACAAAATTATGACTACCTAGTTTTGTAAGAATTTGCTGCACTCATGACCAGCATGTACATGTACATGTGATCTACGCACCTAGGCTGGTACAATTTTGTCCTGAAGGCACGTGCAGACATGTTCATTTGTTCTTTGTATAAAAAGCTTTTTATCTTTAAAGCAATAACATGTGGTAAATACTTTTCCTTAACTTTATTTTAGGAAGAGCAGATGTTGGACATCCTGATCAGCCAAGAGTTCTATGACATGACAGCAACTGACGTCAGGAATGTGGACGGTCTGTCATTTGCAGATGTCCACGCCAAGAAGATTCAAGAGATCCTTAGCGTCATTGGAGACAACTAGAAGATGATAATCAGGGAGTGGAAGAATCTCAATCAAGACTGAAATAATAAAATTTTAATCTGATTCCTTTTCATCAATTTTAATCAAGGTGAGCAGAGTAATTTGTATTCCATAAAATCTAAATATATTTTTATAATCTACATGAATAACTAATATTTCACTTTTTACAAACGGAAATTTAAAGTTTAAAATGGGAGTTGGATCCTTGGGATATATGTTTATATTTTAATTCAACTTTGATAGAGGTTTTAGGTTATTAAGCAGGAATGTTTGATATATGTAAGTAAAGATTGACAAGTTTCATACAGGCATGCAACTTTTCAACGGAGCAGCTGATTTCTGCTTTTTAGTGACATAGAAAATGGAAAAAAACACTGTACAATGTTTTGTGGACTGGGCAGTTTCCTCTGTTTTTGTTCATGGAAGAGTTAATGGATGTAGTGTTTGAACAGGAAGATGAGTTGGTACTGTGAACAGTTTTGGGTTACATACTAAGGCAGAGTGAGTCCAGTGCAAGATAATCTATTTTCCCACCGAAATAATAATATGTATATTGTTTTTTAACCCTCCTACTGGCTAATTATCAGATGTGGTATTGAATGATAGATTACACTATGCCAGCTTGCAATATGATACCATGTGGTGATTGCACCTACACAGCACACAGTCAACCCTCCTACTGCCTGACCATTCAATATTATCCAACTGTGGTTTTGAGTGATAGATACAATGGTTGGTTAACTCACTGAAGAGTTAAACTATGCCATCGCAACCTGCAATCTATCTTGTGGTGAATGCATCAAACTTAAACATGTACACAATAATTACTTGTATGCACAGTTGTGCCAAGCACCACACACAATCCATGCAGTTAAATTGTTGGTCAGCTCGCTGAATCTGTTACAAACAATAGGAGCGTTAAATACCTCGTTTCTTTTTACTCCGATTTACTTTCAAGCTAGCATTGTTTTGTTACAGGTTTCCAGTTATTAAATTTATATTTTGTTAATGTTTTCTTGAATATTATGTACCGGTAATGACTTAATTACTTCTGAACTACTTGATATATTTGTACATCTCCTACATCATCTGAAAGGTCTTGGAAAACCAAGAAACTGTTTTACTTTGGCCTGACCCCAATGTGACCTTGTTTTCCAGTCCATACCGGAATTTCAATTAGAAAAATATTCACAAGAGCTGTTATGAACTCTGGAGCCAAAGTGGTAGGGAATTTGAACATGGTTTAGGTCAATGAAATATTCTTCTTTGACATCAGAACTTAGGTTGATGACATCATAACAACGTTATCCCGGAAATGTACCCTTAAGTCAAAATAAAGTATTATTTCTCTATCTCCAAATTGAAGGTTGGTATTTGTTCAAATTTGTCAATTAGACAACAACTGAAAAGTTTTATCTCAGTCACATGACCAGAACTTCAAGATATGACATATAGAAAGGAAACTTTGATACATTTTTTAAGGCAGCTTAAAACTAATGTAAGCCACAATTTGTCTTTCATTGTATGTAAAGGTAGGTCTTTAAAAACTGTAAGACATAAGACAGCCTGTGTGTACTAAGCACTGAGCTCAGTTTCCACTGTGCTGTGTGACACTTACCGAAATCATTCTGCCTTGTATATGGACCAGGTGTTGTGGAGTCGGGATGTGGGGGTGGGGTCATTTTTCCATTCTTTCTCGAAATCAGAAAATAAAGTGCCACAGAATTGGCAAAATAGTCTTCCCATCCATAGCTAAATGCTACAGATTAAAAAAAAAAAAAAATGCTCGAAAAGTACAAGTTTCTCAGATTCTAGCTTCACATAGGCCCTGTGTTTACTCCTCACTATCATTATTTGGACTTGGATAAGATTGGAATGCCTGACCCAGTGATAAGCAATTATTTGGACCAACAACCCTCAGTTCTTTTGAATCTTTCATTTTGCCAAAGAGTATAGAAGGACTTTGGAGGGTTGCAGTTAGTGTAAATCTTGCATTTGGAATAAAAAAAAGTTTATCCATAATTCTTTAATTTTGGCTTTGTTCTACACAAAGTGGTGTACATTTAATACTAATGATAATGATCAATTATATAGCGCTATTGTTACTTAAACTTTTTGGAAAAGGCAGTGCGACCTTCATTTGTATTCCAGTCAATATCCCAAATCAAAGTCTCCATGCTAGAACAGAATGTGTTTTTGTCACAATGCTACTTTTGAGAAAACTGATGGAATCTATTAAAGGCTGCTCATCGCTGGTCTAGTGATGGATGTTGCTGGATGCTGGTGGTGTTCCAAATTAAATAGTCTTCCCATCCATAGCTAAATGCTAAAGATTAAAAAAGTCTCTGTAGAAAATAAAATTATAATATGTAATTTCTGACAACTAAACATTTTCTTTTCAATTTTTAGTAGGTTAGCCGTTGAGAATTTTTGGCAGGCTCATCCAAAATAAGAACACCCCTGAACAAGTAAACTGGCCAGACTATCTTGGAAAGATGATCCAACACTTTTTAGCAAAATAGGACCATTTTTTAGAGGGCTAGTGTACCCAAAAAGCTCCAGGTTGAAGGTCAACCACCCAAGGGGCACAATAGTGGACCATTTTTCAACAACACTATGAGGCTTTGCAGGTGGTTTTCTCTCTATTTAGTGTATTGCACCCTTTGAGATTTTTATATTATTGTACACGTGTTATAGCGCCCTCTATAATGTGATTTTCCCCTTTCTGTCTGCCTAGTTACACAAATTATTTTTAAACAACTTCACGTGCATGCACAATGAAATAAATCCTGAGAAAAGTAAAAAGACACTGATCATGTGTTACTAACCTCACCATTTTTTGTTTGTACTCAGCTGTCTTGATCATGATGATCAAAAATGTATCTCACTTCAAAAAAAAAATGGCTGCTAACCCCAATACTCTTGAACCCAAACCCTGACCCTAAAACCCCCCAACCCTACCCTAACCCCTACCCCTCAAAACTCTAATCCTAACCACCCTATATCAGTAACCCTAAACCCTAAACCCTCGAAACCCAAACTCCAACCCCTAACCCTGACACCCCATGACCCTAACCCCAACACTAACCCTAAAACTCCCTACCCTAACCCCTACCCCTCGAAACCCTAACCCTAATCATAACCACCCTGTACCTGTAACCCAAAACCCTTGGATCCAAACTTCAACCCCTGACCCAACCCCAGCCCTGACCCCCTAACCCTAACCCCCCACTTTAACACCATAACCCCCTCACCCTAATTATCTAACCCAAACTCCAACCCCATAACCCAATCCCAGGCCTACCCCTAACCCCCAACCCTAACCCTAAAAATTCCAACCCCAACCCTACTCCTCCAAATCCTAACCCTAATACTAACCACCCTATACTCGTAACCCTAAAACCCCGACCCAAACTCCAAGCCGAGCCCTAACCCTAACCCTATACCCCAACCCTCCAACCCCATTACCCAATCCCAGCACTAAACCCCTGACCCCAATGTACACTAAAACTTTCAACTCCAACCATACCCCTCCAAACCCTAACCCTAATCCTAACCACCCTATACCTGTGACCCTAAAACCTCTGACCCAAACTCCAACCCAACCCTAACCCTAACCCAACACAACCCTAATCCTAACCCTAACCCTAACCCCAACCCTAAACCTAACCCTAACCCTAACCCTAACCCTAACCCAAACTCCAATCCCAGCCCTAACCCCAGCCCCAACCTTAAACCCTAACCACAAACACCCTAACCCTAACCCTAACCCTAACCCTAACCCTAACCCCAACCCTAACCCTAACCCTAACCCTAACCCTAACCCAAACTCCAATCCCAGCCCTAACCCCAACCCCAACCCCAACCCTAAACCCTAACCCCAAACACCCTAACCCTAACCCTAACCCTAACCTTAACCCTAACCCTAACCATAACCACCCTATACCCGTGACCCTAAAACCTCTAACCCAAACTCCGACCCCAGCCCTAACCCCAACCCCCAACCCTAAACCCTAACCCAAAACACCCTAACCCTAACCCCTCACCCTAACCCTTCTAAATCAAACCTCAACCCCAATTCCAACCCCAACCCTTAGTCTAACCCCTAACCCTAACCCTAATCCTGTCCCTCAAACTCCAACCCTAACCCTACCCTACCCTACCCTTCCAAACCCTAATCCTAATCCAAACTACCCTATATCGGTAGTTCCAACCCCTAACCTAACCCCAGCCCTAACCCCCAACCCCTAACCCAAACACCCTAACCCTAACTCTCAACCCTAACCCTAAAACTTTCCTAACCCTAACCCCCTCACCCTAACCCTCTAACCCAAACTCAAACCCCTAACCCAACCCCAGCCCTAATCCTAACCCTAAAACTCACAACCCCAACCCTGATCTTAAAACCACCCTCTATACCCGCAACCCTAAACCCTCTGACCCAAACCTCAATCCCTAACCCAACCCCAGTCCTAACCCCCTAACCCTAAAACCCCTAACCCCAACCCTAATCCATACCCCTCAAACTCCAACCCTTATCCTAACCCTGAATTCATGTCATTGAAGCGCTCCCGCTATTCGTCGGGACCAGACTGAGTTTGCGCGCAACGTAATAGCCAATAAAAAGCCACGTAACCTAATATTATAATTAACAATCTAGTCAAACTGAAAGACGTCTACTGCACGGGCATGACTGTGGGACACTCTTCATTCTTTACACTTTACTCCTACTGCTGGATAATGATGCCGAACGGCCGCCGGCCGCTATAGAGGACGCTAGGCTACCTGCGTTGCGTTGGAGCCGGCACGTGGTGGGCGTGGTTTGTGCTTTTAGTGTCAAACTTGCCCCAAACAGGACAGTTAACTTATTAGCTTACTGCGATCTGATTGGTCACACGTGTATGACGTCACATCGCTTTCAGAGCCTTGTCAAACTAATAGTGTCCGCGTCCGCGTTTTAGCAGCTAGCTAACGGGGCACTTTTTTGGCATGATGATATGTCCGCTTGAATTTTTCTTCTTAATGGTAACCAATTAGCGTTCCTACAAATTCATCGAGAGGAATGAAAAATTAAAAAAAATCACATAAAAAGTGGCAGTCGGATATGGAATGTATGCCGCGCACGTATAACTAGTCATAAACAAAATATACACGAACAACACGCCCGCCCGCCCTCTGTAGGTCAAAAATGGGTTAGGGTAATAGTCTGTTCGCATTCTATTTGAGGTACCAGACTGTTTAATCGCTTTATGTGGCAGTAGTTTATTGGCCAAGTGATTTAGGAAACTCTATCTCGTGCGCATAATTTTGACCAATGAAACGACATGTAAGAAATCATTTAGTGAAGTGTAAAATGTACACATCAGTCTGCAGTGTGCAAATCTGTCTGCAATTTGGCAGTGTTTACGTGCGAGTTCGCAATACCGTATTCAATAGCTTTTTTTCGGGGAAAATTGTTTCGACGTTTGTGACCCGAAATGGTACAAATGCACGTCTGGAGTATAGTTCATATGTCATGAATTTGATATGTTTAGCAGTTGGTTAATTAGTATTGGCACTATTTATGGGGCTGTCGACAAACGAACTCGAGTCCAGTGCGAACATTTTTTTAATTTCTGAAACTGAATCCTGTTCCTGTTTCCATTCAATTGACTGTAGACTCCAGAGACTGCAGAATACGTAGAAACCGAATTCATTATGAAAAGTCGAGTATTAGCAAGGAGATTAACTGTTGCCTGGCTGTGTTGCCTCTGGTCTTGTGGTCTTTCTGGTAAGTTTAATTGAGTTACGATTTCGACTAGACCTGCTAAAGTGCTATGACTAGACCCAGTTACTGGGGCCCTGTACTCCTTTTTTGAGATTTTGACATTATCTGTCGTACTAGCGCCCCAGTAAGGAATATGTAGTAACAGCGACGGTCAGGAGGATTTAAATCACCTCTGTTAAAAAAAATGCCTTAGACTCAACAGAATTGCTCAAAATTCGCCTACTGTCTTCTCCAAGTGTTTATGGTGTAATAAAATGCATTTAATTGTACTCACGATCATTTTCTGTTCTCCAAATCGATGATTATTAGGGCCTCTGACAACCCTGCCGTTACAATCGCCATTTTGATTACTAATGTTACGACTGTTTTCTGACTTGAAAAAAGTCGTATTAACACTGCGGGGATCACGTGTTCGCTAATGCCCGGACTTGAATATTGTTTTGCGCAGTCAACGCAGGATACCAGCTGTGTCAACGACCCCACAATGGCAACATTGTACAGCACGCGCTCGGCAATCATGACCAATAGAACTTTGTGGTGCTCGTTGACTGCGCAAAACAATATTCAAGTCCTGGACGATACCATTACATGTATGCAACAGGTAAGTTTTATAGCCCTTGACATCCGATTTATTAATTTTTTTAAAACAGTATTTACTGCTGCATAAATGCATTCAATTGTTTTCAAAATAAAACAACAAATAATTAATAGGAAACCATAACTTACAACGAACAAATCTTAAAAAAAAAAAAAAAAAATCAAATGGTGGGAGAAACTGTTTAAACTAATGGCAATGCCAGAATATGGACTGGCCGCCTGCAAGGATACTGTTGCACAGATTACTTGCCACTTTTGCTACCCCCTACAGGTTAATGGTATCGTCCAGGTACGGTCCAAAGACAACATGGCGGACAGTACTACATGTAGTTTTTACTGCTTTTTATTACGTGATAAAGAATCATTATTTTAAAGTTAAAAACACAGCAGATTGAAGATTATTTGGATGTTTATGACTCCTTTACACATATTTAAGGGGTTTGTTTATCTTCAACGGTGGTTTTTCAGCAGTGTGTTGTCGGCAGTTGTCATCAGAGGGTATCAGTTGTCGGCTTTTAGTGCGACCCTCAAAAGATGGACCATATGAAACCTTGAAATTCAGACCCTGATGTTCTCATCAGTGACACTGATACTTGGATAGCTAAATAGTTTATTTATAATAGTGTAATAAACAGATAAACTATGAGGTACTTGACAAATTTTCAAACACAACATTGACTACAGATGCCTTTTATAAAAAACTAAATCAAGGTGGAAAATTTGGAGTCTCACCTTCAGGCTAGACCCAGGAGTAACTGGGGCGCTCTACTCCTTTTTTTTTTTTTTAGATTTTGACTTAACAGCTTAATCGGTCGTACTAGTGCCCCAGGGAAACCTTGCAGTTGTTTAACGAATCAGTGATTTGTCATGTCTTTGTTGTCATTTTGTGCAGAAAATCGTAGCAAAATAGCTGGAAAATCGCCTACTGGTTTGTCAAGATATCAAAGATGAAATAACAGGCATTATTTGTACTCATGATCGATTTCTGTCCTCCAAATCAATGTTTTTTGGGACTAAAACTATGCAGCCTGTCCATTTTTATCCATGATTTTCATGTGTCTTATCAACGACTGTTTTGTTACATGTCAGAAGACGTGTAAACAATCTGTGGATAGCCTGTTCGCTGATGCCCGAGCTGAGTTACATACTGTGTTGTATACAGTAAATGCAGGATACCAGCTGCCTGTTCGCTGATGCCCTGAGTTACATATTGTTTTACGCAGTCAATGCAGGATACCAGCTGTGCTAAGACCCAATCATAAGCAATGTACATGTACATGCTTCTTGGCACAGCTGGTATCCTGCGTTGACTGCGTAAAACAATATATAACTCAGGGCATCAGCGAACGGGCTATCCGCGGAGTGTTTATGTCTTTGGGTAAGACACTTTGAACAGCACTTTTAATTTTTTAATTTTTTTTTATGCAAGTCGAACATATCACAAGGCCCAAAAGGCCACTCAAGGTGTGGGCTGCAAAAGGCAATGTACAGAAACAAGACATGGCAGGATGTCAACACATCTCTTCACAGCACAGCTAAGAACAAGGATGAATACATGTAAATGAATCAGTGGCAAGACAAACATAACTGCCTCTTCCCGTATTTGAAGCAATTATAATTAAGTGTCTTGTTCAGGGACACAAATGTCACGACTGGGATTCGAACCCACATCCTGATGAATTAGTCACCAGAACTTGAGTCCGATGCACTAAGCCACTCGTTCACGACACGCTATAAAACTTTGTCGGTATTGACCGTGTTGTGGTTAAAGTTTAAAACCAGCAATGTAACATGTTTCCTACCCGGGCTAACCATTCATCTTTCATTTAGTGTTGACAAAAGAGAATTGACAAAATCTAAGCCTGTACATGTAGAATGGTGCCACATCTGCCAAATGTTTGTGCATGCTAATACATTGTACGTTTGACCAAAATCACAGCATTATGCCCACGTCCAATGCGCAAACAATTTTACATATGTACATACACATGTACATGTGTTTTAAATATAGTGAGAATAAAAACAAAAGCTAAACAATGCATTACAAAAAAAAAAGATGCACAACAAGAGAGAAGAACGGGCTGTGAAATACAGGCCTCAATCTTTAGAACAAAGGGGGCAGGCCTTTGCTGGCCAAATCAGAGAAATTGTACAAGGGCATGCTGGCCAAGTTGGTAGGGACAGTGCAATTTTTCTGAAGGGCATGCTGGCCAACTCGACAGTGCATGAGGCTAATGGCCTCGGTGGCCTCGGTTAAGATCAAGGCCTGGAAATGGTGTAATTCTAGAATTGATACAATATTTGTAATCAAATCATTAAAATGATTGTTTACAGGAGCTGAGCAAATTACCAAAGCTGAAGCTGGTAATAATGGAGAGTCATTACCGCACAACCAGGTAAGAGATAACCAGAATCCTGGAGAGACGCAGACAGGGTCTGCAACACAGCAACCTCAACATCAACAGGAGATTTATAGAACAGGGGAGAGTGCCCCCAGAAACCCTGCTAGCAACCAAGCGGATGTAAGCAATCAGCAAACTGTGAATGTAGAAAGAACTAACAATGTTAACCATCAACAGAAGCCCCAAGAATCTGTGCAACCCCAGGCACACCAACACCAATCTAGTGGTTCCCAAACTCCTCAGCAACAAACAAGGACACAACAGGAAACATTGCACACCCAGCACCAGCAACAGCAGCAAGGTGAAGTGAATAGAAGGGAGGCAACATCACAACAGGCTTCACAAGTTCCATCAAATCAAGATTTACCACCAACTGAAAATGTTCACTCTTCCAACCAGCCAGCTCAGTCGAACCAGCAACAGGTCAGGCAAGATCTGCACTCTAATGTCCCATCCCAAGAGACAAATGCCAATGCTCAGAAGCAAGATGCATCCAAGCAAAGTGTGCCTTATGAAACACAGACGAGGGGTAATTCACAACAGGGACAACAGGACATCTTAGACCCAGAGAAAATTAAACAGCTTAAAGATGAATCTGAGGACCAGCTAAGACAGCTTCAGCTTAAGCTCAAGCAACAGCAGATATTGAACCAGCAAAGGCAACAACAGCAACTACATGTGCATCAGCAACATGCTCACCATCAACAACAACAACAACAGAATGCTAACCATCATCAACAACAGACACAGCAGCAACAGCAACCACCACAAGGACAACCACCAAAACAACAGCAGCAAATGCAACAGAACCAAGTGCATCAGCACATTGTTTCACCCCAGCAACATCAACATCAGCAGCAGGAGCAAGTGCAGCAGCAAAAAGTGCAGCAGAAACAAAAAGTGCAGCAGCAACAGATGCAGCAGCAACAGATGCAGCAGCAACAGTTGCATCAGCAACAGTTGCAGCAGCAACAGTTGCAGCAGCAGCAACAAGCACAGCAGCAACAGACTTTCCAACAGCATCAGCAAGGGCAACAGCAACAGCTCCATCAGCCCCCACAGCTGCAGCAGCATGGGCAAGCACAGAGTCAACAGCAACCACCAGTTCAACAACAGCAGGATCCAGGTTTACAGCAGCAACAACAACAAGGATCCCCACAACAGCCTGTGCAGCAACCTACCACACCAACAGGACAGAGGCAGCAGCAAGCCCAGCAGCATGTCCAACCACCAACACAAAAACCACAGAGTAAGGCTACAAGCAAAGAAACGGACAAAGAAAAAAAGACTGACATGATAAGTGATGACTTTGCCCCAATACCTCTGGCAGCTCCTTCTCTACGTCAACCAACTATAAAAGTTATTGAAGGTACAGTGTATTACATACATTCATTTATTTATTTAGAATCTTTAGGCATTATATTGGATACAAGTTGAACAGGCTGTCAAGGAAATACAATAGACCAATCCATTAAGCCACGCCCCCTGACGTATTGACAAATCACAGCCTTGGCTACGCCACCAAAAGTCGGACAAAAGTCCAACATGATAAAACTCTATTGGAAAATGTAAGTGTGTCTACATGTTGGTACTTATAGTATGCACGTTTGTGTCGTGCAGTGTGGCATTGAAGAGACGCACATTGTGCTGCCCACGATGTGTGCTGTGGTGATGTAGCCAATGCTGTGATCGGTCATTATGTTAGGGGGCGGGGCTTAATGGATCGCTCTATGAGTATAAAAACTGGCATCAGAAGATGTGTATATCCGGACCCCTGTCAACAATAAAAGCATCACTAAATTTAACTAACAATCAAAAAGAAAAATTGATGCAAATACACATAAAAGTTATGAATCAGAAAGTGAAAAATATTTTGTGATGGAAACAAAGTAACAACCTAAAACTAAAACTGGTGGTAATCAAAACAACTTTATCTGTCTGAGCTTTGTTTTTTTCTCCACTCATCATGCTTACAATTCAACCCTTTTCCTAAGGCACCCTCCAACAGTTTATTTTCCCCATCATTGGTAGCTTAAAAACCTTGAACCTGGTTTAACCCCCCTCCCTCCCACCTCCCCCCTATATGGGCAATTCACAATACAGTGCCACCTCAACAATTTACCCTGGAGAAGCGTTAATAACAAAGAAACAATTGACTGAAAAATCACTCTGGCAACTTAGCAATGTGCAGGCAGTTTGGAACCTTGAGAGGGCTGCTATGAATGTGGACAAACATTCACCGGGCTCCCCCCAAAAAATACTCACAAAAAAACTCATGCTGGAAACACAGCGGAGAAATATGACCTTGCTGCTTTATGAAGGAAACATCACTCCTGTAATGTCCTGTAGCATCTTGCCACTGACTGCAAGCAGAGTAGGAATGAAATAATAAACAACCTTGGGAAGGAGGTCCGCTACGGCCAAAAACTTGTCGACCTTTTTGGCACGATTCACTGCGAAAATGGCCTCTCATTGGTAAGATGAGAGGCCATTTTTCACAGCAACAATTTATTGGCTCATGTTCAAACAATGTTGTGCTAAATTTTCAATTGTTATTAATTGTTTAGTGGTTAATCTTTTTAAATTGACTTTTCATTGTTTCCAGATGACGAGGTTCTTTTTGGGAAAAAACCAACAGATCCAAAGGAAGCTGAGTTATGGGAAAGAGGTGAGACTTTTATTGTTGTGTAACCATTGTGGTAATGTAAAGGGCACAACTATGACACTGTAAATTTCTTCTGGAACCTACACCAAGGCAATGCCCATTGGGCATGGAGGCAATTGCCTCTGTTGTCTCCATGAAGTATCAGGCCTTCCATTTTCTCACACCAGGCAGTATTTCAGACCGATATTTATAAGAGTAATTGATACAAATCTCAATTTTACTTAGGCAATGAAAGTATGAGGACCCAGTCTTCACTACATGGTAATGACCGGGTTGGTGGCTGGCCGTGGTGGTCCATTAACAGTGGCCAGCCACCAACCAATGTCATTACCACACAGTGAAGACCGGGCCCGCACACTGTTATTGCCATTAATAAATACCTTTAACGAAAAAAACACGGTAAAAATCATTAGAATTTGTGATTGTTCTTTGGCTGATTTTTTCTATTCATGTTCAAGGGCCACTGTTTGGGCTGTTTAATTTGTGTATGGCAGCTAATCTCTTACACATAGTTAACAATGTTTCAGTTTCAGTATTGGCCCAATTCACCTGACGTCATCATCAGGAGACTCTTGGTTGTGCCATTTTGGGAGTCAGTTGCCCCGCATGTTATACACTGTAAAGCGAATTCATGTGCAAATTGACTCCCAAAATGGCAAGCGTGGCAGACAGTGGTCACGTGTGATGTTAGTGCAAGTTGGTCAATAGTATTGCTTGTCAGTATTGTGATTTATTTGTTAACCTTTATTTATAACTGCTTGTCTTGTTGTGTTACAGCTAATAAGATATATAAGGACACCTTACCACTCCTAAATGGCAGCAAGGATATGATCAAACAGTAAGTACAGAAATCCTGGACGCTTTCTTTGAATCTCTGTCAGTGTACATTCTGCTAGAAGAGTATTAATATTTATATGATAATAATAATAATAATAAGTGGCATGTATTGGCGGAGCAGATAAGATCACCAGACTCAAGCCCTGGTGTTTCTGATCATCAGAGTGTGGGTTCGAGTCCCGGTCGTGACACGTGTCCTTAAGCAAGACACTTAACCATTATTGCTGTGTCCTTCAGATAGGAGTAGGTCCCTTGTGTTGTGTAATGCACGTCAAACAACCCAGTGCACTCATCGCAAAGATAAGGGGTTCGCCCCGGTGTTCCTGGTTTGATCGGCTGCAGGTTGCGCCACAGCACCTTGTAAACTGTTACATGGTGCTATGTAAAGGAATAGGTCTCATACTTCAAAACTACACGGGACTGCTCGCCTGCAACACGCAAATAAAACTGCACAGTTGCTTATATTGAGCAGTGACATTGTTGACTCAGTCAGTTATTGGATAGCAGAACAGTCCATGTACATGTTGATCAGATTTGAGTGGCTAGTTTTGAGCTTCTTTGGCACTGTAAAATCAACGAGTAGAACATATGTGAAGTCGTATGTTATAGTTGTCGTGAAAGAGGAGAAGCGGCCAATGTTGTTCAAGATTTGAAGCTAAAGATAGCTCTGTCCAGTGAGTTGTCCAATCATTTGAAAGCATTCAAACAGGTTGTGTATGCTGGCACAACTGTGCATAGAGTTAACTGTAAACAAAACTACCTTCATGTACTATATATAAATGTGTGCACTGTGTAGATTCATTCACAACATGATATATTGCAGGCTTGCATAGTGCATTTATCTTTCAAAGCCACAGTGGATAATAATGAATGGTCAGACAGTGGGAGGGTTGACTGTGTACTGTGTACACATGTATGCACTCACCACACGATAGCATATTGCAGGCTGGCATACTATCATTCAAATCCAGATTGGAGGATATTGAATGGTCAGACAGTAGGAGGGTTGGCTGTGCACTGTGTAAATGTATTCACCACATTGCAGGCTGGCATAGTTTATCATTCAAAACCACAATGGATAAAATCGAATGGTCAGACATTTAAAGGGGTAATGTACCAAAAATGCTTTTTTGACCTCTTGTTCACAGAATGCACACATTGACTGATGATTGTTTTTATCCATCCATTTGATTGTTAACAGGGGCTATTTGTTATTGCGAGATGCAGCTTACATCAATCAAACTAAATCCCAGGAGCTGACGGCATACGCCTATCTCTTTGGCAACCATCTCCCCATGAATCTGACTGGTGCAAAAGACATGTTCCAGAGACTCACTGAGAAAGGTTACCCCAAAGGCCAAACGGTAAAAACAGAAACCTACAATCAACTCCCCAATTTTAGGCAGATGTCAAAACTAATCTCTCTGCCTATTTTCTTCCTTTTTTAAGATATCTGGTGTCGTGGTTAACTTTAATTGAAGGTTCAAATGATCAAATATTTTGAATGCATTTGTTAATGGATCTTTTACAATTAGAAGTTCAATTCTTATTTAATTTTTCTTATTTTATTTATTATTACTATTATATCTTTTTGGTAATGAAACCAAGGAACTCTCAAAAGTGACTTTTTACTGCAACCCGTAGGCTTGAAGATACACTGTATGGAAAAGGTGTTGATCTATTTTTATTTATATTTTTGTTTTACAGGGTTTGGGATTTCTCTACGCTAACGGCATAGGTTTTAACTCTAGCCAGGCTAAAGCTTTAGTCTATTACACGTTTGCTGCCCTCGGTGGGGACCCGCATGCCCAGATGATTCTGGTAAGTTTGGTCGTTTCCATTTCTGCCAATTTAAACTTCAAATCAGGTTGTATGTGATCTTAATTTGGCCATTTTTGAAACCATGGCTTCGACTTCGGCTTTGGCTTCAGCTTCGGCACCAAGTATCCCCAGTAAACATTGAATTTAGTCATAATAGTTAATTCCAGCACCTTTTGTCCCTGTCTGTCCTGGGCCAAGAAACATGACACCCTGAGTGCACGCATGGTTTACACTACACAATGAACCTTCTGAGCGTGTCAACAAGTCATCCGCAGTTGAACTCATCCCACACTGAACATTCCAAGCAGGTTGCCATGTTAACCACTCCACAAAAACGGACATCACGGATGCGCGTTTAGACGGGCCCCTATTTTGCATCAGAGCCCGACTTCGGGTATTAAGTAGTGAAGGACATCTGCTCATTTTTCTCATTGTGTTTTCTACTGACAGGGCTACCGCTATTGGTCAGGTATTGGTGTCAATCAACACTGCGAGACGGCCCTGACATACTACAGAAAAGTAGCCAATCGAGGTGAGTGAAACTTGAATGGTCTCATTTCAACAGTATCTGAACTTTCAAAAAGACTTTGGTCAAGTTAGGCAACCCAGTGGAGACCACTCATTTGTACTTTAGTAAAGTTAGGCAACTTAAACATGCCCCTAATTAATTTCCATTTTGATCAAGTTTGGTACATTTCGCTATGTGTTTTTAAAAATGAGACGTGGAGAGCCTGAATTTGAAGGTACTTCATAGCAGGCAACTTGTTCCTGAATTTGCAGATAAAGTATCTCACAGCGGTGGTAGTTATAGTTCAGGATATTTGTCTGTAGTTTTACTTGGTAAACCACTGACTGTATATTTATGTTTGGTGTGTAGTGGCAGATAAAGTATCTCACAGCGGTGGTAGTATAGTTCAGCGCATACGTCTTTTTGATGAAGAGGACAGTAGTGGGCCGCATGGAGGAACTCTAGATGAAGACTTGATCCAGTACTACCAGTTCCTGGCAGATAAAGGAGACACTCAGGCACAGGTTAGTCTTACACTCCCCACAAAATCAGAGCAAAAGCAGCCTGATACTTCAAGGAGGCAACAGGGGCAATTTCCCCCATGATGCCCCTCTGGTGCCCCTTGAAATGTTCCAGTACAAATGGACATTTCCCTCATAGTGGTGCTCTATTCTAAGGAAACACTGCCTTGCTTTTACAAGAGCGAAGTATCAGACATTTTAAAGTAAGTTTCTATGTAATCAATTTGTAACCTGTCTGTACCTTAGCTTAATGGATGAGGTAGTTGTATAATTGCCAAGTTAAGCACCATTGACTGTGGTTAGTGATTGGATTGGAGACCATTCCATGCACATGTATTGTCTTGGCTGGTGGGCTTGTTGGGGCATGATAGGGCACCTTAACATCAAGCCAATGTCTTGAGTTATTTTCATTTTTTTAAATAGTAAGATTTGAAACTTTGCATGGTGGGAATACAATCTAGTAAGTTTGGCGGTGACACCATGTAATTATCTCTAATGAGTTGGTATGGTTCTGAAAAGAACCAGTGGTTAAACTACTCATAACTAAGAGTTGTTAAGAGTTGTTAAACCATCGCACAATGGTTTAAAGGTCCCATGAATTAATTTTTTTTATTGGTTGAAAAAGGAAGTATGCCTATAGTTTATCATTATTTTTTAAACATTTTTTACATGCGTATTTACCGTAGAAATAACAATTTCTAAAATTAGGGGATTGCCGCGCTCCACCCACTCTTCCTGATTAACAGAAAATCTGTGACGTTGACAGTGGACCGCTGACCAGGGCCATGTGTTTGACAATAACACACAATGCATTGTTGACCACTCGGCACCAGAGCTGTCTTTGAAACGTTTGACCACAGTCTACGTCACGAATCATTGCGCAATCAAATGACACACATTTTCGGGGCTCAATTAAAGTGTATTAATGCATAACAAACACATCAAAATAGTCAATATTAAGTTTTGTTAATTTCAAACCGTATATTAAGCCACAAAAATGTTCCTTGACAAAAACCTCTTCACCGGCCCTTTAAGACCCAGATATCAGGTCAGATTTGTTTTTTTTTCTGAGATTACTAAAAAAAATCCTTCATTGGATTCTCAAGATCCATTTCTTGAATGGAAAAATTACTTTGGAAATAATTCTACCTGTATTTCAGAAATTGTAGTTCATATGTATGAAAATGACACAAGTTTAGGTAGGAAAAAACGTATCATTATTATTCATAAAAGACCTCCGAAGGCAGAAAACACTTGGTATAAACAAATACATATTGCTTTAGATGATGTCTATTTTATAGCCTATCGAATGGTATAAAGTATGATTTCGACCAAAAATTAGATGATGCTGAAATCTTGTGTTGACATTTTTAACTGAAATAGCCCAGTGTACCTTTTTCCCCAAAAATTACCGTCACACATTTTCGAAGTAAGCCATTAACGGCCTGGATGAAATGCCATAATTTTTTAAAAGATTGAAAAAGTAACCATCCGTTGTGAATAGATTTTCACGGCAAATTAGCGAAAAGCCTATTTTAACCCTCATAATTTGATTTTTCAAAACAATATTTTCAACAAAAATGGAGTTTTCGCGTGGCAAAACAGTGCCCTCTATTGACTAAAATAGTTAGCACAATGCTAAGCACTCTGTCAGGGCACTTCGATGCTGGGGCTAATGCTGAAAATACAAGTAAAATAAGTGTTTGATTGTGAATAATGCCTTACTGCTTTGCCTCATGTAAGTTAAGACTATTAACTATTGATTGTATTGAATTAATGTATAGTTTCGATTGGAGAGGAGTCTTTGAAAAAACATTGCAGCTAAAGATAAAGAAGTGAACCAAATTGTCAAAACAAGCTCACTAAAGTTTTTTACATGAAAAATAATAGAAAAAAAAAACACAGAACACAAATCGGCACTATCGGCAGCGCACCTAGATGTATTTTTTCAAAGTGTTTTAGTTTCAAGGATTTTTGTTTATATTGTGGACTGATGTTTTGTTCTGCTTGATTGGCAATGGCTTCTTAACATAGAACAAAATACCCTCTTTCAGATCAGAAGATTTGCACTAAATATTCTTAAGTGATGAGATGAAGGGGGATACATGTAAGTCAGCTCAATCAAGCAAAGCAGTATATACAACTGTGGCAAGATAATTGATTATTTCATGGGGGGGGGGGGGTAACACCACAGAAAAATATAGTAGTTATATAGTTCCCAATGTCACTCAAAGGTCAAGAAAACATTCCGTGACGAAATTTTTCTGATCAGGATAAAATGACGCCTCATGAAACAAAAAAACTAGATATTTTATCAACAAATGCATTTAACAAGAAGGCCCCTTTGTCAAAAAAGATCTGAAGCTGAAGTTAAAAATTAAAGACTTGTTCGTCCGAGAATTAATCCGCCACGTGAAATAGTCTCACACGCCAGCAGTTATTGCCAAAGTGAAATATTATATGAAAGTAGAATCCTTGGAAATAGGAATGTCAATGACTCAATTGATGTATTTTTCAGAAATAGACGTTGCTCTCCTGGGGATGGGTTGGGGGCAGGGATAAAGTGCAGTTTAAATATTTCTTGGGGTAAATCAAGCCAACTGATAGCTAAAAAAAGTTAAACATCTGTTTCTACGATTTTCAAGCTGGTTTAAGTTTTGTGTACCTTGTGGCAAATTGTATGGCAACCACAACATATATTATTACTTAAAAACAGCAGCAGGTAAATGCAACATCGATCAGAGACATGCGATGATCGCAAGTGTAGAAATAGTCACAATAGGGCGCAATTTATAAACAGCGCCCTCTTGGATACCCCCTTTTTTTTCATAATTTTGTGCGCGTATCGATCAAATTGGTATTATTTCAACTGATAACCAAATTGTATGTGCCCAAAGATGATACTGAAACATACCTGATGTATAATAAAGGTATTTTGACCGATTATTCTACGAGAATTTGTCAATGGTTGGGTCGTATAGGATTTTAAACCACTGTGCATTGGTTCTTTTCAGAACCATACCAACTCATTAGAGATAATTACTTGGTGTCACCGCAAAACTTAACTAGATTGCTGAATAGTGTTGTGGCATATCTCCACTAGCAGCATCACTGCAGATTTTCAAGAAAGGGCTTAAATCTTACCCTTTCACACATGGATGACCCCTCCCCCTGTTTATTCTTGCTCTTTTGCTTGTTTCATTTTTCTTTGTATTTGAGTTTCATCAAATCGCTGTGATCTTGATGAAATTTTGTACTGTATTGCTGTATTGTATTTTGGATGGGACATTCAACTGCAGGTCCTGTGCTTTGTGTAATGCACATACAACACCTAGGACACTTGTCTTACAAGTATCTTGACAACTGTCAAACATTGTGAGACTACTGATTTCTTTAGCAACCTAACAGATATTTTCATGGTGCTAGCATGAATGTTACTTCATTTTGCTTACTGCTTTGTGTTTTCAGGTTGGATTGGGCCAGTTGAACTATCAAGGCGGACGTGGTGTGAATCAGAATCACATGGTGAGTAGCACTCCCCCACCCAACTCTCTCTCTCGCGCAACCTGTTTTACCATCCTTTATTCAAAACAAGCCAATGCCCCTAACCTTAATGAGAATTAACCTTTGGTAGTGTGTTATATGTTAGAGTTTTTAGAGTTGTTTGAAAAGAAAATTTTAGTGAAATAATTTTTTGGTTTTACTTTTTGTTGTGCAGAGAGCCTTTGAGTATTTCACCCAGGCTGCAGAAGCGGGTGATGCAACTGCACAGGCATTCTTAGGAAAGGTGAGTGGGCTAAAAGTAATTTCCTGAAAATGTACTATGACTGGACTTTGTTCCAGTTACATGGTAACCCTTTCCTTACCATAGTCGACTTTTGTCGAAGGCACTCGTACCCACTGTCCCTGACCACAGGCAACTTGAGTCGGATGCACTCATGTCCCCTCTTCCTTACCATAGGCAACTTTAGTCGACTGCACTCATACCCCCTCTTCCTTACCATAGGTGACTTTAGTCAACTGCACTCATACCCCCTCTTCCTTACCATAGGTGACTTTAGGCGACTGCACTCATACCCCCTCTACCTTACCATAGGCGACTTTAGTGATTGATTGATTGATGGATTGATTGATTGATTGATTGATGGATTGATTGATTGATTGATTGATTGATTGATTGATTGATTGATTGATTGATTGATTGATTGATTGATTGGTTGATTGATTGATTGATAGCAGGTTCTACTAATTATAAATTGAGATCTAAGATTAAGTATAATGTCTTTATTTGGTAGATGTACTCTGAAGGAAGCCCTATAGTCAAGCAGAACAACCACACAGCTTTCCAGTATTTCAAGAGAGCAGCTGAACAGAGTAACCCTGTTGGACAGAGCGGATTAGGCTTGATGTACATGTATGGACGAGGAACTGACCAGGTAGGCATTAGAGAGGTTTCAAAAGTCTACAGATACAGATATGGAGAAGATAATCATAACCGTTTATGTTGGAAACGTGTCAGATTTTGTTTTGCAATCATAGAGTTATGTGGCAATCATAGAGTTATGTTGAAATCATAGAGTTATGTGGAAATCATAGTTATGTGGAAATCATAGCGTTATGTGGCAATAGGCCTTATTTTTGACTGCAAGAGGGCGCCCTTTGGGGGTAGATTGGGGGTCAAACTATAGAAATAGTGTGGTAAACCAGATGCAATTAAATTTCTAACAAAGCAGTTAACATCCACCTTGAGGGTTTTTATTGCCAGTTTTGCAATGTAATCAATGCAAGATATTTGCTTGGAAAATTTGTATTTTTAATGTTTTGAAATATTTGTGTACTTCTAAAATGGAATTAGTATTGCGCCCTCTTGCTGTCAAAAATATGGCCTATTGGGGATGCTAGCATTCAACATGGCGGCGCCGTGGCAGTGAATGAAGTACTATGTTTTACACGCAAAAATATGATGAAGACAATATTTGTATCCTTCTCTCCTCATGGATGATGGCAGTATATTGGGAAATGTTGCTGATCCAGGACAAATATTTTGCAAAACAGTATCCGTTTGTGTACTAGGCTTATGAACCCTCGTATCCGCTGTTAACTTGCATGCAAAACATAGACGCTACGATGACACCTCACTTGAACACACAAAGTGTTGACGTATAAAGTATCCACAGTCAGGTGGAAAAGTAGTGAAAAGAAAGGAGCAGAATGCAGTCAGAAGAAGCAAGAGATGAATAAAGAAAAGTAACCAGGAAAAGACAAAGATGAATAAGGGGCTAGTGCAACCATAATGATCAGTGGAAACATGAAAGACAAAATCAAATGTGGGAAAAGGAGAAAAAGTTATTAACTAGTGTATACGAAGGGCCTAGGGACATTGGTGGGAAAAATGAGAAGGCAAAGACAAAGTACATTTGCAACTGTCGTATGTTTGAATGGATAGACAAGAGCTTTTTCTTGTCTTTCATTCTGTGTTAAAGAAGCTTGGTTACTGGTGGAAAAACAGCAGGACAAGTTCTAATTGAACTTGGTAGTTTCTTGATTCCCAATCCACTCTGCAGCAGTAGACAAACAGGACAAGTTCTTTTTGGAACTCAGTAGTCTTGTGATTTGAATCTACTCGACTGCAGTAGATAAAGAGCAGGATAAATTTTTATTTGAGGTAGTCTTGGGAATCTTCCGAATCTACTCCGCAGCAGTAGATAAACTGCAGGACAAGTATTTATCTAAGCTCGGTAGAGTCCAGGTTCTAAATCTACTCTGCTGCAGCTTAGATAAATAGTAAGACAAGTTCTTATTTGAACTCGGTAGTCTTTTGATTCCCAATCTACTCCATGGTAGTATATAAAAAGTCGGACAAGTTCTTATTTGAACTCAGTAGTCTCTCGATTCCAAATCTACTCCATGGTAGTAGATAAAAAGTAGGACAAGTTCTTATTTGAACTCAGTAGTCTCTCGATTCCCAATCTACTCCATGGTAGTAGATAAAAAGTAGGACAAGTTCTTATTTGAACTCGGTGGTCTCTCGATCCCCAATCTACTCCATGGTAGTAGATAAAAAGTAGGACAAGTTCTTATTTGAACTCGGTAGTCTCTCGATTCCCAATCTACTCCATGGTAGTAGATAAAAAGTAGGACAAGTTCTTATTTGAACTCGGTAGTCTCTCGATTCCCAATCTACTCCATGGCAGTAGATAAAAAGTAGGACAAGTTCTTATTTGAACTCAGTAGTCTCTCGATTCCCAATCTACTCCATGGCAGTAGATAAATAGCAGGATAAGTTGTTATTTGAACTCGGCAGTCTCCTGATTCATAATCTACTCTGCTGTAGTAGATAAATATCAGAACAAGTTCTTAATTGAACTCGGTAGTCTCCTGATTCCTAATCTACTCCACTGCAGTGGACAAACAGCATCACAAGTTCTTATAAGAACAATCTACACAGTATTTGTAGATATCACATGGTGTTACCACAAGCCAAATATATATCGATACTCCACCATACAATGCCTTAAATCGCATAGTTTATTTCTAGTTACTTGATAGATTGAAAGATTTGGAATTTCCAAGATAAGATGGTTTAAGTCTGACCAAGAGTGCTATCACTCTAAGATAGTTCCCTTCAATGCACCCGGAAGTGTTATGCCCTGGAGGTTAATCCTGTCCACAGCCAGACCTGTTGGGTAGTTTTACACCTTACTGACTCCACAAATTGAATTCTCATAGCGGCTGTTAAACATCCCCTCAGGTAGAAATCTTACCTTCCTTCATAGAAGGAAGGAGGGACAAGAGGGGATTTGCACTTTGGTCTTTTGGTTGATATTGATTTACATCCGTCAGATATATCAATGGATGTAATCAATTTGATCAACTTCTTGTACAATAAACATCTACATTCATTTTATAAGTATCATTCTGGAAGAAAACATGATCCATTTACAGAAAATTACTCTACAGAGAACTAAACCTCTTTTGTAACAGAATACTTTGAGTTATGAAACAGTAATGTGATTAAAATCAATGTCACAACATACAACTTTAATGAAAGGGCTTAGTAACTGTGTTTGGACTCTTTTGGTAGCAGCATGTATTTGCATGTAGTTTGCCATCAGCTCAGATGACGCAGTACCCACTACTGGTCACGTGATGACGTAAACATTGGTCGCGCAATCGGTCTATCACTCTACAGATAATTACTCTACAGAGAATTACTTGCAGAAATTTACTCTGCAGAGATTTACTCCACAGACGTTTACTCAAACAGAGAAACTATATATTTTGTCTACTGTCTGTTCCTTGCTTTTCACTCCAGAACAACTGCTCCACCTGACTGCCTCTGTTACACTAATATACTTATGCGTGTTATGTTGTCATTTAGCCTTTGAGAAAGACTCTGCTAGGGTTGAAATGTCATTATTATTATTATTATTATTATTATTATTATTATTCTTATTATTATTATCTGTTTTCATCCCCAGAAATATATAATAATAATAATAATAACCACTTCTAGACCAATCAGCTTGTCTAAAGTCTATATCACATGACAACTTCTGGACCAATCAGCTTGTCTCAACTGTACCACTTGACAGCTTCAAGACCAATGATCTTCTTTTTAATAATTGTGGGAAAAAATAACACCCGGAATTTTCACATTATGCTGAAATATTATCAACGACAAACCATTAAAAGTGCTCTAGGTTTGTGCGATTTGCTGTTTTCCAAATTGCAGTGATCAAGAACAAATTGTTCAATCGATTATTATGCACGTGTGAAGAGTTCATTGTTTTGGAATGAAGCGTTACTTAATTAAATATAAAGGGGGGGGGGGGTTGTAGCAAGGAAGTAGAGATGGGCACTCCTGACTGTATATTGTAATCTAATGTCATGGTTGAGTAACTACTAAATGAACTATGAAGTTTTTTTATCTGAAACGTGATTGTGTCCTGACGTTGAGTTATTAATTAGTGAACATCTTTCTATCAAATGTGTTTTTTTGTTCTATATAGGATTATGCTAAAGCTTTCCAGTATTTCCAAGCTGCAGCTGAACAGGGTTGGGTCGATGGACAACTCCAACTTGGGACAATGTTTTACAGTGAGTACCCCTTAAACTTTGTTTTTTTTATTGATCATAGTGTGAGATAAAATTCCATGTGTTATTTTTTTCCCACAATTATTAAAAAGAAGATCGTTGATCTTGAAGGTGTCAAGTGGTACAGTTGAGACAAGCTGATTGGTCCAGACGTTGTCATGTGATATAGACTTTAGACAAGCTGATTGGTCTAGAAGTGGTCATGTGGTACAGTTGACACAAGCTGATTGGTCTAGAAGTGGTCATGTGGTACAGTTGAGACAAGCAAATTGGTCTAGAAGTGGTCATGTGGTACAGTTGAGACAAGCAAATTGGTCTAGAAGTGGTCATGTGAGACAGTTGATACAAGCTGATTGGTCTAGATGTGGTGATGCAGGACAGTTGAGACAATCTTATTGGTATAAAAGTGGTCATGTGGTACCCTTGAGACAAGCTGAATGGTTTAGAACTTAGAAGTGGTCAAGTGGTACAGTTTATCTGGTCAGTTTAAATTTGTTAAGACTGTTTCAACCTTACACGTACGTAGACATTCTTGTTTCCTTAGAGATGTAAGAATATTATGATAACCAGTTTGAGCCGGATGTCGAGTTTACATGCAAATGGTTTCCCTGCCTGGAAACGGAAGCCATCTTTAGACGCCATTATGTAATTTTGGACCACCAAAGCAAAGGTCGCCAGGTCATTCAAGTGCGGAGCGTGTACAGACCACACACCGTCTAGTGGTTTGTTTCACCCACTCAAAAACACAAAAAAGGTCTTGAATGTATTGGCATTTTGTGGCCATTGAGAGGCAGTTTTTGTGTAATCCCTGATTATAGACCTTTGTCCTTTTGTTCCAAGAAGGGGATTATGAGACATTGAGAGGCTTCCACCATTGTTCATTCATTGTATTTCGGCTCAATGGAGGTAAGTGGGAGTGAGCCTGCAATCAAGCTGTGGTTCCGTGTTTAGTCCCACTCCTGTGCTGTTGCCCAGGTAACGGCCAATATTCTGCAATTTACGGTGCGTGGATTTGACATTTTCTCGGTTGAGAAACAAAATAGGCGATCTTTGCTCTCCTGGCATTGTCAAGTCAAGGTTTCTTTGTGCCAGTGGTACCCTCAAAGAAAAAAGATTCCGGCAATTCCACCAAAAGAATCCCGCCAGGGGGACTAGACCAAAAAATGAGAATCTTGGAGGCAACTGGTTAATAAGATGGGTTTCCAGAGAAAAACCTTCAACCTGGTTCCTTAGCACCCCTGGCTTGTTTTGTCATTTTTGACACTACAGTGTCTGTCCTTTACAGTGTGTCACTCCAGTTTGTCATTCTTTACTGTATAGTACACGTACATGTATGTCATTCTGTACAATACAGTATGTCATTCCTGACACTATAGGATGTCATTCTTTACAAAAGTACGTCATTTTTTACCTTATTCAGTAACAGTTCAGATGACACTCCAAATCATCGAAACAAATATAATTTTAGAGTTCACCCGCAAATATAGTGCAAGTAGTCTTGCAAACATAAAAATAAATGCACTGTAACCGTGGTGTTGATAGTCTATTCAGTCACTTTTTATTTGATAATGAAATCAAAAATGAAATGGCCCTCTGAGCATCAACCAGACATTCCTCTTGTAACATTAACTGACCAGAAACAGTTCGTTCCCCAAACCATTTACATTCCTCACCGTGAGTGAGTCGGCTGAATAATACTGCCGTTGATGGATGGGATTTGTTTTTGTTTCATCAGAGTTATCTCTCTCAGTGAAGTGATGGAGAAGTTACAATAATGTCTCAAGGAAGAATTCGAATCTGATGAAAGATGTTATTTGTAGCTTGGTCTTAACTTCTGGTCTATTTGTAACTGAGAGGATTGGCAGTTGCAAGTGTGTCTTTTGCCATGTTGTTGTTGTTTTTTGTTTTTTTTTTTGGGGGGGGGGTCAACTGCTGCAAAAATGTTAACCCTCCTTCTGTCTGACTGTTAAATATCATCAACTGTGGTTTTGAATTGAATAAACTACATGTATGCCAGCCTGTTAAATGATAGGCCTATAGTGTGGCAAATGCATCTATACAGTACACGGTCAACCCTCCTACTGTCTGATCAATAAATATCATCCACTGTAGTTTGGACTGAAGGATAAACTATCCCAGCCTGCAATATAATATCGTGTGGTGAATGCGTTTACACAAACAACAGAATGAGAGACTCAAGCATTGGAATTTGTTAAATGATCAATGTCAAGCTTCTAAAAACCCTTCTGTATTCAGAATTAATCTGTTAACTTATCCTGCCCTCACTGACTTAACCCCCGGATACGTTTCTTGCCTCATTCATTCTCCCTCTGTCACTCGTCCTGGTCAGCAATCATCTGGAGCCCCCAAAACTTGTTGAGCCTCATTCCAAAAGAAGTTGTTTTTTGTTTTTTTGTTTTTTCTTGGGGGGGGGGGGGGGATAGGGCGTTTGCTTTAGCTGCTCCTCGTACCTATAGTTCCTCAATTATTATTATTATTATTAATTTCTGGTAAAATCAAGGATGCCTTAAAAGCGAACTTAATCAATGTAGTTCAGAAGCCTGAGGAAACCTGTAGATAAGGATGCTTGCTATCTGAGCCAGAAACACCCGGGTAAACCCTTACTCTTTCAAGATAAGTGTTCTGGGTTCTTTAACGTGCACCACCCATACTAGTACACATGACCTATGGCTTAATGTTCCATCCGAAAGACAAAGCAATTATGGTAAAGTGTCTTGCTCAAGGACACAAGTGTCAAGACTGGCCAGGCCAGGATTCAAATCCACATTCTGTAAACTACAGAACTTAAGTTCGGCGGACTAGACCGCTTGGTACCGTAAGTACTTTTAAATCTCAACTAAGAATGTATTTCACGTCTCTAGCATTTTACTCGCTCACTGTAACTTCAGTGTTATTGTCATTTTCCATGTTTGTTTTTGTAAATTTTTTAAGAGTTTTTAATTTAGATTTTGTAATTTAGTATGTAGGCACCTTGAACACTCTTTGGCTGGATGTGTACCTTTTAAGTTTTGCTAATATTATTATTATTGTTATTATTATTAATTAGAACGTCCCTATCGTTCTGACTTTTGAGACGCTCCCTTACTTCAAGACACAATAGCTTGTACGTGCTTCGAGCCCCTGGGTTTTACCTTGTATATTTTACAACAGAAACTGAATTCATGATTTATTTCCACAACATCTGATACAGAATGGATTCAACGTATGGAGTTTGTAACAAATAGTTGATGTCAATAACAAAATTAATGCAACAAGACAGTTCTTTCTTGTGTACATATGTATACACTGCCTGAAGTGTGCAAGTACTGTAAGAGAAACTTGAGCTATGGCCAGCATTTATAGCTTCCAGATTCAACAAACCTGTAAATATAACCCCAGAGAGTATTAATTACTACATGTTGACTCTACTGCACGGCTGGGGTTATTTGTTCAACATGTAAGATGCATTTAGTCAAACAAGCGCCAACAAAATTGGACTGTTGTTAATACATGTATGTAGGTCTTGAATTGGGCTGGACAATCTACAACACCGCAAGGCTTGTTGCTCAAAATTTGCACTAGACCAGAATTGTTTTTACAAAATCGGAATCAAAGTGAGACAACAAATTTCTTCGCAGTTTGACATGCATACGTGTACATTTTATAAAGTATTTTTTCCCGCATAATTTGTCTTATTGGTAATACATTGGAGTTTTTAAGCGAATGACATCAAGTAAAAAAATAATAAAATGATTTCTGTTCAAATTCAGTCATAAATCATTCAAATCTACTCACAGTCAACTCTTAAACGTCACTTTTAATTTTTTTATTAAAGCGTTATACAGTGAGGTATTATTATATAATTTTAGTATCACTTTATTTCATAAGAATTTATTCAACCCCCTCTCAGTTACTATTTTTTTATTTGTTTCCTCTCATAATCTATTTAAAGGGTTTGCACAACACTGGTAAGATTGAAAATATGAATATTCACAGATTTGCACATAACTTACATGTACATGGTCCAGTTTATAAAGGTGGTCATGGTAGAAAATATATTTACTTGAAATGCTATCTTTCAAGAAATGAGTAAAGCAATTTTTCTATCGCAAGTCCAAAACACGATGAAAACAGTAAAACATATAAGGTTTTTTCCCCCACTATTTTCTTCAATGACTCGAATGACTAATTAGACTTACATTTTTCACAGGTTTTTTATGTCATGTTGGGTCACATTAAGAGCAGATACTGGTCTTGACAATTACCAGTGATGTCTTCGTGCTGGCTAATGCTAATTTAATTCCTTTCAATCTTAATTTTACACTAAAGACATCTGCTTTCTGTCATCAAATTATGTAAAAAGAGCTTTACTTCCAAACAGAAGATCGCTGATTATTGTGAACGTCAACAAATGATATTAGTGGAAGAAAATCCATACAGTATTACATGCACTTTTGCTTCTTAACGACTCACTCCCAAATCACCTGCTTTATTAAATGGTGTGTACTAGACTAGACCAAGGGCATTGAGATTAATGTAGGAAGGGTTTTTGACAAGAAACGCAATAAAGGAACTACTTTGCAAATTAACAGTTTTTCCAGTGGTTGTACCTCAAACCACCCCAAAACTGTTTCAACATGTGAATGGACATGCAGGCTTATACTGAAAATAATTAGAGTTGATTATTATTTTAAAACAAATTAGTACCATCAAATATCAATCAAATAATGGACTAAAAAATTAGGTAATTTTCCCATTTATTTTTGATGGAAATTTGAAGGCGATTTGATAAACAATATTTTAAAAAAAAAGTAATGAAAATAAAAACCTAAAAAAAAAAAAAAAAAAAATGAATCAACTAAAATTATATTCAATATTGAGCCTTTTTACTATGCGCAACACACTTACACCTATCTGGCAGCCATTTTGGGAGTCAAAATGTACGCAAAGGAATTGGTTCCCAAAATGATAGAAATTGTTGAGGCATTTTGTCCAGAGGTTGTTCCGTGTCATGCCAAGGGGTCAGTAAGCCTGCAGATCTATTCACATGTTGGAACACTTCTTTGGTCGTTTCAGGTATCTACAGCTATTGGAAAAACTGCTAAGGTTTTGGATGCAAAATGGTCCCCTTTATTGTGTTTCTTGTTGTCTATCCCATTTGTATGGGTTAAATGCTTATTCTGGAGTGTTCAGTATGCATGTACCTTTAAAGCAATACTTCAGAGTAACACATATAAACCCTGTTGGCAATACTTGTTTGGGCCAGAGTGTATCCTTACACATTGGAAATTACACGCATGTAAAGTACGAACACTTCAGGATCTACATGAATATGGAAGGTTAAGATAAGGGTATCGTTGGCTTGAACTTCATGACCGAGTTCAAAGATTTCATGCATAACGTTCGCACATGGTGCATCAAAGCTAATAAAATGTTCATCGGCCAGCTGGCCCATTTGGTTCCAGCTCCATAGTCAGTAAATTCAAGACTCAAAGGATTTGGGACCAGTTTCCTTGTTTGTTTGTACGTTTCATTGTTGTTTGTATACAAGTGCATGAAGTGCACATGTACATGTACATGTATGTGGAGATTTGTAAAAATTCATCTTTTCCAACAAGCTCAGTCATCCAGTAAGCCAAGATTTTATTACATAACTTTTTTTTCTTATTTTTGATTAATTGTACGGAAAGTATTTTTGGTTTAGTCAAAAGCTTTTGTTGTTAATGATTTGATTGTGATGTTTTATATGTAGTTTTACATTTGATACCACAATTTGAAGATCTAGCTTATAAAATAGGTCAATTGCAGTACAATCAACAAATTAAATTTGATAAACAGATAATAAATGTATTTATTAGGAGCCTTATGCAAAGCCTCTAAGCTTAATACAAAAAAGGTAAAAGAAGATAACACTTGAATACTAATAAGAAGGTTTTTTTTTTGACCAGTTGCCACTGGGAACCTTCCATTATTTCCGTCCTGACTGGTGGGATTATTTTCTCGGAATTGCCGGAATCATTTTTCTTTGAGAGTACCGCTGGCACAAAGGATCCTTGACTTGACAAAGCCAAGAGAACAAAGATTCTCCATTGAGCCCAAATACAATGAATAAACAGTGGTGGAAGCATCTCGATGTCTCGTAATCCTCTTCTTTAAACAAAAGGTCTGGGATTGAGGATTGCACAACATCCCAGCATAATGCAACTTTGTTTTCAAAAAAGTAATCTTAAAAATATCGAGTAAAGATATAAAGTTATAACAGTACATTTATGAATCAGAAAATAAATTAGGTATTCAGGTGACTCTTGCATTAGGTGACCATCGTAGCTCATTTACATTTTCACACTTTTCTATGATACACAATGTGCAACCTCTGAACAGAGGTGATATGATGCCCTACTCCCAAGAACCATTACACTTTTCATATCAAAACAGGTTTGAATTAATTGTTGTTGACAGAGGCAGAAGTCAGTTGACTGACATTTACCTCAATGTTAGCAACGGGAACAAAGTTACAATGTCTGTCAATGCTGAAATCATTTTGATAAATTAATGTTGGAACTATCTCTATAATCTGTAAAGACGGAGATTACTTGTGGCCTTTTATGAGAGCCGCTTGTATAAATTCTTAATCCCACATGTTGGGAGCCACTTCCGGGAATGACATGTCATGAAAAGATGAGAGATTAGTGGGGATGCTGGTGCAGGTGTGTTGTTGTTTGTTAACTTGGTCGGACCCGGAACAAGAAAAAGGCCCACCATCAGTCAATGGCGTTGCTCTTTATCGCTTCACAAAGGAAAAAGAGAGGTGGAACACCACCTGTAGTTTATCGTTTCTGGAAATAGGCTCTTCTCTCTTGTTTCCATCCGTGGGTTGAAACGCATCGAGAGTCCTCTTCAGTGTCAGGAAATCATATTTTAATGAACTAAATTGAAGGACAAAGACAATAAAGTGTGTCATTTTAAAGAGATACATGTATGAGTGGTCCAGGAAGATTGTCAGGGTTTCAAGAAGCAAGAAACAATAATAATAATAATAATAAAAATAGTAAAGATAATAAAAATGTGTATTTATTGTGTGCTTTTTCAAGCCAAGTGGGTCCCTCTAAGGGCCTTAGAATATTATTACCCCTGTTTCTGTAAGCTTTCGTCTCAATTCCTTAAGAGTATGCAGCACCGGCAACCAAACGGGCACACAGGTTGCTAATCATCCACTCCAACAATCTCTACCCTCGCAGGTACCCATTTAGTCCCAGTGAGAAGCAATTACAGTTACATGTCTTTAGGTCTTGCTCATGGACACAAGTGTCTTGACTGGGATTTCATCCCTAACTCCGATGACCCAACCACCAGAACTTGAATTTGGTGCACTAGACCGCTCAATAACGACATGCCACGATCTGTCCCTGTAAAAATAACGACATATCAAATGGGGTGGGGCCAAAAATATTTATAGTTATATTAAATTTACAAAGTACAAATGTATTTTATTTTTGTCTTGCCCGGTTTCTTGCCCCCTAGAATGTATGAATAATAACAATTATTGGAAGGGATTGCAACTGATCAAGCAAAGTTACGTTCACACAAAAGAAAGTTTCAAATGTTCTTTTAACTTCAGTGATTAACGTCTGAAAAGAAAAAAACATGACAAGTTGAGATTGCATGGTTTTTAATAGCCTGCTGGGAAAGTAAATGGTTATAACTATATTGGTTTCATTGCCAATGTTATTTTCATTTAATGTTGACATGGAATAAATGTTTCTTTTGTTTTCAAAAGATGGTCTGGGTGTCCAGCGTGACTACAAGATGGCCGTCAAATACTTCAATTTGGCATCCCAGTCTGGCCACATCTTGGGCTTCTACAACTTAGCCCAGATGCATGCGACTGGAACGGGAGTCTTGAGATCATGTCATACAGCTGTTGAGGTAAGATTTGATTTCTCATCCCTGTCAACCACTCTAGAGCCCCCTATTCACACTACCAAGCTAATTCCCAGGACATCAAACCCCTGGAAATCCCTGGGATTGATTGAACACCAAGGTTCTCCCCATGATGTTTAAAAAACTGTGCTGGGCATCTGGACCCAAAGTTTGCAAGTTTGGCCCAAACACGCTGAATTGAAACAAAGTCCTTGGAATGTTTTTTACTTGATGTTTATGTTTGGTTTAAAAAGCTCTACAGTGCACTGTGGAGCTTTTTAAATGGTTTTGTTTTGTTATGTTTGTGAACTTGAAATTGTTTTTTTTTTTGGCATGAATCAGCCCGCAATTTGCACGTATCGGCCCCAGTAGGCCTACCCCTAAACCCCACCGCCATCCAACTTGTTTATTAATTACAACTACAATTGCTGTCATTAGTTACAATTAACTTGGTCCCTAGCTGTCAGCCTGTCCACTGTCCATCATTTTTTTAAATGTGTGTAATAGGGTAGAGCACAAAAGTGACATTCTTCACTTTTTTCCTACACACTGACCTTTAGTATCAATGTACATACAAGTCCCTTTTTATTTCTTTTACTGTACACAATGTACATGTAGATTAATAAATATTGTTGTGCTACCATTTTGTCATGTTTGTAGCAATAATATGACTCAAATAACTGTGTCTTCTACATGTTCATTTCACACTTGAAGCATTTTTCCTAGGGGCAAAATGAACACTCGGTATTGTAACCTTGGGGTTATCTCGCTTAACCCTACTCCAGACAAGGGTACATGTAGCTAATTCCCGGGAAATAGTGTTGGACTACAGAGTTTACCCGGCAAATGGCGCCCTCTTGTGGTAGAGCACAATGTTTATCGGAAACAATGTTTGTTTTCCAAGTAGAGATTTACATGTTATGTCATATCAGCAAAAAGTTTTCAAATAAATGCTTTCCCTGTCTATAAAAAATCATATCAGCTGATCCGATAAAATCGTACAAGTCTGGAAATCACTGAGGAGGAAGAACGATGCAAATGTGTTGATCTTTTATGACTTTTGGACATACAAGATTCCTCAACTATCGATCCCTTACTTAGGAATATAATACTAAGGGCCATGGATTGTCTGTTCAGGGCCCAGTTTCAGAGAGCTGCTTAAGCAGAACATTTCATTTGACAGACAGTTTTCTGCTAAGCAGAAAATTAACAGAATGCCTGTCAAAGAGCATACCCATGATGAGGTATTTTTGCTGGAAACTTTAGTCTGGTAAGCACAGTTTTGCAGTGCTTAGCTCCTTTTTGTGCTGAAGCTGCTGTGTGAAAAAGTGTTGTAGTTGTCAGCTGTAAAAGACGTGAAGACATCCACCCCTGTCATGCTTGTTTGATAGAAGTCTCAAACTGCTGATTCAGTAACTGATTTTGGGTCACTTTGTTCATCTGGTTTTCCCGATATTCTGGAAAATCAATCCTTGAGTTGTTATCAGATCTTCTTGGAGAATTAGATTGATCCCTTTTTGACTAGTCTGCAATGTCATTTTGATCCATCCTCACACTGACACAGTAGACCAAGGTTGTTGAGATTGTCCATGTTCTACATGTACGTGTGCTTATGGTAAAGCTGTGGCTTTAAGTTTTGAAGACGAACAATCCGTGCGCGGTATGCTTGCTGTGTGTTTACTATGAACAGGTTCACAAATTGCTCCTCGTTAAGTCTTCTTAATGTTGCAATATGTAATTGCGTGATGAGGTTTTGAAACTTTAATGTTGTGCATCAGTGTGACTGGATCTTGCATAAGTGTGACTGGATCTCTTAAACAAGCACAAGACATATGATGTAATTTAGACCTTCATTTGATGCCAACCATTATTTATGTCCATTATTTCTTTAACTCCATCCATGTGTAGACCCATTGCACTGATGTCACTTGCAGCTATGTCTGTCCATGGTCTGCCAAAATGGGAGTCAAATGTGCATGCAAAAATATGGTTTGCGTCTAACGATAGAATCTAACAGGGTGGTGTTGCCTTAAATGCGTACTGCCTTGTAACACTCTGAGAATGTGACTTCCAAAGTTTATCACGGGTTATAATGTCATGTGAATTGGTAATATAACCAGATTGACAACTATGTACATGTTCATGCATGTACTATACATTGTTCACGCTAGGTCCTCAGGCTTACATATTGAAGTGTCTTTATGCAGGCATGGATCCAGGGAGGTTGCCCGGGGGGGGGGGGGGGGGCATGCACCCCCGGTCAAATTTGGTAACAAAATATATAAAGAACAATAAAGAGAGAGAGAGAGAGAGAGAGAGACAAAAAGGAAGGATGAAGTAACATGCAATGAGAAAATAATAATTACTGTATAACTGCTTGTTTATGATGAGTACTGCCAAGTCTGTTCCCAAACTAGACAACTGTACAGGTGGCTGATTGTCTTCAACAGATACAATGTATTCTCACCCCTGAAAACTGCAAAACCCTTGACAGATAATACTTTTGGGATTACTTCACTAGTCGCCCAGACTTGCAGAAAGCCCCGTTCCGATGCATGGATTAAAAATGTAGACATACATGTAGGGTGATTAACTGAAGACTCCTGCTTATTATTTTGTTTCAATCCACAAAGGCAGATTTAGGGGGTGCGCACCGGGTGCATGCCCCCATATTTTCGCCGGGAAAAGAAATTAATTAATGGGCAAACAAAGCAAACTTTAAAATGGGTAAAAACTATGTGTAAAACGCCTCTGAAATGTCCTAGATTGCACTGGAAAGCATTTACATGTACATGTAATGTTTAAACATATTCCAGGGGCCCTAAGGCGGGCCCTAGACTGCATGATGCTTCATCTCATGAACTGACCCTTCTATGCTAGAAGACTGTTTTCTTCACAAGTGGCGAGTGTGTAACCCCCTTATTTTAGCCGGCCGATTCACGATGTGTGTGACATCCCTGAATTACATGTAGGTGTCCTGTTACAGTTGAAACCAGTAACTAAAACGTGGGTCTTATTAAGGTATGTTACTCCTGACATTTCTAAGAAAGCTGGCCGCCATACAACAGAAATACTTTTTTGGTTTTACATGTAACAGGACACCAGAATGGTGTCCAGGTTACATATGAAAGGCTTCGTCTCATGTAGAAAAGCCCCTCTATGCATCCTAGCTAGAACGCCATTTCTACACACTCCAAGGGTATGGCAAACGATATCAACACTCTTTTGTCGAGCATGGATGCAGTGACATACTATACTGTCTTGAGAACGTGGTAAAAATAGGGATATTTATTTGGATATATACTGTGCCTGTGATTCCCCCTCCCCCCCCCAAAAAAATGTAACAATCGCAGGTAGTTACTTGAGCCACCACCCTCTTCAGTCATAAAAAGGACGGTATATTACTATTATTGTATAATTGATGTAACTACAAATGGACCATTGTCCGACCAAACAAGTATAAAACTTGATCATACAGTAGGCCATGTACATATAGGTACATGTACCATGAACCATTTGAACATGCCGGTCTTGGCACGGGATAGATGTTTTGGGTCAACCGTTAAAGATTTAACGTGTGCCCCCTGCTTATAAAAATCCTGGATCTGCGCCTGTTATATCTTGGTTCACTTGAGTGTACAATGTACTACGAGTTATTCTAGAGTTTCTGGACAAGTGCCTATCTACAGTTTACATGAACTTCATGTACTTGTACATGTGTTGATACTGAGTACAGTATCATTATGCTGTGTCCTCAGATGCTGTCAATGTCTTGCTTGTACACTGTACTTGTATATTTGCAGATGCTTGTAGAATACATTCTTACTGCTTGCATGATACAGGGCTTACCCAGTATGCCCTACACTGCATGGATGAGGTTGCTGGCTACTGTAACATTCCATACACAATCCCCCTGAGTCTGTCTGTAGAGGAATCTTGTTTGCAGTGGATGAAATCAATGCAGTGCGTCAGCCTGAACCATCTGCTCCATCCCTGGGTATTTGGCCATCACCCTGCAGTGTGGATTGCCCCTCCCCTTCCCCCCACACACACTTCATTTCTCTCTGATCCCAATCATTTTATTGGCTTTTTTCATTGCCGTCCTGATGAGTTTGCAATGTCATGCGAGAAATGATGGAATCATTGAAGCGGAAATCGATCTCCAAATGAGTTTGCCCTGAACTACCACCCCTTGAAATAGCATTGATGCGAGAATGGAACGAGAGCAACACCCAGTTCACTGGAAATGCATCACCTGTAGATTGCTTAGTGTGCTCTTGAGGGTTGTCGACTTACTTGAAGTCTTAAAGTTTCCTTTTTAGTGACACCCCCTCTTTTTCTGCTTTATTCATGGTTATGGGGGTGCAAAATCTCTTAAAGCTAGCCAGCAGGACCACACTTGTCCTCTGATGTTTTAGCTGGCATTTGGCCAGCTGACCACTGTTATCAGTTATGGGAGAACGATGCAGTGTTTCGAAAGTACATGTTCATTGGTTATTATTACCCTAACCTGTGACCACCCTAACCCTTCATAATCCAACTGCATGTTTAGTTGGATTCTGTTGGATTGAGGACTGCACTACTAAACTTGATCATGCTTTATGTGTGATATGGGGTCAGGCACACCGCCATAATCAGAGTCCAACAGTTTGGGTGTTGAGTTACTGAATGGTGTTGGACTGAGGACTGCACTAGTAAACTGAGTATGCTTTACATAGGATCAGGCATACCACCATAATCAGAGTCCAACAGTTTGGGTGTTGAGTTACTGAATGGTGTTGGACTGAGGACTGCACTAGTAAACTGATCATGCTTTACATAGGATCAGGCATACCACCACAATCAGAGTCCAACAGTTTGGGTGTTGAGTTACTGAATGGTGTTGGACTGAGGACTGCACTAGTAAACTGATCATGCTTTACATGACTGCATGGGATCAGGCATACCACCATAATCAGAGGCCAACAGTTTGGGTGTTGAATTACCACATGGTTTTGTCTTAATTTAAGGTGATGTTAGAAATAACTGTAAAAGTTAGGGGTACAAACATGCATCATTTTTATTTTTTTGAGGAGTGTCGACTCCTCAGATAACATCATTAGGCAGGCTAAACAAAGTTGTCCGTACCAGAATTAAGTTACCATGTCAAAAAAAATGGAAACACATGTAAAGGTTGTACAATATGTATAGTTTGTTTTCAATTGAAAGCCTACATTGTAAATATTTGTTTTAAAATGTTCCCTTTTAAAAAGGAAACACATGTAACAATCATTTACTGTTTTCCTCCATTGCGAAAGCCCAAATAGTTTTAAGATGTCATTCCGTTTTAAAAAGGAGACACATCTACATGTACTGGTTATGTACTGTTTTCTTTAATTGTTAAAGCCTAAACAGTTTTAAGATGTAACAGTCGCTTTAAATGTTTTCTTAAAAAACATGAAAGCGCCTAAATAGTTTTAAGATGTTGTTCAAAAAGAAAACACATGTAACAGTCGTTTACTGTTTTCTCAAAGCATGAAAATCTAAATATTTTTAAGATGCTGAACATTTTTGTTTTTAAAGAAAATGCATGTAACAGTCGTTTGCTGTTTTCGTAAATCGTCGAAGCCTACATGTTTTCCAGTGACAATTTCAATAGTATTTAATGATTTGTTCATGAATGCCACACATATAGGGCCGGATGGCACATTGATTGGTTTTATTATTATATTTTATTTAAAGTTCATGCTGTTCCTCATGTAAACCCACAAACCTTTCAAAAGTGCAGATTAAAGTTGACGTTGGAAGTGTTCATTTTCACCACCTTCCCAACCTTTGTGTAAGAATTGAATTTTAATCAAACTGCACTCAAGGTGTCGGAGGGTGAACAACCATCGGGCAGATGTTTTCAGACTGCTTTTGTGAGTCCCTGATGTCCAACATGGGTGCGCATATGGATATCGTCCTCCCTACAGAGAGAAATTTATTGACGCCCAAAACATTCCGATGCGAAGTAGGCTTCTTGATGATCAGTTGCACTTTGGTGGAAATATGACCCCATGCCATCAGTTTGTTTTTATTTGGTTGTGAGACCGGCGGCCAAATGGTTTCTTTGGGTCATTGTATTGGCCTAGTATTCAAGCCAACATGACAAAACTTACCGATCTGACACGTACACCACACATGTATAACTACCTGTATTCTAAACATACCACTACAAGTCAACAAACTTATAAAAATACACAATTCTGTAGTATTAAAAGTAGCTAAGCAGATCACTGTTTTTACCAAGAGACTTAAGCCAAAGAGCAAAACTGGACTGTTTTGAGAAAAACCCATTTAAAGTTAAACGAGTTTTGAAATCATTGTTTCAGAGATTGTTCATCACTTAATTAATTTTGACATTTTACTCCATAATTAAAATTGTTATCCTAAGACTTGCACTTGTATGTTTTTTTCTACAATGATTCATGTAGCACCTTTTATTTACCCTAACTCCCTGAATGTGTATTGGGGGGAACTTGCTCAATCCTCCAAAATCAACCATTATATTGAGTGTATGTATTATGCCACCTTTCTCAATCCTCCAAAATCAGTCGGTATGTGTGAATGGATCCCTACTACCTCAATCATCCAAAATCAACCAAGAAGGGGGTGTTGAATGATTCAAAAAACCTGTAAACAAATGTCAACCTTCCTCAATACTCAAGAATCCTTATGCATGTCGGATGAAACTGAAAAAAAAGAAAATCCAACTGGTATGTAAAAAAAAGTTAACCTTCCTCAATCTTCCAAAAACCTCAATACATCTCCTTCAGCCATGCTTCCTCAATTCTCCATAATCATCCAATGGGAAATTTTCAACCATGCTGCAATCCACCAAAATCAACCAAATCCTCGTGTTGATTTTTGAGGACCTGGGAGGGTTGGGGTTAATGAGTAGTTAATCATTTAATAAGAGTTTCTCTTCAGGAGATTACCCTGCATCACCTTGTAAACCCTTACATAAACTGATCTCATAACTCAAATCTTACCATACCCGACTAAGAAAAATAAAAGCGCTTCGAGATGACTGTAGATATAGCGCTATTCAAAAACTGATTTTTATTTTTTATTATTATGAAAACTGAACAAACAAGGTCTGTTTGCAGAGCCTCCTGTACAAACCAATGCATGTAAAGTGGCACTTCGTGGAAACTGAACCTTCCGACATGTAGGTCATGCAAATTGTCTCTTCGTGAAAACTCACCGAGCCAGTGCTATGTACTTCAAAGTGTGTCTCTTGGTGAAAACTCTAATGTAAATTTAAGATATTGTCAGTGTTGTAATTAGTGTAATTATAAAACTATTACATTTTTAGATGTGAAACTTTGAGACATTATTCATGTCAATGAAAACATCCAAAATATCTACAAAATTGGAAAACTTTATGAATTTTGACAAAAGGGAAAACGATGACGAAATATTAGAAAACTAGCTTCAATTATCTCTCAGTTATCTCTCACTGATGCCTTCAAAAGTTGTTGTTATTTAAAATAAGCTAGATCAGGCAAACCTGTTACATTGTTCACTTGGATTGTCTTGTTGCCAACAGCAGCCAAGTCATACCTGTGAAGAAGGATTACTCTATAGAAAAGTTCACTCAGTAGAACAACAACGAACAAGACTTTGTGGTTATAGACAGTGCTATTTTTGCCATAAAAAATGAAAAAATAGGGATGAGCTTGCAAGGGGAGGGGGTGGGGGGTGTTGAGCTACATATTTACTTGAAGGGATGTTGTCATCTAACCACCCAGTCTTGTCCTGTCTGAAGACAAACTGACAAGCCTTGACTTTTATTGCAAGTGAATCTATGGGCCCTGTAAGCTTGCCACAAAGCCTTATGTGTAGATCGTGTAGAAAAAATTGGGGCACACTATAACTGAGTCCAAAGGGATCATGGCAGTGATGAAGATGATAGGTAGCCTCAAGGCTGTAAAGATTTCCATTCCTTCTTCAATGAGGAAATCTTTCCGTCCAAAAATAGCAGTTAAGGGGAAGGGAGAATTGTTGTGGGAATTCCATTATCAAAATTGAAACAAGTTCACTGTAAAAGACTGTAAAAGACTCTGCAGGAGTATCAGTGATTTAGAATTTCATCCCCCTCCCATTTCTCTTTGAAAATATGTGTGGTTGAGTCAGAGAAAAAAATTTGTAAATCAAACTTAGATTTTCAATTTAAAAAAGGGGGTTGGGGAGTATATTGTGTGGTTTTTTTTAAATCAATAATTGGGATGGGTGGGTCAGAAAGGATTTAAAACATAAGATGAAATAAAAGATAAAATTATGAATGGCCCCCAAAAGTTTCATGGAAATTATATTTACATGAAAGTGAAGGTACTTTCTTTGTCAAGAACAAAATTATTTATTATATAAAAAACAATTTTATTTAAAAAAAAGTGCTTAATTCTTTTCAATGCAAAACTTATCAAAAGAAACACACATGTTTTCTTGAAAATTACTTGATTTACATAAAAATATTTTTTATTATTTCAAGATTAAAATCATTGCAGATTATTTTGTCTTTCAAATATTGATGATCTCTAATCTTTAAAAAACTTTCCCTTGCTGGTTTCATTTTGGTAATTATTAGAGGCCTGATGCTTTGCTCTTAGAAGAGCGAGGCAGTTTTCCTTGTTTGTTCTAAGAAGGGTGAGGCAGTTTTCCTTGTTCGTTCTAAGAAGGGCAAGGCAGTTTTCCTTGTTTGTTCTTAGAAGGGTGAGGCAGTTTTCCTTGTTCGTTCTAAGAAGGGCAAGGCAGTTTTCCTCATTTGTTCTAAGAAGGGTGAGGCAGTTTTCCTTGTTTGTTCTTAGAAGGGTGAGGCAGTTTTCCTTGTTCGTTCTAAGAAGGGCAAGGCAGTTTTCCTCATTTGTTCTAAGAAGGGTGAGGCAGTTTTCCTTATTTGTTCTTAGAAGGGTGAGGCAGTTTTCCTTGTTTGTTCTTAGAAGGGCAAGGCAGTTTTCCTTGTTTGTTCTAAGAAGGGCAAGGCAGTTTTCCTCGTTTGTTCTTAGAAGGGTGAGGCAGTTTTCCTTGTTTGTTCTTAGAAGGGTGAGGCAGTTTTCCTTGTTCGGTCTTAGAAGGGTGAGACTGTTTTCCTTGTTTGCTTTTAGAAGGGCAAGGCAGTTTTCCTTGTTCGTTCTAAGAAGAGCGAGGCAGTTTTCCTTGTTTGTTCTTAGAAGGGTGAGGCAGTTTTCCTTGTTCGTTCTAAGAAGGGCAAGGCAGTTTTCCTCATTTGTTCTAAGAAGGGTGAGGCAGTTTTCCTTATTTGTTCTTAGAAGGGTGAGGCAGTTTTCCTTGTTTGTTCTTAGAAGGGCAAGGCAGTTTTCCTTGTTTGTTCTAAGAAGGGCAAGGCAGTTTTCCTCGTTCGTTCTAAGAAGGGCAAGGCAGTTTTCCTCGTTTGTTCTTAGAAGGGTGAGGCAGTTTTCCTTGTTTGTTCTTAGAAGGGTGAGGCAGTTTTCCTTGTTCGGTCTTAGAAGGGTGAGACTGTTTTCCTTGTTTGCTTTTAGAAGGGCAAGGCAGTTTTCCTTGTTTGTTCTAAGAAGGGCAAGGCAGTTTTCCTTGTTTGTTCTAAGAAGGGCAAGGCAGTTTTCCTTGTTTGTTCTAAGAAGGGCAAGGCAGTTTTCCTCGTTTGTTCTAAGAAGGGCAAGGCAGTTTTCCTTGTTTGTTCTAAGAAGGGCAAGGCAGTTTTCCTTGTTCGTTCTAAGAAGGGCAAGGCAGTTTTCCTCGTTTGTTCTGAGAAGGGCAAGGCAGTTTTCCTTGTTTGTTCTTAGAAGGGCAAGGCAGTTTTCCTTGTTTGTTCTAAGAAGGGTGAGGCAGTTTTCCTTGTTTGTTCTGAGAAGGGTGAGGCAGTTTTCCTTGTTCATGTATAGAAGGGTGAGGCAGTTTTCCTCATTTGTTCTAAGAAGGGTAAGGCAGTTTTCCTTGTCCATTAATAGAAGGGTGAGGCAGTTTTCCTCGTTTGTTCTAAGAAGGGTAAGGCAGCTTTCCTTGTTCATTTATAGAAGGGTGAGGCTGTTTTCCTCGATTGTTCTAAGAAGGGTGAGGCAGTTTTCCTTGCTCATTTATAGAAGGGTGAGGCAGTTTTCCTTGTTCATTCTTAGAAGGGTAAGGCAGTTTTCCTTGTTCTAAGAATGGTGAGGCAGTTTCCTTGTTCTAAGAAGGGTGAGGCAGTTTTCCTTCTAAAGGGGCACCTCTACATGTATGGTAAACATTTCGGGAAAATTTGGGAGCAAGGGCACCACGTTGATCTGATACCGATTTTGTTTTCCCACAGAAAAATCAGCAGCATTGTTATTATATAGACTGAAAAGCCTGTACCATAATGTAGGTCAGTTTCTCAATGTTTTGCCGGTGCCGTTTTAAAAACGTGCCGGTTAAAATGTGATTTTCTAGAGGAGATGAGCACTTACGTAAGGTTAGTTTTCAGCACCTTGAAGGAAATGCCCAAAATAAACTGCATATTTCTCTGTCTTGTACATCACCCCGAAGACAAAACAATCACTTGGCAAGATGTGAAACTAAAGCCATCACATCTTTCCTCCGCACATCATAGAAGAAAAAAAAAAAACCTCTGACTTTGAAGGGACATGTGTTTGCAGCATTGTGAACAGTCACCCATCTATTTATACTGATGCTTTGAGTAGTTAATGCATTGTGTGATACCTGGCAAGAGGTACTGTAACTCAGCCTCGGGGTCTGATGCAATTTCATGGACCATCAACCGCGATGGAAAACATTATTTGAGAGGGATTTTGGCGAAGATTTCCTGGGTGAAATCTCCCAGAAGTCAATGTAGGTTAACACGCGGCTCAGTAAGCTCTGTGGAGAGTATTATTATCTTTCAGTGGTGATTGTAATTGAGAATGGACTAGTTCATGCTATGTATTGTTTGACAGTTTTTCCCCTGCCCATTTAAACGTGAGGGGCCCACCTCTCTCAGTGAAGATTTGCCATAACACTAATATTTTTAGATTTATGAGCTTTTTCTTTGATCTCTAGCCTATGTATCAAGAACTCACACTTTTGATGTGAAGATAGAATTGTCGCGCATTTTTTTGTCAGTTTGCAGGCATTGTGAATTTTGCAGTTGATTTTAGTTGCCTTTATTCTACCTTGTTTCCTTGTTTATTGTTTGCAAGCATGATATTTCATCTTTGAGAGGATAAGGCCATTTCCATCTTGCAAAGGGCACTTCCATTTGAAAACCTTAAAGTCTATGGGAAAATTTTGAAGGGGAACCAAGGCCAAGACCAGGGCAAAAGAGGCCATGGCCTCCATGGTGGTTAGCCTCTGTATAATTCACGGCTTGTGCTAGTAAGAGATTCAAGTTTTTAAAAGTAAACAACAAATTTGTAATTTATAGTACATGTACAAAAATGTAGGTTACATTTGTACATGTACATGTATCTCAACGGTAGTTATGACAAACTCAAAAATATGATTTGAAGCATCTTATACAAAACTATTTTTGAAATGAAGTTCATTATTTTGTCTGCTCCGAATCCCCAAGTGAACGCCTGTATCAGCCCCGTGGACTCTTGCTGAGAGTGCTGTGGGAAGAACCATGCATAATACATGTACATACATGTACCATAATGTGTAGATTGACAGCGTAAATCAGAGATGAGTGGAGTGAATTGGCTGATAATATTACGCACTGAACAAGTTGAGGCAGGAAGTCAAGGGAACTGTCAAGTGTCCGTTTCTTAAGAAAGCGTGGAGGCTTTACAACATGGCTGCCCTTGAATAGCTGTGGGGCATGTCTCTGTGGACTGCCAGGTCTGATTTTGATCATAGAGCAAGGTTTTGATGAACTGTTTGGACAGGTCTCTTGGTAGATCCACAAGGGAGGAGAGAAGGTATTGCTTGAATGTGTGTCTTGCTGGAAGGCTCAATATATGTTTCTGACTGACACCTAGATACATCTTCATGTACAGTCAGGGAACTGTGTAAGGTTGTTAGCTATGTTGTTTTGAGGATCAAAAAGCCGTGTCCGATTTGGCAGATGGTTGTAGATGTGGCTGTTACTAAGGGTGTAGCAGCCTATATGTTATTGTGGGGGTCCAGTCGCAGCCACTAATCCAAAAACAGTCATAGTCAGAGTTTGTTGATGCTGGGTACCAGGGAAAAGTATCCTTGTCATGTCTGTGCATCATTCAGCTTGATTAAAACCCGTACTCCCTTGGCCCACTTGCCTACAGGTGACCTCAATCCTCCAATATCCCCCTCTCCTATGTCACTTCACACCAACATGTTTGGACTCAGGTAAGGTTGGAATGCCTGACCCAGTTATATAAGCACTTGTTATTTGGGCCTACAGCCCTTAGTCCTTCTGAATCCTTCACTTTAGCAAAGAGGATATAGAACATGTAGAAGGAATTGGGATGGCAAGGGTTTTAATTCAATCAGATTTGACCTTTTTACATCGTAAGGGTCATGATGAAGGTTTTAGTGATTTGGTTTTAGCTTAGTGATCTACAAACCATGCAAGTTGACTGTCAGAATGAAACAGACTTGACAAGACAATGACTACAGAAACTATAAGGATTTGATACAATGTACTGGAGTGGACCTACATTGTAACCCAACCTCGCCTAGGGGAAGAGTCAGGCCTGTGAGTTTTCTGCATTTTCGTATTCAACCCCGCCTTTTTCTTCATGACATAAACTTTATCTTGTTCTGGAAATCTTCCAATCTCATTTCCATTTATCAGAGCCTGTAAAATCCTCTAAAATGTAACACCCTGAAAGTTCAGGGTATGACATCAACTTTATCTTGTTCTAGAGATCATCCAATCTCTAGATTGTCCATTTATCAGAGCCTGTAAAATCCTCTAAAATGTAACACCCTGAAAGTTCAGGGTATGACATCAACTTTATCTTGTTCTAGAGATCATCCAATCTCTAGATTGTCCATTTATCAGAGCCTGTAAAATCCTCTAAAATGTAACACCCAGGAAGTTCAGGGTATGACATCAACTTTATCTTGTTCTAGAGATCATCCAATCTCTAGATTGTCCATTTATCAGAGCCTGTAAAATCCTCTAAAATGTAACACCCAGGAAGTTCAGGGTATGACATCAACTTTATCTTGTTCTAGAGATCATCCAATCTCTAGATTGTCCATTTATCAGAGCCTGTAAAATCCTCTAAAATGTAACACCCTGAAAGTTCAGGGTATGACATCAACTTTATCTTGTTCTAGATTGTCCGTTTATCAAAGCCTGTAGAGTCCTCATAAATATGACACCCTGGAACTCCAGGGTATTTCATGTCTCAACCAAGAGGAGACAGTTGCCTGTTTTCAGGATTTGTTGTATCCTTGTACAATCAAAGGGTTCATATAACGCACCCTTTCACACAATTTTAACATTACTGATTAACCACCGTAATACAACCTAAACCATCTCATGGAAGTTATCCTCACCTCGATTCCATCTACAATTTTGGTTTGATGAAGGCCAACTTTTTCATGATTTGTGGTATGACGTCATTTGTGAAACCCACAGCTTTGAAGGAGAGTCACGTCGAGCCAAAAGATACATCCACATGTTTCTAATTTAATTTAAGACTTAACAGTTTCAATGGATTAACTCCAATTAATTCTCCAGCCTTACTGTCTGTGAATCCATCAACATGTTCCATTTGGTAAATTCCGCTCAAATGTAAACAGCTTCTATGGGGAAAAGTGGGTCGACATTTTTTCCCCTTCTCTTTCACTTATTGGAATGTTTGATCCGAAAATGGGTTTCCTTTTTTTATAGGAAAGACACATCATCAGGGAATTTAATCATTTGTGGTGAATATAACATGGGTAATAGCTGCTGGGATGTCAAGCTAATTTTCATAAATGCAAAACAATTTTAACCAGAGTGGGGTTTGAACCAGTGCCCTTCATGTTGGCTCACCCAACTTTGTCAAATTTCATGGTGCTGATGTCAATGCCCTGTAAAGCCAGGGCTTGAATTTTGAGGGAAAATTCACAAGATCGTAGAGCTTGTTGCTCAAAACTGTTACCAGACCAGAGGTTTTTAAACAAGACCATATAATCAAGATGAGAAAAAATTGTGCACAGTTTAGCATAATGTCAACTTTTTTTTATTTGAGCAAGCACTGAGAGAAGGTTGACAATGTATCATAGCAGGAGTTTGACTGCAAATGACATCAAGTTAAAATAACGAAAGGATGCATCTTTTGGTATACAAACTTATTGTTTGATTGAAACACAGCAATAGCGCAGGATTTATTTGGTCGTGAGTTTAATGTCTTGATGCTAAAATCACTGGCCTTGGGCATGTGGTTCAGTGTAAATTTCAAGTCCTGAAAGTGTGTAAACCTTTGGGCCATGATTATGCCTGTTCCTAACCCATATAGCCCTAAAGTAGGACTCTTCCTCTGTGCTGTACACAGATACAGAATCCAAGCTGTGTGGGCCTGTTTCTGGGGCAGAAACATTTCAGAGCTCCATAATTCAAAACTTACCTGTAAGAAGCTACTAATCTCATCGGATTAATATTCCATGGCCGCATACAAGTGTTAACAGTGGGTTTTGGACGTCGGATTTTCCTCATAAATCTGTCATTCTCTGGAAATAATTCAGCTCTCAATGTGAAACATTTCTGCAACTTTTAAACAGTTTATTGTGTGAACCTAGTACGCGTGTGTTTGTGCATCACCGTACACTGACTGCACAGCACTAAACATACGGATGAAATACGCGCAACCGTCCTGCACCAACACACTAAGTACGCGTACACACGAAAGACATGTTTGAGAGAATGATCAAAACGAAAACATTCTAACCTTGAGAGCTGAAATACTTCCCCAAAATGACGCATTTATGTGGAATATCTGTCGTCGAAAAACCCACTGCCAAAAATTGTATGTGGCCGTGAAATATTAATTCGGTGAGATTAGTAGCTTCTTACAGGTAAGATTTGAATTATGGAGCTGTGAAATTTTTTCTGCCCCAGAAATGGGCCCTCATGTCCAGGACGTCTGTGTTGGATTTATATGAAAGTGAAGGCCTCCAGGGCTAACTAACCCATAGAGATACAGGGTTTGCTCTTAAAACTTGCCCGGTAACTAGACAGTGGGACATGTTAGCATGCAACTTGTCAACTGATTCCCTGTGTTTTTTCTTCCTTTTTTAATGGCATAGAAAATCTTGAAAAGCACTGTACAAAGTTTTGTGTACTTTTTCACTCGTCTATATTTCATATTTTTAAATAGGAATGCTTTCAACTTGGAGAGAATTTTGACTGGTCAAAGTGTTTGCATTTTGCAAGCGGACGACAGTTACTAACCCTCCTGGTCTTAGTAACATTTTCCAGTACGTTGGCCAACCATTTGAAACTATTCAACTGCACAGGTTGTGTATGGTGGCATAACTGCACCGAACTACAATGTAACTGTGTTCATAGGGTGTGTAATGTACAAATGCATTCACCACATGGTATCATATTGCAGGTTGCATAGGCAAAATGTGTATTCAATCATGTAAAATAAAACATGCCATATAAATACTTTATTTAAAATATGGCATTTGACAATTTTTTATCAACATGAAGGAATATAGTGAAGGAATATCAAAACTTTTTATAGATACTTGATTTGATGTGGGAATTTGGATGACAGAATGCAACTTAAGTATCTTGCCTGAACTGAAATGGCCTAAAATATTCCAAGTCACTTTTTGTTTAAACAAGATGGATGGTTTGTCTTGGGGGGGGGAAAATCTTTGTGCATGACGCTTGATTGTAAATAAATTGACGCAAGTGCTTGATGTGCTTGACTCATTGAGAAACTTATAACTTCTGAAAGTAATTATGAAGTTCTTCCAGGGGGCTTTATACAGTCGAATTGACTTACAACTGATGATGTTTTAAAATGCACATTCATGCAACACTTGAACTTGATGCAGCGGTGTGTTCTAACTACTCTTTGATCCTTAGTATTGAAAGAGTTTAGACAAGAGTGCCTGCATACTTAATTATCAAAATATCTTGCCATATAAACATCTCCTTCGTTCGTTCAATAGTGACTCATTCTCAGAAAGACATAATTTACTTCTAACTAAATTTGCCAAAACCTGCTTACTTCAATTGTTAGGGACCAACACCTCTTATGAACAACGTGCACCCAAGTTTAACCTTCGTTATAAACTCTTAAAAACAAAACCATAAAGAGTCTGCTGTCCTCTTCATTGTCAGCTAAATTAACTCTCAGTGTAAAGGTACACACTGGCTATGTTGGGCTATTTTTTGGCTATTTTGGGCTACAAAATAGACCCAAACATGACTTTAAAGGTCTACCAGGAATAGAGTAGAACGGTCTCTAAAAGAAACCATCAGATTTGGCTGTTTTTGAGCCCATTAAAAAAAAAACACATGTAAGAATGGTGACAAGGCATCTAGGCCTGATTGCTTCGTTCTTGAAAGGGCAGGGGCACCAAGCCTTTTTCTTCTTGATAAAGGGCACCTGTATGAAGAAATTGTAAATTTCTGTTGGAACATTTCAAGGGCACCAAGGCAATGACAAGGGGCAATGGAGGCAATTGCCTCCAGTGCCTCAGTGAAGTATCAGGCCTGGGCATTTTCATAACATAAAATGATTATTTTTTGGTTCTTGAGTGGTTGGGTATATCTATATGCAACAAAGAGTATCAGTACCATGTAACACATACATGTATGTATGTCAAAGTTTACCAGATCCTAACCAATAGGAAAGTTAACAATAGAACCAAAATGGCTGCTTGCAATAATGATAATGATGGCCCTGTAGTGGACTTGTCCTAATGGTGCCATTTCTCAGGGATCCTGGGCTATACACAATTTTTTTTTGTGGTTACAAACACAGAATACCATTTTGCATGTGTGGCCTTAAGTATCAAAAACTGGCACAACTGGCTTGGCTCAAATCTGCACTTTTTAATAAAACATTTGACACACATTTTTTGGTGAAGAACAATTGTTTTCAGTGCTATGGGAAATTTGACGGCATTATTGTATTAACTTTGCCAACCACCCCAACCCTTCAAAATCCAACTGCATGTTTTGATTTATTGAAATAAATTAAAGAAAAAACAAGTAAGAAGTTGGACTGTTTAGCAAGAAGTTCTACCCTATTTTGTGCCAAGATGTTCTCAGTTGTCAGGCCCAATTTCATTTGAAAGATGTCACAATCGGCAAATTGATAGGCCTATACATATAAATTAACAAACAGTCAATTAAAAATTCATTAGAAAGTTAGTGTTTTTAGAGTTTAACTACAGGGTTGGGATTCAATCATAATAACCATATCCCAATGATTTATGTTGTACTTGGTATGCACCTTTAGCTCATGTGACAACTTTGCCAATTGGTAGAGTCAGTCATCGCTCTGTGAAAAAAACTAATAAGTGGAAACACTCTTGTTTGAAGTGCGTCTTTTAAATACACAGCCTGTTTTAAAAGCAATGTCATTTAATTGTCATCATCATTCAACTCTGCCCAGGAGAAGAATGAGTGAAATCACAGATCGTTAATTGTCTGGAAAATCATGTCTGCTGTTGAACATTGCTGCTATTTTTACATATGTAGCCGTCCACTTTGATGTACAAGTGAAGGTTACACAGACATGCATTTATTTGTGAAATGTGAATGTATTTTGAATTGGGTTGTTTTCATTAAGATTGAAGCAAAGACCATTTCCTCTATGATTGAAAGTACCTTTAGTACAGGTTCATTTAACCAGTTGCTGCCTGGCGGGATTCTTTTGGCGCAATTGCAGAAATCCTGACTTGACAATGCCAAGAGAATAAAGATTCTGTTTATTGGATCGTCCGTTTTATTTCTCAAGAAAACCAAGAAAACGTCAAATTCATGCGGCGTGAATTGCAAAATATCAGCCGTTATTTACGGCATAGGAATGGAACTAAACATGAAACCATGGCTCATTTGCCGGCTCATAAATCTCCTTCTTGTCGCAAAAGGACAAAGGTTTATAATCGGGGATTACACACTGCCTCTCAGTGACCACAAAATGCAAATATATTCATGACCTTTTTTGTCCTTGTGTGGGTGAAACCAAGCCTTAGACGGCATGTGTGTGGTCTGTGCACGCTCCGTATTAGAATGATCGGGTGACCTTTGGTTCGGTGGTCTGAATTACATAATTGTGTCTAAAGATGGCTTCCATTTCCAGGCAGGGGAATCATTTGTGTGTATTCATGTCATCCGGTGTCAACTGGTTAAAGAGGTAAACTTGATTGGCGTTAAATAGGCACAAGTTGTAATTTTTTGTTTCCAACTGTGTCTTTTGATCATATTAACCCAGTTCACCTGACATCATCTTCATCACCGACTAGAAACCTTGGTTGCGCTGTTTTGGGAGTCACATTCCTCATGTGTAACTGTGCCATTTTTAAGTTAGATGCGGCACCATATCTTGACCATAATTTGACTCCGAAAATGGTTAATCATGGGTAGACAGTAACCGCATGTGAGGTCAGTGTAAAGAGTTTATTTCAAAAATAAAAAACAAAACAAAGCTAATCAGAAGTTTAGATTGGAGATTTGACTGGAAGAAAATTGCAGAGCAAACTTGCTCTTTTCCAAGATAAGCACCAAGTTTTGTTAGAGCCCTTCTACTATTAATGTGTTTCTAACCAACCCATACTTCATTATGCCACAATAGTGGCATTTTGAGGCACACTCATGCTGATAGAGAGAGTAGAGGCATTGCCCAAAGAAGCCATCAGCTGTGCTCAATTGCAATGAATGTTCGGTGACTGTTGGAAGAGACAAGGTTCTTAACCTACATGTAGGTCAATTTCTGCGATACATTGAAAGGAAAGTGTGGCCTGGGTTACTTCATCCTTGTGTGCACAGACAGCACATAGGAGTATTTGAGGCATCTTTGAGTATGCATTTAGTTGTTGTTATAGGACCGACCAACTTTGTAAATTGGCAAAGAATCAAAAATCTTGCACTGCAAAAACAATACGCAGTGGTTACATCTTGAAACTGAAGTTTCTGGTCAACATCAGAACAAATAGAGAAATTACAAGATAAAGGGTTTGCAGAACATTTAGGGATTTCCAACATTGTTTACTAAGGTGTGAGTACACGTTGTGTGGCAGCCTGTCTTGATGCTGAGTATTGTGATACACAAGGCTACCTACAGTACATGTTACTCATCTTTCATGTCCTTCAAATTACATGAAGAGGGAAAAAAACCAAACCAACAAACTCCTCACACTTTTTGTATAGTAACTTTTTAAATCTGTGTAATAATTAATCAAATTAATACTTTATTCAGGCATGTCGCGATAAAAATACACAATTAACTAGGGGATATAAATAAAAATGTGAATACCCCCCTAACATACAGCAAGAAATGCAAATTTACAAGAAAAATTACACCCCCAAAAATTACACGACACTAAAAAAGTTGCAATACAAAAAAGGACCCCAAAAACTGCCGATAAAAAGCAAAAAAAGGAAAACACAAGAAACAGAAGGCAACTGGACAAATAAATAACCTGGGAACAACAGAGATCATTGTGAACAGTTTGCCCAAGGTCTTGTCAACAATTCTCGTTTACAATCTCTCCTCCTCCTGCCAGGGAGAGTCTCCATGGCAGAAATACCTGTAGCTCAACTAAATATTCCACTCTCCCAATCAGAACCACCCGGTTTCAAAACAGTCCGGTCCTTTATTTTATCAACATTTTAAATAAATGAGTTTATTTTTAGTTGCCGTATCGATTAATTTTTTGTAGATTTCTTGTTCCCTCTATACTTTTGTTGTTGTTGTTGTTGTCTCTTGATGTTAATTTTTACTTTTTATACTTTGATTTGTTCAGTCACTTGCAATTTGGCCCTTGGGCCACGATTTGTGATTTTTAATAAAATTGAAATTGAAATTGAATTGAAACAGACAAACAAAAGCTGAGCTGCCTAGGAGAAAGGAAAAAATGAAATTAAACACTATCACCTAAGGGGTGTGTCACTCCGACCCAAAACAACAACAGCAAAAACACATGCAGACACACAAACAAAGATGAAGAATGATATACAACCAACCCAATGTGCAATCAGCACAAAACATAAGAAAAACAAAACAGAAAACAGTCATGCACAAAAACTAACAGACATGAAATGGGAAACCTGGCCAAAGCAAAATCAGTTTAAGTTATAAAGACAACTTTTTATGTTAGTAAAACAAATTAGACAATGGGGCACAGGTAAACCTTGACGTGTACGCGGCAAGGCGTAAGGGAAAGTTACTGGTAAAAGGACGTAAGCAATTTATGGTAACATTTGTGTTTCAAGAATTATGAGTGGAAAGTTTGGTAAATTTGCTGCCATGGAAAAATCATTCTAGAAAGGCTAAGGGGGGGGGGAAGGGGAAACATGTCTTCAAGGTAGTTTTAGCAAAAGAACTAACAAAAATGACATATTTTTCATGTCAGGAGCTATTTTGTTGCTTACGTCCTTTTGTTACTGGGACGAACTACTTTGTGTGCCCTGCAAGGCCTTACGCCCTTTTGTCGGGTACTCGACGACCTATCTACATGGCTTACAGGATAAGAACTTCAGTTCCAAATAAAAAGACAAGACATACACTATTTAAATGTATCTTTGAGAGCAAATAGGTGGTGAAAAGTCAACCTAGAATCGCAGCGTTTGTTATTAACATTGATCATACAAACCAGCCAGTGCTACCCCCGATTGGATAGACTTCTACACGTGCAATGACTGCTGCCATAACTGATTTTGCAAACAAATTATTCAAGTAATATTTTCATTTGATTGACTCAAATAAACTGGGTCCTGGGCCTGAGCTAGTTTACAGAGTTGATTACTGCTTCAAATAAAATAACAAATTTGATTCATAAAGCAAACAATAAGCAGCGGCTCATGCAGTCACAAACATTGTATTTTATTTTGTCTGGTTGCCATAGGATGATGTCATATGAGGCAATTTATTATCAAACAGTTCCAGACACAGGCTTGTACTTGATTGAGGCAATTGCCCCCTGGCCATTGTCTTGAAACTTTCCAAGACCAATTTAAAAAACTTTCCTTCATAGAAATGCCCCTTGTGTGCCCCTACAAGAACAAAAGTATTGGGCCTGCAGGCAATCTCTCAGAAGAAAATCATTCACATTTCAGTTTTCATGTAGTTTTCTTTGGGATATTGAGGATCAGGGCCCAGTTTCATAGAGCTGCTTTGAGCTTAACAATGCCCTTCTAAGCAAAAATAAGAAGGAAACCAGCCACAGATGGTATGTGTTGTACTTATTTTGGCTGGTAACCATATTCTGGTGAGCGAGATTGTTTTTGTGCTAAGCAACTCTATAAAACTGCGCCCTGTTAGAGAAATTGCTCTTTTGCAAGCAGACATGTTTCTTTTGTATGCAGTGCAGTTGGTTGCCACCAAGTTGCCTGTAAACATGCTAAATATTGCCCCGTGTGCCAAGCCCCTTGTATGCCAAGCCTAACCTACATCATGACATCGTGAATCATGACTAACCTACATGTATATCATGGATGCCAACAGATCATCAAGTGTCAAATCTATGTATTGACTCCTTTCACACACGTCACACGCCACACGCATTTTAGAGGTCATTAGGTATATATGTAAATGCTGCATCACCTAAAAAATGCGCACTACAAACGCAGGGAGACATAGACTTCCAAAATGGTGCAACCAAGATTATTGTGATGATGACATAAGATGGCATGAGTGCTGGTATGTTCCCTTTAACAAATACTAACACTGTTAAGGCTTCTTAAATGAAACATCATACATATACCATTGAATGTAGTGGGCAGACTTCAGTGTGCTATGTGATTGCGTACTAGATTGAACGCAACACCCGCCCGCCAGTCTGCCTGCCATGAGGCTATTAATCAACACATGGACCCACCCAGCTGGCTGATAGCGCTTATCATTGGATCAGCATGAAGAGTTTTTGTTTAGGTTTGCTCACAGCGATTTTACAACATTGGTTGCTTCACTTGCTTGCGTGTTCTGCCTGCTCTCACAAATTTGGAGGCAAAATCTTCAAGACAAATTACAGGGTTATAATAACAATAGTAATATTAACAGTCAACATTAATAATATGCCATGTCTGTCATAAATGACACTCCTGGTGCCGAATTATGAAATCAGATGGAGATCGTTAAGAATGATTTTATGAGGTGAAGCAACCCATAATACATCACCTTGAAATGAAAACAAGGTGAGGTGGTGCATATTGCTGCCAGACCTTGCCAGAAACACTGAGAAAAACTTCTTCTCATAGTAAGTGCACTGGGCTCTTTTGCATGCATTACACAACACAACACAAAGAACCAACAGCTTTACGCCCCATCAGAAGGGTAAGGCCAGCGGCCCCCCAGGTGCCCCCCCCCCATAAAAAAATGTGGGTACAGGTAATTCATTAAAAAACATGGTACCTGGGTGCCCCCCCCCTCACTGAAAAGCAATGCCCCCCCCCTGTGCCCCCTCAATGAAAAAATCCTGGCTATGCTGCTGGGTAAGGCTACTGTGTGCAATTGTCTAGCTGAAAGACACTTGCCGATATGGTTTTTGGGCTGAGGCTTGTGCTTTTTTTTGTGTGTGATCTTGGTCGATTAAAGTCGCCTGTGGTAAGGAAGAGGTAGTAGTAAACAAATAAATGCAGTCGACTTAAGTCTTGACATAAATCTGTGTTCTTCAACCTCACTACCATTGGCAGCATGCCGTATCAATACCACTGGAAGGGAAGCACTGACGATCAATGTTAACAACTTTCAGTTGCTTGTTGGGCACTTTTGGGTACTTTGTACTCTTGTGTCAAAATGCAAATATTTTGACCGTGTCCCATTTCAAATGATTCATATTTTAAGCAGTCACTCTAAACTGCATAAGATTAAAGAAAAGATCACAAGATCAAAGACAAATGAGAGGGGACCAGTTGCCCTGACTGTTCGACCACAGGCCTTTTTTGAAATATGCCATTTTTATTTGCACATTTATATTAGACAGTTTCAAGGGCTATGAGTGAGCAAGGCATGCCGGGAAAATAAAAAGGGCACGATAAGATCGATTACCTGTGGGAACAAGGTTGATGTATCCTTATGTACTTGTTGAGGGTAATTTTCTAACTGAGTAACTATCGAACCTAGCAAATATATCAATGATCTATTGTGTACTTTTAACCACGTCAATTCCATAGTAGCTACAAATGAATCTAGATAATTGTTGACGACGAGATTGTTTTTTGTTCTGTTTTTCATAAAGGGTGAAGATTTATAGCCCAGCAAAAAATTCTGTGCAAGGCTGAAGTTTTGCTCAAGTGTGAACTTGTCATAGTGCGTACTTAATTTGTGACGGCATATCTTGTACCAATATTAACGAGATATTCTTTATATTCGCCAGCGTAAATGGAAGTGTCAGGAATTGTCTTGTGATTTACTGATTAATGATTCTCGACCGTGCTGTCAAGTACAATTTGCTGCTTCTTTGAGACAAATGCAAACAAGTGTAGTTGAGACTCCCTAAAAACTTGTATCTGTTTGAAAAAAAAAAAAAAACAGTCTGCAAATATTTGTAAGTCCAGTAAAGTGATGGACTAAAAGATTGGGGTAATATATGAGGAGTGGCAGATCTGTCTGTGATGACACGGACATGGTTACGTCGTGTTCCACAAATTAGAATCGTGTCATTGAATTAGGGAAGGAAAGTGTGATGACCACAGGTTTTATCTGTAGTCAATCATTTAGACCAGGTTTAGTCTTGGCCAAGTCCCTGCAGAACTTTAGATCCATCAGCCATCGACAACATGAAAGAGTAAATGTTTGCAACTAATATTTACAAAATTTGATAAAAAGTTCATTGATGTGATAGCAAATTCAGCAGCTTTTTAGAGAACCTTTTTTAAGGGTAAAAAAAAAAGCATTCAGACAACTTTTTGAGTTTTTGAGTTTGAGTTTGAGTTTTTGTCGTTGTTGAGCTAAAGACCTTTTAACTGATGAAAGACATTGATGTTTGAAGCTTGCTTGGTGTGGATAATAGGAATCAGCTTTTACTAGTGAACTTGCGGATACAACACTTGCTTATAAACTTCTCATAGGAGAAGTGATGGTTCTGAAAAGAGCTGTTGTTGTCATAGTTGTGGTCTAGATGTTTTGAACAGTATACTCTGTTAATCTTCTCCTGAAGAAACTCTACTCATCTTCTCCTGAAGATGAGCAGAGTAGGGCTTATACTGTTGAAGCGTCGAGACCACAACAATGGCTCTTGTTACTAAGGGAATAAAAGAGTGGCGACGAAATCCTAAAAGGCATTTAAAACCCTCATTATCGCAGCCCATGTGATATAAAGGATTTATCGCACAGCCGCGATACTGTAAGGTTTTAAACGGCCGATTAAGACTGAGTCACCACGCTTTTATTCGTAATTCCCAATCATAAATGACCTTTCATTGTTAAGAAATAAAATGTAAAAAAAAAATCACAGAATGACGTAACGACTGTGACGACTTTTAACCAACATGAATACCTAAACTGCCTTGGGTTTTAAATTACTAATAATGTAGTAGCCAACATATATCGTATCACCAACCGATAATGTATCACCAATTGACCGATAGTGTAGTACTAGTAGAATTTCCATAGTATGACCTGTCAATGGGTAATGTAATGATTGCAATCAAAAACTCCAACCGGTAATTACTAAAAAACTCTTACCAATAACGTATCGCATGTTGACGGATAATGTATCAACCGACAATGTATAAAAAAACACCCGATCAGTGGATCAGTATTAGGAAAAGGTACATGTACGCAAAAAAACTCTGAAACAGATGAATTTGTTGGAGCAAGCGCACATGAGCTCTTGTGTCTTAAAATTTCCCAGTGGAACGGGATGAGTACCTGGCATTGAACTTGCCTCAGTGGTAGCTCATGCCATTGAAACTTGGACAGAACAATTTGTTGTTTAATCAAGCTCAGAGCTGTACTGTCTGTGCTTTTTTTTAATATCAATTTTCTTTTGCGAGTGACATTGGAAGGAATATGATGTTCTGTAATGAATAAATTTGCTTGTTTGCATTTGCCTGCCGTTATGGCTGTTAACATTGAGTGAATGGCAACAGTTCAAATAGTTGTGATTGAATATTCATGAATCTAGTGATGTGCCAACTAGTATGTTCATGACGCATAACACGTTTTTTGAATTGTCCAATTGTAGCTACGCGATGCTGTGGGTGACCCATTGCAACCTGCTGGATGGCCTTCCTACACTGTATTGCTTGTGTCTTCATAATGTGTGGTGCCTCCCCATTACCTCCCCATTGCCTCCCCATTACCTCCCCCTCCCCTCTCCCTTGCCTCCCCCTCCCCTGCCCTTCACCTTCCCCTCCCCTCCCCAAAAGCTATGCCACCGCATACAACATGTATGCTTGTACAGTGAATTCATCAGTAATGCATAGTAAAGCAATAAACCAGCTTGGTTTGATTGATGTCAAAATCAGTGGGACTGTTTTTTTTGTATTTGTAGAAATAAAAATCTTGGGCTGATCCTGTTATTCCCACAGGTAGCAGTGATTTTGGGATGGAATGTCAATCCTTCATGTAGTTGCCGTTATCAACTTGGCGTATTTAATAAATAGCTTCAATTTGGAATCAGACCCGTGGTTAGTGCAAACCATTCCCTCAAGACCCCATGTACTGACAGGCAGCACAACTTGTTTTTATTTCCTACTGTGTAATGATTCGTCAACTTCGTAGAGCAATGAACTGCCGATGGGAAAAATCCGCCGTTCATCCTGCAGGCCCTGAGGTCGAGGATGCCTTTTTTAGGGGGCATTAACCTTGTACAAACCCTCCTCAGTAAATCAGTAAATTTGTACACCGTCAGGAGTTTCCTTCTTCCGGCTTTCTCTGCGGAAAAAGCAAATTTGGTGGAGTGGTCCTTGGGGGGGCATTGGAGCGTTCGATCAGTGTGGTTCTGACACGATGGAGTGTCCAGTACATAGGTATTGCTGGACCTCTCCAAAGGACATTGACTTTCCCCATGTAGCAATACTGGATTAAAGGGAAGATTTGTAATGGCTGTCATTTGGTTTGGAGATTTGGAGATTTCGATGGGAATGTGGGAAGTGATATAGAATTCCACTAATATCTCTGCTTGTATACTACTACAGTGGACAAGCGTGACTCCTCATGCAGTGTTATGCCCAAATCAGGCACTTCTCACAAATTGTTAAACAGCATGAATAGTGTAGACAACCTAAATATCAGCCAGGATATAAATGTGATGTCATGTCTTAAACATACTATTCATGTATGTTGAGAAATATTTATCTTAATTAGTGACTTATCCTAATTAGGTTATACTTGCAAGCTCTCTCATCTATTGTCTAATTGATGAGTTTTGGGCATGAAGTGCCTGGTTTTGGCACTGAGCATCACAAGTGGTTATTGAATATTACTGTACCTTCATTTGTTTGGTAGGTTTTTTCTCAAGGATCTAGCATATACAAATACTTTGATAACCAAAATGTTTTGCGTACCTAACCAGTGATGTTGGTAGCGTTTAAGGTTTGTAGTCTGCTCTTCTACCGATGTGGTTTATAGAGATGTTTCCAAATTACCAACAGTTTGTTTAAACTTTAACCGCCTGATTAGCTGAGTGTACTTAGAGGAAATGCATTTAGGACCAATTCACGTTAAGGATTGAAAGGAGCTTTCTTCCCTGCTTTTTACTTCTGTGGACCCAGGTTCCATCCCCGTCTTCAACCTGTGCTTTGAATATGGGTTGGGTTTTCAATCCCCACCTGATTGCATGTAGGTTTCCACATCTGAAATTAAAATTTCTTCAACATCTACTCTTCACAGGTATCTGCAGGCCTATGGGTTACAGTGCAAGGCACTTTTGAGGGTCCCTTGGTTTCATTACCAGAATGATATGTTATTAATAATAAGTATTTGTAAGAAATGATTGGCATGATAGTATCATAGGATGTTGGGACATAAGCCAGGCCTAGAATTACAAGGAGGCCATGGGGGCCATGGCGTCTGTTGCCCTGGTCTTGGCCTTGGTGTCCCTTCAAAAGTTTCCCATGAAACTTTTCCAGTGAAAGTGCCCTCTGCAAAACGAAAATGGCCTTTTCCTCGCAAATATGAAGTTCCATGCCTGATAAACTAAGCTGATTTATCATGAAGAAACTTACATTCAGTATACATGTAGTTTTTAATATGGTATGACTGCATTTAACCATTTTATATCAGTTGTTGTTTTGGGGTTGTTACTGTGTTAATCCAGTCTGACATGTAAATTAGTTGTTTGGCTAGGGTTCACAATACGTGATTTGCAAAAACATCTGAAATACTTTTTTTAGAAGACCTAAAATACTTCTTTCCTTATTTTAATTTAATTTTTTATTTTTGTAACATTTGTTGAACTTAAAGTGTGTTTGGAAAAAACAACAAGAATCCAGTAGTTGTGATTTTACTGACTGGTCCAATGTTAAAATTACTAGACTGGCTGGAGGTCCAGTGGGTATTTCAAACCCTGATTCATTCAAAGATGCTAGGTCAGATTTGTGGCCGATTTGAACAAAAATTTAGATTTAAATTTTAAATAGCTCTTTTTATAAGTTCAAGAAAGTTATTAGCTTTAACACATGGTATGGCAAGAAAAAATGATAAGTGGTAGTTTATTAAAAACTTAAAACGAATTGTCCAGATCCCGGCATCAACTCACGCCCATCAGCCATGTACAAACAATTCAACATGTTACATGTATTTTGTGTATGTTGGTGGCATATGCAAACGTTTTTGAATGTTCATTTTGAAACAGCATCATCTGTCAAAATTTCTTCTTCCAGCGAAAATCAGGCCTTTCAACATTGTAACCAGTAAATTCCAAACATGAATTCCTGACATGCCTGACAGTCAATATAATTATTTTTTTTCGAAGGCGTTCCTGTTTTGAAATCAAAATTAACAAAAGATATAACACTCTTTCAAACATATGGTGATCTTTATACCTGCTTGTAGTTTCAGATTTTTTTTCATATTTTTTTTTATCCACAATTTTTACTCTAACCAGATAAGGGGCAGGGAGTGGTTGATGGGTGGAGAGGGAAGCAGCATGGATTAATTTCCCACTACAAGTCTGAAATTCCATTCTGAAATATCAAGTGGTTTGACAGCGAAACCTCCTACCCTAAAGTTTCGTATAGGTTATTAATATCATATTGTCAATTTTCAACTCACGTTTCTCGTCTAGTTGTTCAAGAATGTTGCAGAGAGAGGCGAGTGGTCTGAGATGTTAATGGAGGCTCATGGCTCATACAAGGATCATGATGTCCACTCAGCGCTCATGCAGTACTCATTCACTGCCGAGCTGGGCTATGAAGTTGCTCAGAGTAACGTGGCATTTATACTAGACCAAGGTAAGTGAATAAACAGCTGACATCGTTAAACTATCAGTGCTCTAATACAATGAAAGCTCATTTTGCATTGTATTCAATCGTATTCATAAATACGTGGGACAGTTTATTCATTCTGATTGTTTGAGAAGAGATCACGTAGCCATGTTTAATCATGCGATATAGACATGGTCAAAGTGTTTAAACGTGGACTGCGTAAATGAATTCAAAAGAGGGTGCAATCAGATAATTGCACACAACACGCAAATCGCACGGCCCAATTTAAATTGGTAGCCCCATGAAGGTAGATGGCTCGCGCAAGTTTGAAACTTGTGCAAGGCGCTCAACATGGATAGAATTTAGAACTTTAACGCAGACTTGAGTCGAGGATGTGAGTTGTCACTGTCAGATTTGTTCTCAACTTTTAAGGGTTTTTGGATGTTTTTAACCGAAAGGCATTTATGAATGGGAATAAAAGTGTGTTGAATCGGTTTTCAATTAGTTGTTTAAACATGGTAAGGCCTTGTTCTCGTCAATTTAACCTCGACTTTGTCTCAGTAAAATTATGGAGAACCAGGCATCACCGTGTTTAAACAACTAGTTGAAAACCTCTTCACCACACTTTTATTCCCTTATGATATATTAGTACTTTCACTGTTAGATTTAAAAGATTCTTGTCAAAATACTGACATGAATTAAAATGACACAAAGCCATAAAAAATAATCTGAAAAACATTTGCTCAATTTAATAATTGTGTTAAACCCCTTCTACTCCTGGTGACATTTTCCACCGAGATGACCAGCTATTTAAAACCATTCAACTACACAGATATGTATGGTGGCACAATTGGATGATATTGAATGGTCAGATAGTAGGAAGGTTGACTGTCTACTGTGTAGATGCATTCACCACATGATGCATGTATATTGCAGGCTGGCATAGTTTATCATTTAAAACCACAGTGGATGATGTTGAATGGTCAGATAGTAGGAAGGTTGACTATGTACTGTGTAGATGCATTCACCACATGATATATTGCAGGCTGGTTTAGTTTATCTATCATTCAAAACCACAGTGGACGATATTAAATGGTCAGATAGTAGGAAGGTTGACTATGTACTGTGTAGATGCATTCACCACATGATGCATGTATATTGCAGGCTGGCATAGGTATCATTTAAAACCACAGTGGATGGTGTTGAATGGTCAGATAGTAGGAAGGTTGACTACGTACTGTGTAGATGCATTCACCACATGATATATTGCAGGCTGACATAGTTTATCATTCAAAACCACAGTGGATGATATTGAATGGTCAGATAGTAGGAGGGTTGACTATGTACTGTGTAGATGCATTCGTCACGATATATTGTAGGCTGATATTGTTTATCCATCATTCAAAACCACAGTGATTGGCATTGAATGCTCAGACAGTGAGAGGGTTGACTGTACTTTTCTTTTTCGTTTTTTTTTCTTTTCTTCTTGTTTTTTAAACAAAAACATGGTCACATATATATTTTCTTTGTTAGCATGCTGGTTTTTTCCTCTCTATAAGTCTACATGTACGATCCTTCAGGCCGTAAGAAAAATTTCTGATACGGATGCAGTTTGCTCTGTTTATCAGTATAAAATTCCAAAAATACATGCGCAGCCAAAAGTCCAAAACTGTTTTGTGGTTGTGCTCTGCGTGTCTTCTGGATGAGTATTTTTAATCACCAGTGAAGATGTGTTTATTTACAAGGCATCGTTGCTTGTGTTCTTCAGTGTGTGTGTGTCCTTGTAAACAGCTTTCTGATTATTCCTCAAATCTGAACTTGAGAATTGTCAGCTGTTCACTTCTTTCAAATTATATTTCCTGGGAGAAACCGTTATTGTTTAAGAAATGATGTTTACAGATGTTTGACAAGAGATGGACATTTTGTGTATTGCGGTTCTGCAGGGTTTGCACCCATAAGTGCACCGTACAAAAAAACAAATTAGACTAGTTCTGTATATTTGCTTGGGTTGTAACGGGCAACTTGTGTCTACAGAAGCACGTGAAGGAGATTGGAATTGTAGTTTTGCATTTATTGACACATTCTAAGTGGAGCGTCTCATTCCTACTTACCTTGTGACCTGCTCTGGCAAAATTCTCAACTTCAATGCTATCTTTCGTGGAAAATCAAGAATGTAATTCCCAACAACATTTCAGAATTTTATGGGTTACTTTTTTCTCGTCCAAGTTGGGAGAAATTGATGATAAGGCATCTCCAGACCATTCAACTCAATGGTCTAAACATCCAAGAAGGAAATGATTCATGACTTTCTGTATTTGCCTTCTCCTTTTTCCACAGATGTCCCCCTTTTAAAGTCTGTCTCGTTTACTAATTTCCCACCTTTGATTTTGTCTTTTTTGTTTCCAACCTCTTGTGTTTAAACCAGCCTCTTTCCTCTACTCCCCCTTCTTTATCTCCCTCATCATTGCTCATCCCTTGCATCTTCTGACTGCTTTCTGCCTCTCTCTTTTCACTTCTGTCTTCCTGACTGCTTCTGTTACTCCAGTATTCTTGTATGTGCGTGTTGTGTTGTTAAGCCTTTAAGAAAGACTGCTAGGGTCGGAACATGAGGCCATAAACCAAATTTTTGCATGTTTTTTATATACATGTAAACGATAGAGTGGACCTTCTATTGAACCAATTCACCTGAGGCCATAATTACAATAATCTTGATTGCAGAATTTTGGGACTCAATGTCCCCTGTGTTATCATCAGTGCGTTTACATGCTTGTAAACCCTAATTTTTTACATACAATTTGACTTCCAAAATGGTGAATGTGGCAGCAATTAGCTGTAAATGACATCGGTGCAAGGGGTCAGTTCGGATTTTTGTTTAATCGTACCCATATATGCCCCCCTCCCCCCAGTGTACATGTATCACCAGAACCTTTATTCCAGTTTTTTAAATTGAGACAAGGGAATATAAAAGCTGTGATAATAATGCCCTAGTAAATTGTAGTCCTGGCTTTTCAGGATCCAAGCAGTAGCAGGGCACCAGCCAGGATATGGCTGAGTCCCTTTCAAGTCCCTTGTGGGGACCATAGCTGGGACTTCTGTGTAGCCATACAGAGCCTCAAAAGGGCCGGGGACTGTACAGGGATTTATCCTGGGAGATTACGTACTTACAACTGTGCCGGATGGTATGTGTTGCCGTACAGTGTCTCAAAAGGGACGGGTACAGCTGGGGTACCGGTTGGGATCTACCCCAGGAATTTATGCACACTTGACGCATTACCAACCAAATTTTGGACTAACATTTCTTGATAAAGACCATAAAAGGATGCAACAAAAATGCTGCACATCCATAGTGCTGGTTGGTACACAACATGAACGGAGTGCGCAGCGATTGTTTGTTGTGTAGCACCCACACAAACGGCCCACACAAACACAAAATTTCCTGAATAATTTTGCGAAGCCGTAAATTTTCCTGGCAGACTTTGACGGAACATGATGTACACACCAGCTTTTTTGACGGACCAAGGCTTGATTTAGACACAGGTCTGGCACTGTGCGGGGTAATATGCGTTGAGTCTTACATGGTGCCTGGCCCTGGGGGGAGGGGGGGGGGGGGGGAGGGACGAGAAAATAGTGCCCAGCCTTGTGGGTACTTAGCCCGGACTGTAACATGTTAGTAACACTTCCCAAAATTACATCCTGGCCCAAGTCCCTGCTATCCCTTGGTCCTGGGGGGCCGGGGCAACAATTGACAAATGAAGAAAATACGAAACTTGATTAAGCCACAACAAACAAACTGCCAGTATTAATAATCCCCCATAATATGCACAGATGTTGTTCAAGTTATCACCAGTTATTGATATAACTTGACATTGTTGCCACATTGGCTGATGGGTCTGGTGAGCTGAGCTTAAGTGACATCAGGCTTGTTGCTTGTGTACGCAGCTGGTCAATACAATTACGGATTTCATTGTGACACTTTCTTAACAGTAATTACTTTTCTGAAATAGTTCCAATGGTCACTCTCTTTAATTCAAAGTTCAGAATAAAGATATTCCTTATTCTGCTCCAGTTTTATAATCGAATATTGCTAGTTATCTTTTGATATTAAAGGGAAAGTCCATCAATGTTTTGGGAAGAGTACTAATTTTTCTTGTCTAAAATAAACACACCATGCAACCAACCTTTGAAAATTTAACGTCTAAAAGAAAACAGTGACAAACAGGCATGCAACTTCTTAGTAGATCAGTTGATTGTCTTGTCTTTCTTGGGTTTTTGTGCCATAGTTAACTAAAAAACACTACAAATCTTTATGTTCAAGACAGTTTCCTATTACTGTGTAATTAACTTATCAAGTTGAGTATCTGGACAAAACGGTTTATTTTTTGTCATCAGGGATTTTGTGTTTGTTCATGACATGCTTATTTTGATTGCAGCAATCAAAATAAGCAAAAGTGATTAGTGATATTTCCTCAACTTTGAGAGTATATCAGATGAAATGTTTTTGGGAGGATCGGCTCTGGTATACAATGGTATAGATTTGATCATGAGTCAACTTTCAGCTTGAAAATTATATTTATTCTCTTTTAAATATCAAGCACTAAACCACAAGGGAAACTGACTGGGTAATTTTTGTTTAATACTGGGATGAACATTTTACTGGAGCAATACCAACGCTCTACCAAGTGAGCTATCGTGCCCTAATGTTTGCGGTCTCCCTATTTTGTCAATATCTTTGTTTTGGGGGGAGGGGGAAGGGGGGAGGAGGGTGCCAGTCAGAATCCATTCAATCGGTTACTGCCATGTAGCCTGAGATCACACCCCATTATACAATACAACCATACAGCTAGCTCTATGGATATAACCTGGGAAGCGGCAGAACATGGATCTACCTTAAGGGTGATGCAACCTTATTCATTTTTAAATATCAAGCAATAAACCACAAGAGAAACTGTCTGGTACTTTAAATTTTTTTTTTTACATTCATAGGTTATAAATCCTTAGTTAGCATTGTAATTTTTTGTGAAGTGTACAAGGCCAAATGATATTGGCTCATGTGTGACTATAGAGCTATAAATGCCACCCACGTATCTGACCTCAATGTTGGTCCCTGATCCAGAACTAACACATTCATTAAAAGAACAAATTTACATTTTTTTTACCTGTACAATGTAGGTCGGGATAAATCTTTGAATATTTAAAGAGAACTAACGATCATTTAAGAAACATTTCACAGTATGAAGTGTTAGGATGTAAGGATGTACCAGAGAGCAAGCACCCCTACAGTTCTGTAAAGGTCTTGTGTGGTATGATGATCAAGTTATAGAAGAGTTGAGACTGTGTGGTTGCTTGCACAGTGAAATTTGAGCAGAACAGCAGAGTTTAAAATAGCCAAGTAAGATTTGGAGCTTTGTGGAAGGGTTGTCAGGGGAAACTAGTGTGCAAATTACATCAGAACCTTTCTTTTCTTTACTTAAAAATATTACAGATGCTATCAAGTCACCCATATCACCAGTACCATTACCCAAAACAAAAAGTACTTATATTCTTAAAAAGATGAAAGTTTACACATTTGAACAAACTAAAAGGGCACATTTACCTAGTTATACATTTTGTGATGCTCAAGGCTGGCTAAACAAGATGGTGGTCAGTGTTTATAATCAAACGAAGGGTCTATGGTCTGTTTTTGAAACCACAGTTTCAGCTTAGGCTCTGGCTTGGGGTCCAGCAGTAATTTTGAAAACATACACAAAAATCGAGCAGTGCAGTTTGACAAAATGATCAACCCTTTCCATCACACAGACAAACATTTGTGGAACACAAAAGGTAACACAGACACATTTTGCAAATAACTTTGCAGAAAAAAAACACAGAGATGTTTATAGTTCCCCCACTACCTGTCTACAGGTACATACACTGCATATGTACTTTCTGCAACCAGAGTCAATTTGTTATGCAATATGTTCAGCCACACAGTTCTCTGAAGTTGGGTCCTTAAGTTGGTTTTTGTGCAATTAATATACGTACACGTACATGTAGGCTTACGTATAGCAGGGTTAGTGTTGAAGACCCGTTGCGTCGCTGGATGCAGCTGAAGGCAGAGATTGGTTTAACCCTGTGGTCTTAACGTAGTTTATTTGTCAGGCTCTCTCATGAATAAACCAAATGCTTCCTTGGTGTGAAGTTAGTTTATGTATCAATCATTAAATGCAAACGAGCGCCCAGGATGTCGGTGAGTTTGCGTTGGCTCTAGACGCAGGCACTTGAGACTCAACACTACAAGTGTCAAAATATGATGTCAACTGCGCCGACCGAGTCTAGTTCACTTATCAATTCATACAGGGACAAGAGTTAAATGTACACACGCCCGCGGTCTTGGTTTTTATGCACGTTAAGTTGGCATGTTGATACATGGGCACCAATGTCCGCTGTCACTACACTCACTGTACTAGAGTGACATTCTGGGCATGTAGGTATGTAGTTCTAAAGTGCATGTAGAACAAACATTGTTGGGGAACATTTTGGGGTTTCGGGGAGAAGATTTTTGGGTAAGTTATTGCTCAGCATCTCAGGAAGCCATAACATAAAAACAACACAGTCAACAAATTGTTTATCCCTTGACAAGTTCACAGTAGATGTTTAAAACCCTAGGAGTGTCATGGGGCCGGCTTAATCGGCCTCAATGTTCAGATTTTGCATTGGCAGGGTTCATTTTTGTGATTTATTATTATTTTTGAATGTATTCACTTCAAGGTACTCAGTCTGTTGACCTCAGGTCTATGCAAGGTTGAAAAAACTTTGATGACTTTCTACCAAGTTTCCCATCGAACCAGAATTTCCGAAAAAGTAATCAAATTATTTTGTAAACTTGTAATCTCCTTGCTGTTACAAACGCACATACATCTCTACGTTCTGATGCGTTCATAGTTTCCTCCTGTCAATCATGTCAATGATGCATTGAGGTCTTTTTTACATTCACAATACCATATCTTCTTTGAATGTAAAAACCATTTTGTTTCGACATTGTCAAGGTTCTCCCAATGCACGTGCTAGCATAATGGGCCGATATGCGTAAATTATGGGCCGATACGCAGAAATTACGGTCAATACGCAAATTTTTTTATCAAAAATTTAAAGCAATTACTATCAAATTCATAAAAAATCCTAACGAAGAAAACTTTTTAAATGCTCAAGATTGCACTGTAGAGCTTTTCATACCAAATATAAACACCAAATAAAAACATTCCAAGGTTTTTCCACCTTGTTTCAATTCAGCGTGCTTTGGCCACATTTTCAAAGTTTGGGTCCAGAATGCTCCACAGTTTTGAAAACTGCTAGGGAGAACTCTGATTGTAGAATGTTCTCTGGTCCTTTAAACAGAACAACCTTCCTTAATCATTGTCTGGGTGCCAGTCACTTGTTCCTTTCAAACAAAAGCTGGAGCCTTTTCTAATTCACCATCTAGCACATTTTTTTTTACGTACTTTGTGTTCCACCAATAATCTCAAATGCTGTTTTCTAACTGGCATGACTAGCGTGTCTTGGCCGAGTGGATAAGAAGATCGGACTCAAGTTCTGGTGTTTCTGGTCAGCAGATTGTGGGCTTGAGTCCCGATTGCCAGTTGGGACACCTTTTTTTCAATTCAATTCAATTTCGGTTTTATTCAAAATACCAAATAAAAAGTCTGGAGACTAAAAGTATTCAGTTTACAAAGAGTGTGAAAACTTGTGTCCTTAAGCAAGACACTTAACAATTATTGCTGCGTCCTTTGGATGGGACATAAAGCCAGAAGTCCTGTGTGTTGTGTTGCACATAAAATAACCCAGAGCACTTATTGCAAAGGGAAGGGGTTCGCCCCGGTGTTCCTGGTTTGATCGGCTGCAGATTGCGCCACAGCACCTTATAAACCATTACATGGTGCTATGTAAAGGAACAGGTCTCATACTTCAAAAAGTAATCCACATGCCTTGCAGGAAAAATTACTAAGCGCTTTTAGACGCCCATCGGGTGTGATAAAGCGCAACGCTAGAACTGTGAATTATTATAATTATTATTATTCTCTGTAAGTTCTTTATTTATAGTCTAATTGCTTTGTTGTTTTTGTTACACCTTGCCATGCCTTGCCTCCACATTATTAATCTTATTGTATTGTCTTGATGTTATTTATAATGTGAAAACAAACTTAATTCAAATTGAATTAAGGGGGGGGGGGTTGGTGGAAATTATTAAGCTAATGATAGATTAATAGATTTTAAAGTTTTGGTTCTTACATGTCAATGTATTCATGGTTAAGCCCTCAAAGTTCAGTTCAGGAGTACAAACCAGCTAGAAATCTGAGTTAAATATATCTACCAATAAATCTCTTTTGACTCCATCAGTTATTACAACTACTTGAACTACGCCTCATGGTTACGCTCTTTCTAATCTGCTTCAGTTCAGTTGTCAAACAGGCCGAAACATCAGACTAATTCAAATTCAATTCTATAATTGTTGAATTCATGACATCGCATCACCCTCACAGTGATGTGCTATGTAAGTCAAGTAGGGACGGTTTATTATTATTGTTGATATAAAAAGTGTTAAGGATGTTTGCACCAAACGGATCTTGATAAATGGAAAAAAGTACAAGTTGAAGTTGAATTTATAAGTTTTAATTTTAAGAGGTTTTGGCTGTGAATATGTGGAGTTCATTTGGCTGTCATTTTTGTCAGACTCTGCCACTCTACTTATGCGGGTTACATCAAAGACTACACCTGCTGGGTCTACTGTTCACTTAGATTGACTTGACATCAACTACATGTGTGATAAGACATAGTCCTTGTACATACCCCCAGGCAGATGGTTTCCTTTCTAGATCAATCAAATTCCTCCAGGAATTGGCTCCAGTTTACTTGTTGATGAAGAAACATCTTAGTTCACGATTTGTTAAAAAGATTAGTGGTGTTGAAACTAGGCAGTCCTATTGCAGAGTGAGATCTGGCTGAAGTATGTGTAGGGGTAAACTTTGTTTGCTGAGGTTGGATGCCAGAGGGAAAGAGTGTTAAATTACTCAGACTACAGACGGAGCATGTAGATTCACATCAAAAGCTACTTGTATGTTAACAGTCAGCAGACTTACTCTACATTTGTTTAAATCTTTAAATCTTTAAATATAGGCTTACATATAGTAATAGCACTAAGTAAAGTAAACAATAGTAAATGGAAATGTAGATTGTTCCAGCTTTTGTTAAATAAGTAGTAGTAGCTTTTTCAGTCATATTTTAGTATAGTTTTCATCTCTGTAGACAGGCTGACATTTTTACGTTTTTATGAAAGAATGAATATGTTGACTGTACGTTAGTTTAGCGTTTTCACAAAAGGATCGAATCTCAATGCATTGGTATGTATAAAACGCTCTGCGGGAAGCTCTTGTTTTTTTGTTTTTTTTCACAAATGGAAAAATATGTTTTGGAATTAATAACTGATTTAAACAAATTGCAGGATTGACGAATATTGACAGTTCTGTATGACTGAAGAAGTCAGTTGTATTTTGTTAATAAAATAATGTTATTGTATTTTTTAAAGCAGTCTCCCAGACAGCTGTTTTAAAAAATAGTTCAACTTCAAACCCATCTTTCTCCAAACATTTGTCATTTTGTGAAAAGGACGACAAACTGCTCTAAAGGTCTAATAATATAAAGGTCTAAAGTATAATAATAATTACAATTTTATAATAATATGAGAGGCTAATCATCCTTACTCACAGCTGAGAAGCTGAATTTTGAAGGACACAGCTATGAGCAGCAGGCATGTGTAGGTAGGTGCCTTTGGCAGTCAGCCACATCGACCCACATGACCACGAAGCTCAGTCAGAAATTGAAAGTGTCTGATTTCTTTCGAGGGAGAAAAAACCGGAAGGCCAAGAGAAAAACACACAATTCTACTCTCATATGGCTGTAGCCAGGAATCAAACGTGGTTCATCGTGGTGAGAGGTGAGCGCTTTATGCACCAGTCACCCATGCCATCATCATTTTTTGATTGCCAAAGTTTTCTTACAAATTGACAGTAGTTTATTTGAATTTATCTCTGTACTAGGGGAAAATTCTCTATTTGGAGTGAATGAAACCTATCAACGAGCTCTACTCCACTGGCAAAGAGCTGCAGCCCAAGGTATCTAGTTTATGACCAATAATGCATTACATTTGTTATTTTTATTATACAAATATTGAGTGGCTCAGAGTGCAATGGGAGGAATATTATCTCTAGGTAACATTTTGACTGTTTTCATGATTTCATGAGGCAAAGCTGAGTGAAATTTTACCGAGCGGTAATATTCATCCCATTACACAAATTAAAGCCACTCAATATTTGTTCTAAATTACTGACATATAGATCCTTGTCATTTGATTTTTTCACAATAAAGTCACAATCAAAATAGATACTGTTCCTCGTCCACCCCACAAAAAATCCAATAAGAAACCTTTTTAAACAACATGGACGGCTCCATGTAGACACATTGGGCTATCATTTCTGTAGTCCAGGCGCGCTTGATAACAAGTTTATCTTCAAGCAAATTTGACGCGCACTGCTTAGAATAGCACAATACTTGGAGGTAGAACAGCGCAATAATATGCGAGTTGTCGTAATATTACAACCTTTTGCACAGGTGCTCCTTTGTTTTTTAGCAGCTGTGCTCTACTGTTCAAAAACATTTGGAACAAGGATGATTCTAACTGTTGAATGGGAAATACTATTCCCCATGGGGGAATAGGACTTGTGTTGCCGATGCATATGGGAGAGGTTTAGAATGTCATGTGATGTAAGTTCCACCAATCAAATGACAAGGATCTGTATGTCAGTTATATAATTATGTATATTCCTGGTTCATCTGACCAAGGTATCTCAGCAACCAAGAAAGCATCAAGCTTACATCAGTCAATATCTTTTAAACGAACATTGGTTTCACATCTTTTAATTACAGAGAGACAATGAATTCAACTTGATCTGAAATGGCAAGTCCAAGGTCAAATTTCATTTGCAAGCAAATTTATACAGTACTATATCAGAAAATTCGCTTTAGCATGTGTGTATTTACGGAATGAAGGGCTTGTGTTTTTTCCACAAGGAATGTTGAAGGCATTTAAGGGGAGGGGGATGTTGGCATTCTCTGAAAACCTGCTGTTCTGTATTAAGGCTTTATTTTGCATTTAACATAAGGCACCTTCCACCATCTTCGTTGAATGCAAATTTTGTTATCGGCCCCCTCCAACATTATGTAGTGATCATGGTTTTGCATAATGGGAGACTTTTGAGACGATAGCGGGCGTCCCACAGACCAGTCCTTTTCCATTGTTCTTAGCGATGAAAACAATGGAAAAGGACCAGTCTGTGGGACGCCCACTATCATCTCAAAAGTCTCCCATTGTGTTGCAAGTAATAATCACAGGATGGTCAGCAAACCTTTTCCCATGCTAATGAGCAGCGCTTGTAAGTTGAAAAACCCATATATGAGTGGTGGCCAACGTGGACTCTGTAAAATTGGCCCTCACTGTTTAAACCCTCAGAACTACTCTCCTACTATGAAGCATGTGTATGAAGACAGGGACGGGAAAAGTTTTACTTTGTAGAAGCTGGTTGAAGACAGGGAACTAGTCATCTATGTCACGTAGATATCAGTTGACTTTTGTCCAGTAACCAGCTTCTACGAAGTAAAACCTTTCCCGTGCTTGTCAAAATTGCTTTGTAGCTCTGAGGAAACTAGTTCCCAGTGTTGAACTTTTGATCTAGGGTTGACCTCTTATAACCCCATACTGACCCTCCTTGTCCTGTAGGCTACACCAATGCCAGGGTGAAGCTTGGTGATTATCACTACTATGGCTACGGCACTGATGTAGACTACGAGACTGCTGCATTGCACTACAGGTTAGCATGTGAGCAACAGCACAGTGCCCAGGCCATGTTCAATCTAGGCTACATGCATGAGCAGGGACTTGGAATGAAGAAGGTAAGGCTGAGTCTTCAGCTGGATCACCTTGTTAATATGTGTGTAAGCATAGGCAGTCGCACCCGCAGTCACCAATTCCAACTCGGCTTACATGTATGACTAGGATCTTTAGCTCCAAAGGGCCAACTTGACTTGGTAGCATCTGTAAAGGGTAACAAGTCAAGATATGACCAGTGACCAGTCATACTTCACCCACCACCTTAACCTGTTGAGTATTCTCCCCACCTCTCCCCCAAATAGAATGCAAAGATACTGTCAAAATTTTAAAGGGATCAGGTGCGGATGCAGGGAGTGGGACCAGGGGGTCCGGACCCCTCCCTGCTCTCGATAACATTTTTTTTCAAACTATCTTTTTCCTTTTGTAAACTTTACTCTTGCTCCATCGCGAATAGCCCTAAGCTCACCACTCAAGACCTAAGCACACATGGTGGTCAATTTTCCAAGCTGTTTAATAACTCACTCGCACATACAACTGTAGATCCTGATTACCATGTTGATTGATGGAATACTTGTTATATTTCATCCATTCTGTTTGCCTATTGGCTACCTAGCCCTCCGAATGAAACATTTTATCTGGTTATTTATTTGTTTATTTATTTATTTATTTATTATTAATATTATTTTTTGGGGGGCCCTTCCCTGCTAAAATTCCTGGATCCACTCCTGGTGATGGTCTAACATGTTTAAAAGATTACACACCTTCCAATCATCCAGTTAAAACAAAAGAAAACAACTCTTAACAATACCCTATTATTAAATGTCTTTTAATTGGCTGCTCAACACTTGTTTAACACTTAAGAATAAAAGATGTCTGCATTACATGAAACCTAACACCTTATAATGAAGGTCGTATTATCTTTGGTTTTTGCCAGTACTTTACATGGTATGTGATTTTTCTTCTTATAGGATATTCACTTAGCCAAGAGGTTTTATGACATGGCAGCTGAAACCAGTACAGACGCTTACATCCCTGTCATGATTGCACTGAGCAAGCTGGCAATGGTTTACACCTGGGAATATCTCAAAGAATTTGAGGTAAAAATATCTCTATATTTAATACTAACTTTTCTAGTTTTTTTTTCCGGGGATAGGGGGGGGGGACCCAATGTTGCGCAGTATCGATGGCTGTGAACATTGGAATAGTAGAGGGTTGTTATTTGTCCAATAACTTAAAAGCACAAAAGAAATGCAAACTGTACACATTTGTGACGCTAAATTTAACTTACAACTTACATGAACATTTGATAACGAAAATATACTTTAACAAAACGAGTCCACAGACTGCTTAATTCACCCTCAAAGAAAAAGGCAGCAACACAACAATCTCAGCATCTGCAGGTAATTACGTGGCGAGCAGCGGCACGAACCCTGTATGATACAATGTAGACACCCCGAAACACTGCCCCAAAAATTGTTCCCTTTCATGGAAAGAACAAAGAGTGTTCTTTGTTATCTGTAAGAATGAACAAAATATGATCATTCTCACTAATCGATATTTGTAGTTTCAAAATGAATCATGTGAATAGAATGGAATCGCCCAACGCACTGCTGGTTTATATTTTAAAAGTGACATACGCACGTAGTGGTGAGGCAGTGTGCACACACAGTGTACAGTTGTGCACAAGTGTATGGTTGTTGTATGTTAAGGAGTTCCTCGCACTCGTGCAGCTCGTCCGTGAGTAAGAAGGTTCCAACGTTAATGGTGCTTTTTGACCTTGTCCACCACCCCTAGGTCTTTTTCACGATAACCTGTTAATGTATCTTAGACATGTCATTAATGTGTCTAGTAGCATCACAATAACCTGTTGATGTATCTTAGACATGTCGTTAACTTGTCTTGTAACGTCACGTTAACCTTTAAATGTATCTTAAGCATGTTGTTAGTGTGTCTTGTAGCGTCACGTTAACCTTTAAATGTATCTTAAGCATGTTGTTAGTGTGTCTTGTAGCGTCACGTTAACCTTTAAATGTATCTTAAGCATGTTGTTAGTGTGTCTTGTAGCGTCACGTTAACCTTTATATATATCTTAGGCATGTCGTTAATGTGTCTTGTAGCATCACATTAACCTGTTAATGTATCTTAGACATGTTGTTAATGTGTCTGGTAGTGTCACGTTAACCTGTTAATGCGTCTCGTAGCGACACATTAACCTGTTAATGTGTCTTGTAGCGTGTTGTGTTGGAGCTGAGTCTTCAGAGTGTGAGTAAAGAGTACCATGCATGCTGTCCATAGATTTAACCCGGGCACAAGTGACGACATTGATGTACATGTCTTTAGCGGGCGCGTCAGCCATATTGTTTGGTAAAAATATCGAGGGAAAACGTTTACTGAGCATGCGCAAACAAGTGGAATCTAAGGTCAAGGCGTTTGTTTTTTATGCTATCACCAGCAGTGGGCGTATGCTCTTATTCTATCGCATTGTTGTGAAAGCACAGCTAGCGCTCGATGCTTCTTGCCTGTTTTGTAGTATTCATAGTAGAGAGATAACAAAGACTAGCAGCCCTTAAATTTTTGGAAACGATGTGACTGCGTGTTTTGTGAGTGCTCTGATGTTTGTGTGCTTTGTACATCGTGATCTCAATGTGTTCATAACATTAGGGACTATGGATAAATTAAGAACGCGTTGTTGCATGTGCCGACATGTGGCTCACGCCATAATTGTCACGGTCGTGTACAACCCTTGAATTTGCACTCCAGTGTTATTGGCTACTCCTCATTACTGAATAATGGAACGCTATTGTTGGTGCCTTTTGTTGGTCTGATTAAGTGGACAGCACAGTTCCAAAGTAGGCCACAAAGGGGTGAGGGATTAGTGTTTGTGGCCTAGCTCAGGTATACTGGACAATGGGCCAGACAGGGTATAATGACACAATGACATTGGGCTTAAGCTAGCCAGCACATTGTTCCTTTGTTATATCATGAGTCTCTGTCAAGACCAGTGGATTCTAAAAACCCCTACTAAACACTTGATGACTCCATGTAGACACAGACGCGCTATATTTTGTGTACTTCAGGCGCGCTTGATAACAAGTTTATCTTCAAGCAAATTTGACGCGCGCTGCTTAGAATAGCGCAATACTTGGACTTAGAACAGCGCAATACGCGGGCTGTCGTAATATTACAACCTTTTGCACAGGTGCTCCTCTGTTTTTTAAGCAGCGGTGCTCTACTGCTCAAAGACATTGGGAACAATGTAGCAAAAGGTAACACAATAGTGAAAGGTAACATCAGCAAAGAGTTAACACAGTAGCACAGGGTAACATTAGCAAAGGGTTGCACAGTAGCAAAAGTCAACACAGCAAAGGGTAAAGCAGGAGCAAAAAAGGTAACACAGTTTTGGAGGGCAACAGTCGCAACTAGGTTAACACAGTAGCAAAGGGTAACACAGTAGCAAAGGGTAACACAGTAGCAAAAGGTAACCCAGTAGCAAAAGGTAACACAATAGCAAAAGGTAACAGCAAAGGGTAGCACTGTAGGAAGAGGTAACACGGTATCAAAGAGCAACACAATATCAATTGGTAACACAGTTGCAAAAGTGTAATAATATAGTAACAAAAGGTAACACAGTAGCAAAACAAATGCAATAGCAAAGAATAAAAACAGGTGTTGCAATCTCAAACAGTCTATAGCAAATCCATTGACAGAGTTGATTAAATTGTAACATTACTTTAAGCATTGTAAAACATGCATACCGATAAACATGCATACTACTGGGCTTGATGGAAGTGACAGGTAGTGGCCTTATAACCTAGTTTCAATCTTGCAAGTTTAACTCCCTCTGGTTAAATGGCACCCTGAAAATGTTGTCATAACTCACATTTCTGCGAAACAAATGTTTGAGTTGACATAACTGGTGGTATTTATTGACTTAATAAGCTTCTGTGCATTGCTGTCAAGTTGAGTTAAAATGCCAGGCATTGTGTGAATGACATGACATTATGGATGTGGGATATCGTGCGGATATATGCGAGGTTATCACACGGGGGAACAGTTGTACTTACTTTTTATTGGCAGTCTTCTCTACCTTTCCCTTGAGTGTGGAGAGTTTCCTTTCTCTATGGTGCGATGTACAGAGTTTTGTTAATAAGATGTGAATGAAAAACATTTCTTTGTTTTGTTTTTTGTTTTTGCTGCATCCAAGTTGTTTGGTCTGACTGCTTATTAACTTGAAATTTTGATTAAGCTAAAGGTTTTTTCACACAAAGGCGTCTTTTTTTTCTCTTGAAGGGTCAGCGCTTAGCAATTAACCATAGTTGCTTTAAGAAGTAACTATAACTATTACAGGTACAACCATGTACAAATCTCTCCCTCAAAAGAGCCACCACTCCTCCCTATTGAGATTTGACACGGTTGTACCAGCAATAGTTCTAGTTACTTCTTATCCTTCTCACCATGCAAAGCAGCTTTAAACATAATTCCCAGTTGCTTTGTACTTCGGATGGGACGTAAATCCTGTAGGTCCTGTGTATTGTGTTATGCATGTAAAAGAACCCAGTACATTTGTTGATAAGAGAAGGGGTTCACTCCAGTGTTTCTTGTCTGGCTGTAAATTGTGCAGCATCACCTTGCAAATCCATATACTATTGTATATTTATATTATTTTACACATCTCCACTCAAAAATTGAACTAACCCCCTTTGCACCAAGAAAAAACCCAACTGTCATAAATTGTTGTCTTATAGTTATTCGGACAGCAAAATACTAAATCTTCAAGACCCAAAGGCTTCAAAATTAATTTTCATAAATTTGATGACCTGCAATTTGTAATAATTAAAAAAATGTTTATTTGGCTGATATATAGGGCCACCCCTCCCCCTTCCCTAGAAAAAAAATAGCTAGGGAAGGATTTGCTCTTTAGGCCTCAACCTCCCCTCCCAGTTGCCGCTGTCTGAATGTTTTGTTTGTAAAGAAACCTACAAATAATAAACCATTGTATGTAGGGCATTGAAGGAGGAGGGTGCCGTTACCCCCCTCCCCCCTTCACATCTTACCATCCTTTACTTCCCACATCTACACCACAAGATGCAACAGTCTATCAACTATAAATACTTGCAAGTCTTGTGTCACTTAGTCCTGACATACATGTTGGGAAACACCTCATAGTGTTCATGAAATAATGATCAGATTTTTTGCATACCTTTTCTTTTGCCAACTTCTATCAATAATTAATAACCTCGCAGTTTCATTGTCAGTTGAGTCATCAAGTGCTATCAACTGCAATGCTATTTTTAAAGAAAGCGTGAAAGGGATGGTGCAATGTGGGGATGCAGCAATGTTCATCGATTCGAACCATCCCATTTCAACAAACGTAAAACTAACTTGCCTGTTAATTTAATACATAAAAGTTTAATATTTTGTGATAGTTTAACACATTGCGTTCATGTAAAAGTTTCCTTCTTAATGAGATTGGACACAACTTTATTAAAAATCAGTGCAGTTCAGGCAAAATTATTTGATTGTGGGGAGGGGGGGGGGGAGATTCAGCATTCCATAGGCCCTAGGCTCTTGGGCCTCATTAAGTGTTCTGTAGGCCCCTGGGCCTCATTAAGTGATCTGTAGGCTCTAGGTTCTAGGGTCAGATTAAGTGTTCTGTATAGGCTCTAGGTTCTAGGGTCAGATTAAGTGTTCTGTAGGCTCTAGGTTCTAGGGTCAGATTAAGTGTTCTGTATAGGCTCTAGGTTCTAGGGTCAGATTAAGTGTTCTGTATAGGCTCTAGGTTCTAGGGTCAGATTAAGTGTTCTGTATAGGCTCTAGGTTCTAGGGTCAGATTAAGTGTTCTGTATAGGCTCTAGGTTCTAGGGTCAGATTAAGTGTTCTGTATAGGCTCTAGGTTCTAGGGTCAGATTAAGTGTTCTGTAGGCTCTAGGTTCTAGGGTCAGATTAAGTGTTCTTTAGGCTCTAGGTTCTAGGGTCAGATTAAGTGTTCTGTAGGCTCTAGGTTCTAGGGTCAGATTAAGTGTTCTTTAGGCTCTAGGTTCTAGGGTCAGATTAAGTGTTCTGTAGGCTCTAGGTTCTAGGGTCAGATTAAGTGTTCTTTAGGCTCTAGGTTCTAGGGTCAGATTAAGTGTTCTGTATAGGCTCTAGGTTCTAGGGTCAGATTAAGTGTTCTGTAGGCTCTAGGTTCTTGGGCCTCATTAAGTGTTCTGTAGCACCAATGCTACAGGGCTGGATTCAGTGTTCCCTAGACCCTAGGCTCTAGACTCTAGGTCCCACTTAAGTGTTTTGTAGACCCTTGGACCAGATTAAACATTCTGTAGACCTTAAGCTTTAGGGTTGGATTGTGTGTTCCATAGGCCCTAGGCTCCAGGACCTGATTAAATTCATAGGCAGACTAGGCTGCAGTGTTCCAAAGGTCGGCTAGGCTCCAAAGGCCCGCTCCAGGGCCAGTTTTAGCGCTGGGTTTTCTTTTATAACGTATTACATACATTAAGGTTTACAGTAAGCTTTGTGCTAGGCTTAAGCTTCCTGAAAGTCCAGAGAGACTTTGTTAGAATATTTGTATTAAAAAAAATAACTTCTGTGAGTACTTTCTTTTCTGCATTCAGTTTTGTCGTAGACAACCATTTGTTGTTTGTTTGTTGGTAGGTCCTAGGCACAGTGCCGATAGTGCCTATTGAATAATCCCGCCCTGACTTGATCAGGTTGATTAAAACCAGTTCAGACTTTGAACGGATGAATTTAAATCTCTGATTATCACCCAGACTCTACAGTGTCGATAAAGATTAGTGAAATTTGATTGTAATTAGAGGAATTCACTTATCTGATACTCTTGTAGTAATAGAAATGACACCAACTGTGTTTGAAAACAATAATCATAATCCATCCAAGGCTGTCACTGTTAGCGCCAAGTGTCAATCACGGATAGATAGCATTTAATTGAGACCAAAGCCTAGGCTGTTTGACACTGACAAGAACATCTCTTTTCAATATTTGTTTGCATGTGGCTTCCATGTGCCTATTGGTTTCTTCCTTGCCTTTCACCCTCTGTGGACCCTGGTTTGAATCCCAGACCAGAGCCTTGCATGTGGATTGGGTTTTCAGTCCTTACCTGATTGTGTGGGCGTTCCCTAATCATGGTTTTCTTCCCATATCTAAAACTGACTTTTCTTCTTCATCACTAGGGGTTAGTTACACTGCAAAAACATTGTATCTCTGTACCTGTTGGTTTATTGTATGCATCCGGGATATTGTAAAGGAGATACAACATTTAGCACTTTCAAACTCACATGTCACATAAATTTTATATATGGAGACTCGACGTTGTTGTACGTGCTTGACGAAATATTACCCATTGTGGTTTATTATTAACATTGTTGACGTCAGAGACATACATGGATCGAAACACTGATATACAAATATGGATTCCTTTTGTTCTTTCCTTTGTTCCTGTACGTAGCATCCTCTCATAGACTTTTACACAAAACTCCTTGTGAAACATTGGAATTCCCCTGTGGAGATCTTTTGTTCCTATTGTCTTTGGTTTCCATTAGGTAGCAAAAATATAGGGACAAGTTTTCTTAAAAACATTGAACATCTGTGCCCATTAATATTATTTTGATTGTTACTCTACACTGATTTGTGGTAAGCACTGAATACTCGGTGCTGTCCGCAAGCATACTACTCAGATGGGATTCGAACCCACAACCCCTTGACATTCTAGAGCAGATACCATTGCTAGCAGACCACCGAGCGTGCTCGATGACAAGAGGCCAGGTCAGATGTCATTGAAGGAAATAAATGCAGTCTTTTAAAAATAATTCACAAATGATAAGCACCCTTTAATAGTGTGATTACTCTAAGCAGTGATCCGATGAAGCAGCTGACCTCTGGCTTGGGTACCAGACCTTGATGGGAAGGTTTTTAATTGATTGGAGTGTTGGCATGTGGGCCAGGCATCATCTTGATCTAGCCTTGCCTCTGCATCCCCCCATCTCTCATTAAGACATTCTTTATGTTACTTTGCATCTTCTTATTCATCTCGTACATTAGACAACTGCTGTCATGTCCTTATCTGCGTTCTTTGTAAGAGATATGGTTTGAGAATGACATGTATTTAATTGTTTGATTTTAACTTTCCGAGGCTACAACTGATAAAATGTTTTCAATTACTAGTGTATTCTGATGATATTAGATCATATCAGTTGTCAAAATTAAAAAGGAGCTGGGAGACAATTTATACATGACGCCCTCCTGTCAAAATGATTCAATTCTCGGATATAGTAAAGTGAGAGTAAGGTAAAGACAATGTGGTATTATAAAAAGGAGCTGGGAGACAATTTATACATGACGCCCTCCTGTCAAAATGATTCAATTCTTGGATATAGTAAAGTGAGAGTAAGGTAAAGACAATGTGGTATTATAAAAAGGAGCTGGGAGACAATTTATACATGACGCCCTCCTGTCAAAATGATTCACTTCTGGGATATAGTAAAATGACAGTAAAGGTAAAGACAATGTGGTAGTATAAAAAGGAGCTGGGGGAAGATTTACCGAGGTAATAAAGGTAAAGACAATGTGGATGGATGTGACAAGTGTTGGATGTACTTAAAAAAATTGTGATTTTGCAACATATTTCATCTAATGATAATCGTCCCCTTGTTGATTATGAGAGAATTTTGTGTTGACTCAAATTCATCTGCTTTCCTTACATGATAAATCTTGCTTACGCCACGATTAAGTCTGGTTTCCAATGTGAGACTATGCAGTACGCATTTTAGGTGACTAGCGCGCAGTTTAGATGGGCACCGACCATAGCAGTACATGTACTTTGACTACCAAAATGGCAGACCATGGGCGGACTCTAGACGTGTGACATCAGTGCAAGGGATGTAAAGCAGGGGTCAGTTTTCCTAATGCTGTTTATTGTTTTGATTGTTTTGTTTTAACTTGTTTTTGTTCCTGTTGCTTGCTTTTGTTTTACTTATTATGTTGGGGGGGTGGTTTACATACCTGTAACTGGGGGTAACTTTATTTTACTTTTTTGACTACTGACATAATTATGATCATCTTATGTTTTAGTATGTTTACATGCACATATGTCACCCCATCTTGTTTTTACATCTGTATTTACATTGTATTAATACTTGACCATATTTTTTTTTGTTTTCTTTGCTTTTATCCTTTCTTTTTGTTTTTTGTTTTTTTAACATAACTTGTTTGTTCATGCTGTTTTTGTTAAATAAATACTAATAAAATGCCTGGAATTACCCGGAGGTCACAGAGGCCTCTGTTGTCCTGGTCTCCCATAGATTTCTATGGAACTGCCCTTTGCTAAATACAAATGGTCTTGCCCTCTGAAAGATGAAATTCAAGGCCTGTACAAAGAATATTGATGTCATTTCTTAGATGTCCCAAATGAGAGTCAGATTGAGCACAATTTTAGATTTTGGTGTGAAGTAATGAGTTCCAATATTGCTTAATTGGCCAAGTTTTCAGACTTCAATAGGTCAAGTGGTCAACTCTAAAAATTGTGTTCCAAACATCTTCTAAGTGGTCTCATATTACAGATGACTTTTCTTGGAGAGTTAATAAGGGGTTTGGGCTTCTTGTGTGCTGCATTCTGCTTGCTCTTTTCCCCTCTCTGGACCGGTAATCTAAGAAATAGTTATTGGAGGCTTGAAGAATGATTCTAAGGCCTTGTCACAGGAGGGCTTTTTACAGACAACTTGGAGGCAACCATGCACTGCATGTAAATGGAACAGGTCCAGTCGTACAACAGCCATTTATTCTGACAGTCTCAAGCTGTCCCTAGGAAAATTACCTTAAAGGGTGTGTACAGCATTAGTAAGGTTGTCAACATAATTGCTCACAAATTTGCCCATAACTTACATGGTATAAAGATGGTCATGGTGGAAAACTTCCCTGGACATATTTTTGCCTGAAAAGCTGATGTGTTTGAGAAATCAGTAAATCAATTAGTTTTTATCTCACAAGTCTAAAAACCGATGATTGAAAACAAGATTATATGTTGTTTTTTTCCTCAATATTTTTCTTGTGACTCTGATGACCAATTGAGTTTAAACTTTAACAGGTTTGTTACTTCATGTATATCTGCTGGGTCACACAAAGTGTGGATACTGGTCTTTAATAAGTATCAATGTTGTACACATGCTTTAAAATTTAAAATCAATTTTGGGGTGAACAAAGAAAAATGTACTGGAGCGGGATTTGAACCAGCGACCCTGGGATTAACGTACCATTGCTCTACCAACTGAGCTATCCAGCCCTAATGTTGGCAGTCTCCCTTTTGTGTCAATACCTTTGGTCGGGGTGCCAGTCAGAAGCCATTCAACCTGAAACTGACAATTTAAGTATGAATGTTCTTTTTTCTTGGATATTGCATGGAACTGGTTGCCTGTAGATTGTCTCAAAAGACACGTCCCTTCAATTAATACAAAAGCACCTTTTATAAAGTTGTTAGTTTTTGTTCTTAAAGACAATGTGCCCTCTGACGTCTCAAGTTACACCAAAACGTTCAGTTTCTTCTCCGTTGGTTGTGCCTGCATCATGTTTTGCATAAATTTAGATTAGGAGTGATGTCATGGGCCAGATTACCTTTGATCTATGTGACCTTTGATGCACTCCATAACACAAGAACTCCACAAAACAAGAACTGCGCCCATAACACCTGGGAGATTTCAATAGAGGGCGGTTAAGATGTAAACAAAGGGCACATTGTCTGTACTTCAGTATTATTCACCTGAACCTTTCTTCACAGATTAGGTTGGTTAAAAAAATGACATTGCTATATACATGTATATACACCATGCCTGAAATGTGACAGAGGGAGCCCTTCCCCTCCCCCCCCAAAAAAGTTCCCATACTCGGACATACTAGGAAAGGGGGGGGGGTTACACCATGCCACATATCAAGCACCAAATGTTGATATCAAGTAAATTATACAAGACTTTTTTGAATGATTGGTAGAATTGATTTAACGCTTATCTATTTTTGATTTGTTTTGGATTTCTTTGACAGTATGCAGAGCAGTTAAGTCAGCTGGACTTGGAGGCAAGATTTGGACCTCATTGGGATATGTATCTGGTCACGATCCTACTGGGTATCAATGTCATGCTGGGACTCTTTGTTCTGGCAAGAAGGAACTACCTTTGATACATGGCCTGAGATCACAGTGGACTTCAGCAGCAAGTTTTTTTTTATTTATGTGTCTATGGTTTTTTCAACTCTCTTGTTTTGCAAGGATTTTGCAGCTCAGAGTTCTGCAAGAAATTGTATCTTGTTAATTTTGGAAAACACTGTGTAAAATCCATTCAACAATGTCATTATCTCATTGGTGGTTTGTTGTGTGTGTATTTGGGATTTTTTAAGAAACCTCTATCCACGAAAAATATGACAAACATTTTGTTCTATGTGATCAGCAGTCTTCATAATCTAACTTGTTCTCTTTTAAACAAAAACAACATTAGAACAATTTAGCCTCCATTGTCTTATTCCTTGTTTACAAGAGCATTAGGTAAAACTGATGTTAATGATACACGAAGGTGCCAGACTATCTTCCTTTCTGTCAGCAAATGATTACAATGTCCCTTTTGAAAACCACGGCTACGGCTCTGGCTTAGGCTCCATCAGTGTTTTTTAATATGTGCACTATTGGTAGAAGCAGGTGAAGCCAAAGTCACAGGTGAAGCCGAAGGCATAATTCTGGAAACAGCAAATGAAAATTTGTGTACTTGCAATAAGATAAAGGTTTATGGTGACATCATGTATTGTATCTCTTAAGTGAGTGTGTGGTTCTGAGAATAATCGGAGGTTGACTTTTTGAACAGTATGCTCCGTCTCAAAACCATACACTCACTGAAGAGATTTAAAACATAGTGTCAACGCAAACCTCTATCTTATTGCACCTCCACCATACACACCTTTACAAATCAAACACGATACAAATCATTCCCAAAATGCATTGTCATCGTTTGTTCTGGGCCCAGTTTCATAAAGCTGTAAAGCAGGAAATAGTGCTTAGCATTTGTTTATGACATGCAAAACAGAAAATAGCAGGGAACCGGTCAAAACAGTATTAACTACATGGCATTTTGGCTGGTAACCCGTTTCTTCTGAGCAAGAGTTTTCTGTGCTTCTATCTATCTATGTATAGGGGGCGTCAGCCAGGCTCTAGCACGGATCGTCCAGTCTCTTTGGTCCCCATACATGCTGCAAGCTCACTAGTGCTCTCCTCTACAGCATCCTTTTTGAGAAGGTTGCCGTATGAGGTCATTTGTCTTCCTTGGCTCCAAGGGTGGACTCCCATAGCAGGCACGGTTCCAGGAATTTGACTAGGGAAGGGTCCAAGAAACAAAACCCAAATACCCCACCCCTACCCCACCCACCCACCCTTTTTTACCTCCTTGTGTGCTTAAGTTGCCCAGTGAAATTGGGCCCAGATCTGAATTTTTCTGGACATGTTGAACTTCCTCACCGAGTTCATCCTATTTTTAACACTGTCCCTTTAAGGTCTTTCTGATCTTGATATCTGCCTGGGTCCTGCGCTCAGTGTTTGTTCTTACAAGCCTTATGGAATGGGGTCCAGACCAGAGTTTAATAACATAAACTATTTAAAGAAGTTATATCAGGAAGTCGTCTCCAAATAAATGGTAGGACAATTATCTCCGTATGTCGACTTATTTGTCTGTCGTATGTCAGGATTCCAACAAGTCAGATGGCACTTCCAGAGCTCCGTATGTTTTTGATGGTCTTGATGGCCGTGTTTTTAGTTATATGACACTGGTGAATGCACTAGTTGGTCTCACCAATTAAAAATGGTAGCTTTGTGCAAATTTATATTTTAGAACAGTAATTTGGGGTTTTTTGAGTGATGAAAAGGATGACTTTTTCAAGAGAAATATCACCTTCCAAACTTCCTATCTAGTGAAAGCCTGGATGAACAAACTATTTCAATTTTTAGTAGCGTAATTTAAAAAGATGGAGTCTAACTTGAGGAAGATTTATTTGTGATTTTTAGTTGTTTTGGGTTTTGTTTTAATGTCACTCTTTTAATTGATAGTAAAGTGATCTTAAATATTTTGTTGTTAATGTGTTTGTTTTGGTTGGTATGTTGTCACGATCAGTGTCACTCAAAATGTGATTTACATTGTAGCTTTTTAAAAAAGGTGTTTATATTTATTGAAATAATTATGATAATATGAATAAACGTGCTAAGAGTTTTTGTTCATCTGATTAGGACACAATTTAAAAGGATCTTTTTGCCGAGGTATTATATTGTCTTTCAGTGCAGAATACAGCGGTAAGCAACGCCATGAAGTTTGTCCCAGTGCCTGGTTTGACCAAGATGAGTGGGCCATTAAGTCAATGTTAATTGCCAAGTAAAATATGATCTCACTATCGCAATACCAGCATCCAATGTGAAGATATTTGTATTTAAACTGTTTATTTTCTCCGTGATGATGTGTATTGTGACATCACATTTTACTCAGCAGTTAAGACCATTACAGCTTAAACATCTTACGATGAATATTGGCGCCCTGAGAAATCTGACCCAATTCCGGCAGAATGAGTAATGGGGCCATACAATAATTGTACATCAGGCCGTCGAAAGTAATTACCTCTTAAATTAACTTGATAAATGCGTAGATTTCACCAGCTTCAAACCATTTGACTGATAATGCAATCCTGTCTTGAATTTTATTTCTGGGATCTGAGATGGTTTTCAGATAACCATGTGAATTAAACCTCTTTTAGGAAAGTTAGCGTTCTAGAAGTACTGAGGTTGAGTTAAAGTAAAGTCTCCTGAAGACAAGCAAAGAGAACTGTTCGAAACGTCGAGACTCTACTATATCTCATCTCCGGTTCTGCTCAGAACCAGCACTTCTCCCAGAAAATCACATGGTTTGTTGTTATCCGTAATCCTTACTTCGAACTTCCTACATTACACCATGCAAAGCTTCAAATATTACTTGTTTTTATTCCGACTTTGTTCGGATTATCGTGAATCTTAAGAAATGAAAATCTTCAATTTCTTATGAGAACTAAATCATCTGTATATAGAAGTGTTATGATCATGAATAATTGTGCATTGTATTTGTTTTATTTTTTATTTTATTATTTTTTTTTATGACATTTTCATTATGAATAGTGTCTTATTGCTGAATGAAGTATATTTTGATGATGAACGCTACGTACTTTGTAAATGAAACCTTAACTGTGTAAAGTTATTAATATAATGTTAAATGTTTTCATTTAAACGCTCGGACACAGTGCTTTAACTTCAACACAATCCGGTGTTTTAAAACTATGCTTTATTAATGTTTCCAAAACATAGAATGAATGATATCATTTTGGATATTGAATTGAATTTAACTTCATTTTCGTTTAAAACCCAGGTGGTGGTATACCAGGTGATAATGGTTGGAAGAGTTCAATCAAACATATCACACATGAAACAGAAAACTAAAAATTAATCAAGTCGAAAGAAAGAAGACCAGAACTAGTGGTATCCTCGTTTTTCTCAAAATGACATTTTGTGAGGGAATGTTTTTACCACCTCTTTAATTTGCATTCAGCTTTACCAAAGGTATGACATTTCACTGGTGTTGGCAAAACTGTCGAGTAATATTGTTTCACTCTTTATATCATCAAAATATGGCACAATAGTGGTTGTTTAATATCGATGGAACATTTTCTACTGGTTTGACCGATGTTAACTGTATTTGAACCGGAATAAAATTTCAGCATTGGTAAAGTTGATCATTGAATGCGAAGAAAACAAGCTTGTGCTTTTAATGATAGTTCTTATTTATCCGCTTTCTCCTGAAGACCATCGGAGTATATTGATCGAAACGTCAAGATGTTACACCACCGATTTACAATGCATGGTGTTGCCGCAAACCTTAATTATTGTTTGAGCCTGTCGGCAACCCGTAAATTATAGTTTTTTTCCCCCTCCTCAAACCTTTTGTGTAAAATACTTTCTAGTGGACGTGTTGAAGACGTTTGTGTCTTAAAATTACCACAGATTATTATTGTTGTTTTGTTTGTTTTGTTTGTTAATTTATCCGCAATCCTATATTTCTCCTGAAGACGTTTCGAACTGTGTACTCTGCTCGAAACGTCGGGAACAAACCAACGACTCTTCTCAGAGCCAGCACTCCTTATACAAAAAGGCATTACGTGACCATCTTCAGCAACACGCAGAGTTTCAAATCCTACTAGAGCAGTTAATGATGAAAATAATTCATCTCAGAGCACACATTCATTGTTACATCCAACCTCCGCTTGTCTTTCAAGTGAAATGTCAGATCCTTTAATAAGTTGTTTCTTAAGTTCACATGAAAAGCAAATTAACTGTGAATTTATTGTGACAATTGGTAATCATCAGGCAGCAAACGTATGCGGTTAACTTGTTTTCCTAAATATTGTCAAGCAATAAACCACAAGTGATAAATAAATTGTCTGTATTGTTTAAGCACAATGGTTAACGATTTCACTCATTTACAAGTGATTAGCTCTGTGAAAAGTACAGGGAAAATATTCAGAAGAAAAACGCACTTTGAGTTTTTTGTTTAATTCTTCAAAGTTAAACCCTCTGTTTGCCAACGTATCAATCACAATCAGAATCCTTTGCATTTTAATTCAACTAATGGAACATTTCTATTTTGGATCTAATCAGATTCAGGATGGACATTTTAATGGGTTGCAACCCACTAGTTTATTCCTCACACCTCTCAGATTGCGATCAATTTCCGGTTGTTAAGGTCCGCTCTCTAAAATGTTTTTTTTTCAAATTACCAATTCCAAGTGCTAATTATTTTTCATTTGACAGAATTAAATCCAAAATGCCTGCGGAGTTGTATGGCTTAAAGGCCTGCGCCTACTTGAAAACTCCTCGTATCCCATGGGTTCTAACTGCAGTGATAACAAGTGTTTAGGACGACAGTACAGAGCTGGTTCGGATCAAGATCTCGTGGCTAAATTCAGGTACTTTTGTTGCATACAAAATCTATCATTATTATCAATCAAAAACGTGTAAGGGAATCAAATTCGTTTAGTTTATACTTAGATTGTATCATCTCATTAGATTTTCTTTGCAAGATGTGGAGATATAATTTTACAGTTGATTAATAAGTAAAGCTAGTAAAAATGACTATGGCGTAGTGCCTTTAGGTTATTGACCGGTGGGTGGACAGAGTGTGTGCACCGCGACTATTCCTTTTAAGTACTGTTTGAATATCATTGGAAGATTGACTGGTTGATTTTGTTGCTGCTTTTCTTTTAAAGGTGCTTTTCCGGTTTCTTTTTTGGTGTTATCGAATGGTGTTGGTAGGGTTAGGGTTAGGGTTTGCGAAAAAAACAGTTACGGGTCGTATTATCAGGGAAGATGGGACGTAAGTTAGAAACTATACAGTTCAGTTTTTAGCAATTTTTTAATAGAAACGGCGTGTGTTAAAGAGCGGATAATTTAGGGAAGATTGTTCAAAGAGGCAAAGGCACCATGGCCAACAGATTTAGAGCAGGTGGGTATTCATCTTGTGTGGATTGTTATAGTTGGTCTTACTCTACTCTCACGGTGACTGAATAGTAAGAAGCTAGAGAGGTAAAATGAAGCTTGGGAGTTGATGGATTTCCAGCTGATCAGGAGGATTCTGAATTTTTTTCAATGCTGAACGGGTGTGGTCAGTGCACTTCCTTGAGTCCTAGAGTTAAGTGGTCGTTGAGGTTGCCTTAATTTTGTGGATTGGTATTACACTCATTGAGTTGCTATGTGTCCATGCTAAGTGAGGCTGTATTTGGGGGGTCCGGTGTGATGAATTCAGCGTTATGGGGTGTGTACCTGCCTACAATAATTGAGGAGTGTGATAATACTCTCAGCTCGTCTAATTCGGTGCATTCATCAGTTCTTCATTACAGAGTGTCTCCAAGGTCAAATTAAGTATTGTGATGCACTCACGGACTTCCATCTTTTGAAAAACATGAAAAACGCCTGAAACAATGTTGAAAAATGGATACCCATTTTGTTTGTGTGTAAACACAGATTCAGATCGCCCTGCAGCGCATGGGTTCTACTTTGTATGTAAAAATCCACAAAGCTCATTCTTTCTCGCGCTTTGGAGTGTAACGACATGCCGTTGAAGCCCCTAAAGTGTCGTCTGCGTTGACGTGTAGAAATGGCAACTGGAAACACGATCTTCTCTCGGGGTTGTACTCGGCGCACTCTTGAGCCCAATCCAAATGTGCATTCGACCCTCTTCGATTTGAATCCTTAACGGCCAGTGCTCCGTCACTAGAAGCTCCCCAAAGATTGTTACGAGTGCGGCTGAGTTATACTTAAAGGGCTGGTACAACTTTGAAATTATTGGAAGAAGAGACAACACTCGTTTAAATGTTGTGCTTATAAGAGACAAAACTTCAAATAAACCAAGCACATCTTTGTTGACAAAACGTTAAGTATATTTGTGTATCAAGTAATAAACCACAAGGGGGCCGCCAACATTAGGGCTAATTGGTAGAGCGCCGGCACGTTGATTCGGAGGTCGCAGGTTCAAAACTCTAGTCGAATTTTCTTTGTTCAATCCAATGATTTTTTAAAGTTGTATTTGTCTTGCAAAAAGCCAATTTTTCAAACTGTTTTAAGCCATGCCGTAAGCACCTTTAACACAAGAAAGTGCATCTTCGCCAGTTGGTTCATTATACTGATCTCTTAAACACACAAGTCTGTTTTAACTGTCGACCCAAATGACCAAGGCTGTTCTCAGTCATGGAACATTTCAGATCAGCAGTTGGTATCCTCTTTTCTCAATTATGTTCTTCAGTTCCATCGAAAACGGACAAATATAAATACTGTACAGAAGTTTGCTTGCAGGCGTATAGCAGTTACCTCTATTTTCAGCTAAGACTCATCTGTCTTCTGTTTGCGGTAGAAACATTTGGTTTACGAATTTTAAAAAGAAAAATGCATATTTTCATAGCAATTTGCTATTAATAGTCATATTCAAATACTGCGATTAGTTATCGGGAGGAAACCGTTTTCATTTTCAGCCATGCTAAGTCGCAGTAATGTTGACTCTATTCGGCCTGTTAAGTTTAACCACCAGTCGCTGCGGGAAATTCATCATGCTCAGTACCTATATATAACCACTGTTTGCGCAAGGACTTCAACTTAATGAAGTTAACAATATGATGGGAATAACTTAATATATGCTATTAAATTCAATACGAAAGTGTTTCGGGTTAAATTACCAAAAGGGTGAAGCCTCTTTTACATTTTAGAAAAAATGATCTCGTCGATGTGGTCATGTGATAAAAAGTAATGTAACAACAGCAACATTAAAAGTAACAACAGCAACAACAGCAGCAACAACAACAACAGCAGCAGCAGCAGCAGCAGTATCAAAAACAACAGCAACAGGAACAGCAACAGCAGCATAAAAGCAGCAACAACAACAAAAACAACAACAAAAACAACAAAACAACAACAAAACAACAACAGCAGCAGCAGCAGCAAAAGGAACAGCAACAACAACAACAACAACAACAACAACAACAACAACAACAACAACAACAACAACAACAACAACAACAACAACAACAACAACAACAACAACAACAACAACAACAACAACAACAACAACAACAACAACAACAACAACAACAACAACAACAACAACAACAACAACAACAACAACAACAACAACAACAACAACAACAACAACAACAACAACAACAACAACAACAACAACAACAACAACAACAACAACAACAACAACAACAACAACAACAACAACAACAACAACAACAACAACAACAACAACAACAACAACAACAACAACAACAACAACAACAACAACAACAACAACAACAACAACAACAACAACAACAACAACAACAACAACAACAACAACAACAACAACAACAACAACAACAACAACAACAACAACAACAACAACAACAACAACAACAACAACAACAACAACAACAACAACAACAACAACAACAACAACAACAACAACAACAACAACAACAACAACAACAACAACAACAACAACAACAACAACAACAACAACAACAACAACAACAACAACAACAACAATAACAACATTAAAAGTAATAGTAATAATAATAATTAATATAGAAGCATTGATTTAGCAAGTTATTTGTGAGGCCTTCAAAACGGTTAATCAACAAATATTTAATACAGAAATTATACAAGCAAAATATTTTAGCAGTTTGCAGACTAGAATTAAAAACATACAAATAAAATTACAAGTTTCTAAATAAAATTACTATTAAAATTTAATTTACACAAACTGAAACAAAAAGCAGTGAAATAGTTCAAATACATTCAAGTTGACTATTACAAGCTCAGCTGAACTTGGATATTTTAATGATACTGATCGTTGTCCTGGAAACAGTAGTCAGGAAATACACCTATCAGAAAAATGAAAGAGAAGCAATTACCTGTTTGCTGATATTTGCCTTTCGTTCGAAGATTTATATAAAACGCGTGGGAAGTCTGAAAACGACATCATGAAGAGCAAAAAGTATTGTCTACAGCCTTAAGCTTTGAATCTAGTGTTAAGACAAGACCGGATCAAGGAAGCTGACAGCTTTGGGCAGTTTGGTATAACCTCTACAGCTATACAGTCTGACGCAGACTATACTCACATGAAAGTCATCAATTCGAGACAAGGAAATAAAGACCTCGTTGAAAAAGTACCAACTTACGTCTGTCTTACACTGTGAAACTTATCTATTAACACATGATGGGGGAGGAAGTCTAAACACAGCTCAGAGCAACTTGGAAATTAACTCTGACCGAAGTGACGCTACATCAGTGTGGAAGCACTTGTAGTGTCATCACCATCTTCATTACCATGAAGTCATGCTCGTGTCTTGTTTGTCTACTAAAAGCCTGGAGCTAACACTGAAATAACAACGTTTGGCGCCGTTTGATTCACTTATTTTTGTTTTGCATTTTACAAAGACAACAGATATGTAACTTATTTAATAGTATTTCTTCTTTTTGTTGTCAGAAATTATGAGCACAAATTTGAGACATTTTTTTAAAGATACATTTTATGATGTTTTCTTGAGTGTCAGGGCTCTTGTTTCACCAATAAGGTTGTTTGGACAACAGTAGTACACGAGGCTGTAGAAAAATCTCTCCATTCACAAGTCAAAGATTTTCTGATTGATGATATGCAGAGTTATAGCCCTAGCTTGTTGTGAGCGCACGATGGCGTGCGCCGGACTCAGAAGAATTCAGAGCCTGGTGTTATGTGCTGGTTCGAATCCCGCCGGGGCACCTTTGTGTACTTAAGACTGTTTTCTGTGTTTTCTGTGCCCTGTAAAGCGCATGATCCTGTGAGCGGTAAGCGCAGAATTCCGCCGTGAGCAGTGCCGTGAAATTTGGCTGTACAGATGGGACGTAAAATCATTGCAGCTTGTGACGGAAACTCATAACATACAAGAGAAGATTTCCTCACACCAGACCTGCGACTGGTCAGTATTTTTCTCTGATGAGCTCATGTACCAGACCTCCTTTTGTCTTCGACCAGTCTTGAATGGTGTGAACCCGCCACCAAGGGTTGAAATACATAGCCCTCTTGTGTCCAAAATCTCTAGATTTGCATTTGTGGTGAAGTAGAGAACCTGTAATTATTAATTCAAGTGAGGCACCTTCATCTCCTGCCCTAGAGGAGGAGATCCAAGGGTTTGTCTATAGTCTATAGCACTTTTCACACGACGGAAAAAATAACATTCCTGACGAAGTTTACTCAATGGTTGTGAAATATTACAAAATGAGCTTCGTGTGAAAGGAGAGTAATTTATAACACGGCTAAAAAGAAACGTGGCAGGATAAGAAGGGAAATATTGACGACAGTCACAAGTGCTTTACTTGATGCAATAATTAAATTCACTGTGGATCAAGAATGTTATTATTACTATTATTATTATTATTATTATTTTGTTTTTCCTTTAATAACACCGATGTTTGATAAGCACTGTGTACTTGGTGCTTTCCCGAGGCCTGTGGAGGGGAACAATCCACAGGAATACTCCAGTGGGATTCGTCACCGGGTACGCTCGGTAGTCCAACTGTTAAGTCATGTCCTCTAGAATGCGGGGTCGTGGGTTCGAATCCCACCTGAGCAGCCTGTGGAGTTTTTCCCCGAAGGACCCAGAAAGCACCGAGTATACAGCGCTTATTAGTGTATAGAGTAATATTAACATAAACATGGCAGGTACCTTGAGCTATAGACCATGTAACCGCTGTAGTCACAAGTGTACAAAAGAGACAGCCTGAACTTCGTGTAGTGACGATTTGTTCACATCTCAATGGAAGAAAACAATATATGTTAAATTTTCATGTAGATTACACCGTACAATTTTTATCATATTTTGATATGAATATATAGGGGGCATGTTATATTCTTTTATACCTCCTAAACTTGTTGGCACTTGTGATACAAAATGTAAACTTTCCTGTATGACCAGTGCAGTACCTTTTGCCTGCTAGGAAATGCCCTGGAATATACAATATCTATGTGTAAGTAAGGTTCATTACAATAGCATCTTGCCCACTTCTCTGTGTTTACCTTAATTGAAGACGTGACCAGCTAATGAATATCTTTCTCGTAATGGAAGTAAGTATCAAATAAAAAAATTTTGAATGACATTATGGTATTGAAATGGATACACTTTGACATTTTCTTTCTTTGAGAATGTCTCCTTCTTTTGAAGGTGCCAACTGTCTTCTTTACAAGAGATGACTATGAAATATTGGGATGCCCCAACGGCCCTCTTTTGATGATCTCTCAGACGGCACCCGCCGGTAGGGAATTTGAGATGGGAATGAGAATGGTGCAGTGTGCGATCACAATGGCCGCCAAGATCCGCAATTTGAAAAGTCCCAGAGGACCACGCGAAGGTGCCTCACAGCCGGGCGGTCGGGTTGCCTCTGATATACCGAGTTGCAAATAGTCCACACTTTCATTGTCGGGGTGAGACTGCACTATTCAGTAAACAGTAATCACAAACACACAGTACCGCTAAATTTGGCGGGGATATAGAAGAAGAGAAAAAAAAATGGTGACGAAATTGTTTGCTTACAACGCCTGCTCAACCAAACCGTGGGAATTAAAAGCACTTCAGGGTAGTAATGGCTGCAAGAATACATACGTTAAAGGAGGGTGAACACATTGCGTCAAATGTTTGTAAATGCATCTTTAACTTGAAAGACCTAAGCTGCGTGTTACAGCAGCCGTATCAAGACGCAGCCATTTTTCCTTTCTTCTTATGGATGTTATCAAAATGAGGCTGGAGGACAAAATAGTCTGGCGCCTTGTTGGTATGATAGTATTCATTATTGCTTATGTACCGATACTCAAGGTATATTACAGAAATGTTGGCAGTGTGTAAATAAATGTGTATCATAGACAGACATTGGTCATTATTACCTTAGATAACATCCCATTTACAAAAAGATTTATCGAAAACACCCACACATCGCAGCTATTCAGAACATCAAGGAAAGTAATAAAAAAGACTTAATGTCTAAAAAAAACGAACATAAGCAACATGCAAAAAATGCAAGTTTTATTAAACAAACACACAGACCAAAGATATGTCTACATGACGTGTGGGTTGGAAAGTAAAATATTCCAAGAAAAAGAAAACATTCACCAGACGTTTATTGACCCGTTAAATCGAGGGCCTCTCTTTGTTCTCCCAATGTTTGTTTGTTTGTAGGGTTGTTTGTTTGTTTGTTTTTCTTTTCTTCTTTGCTGTTCTTTAGCAATGTCTCCATTGGTGGTGTACACAAAAGCAAAGTGAGGACGTCCTCGCTTTGTCAAAATACCAGGGTCCCATTTGTTAAAATTCTGGGTTTCAACGGTCTCAAGGAAAAAAATAAGGGTAAAAACACACACAAACTCACCTAAAGTAACGACTGCAACTGCTTTAAACAAGAATCGGAGCCTGTTTTATCTCGCTAAGCTTGTACATTTCAAAGTCAAAATGGGGAGGAAATCGCCCATGAGACCACTCCCCCGCTGTGTACATCTAACAAAAAACAACAACTCAACACACAGACAACCCTGTATTTCTGGCTCGTGTCTTCGTGTAATGGCGTTATGAATCAGCCTCCGAAGTTAACTCCCCCCCCCCCCGAAGAAGTCCCGTCTCACAAATTGAAGTACAAACACCTTGATTAACACGGCATACAACCTTCCATGGTGTACAGCCGTCCAGTTCGCCGCTGTCTACGGACCCGACCTGTCTTAATTAACCCCGGATTCCACTCTCCGTCTAAACATGCACGATCACGTCAACCCGGAACATTTTAATCGAAATGTAAAGCAGTAATCACATCCAATACGAAACATGTCACCCGTGAGTAAATACTGTTCCGTCCAAACGTTCCGGCTCGTTCGGACGCACACAACTATTTAATCTCAAGTTGTAGCCTGGTATTTTAATCGGTCGACGAGGCATCTTTTGGATATGTGATGAATTTTTACGAGGGATGACTATCTCCAATGATATTTTCCATCTGGGTTTTTCATGTTTACATTGTTTCCTAAACTAATTGATAGAAAGGGGACGCTGGTCCTGACGATGTAACTACATTTCTTTTCGCAGTGTACATTATGGTGTGATTTAATTATCAAGACAAATTATCACACAAAGGGATTATCATCAATGGTAATAATATAAAACTATTAAAGGTAATGTTTCGTTGCATTTTTTCATGAACAGATCGTTGCATCAAATTCTAACCTTGACCCTCCTCATCAACAAGTGCATAAAAAAATAGCATTGTACCGATCAAGGTCACCAAAAACACCGTTTTCTACAAATCAATTCGCAAAAAAAATCTGAAAATGTGGACTTTATTTGAAACAGTACCTTGTAGAGAGACACAGTGCCTTCCAGAGAGTGGCACGCAACCTGACCTGCTGTGCTCCGAGTGTTGTTAAGCTGTGTGCTGCCACCATTATTCAGCTTATGTCCCTCGTGTGCGTAGCATAGCCGTAACGAAAGCTGTTCTTTGTTTTATTCAAACCAATATGGTTAAAACTCCTTTGACATGTGAATATACCACGATAGCTGTACTATAATTAAAGGTATTGTAGGCGACTGTTGGAAATCAGATCAGCTGTATACTATTTATGATATTAATGACTTCGTGGATTGTACGTAACCACCGAACATTTTTGGTGAATGGTTTTTATTATCGACATTCGTTGGGGATCTCGCTGTTTTAGGCAACGACCGGAGGTCTGTTTGATCATAAGCCACGTCCAAATCAAGTGACTAGGCTCTGGCTATGGCTATTGGCTACAACGTCAACGTTGGAGACTATGACTTTCCGTGACGTTCCGGCAAAAGGTTCTGTGTGAGAGGCCTGAGAAGCCACTGTCGAATACATAATTCGGACACGGCTATAGCTCTACGGTTTTATAAACCAGCTTGGCTTTAACGTGTCCTTGTCTTAATGTGGTAATAATAAAACCATGCATGTAGATCACAGATAAGAAGCCTACTATTTGCACCACAACAAGTGGTTTAGGATAACTGCGAAGTGATGGCACCTTTAAACTAGTCAGTTTAAGATTGCCGTTCCCATTTCTTGCTAAAGTGGTGATATATTGTATTTTTGGTTGATGCAGTTTAAATAAATTGTCTTTTGCTTTACCTCAATTCATACGGGTTCGATTCTCAACAAAGACAATCAGACATACCCGGATGTTCTTGCGAAGTTTAGGATCTGTGGGCCCAAGTTCGAATCCAACCCAGACCACAAACTTGGTTGGTTTTAATTATCTATACTAGAAAAGGCTTCTCTCGCACACTTCAGGATTAGTCATTGTTAAGATATAGAACAAAAAAACAATCCATAGTTAATAAGACATCATACACACACACAAATCACGCATTAAACTGCCGTCTAATTCAAACTTTCTTATCTTTTATTTTGTACAACCATCAAATACACTTTCATCATTTACAATCAAAAATGTGATTTTGAAACAAATCATCACAATGACTTATTTCCAATACGAGGTACGTCAACTGCTAGTCTGATACCCTGTTTACACGGATGACTATTGCACAAGACTATTGAAGGTACCAGCATTACTTCCCTCTTGCCTCGATACGATCACTTGCTTTTGTGTGCTAAGGATGAGTAAGCTGTTGTGATGAAAGTATGAGATTTCCCTACGTGTGTCTGTTAGCTTATACTAGACTTTCATCCATGCCGTTGAAATTATTTCATAAGTAATAACAATATTTCGTGGGTCGTATCTCTTTGTGGTGTAGCACCAAAATATGCTATTCTAAAATAATGAAATCGCGAGATTTATTAGCGCCAATATTTTCATATAAAGCATGGTTTAAAAAAAGTATAACTATTATTATAATAATAAAAGAACAATAAAAAACAAACAAATAATAACAAATATACAACAGCAACAAAAACTAGATTAGACCACTGCCATTAGCGGTATTAATTTGTCCAAGATCATAAAGCAAGTCATAAATACTATACTGTCACGGAGGTTTATATGAATTATCAAGTATTAAGTTATCTGTTTCCATTACAAAGAATAATATACATGTGGGCATTTTATTTGCCGAATATAAGAGAATAGTTTAAGAGAAATTACAGCGTTTTTCCAGTGCAGCTTCTGAGTCTCTGTGGAGAAGCATCTTGAAACAGCATGTAAGCATTTCATGAGTTGAAGGTTAAAGATGACACGTTCATTTAGTATAGGATTTAAAGGATTTGAAACTTGAGATGCAATCTTAAACGTGTCGGGGCCAAGTGGTCTAGAGTATCAAACGCAAGTTCTGATGGCTGAGTCGTCAGAGTGTGGGTTCGAATCCCGGTCGTGACACTCGTGTTCTTAGGCGAGACACCCAACTATAACTGCTTCACATCATCCAAGAGTAGATGGTTACTATATAGATTGTAGATGTGAATTTTAAGCAATCCTGTGCGCCAACTTGGCCGCTGGTGCTGCATACTCCAAAGGAGTTGAGATGGTTTTATGAATGCTAAGTCCCAATGAATAGGGAGTAGTACATGTAATGTGTTTTGAAACAATGTTTAAAAACGCATAATGAATGCCTATTATTAATTACAAGCTAATTAATCTAGTAAGGTTTGTGGTAACACCGTGTACATGAAATATATTTATATGCGTTGTGTGGGTTTGGAAAAGAACCGGAGTTGTAACAACTCGACGTTTCGATCAATATCCTCTGATCGTCTTAGTTATGAATAAGTACCTTGGATTGTTCTGTGATTTGCGCAGGCTGGAAAGCTGGGACTAAAAGATTTGGTTCCCGCCTGTTCGCATCATTGAGCTAATCCTCACCTACAGGACCCCGTTCCAGCTTCCAGCCCAGTGTGTCAGAAATTATACATGGCCGCTGGTTATGAATATAGAAAAGAGGAAATTCATTTAAAACAAGACCTTCGACATATCACAATCTCTCAATTCAACCCCTAAGTCTACATTAATAACAGTCATATCGATTTATAACGCGTCCATTACACAGATCGTTAGCTTTTCAAATACCTATACACGTTCATACTTTAAATAGAATACATTTTACACGGTTGACATAGTTCTTTACATAAACAAATTTAATCACTTGTTATTGCTATTATACAAATACTTCGTTTAAAATATACAGAAAGATATTATCTACAATGAAAGTGACATTACTGGAGTTCGGATTGCCGCTATCAGTATGCGGATTATATACAAACCATTGCGCTATTCGCATTCCGCAGGGGGTGACCAATTCCAAGCTCTCGCGTTTGGAACTTCCCAAAGGCGGTCATAGCATGCAGCAAAAGTTGGGGGTCATTTGGGGGACTAATGTGTGGTATCTTGACCACATACTATCTTATCATCCCTGTGCATGGTGACAGGTTCGAATCCCGCCTCGGACCGGAGTAATGCATGTGAATTGGGTTGGGTTTTCAGTCCGTACCTGACGACTTAGGTTTTCCTTAATCAGGTTTTTCTTCCCACATCTGAAACTGTCGCTTTTGAGGTTCAATTTGTTTTTATTACCAGAAAGATTTAAATGAATAAATATAGTAGAGTTAGTAGATAATTCTTAATTAGAATTTCTTCACCAAGTTTCTTTACTAATTTTAAAGAGTAGCCTTGCATTTTTGAGTTTATTTTTTGTTTGTTAGCCTTTTGACGTGTATTAAGTGTTGTATTGTTTTATTACGCATACAGATTAGACGTTCATGAGCGCCAAGTGCGGGACTCGAGCCACCACCCTCCCACATCATGCTGACCACAAGCTCTTCAGTAGAAAGGTAGGTGCAATATTAATCATTATTTGATTTCGAAATTGTAGTACTTAAATAAAACTCCTGACGGATAGTACATTTAAGCAACAGAAGTTCATTTCAACTGTAGCATTTTCCAGACGCATTCAATATTAATCAAAATCGACGTTTATATACAATATACATGTTTATTTCAAATGCATGCCTTACAAATCAAGAGAAACAAGATCGTATTTAACTTTATATTTCGCGAAAGTTGAGACATTTCGGATGTACTGGAGAGAATCGACAAATCTTACTCATGGGCTTTCGATTCTGAATGCACTTGCGTCTGGCTAACACTGTGGGTTTTTATTATACGTGGCTACACTTTGGGCAAGATGACAAGACACAAATGACGATCACGGCGCAGTATTTCCACTGAAATCTATGCAATCAATATTGATAGCCATAACTGATCATTAATGAATGGGACTCGGCAATTATGTCTGCATATAAAGCAGTGTTCATGCTGCTACGCCTTTCAGAACCGACTGTGCGCCACTATTTACGGTCAAGTTTCCAGAGCCGTACAAATTCATGCATGTGAGAATAATTCTGATCAACGCTTTGTAAAATTAAAGATACATTAAGTAACCTTCCTTGTGAAGTTACTGCATGATACGGTCCTTTGTGCATTTCAAAAAAACCCGAGACCAACCGGTAGTTGAATGGTTTTGACTGCAAACTTCAGTGTTTTATTTACGGTACTGTGAACCTCCGGGGAAGGAGGCAGACACAAACACTAGTGTCATTACGGAACTATCTCGGTCTATTAAATAGCATTTCTATCTGGTGCCGGTATGTATACACGCCAAACATTTCAAATTGTTGGTAGAGAGACAGTGAGGTTTTTGTTTTGGTAAAAGAACAAAATAAGGTATATGTGGAGCGTCATGGCTCAAGTTCTGGTTTTGTCAGGGTGTGGGTGCGTATCAATGTCTTTGCTCTTTTGTCGTCGAGCAAGACACATGACCATAATTGCTTTGCCCTTCGGATAGGACTTGAAGCTGTGGGTCTCCTGTGTGTTGTGTAATGCGAGTAAAGGAAAGTTATCAGAGAAAGAGTTTGGCCTGGTTTTTCTGGCATGATTGGCTGGAGATTGCGCCGTAATACGTTCAAATGTGCTGTGAAAATGGATCTCATAATTCAAACATAGCCCCTCATAACTGTTGTGAAAAAATAGTGAGCACTTCACTGCAAGTTATTATTTAGTTGGGTTGCAATTTTTAATTGAGTTCTGTTTATATACATAACCTGTAGACTACTTTCTTATACGTCACTAGCTGTACAAAGTTCATTCTAAGCAGTACATTTCGTATGATCATAGTTTCTCCTGAACAATGTGTGGCTATTGGTGCTCTTCCTTTTCACTAAAGTAAAAACTATAAATGTACTGAGTTACGAGACGTGCTGTTATGCCAGAAGGCCTTCGGAAGAACCCGTTTATACTTTTAAAAGTTCCCGCGGAACACTTGAATGGTGCTCTTAAACCTCATCGTAACCATTGTTTTCAACAACTCAAAGAAGTCATTTAAAAGATTTAAAGTAGCGTGGATCAACAGACTTTCTGTGAGAACAAATCGATGTGCAGGTCTGATGTCTACGTGGTGGATAGCACTGAACAATCATTGTGACGATTTTATAAGTATACGTCTATATTTGATTACAATAAATAAAACCTAACACTGAAAGACATCCGGTAGGTTCCGGATCCGTTCCGTGTCACTGTCTGGATCCGACAGGATTAACAGTCCGAACCCACTGACGATGGGGACTCGCTCCGGTAAAAGTATCTTCATTTTGTGTGGTGGTGTTCATTCCCCAATGTTTTCAATTCTGAAATTATCTTCAGTCTGCTGGATTAGGGGGAGCTGTCCGTATCTGTTTGCAACTTCACCGGTGTCTAGTTTCAGCCCATGGTGATGTTTGGTAGGGTGATCCGGGGCATTCCGGTTACAGTCAGTCACGATGTTCCTTTCAGGCTCGTCGTCAAGGGTGACGTCTTCGAATGGAGTATCATCATTTTTCATTAGAGATCGCAAAGGACGCTCCGGTTTCTCAGTCTCCTCCCGGATGCAGTTATCAGGTTTGTTGGAGGATGTCCAGGGCGGATTATGAGACCCCGTAGATCCACTGTCCGTTGGGATGATACTGGTCGTGAATGAGTCTTCGCTCGTCTTGGGTTGACGATGATGATCACACGGCGCACCATTTGCATTGTTACCTGACGGAAACCTAGCCATGTCAATCGCATCTGTTTCAGAGACAGCGCTGTACTGTGTGTTGTTCCAACGTGAGGAGCGGTCTGGTGCCGCGCGACGCCTCTTTCCCCTGGGACAGCCTCCATCGCCACCAACACGGCACGCCTCAGTGGCCGGTTCACTGGAGATGATGGTCACACTACGCCGTGGGTTGCCAAACTTGCCCTTGTTCTTAAAACACGGCTTGGTGCAAGGACAGAAGCAGACGATAATCCCCCGGAAACCCCGCCTAAATGCACGGCTCATGAAGGCGTAGATAATTGGGTTCATGCAGGAGTTGGAGAAGCCAAACAGAAGCAGCACTGACTGCCAGAAAACAAAGTTCGAATTACTTAGGATCTTCATGAAATAGTTGACCAAGGTCACGATAAAAAATGGCGCCCAGCACATGACAAAAGCAAAAACTACAACCAGAACCATCTTGGCAACCTGCAGAAATAAATAAATAAATAAAATAAAGGTAATTTTTATAAGTTTAAAGTCTACATGACGATTCATTGGAAATGTTCAATTATTATGACATGGGCTCTATTTCACGGAACTGCTTAAGCACAAAAAGTAGCCTAAGCACAACAAATGTTTGCTTACCAGAATAAAGTTACCAACCAAAGTGCAATGGCTCATGTACCATATGCACTCTGCTGATTTTGCTTAGCAAAACATCTTTAAGCAATAATTTCTACTTGGGTATCCAGCTTTATGAAATTGGGCGCAGTTACTTTTTCCAACCCACTTGCCGTAACTTGCTTATAACTTTGTTAGTTATCCCCATTGCTTTAATGCTGGTAAAATTAACACCATGTCGGTGTCACATATAGATACCAAGAGAACCAATTGAACACCCCAGTTTTTGCAGTGATAGCTAGTCGAGTTTGGTGTATTTTTTTTCTATAACAAAAAGGTAAACTGCAGGGGAATTAAGTCAACATGAACTCATGTTCATATATTGTCGTAAAACGTCTTACTTCAGTGTGGTATTTCATTATAATGTATACACTATTTTCTACCAGAATACATATATTTTTTGTTGTCAAGAGAACTGATACTCAGTTAAGCCAGTGAAGTCGATATGGCTACCTCTTATCAAAGCCACTCTGAACTACCCTATGTCACCTCAATAGGCCAAGAAACTAGCGTCCAGTGTTGTTGTGAATTAATGTCGTGTTTAGCGGGCAAAACCTCGCGAATCCTCGAAAAAACAATTCTCAACAGCATTGATTTGTTTGCCACCATGAACTCCCACTTTCTCTCAGAGCTTTAAGTCCAACTCATTTTGACGTTCTGGACACTCCAGGAAGGAGGCAAAATAGTCGCAACAGATGAACCCAAACATTTTCTCAGTGTCGCGTTTCACAAACGACCGCGCACATCTTGAAACCCGAGATTTGAGACAGCGAGGGTCTAGCAATCCAAACACTTCCATTATTTAGAATCCTACTCACTGGATATTCAGAAATGTTTTTACTTTCCCCCATGATGTTTTTGCAGTTTGTAGTGATCACATAATTCATTGCCGGTGTCTAAAACCCTCCTCCTACAGTTATAAAATCCATACGTCAACTGTCCCTCTTAGTGTTTTTATTTGTATAAATCAATAAAAAAAGGGATCCTTTTTCTATTTTTTTTCTTCAAGTGGATTGCAGTTTTTGTGCCCACAAATCCAAAGTTCAAGCTTACTTAATGTCTGAAATGTAGTAATTTTAGATAACAACATAACAACAGGGGAGCTATTTCTCCCAAAGGGAAAAACATCTGGACTTCAAAAGTTTGAAAGACAAGATGTGTGGTCGACTACCCGCGTTATTTGTTAATAATAGTAGTTTCAGGAAGAAAAAAGAGCTGACCAAATGTACAATTCGTTTTAGCAGATTCGCATGAACAGTTGTGATGTACACATTATTTGATGAACTACGAACAGACGACTGTACAATGATCACATCTTATAACTACCCCACGGAAGATAAATGGGGATGCGGATGGAAAGGAGAAATGAGCTGAGGATAAAAAACATGTACGTCTGTATAATGATATGGAGACTTTTTTCGCGACATATAGGTTCCAAAGCCTGCACATCGATAATGGTTGAAAACACACATTGCTATCTTTCATCAAGCTTCGATGATAACTATTTTTGACGACGTGGGCAATTTTTCAATGGTGCACCGTACCCTATGGGTGCGTTTTATTTACCTTTCTTCGACTCGCCTCTTCTTTTCTCAACGACGTCTTGAGCATCTTCTCATCCTCCGTCAAACGGAACAGCCGCCCCGCGATGGAGAAACACGTGAAGCACAGGAGTCCTACGGGCACGAGGAGCAGCACGGCAAACTCGATGACGGCGTACCATTTCATGAACTCGTGGGGGAGGTCTGAGTGGCAGATCGTCCGGCGAATGACGCCGAGCTGGCTCGACATACGGTAGCTGGAGGTGAGATGGGGGTAGAAGTACGGGGCGAGGACCAGAAACGGCACCACCCAGATGGCAGCCACGTTGCGAGAGGCACGGGCCCGTGTGTTGAAGGAGCGAGACCGTAGGGGATGGATGATGACCAGATATCTACATGAAGAAGTTAGAAAAAATACGACACCCAGTTAACAATAGATTCAATAAAAACTTGTGGTTAGGTTTAAGATATTCAGAAAAACCAAAGGGGTCTGATAGCAAAGTCTAAATTCGCAGCATCATGGTATATTGAACAATATCATAATCATGATATTTATAATTTAGCGAGATTCTTTGCTAATCTTACCGCTTAATCTTTGCATGACAAGAAACTACTAAGAAGAACTCAAAGAATAGTAAACCCTGAAATCCAATCCATATCGTAGTTTGTACGAATCAATCTGCAGGAGTTTCCTTAGTCATGGTGTTCTGTGCAATAACAAAGTTTTTAACGTGGAGACTAATTTTCTCATAGTGTGCTTAAATATGTTATGCTGTAAAGACCCTTCAGAGACAACCCTGCTTTATACAAACTACCGAAGTCATTATGATGGTAGTTCCCAATCGGCAATGTTCCGTACTGCTAGTAGTAACGTTTTATTAGGTCAGCACCTCTTGAGCAGTTTAGCCAAGAGATCTTCCAAATTGGATGTTGCTTAGTTCTTCCAATACTGGTCTACAAAATTGCTGTTTTCGGGAACAACACGTTTTACCTGTGGCAGCAATCGCAGACGAGTCGGTTTTTTTTGTGGGAATGGGGCAGTAAAAAGGTCATGTCTGAATTAACAGCTTGGGCAGATTGCTGAAAAGTCGACGTTTACCCTGCAGGTAACGGTCGCAGGCATAGCCAGAATTGCTTGGTTTGTGCGTGTCCTAATACTTCTACTGCTAAATTTGGCAACGCCTGTTCAGCAACCGAAGGAGGGAGGAGGTGTGGTGCTTTCAATAGCAGGCAGTTGCAAAAAACTAATGTCCCACTGTACTTTCCAGCGTAAAGTTTATTGCACCAAACTGCATCTCTTTGCCAAGTTTCAAATTGTTGCCGATGAGCTCGGCAGTCTCACCAGAAAGTTGATGTTTTCTACTGGTGAGGGTAAACTTGTACATCATGTAGATGGAATAAAGTTTAATGGGTGATTTTCATAGTCAATCAAGGACCGGTCGTCGTCTGTAACATCTACGAGAACGACCGGAGTTTGGGGAAAAGGACAATGACTGCAGTATTGTGGAGGGTGCGGGCAGCAAACCCCAAGGCACCAGCGGGGTCATATTGTGCATCCTCTTGTTGTCTCCCACAGTCTGAAAGACAATTTTGATGTATTTAGTATAAAGTTATAAACGTAATCACAATGCGTAATGAGCACTTAAAGATCTCTGACTACTGTAATTGGTATTTCCCAGTGGGGTGCTGTATCATTGATTACTTGTCGAGACCTGAACGCAATATGCAAATACTGGATCAATATTATGAGTCTTGTCAACTCCTCCCCCACTAATGACGGCATTGAAACCCCGCCCCCCCCCCACAAGCTTTTACCCTGGGCCTACCGTATAGGCGGAATGAATCATGTGTAATCTCAACATTATGGCTACTGCTTCCACCGATTCAAATCACCGCTGTTTCGTTTTAAAACTCGATGTTGACTTTGACTGTTGTTGAGAGTAGTTCGGTGACAATGATCTCGATAATTAGGAACTAACTCTGCAATCTCTATAATCTAAGAAGACACCTTTTCGGATGATCATTATTATATTCTGGTAATGAAACCATGGAACCCTCAAAAGTGACTTGCACTGTAACATATAGACCTGAAGGCAATTGTAAAGAGAACATGTTGAAGAAATCTCAGTTTTAGATGTGGGAGGAAATCCCCAGCCGGTGAAAACCCACGCTATCAGGTAGGGACTGAAAACCCCAATCCACATGCAAGGCTCCGTTCCGAAGCGGGATTCGAAGCAAGGTCCACCGAGGTGAAAGGCAGGAGAGAAACCAGTAAAATGGTTTCTCTGTCCAGCAATATAAATATTTCGATTTTACGCACTGGGTCTACTGTGAATGATTGCACGCTGACACCGTATTTCAGTTAATAAATATTATAACAAAAAGGAAATAATATTTTCCTTTACTCAATCAAATGATTATTTTCAGAACATAAAAACATCGAAGAAAATACAACTATTGTAATCTCAGTTATATAAAAGTCTTGTTCTAATCACAATATCTAACAATCCTGAGTATCATAGTCCGGTTTTCTCCTGAAGACAACAGAGCCTACTGATCGAAACGTCGAGTTGTTTAAATCACCGGTTCTTTTTAGAATCACAACAACTAATAGAGATTATTTAATGTTATCAAGGGTTATTTGTTTTTAGTTGAATAAAAATGCTTGCAGGATAATCTAAAGAAGACCAAAAAAACAAAAACAAAAACAAAACACAACAACAACGGGATTTTGGAAACACGGCTATAAAGAAGTTCGTTTCCTCCAAGCACGACGCACCTGGCATGTATAATAATACGTCAAGTTCAAGCTCGAATAACGACGACGTGTACGGTTCTTGTGTCAAAAACTTAAAAGCGTATCAATTATGTATGGTTAATTTCGTCCCCTTTTAAAAATTAAAACTGTTCCCTTTGTTTGTGCAGGTTGTACAGATCACGAGGAGCTATGCAATTTGCTTCCTTCACGTGATACCTCCTAACTACAACAAAAAACACTCTTAGCACTTCAAAATCGTGTCCATACATAAAATTAGTTCCTGCAGTTTTGGGTTGTCTGTAAATTGGAACTTCCGGGCAGTAATCAACCGACATTGATCGTGTTACCCTTAAAACCTAGTGTCATACTGTTGAACTGCCACATTCAACTCACAACCGGACTGTTTTGCATTCGCAGAAGAAATAGAAGAAGTAAAAAGAGAAGTTCATGATCGAAAATATTTAGTTGTGATTTTATTCCTTATGTACCATCTTTTGGTAACCTTTTCAGGTGGCTTGCATGACAAAAGAGACAACGGAAGATCGTGCGCGGAATTCAATTGGCCAAAAATATCGAGCAGGGTAGTGTTACCACTCCCATATCAGTTACGTGGTGTCCATGCGTGGAGGACTATGATGTCTTGGGGTTTTTGTCACTGACCCTATTGGATATATCTCTCGCAATTATACACAACCTCATTGGTTTCGTCTTTGGATCGTCTTGCTAGAAAAGCGAATTGGAATTGTGTGATATGTGCCCTCTTGGCAGGAGTTGAGCGGAGGTTTATACAATGAACTGACAATTGGATAAGCGTATAGGATAATATTGTTTGTCAGAAGATTTTGCCAGCTTGTACAATTTTCAAAATCTGATGACCCCCCAGGGCTCTATTCACGGTCCCCTACATAAACTGTTAATCGCATGCAAGTTATTCACAATCATTCTAATATTAAAAAGTGTATATGCTTTTTAATCGAATACATATTGCATATTCTCAGGATTTTCTGAAGTTTAATTTTGTCCACATCCTCTCTTCAAAGGCATGTCTTCAGTTTTACATTGCTAGTCACGTGTCAGTTTTCAAGGATTCTTCTGTTTCCTTACCAGAACTTTATGAAACAAATCAAGGCATAACATATTTATAATTCCCCGTTCGCCCAGTAAGCTCTCCATATGATATACAACTTATATGAAGTTCTTCACTCACAGTCATAATTATATACGTTTTCTTTCAATATGGAATTCTCTGCATGCTATTATTATGCAATACCCAGTTTTATGAATTCGGTATGTCACCACTTTTATTGTTGCTACCAATCCCACGGTCTCATTTGCTTGTTTTCTTTTTCTTTTATTCGCTGGTTTGTACGTTTCAAAGTACACGCATCAGTTTCTTTTATTTGGGATAGAAATAGGGGAAGAATCCACTCCCAGTTCCGTAAGAAGGTATTTGATATGAGCAGCGTCCATCTTGCATGACCAACATCCTACGCATTGCGAACTTGGGGTATAGTAGGGTTGAGGGTGGCTGCAACAAAACGACTTTAAATTGCAGTAAGGGATTGTGCAATTCAATCAATCCGCAGGAATTGTAAACTTGGACCTACAAAGCGTTAACTAAGTTAGCTAAGGAGATTTTGTATTACATACATGCGTTATTATTACAAATGTTATAGTGTTATATGTTACTGGTATTGAAACCAATGAACCCTCAAAAGTGCCTTGCACTGTACTAAAATAATGTATCCCGCCAGTACGCTGAAAAAATTACGATGGAAAAAATCACACAAACAACTTATGCTGGGTTTATTTTTTACCTTTTTGTATGAGTAACTCCAATACTTCAGCATCGCGTGTAATGTGATCTACTTTGTTTAGTCGCTTACACAAAAAAGTCTACTTAGCTTTCTTCGTTGACTGGTTTGAAAAAAGAAACTAATATCCGAATTGAATGACAACGTTTTCCTGCATGTGGATTGTGTTTTCAGTCCCTACCTGATTGCGTGGTTTTTCGCTATTCGGGGTTTTCCTCCCACATCTAAAACTGATATTCCTTCATCCTCTCCACCAGGCATGCAACTGTTCAGCCGGCTTCCTTCTTTTTCTTTAACACTTGTACTATAGAAAACTATGTGGTTGGCCATTCCCCCGTTTTTTTCTCTCAATTAGAAAGTCGTATGTTAATACACAAATATATCATCAGGTCTACTGGTTACAGTGCAAGGCGCTTTTTAGGGTCCCTGGATTTCGTCACCAGAAAAATTTGGTATTAGTTCAGATATCAACGGGTGTACTTTCCTGATGTTTCGTGAACAAATTTGAGAAAATACAAAATCCAAATTATGCTGTGCTTTCAAACCGAGATGTGTAATGCTTTCGTAAGATAGTCCCATCTTCCCATTTACAAAACAATCTAAACGACCGTCGGGTTTAAACTCGTAGTATTACTTACGAAAACGGATCCGTATGAATTGATTTCCAATGCAATACCGTACATATTAACTATTACTGTAAACCTATTAGATAAATACAGCCTTTTTCAAGCCGTGAATTGAGACGTCTAGCGTTCAAATGTACATCTTGTTCCCAAGGAACTAATCGAAGTAATTTCAACGGTTGCTGTGAGACCGAGGACCCTCTCTAGGCGTTCTTGTTTTAAAAGCGCAACGCCGGTATCGGAGTTAATAGCAAAACTGGTTTGCCCGGTCTTCTTTTTAACTCTAGGTTGGCAAATACACAACCAGCCAACTGGTAGAAGTCTCACGTAGTTTCGTACGTGCGGAAAAAATGGAAATACAATTCAATTTACCGTAATGGGCAAGACTACTGTTGTCGTATTACTCTGGTGGTGTCAATACTTTCAGTGCTTAAAAAATAAAGAAAATAGGGTGCCGAAAATGGACGGTTAACACGGAGCGTGTGTATAAAAATTGATTTTTTATTTTGTGTGTCCCCAACTTTTGTTTCATACGATTGGAGTCCAACAAGTCGTTGGCCCCTCCACCCCTCCCCTCGCTCCCTCGGATGGCTGGGAGAGAATATGGCGCAATTGCTGCTCTTGAATGGGCGGCTGAACCCACGATTTATATTGCTATTTTTTTTACCATAGCTGGACCGGGTATTTGAAGAAAATTCTTGCTCCCTAATTTATAGTTTCACGCATCAGTTAAACCTCTGATTGCATTCTCATTTCAATCCAGCTGTTTTTGCAGTGAAGACATTTCTAAGATTTAATTATGTCTGGGGATGCATAAGAGTAAAGAGCGACCTTTCGACTCCATTAAACCGCACTGGAATCGATTCTGCAACTCTTCATCCCTGACTTATGGGCGCAACCGGGAGATGACATTGATCGATTATTCCGTATCAATCACCTTCGGATTAATGGAATCGTTAGCAAATTAAGCAGGTCAAGTTGGCATACCGATGACCGATGATATCCACTCCTTGGTATCCTTAATTGGAATACTATTTTATACAGCACAGCTTAAAAATCTGGTGTTTATTATCACTCTCTGTTTTCCCAGGTTTTCGTTTAAATTTAAACTGGACCTTTTTCTGGTTTCAAGTTCTCCAATTCACACGGCTGTGGGGCTTCTACCTTACCACGGAAACCTAAAATATTGTCATAAAATACAGCTCATATCGTGTACCTTAATGTACCACAGACCTAAAGTACCTAGCCCAGGCGTTAATGTAGTCCGTATTGTACCTAAATGTTAACCAGGCCATTATGTAGCCCAGGCCTTTATGTACCGGTACCTAAATATAGACCAGGCTTGTAACTGCATGGTTGGGGCTATACACTAAGGTTCCGTGCTATATCCGTCTTTTCAGACCTACAAGGATTAATATTTTCTCCGTTTTTAATTTTTTTTTATGACAATCATAGATAATCCCTAGTATGAAATTCACGTTTTCAACAGCTTGGAGTGAAACGTAAAGTTCGATCTATAAAATACCAGACTCCAATGGCAAACGCATCTTGCCGAAACTCTAATTATGTGATCGATAGTTGCGTTTTTTTTCTGAGTTAATATCGTAGCTTTTCCTTTGAAATCGATTGATAGGTGTCGAGTATGTGGGCGGCGTTGCCAAAGAAGGCTCCCAAAGCGAAGGGGCGTTTGGCCCGGCACCCTTGTAACCTCAAACCCACTTTTGTTTGGACTTGTCGTTCAAAAGCGATTCATTCCGCCCTATTTCCTCTTGAATTGCTGGCCTAATGGAACAGAGCAAAACCAATTTACCCACAGCCAGTAATTGAACATCCACATGTCTTTTTTCACACCGAATTAAGTCAAATATTAATGATTTGCCATGAATACCGCAAACACCGATTTGGGTGTAGTTTGCAGTAAGCGTAAGTAAAGATGAGATTAAAGAAAGATGAAGTTGAAATGGTATTTGAATTGTTTGTCTTGAATAATCTATTAGAACGTTTCATTGGTGCTATTATATCTGAAATCAAATGATCATCGTATACATTCTCAAAGGTTGTTTCTGAACTGGCGGCTGTGGCTACGGCTGTCGCTACGGCTGTTGCTAAGGGTTAGCCATGCTTCAACGCGTGCTACAGTGGTGAATCCAGCTGCAACCGCTTGTTAGGAAAACATTCTTTGTAAATCTTGTGTTTTCAATTACATTACTATGCACAGATTTTCGTTTTCTTCGTGTTTTTTTTTTTAAATTTATTTACAAACACAAACAGTGGATGGGATAACACCGAAATTTGGTTGTAGAAGCACACCGGTCTGGTACCCAAAGGTCCCTGATTGAACCGCAAAGTGCTTCTTCGTCTGTGGATGTTGCTATAAGGGCGTTGCTAAGGGCAGCCTATGCTTCAAGACACGTTGACGTGGTGATACAGCCATAGCCGTAGCCGTAGCCGCTAGTTCGGACACGCCCATGTTTTGTTCATACGAACTTAATGCTTTCATGATAATCTCAAAGCACGCATGATATATGAAAGTGCTGTACATCATGATCTGTGAACAAGATACCCGTGTACAGTATAAAGCATTTTAATTTATGTTGGGGGTGTACTATTTTTATGCGGTTAAATGGCGCATATCTTAAGTCTTGTTCCGCGTATTACTAAATGAGGCTGAATGAGTGGAGACACATTCACCGAAACGAGACTCTTCGATCAGACAATCTGACGGCGTGATTACGATCCGGAACAAAGCCGGAACTTACCGGAGCCTCCGGTGAGTTCCGTCCGTCGATCGTTAAGAATTGAACATTATTAGTACCATTATATATCCAGATGTAAAATGCGTCTGTAAAACATCTGCTATGGCACCTTGTACTCGTGGTCGCCTATTATACCCCCACCCATGGCAAATTATCAGCAAACCCACCCCTTCATTTTTAACGAGTCTAGACTCCGCCCCTGAAAGTACATGTCTATAAATACATGCTTAGGGGATTATCAACGGTGGGGATAAAATATTCGTAGGTCTTTCACAATATCGATGTAAACGTTTTAGTGAAGAATGCAGTGAAAAAAGTATACCACGATGAAAGGACGGGGAGTTTTGAATTATCTGCACCACCTTGATTTTTGAAATAAATAGGCGATTCCAAGTGCAATTTTTAAAGCGTGTACCGGCACTAATAAGTTTTCTAAAGGTATCCTAGTTTTAAATCAAGTTTTTCGATAAGAAGGTCATATACCGGTTGAATCAGTCTGCGACCACGATAAGGTACATTTTAATATTTTTTCAAAGTAAATGCCACACCGTAATACACACAACACAATTAGCCAAAAGTACTATACGTTGAATAAGATGAAAGTATTCACATCTGCCGTCAAAGCGTTTGCAAACACAGTAGTAATGTTGTACCATTTTGGATTTAAAGAGATGATTCGCAGTCTGCTGGTGGCAGCCGTTCCGCAAACGTGTCAAATTACGTTAGTCTGGTTCAAAGAGAATCAGCAAACATGTGGCTACAGGACCAAGTAATTTTGCAGCCATTCCACGTTGATTAAAAGCGAGGGTAAGCGGCAAGTAATCAGAGATGTTGAGGGGTGTTACAAAAAACACAATGTTTGCTAAGTGCAAATCCTCAAAATAATGTTTAGGCACTAACCAGAGATAACATATTTACCAACATCGGCAAATGCTTTGCGTTGTCGTTGAAGTAGTGTGAAACTAAAACGGCTGTCAGATTCTGATTGCATCGTGGAAGGAGGAATCATATCTGAATTGACTTACAGGAGGAATGTCAAAAGCGCATGCGTTTGGTAGTAATTTATGCAGATACATGATGTTTGTCGACCCGATCAATCGAGGACTTCTCTTTGTTCCCTCATTGTTTGGACATTCATACTAAATTTTGTACTGTTTTTCACCTTTTATTACCATGTATTGCATGTTTGGGTTTCACCAATGTATGAATGGAAACAAACAAGTAAACAAACAAACTGTTCCATAACTGTGAGCAACAAATGAAATTGACTTATTACCTCCAGATTAAGAGTGCGGGGAAACTTTGTATTCGGTAAGTCCAGATCTGTGTATTAAGAGCCATTTCTGGTCAATAAAAGACGTATGCGCACACAGGTTGCCAGACTAGACTGCACGTTTGGATCGAAAATGGCGTTCAGCAACCACGTGACCAAATAAAACTGGTCCATCCATGTCGCAGCTCTCCTAATACATAGCTGTGGTATCTGGGCAACATTTCGAAGAGCTGCTTAAGCACAAAAAAGCAGCTAAGCCCAAACAATATTTTCTGCTAAGAGCAACTCTATGGGCATGGGCCCACTGAGGAACGTGAGCCAGTACGTGCACGGAAGCCAACTGGGGCTTAAGGAGCGCAAACAAACAGTAAAATCCTTTTCTTGATTGAATGTTACCATGAGATCAGAGGAATTTCTTCGCTGATGTGCCATTTTCTTTTGCCAAGCATGAAGGTAAATAAGAGCAAGACATTGACATCCTAGATGATTAACGACTTGCGATAACATGAAACAGTAACAAGTCCAATTATGTTGATTATAACTCCATAGGGAAATAATGATTTTAATGGGGAATTCGATCTAGTCAATGATGGATAAGGTTTGTCACTATTCGTCAAACTGCTGCTGTTAGACCGTGCAAGACTCCCTCGTTTTCCAACATTTGTTGTTTCCATGATACTCCCTACAACTTCCTACAGAATCAAATTACCGGTAGCGTTAGTAAAACTATAGTAATAGTTGTTACTATTGTAAATCATATACTCTGTTAAAGCGTGTTAGTATAATTATACCAACATGCTCAGTAACTATAGCCACTGATCGCACACAGATTTATAAAGATAATCAAGTTAACATTGTGATGGAGCAATTTAACTTGCATTATTTAACAATGTGATGGAGTATTTTATTGTTTAACAATGTGACGGAGTATTCTATTGTTTTAACAACGTAATGGAGTAATCTATTGTTTAACAATGTGATGGAGTATTCTATTGTTTAACAATGTGATGGAGTATTCTATTGTTTAACAATGTGATGGAGTATTCTAACATCTTTTATTAACTTCAATGCAATAACGTTGCTGGAGTTAATTGCACAATGGGTTAAATCTCACATTTTGAACAAACTGATCTAGGGTGGGCGTGTAAGTGTGACTTTTAGGAGGGAATTCTGTCTGAGATGTCAGTATTGTGAGATATTTTTAGTTTTTCCCTCGTACTGTTGCGCTTTGGAATTCCCTTTTTCCACCATAATGTCATGCCCGTTATATGAGGGAGTCCTCCAAATATTCTCAACACACTCTTCCCGTTTTGTACAGAAATATCCCCCGGAAATCTTCTGAATTCCTGTGATTCTGAGAACACAATGAAGACACAGTTGAAGGGGTTACACAATGTCACATGTCGAGCAAAGAACGAGTTAGTAACAGTTGTACTATTGTTATGTGTTTGGCCAAAGATTTCAGCAAACATGCGAATACAACAAATTAACATACGCTTTAAGGGGTCAACTTTTTCGTATTAAACCACAGTGTAATTATGATTCTGGGAAAAGAAACTGGAAAATACCAACTTCCAAATACCACCGTCAAGCGTAATAAAAGTCGGATGTACACAATGGTACAAATTGATTTAACTTCGGGGTGAATACTGGACTATAAAGCATTGTAAACAGCTGCAACTGCTACCGGTATGCTTGGGGCATAACAATTAGGTTACTCTCTGAAGGTGCATTGCTCAATTGAGCACCATCTCAGAACTTACTTGCTGAGCTATGAGGATGATTTCACTTTGTATATGAAAGGACTCATGAGCAATTCTTCCAGATCGCTGTCATTAAAATCAAAACGAGTCTGTGTTGACTGTATATAGCTCCCCCAAGTATTGCTATATATAAACACGAGTCATTGAACCAAGAACGCCATATTAAAGTCAGAGTAGCAAGAGAGTTTTTGACTGTTACTGAGTGGTACCTCTTCGGGGCCATTTTGGGAAGGTCCAAGATAGGATGCAACGTATTGAAGGGCTTCCTTCAAGACATGCAAAATACGGCGTCAGAGAACACAGAGGATGTACGTATGCCAACTTTTACTTTGACAGAGTGGTGAAAAAAGCCACTAGTTCGACCAAGCACCACCCATAACATTACATCACGAACAGGGTTTGAACCGGGTGGACAGACTACGTGTAAGTAGAATGTGAAACTTTACTCGTTGGAGATACAATCTAGTTAGGTTTGAACTAACACAATGTACATTAGATATCTCTTTAAATTTGCTTTGGTACTGAAGACGAAGAGATCATACTGATCGAAACGTCGAGTTGTTGCACCAACGGTTCTTTTCAGAACCACCACTATCTCAAACAGAGATTTCACTTAAACATGGTGTTACCGCAAGGTGTAGTCCAGGAAGATTGGTATTGGACAAGGTGATTTGTTCAGTCACATCCCGGGTAGGTCAAGGATATCCCTAGTCCCCTCTGCTATTCTTAATCCTCTGGTTGAGTGATAGAATCCAACATTAAGGATACTTCCTTGACATCAAACAATCCCCTGTAGAACAGCAAGTGAGACATTGTAGATCCCTATATCATCTCCACGTTTTGTTGTTGTGGTACTTCTTCTTCTGCTCTGTATTTTTGCAAACACCACCAACTAGTTGTGAGGTCAATGTGGATGTCAACCCATTATTGATATGTTTTTTACATTATGTATTGTTAAAATGTCATGAATGTATTAATTTGCTGCAAGCTCAATGTCGATTGCTGATGAAATTCTCATCTGTCTTTGTGATGCTCTTACGTGTAACGCGCAGCATGTATTGATACGATCTCCTGAAAACTAAACCCTGGGGAATGTTACTTCCGTGTACATCATAGAGAAAGAATTCTGCCATAGGGTCATTGTGTCCCCTTTTGTGCTTATCAGGTCCTAGCACATGAATGTATCAGGTGCATGCTTATTAGTTCAGTATTCCCCTTTTTGTTCTTTTCAGCTCCAAGCACATTGTATGCATTACAGACCCATGCCCACAAGGGTCTTTTCCTCATTTTTTGCGCACAGCCCGTCCGAGGTCCGGGCCCCAGAGACACATTCCTTAGCTCTGCTTTTCCCCATGTACTGTTTGCCCGAAGTGCACCATGTAACCTATCAATATAAACGCTATTCGGTTGAAACAATAATTAAAAAATAAACACATAAAACTTCTCTGTAAAATGGATGCGATAATTCGTAGCAGTTGTGATTGATTTGTAAATTATGTTGAAATCAGTGAACCTATACTCAAGTTCGGAAATATTCAAGAGATGGATGCATTATTTAAGGCTCTTATCCTAAGGTGTTGGTGATTATTCCAGTGTTGATCTTGGGGCTTGTGTCCCAGTAGATCAAGATATTAATGCAATAATTGAAAACTCTCTAAGGTGCTTTCAGCAATGAATTCTAAACACTAACCATTTCTTCATCTCACCGTTCATTGTATGCGTCTCCAAGTCTCTTTATACCTTGAGTGGTCTATCCCTCCCAATAATGCATTACATTTCATGGTTTTGCTTTGACCAGACATCAACAAGCCGCCTTCATCCATTTTTTTGTCGGGTAGCCCAAGAGATTAAGCCGACCAGGACTTCTTGTTTTAATGATAGAAACAACGGCATTAGCGTATGATTTGAAACGCCTCGCTGCAGTCTACGGGGATTGCTACCTCGTCATTTTCCAGTCTCTAACCCAGATATTGTGAGTGGGTTCGTCACCTCAGTAGTTTAGTTTATGCAAGTCATTAAGTGCCGTTAACGTGTGGGTGGAACACACACTTCTTGCATGGCTGGTGTCGGGAGCTTTCTCAACATCCCTAAAACCTCCCTCAGTTTCAGTTGGGTATTTTTAGGGGAAGTCGGATAGACTGACTTTACCAATGAAGTGTTTATAAATAGTTAGACTGAAAATCACTCTTTTCGATTGAGGCCAGGGACAAATCTATTGCAGTTTGTCCCTAGTTTCAATCGAATAGACTACATTTCAATCTAAAATTTTAAGATAGTATATACATAAAGTCCTTTGATATTCTTTTGTTACAACGTCTCTATATCCTTAAAAAAAAAGCATTGTATATCATATCGTATCATATTTTTATCATTTTCTTGTCATGCCACCAAACATTATTTTGATGACTCCGTGAACATTTCAAATCGTTGTTTATGCATGAGAAATTTGGCTGGTTTTACCTGTCTATCGAGATCGCAACCAGGGTCCAGATACTCGTGAAGACAAAGTAAGGCTGAACGAACCCCAAGGTGGAGCACATGGCAGCATTCAGCATATTCAGGTCTGCATCAGTTGACATCTCAAGTAACTTGAGGGGCATGACGAAACTGGTCACCAGGAAGTCACTCAGTGCCAGGCTGACGATGTAGAAGTTAGTCGGGGTGCGCATGGTGCGATGACGGCATACCACGGCTATGACCATGGCGTTCCCAACCAGCCCCACCAACATCACACACACGGAGAGGGTGATGATGATGATATAGACGCTCTTAAGCTGCGTCAAATCATAATAAGGTCCGTCGAAGAACCACCGACTCGCAGGAGTCTCATCCGTGGTGTCATTGTAGTCGTAGAGGTCTTCACCGGGTGTGGGTGACACCAAACTGTACCCGATCATGTCCTTAGGTGGGGCAGTCCCTGGCGTGCTGGCCATGGTGATGAGCTTAATCGTTTGACTTGTGGATTGAGAGTTGCCCCTGTTCGAACCCTACTCTGGGGTTGAGTGTTCACCACAGAGACACTGGGTAATAGCCATACAATCACTAAGTCCGATATCCGCTCAGGCGTGCAACGAGCTCAACGTATAAACAGATGCAACCTGTAAGGAGAAATAATACGTCATTATCAACTGTGAAGTTCAACGACTTCTCTGGTAACAGAGTATTTGCACTTTCCAATTGAACCAACCCAGTTAACAACTAAGAATGAATTATCGGTACTATAGAGGACTCTCAAAAAACAATTTCCATGATAATCAAGATAAAGACCCCGTGCTAAATTGGTTTGGAGGCTGCAGATGCCATTATTGCCGGGGTGAAGTAACCGCTGATACAAATCAACAGTTGTAAAAAGTTCAAAAACGAATGCATGAGATTGTGAGTGAGACGAGTTGGAAAGCAATCTGGAGGTTTACAAAAAGCCCAGTGTAAATATTGCTGGAAACCAAGTCGAATTCAACAAATCTCACGGGCAATATTGTGAAAAAGAATAAATTGACAAGAACGGCCTGACAGGTTAAAGTATGACCGGGTTCTTGCCAATAAATATTTAAATGAAGTCATGTTGATATTATGTTTTATCGTTACAAAGATTTGCTATCATCATGGATGGCATCCGCAGACTATGTACCAAAAGTGTAAGCATCGTGAAACCATCTCAACTCCTTAGGAGTATGCAGCACCGGCGGCCAAATGGGCTCAACAATTATTGTCCAGTTACACCCAAAATATAAATATGTCGTGTTTACAGATCATCTTCAAAATATGTTTCTTTATTTTTATTTCTTTATTTATCTATTTGTTTTATTATTTCTACTAATTACTTTTTTTATTACAAAACTTGTCTTTGCACACATTCTCAAATATGTATCTTTGTGGAGACCTCTGTTGTTCTTTCCTGTGTTCCTGCACTAAATATTTTCTCATAGACTTTATACACGAATTTCCTTGTGGAACATCACTCCCTTTAGACATCTCCTGTGGAGACCAATTCGTCGGCTCAGAGCTGTCATTAACTTCCGTAATCGACAAAAGGTCGTTAACATTTCCAAACTAAAAAACAGTAAATAAGATTTTAAAATCAAAAACTAGTGTTTGTCTATCCAAAAAGTAGTTTAACCTGTTATTCTAAACTACTTTTTGGATAGACAAACAATTAGTTTTCAATTTTTAAATCTTGTTTACTGTTTTTTAGTTTGGAAATGTTAACGACCTTTTGTCGATTATACGGAAGTTAATGACCTTATAGTTCCGAGCCGACGAATTGTTCTTGCGCTTCCCTTTTGTTATTGGACTCCAGGGGGCAATGTCCAGCCCATTTAAACTCTGTTATGTCATCCTATACTTCGAGTTTGTTATTATACTATTATTATATTATTAGTAGCATTTTTTCGTTTGTAGTATTGTCTCTGCTGATATCTGTTACTTTTTGTTTATATTTTTAAATAAGAGAGCCCCTAATGACAAGCTGTTGTACTGGGCGAGTTACTTTTCATAAGGAATTGTTAATACTATCATGAATTGCAGAAAAGAGCTGAAATGTACTCGATGTACAATTAAAAACGTACATTAAAAGCCATAACCAAGTACACGAAGCAGGGGTAAAACGTGTACAGAACGTAACAGACACACAATTTCATTTAACTACATAAAAACATTGCACAAAGAGAGCGAAGATAAAAGAGAAACTGAATTATGGTGGAACCGAAAATGAACTCAATTTGACCCGTCAGTTTTACCCGGAGTCCGCTTCAAAGTCACCTGGGATTCGAATCAAATGTCCAGATTTCAACCAAATGACGGGTCACTTGGACACAAATTTCGAGTCAAACTGACCCAGCGGCCACCTCCCCCACACAGACCTTGAATACGGGTACATTTTGAACTGGGAGTTTTTCTAGTGTAAAATAAAATTTGAAGACAAAGTACCAGATTGTTAAATTATCAACAACAACAGGTTTAGTGACTAGTGGCTTACTTTCGATCTGGAAGCTCACTGATCTTAAAGTTCATAGTTCATCGGTGCCGTTCCTCTGTCTGATATCTTGTCAAAGTCCCCAAATCATCATTTCTTATTTTCAATGATCACACAAAGCTGTAGGCAATGGTTTAAATATTGACCCTGTGTCAATACTGCTTGGTACTCAAGGCAATTGTGGGTACCCTTGACCATGACAACAACTGGACACAGATAAAAGAGAGAAATTCCTCAAACAACACTGTGACCAGCTGCAAATACAACTATTCGTGTTTAATCCATCAGAGTTAGGGTTCCAAATTGGCCATAAGCAGCGCTCAGAGAAAATGTTGATCAAGGTGCACATAAAACGGTTTTCGCTCTAAATGCTAAATTGCTAATCAGATTGTCTGTTCCTCAATACTGACTCAGCAAACATAACATCCCCTTCGGGAACAGCTATTTCAATAAGTCACACTCAGTGGGGAAAAGAATGGACAAACATTTCCCACAATAGTTGCAAGAAACTGTGCATTTACATGGAAATGGTGTTTGTGTTTATAGCTCACATAAAAACAGGGCCACAGTAGCTTGATAATACGCTGCTACGGAACAGATGCTTTCATGGTTGATCAAGATTTGTCTCGAGTTAGATATATTCCCATGTCCTCCCTACTCCATTTAGTGTAAAGGCAAACAAAAAGAAAACAAAGTAAGCATGATGAATAAAACAATAACATCGACTAACCACTTTTTTTCCTTCAAAAACATGAATAAGTTAATGCGTCTAATCTATACATTATATGCTTTAAATACACGTGAACTGATGTTACAAAGTTCAACTTCATCCCTTTAACCTCGGTCCAACCGATCGCTCGATCTTCCCCGTGCTGTGATGCGTGGCTTTACAAGCACTTGTTTGAGCTCAACCATATCATCTTAAAATAACATAACCCGAACTTGGGAGATTTTAAGTAGTCACAGAATCGATTGAAAACTCATGAAATTCAACCCCGCCCCTACCGTTAAACACCACAAGTTTAAATACTGTTCTAACTTGTGAAAAAGGACCCCCGTATTCCTTCAAAAAGCTCGCATTACAATTCCCAAGTGTTATACCGTCCCTTAACTGTATTTTAAGTCCATTTCCCTAGAGCGGAAGATCAAATGTTAGTTTAAAAGGACGTGCTTTGGTTTATATGGAGTCATTGGATATACCTACTGTGGTATTTCCTGTTTCAGTTACAATTTATGAAACGTTATGACCCGAGGATTATTTTTGCATTTTGAGAAGGCAGTATGAGCCACAAGGAAAATAACTCCCATTGATACTCTGGATGGAACAAAGCGTCCAGATTTAATGCAAGATATTTTCGCAGTTTGTTTTAAAGATGACTTAGCTCGAAATGGAAAACTGAACAGTATTCAAGTTCCAGTAGATTGTCCTGGATAATGAAAACAAACAGTCTCACTTTCAAAAAACAGAATTGAAAATGTCTGTGCGGTGCTTTATTTTTATTCAAAAGAATGCTTACAAAAGAATGCAGGAAAAGGTTGAAGTTTGGGCGGATGTTTTACCCCAAACCCTAAACGGTGTACCTTACGTTTATTCGCAGAGAGCAAACGTTGGCAAAAGTTTTGCCCAGAGGTCCAACACTGTAACTTACTATGTAGTACCATATCTTGATTCAAAGAGAGCAAGCGTATACAAGAATAGCAACCGTTGACAACATTACAAATGTTGCACTGTTAGTTTTGATAGAATAGAGCAAGTAGCAACAAGTTTTGACTCCACCAATGTTGTACCTTATCTTGATTCAAGGAGAGCAATTATACAGGTAACAACAAATTTGCCAACTTCACCAAACTGTTTACCTTATCTTGATTCAAGGAGAATAATCATACATGTCAAATCATTTATGCCAACATGACGAGTTTTTGCAAACCAGTAGTAGCAAACTATGGGAAAATCATTTTAAGGGTACCATTTTCACATTGAAATTGAGAATTTTTTGTCTTGAGTACACAAATACTATACATGGGTTTGACTATCAACTGTGCTTCAACCATTTGCAGCCTCCCTAATGGACAAGACTTTGTTCTCTTGAGGCTCATTACCCCCCGGTACTTCAAGAATGATGTCGCGGTTGATAGACAATGATGTCGTTAGTTCAAATTGTTGGTCTTTAGACTTTACAGTAATGTCAAGATGAATGGCATATGTCGATATGTGGCATGTGTCTTCATTATTGTGTTCTGGAAATCTCAGGAATTCTTTGGAGTTTTTTTTGTTTTTTTTTTTTTTTTTTTTTTTTTTTGGGGGGGGGGGCTAACTTCTGTACAAGAGGTAAAGAGTGTAGGAGCTTTGGGGGAACTCCCTTTGCCACATATCTGCCAAGGAAGAGCACATGTCGATATGGTATTAATATCTTTAAAGATGGAGCTTGTGGTATCATTTTGGGGTGGACAATGTTGGTTTGAAAATAATGTAAATTTTCAGAAGCTTTAGTAAACAATCGTGACTTTTTTAAATGGTATGACAAAAATTAAGGGGACTTTTTAAATGAAAACAGATTAAAAAAGCATTTTCAATTGCACATACAAAATTGAAGAAAAAAGGTAAAAAAAAACAGGTTGAGTATCTGTCCTTAATTTGCAAGGAATAGATGTCATCTCCCATCAACCAATTCCTTTATGTCACATGCCATTAATAACCGAGTCTTTAGAAATCAATCAGTCAACTTTTGGCGCCGTCTAAATCTTCAGTGGAGGGAAACACAATCGATTACGGTCTACATTATCAGTAATTAAGCCAACTAAATTGTCGTTATTTGTTTCATGTAGAACTCGTTTAATTAATTGTCAATGATGACATCATTAAGTTATCTTGTCTCATTCAAAGGGTCTGTCTTGTATTTTCTGAAGGTCTGTACAGTTTGCATTTCATGCTCGATATGGCATGGTCCCCCCCCCCCCCGTGGCGTAGCCAGCATCCTTTTTGCAGGGGGGCACAGATATTTGTACAGGGGAAATTTCAGTTTAGGTCGAGTCTAAAATTGCCTGATTGTAGCAAATTTGACGGTGTCCAAAGGCTGACAGGGACAAGTAGGGGGCAAGATGTTCCACAGGGGCAGCTGTCCCTTTGCCCCCCCCCATCCGGCTACGCCATTTGAAGACCAATCAAATCTCCGTTGCTTATTTTGGTTGCTGCAATCGGAATAATCCATATTCAAAATGTGTCCATACAATCCTTGACAAAACATCAACGAATTTTCGTTGTTCTCATTAAAAATGTGAGCAAAATTTTGATGAAAATGTTTACACGTTGATTTATAATGGAAACAAGGCGTCGAAAATGAATTTACCCTGACTTAAAAAAAAACAAAAAAACAATGATGTACATTCCCTAATGGTACACACGAGGAGCCTGTAGTGTTTGTTTCCATTTCCTACTCATAATAATGGATGTCGAATTCCTTGGGTCTTTCTATTAGTAACTTCTGTTTCCTGAAAACAAATAATTGCATAGACGACGTATGCAACCAGCGATCGAATTTGAGCTACGGAGCGATGTTGTATATAGTACCCGCCTTAGACAAAGGCTGGTACAGAACCTCATCGCTCCGTAGCTCAAATTCCATCGTCTATTCAAAAACCAGCAGGCAATTTATTATTGCGATCCTAACCAGTAAGCCTCAACGTTGCTTAGCATAAAATGGTTCTGCTTGGTGTAAACAGGTTACCGACCAAAATACCATGGTTGGGTAATGGTCGGTTCCTAACTGTTTTCAGAATAGCAAATCATTTTTGCTAAGTGATGTGTCACACATCATCCAAAACTAAGCCGTTCTTTGAAAGAGTGAAATGTCATTAAAAGTGAAAACAACTGAAATATGACATCGATGTGATGTCTCAAACTTCTGTATGTTGAGCAAAACTTACCCCATATGCCTAGGTGTTGCTTGAAAGCTCGTATTCTCATCTATTTAATGAGCAATGAACCCAGTTTCAAGTCTTGGTAGGATTCGGCACAAGGCTTATTTCCCATACGCAGTAGCTCCGCCAAGATCATATTTTTTTAATCTGCTGAAATACCAGTAATTATAATTCCATACCATGCATCGGTCGCAAAGCGATAACACATTCTTACGCTATCCCTAATAACCGCTTGTTATTATTACCAAAAGGTTAGTTCTATGATAGGTGACAATGGATAGATTATACGCTGAGATATTTAATGCCAAATCGTTACGTGTATACCCTCAGTAATCAATAGTTTCACTACCGGCATACAGTCTGTCACCATCCACACATGGCCCTGTCCTCTAAAAATTACTTTCCCGCCAAAACCTACTATTAATATTTACCCGTACCTTCAGTGGCCATCAATTACAATCATGCATGTCCTTCCAGGACTAGAGCATCATTCTAATATTTCCAATAACAATCTATTTGCTTGCCACACGGTATTAATAAAGACGTTGGCTCTTGCTAAATAAAGATGCTTAGATAGTTTGTTTTTTGTTTTTGCCATCCAGGCAGATCTTTCTTGGGCCAGCCGTAAAAAATATATTGTGAACTGTCGCTCCTTTTGTCATAACAAAATATGTATACGTGGGACGTTTAATTTCGTTTGAGCAACGCGTAGGCGTGATTCCTCGGGGAAATTGGGTTTTTATCAAAGAAAAGATAAAAGGTAAACAGAATTTAGACAGGTTAGTTTCAGCAGCAGCTTAACCCTGATGAAATTAGTCATGTTCGAAATTCGATTAGAAATACATTTGCCAACTATTTTGAAGCTATACATTCAAATAATTGTTTTTTTTAAACAACGAAATTAGACAGAATTTGCCGCGGTTTGAGACCAGGAACTTTATCAATTTTTCGCCTGGCCTCTTCTTAAAAATTTTTAATTATATAAATATATATCTATGTGTCATATAAATATATAAATTGCATACATATAAATAGTTTTTATTTTTAAAATAAATTAATATTTAATGTTTAAATTTTGTGGAAATATGTAAAGCTAAATGGCAGACTCGACTTGTTGGAATCGGTTGAAGTATTTCATCCCCTCCCATTTCTGTGGAATGCGACTTGATTTCGAAAAGAAGTTTCATTGTGTTCAAACCGCACTCGATGTTGGAGTGCTTGAGGTCTTGAGAAGTGGACAGTCTTGGCAGTTGTGACCAGTATTTGTGTCTAGACGACGAGAGAAGAAAGAAGCAAGCAAAAAACCAGCATCACCATCGGGAAAGAAGCTGCAGTCATGGGGAAAGAATCCGAGGTTGCATGTTGAGTTCTGATCTTTAGAATAATCAAATCCACTTAAGGCCATTCTTGCAGTAAACACCAAATTAAAGAGAATTGTTTGTCATGGGAGTTTGAGTTTGAAGACAAATTGCCAACTCGTCCTGAGAAACGTTTCCGTCCGGTTTCATTACCGTTTGATTTTATCACCTGCCCGGCAATAAAGTCAAAACTAATCGAGATAGACGCAGCTGAATATTGTTTTTTCTTAAACAAAACATTTGAAAAAAGAAAAAAGCCAATTAAACCAAAATCTGATTCAATTTTTAAAATTGTACCTCTGGCATTTCATCTATTGAATAGGTTCGCTCTATAAATTAACCTAATATTACATATTTCATTCGCTATCATTATTGATTCATCAACATTCATTAAGCCTAATAAACATGAGTTAAATTTAATCAAATCCACTCAATTTGACTTCCTCATACATAACGTCATGTCAAAGTTACTCAGGTTCAAAATTGTTCATCGATTTGTCAACAATAGACATTATCATACAAGACAAAAACCCCATCCGCTCGCCGTAGACTATTCACATCAATATAACAGTCTACAAAATAACTCTTAGCAACTGCACAAACATTGAAAAGAAATAATCAGGCGACTTATTGTGTGCAAAATGAATCATCAGAATGAATTGGGTTACACACTATGGAAGGCACAAATATTCAAGGTTTTTCTGTGAAATCAACTTTAATTAGGATACTCGTTGTTTTATTTCAAGAACCGTGAGCAATTAGTGCCCATTGGTAAACTATTATTCATATTGTCTATCGAGTCGTACTTTGCATGATCAGTACACCATTTACAATTGGGCACCCATTCTTAAATTCAATTAAAATTACCAATTAGGTCATGTACGCGACCGAGTATTTGCAATTTAGCCTTTTTAAAATGTATCAATTTAATTAGTCACAGTTTGCAAGTAGTTAACCATTGGTAACTAGGCACTCATTCGGCTTGTCTGATATAAAGCTATCCACGTCCGAATCAAGTGACTTCGGTTACGGCTATATAGTGTAGGCCTTTTCAGCAACCCGGCCATAGCCACTGTCGAAGTCAGTAATTCGGACATGACCCTTTACTTTATTCACACCATCTTCTTTCCCAGTGGGGCATGGGAATACAACGCTTAATTAATAATGTATACGTTTTCCGTAAACGTATTACAAAAGCAAATGTAAAGTTGATATCTTTCACAATGAAAGCATACTTGGTGTTAAAAAGATAACTGGATCGAATCATTCTATAAAAAGAAAATTTGTCTGAAACGCTGTTTCCGCTGATAGATTATTCGATCTTATTTATATTGCCTTACAATGTAAAAGATATCAGTTTTATACTCAGTCTTCTTGAAAACATCCCACCTACCTCGATAAAACTATCACGCATTAGAACATGGGCATTGCTGATTATTTTTTGCTATTTTCTTGTACTATTGTTGAATAATTCTCGATTAGGTGCATGAAGCATCAGAAGCAGCTGTCACCATCTGCTGCACCTTAACTTTAAAAATAGTTTTTTTTCTAATATTAAAATTCTTTATCAAGATGAAGGTCGGTCAGTCTAAATTAGATTTTAATAAACAACTGATAAGCAAGTCGGTATTTATGTTAAGACGAATCTCTTCACCCAAATTTGTTTTTCTCGGTCTTGCCCAGAGCGAGATAGACGAAAGCTGACCATGGCCCGACATGTCGCGGTGGTCGACGGCCAGGATAATATGCTGCTCTCTCCCCGGTCAATGATCCAGCGGATCGCAAGCGCCGTTTGACCGCGTGCTTGATTAACTCTGTAGACGTAGTGTTTTGATCGGTGATTAACAATTAATGGCAGTTGCTGTCGTGCGCTGCACTTATCGTCATTGTGAACTCTTCACATGTTCTCTCGATTCCGTAATTTTATTATACGTCTAACTCATCACCTTGAAAGTTCACATCACCTTATTGGGCAATTATTGAAGATTACCCTCTATGAGAAGGATTTAATTTGAAAAAAAAAACCCAAACCCCAAACGTTTTGTACACGCAGCCTCTGTAATAATTTCAATGACAATACAGCGAGGTTTATTGGGACTGTGTGGTCCCTACATATTGCCCGAGACCTAAATGTAGCCCGGGCCTAAATGTAGCCCAAACTCTGTACCTCAACGTAGCCCCTACTCAAAATGAAACACCAATCTTGTACCTAAAGATAGCCCGGCCCAAAATGTAGCCAACAATTAAAATGTAACCGGGACCTATTATGTAGCCGAACATCTGTACCTTAACGTGGTCCGTATGAAAATGAAGCCTCGATCTTGTACCCAAAGATAGCCTGGACCTTAATGTAGCCGAAACCCTGTACACATACACTCTAAAAAACAAAGTGTTAAATCACAGTTTAAAGAGTTGGGTCATTGACAACACGTTGAAAGAGTTAAATGGATCTCAATTGAAGAGTTGAATTTACACTTTTAAGAGTTTAATCTCAGCTTCTGAAACGCTACGTGTAGTTTGACACTTGTATTAGTTGAATCTAACTTTGAATCTACTTTGTATATAAATGAATATTTTGATTTCAATCAAGTCTTTCTGGTAATGAAACCAAGCGTGACTCAGTAAAAATGGACTAGCACTGCAACCCGTAGGCCTCAATATACCCCAGTTAGATGTCATTGTAAGATAAATTATTAAATATATAAAAGGTGGTGGGTTTGGAGGGCTGAAGCTTTCTCCCCTTTAATATGTCTCTACAAGCCCCCCCCCCTCCTCCCCTCCCCCTCCACTTCACACACGTGCTTCGTGAAAAGGGTAGATGGTGAGAGACTTCTGTTCAGCTTGTTGTCATTTTCAAGACACGGCGAACGTGATATATCCCCCGGATTTAACATGGATTACTAGTCAAGGATCAATTTTGTAAACGTGGGTTATTGGTGGATGATGGGGGAGGGGTATACTGAAAAGTAGTTCATTCAAATAAACCTAATTTCAGATGTTATTTGTGATATATTTTTGGAAAAGTATCGATTAATTTACGTTTTTTATGTCTCCTTTGAGATCCAAATGGATACAACACGATTTGTATGACTAATACTAATAGTTAGTGCGCAGTGCTATGGTGTTTATTATACGATGATCAGACAGTGGCCCTTTTTAAAACTACGGCTTTAGCTTAGGCTGTGGCTTAGGCTGTGGCTTAGGCTGTGGCTTAGGCTGTGGCTTAGGCTGTGGCTTAGGCTGTGGCTTAGGCTGTGGCTTAGGCTCCGTCAGTCTGTTTGAAGCCCTGTACCGAAATCACACGTTTTCAAAATGACTGACAGAACCTAAGCCGGAGCCTTAGCCGGAGCCTTAGCCGGAGCCTTAGCCGGAGCCCAAGTAGGTTTTGAAAATGGCAAGTGTTAAGATACAATCTAAAAACTCCCGGGTCAGAAGTGACCCGGATTCCGGGTCCCAGGGGGACCTGACCCATTTCTGGGTCAGGCTGACTCAGAAACTGGTTGGAACGTTAAAAATATGATTTTAACTCGGATTCTGCATCAGTTTAACCCATTTGTGGGTCATTTTGAGACAGATTCCGGGTCAAACTGACCCAGAAATGGGTCCGGCCTAACGGCTACCTGAATCTGGGTCAATTCTGACCCGGCAGTTGTTTTTCCAAGTGTAAGCGTTAGATCTTTGACATGACCTTGTCAGTTCAACCATTGAGGTTTAAACATGATGCATTACTGATTGACACCTTGCCTCAGGAGTTTACACCAGCTAATTTGAAAATACACTTCACATACAATCAGTTGATATCATTGTAATAAGGCGGTATGGTCACTACGTAATAATGAATGCGTAGATTCACTTCTTTGGGTCATTATTTATGCAAGTGCCGGGGTAGTCGACCCGTTCAACCGAGAATGTTTAAGAGAAGGTATCTGGGTGTTATGAGAAAATTCAACTAAAGGGTATAATACAGTTCTTTTTTCCCCTTTTTCAGGAAATTCATTCCCAGTCGTATGATATAAAATACACACCGTATAATCAAATTTCATAAAATTTTGTGTTCATGTTTCAGTAAAAACAGTTAAAATGGTTTTGGTCGGGGATATTGTGCACATTTATATCGTGCTTATTTCGATCGTTGCTATTGAAATAAGCAACGGTGATTTGTGTGGTTTTCTAATGCTATTTCCTGGACCATGATAGTATTTCAGACGGAATTGTTTTCTGGGAGGATTGTTTTGATTGATTGATTATTTTATTCATACATCTGGAAGCCAAATAGCTAAATTACACGTTACAATTAAAAAGTACAAAGAAAAACAAAACAGCAAGAATTATGAAAATTAACAAAAGCTTTAAGAAGTTAAAAATGACACATCAAACATTATTAGTCCAAAAAAGCATTTTGAAGAGGAAATTTTTGAAGAGGAAATTATTTGTGTTAAAATATCAATAAAAAATGGGAGGGCTGTTTTTGAATCGGGTAGTTCTGACAGAGATTTCAGAAAACTAGCTACTATTTCTGAGGTACCCATGGATTTCAAGCCTAGTAGGGGCAACATAGAACTAGTGCGGTCATTTCTACTCAGGTTTTTGGCATTATGGAATGAAATTCTTTATCGATGAGCCTGCTTTAGATTGAACAGATTGGAACTGATCAATCTTCCCTGATGGTTACTCCTGTATACTTTGTCTAGAATAACAGTAGATCTTATCTTCCCTTTGAAACAGGCGTGCATATTTGATAGAATGTTCGCCAAAGGATGAGCATTTTGACTCAATCATTGCATTCTAACTGATACCACCCCGGGGGATGGATTTTACCTGAAAGACCCTCGTATTGACGTCAAGCGCGGCTGCAGTCTGCTTATAATCGCCTGCCATTTTGGATGTCAAAATTGCGAGTAAAGACACGGAACCATTTTCATAGAACTGTTTTAAAAGCACAATTAGTAACTAAGCAAAAAGACAATTTTGCTTACCACCAGAATACGGTTACCAGCCAAAATACCATGTCATGTGTACCAATTATTACTGGTATCCTGCACTTTTTGGCTAAGCATAACACACGGGAAATCTGGCTCCAAAAATTGCGCAACCAAGATCTTATCTAGGGTGATGACGTCAGGTGAATTGGGTTAGAACGAAAAATAAACCAATGAAAACTATTGATTTTATTCATCAATGTCACGATCATAATGCTTTCTAATGTAGAATTGGAGCATTCTACATCCTGTACCATATCGCACGTTAATGACAAGAAGAATCACTGTACATTAACTTCCTCTTCGTCGTACGAGCTAGACACTTCTGGGTTGACTTGGAGTGTAATTACTGATTGTGGACAGGTCTTTTCTTCGTGTCTTTAATTACCAACCAGCCAACAACAGTCAAGGTCATCAGTCACTTAATGAGTTGCTTGCTGTGGACAGACCCTGGGGAGAGTCTATAATTTACACCATATATTTGTGATAACAGGTCTGATAAAACATCACTTCGATCAAACTATAGGAACCAAAAAACATTGGAATTGTTGCCACTTAATATTGTCAGTTTTAGGTAAACGGTCGTGAGTCTAAATCACGAACCAGTTATCCGGTTATCCGTGTAGACGATAAATTAAGTCTAGATAGTAGGTCCGTTTTTCGGCCGATTTGATCCGATTAAATTTAAATTTAAAATAGTTAATTTGATAGATTCGAGAAAGTTCCAAGCTTTTATTCAAGGTATTGCACAAAGAAATCTGCTCATTTTTAGTGGTAGTTAATTAAATTTGAAAATGAATTATTGTCGGGAGCTCGACATTAATTCACGCCCATAAGCCATGTACAAACTATTTTGCATATTACGTGTACTTTGTGTATTGTCCCTGGCAAGTGCGAAACTTTTCGTACGTTTTTTTTTATTTTGAAAACAGCATCATCTGTCAAAATTCGTTCAGAGAAAACATTTCAAATCCTGTAGTTCGAATCCAGTAACTAGCAGCGGGTAACGCAAACAGTTTTTTTTATGTAGTAATGGCATTGTGCATGATAGTACGATCTGGTGAGCTTTTATACGGTAACACCGAGTTATGGTGGTTCTGAAGTGAACCAGCGTTGAAAACTCGGTACGTTTCGTTCGGTTATGGTCTGGCTGTCTTGGACAGAAAGCTGTATCAGTCAGCTCTCATTAGAACGAGCTCGGAAGATACGAGATGCCGGTTTATACGAGGTTTTTCATCGGTCCCGAAATGTCACATGTGTGTTTCTATGTTTTAAAAAACGGAATATACGAGCACGGTCGTAGCGAGAAGACGGATTATATAATTATAGATTTCAAGAAACGTGAACATCATCATCACACTTACAGGTGAAGATTCTCCTGTTGTCGAAAGAGCAGTATCGTGGTATCGAGTTTTCTGGTTTCAGGTGCTCCTAATGCTGTACCAGCCATCGGTTTGCTAAAAAACGATGCCCGCATTTCAAACTGATATATTCATCCAGACAATCTACTGCCAAATTAATCCAGTCGACTTCACCATTTATTTACTACAGACAATCTCGAATATTACAATTTGATGTAGCATGATACATTGAGCTAAAGTACTGAACTCATCCCCCGCGTAGCATTCAGACGTTTTCTGTTTAAAAATGAACAATATCTAAGTAATTACTCTTCGCATGACTTCACCTTAACAGTCACCTTTGAAATCTTGCGATTATGGTACTGTGTCCCCGAGGTGCCATGCAAATACGTGCAATGTTCGAGGAATTCAAACTCTACGACTTGTGCAACGCATCCATAGGAGGATGGAGGGGGTAAACGTGGGAGCCTCGTTCCCATGGTTTCGAAAGGACCTTACTATTCATGGCAACTATGACAGCAAAGTTGTTATTTTGTAACTTATCCTGTTCCACTGCAACATGTGCACCTGGCATGGCTCAGCCAGGACTAAAAGTCTGGCAGTTATTTGCGTCGTAATAAGGTATTAACCCAATTTCCCTGACGTCATCACCCAGTAGCAAATCTTTTCTGCGCCATTTTGGGAGTCATGTGTTACTGTGTAGTCCGCGTTATAAGCGGCGAGGCGTGCGTTTAGATGCCCAACCTTAACTTTACATGCAATTTAAGACTTCAGAATGGCAGATCGTGGCAGACAATAGCCGCGTGTGATGCACTTATACTTCGTATAGACCAATCTATATTTTGGTCATTTACGTATAATATACCAGTTTTCCTGTCCCAGTTTTATCCGCCATTATTTTACGCAATTACGTTCACGGATTCGTAGCTCCTATTGATCTTTGTTGCGCCATTTCGGAAGTCAATGTTACTCTTTAGTGGGTATTTTAGGCGACGATGCGTTTACACCCATTAACCCCTTGCACGCACGTCACACGCGGCGACTGTGCCACGCTCACCATTTCGGAAGTCAGTAGGTATGTACGTGTAAACGCTGCGTAACCCACACTGCGCACCACACTGTATAAAACACAGTAACATTGACTCCCAAAAGGTTGCAACCAAGAATATTGTGATGATGACGTCAGGTGAGTTGGGTCAATACCTATTGGCTTCCAAAATGGTTAGCGTGGCACAGTCGTTGCGTGTGACGTGCGTGGAAGGGTTCAATTAAGATGTATGTGATGCGTACGAAAAAATAACGCTGGGCGTATATCCGTCTCGGTAAAGGCGGAAAACACATATACAGGTGATCCGAAATGGACATGTTTACAAGTTGAGATGAATATAGACTCATGCCCCTTCTATATATTTGAGGTATAAGAAAATAAAAAATTAAATTACTCACTAATTTAATATTTTGAACTTGAAACAGAATAACAGAATGATCAGTCTAGAGATGTCTATGTTAGTGCGAGATTCCTTTCGAATCGCAAACTTGATTATTCTTATGGATTCGGTAGTTTCACAAGAAAGTCCCACTGAGGGTATCCCGAAGACAATGGTTGGGGATATTCACTCTCAACGAAGGCTGATTCCTCGCTCAGCGCTTAAACTAACACCCTTATTTCCTTATTAATGTAGCATTTCCCACGAGTCCCTTTAATCAGTCACACGCTGTTTGCAAACAAGTCTTCCGAACATGCCAGGCACATCGTCTTCTCTTCAGCCCAAACACCTTGGACACCAACGATTTAGGGTGTCTTTAAAGCAGTCATCGATGTCTAGGGAAATAATGGTAAAGTCGGTTCGATGAACGACTATCACATTCTTAGTTTAGTATGCACGTTTTATCAGCAAGACTGTCACCTATACGATGCCATGTACAGACCATCGCATAAGCAATGTTTACACGCCGTTATAAAAACACCTATACGGGAGTGCACCACAATAAAGTCACTTGTGACTGTACTTCCCGTTTGCCTCTAAAGGAATTACTTTCAGGCAATGTGATATAGAGACTGTTGATGAAATTGAATGAGGGAATACTGATGCAAGACATGTTTCATTTTTTTGTAAGCACAAATTATTCAGTGGTCGTCATGAATGTGGCATTCGTGTGGGTAGATTTCTAAGTGTCTCAGGAACTCCTCGTCGGGGTAGTGACCGGAAGATTTTCCTCATAAATACTTGGTTTCTATAAAAGTATCTTTGTCAAGGAGTGCATGCATGATACTCCGTACCAAGGGTCGTTTAAAAAAAAATCCATAACTCCTGAATAGGTATTGAATTATTTACAGGCGCCATGTAAAGGCATGTATAGTCACTATGTCCGTTCAAAGCTAGTTCCAACTTTTGCGGAATGTGAAAGTTTCAGTGCCAAGACCTCGTGGGTAAACGATGTTTATGTGTCGAAGCCATCGAGATGGTTGCTGAGTTTGGCTCAATGCCTTCCGAGCTATGAAATTCTCATAGTTATTAAACTTTCAGATAACTGAGCAAAGTAAGGTATACAACCCTCTCGTTATGACAACCCATCGTGCAAGCTCAATATTTCGCTGCTCGGTTGCGGATAATTTTTATGACAACAAACCGTTTATCTATAGATGAGAAGCTTTGTACAAAACTCAAAGGATTATCTTTACATTCTAGCGTCTGGCATACACATCTAAATTCCTGTTGAAGTTTCACTCATCATTGTAGTAGCAGTGTTAATCGAATCTGACAATATTTACCCGAGTTGACCTGAGCGGTCTTGTAATTGATAAAGTGTTAAATCACTTATGGGTTGACTCCAAATCATTCCACACAGGTGGCATTTGTAGATTATTATTTTTCGTAATTCTAGATGTCAGTGACTAAAATGTATAATGATCAAATTAGGGCTAGCACAACATGACTCAGTGTTAAAATTTGCTGTTCCTGGTATTCTGATACTTTCTAGAGACAATGTTGGTAATTGTGGTGAAGCTCTTGGTGCTGTCGTGCTTACACTTTCAGTTGCTGTATGCTTACTCTCTTTGAATCAATATCAGGTGCAACATTGGTCTGGTAAACAAGCTGTTAGTTCTCGCAAAATGACTCTCTATGATTTGTAAGGGGATGCACGTGATCAGTTTGCTTTGTATATACATCTTAGATGGATTCTTTTTACGTGAAACTGCAGCTTGTTTGTTTCTTTTACCATAATTTCCCCCCAAAATCATTTGCGTGTGTGTGTAAATGCTGTATTAGTTAAGGGCTGGTGTCTTCAAGTCTACGTTGTGCAAAGTGTCGTCAAAATCATTAGCGTAGACAATATGTTGAACTTATTCCTACAATGGTGTGTTTTGTGTTGTTCTGTTCTGTATGCTTGGATGCTATTCCACAATATGGTGAACCATTAATTGAAATGCAACTCTGTCTCACTGACTACATGGCGGGGTTTTAATCAATGCTCTAAAATTCACCATCGACAACCTACCCCTTCATAAATTACACATTTTTTTTTTAAATTAAAAAAGCGATTAATTACTTTCATCTTTTAAATCTACTTTTATAACTTTTATATATTTGTCCAAGTGATTGCAAATCGACAGTGACGCCCTGCAGTTGGGCCACGTGACCATATCCAACGTCATTAGACTAATTTAATAGGCTGAATTCATTTGAAATTGATTGCGGCGCCACAAGGGGGGTAACCATTAAGCACAAATTCTCTCTCTATGTTTGAATTTTGGCAAGTTCTCCTTGGCAGCAAGGAAAAACTCTGTCCTCTCTGTAAATAAGTCTAGATTAATAGATAACTTGTTAGGAAAGAAGCGGTGGTCGTTGTATGACGATAATGCCATGTCTGTCCACATACTGTTTCAACATGCCACGTCATAGCGGCTAGCCAACTTGGGCACCACTCTCTCGTCTAAGGCCATCATTTCTCTGTTGACTTGCCTGGTGGGTTTAGACCATTAATAAACAAACACAACACCTCTCTACTTTACAAACGGGCTCATGTCACACGTATTTTTAAAATCTTTTTTTGAAACACGTTTTATATGTTTTTGAAGATTCGTACAATCTTGGAAATATTCGTTTATGTTTCACCCAAAAGCTTAGTAGCATTATTAATCAAAAATTTAGTTATGTTTGAAAGGTTGTTGCGTGAGGAATTATGTTTTTCAATACATTGTGACATTGGTATTATATTTGTGGTTTGTTGTTGTTTACTTTGGCCAGCAAAGCTCATTCACCCTCAACAAGGCCGATGGATACTGTTGAGGTGAAGTGCTTCAATCATAAAAAAACAGAAATAGAAGACTCACTAATATTGTGGGTAGAAATTCACATTGTCATAGGATGGAGGGAAACATGCACAAGAGTATATTCATTCCTAGACGCAAACCGTGTTAGATCTTCTCACTTGACGTCAGCGTGAAGTCGGACATTTCACGGGCAATGATTTGTGAACGCGTAACCAATGCGTCATGTGTCATTACCGCGCGTGGCATGCGGGCATTCTATCAAATTAATTGCATGCTTGGTCGGTAAGCCATGTGTCTGCATAGAAAAATTAAAACGCTTCACTCAGCTCAAAGCCGTAACCTAAGCTTAAATAGACACATTGCTTTCGGATTGGGCTCTTTTGGGCTATATTAAAGCGTTAGTTATGAAATGAATATGGTTGGAAAGATATTTTAAAAGTAAAATATAATGATTCACATAAACCAATGAAATTGTGTGGTTTTTGTTTAGTTTTGTGACAAAACATGGTCCGCCAATTTGTAGAACCATGTTTAACTCCACAAAATGGCGGACCATAATGTTTCTGTGTGGTTCTGCTGGTTGTATTTCCAGAGGCAAATGTTTTTTTAATCACTGCTCACAAATTTCAACACACTGTTGGTGTGTTATTGCACGAACAACTCTTTAAAAGGATCAAAGACCTAGTCCAAACGGCACAATGTAAAGAGATTTTAAGGCAATGTGTCCCTTTAAAAGTTTAAAGAACCTTTAAAGACATAATATTTTCAATGACACATGAACAATTTCAGTTTCACTGACTTTTTAGGAGACAGTTTGAAGGTAATTTGATCAGGCGGCCATGTTCGAATGAGTGCGTTCTCAGCAAATCAATGTTGTACCACCATAACAATCAATGGTTCAGCATCCATTGTCTCAATAAGTGAAACCGTATTAAACTCACGTCTGGGAATGTCAGCTTGATCAAATAGATAAGAAGTGCACGATTCATTGGAAGTTTATGGCAGACAACCAGTACCAATAATGACGACCACGGCTGCACCCAACAGTTTGTAGTTTGTGCGGAACTCAATCCTTTACAATTAAGTATCTTTATCCTTGTTCTGCAAATTGCAACATGACCTTATATTCAAACCCCCTAGTATATAGGAAAAACAACACCTCGCGACCTGCGGTTCCATTTCGTCATAGCTACCGTCACAAAAACGATTTAATTGCTGTCCTTCAGTCCGTTGCTATGGTGATTATAGACAAGCTTTATTTATGGTTAGCAACGGAATCCTTGGATGTGCTTAAAAATGAATGAGCAGAAAACATGAATATATAAGCCGGAAAGAATTTGCTGGCTGGAGTAATCGCTTTTGTAAAAAACACGCCGCATTAGACCTATACAGTTTGAGTAATTATCGGTAAAAACGAGTTGAGAAATTTGAATCTGAAAGCTAGCATCTTAGAATATAATATTTCCAGTCTGGGATGTTTTTCATCTTCGAGAAAAGTACGTTTCAATCTGATCTTAAGCCTAGTCTTGCATTGCATGAAAATCACTATATTTGTTGTTAAATTTTAACTGTTTAGACTGGTAGGTCTCCTCTTGGACACTTGACAATTTCAGACAATTGACTCTTCCCAGCCAATGTTGTCTCTTCCTGACGTGACAGTTTGCACTTTCGGCTTTGGCCTGCCAGGATTAACCGGGGAGGCGGCAGTCGCAATGACAGCCGTGGACAGATGAATGTAGAGATAGATGTCAAGGGAAAAAAGGGGAAAGTTCCAAATCTAAAACTCAAATGCAGAGTGTCATAGCAGTATAAGACAATTGCTACATTTCACTCATTCGATTCAGATCCCAATTAATTGTGCATATCAATCAATACGATAGCTCGTATGATGTGTAACCGAGTCAATTATGATAAATTTAATTATCACTTTACTTATCAACTCATCCCATCCACCTTACATCAGCTCTTACAATATTCCTGGCACATTCTACTAGACCCAATTAAATGATCGGACACATTTCCGTAGGTTACATTCACAGAACCGAAAAGTGAGTCAGAACCCAAGGTCCATAGGCAAAGTGGAGTTTGGCATAAACGCCTCAGTGTCAAAATTCGCAATACTCATTCGAGAAACAGGTGCGTTCGTTAAATAATAAAAATATCTCTTGAATTATTTCACGTCACACGTGCTCGTACACTTGTCGATTTTAACTAGCTAAAAAAACACCGGGTACCCATATGGCAGGTATGTGTTGGATGCATAAACAATTTAATAAGGGAACATTCCACACATCGTTTTTAAGAAATCATGATAACAAATAAATTGATTGCTCATGTTTTTTTGTTTTTGCTTTGAACAATTCAGGGTTTCAAATTTTATACCTTGACCGTTTTAGAACACTGTACATTATAACGAGCTCAGCTAAAACGATCACGTGCACCAGTACGTCGATACACAAGTTAGTGAAAAAATGTTAAAATGTGATGCAGCAATTTTTTCAGGGGAACTGCGACAAGATGCCAAGTTTAAGTTTTAATATCCAAAAACAATTAACAATAGTAGGTACATAGTGAGAACAAAAAGACTATTGCGACCAGTGATCAATTCAAGATTCCAACGCAAGATACGTTTTCTTTAAAATTGTAATGTTTGACTTGATACACCACGTCAAGTCGACCAGGGACTGCTTTTAAACTACATTTACTGTAGGCAGTCTTACACAATGCATATACATTAGGAATGCAGTCAAAACTGTACAAGTTTTGCGTTTGTCAAAAGTCATCTCCTCCGAGGAAACAAAATATTTACACGGAGTTAAGTTCGATCACGACTGTGATGAACAAACCAAGGAAACGCCCAAAACTTACCCTCTAACATGCCGTCCGGCACACAGTCGTCATTACTGAATGTTCAGACATTCTTGCAAGTTGTAAAACTGTAGAATGCGTTAGAAATAACACAAGTTTTGGTCAAGTCAAGGTTACAACATAAACGTATCGATGCTCTGATCCCGTACCTCCCGCTCAGGCATGATATAAAACACGTGCCTTCTGACCATCCTTTATTGTGAAAGTTGAAAAACCGTCTCCCTCTCCTTTGGGTGAAAATCCGAAATTGATGCGACGCGACATTTTTGCATGCCAGACCACGTTTTACAAACAATTTGCGAAGCAGCAGCTTGGTGAAATTGCCGAGTAGAAGTGGCACGAAAAGCACATGATGGGTTTTCGGACTTGGAGACGCAAGACTGTGTCCAAAGTATTCTTCATTTTTTTCCTTCTTTTTTTAGAAGGATATAAAGAGAATGGGAATATCATACATAATGTTTGTTTCTCTGGCGCAAGTTACCGTCAACGTGATGAATGAATTGCAGGAATTGTTTTGGAAGTATTCATGTAGGCCTATTGGTTATTGGGGTGTTTGTTTTTGGTTCTTCGTTTTTCCAAAACCCACTGTCTGCTGCATTGAGAATTATGTTAGACCATACTCTCTAAATTGAAAAGAGTGAAAACCACTCATTTTATCCGCCATACCACTCTTGCTAAGAGCCATATGGCGGACAATGTTCAGCTTGAATCACTAAGAGAGCATGCTTTGTATATTTATGTGTATTTTTCGTGTTTGTACAATGCAAGAGAAATAGAAAGATGGCGACAGAATTTCTCATAACAATACCATTTGCAAATCAGTTCACCCTACCCTACAAAACTCTGCTTCTTGTCACGTGAAATGATGTTTATGTACCATGTCCGATATGTGACAGAGGGAGTCCTACAAGATTGTTCCCATACTCTAACACACTCTTCCTCACCTGTACAGAAACAACCCCCGGAAATCCTCTAAAGAATTCCTGAGATTCCCAGAAGACTACCAAGAGACCTTGGGAGGGGGAGGGGTACACCATGCCACATATCGAGAACCAAAGGAATTTATCAAATCTGGTATCAGAAAAAAAAATCATAAGGCATTGGGTATGGATGATTGTCACTGTGTTTGATTACAAGCAAGATAAAGACAGATGTATTCAGCTCATCCTTGAAGACACAGAGATCACGTGGTTACTCATTCCTTCCAGTAAAACAAACACGGGAACCTACAGATGCGTGCTTGTATTAGAATAGAGTCACGTTTGTTCTCTTCTTTTCTTTCTCTCTCTCTCTCCCCCCCCCCCCCCCCCAACCAAACATACGTAACGGTATTGAAAACCTGTCTATATGAGCCCAGTCAGATTCTGGCTGCCATTTTAGAATTATGCGTACTTCATATCGTGCTAACTACACAATTATGTCGGAATACCTTATTCCCTAATTTGTCAATGCCACCTAAAAGTGCACTGTAAAACGTGACCGTAATTTTACGCTGATTTATCTGGCAAGACGATTACCGTAAAGTTTACGGAATAGCGTTTTTGAAATGCACCGTATACGAGAATCAGCCGTAAATACAACACTACAACGAATACCGTTTATCTATAGTGTAGATTTTCTAACTACCCTTTTGGTTGTTTATCACCCACACCACGTAAATCACCTTAGAATTACTTGAAATGTTTTGCCTTACTTCATCACTCTACTTGGTTATTACGCTCCACGCCGTCATGACCGTCACCTGGTGACCCTGAACGCTACCCACCTTAAGGCCAATATAGTCGTAATAATTGCATTGGGGATAAATAATATTGACTGTTTTGTTTTACACTACACCGAGGAAAACTAAAAATCCACTCTGGTTGGATTCTAACCCAGGACCCTGCATTAGAGCAAATGTCTTAAGTATAGACAAAGGATGGTTAATTATTAGTTTCTCGTCAGTGCCATCAGTTTTGACCCCGCATCACAAACTTTCATGATTCTTTATTAAAAAAAAAAAAAAAAAAAAAAAAAAATGCATTCAAAATTACGAAAAAGTCCCCAATAAGTCTGTTGAAAGTAATAATGTGTTCAGTCAAGTCATCTTTCATGAAGTCATTTAGTCTCTCGTTTTAGTCATTTTCGGGCCCTACGGGGAATAGTGGCAATTTACAGCTGTTATTCATTTTGAAAAGGGTTAGAAAATAATAAATGTTTCTCATTACTTTTCAGAAAATGAGTTGACGGGAAACTAATGGGCAATTCCGTTGGCCTAATGATGAAACACGTGATAAGTAACCTTGTCAACTCAACATCAACATATTTATATGATGTGGGGTCGTTGGACCTTGCTTTAGTGAAGAGTGACTGGTACGGGCCGAGCCATCATGCTGGGCACGACCCTGGTACCCAAGGGATAGGTCTTCAACCAGAAGCTATGGGTGAGCTAAACATACAGAAAAGTTATTTTACGTAACACACGCTGACGTAGCACCATAAGAATTAGAGGGCGTACAAAACCATGCAACACGGCCTGACCAGGAGCATATTTTTGACCATTGAGAAAATGGCGCGGACCATTGATTTACTCTGGTCACTCATCAGTTTACACAGCAACCGTTTTCTAAGTGGACCTTCGTATGCAATTGACCCATAGGGATTTTCGCCCATGGTGGGTCAGTGGAGTTCCGTGCGTGGCATCGAGAGTGCTCCCTCTAGTTCTTATATTATACAACTCTATGCGTAGCACGTAGTCAGCGATCTTCATTTACGTGTAAACATGAAGTATTGTATTTAATGAGAAGAAATCTATGAGAAGATAGCTGAAAAATGGGTGTCCTGATTATATGGGTGCCCTGACGTATATGAACAACTGGAAAGACGAAGACAAATCTAAATGTGGTTCTCTTACCTAAAGTGGATGAATATAGCCTGATGATGTGATAATGACGAAGATAACGAAAGTCAATGTTCGTGTAGCAGGTTTGCTGATAGTGGAATTGAAATGTTTATTTAGTATTAGTTCTGACATAGAACCAGCTATTCAACATTACACTGCACACAATGTGCGTCGAGTACACACTCAGCCAACAGGGAGAGATCATGTGTTTTCCCCAATGTACAACAATAATGATGCAAATAGAGCACATGAAAATTGTGCCATTGCAAAAATGTGTACAGGACTTGACGTTGTTCTTAGGAAGTGCTCAACACTGTGTCTGGATGTTTGGACCGTCACAACGGGGATTGTCGTATATATACATACATATTAGCATTTGTATAAGGCGCCTTTTTCTAGAGTTTCTCTAGTTCCCACGAGTTGATCTAGTTCCCTATGTAGTGCCCATTCTCCTGTCTGACTCATTTGTGGACCCCTGTTCGAATCCCCTCTCATGCCTGATTAATGTGATATGGTCCAAGTCCTTGTATGTACCGGTACCTGTTTACCCCATCAGTGGAATTATTGATCAAATCGAAAGCTGAACATCACATGATCGCCTTACCTTCATACGGGTTGCTTCAGACATACGTGAACACAGTGCCAGGCTCGTCTGAGAGCTCATTTCTTAAATTAATACACTTAAATCTCAACGAATTCGTTCGTCTTGTGCTGACAAAACTCCACCAAGAAAACTTAGTAAATTCTTCAAAGTTCCTGCACTGTTTGCTCTGGTAAAACAACACTCGTGACAATAGTGATGAAATTGTATGAACATAAGACATAAAGAAAACAAAATACTTAGCGCACACTCCATCAATTCATCCACAAGAGTTTGCCCAAACAAGAATCTCCCACCAATGCTTTCATTGATTCTCAAACTACAACAAAGACAAATTTGAAGATGCTCGTGCGGCGGGTGAATTGATATTACACTTTCATAGATTCACTTTACACAGTACTCCTGATATTTGCTACACGCTTGTGTAAATTCCGACCACGTTTTAAGTGATTGTTTAAGGCGACCTATTGTAAAGAATGCAGGCCTTCCACGCACCTTGATACAATATTGATTTGGGGGCAATTTTTGACATGGTGTCCAGTTATACTTGAAGACCCGTTTGATTCCTTCAGTTTGTTTTGGAAAATAATTCACTAAAAAACCTAACTGCTTTCAAGGCAAACAAACAACAGGTTCTGGCGATCTTTCAGTGTTGTAACATCTGGAATATCTTCCTGAAACTTGTTTGATTCCCAGCCTTGTTTACAGCTAAACTTTAAATCGTCATGACACCTTGGAGCCATTGTACATTAGTAAATATTCAACACTGCAACCCAATCAGCATCAGTATTCAAATTAGTGCCTATCAAAACACAATGCAAAGTCTGGCAGAAGCAGAAAAGCATCACCTTATATGATGCAATGTTGGTCGATGCCTTGATAAGATCAAATTTCATTGTGCGTCTTCCTTGTATCTTATGTCTGAAACCCGCCATCTGTCGATCTGTATTTGCGATTGTTTTACCGTTTTTCAAAGCTGATGGACGATTTGGTATGATATCCTTGCCAAGTTTGCCGAAAGAGAGACATCATTAACGCCATCTGTTTTGGCAAAGCAAATACTGAGATGGTGGATGCAGTGCAAGCAAAATGTTTTAAGCAATTGCTGAAGCGTTGTTTTTTTCCGGGAGATATCCAATAATTTTGTGTTAAGAAAGACAACCGTAGCTTAAATTAAATCGTAACTAGAACTAACAAGTTAAAGTTTGATCGAAATAGATGTTTCGTTTTTAGAAAGCGTTGAAAAATGATTACGTTTGTTACGTCGCCACGCGTCGGTAGTTAATTGCTTATTGGATCATTGGTATTTCAATCCTTATCCCCCCACCCCACCCCACGGCAAACTAGTGATTTTTAAGCTAATTAGCTGCTTCAAATCTGTCCAAAAATATTAATGCGCATGTTGGTAAATCAACTTAACATAGTGGTGATCAACTCATCCAAAATAGAACCGCTACTGTATATATTGGCCCATATATTGGGAATCTTCATAAAGTTCGAAGGAAACACTAGAAACATCAGGTCTCTACAGGGTAATCCTTAAGAGAGGGCTGCTGCACAAGAAGAAGACACAAACTAAAGTGGAAATCTCCCCAGGGATTCATTATATTTTACATTCTTGTTGATAAGCACGATCACCTTAGAAACTCAAAGTCAAGACCTTAGGTTTAGCACAGTTTTGCCGCTTGGCTTTACCAGAGATAGTGACAATAGTGCCCCTTCAAACAGGCCGTGCGAATTCTTCAGATTTCAAGGTAGTCTTCACTTGCCCCCGGTTGACTGAGTCAAAGAAAACTCTCATGAAGGTTTCCAGGAAGACAAAAATCCATCAAATCATGCCATCAGGGTGTCAGTCAGCGTTCTTTTGGATCGGCCATGTGAAACTTTAATGAAAAAAATATGGGGTAAAATAGGGAAAATTCTTTCATTTCCGGTTTGTTAAAGTAGAGCGTGATATGCTTTTACTTCTGGCGAATACTTGCTGGAAGAAGATAAGAGGCGAAAGTAATGTCTGGATTTCAACCATGGCTGCCGGGCTTCCTTAGAACAGCTGATTCGGCAGTGATTGGACGATTTTACAATTAATCTCATTTTTATTGGCTATTTGCTTCACCGTGGAATGCCAACCAGCTCAGGACAACCACGGCACTCTAAATAATGCTGCAACAGCCAAACGCTCGCCTGAATTCCCGTAAGCAAAATTATTTTGGACGACAGAAATCAAAATGCTGTTTTATTGGAGATCTTTGAGACGTTTATTTTTGTTCAGGTGGAGGGCAGGTGCTCAAATTGATGTGGAGTTTGGGCGGATTTTTATTAACGCTAGGGGGAGGGGGTCATAAAATATATGTCAACAAACTTTTTGAATGATTCCATGTGTTGAGCAGTGAGCCCTCGTTTCTGTTTACTTTGTTTTGTTTTCCTGTTGCTGAATTGTACACGATCCATGACAGCCATGTTTGAAATCTAACTCTTCGATACAAACCATACGCATGGTCCTATGGCCCGTTTTCGAAAACACGACTTCGGCTTATAGGCTCCGTCAAGAAATTTAAAAACGTAGACTTTCCGTGCAGGATTTAAAACAGGCGGAATTTATGGTTTTCTTTAGCTGTACAATATTTAACTGATCGAATTAAGTATGAAGTACAATTTTAAGCAAACAAAGACAGTAAAGACAAACATTTAATAATAAATTTAGCATAAAAAGAAATTAAAAATAGAAGAAACATAGATTTTAAGTGAGAGTCTATCAGACTGAAGTAGAAGTCTCATATATACGGGACCAATTCTTGACAAACCCATGCACCTGTCTGTTTCTGACCATGATATCTGCACGATTATGACATATGGTAGGTAACCTACACCGGCTAAAATTAGCAAATTTTGAGGCAAATTAAATTTGACTCGTCGTCTTGGGACATTACTCCTAACAGCGCCCCAATTTTATTTTTGTCTTGTATCTTCCATTCTGCGTGCTCACGGAGGTTAACTGATATGGATCAAGGTGTTAAGTGCTGCACGGGTGGTGGCACGGGAGACCCTGCTATGCCATTGGTTTAACCTCTTTCCATTCACACTGTTCAAACACCGGGTCTAAATTGACCCCGGTAATAATGAGTCACAGAATGGGTATAATATCATGGGGCTATAGAATTAACTGGATCAGGCTGGGTCGGGATCTGGGTATATTGCCCTTTCCGAAACCACGGCTTAGTTGTTTTGATTTTGCGCGTACCTGGGTAATACCTGGGCTTCAAATAGTCTGGTTCCCAGACCCCAAACTCCGACTATTCTCTGTCGAATTTAGGGTCCGGTATCGCCCAAAGAAATGTCACGTGACAAAAAGGAGGGAATTCCTCCTTTTCCGAAAATATCCGAAATGCTCCGAACTCGTTGTCGTCAACATTTGGACAGTGTCGTTGATGGTCGGACATTTCTTTTGTTGATAAAAATTCAAACCTTTTGCAGACACATCCCATAATCGTTTTTCTTTTCTTTTTGCCCCCCCCCCCAAAAAAAAAAAAATTCCATACTATATTTAAATATTTGTAACATTTTCACAAACTGATTATCCCAGGCTTTTTGAAAAGAAACAAAGCCCGTCACTAGCGCTCCGTTTACTATCCAATGACATCCTCCACCGTTGGTGACAAGTAATGAATATTTATATATGTTGCGTCATAATCTATTTTTAGCTTTGGATGATGCCTGACCTACGTTTTTCAACAAGAGTCGTCAGGGAATCTTTGGTTAGGGAACCAGACTAGGCTTCAAACAGGCAGACGGAGCCTCAGGCCGGATCCCAAACCGTGCTAAAGGCAGAGTGGTCCACGACTATAAGCCAGGCGTGACGTCACAGGCGTGACGTCACAAGTTGCAAATATTGTAGTAAACGGCACCCATGTAAGAATATATTCACTAAACTCGTACGACTTGACGACAATTTTTGTTTTAGCTCAGACATACGGGCTAGAATTTGCACTTACATTGAATACCATGACATCTTGCACAAAAAATACCACGTCCGCAAAATTATCATAATGGTGGGTTTCCTTGACGAACTAGGAATCTTCACCGTGACCAAACGTCACAAGCCCGCACACCACATTGTACGAACTGGCATGGATTCTGATGGCTGCTAATTTGAAGCAATTATATTTGCATCGTCAATTACCACCACAATGTCGTCTATCACGTTGCCAAACATTATTTTTGTTAGTTGCCAAACATTTGTTGGTGTCTTGGATTTTCTATAAAAAGACACAACCTGTACAGACAAATGGCCAACGGCACTAGACCTCTACCAAACTATCATGCTGCTTCATATTGTTTTCTCTTCATTATTTACGATGACTTTACCTACTAGTGTTTTGATTGGTGGTATGGTAACTAGTTCCATGAATGCAACCTCCCAGAGGAGATAATCTACGGGGAGAAATCACACCAAACCCCCGCCTTTATGATTACATTCCGCTGTTTGATACACGAGGTCATCTATTTTTTGTACAAAAAGACTGTATTTGTTTATGCATGATTGCAAGGACTGTGGGATTTACCCTTCAATGCGATTGAAGGTGGATATCAACACAGGTCATTTGTATGACTCCGTAATACTTAAACTTGTTGTAGGCTGGTTGCGTGATTTGTAACTCCAGGAAAGTGGATGGCAATAGATATTAGGATAACAATGGCAAATATGCCATTTCCCAAAAACTATTTCGAAACTTACGAGTCATTTACACATAAGCCTTATAAGTAATTATTGTACTCAAGTGATTACGTTTTGGAGCCGTAAGTGCAGTGTAACGGATGTTCATGTACATAAATGTAAACCATTCGTTCACATTACACTTCCGGCTCCAAAACGTCAACACTTACCAACAGGATAAATGACAGCATAACATTAAAAGGCCATACTGAATCTTAGAAACAAATTGGAATCAATATGTTAGTTGTAGTCATTATTGTTATTGTTATTATAATTATTATTATTATTTTATTTGTTTGCTTCCTGTTACAATCTGAATCGATGTGTTAGGTTTTAAAACCCTATTACTTTCGGTAGACTCTCCTGCTCAACTGGCTGTTTCCACAAAATCCAACAGACGATTGATCAGACTAAGTTCACAGTACATAAGCTATAGGGTTTCCCTGTGTACAATGCTAGCCTGGAAGGTATGGTGCTTTGTGTAAGTCTGTGGTACATCGTGGCTGATTTATATTTATTTAATTGTTACTTAAAACTTGCTCATCTGATGATGCACCGTTCAGAAAGGACGGTTGAACAGTCATAAAATAAAAATAGTTTTTTTGTATTCGGGCAGAGATTCTTGACGTACCGTATTACGGGCAAATGCCAAGATGCTAAATCTTCCAGAAAACGTCAGAATGGCTTCTCCACAAGTCATAATTGAAAAAAAAGAACTTACAGTGAGAACCTTCGCCAGAAACGTCTCATTTCCCAGCTTTGCTACCTGCTGCATGCTTGAGTCCGTGTCAACCAATCTCTTCACAGCAACTCATGCTTATTCAATAGATTAAATTCTCCCTACCTGTTCTATATGAACATCCCGATTTGTTGTAAGTGTCTCAATTACTAACCATGGACGAACTGATGGAGTGAATTAGCCAGAAATATCACTCAGAGAATCCAGTCTTCAAATAATCGTTTGCTGAAAATGATCGGTGCTTAGTGCCAACGGGACACCGGTTCGGGCTGTGGCCGGTAAATTTCAGGCTTTTCATCCAACACGTGTCACGAGCACGTTCCAGTTAACCAACGAGGTGATCCATGGGTATGGTTCAGGACATTACAGCTGGGCTATTTCCGTTAATCTAATGTGGTAACGTGACAATGTATGAGGCAATCGAAACCCGCTCGGCTTTAAATACATGTTATTTACAAGTACCTTTGCCCTATATTTATGAGATTGAAAAACTTTTCATGACGCTAAGATCTCGCGTTATTTCACTTGGAGATTGTTCACCGTGTGACTCAAGTCCAAGGGTTGAATTTCACACACGGGGTAGGTGTGCTATATACAGCACCTAAGCCATTCGGCTCCCCGTGAAATGTCTCATAATCCAGGCACCTAAGTCAAGAAGTAGGACAGGCTGACATGAATAATGTTCAGACATGTTTGGTATCTAGAATTCAGGCCCTGGCTTCATGTAAATTGTGTTAAAGTGTAGACAAGAAGTGTTTTGAAGAACATTGATCGGGTTGGGCCGGATCTTCGCATTCCGTTAACGTTGCTTTATTAGATTTTGTTTTTTTGGATTGCCAGATATCTTTGTAATCTCGGCGTTGGTGGCTGGGCCTCCTCATGTTTCTTTTCAATTCGTCTAGACTCCTTTGTGAAGATTGGCTAATGTTACAGTTAGTTAAAAAACAAGTCTTGGAAACGTTAAAGGGCAGTACGACGCGATCTTTGATTATTAATGATCGATGCATTCTGTATTATTCTCGTTACCTGTTCGAAATGAAAGTAAATAAGAGTATACTCTTCAAACACTTGGTTCTGCGTGAAGATCGGCTAATGTTACGGTGAGTTAAAATACAAGTTCTGGAATTCGGAAACGTTTTAAACGGCAGTTAGATTCAATCTTTGATTATGGTTGCATTGTTGGATGCATCATTTTACCCGACCTCAAGCCAAAGAAATGAGAATAAATACTCTTCAAACATACGGTTTAATTAAATGAACGTAATATACCATCAATACGGTACACCTGATAGTACGTACACATGTTAAGTAATACTTAGTATGGGTTTTTACGTGTCTTGTGAGTGAATGTACTATTACGAAGTTTTAATCAACTCGCGCCATAAAAAAGTGTAACATGCTAATATCTGCTTTATCCATCAGTTATCTTGTTTTTTTCTTCCAACCAAACCAAGACTTCGAAAAATAGCTTATTCCCCTAATAGACCATTCCGGCTTTGGCAATAAGCCCCGCCCATATAGTTTGTGTACGTTTACGCTATACGTGTGACCGAGTTTGAACGGGGTCACATGACCAAAAGGCGCGACCCAATTGGTCAATGCGCAAAGTTTGATTGACAGGTAGATTGGCTACCAAATTCTAACGCAATAATGTAACAGGCAGTTGAAGTCGATAACTGTGTGACAACATGCACTTATCACGAACTACAAGTTTACTAATCTGCGTAAAACGAGTAATGTGTAAACATACAATTTGGGCGTCATTTTGGGCTACAAAAGCCAAATCACTTGGCTGTGTAATGCCACAGATTATCTAATGCAGAGATAAGACCTTACTTCAGGACTTTACTTACATACAGGTTGACTTCAAACAAATTAACTTGAAATGTGGCTTCTGTACGAGTTTGAAAAAGGACGAAGTTCGTTCATTTTTCTACCAGTGCGTAATACTGGCACGTGATCAATATGCAAATAAGGTCTCCAATGTTTAACCGAGTGCTGTGACCTCGAGGTGCACTATAAAACTGGATATTGATAGATATGACCACAGTGAAAATAGATGTACACCAATGGTAAAGTTCATATCGCTTCTAAATGGTTCCCAGAACCAGATTAAAGTTCCTAAGGAAATCGATGATATCAAGTTAGTGTTATACGCAAATTAAGTCAAGTGGAGAAGGTACATGGTTTTGGTTGATGCATATTTTCTTCAGTTTGTATTCTCCCAGGACAATGGACGTTCTAGTTATGTCAAAGATACAGCAAATCAACAACGACCCGTAACATCATAAGATAAAAAAAAAGTTTTTTTTTAATAATTTGCGTCGCATTCTTAATACCAGGAGCATTGTCGAGCTAATTCTCGATCTCGTGTTTAGCCTTATCTTGCACTTTTCCATGTTCTATTTTGAAAACCCTAAATGCCAGTCTTCCCCCATCGTCAAGTGTGTGCTTTGGTTTGGGGTTTCCAATCCAATTTCAACCCCCTCGGCCTCGAGTGAAATCATCTCAAGATTGCTCCGTAGACCAAACTCGTTACGACAGGTCGTCATTCTCTTAACACAAACCATTGAATGGTACACGTACAGCAGATCATGTGACAAATAGACAAAAGGTAATTGGTAAATGGGTCTGGGGTAAACGGGAACGTTCACATGTGCCCAACAAAAATGTTATCAATTGATTTTCACTACGGTACTGGGAGGGTTTTTCATCTTCTACACTACGGGGGAAAACTTCGTCCTGAAGGGTCACTTTGGTAAATCAATATCGTTTAGAGTTTTGATCAAGTTTACACGCGGAAATAAAAACGGGGGCTATTCCTGGGTACGGAAATACCTACGGGCTGGTTGTAGACAATTGGTATCTTAACTCATTTCAACACGAGCGGGTAAGAAATCAGAACCTCGTGTAATGTTACAAGCGCTGATCACACTGATAAATGTTTGAGCTTGGGGTGCTCTCTTCACAAACACATTAGAGATTGCTACATGGAAGCTTTCACCAATCCAAAGATAAGAATCGTTGTCATGTGACGCCAATGCCGTTGTGTTCGATCGTTGACTTTTCGTGTAAATGTGTAGCCAAGAACTAAATGTTACCCCAACCTCGTACCTAAATGAAGCCCAAAATCTGAATGTAGCCTCAGCCTTGTGCCTAATGTAGCCCAAACCTGAATGTAGCCCCAGCCTTGTACCCAGTGTAGCCCAAACCTAAATATGGCCCAGAATTGTACCTAAATGTAGCCCAAACCCAGTGTAGCCTTAGCCTTGTACCTGTACCTCAATATAGACTGGGCCTAGATTAGCGCCATTCTTATACCTTTATAATGTACAGCTACATTAAGGTACAGGGTCGGGCCTACAATGTTTTCTTTCGGGCCATATTTCGGGGCTTCACAGACGACCGAGGGAAGAGCAAGGCAATTGCGTGCATGATCACTGTATAATCAAGATTCTAATTTCTTTTCAAGTGTCTACTATCGATACCCCTTGGAAAATCCGAAATCTAAGTGAAATCTGACCTGAACTCCTTTAATATCTTCCATATTGTATTCCAGCTGTGCACGAAACATTGCAAACTCAGCAGGTAGTGACACCTCGTAAAATTCCAAGCAGCTATTGACAACAACATAGAGGGACATAACCCGTGGGGATCTATCAGGAGCTTTGGGAGCTATCAGCTCAGGTTTCTTATCTTCAGATGAAAACAGATTTAGAGAGGGCTTATGAGGCGGATTTGACCAATGCTTCAACCCACGTGATAGGTGTCATGTGGCGGTTCATTTTCGACTCCCCTAGCTACTCAATGCTTCAATCTGAACGTAATGGTCACCTAGGGTGTTATTGGCAATGATTGGTGTTTGGTGCTGGTTGATGTAATTACAAGGGGAATATTTGGGTTAATGAACGTCATAGAAACTACCCTGACGTTATGGGAAAAGCCAGCAAAAGGCCTCCCCATCCTTACCCATGTACCTGCTAAGCCAAAATTTCATAAAGCTGGTTAGCACAAACATGTACTAAACACAGACAAATTTTGCATAGTAAAAATAGGTCACCAACTAAAAAATGCTATGAAGTTTACATTGATGTGATTGGTGCCCCGCTATTCTTTTCGCTCAACTAAAACACTTGCTGAGCAAGCTTTTTTTGTCTTGAAAAGCTAACTTGGACATTGCTCCCTAGCACCAAGGCCCTTTTTGACGTCACGGCTTCGGCTTGGGCTACGGCTTAGGGTCCACCGGTTATTTTGAAAATGTGCTCCTAAGCTGGAACTCAAGCCTATAAGTCCTGGTTTCGAAAACGGCTTATGCATGATAATGTTATCAAATGTCACTTTTATAAATGATTGTATACATATTTGATGAAAAGCTTCTTTTGAAGTCATCAATCACGCGTTTCAAAGCTGACTCTGTTCAAAATACACTAGTCCCGCTGGGTTTAGTGTGACTGTCTTCACATAAATGTTGTTATCATCGTTTGAAAGAGGCTGTACTAAGAAACAATTGATCCACGGATTGGCAACAAATCCAGAATTGATTCAGTCAGAATTACTAGGCACTCCACTTCGTTTCATTGGAAGCTTTTAGTATCGGCCGTTGATTTTAATGCTCGGGGAAAGTTGGTGAATTTTAAAAGCGCTTAAAATGCCACTTTTCAAGATCGAAGCTCACGCTAAGGGTGTGCGGTCAATACTTCTACAAATTATCAACGTCACTTGATACGACTGGACGTGTGGGTTTTTGTAGACAACCCCCCGACCGCCACACTTGTTAACGTGTTTAAGGACGAGTAACAGGCAACTTAAGATGCGCTACAGTGACCGAATTAAGGAGAAGTTAGACACTGACTCGTGGGTAGGAGCATTCATTCAAAACCAGCGTTTTCAAGATGAAAAAGTTCACAAATTTCATATAAATTGCTGTGCAAATTTGCGAGAAAACCGTTCGTTACAACGGGATTTTTTTTTGTAAAAGGACGGATTCAGACGCATGTAATACTAAAGCCAGTCACCCCGTTTGTGACGTAAGACTGTGTCCAATCGCGATTTCTAAGTCGTCACATAAGTTGATTAATTTTGTGGAGGGCTTGATAAAGCTTGAAAAAGTCAAAGTTGAAATCGAAGTGCAAATGTTTAAATTAATATGTAACTAATTGTCCAGTTGGCCTTCTTTATGGATGAGTTATCGGGCACCGTTTACTGCACTCTGCAAGGTTGTGATGTTATAATAATACTAACAACAATACACAGTTCTTGTATAGCGCTTTATCACACCAAAGGACGTCTTAAAGCGCTCATTATTTTTCAACACGGTATGTGGAGCTATGTTCAAATTATAAGACCCATTTATTTACATAGTACCATGTAATGGTTTACAAGGTGCTGTGGCACAATCTGCAGCCGATCAAACCAGGAACACCGGGGCGAACCCCATTTCTTAACAAGTGTATGAGTTCTTTTTAGGTGCATTAATAACACACGGGACCTACGGCTTTACGTCCCATCCGAAGGACGAAGCAATAATGGTTGAGTGTCTTGCTTCTGAACACCAGTGTCAAGAACGGGACTCGAACCCACACTCTGCTGGTCAGAAACACCAGAGCTTGAGTCCAGTGCACTTGACCGCTCGGCCACAATACGCCACAATGTACAGATTGTCTGGCCTTACCGATTCAGACGGGTGTAAGGAAGCCCATGCAATCATAAGGTACCAGTACAAGCTTTGGCCTACATTTTTAAGCGAGGCACACAGGGATTACCAGTAGACGGTAAATGGGCATCTGACATTCCAGATTTATAGGCCCTCTTCGGAACTGCGGATTTAACTTTGGCTCCGGTTTAGGCTCCATCCGACTAGTGTTTGAAGCTTTGTACCGAAAGCTTACTATAAAAAGAAAAGGACTGATAGAGCCGTAGCCGTAGCCGTAGCCGAAGCCGAAGCCGAAGCCGAAGCCATGGTTTCTGAAAAAGGCCAATTATAACAAAACCAACATTTTGTATCTATATGCTATCATCAACTGTACGTTTTACAAAAACACTCTTCCCAGGGTGTACATATTTATTATGTACCGTATCGAACCAAAGTAACCATTAAGTCAGAAAACTTCTGTGCAACGTCTGATGGGAAGGCAATAACAGGAAAATACTTAATTGTTGGAAAATTCACCCCCATACACAGACCCTCAACAAACATGGTGAATGTTGTGGGGGGCTTCGTGCCGACATAAAGTGCGACATAGGGGTGCCCACACAAAACAACAAAAACCTCAAGGGGGACTGTGGTTTTTAAAAAGCAGACGTCCCGGAAGCTTCTCGCTCCCCTTCACACTCTCTCATTTTGGTGTTGTCAGGTAACGCTCTTTTCATCTTAAGTGGGGCTCACATGACACTTTTTATTCACATCGATTCGCTCCGACTGGAAACAAAATAGTGTGCCTAAACTCTCGCAAATCATGTTTAATACATTTCGGAGCTTCTTTATCCTAGAAGACTGCTAAAGGGTAACGAGGGGGAAATGATTTACAGGTCCACGCTGTTTTCAATCTCGCACTTATTATCAAAGATCTTAAGTTGTTCTAAATAGAAGATCCTCGATGCATATTATCATCTACACGTGCGATGCCCTAATGACTGTGTTGTCAGCAATCATGCCGTCGGTTTGTAGAAATTGCATTGATAACCTCCAGGTAGCCACTGTCTGAGCTAATGAGCTGAACTGATGTCAGGACTTATCTATCAACACTTCTTTCTGTCCGCGGGTTTCCTGCCAGCACTTTTCAGACGCAAATAATGTTTGTTTCAAAAGCTATCGTGGTTTAGTGTTTAACCTTTGTATCAAGAGGAATTCATATTCACTTCGACACTTTCCTTGTCCGTAGGCCTACGATATTGTTACTGTTGGAATAACACTGCATTTGAAAATCCATGCTGTCAAATTTTAGATGCTGTTTTTATGTCCGAGAGAAAAGTTCCTTAAAAACCTTTGAAAATTGAGTTGATAATTTGTTTGTACAAAAGTAGACCGTGTTACTCTGTAACTGTCAGGGGAAGATCACTTGTGAAGAGCCAGACCTTTACAGCGGGAACTTGCACAGCAAAGGAAAACAACTGTTTTTAAGTAACAGACCGAAATGGACAATTAGTTTCCAGACAGTTGTAGATTTTCAAGAAACAAAATCCACCTGCGTTCTCACTATACCGGAAGCCAGGAAGCTGCACCGGAAGCCCACAAGCTGAACGTGACCCCTCTCTTTGAACCCCATGGTGAAATCCCAAAGCCCTACAGGTGATCTCCTTCCAACCTCGTCCCCATTTCTAGTCAATTTACGTGCGCCAGTAGTTGAGTAGTTTCACCTTGGAGAGTGACAGGAGTTTGACACGGTTTTGCCATGGGAAGTGACGGTGGAACGAGACAGATATTGTTGCCTTGAAAAGCGAGGCGAGGCTCGCATTAATTTGTTCCCTTTATTTGCGTATGGCCTGGAATCCAAAATGTCCATACATATTACGGCATAGAGTTGTTGGTGCCAATGGGATCGACAGTGCGAAGTCTTTTTGCAGCTAAGCAAAACGCTTAGTAATTGACAGAATTGTATACTGAGTCCACTGGAGTAAATCCCGTAGATGGGGACATCCCCTTTTTCTACTGGTGAAGTAGTGGCAAGAAGCATTCTCCCCATCCTCGGGCTTTCTATGTTGTGAAAATTAATTGGCCCAATAATGGCTAATTCATTAATAACAAGTTTAAGCAAACATGAGAACGAAGTGATACATTTTGTTAAACAAATATAAAAGTTTGTTAAATAATTTACGTTAAATAAGTGTTAAATAAAATTAAATGTAAAAGTTCCTTCTATAAAATCATGTATTCTAAACTAAGTGAAACTCGCTGTGCTTTTAAAAATGCGTATGAAATGCACTGTGGAGTGGGCCTGACGGATATAAGAAAATGCAAACGATTAATTTGTTGTTCTTCGAAAAAAGAGAACAAAAGAAAAGAGAAAATACTAACTGTTCCCATTACTTAGCTTCCACAGATGACCCAGAAAGGCTGACAATGCACAAAAGAGTATCTGAAATATCAGCAGGCCCCGCACCCCCTGCTACGCGGAGGTTTAACAATGCCTGTTTACCGGTACGTAATTCCGTTTTAATAAAAGAGAACATATAATTATAAGAAAAACACAAAAAAATCAGTAAATGTTGTTCACAAGAAAATCGAAACATTTTCAGAATGCACCAGAGAGCATCGTCATCTTCAAAGTTTCACCTTAGCGCTTCGGCTCTACCCTTGACATTGAATAAAGTTGTAAGGATACGTATTGTCATACTTAGTTTATTTCACATTGGTAATATACTCGATTCAACACGACTCTACGCCAATGACGGACTATCATTACTCACAAAGCTAACAGGCTAAACAAAATAAGGCACCCCAAGGCCCAGTTTCATGGTAGTTTGGCTGGTAACCTTTTCCAAAACATGTGCTTAAGCAGCTTTAAATTGGGCCCTGATGCCTTTAGAGCGATCACTGGCACCAATCCTCTTCAGAAATTTTCCTGGAAAAAAAAGTCATCTGCGTGAACAAAAAAAGTTTGTGTTTATCCAATAAATTAAAGTAGCCTCACAGAAAACGTGAAATCCTGTAACCACAACGCCACTTTCACAAAAGTGAAAAGTTCATGTAAATGGGTTAGTTTTAAAACCAGACAGTGTGATTCACTGATCCAAAAAGATGTGACAGTCATGTTTTTGTTCCATTAAAAAGAGAGCGCAAGCCGATAAAAAATACATGGATTTGTATATGGGTTAGTTTAAAAACCAGACTGTGTAAATGACGCAACTGTTCCAAAGTGACCCGATTGTTCACCACCATCACTGGTTTATGCACCTACCTTTAGTTTAAATGTCTTCGAACATTGTAATTTAAGTATCCGGGATATATCACTGAAAAGTACGAAAAGTTAACGATATATTTTTGTACTGTTTCTTGGAAATAAACAACGAAAACAAATACCACTTTGAGTTGAATTGGGAGAAAAATACAATGGACAGTGATGAAAAGGTTTGACTATTCACGATTAATCTTAGTAATTCCCAGAAGTGCATATTTATAGTTTTAATTCGGTCGTAAAAATAAGTATTTGTGTAAAACACACATAAAAATTAGCATCTGCTGCAGTTAAAAACCACGAAGGCTGACCGTATTGTTAAGTCCATTCGCAAATGGATGAAATTCATGCATACAAAAATAATCCACCGCATCTGGGTCACTTTAATTTGTTTCACAATATGCATATAGGAGAAATAAGCGATCGCCAATTTTGAATAATATGCGATGAGCTCAGAGAGTTTTTGGTTAAACAAGCAAACTATTAACAAGCTGTCTCTCTGGCTATAAAGGTTCACTGTCACACGACCCCCCCCCCCAGTGTTTTTGTTTTATTAAATTCCTGTGATATGGAGTTATGCTTACAATTTCTCTATCGATATAAAGTTGAAGATTGGGTTCCAATTGAAGTGTCACAGCAATGCTGTGTCATAAATATACAAATATAATTATTTACAAGGTATGTTTTATTTTGCCATGCTTGTAAACAGCTATGGTAGAGTAGACCCACCACTAAGTTAAACATCATGGATGTGTGCTTAAAAGTGGATTTTCTCTACCCTTCAGTGCCTCCATTGTTTTTATTCATTGATGATATCTCCAACTTACTATGAATTCCACTTTTTCATAGTGTTGAGGAAATACTCTAAAATTATGTCAGTACCAGTAATTTAACATTCCTTTCTCAAACAACAACGTTGCTTAAGAATAAACTTATTGCTAGTAAACTTGCGGGTACAACCATGTGTTTAATTCTCTTTTGTGAGGAGTGTTGGCTTTGAAAAGAGCAGGAGTGGTCTCGACATTTTGATCAGTATGCTCTGATCGTCTTCAGAGCATACTAATCGAAACGTCGAGACCACTCCGGCTCTTTTCAAAGCCAACACTCCCCACAAAAGAGAATTAAACACATGGTTGTACCCGCAAGTTTCCTTGCAATAGTTTATTCTTACTTTCCGACACCATGCAAAGCTTCAAACATCACTCACTAACAACGTTGCTTCTTTCTAAAATCCTCCCCAAACCCACCTAAGTGGCAATCCGTCGCGTTAGCGCAAAGACGAGTGATTTGTAAAGATATGACGTCAGTTAAGACACAGACTTGCGAAGACACAAACTTGTGATGATTTTTTAAAGACGATCTTCCATCATTTCATTCATTGTACCGAACTTCAAACTTTTTCCCGAATGCTTATTTGTAATCTACTTTCATATTTTCGAAAAAATTGAATACGTTTAGCTGTTTTTCACATGGTTTTGACCCTTTGGTCACTGTAATGAAAGGCATTATTCGAGCGTTATTCGAGCGTTAACATGTTAAACATCAGACTTACTTCATGCAGAAAGTCGTCTCCCTTGTGCATGTCAATTCGTTTGGCTTCATTGTTGTGTTTTTTTTTTTTTACTTCAGACTTTTCGAAACTTATAGAAAATACATGCTCTGTGTAACTAAAACCACCTCGTAATGTATCGCTTTAATGATTTCGCCAAAACGATTCATGAATGTATAGTGTGGCATTTATTCCTGTAATTGATAATGAAATGGACTCTAACTTACGAGTCACATTGTATAATTAGCAACAGCAATACATACAAACTAGCCGGTGGAGGTGTCAAATTCACCAAATTAAATCGATCACCGTGAAGATTAACTTACCCAGTACCGATCCTCTGGGCTGTTAGTGGACTGAATTACATAGTGTCGGGAGCATCTACACCATCAGATGTGATGTGTCGCAATGTCGAGAGCGTCAGACGCCGACGCAATCTCAAAATTGACAAATTAAGTGTGGACGAACTTGGCGGTCCAATCCCATAGGTGGTGTATTATGATTCCTTGGTGTGCCTTATACCCATACGGTGTCCAGTCTGGTCTCTCTAAAACACCAAGCAATGCAGAGTTGTGACAGTGATTCCGTAGGCTGAAATAATCTTCATGCAACAATTCATACTGGTTTATTTGTAGTGTTCATCACACACGTTATTACGATGAGCTAACTTGGCTCCACAGCCGATTGCAGCTTCTGAATGAAATGTTGACATCGCACCATGCGCTGTGTATAAAAAGTTGACGTTCACGGCGCATTCTCTTTGCGCAGTAGTCACGCACCGAACTCTTTTACGTCTACTGTAGTAGAAAGCACAACGCACTGTTTGCATTGCGTGGTATCCCCACTGGCCTCGCACGCTATGCATAAGCGCCCGTAGCCCGAGGTGGTAAACTCAGTGTCGGCACTGACCTAAACCTTTTCTACGTAATCGATTGGTCATTAGTAATGACAGGAAGTGACAGATTCCTCCATGGCTGGCTCAACCCGATACACCTGCAAGACTCAAGAAGTTTAGTCTCCGAGCTCTTACCATCTTGAGTATCGCTCCTTTCTTCACTCCTCGGAGGGTGCATCCAAGCCAGAGTACCGAATTCTACGCCGGCTAGGCCTAGGCAGGCTTTTGACACACCATGCGTGCTAGCGCATGACTTTCAGATTGCTGACCAATCAATATATAATACACGATGTTGCCTTGTGTTTTAATAAGAAATAAATCCACTCTTAGGACTCCCCGTCCTTGCTGGTTATTTTATAGAAATCTAACAGAAACTCTTCCACTTTTAAATTAGGAATCGAATAGTCTGGCCTTTGACATGATTTTTACAATTATTAACTGTACCAAATTACATCACAGAGCGAGACTGTGAAACTCTAGACAGGAATTCAGAGGACCGACTCACTAAAGAACAGCACAATAATCGATTAAATGAAATGAGTAATCAATCAATCAGTAGGTCACGAAGTCGTATCTAGAGGCCGAATCAGGCCAGTCAGTTGATCTGTTATTACTTATCGATCAGTCCCAATAAAATACTCGTTAGTTGTTCAGTTTATCAGTACGTCTTTCCAACAGTCACTTTTCAGATTTTCTGCATCGGTCAGATTTGGGCATTCAGTTAAATTGATGGTTAGTCAGTCAAGTTATCTTTGAAATGGTAAATTATTAAACAAGAAGACTTACCAGTACATTGGCAACCAATCACACCTTCCGACCCCCCCCCCCAGTGTTTGTCGACTTGGTGAAACAAGGACTTCTTCGTGTGTTTTCCCATTGTTTTGATTTTTAGCTACGTCCCCATTGGTGCACAGAAGTGAGTCGAGGACGTGTTCTGCGTGTTACACTTCCTAGATCTATATGGCTCAAATATTTCACTTACTTATTTATTTGTCGAATTAAACACATTGTTATCCTAAAAGTACATCAAACGTTATCTTTGATTTTGTGTGTGTGTTGTTTTTAATAATTATTTTCCACCACCCATCTTTTGTAGTTCTTTTGCACGTAAAAAACCCAGGACACTTAACGTTAAGAGAAAGGGTTTGCCTCGTGTTTCTGGCAAGTTTAATAGTGACCAGCATGTACCCCATTCACGGCTAACGCACACCCGCATCTTGAGACTTTGTGAACTTGGTTGGCAATAGTTTAAACTTAGCATACCAATAACTAAACTAATAAGTGCTTTGAGATGACCGTAGATACATAAAACTAAACCCGAGTATTGTTATATTTATTGTTCCCAAGATTTCCCCTGATCGTTTAATCTTTAAATGAGAACCGTAAGTTTTTCATGTCATCATTATTACTTATACAGGGTAGAGAAAAAGGTATATCGCTGAATCGTGCTGCCCGTCCACCAACAGAGGGAGCAATTTTGATTTAACACTGGATTATTCATGTGGTTTTATTTTACTGTGCTGTTCTTTGATATTTCCTTCAAAAAATTGTTACAAATAAAAGCAAATAATTTTCTAGAAATCACACAACTAATTACCGCACGTGTCGGTATTTTCATCACATAAAAATCTCTACCAATTTAGCACTTTTAACAATGTTTTCTCAAAATGGGCTCATTTTCGCGTACCGCATCTTAAATCAAAGAGTGTGCGCATAAACAGAAGTAGTACTTGAGTAATTATAACAAATTCTTTCTCTTATTTTGATACGTAGATTGAACTGCATTGTGTAGATACAATCTAGTAAGGTTTGCAGTATGAGTAGGATTTGAAAATTTGCATGGTGGAGATACAATCTAGTAAGGTGTGCAGTAACACCATGTACATGAGTAGGATTTGAAACTTTGCACGGTGGAGATACAATCTGGTAAGGTTTGTGGTAGTACCATGTACATGAGTAGGATTTGAAACTTTGCATGGTGGAGATACAATCTGGTAAGGTTTGTGGTAGCACCATGTACATGAGTAGGATTTGAAACTTTGCATGGTGGAGATACAATCTGGTAAGGTTTGAAGTAACACCATGTACATGAGTAGGATTTGGAACTTTGCATGGTGGAGATACAATCTGGTAAGGTTTGTGGTAGTACCATGTACATGAGTAGGATTTGAAACTTTGCATGGTGGAGATACAATCTGGTAAGGTTTGCAGTAACACCATGTACATGAGTAGGATTTGGAACTTTGCATGGTGGAGATACAATCTGGTAAGGTTTGCAGTAACACCATGTACATGAGTAGGATTTGGAACTTTGCATGGTGGAGATACAATCTGGTAAGGTTTGTGGTAGCACCATGTACATGAGTAGGATTTGAAACTTTGCATGGTGGAGATACAATCTGGTAAGGTTTGTGGTAGCACCATGTACATGAGTAGGATTTGAAACTTTGCATGGTGGAGATACTATCTAAGTAAGGTTTGTGGTGACACCACACCATGTAGATGAGTTTGCATGGCGGAGACAATCTGGTAAGATTTGTGGTAACACCATGGAATCAAAAACCTTCATGAGTTGCGGTGGATTTGAAAAGAACCGGTTGTGTAACGATCCCTCGAAAACTCAGATAGAGTTACTTTCATGTGCATGTTACTGTGAACCTAGGCCTACTTGATTTCGGCGAGAGTGAGCGTCTGGAACGGCCGTTAAGCCAATAGACACCAGTGAAGTACATGTACCTTATAATCAACTACATCAATCTGCAACGACAAAATGGCCGCCGGCGTTACAGTAACCTCGTTACACAAAACCACTCACATTAACTCTCTCTCCACATTTCCTTTTCCTTTACACTTAGTTTGTGAAATCATTTGCATAAGTGACGCCACACATCCTGATTATCCTGGCCTGGGGTATAAGTCATTTGAAGTACTAGACACAAAATAATATATGATGCTGATGGTTTTATAATTGATTAAATGACCCTCCCACCGTTTGTTATTTATTAGAGTCAATAAGTATAAGGTGAGTTAGACACGGGGATTGTTTTTAAGGGAATTGTCATCAATCAACGTAAATGAGCAACAGTAAATTACTGTACCGTGTAATACAAATTCTGTTGGTCATTTGGTAAATATCAATGGTGTAATAGTTATAAACGGTCTGTCAGTTTAGTTATGAATAACGTGCTATATCAGGTTGTTGTTTTTTCCATGTTTTTCTTTGGTTGGTTTAAAGGGGTGTTTCTTTGTGTGTGTGAAACAACTATCATACCCGATTTTAAGAGGTGTTTTGTTTTCTTTTATCGTTATGAACTTGAGTTCAAACAAATTTGATGAATTGTTTTTTGTTTTCTGTTTTTCCTGCGCTATTCAACTCCAACAAGCATTTTAAAATGGGAACACTTTCTGTAAAAGTACAGAAAAAGGACAAAATTAAGACGGACTGAAGACTCGAAACGGTCAGACGACTGAGACGGACTAAAAACTGAGATGGACTGAAGACTGAAATAGACTAAAGACCGAGACGGACTGAAGACTGAGGCGGACTAAAGACCAAGACGGACTGAAGACTGAGATGAACTGACGACTGAGACGGACTCGAGACGGACTGAAAACCGAGATGGACTCCAGACGGACTGGAAACTGAGATGGACTCGAGACGGACTGAAGACCGTCTCAACGACATAGCAATCAAACCTGCACATACATTTGAAGAGTCTTCTTTTCTTGTTTTCTTTTCTGTTTTTTCATTCAACTTAAAGTATATGGAATGTGATATGACTGTGACGCTAACATTGTAACCGATAGTATAGGCCTTTTAAAAACATTGAAGGAACGAACAAGACTATTTTGTAGCCCAAGACGTAATCAGGCCATAGGGTCTTGTAACTTGATCAATAAGCGAAGATTGGCATGGTCTGAGGTGGGTATACCGTGTTGCTCAGAGGCGTCAAGCGTAGGATGTACCACAATAGCCTGGCCTACATGATATGTTTAATTGTGTTCGCTTATAACAGAATTAATCAATTTTGACCGTCACGCATAAGAATATGAAAGAGAAATCAGTAGAAATGAGGTAAAAACATGGGACACTCAGGGATATAAAGAATGGGATATAGAAAGAATACATCTACACAATATGTATTATTGAAGACAGTAAACAAGATTGTAATTGTAAAAACATACAGACCGATTAGTTTTAATCTGAAAGCTCACTGATTATAAATTCATACCTTAACAATCCTCCAGAGAAATATGTCCGTCCGAAATACTGTACAAGTCAAGAGAAATAGCATTTTGAATTTTGATTATTCCGATTGCACGCAATCGAAATTAGCCATACAAAATTCCATACAAAACATAAATAGTGTTTCGCTGTTTTCTCTCAAATCTGCACCATCGACATTTTAACAAGCTGGTTGTCAGATGTGACTAGTTGGAAATAAAGATGTGAATGAATTTACTCTTCAAAAGAACAATGATGAACTTTTGCTAAAAACTAGAAACTAGTAAATCTAGAAATATTAATAATGCAAAACAAAATGCAGCAAAAAAAAAGGAGAATCTACACCGCCTCCACAGTGCACCCCGTCTATCACAACTTCCTTCATTCTCCCACGTTATTCTATCTAGATTATCTCCCTGTCCATCATGTAGGTTTATTCATAATTGAGAAAGGACACGGTGATATGGTTTTTTCTTCAAAGGATGGCTTTTAAGGTTATATGTACTTAGTGAAATTAGAATCTGTAATGACGCGTGTCTGCAGTGTGTGTTGTGAATACCCGTATCCGCGTCTATAAAACGTACAACCTTTATAAGATCTATATGCATTTTTTCAGTTCATGATAAGCAAAACAAAATGAATAACATTTTATTTATTACAAAGTGAAACCGATACAGATTTGCGCCAGAGACTTAGACAAGAAACTGTGGTCCGGTCTTGAAAACTGTTGTTTTCAAAGAAAGATATGGTTTGAGAATAATCAGTGACACGTTTTAATCTGAAAGCTCTTTGATTATAAAGTTTGAACATCGGTGCCAACCTTTTAGAGTGATATTTTCGACTGCACTACTGTTGAAGAAAGAGCATAAGAAGACACCCTTCCCACAAATCGCCGTATTTTTGTTTGTTTTGATTGCCGCGAACGAAATAAGCTCCACACGAACTTGCACAAAAACCCTGTCAGAACATAAGCCGTTTGTTTCGTTGTTTACCATAACAGGTCACCTAACTTTGACTGTGGTACGGCGCGCCGCTCCCAGCGGCTCGGTAAATTACGTCGCGCGCCGGAAAGCCACTGCTAGCAGCTCAATTAAAATCAACAAAATATAAAACAATGCCATCAAAGCTGCCCATTAAACTCACAGGTTGGTTGTATTGTGTGTTTATTGAAAACTAGTGGGTGGTGATTAATTTACTCTGCCCAAAAACAAAGATGTAATATACCTGTACGGTGCTAGATAAATGACTTAAGGATCGTGCCAAAATAATGTACATTACGATGTTCAATCTCACATCAAGACATTTTAAAAGGTTTTAGTTTTAAATGTTTCTTGGAAGCTCTATGGGTCAAGTGGTTTTAAAGTAATTCACTGTCTTTTCGATCGCGTGATTTCTATGCATCCTTTTTTTCCTCTTATTTTTAGTTTTATTTATTATCATAATCATAACATTATTTTTTGTTTTATTACATGTTTGTTGTCACGATGGCTTATATTTATTCATTATTTGTGGGTGGTATGGTACCTATGCGCCTAGCCTAACTCATCGCACTTTTTATCTGCGGTTTTATTTCGAATTAAACTCTAAAATCATGAATTGTTTTAGGGTAGTCGACAGTTGGGAAATAAGTAAGTATTAACCGAATTCTTCTTAAGTAAGACGTGTATACACAATACCCGGCCTGCAGGGTTATAACTTCGTATTTTACATCAAATGGAGGCGCCGAAGTTCTAAGATATGAAACATGTTTCTAAAATAATTTTACATCCCCACAGCTAAAAACAGTGTGCAACTTTACCGGTATTTATTTTCATTTAAATTATCTGCCTACGGATTTTATTTGGATAAAGTCACTCACTCGAGAACAATTTTTGTTTGAACATTCCTTTAAAATGATTTTGCCACTTGGAAAAACATACATTGAATTATTCATAATCTCACCATGGAATGCAACCATGCGAAGGTTTTTCACGGGTTACCATGGCAAAATAAATAACAAAGACTCAATTATTTCTAGCGGGATTAGTAGGCTACGTCGAGTGTAGCAATAAAAGTACAGTTTTACTAGTTTGTCTCAGTTTTTATTTATGTATTTTATTTTTTGACATTATTTATCGGTTGTGTTGGCAGAGGACTTTTAAGGACGGGAAAAATATAACTGGAAAACTGTCATCAAAAAGACGTGCTTACAATATTTACATGGTTGAGGCTTTCAGCGGAGATGGAGAGGGTTTTTCCCTTAATCTGGGCCACCCCAAGAAAACATGTTATTGCCGACAGAGCTAGAATTAGGGTAAAGGTTTGGGCTAGAATTAGGACCAGGGCTAGGGTTAGGGCTAGATTTAGGGTTAGGGTAGGGTCATTTACATTTCTCTCGTTAACGCTTCTCTTATTTTGTGTCTTTGAAAAATTTCAAAATTTACATCCATTGTTCTATTATCATCAAGGACGCCGCCATTGTGTCCTGTTCATGAAAGTCACCATCTTGCAATGGGTACACTCACTAAGCTCCCTATTATAGAAACAAATGCTAAATTCTACCGTAAATAATCAAAAATATTCAAAAAATATTTACAAGTATTTCAACCTATTGAAATCAAATTATTTGTTGACATCTTAACCTATATTTTCTGTTCAACTTTTGGTAGGTTAGCCGTTGAATTTTTTAGCTTTGCTCATTCAAGGTGAAAACATCCCTGTATGACAACTTTTTAAGGGGGCTTGTGTACCAAAAATGCTCCCGGTTGAAAGTCAAGAACCACGGGGGCACAATATTGGACCATTGTCCAACAGTCCTTACAAGCCATGACCGTCAAATCTTTACCTTACAGAAACATTTGTGGGTTTACAATTTATTCAGGAGGCTCGCATGCTTTTCTCACTATTAGTCTACTGCCACCTGGTGGCATTCCCAAAAGTCTCCCATTCTTCTGTTTGCTTAGCACGTAAATAAATACTGCTTGGCAATCCACTTTCTGCCAAGGTACCATGAGCAGAGATCCAGTCACGCATATGTTTTTTTTTCCAAAACCAGGGTCCAATTTCGTATAGCTGCTAAACAATGATGCTTCACAATTTTTTGCTTTTAAGAAAATATAGCAAGATACGAGTCACAGATGGTACTTGTGACATGGCATTTTAACTGCTAACCTTAATCTGGTAAGCACAATTGTCACTTACTTAGCTGCTTTTTGTTCGAAGTTGCTCTATGAAATTGGGTTCGTGCATGGCTTAGGCTCCGGATCCGATTTCAGGTGTCCCTTTTTGGGACGTACGAGGGCCGGGGGCACATAGTGACCCCCTCCCCCTCCATATTTTCCAAAGTATGAAACTTGTTACAAATATTTGCTTCACCAAGTCCAAAATGATGACGCCAACACATTTCCGAAAATCGTCACTAGAGGGCGTTTTTGACTGTTTTGTGCCCATTTTTGCTCAAAATCATGTTTCCCCCATAATTTCTTAATTGTTTTAAAACTTGGCAAACGTGTTCATTTTAACATGATCAGTAAAATTACAACCTAATTTAATATCTGGAGCTCCGTTGGGGGCGCTATAATCATTCATTTATCAATTTGGGGAAAAGAAAAATTACCATGTAAGACTCAAGGTCAAACAAACGGTTGCCATGGCAACTGCTAACCCCCGGTGTCAATTAATGTTTGCCAACGTACACTAGATAAATTTTTGGGAAAGTTAGAAAATTTCGCAGTGATCAGACAAATTGACAAAAAGTTACGGGCAGAAATATGGTAAGGGGGCACATTGTGCCCCGCCCTCGTCCTGATAGCGTTAAATGGGTTTGTCGTCATGATTATGGCAGGCCTGTGGCTATACATGAAAAGATGAACTCTTAACCAGATACTGCATACGCCTGCTTGCAGTCAAATCACAAAAGGTGCCGTCTTTGTCAAACGTTAATGCATAGTGACTGGGTTATTCCATTTACTACTATAATCATTACGACACAGCCCTTTCTGCTCTTTAAATTGAAAATGCAGCCGATAAGAAATAGGACTATTCATCACAGGTGTCATTTCCATATATACATATTTTTTAAAATTTTGGATCGATCGAGACAACTCGATAAACAATTCTCTTACCCAATGTATCATTCTGTGTGGGTGATAAGTGTTTGTGCATTATAGTGATGTTATGATTGCTTTTGCTTTGTTGTGACAAAATGCATCAATCTTGTCTTATTCAACCACTCATCGTTTCGTTAAGCGAAAAAGTGCTTGCTTCGGGCTTGCATACCAAATCGTAAAAAGTGTTTTGTCAGTAGGCCTACACCTTCATGCATAAAACAGCAGTGGACTTAAAGATGGGAGAGTATAGATAAGGTTCATCCATAACCATCTTTAACATACATTTTATGGTTTATCTTCAGCTTGGTCTGATTCATCTAGGATGGTTCGATTATTCATAGATTATCTGGGGCTAGCCAGGGGCGTACAGGACCTTACAATTTCCTCATACTTGATCTGTAGTTGGCGGCGGTAGTTTGAAAAACACAAGATTGAATGATGGAGAGAGCGTATGGAATACTGACATTGTTAAGGAGTTTTTTTTCTTTCCGATAAGGTAAACCTCACGACTAGTTTCAAATTTCAATCTCCTGTAATTCCTGTTGTCGGTCATTGTGTGATGATCTTCCTGATGGTGTCCGAAGACCAGCCCTTGATTATTTTTGAAAATAATTTCCTGTGCCAACTTTTATGTACTCTAGTCAACTGAGGATTTTATTTCTCAGAAGACTTAACGTTTTGGAATTAACTGAATATTTGTATGGTATACAAGCATATGGAGGCTAAACAAAGTACAAGTTGTTGAAAACTTGACTAGTAAAGTTAAGCCAAAGCACACCAACGTATTCCCTGAAGTAATAAATATGCAAATCGTCCTATGCTTTTGTATTAGCTATGAAATAATGTATCGTTACGCAAGCCACTGATAAGCTGATGTAGACGAGAAAGTTTAACAGGAAACAACTATCTACTTCGAAGAAAATTGTTCATTTTAATGTCATGTAATTTACAGTATGACTGCGACAGACTCCCTGCAAATTGCCCCACAATCCTTAAGCTTTTTTCCGGCTTAAAAGATTAACGAAATTGCCGGCAGGCCGTACTTCTCTTCCTTCGGGAGAATCTAGAATTTGGGTTATTGGGTTACATACTAATGACATTTTTATACCTTCATTTAAAGCAAGGCTTGTTAACTTTTCCTGAAAACGCGTGTATTGATTTCATTAATTAAAAATGTAGTTTTTTCTTATTACTGTTTTTTTCTTCTTCTTATCTTTTGTTAATGCAAAACATATTAATGTCTCACCCCCACAATTTTTCTCAGGGGCTCAATCACAACACAACACAAACATAACTTATTTTTCAATTAAGTGTTATCAGTTAGTTAAAAAACAACAAGGTGGGTTTAGTAAACTTTAAAAACAAAACTGCAGTATTGCTCCTATACCATTTAGGCCTACCCATATCATATAATAAGTGTTTTTGAATAAACAACAATTGAATAATAAGTTAATTCTGTGGGTTGTTATTATTTATTGTTTGCCCGTTCGAAGCCCTTTTTCGGTTAAGTTATAGTAGCACAAGATTACTTATGTTTCTAATTATGAGGCTACATTCACCCTCCAGGTCGTAGAGTCCTGTCTTCCGGATCGCAATTATCAGAAATCTTGGTTACTGATTGACTCGGATTCTGGGGGGTCATGTCGACCCGGATAACGGGCCATGCTGACCCGCCTTGTAAAGTCTGCCCCCTTGTGTAGTGCAGTCTCTTTTTGATCATCCTTTGGTCATCTCGCTTATATCGTTCACGCCTCTCAAGCTATACCGTGCTCTGTGACGGTATACTTGTCAATTCTAGCCATTAACAATTTCAACATGATACCGCATTTTAAAAATTTATGAATGAATTTGGCGATCACACGTGACCTCTCAGGGGAAAAACATATAATGAACTATGGGGGCGCTACGTAGGTTTGTTTAGGATCATGTTGGGGCTTGCTGTTCATGGTCATGATGCCCTCTCGAAACTCTCGAAACTCGTGATAACCATTGAGGGCGCTGGGCAGATTTTTGGTTTAGTACACTGGTGGCAGAACTTCCCCTCTCTTCTAACTGTTGTTGTCAATTGTTTTTCTGTCTTTTGTCAACGATATTTTAATGCTTATTTAATGCTTTTCATATTACCTATTATTCAATTTTTAGCTACTATTAATATTATAGTTTTACTTGTCTGGTTTTACATTCGGAAAGTGTAAAGCAAAACGCCGTAAAAAAATAGAATGTATTATTTCACTCGGCCGTTCTCAGTGGCCGTTCTTCTTGCTTGTAGGCTGCAAAATGTAAAGAGCGCCCTCTAAAATAAATAGCACAGGTCCTGCGTTTTCAAGACTATACATTGAGGTGCAAATGACTCTGGGTTCCATGCAATTTCTTGTCCGTTGACTTTTTGCTACACAACAAATTACGATTTCGTGCGGAGAAGTATGTGCCGTCAAAAACAGGTAGAAGCGAGAACTTTGCTTGGAATTATTTCCGACGAAAAATCTGTCCTTATGGACAAAATATATTTCATTTGGAAAGCGTAGGAAGGAGTACACATATCTCCACATAAATATTCATCTTTCAAGGAGCAGTAATGGTGGAATTTGTGGAGTTCTGATAGCAGAAACCTGTTTGATTTTTGGGACGGTGTAGTCATTTCTTGTGTGTTGTGTGGAGCTCAATATACATCAGCTGCCACCCACCGCCTGTTTGTGGAACAATATTGCGGTGTGTGAGCTCCTGTATGTACCTATGATTCATCGGAGGGTAATCGGGTCGTACATAAAACACCATGGTGTTGCCCGTTATCTTCTCCGTGTAATTAGACATTCTTCTGGCGAAGGAGCAAGTGGACGTCTGCCGAACCTGAGTGGTTCTTCACGCTTGCTGTCTAGTGTTTGGGATCGTGTTTGACTGTCGAGTAGGAGTGCACTGTAAAACAATCGCGGATGAATTGTAAATATTTTGATACAGTTGTGTTTGGAATTTGTTATTCAGAAGCCGATGTTTGACATTGAAATGTAATTGTTTGACTGAAGAGACCAGGAAATATACCACCGTGACGTAGAAAGATGTCTTCAATAACAGCACTAGAGGAATTTATGTCCCATCCACTGGTGGTGTGGGTAAGTTCCTGAGTTTATTTTTACTGGCAGTATAGTTGCGATAATCGTAACCCTCCATCCTCCCGACGGTCGGAGACCGGAGGGTTACGAGACAAGACTGATATTATCGGTATAACTAGCAGTTTTGACCAGTTTTTGCTAGACTCGTGATCAGATTCGTCCATTTTTTTCCACTTTCAAAAATCATGACAAACATTCTAAACACATGGAGTTGATCTTTATTGTATGACAACGTCATCTGGAACCCTTAAAACAACATCATGAAAATATTTGGCAGAAAAAACGACAAAAACTTACCAAAAGACTGACCGAATATATCCATAATCCATAGCGGGGCCAACTAGTGATTTTGAACGTCGCACTTGCTTGGCAACAACCAATCAGCGTGACCCAACCAAACACGCATCTGGACGAGCCATGGCTGTCGTATGCGTATCGGCCATTCCAGCTTGCAAACTCACCGCCTGTGTGCGCACTCGGTCCGGGGGGGGGGGGGGGGGGGGGATTGGTGTTTACACACACAGGCGGTGAGTTTGCAAGCTGGAATGGCCGATACGCATACGATAGCCATGGCTCGTCCAGATGCGTGTTTGGTTGGGTCACGCTGATTGGTTGTTGCCAAGCAAGTGCGACGTTCAAAATCACTAGTTGGCCCCGCTAATGATTATGGATATATTCGGTCAGTCTTTTGGTAAGTTTTTGTCGTTTTTTCTGCCAAATATTTTCATGATGTTGTTTTAAGGGTTCCAGATGACGTTGTCATACAATAAAGATCAACTCCATGTGTTTAGAATGTTTGTCATGATTTTTGAAAGTGGAAAAAAATGGACGAATCTGATCACGAGTCTAGCAAAAACTGGTCAAAACTGCTAGTTACACCGATAATATCAGTCTTGTCTCGTAACCCTCCGGTCTCCGACCGTCGGGAGGATGGAGGGTTACGATTATCGCAACTACTGGCAGTAGCACTAGCAGTACACTAGAAACAAATTAATGAAACATGAAATGAATTTATCAGACTAGAGTCTGCATACAATGATCAGTTCGCTCTACTGAACCTCAACTCTATTTTTCTATCTGGGCATGGTACAGAAGCCTCTTAGACTTAGCCACAGGCCTTCTTGTTGCCTTGTTGGCCTTGTTTAGTAACCACCCACGGCCCCCACTCTACTCCTAGAACTATGAGGTTCGTTCCGCTATCGTCTCCACGAACCTCATAGAGTGACATGTACAAAATCCTATTCGAAACTTTCTGCCCTTCACGTTTACATGGCTACAGTTCTTTTTTGAAATCAGATCTCGCCAAAACTAGGCTCTATGTGTTCTTTCAACTCTCATCGAGAGTTGCAAAATTAACTGGTACGCGGAACCAGCCCATAGGACCAGCACACCGCATAGCAGCATACCAGTTAAATTTGCAACTCCGGTCGCCATATTTGTTGCAATACTGTTTGATCTGAATTACGGTGAGAATTTATCACTTTTTAACAACTTTTAGTTTGCGGAGTGGATTTTCTGGACCCGTGCAACGCTCGATGAGAGTTGAAAGAACACATAGAGCCTAGTTTTGGCGAGATCTGATTTCAAAAAAGAACTGTAGCCATGTAAACGTGAAGGGCAGAAAGTTGCGAATAGAATTTTGTACATGTCACTCTATGAGGTTCGTGGAGACGATAGCGGAACGAACCTCATAGTTCTAGGAGTACCCCCACTCCATCCCTAAACAAAGCAAAAATATACTTGTACTGTTGTACATGTAGACTTTCCAATTTATATCCAGGGAAAATTGTCGTCTTGTGACCTTTTTCTGTTTGTACTCCATGAACGTATCCTAAAATTTCTAAAATGATTGTTTTTTTCTACTTACATGAACCCTTTTTTCCCAGCAAGTTACAGGAAAAAAAAACCTGTTCTTGTTGGGCCCGATTGAGCTTTCGGATGAACACTAAAATTTATTTTTTGTTCTTCATTTTTTAGAGTCACCAATCTTGCACTTTGTCGTTAAAATTCATTTGAATGGTGGAATATTTTAATTTCAGGTGACGACGTTTAAAGATGGAAGTTTGGATTATATGGACCTGGTGGACGGCATCTTCTTGAACGATGTCATGAATCAAATGTAAGTCCATGGTTTCAGTCAGTAGAATAATGTACAAATTGTACAAATGTCATGATATTTATGACCGTTCCAACATTTTCATTCTTTACTGCACGATATTTCATCGTTTTTGGAGTCTTAAATTTGATTTATGCATTCATCAATTGCAAGTATAGACTGTACCAGAATGACTGAATTTTGTCTTTGATGTGTTGAGTTTGTTTTTGAAATCATCGAATGATTGTTCCTCGGACTTCCATGCATGACCTTCTTGCTCGTTGTTACCGATTGTTTCATAAAGGCCCAGGACATGTTCCAGAAAACCAATGGAAAGTGGGATGGAGTTTTTTTTGTAACTTCACTGTCTTCTGTTTTATGAACCGCTTCAATCTTTTTTTTACAGTTCCCCATAATTACTGATCGGAATTAGGGTGTTTTCTGGTTTTTTTCATCAAATAGGCTTACATGTATGATGCCTGTTTACACATTGGAACTGTTGTTATTCATGCCGCCCGATTCCTGATGCACTTCGGTGTATCAAATGGTTGAACTTATAATACTGTATACTGTACATTTAGATTTACCAGAACATGAAATAAAAGATTGAGGTTTGCGGTATTAGCGTAGGCCCTATATATGTACAAAATGTGAGTACATTATAAATAAAGTATGTTCTTAAAAGTTCACACAACCTTTTGAACAATAAGTATGCTCTGTTCTGTTCTGTTCTAAATCAGTCATTTTGGTTTCAGCCATTTCTGATGATGTCACCATCAATGACACATGTCTATTCATATATTTTTATATAATAATTTAAGGGCAGTGTACAAAGTACATGTACTTGGTATTTTATGTGAGATTGTTCAGTTCATGTGCATTCAAAAAGTGATTGTAATTCAAGGACTATTTTCCAGATTATACATGTAGACCTGTTACATGTACTGTGCATTCCTCAAAATTGATGCAAACCACTTTTTGTTACTGCCCATTGTGTCAACATGAACTTTCAAACTTGACCATCCAATAAAGTCTTCCATCCCTCCCATGACCCTTCACCCCTAACTTCCTATAGTACTTCCATCTCCTTGACCCTTTACCCTCCCTTGACCCTCCCGTTTCACATCAATGATTGACCCTGGTCTGGTAACCTGTAATGCCATCTAAGAAGCAGTTTTAACTTAATGGTATTGTTGCAAGCCAGAATTGCACTCCTTGACAGTGCATAAAACATGTATCACCGGGCATGCTATAGACCGATTGCGCGACAATGTTGACATGTGGTCACGTGACCTCCTATTGGGTATAACGCCGTACAGCTGATCGCAAAATACGTGTAAAGAGACACATAGTAAGTTCGAAAACAGTCAATTTTACTTTTGTTAAGTGATAAATTAGTTAATCAGCCCCTTTATTTAAAGTAGTATGTTGTGGCATTAATTTAAATCACATCTCTGTTTCATAATTTAACAGAATTCTACCAAAAGAGTTTTTTTTTAGCCATGCACTACCGGCATCGGACGACTATTATGTAGCCACCCGTCTGTTATTTTGTTTGTAATGTAGGCCTAAATCACTGTAAAAAAAAAAAGATAAACAATGTTGGAAAAGTGAGCATTAATACCTAGCCTTGCAGAATTTCAAATAGGCAAAGTATTCACACAGTTTTGGAAAGCAATTTCTTTGGAGGATTTCAGCTTCAAAACGTTGAAATTTTTGTGTTGAAAAGTGTGTGGTGATCGCGGTCGTCTGGCCTAACAGTCCATCGTGCACTGTACACATCGTGCACATTTATACGGTACTTTTTACAATTTTCAAGACTTGATGGAACTGTCCTTACTGGCTTTATTCAGCCACTCGAAGGTCTCTGGTACAAACTATGGAATATTTTTCACAGATTTCGAGCAAGAAAAGCCTCGATCGAATAAACTATTTATGCATTAATCATCGTGTACCATACCACCCTTTCCTATGGAGGATGTCGTGTGTGTTAACATTTTATACCCAAAAGTGGTCACGTGACGCGGGTCGCGCAATCGGTCTATTGTCATGATAAAAGTTTGCCCATTATAATAAGTCCAAAATCTCTTTGATAACATTTTTGACTGGTGTTAACACTGTACAGGCCTGAGTGATACTTTGATGTTGTAGAATTGGGCAAAACGGGCACCTCTAGGAAGGAAATTTAAATTTAAATTTGTGTGGGCACCAAGGCAATGACCATGGGCTTTGAGGCAAATCGCCTCTGTTGCCTCGGTGAAATATCAGGCCGTAATACTAAGACCAAGGCTATGTTAGGCACCAGTGACATTCCCAGCTTGTGTATGAGATGGTGAATGGGTGTTCCTTTGCTCAGTGAGTTGATTCCTCCCATCCACCCCTTAAGTGACCTAAAGCTGACCATGGCCATTTTTTTGGTTCAGATTGCGAGGAGGTGGTAAAGGGAAGCTGTTTTTCAGGTAGGCGTATAACCTACTGATCACCCTGAGTTCTAACCAACCTTTTGATTGTTGGCCGTCTTTATTATTATAGTTATGATCTTAAAAGTTGTTCCTGATTTAGAGTTCTACCCATGCTGGCATGTACATGTATTTAGGTACGTGAAATATAACATTGGGCCACACTGCAAATTAGCATTATTCAGAGTAAAGTTTTCAAGAATTTTTTTAAGTGTAAATGACGTGCCTTTCTACCTCGGTTTCGGGCCTAAAACTGAAGCAGAAAAAAAAATTTTTTTTTCTTCCCTCTCACAATTTTGGGTTGGGTGTAAAGTGACAAGTCAAATCATCTTGGAAAGATGTAACCTTTGACCTCACTCCTTAACCAAATCTATGTGTACATGTATGCAAATCAGAATACTTGACTGGTGACCTGTTTCAAACCACAATTTTAGAAGTGTACACATACTGTAAATGTCGGGGAAAGAACGGCGTAAATGTAGTATACATGTAAGTGAGTTGATTTGGAATATTAATAATGTCTCCACCATACTGTAACATGTATGAGATGCCTTACATACATGTACATGCTGTTTTGAACTGTTTTTTAAATGACAAGACGATGTTCTGCATGGCCTGGGTAGAACCCTGTATTAGGGACAGTCCAAACTTTTCAACATTTTCATGGTCATGCTAAGTGTACAACAGGAAGGACTGGGTATCGGAGGCTGTGTATGAGGTAGGACCATAACAATGTTGAAAATGTTGGATTAACCTCTTAGTACACTGTAGTGCACGCCCAAAACAAAAACAAGCAAATATAAAATATTAAAAAAAAACAGCTTTTTTTTTTTAAGTGTTCTATTTTCCACATTTGGTTATACCTGGAGTAGTCTTGATTTTTGAATTGTTTTGGCATGAATCCATATTTTGCACTTAATGTCAACTGGATCTGTTCAGGGTCTGATTACACAAAGAGCTAAGATTGATCTTAACTGTGTACCACTCTTGTTACTGCTTAGCAAAGTGTGATGTCACAATACAAATCACTACATTGTAAATGGCAATATTGACAACTCATCTTGGGTTGAATCTTAGCCCTTTGTGAAATCAACCCTTGATCCCTGTGGAAAAAAAAAAAATACCATCTAACTGTCTAAATTGTATGCTAAGGATCGTCCAAGGTTATCTGGCCACTTTCATATTAGATTAACTCGATTGCATTACTTTTATTATTATTTTTGTAAACCAGCCTGAATACTAAAAAGCTTTAAACACCAGGATTAATTTACATGTGTAATGTACATTATGAAACTGAACCAGTTAAATAAGCAATACATGTGCTTCCATAACAAGACATGAGTTTTAATGTTAAAAATGGTGATTATTGTGATTAATTGTATTAACCATTATGAAGTAGGACTTCTTGTTCTCGCTCTCAGTTTTAAACTCTTCAAAGGCCCTTTTCTCCCTTTGTGGAAACCTTTTTTATTTTCTGTTGCATGATTGATTTACTTTGCAATGCATGACTTAAAGTTTCGGGAAAATGAACGCAAAGTTTAAAAAAAAATCATCTGGGCATTGTTGTTAAGGTCTAGCCACTATTTGTGTTCATACAATAACCTTGTGTTAAAGTGGCACCTCGTAGAGGTGAATAGGGCAAGATACAATGCATCTCAAGATTGATACATTACACTGCACAATGCATGTGGTATGGGCAAGGCAGGTTTTCATTGATAAAAGGTACCTCTATGAAAGAAATGTAGGGCCTACATTAAATTTCTACTGGAACATAAATTTCTACTGGAACATTTCAAGGGGCGCCAAGGCAACGACCAGGAATTGCCTCCATGCTCCTGGTCGTTGAAGTATCAGACCTGGTACATGTATGTATCTAATAATAATATAAGCAGTTCTTACATGTATATACATGTAGCGCTTTATCACACCCGATGGGCGTCTCAAAGCGCTCATTTTTTTTCCTACAAGGTATGCGGAGTTATTATTTGAAGTATGAGACCTGTTCCTTTGCATAGCACCATATTGTAATGGTTTACAAGGTGCTGTGGCGCAATCTGCAGCCGATCAAACCAGGAACACCAGGGCGAACCCTTCTCTTTGCAATAAGTGCACTGGGTTCTTTTACGTGCATTGCACAACACACAGGACCTACGGCTTTATGTCCCATCCAAAGGTCGCAGTAATAATGGTTAAGTGTCTTGCTTAAGGACACAAGTGTCACAACCAGGACTCGAACCCGCACTCTGCTGATCAGAAACACCAGAGCTTGAGTCCGATGTTCTTATCCGCTCGGCCACGACACGCCACGTTTGCAAGATTCTAAATTGTTTGAGTGAAAAATTGAATAAGTTTTTGAGTGTGGGTTTTGATTTTCTCTCTTCATGGATGGAGTAGCCAAAAGATTGCATTCCAATAAGGTTGTAATGCCTGAATCTGGTGACTGGTCCTTTGGGAGTGTGACAGGTGCCAGGCCTGATTGAAACTTTTTGAGTTGAAAAAACCCTCTTGACATCCAGGCCTGGAATTTCATTTTTGAGAGGGCAATGCCATTTTCATTTTGCAAAGGGCAATTCCATTGGAAAATCGTAAAGTACAGTATGGGGCACCAAGTCCAAGACCAGGCCTGGAAGTTTCAATTAGGCCTTGAAGCCACCACAGTTCCAAGGAACAGTCTAGAACTTTTGTGTATCAAACCTCGTCCACTTTATTATAAAGCACGACATCGTTTTGATGATATCAAAACTAGTACGTGTACATGTAGTAGGCCCTACCATCCAGAGAATTAAATATAACTGAAATGATTGTCTTTGATAAATCAGTCTTTTTTAATCAATCCAATAAATTCTCTTGCCTGTCTACTACCTTGTTCAGTTTTGAACAGCGGAACTATCCTGTCTGCAAATTAATGACATGAGGACAAGCTTGTTTATGTTTCACAATGCAATCTGCATGATTGATTTTTAAAGTTCAGTTTTGCATGTATGTAAATTATGTAAAGCTTCTGATTGCATGTCAGGTAAAAAGCATATTTTGTTAAATTTCTGTATTTAAGGAATTTTCTTTTCCAGGGGAGGAAAACTGTACCGAGGTAAGAAGGATGATATACAGTGTATGTACTGTTCATAGAAAACCGATGACCGTACAATGTGGTCTTAATACTGAACATCAACATCCTGGTAGCCCAAACAGATAAAGGATTCTGAGTAACACAATAAATACTGATAAACTCAACAGTGTAAACAATGATGCTAGATGGACACAATTTGACTTGTAGACAAGGTATACAAGTAAATGCCATGGGTAAAGAAAGACTGGACTGCCAGATATTTGTATCAACAAATTTTGGAAACGAACTTTTGAAAGCTGGTGTTTTATGAGTGGCTCATACTGAATGTGTTACATTGAACATAGGTTCCCTGAGTTCTGCTGATATTGGAAGAATGTTGGCATCCTGCTTCAACAAATTCGGATTAAATTTTTAATTCGTTACACATATAGTTAAAGTTCTTCTGAATCCCAGATTGAAAACTATACTTGTAGAGCTGATTTGCAAAATGACGATTTTATAATTTTTTCAATCAAAGCAAACTACATGTAACACTTTTTCTTAACAAATCCTTGAAGAACCCTCGAAGTGTATGATTAAAAAGCTTCTCAAAAGCACATAATTTTCCCAAATTTCGGACAAAAGATGTTTAAAAAGCTTTCATTTCCATCTAAATTACAATAAGATACATGTCATAATTGAAGACAGTGTGTGTGGTAGCTTGTTTCTCACACTCATGAAGCACATGTTCAAGAAATCCTACAGCTTGGTTGATCACTACAGTCTATTGTAACAATGATTAATCTACTGTACATTCCTTGATTGTTTTCATCATTAGCAAGAAACCTTATATTTAGGTTTCCTTCTTTGCATGTCAACAACACCAAGTGTTTGTCTTACGTCTTAAACATTTGAGCAATAATCACAGCACAGAGATTGTCACTGATGTATCTTATACTTTATGATGCATTAAGTATGCCAAGCTCAATGTGTTGTTTGCACACTGTAGCAACCAGCAATGTCACAAAGGCTATGCTAAGAGACTGGTCCACACCCAAATCACTAACGCAGCGGTGTCGTTTCTAAGCAACCGACAAGAATCTTGTATTGAGGGAAGGCAGTGACTGGATCAATATGATAAAGAGATTCATGAGTAATTAATAATTGTTATCAGACGATGGAACTGTAGAATGACACAATACCTATGACAGATTGTATTCAGGTTTTTTATCGTTCATCCATTACATTTATAGTAATCATAAGGTATGAATGTGAAGTTAATCTGAGAGGAACTGGGGGGAACAGGGTTATCAATATTTACTGGATGGAAGTGGTTAACGGGTCAACCCAATCGCTGATTAATTTGTTTGCATGACTTCAATACTAAAAGGTGGTAAAGTTAAGTATCAAGTGATGGTTTGAAATGAGTATGGGAAAATGATAAATGATAACTAAAATATCATGAAAAATGAAAACCTTCAGAAATAAAGGCTCTACAGACAGGTCTTTTGTGTGGTCTGAGGGCGTCTCTCAAAAAAATGAAAAATTGATGTGTTTCGTGAGACGTAAAAAGTAAAAACCAAGTTGTGTACAATGTCTATAGCGTGTACAAATGTAGGCAATGGGAGATTTTGGGACGCTACATTGTGTAGTAAATTTTTCATTGTTTACAATGTTCTGAGCATGAGCACGCTTATGAGAACAATGGATACCTGTAAGTCTGCTGCCACCTAGTGTCCCCGTCAAGTCTTCTTTTGCTTGATAACCAACCTGAAGGTCAAAGCGTGTGTTTTGGTGAAATAAAAGATTTACAACGAATGAATGAAACTATGTACTCGTATGTGTAATGTACATGTTCAAACGTGATTGGAGCTTAACTTAATTCATTGTTTTCTTTATGTACAGTGACCCACGACCTAATGCACTGAAGGTCAACCGGGAGGTCAATGGAGAGGTCAACCTGAGAATCCAGAATTTAGACACTTTGCTGAAAAACATCAAAGCTTTTTATCTGGTAAGAGTGTGGCCAAATATAAACTCGCAAATTGAATGATACTTTTTCTTCCTTTGAGATTTTGTACCATTGTTTCAATAGATGAATGACTTCCATGGATTCTACCCCCCCCCAATTAAAGGTTGTGTCCAAATTGAGCTCCGGCTATGGCTAATCTTAAAGAGTAGGCCTTTTTAGCGATTCAGCCATAGCCGCTGCTGAATCCAGTAATTCAAATGATAGGCCTATTGGATGGTATCGAATACAGACAGTAGGAGTGTTGACTTTGTACTGTGTGGATGCATTCACCACATTAGGCTACATGTACATGATATCACAGTGCAGGCTAACATAATCAAAACCATGGTGGTTAGATGACGTTGAATCAGTCAGACAGTAGGAGGGTTAATGTCTATTCTAGTATAAAAATGTACACCTGACAATGTAAACAACATCATCATACAGTGATACATTGTCAATCTTGGTTCTAAATGTAATACTGACTTGTCAATGTACATGGGACACTGTAAAAAGACACAATGCGGTTACGTTTCTGTCTCTCTGTGTTGGGATTCAGTCACATATTGATTTAATTCCATCAGCTAGGCCAAACACTTAATTAGTGACTTCTACATCATCTGGTACATGTTGTCACAGTTCAGCATACTGTACAGATGACACCTTCAAAATGTCAATAATATTGCCATATGCCGTCGATTGATGCGCATTGAATAGATCACAGGTGTAAGCATTTCTCAAGCTGCATGATCACAGTGTGTAATGCTCTGCAAAATGGTAACACTTGTCAAATGACTTGATGACAACTGATGCCAGTACGGTAGTAGGCCTAACTGTTAACATTGTGCACTGTTTAAATTAGTTCTCTATGTATGTACCTTTCTGCATGGACCTGGCCATCAACTGGCTTACAGACTTTATCAAAAGATTAAAATAGCATACGACATCATCATCATCACCTTTTTGCATTTTTTGTAGTACATGTAGCTCTACCATCCATTTCTGTATATTCACGGTAGGCCTACACCCAGACGTGGCTAATTTTCTTTTTTTGAAACATGAAACATAAATTGGGTTTTCTTTAATAAGAAAGGTAATAGTACGTGTACATGTACAATGTAGATACTACCAAATGGAAATGGGTGGAGTGGAAGTACATAACATGTAGGTCAAATCTTGCAGCCATTTAATGACAGTCCTCTTAATGGCATACTCCTTGATGCCACTTGTCATTGCTGTAGTCTCAAAAGTCTGAATAATAATTGGTTGTTACATGTACATGTACATATGTATATATATGTTCAGAGTTTGCCAGTAACTTTTTCAATGACAAGCCAGTGGGATCAGTTAGCTTGTCATCACTAGTTCCCCATAAATCCAAATTTTGTATGAAATAGGGATGCCAGCCAGACCAGCCAGAGAATTTTAACTTGTCCTCAGGTACATGTACATGTATGTATTTGACCAGCGTACTATTTGTACTGTACAACCCAGTTTCAGGGTCCTTTAGAAAAAAACAAACACATTGGATCTTTTGATATTTAATGCAAAGATCAAAATCAAATTAAAATGTCTGATTGTTCAAATAGGTTTTGATGCAGTGAATAATTAATTTGAACCAACGTGTGTGGAGGATTGTCGACGTTTGCAGATTATTTTCTTATAAATTTGTAATGTAACCGATGCATGGATTACGAGTTCGGAAGATCATTACTGTGAGCTTTTTAAGATAAGATACGTCTAGTATTGTTATTGTTAGAATTTGATCCTTTTTGAGTATTTTCCTCCCGTTTACTCGGCCCCCGGTCCCACTACCGCTAACAATGGGGTTCACACCGAGTACGGCGCCGACCGTGCGTCACGTTGTCCACATTCCAGACATTGCCCGAAGTCCTGACAAAATTTTTTTGATTTTTTTTTTAATAGCCAGTTGCATCTCTGTTAAAGTCTGTGTGGGCAATATTTGAAGGGGCACTGAGGACAAGACCAGGGCACTAAATCAAAGTCCTTCATGGCCTCTGTGTAATTCCAGGCCTGATCTTGCTAATGATAAAGTGATAAGTACTGAAGTGTAAAGAAACATCCCAGCTTAACGTTAGCGTCGTGCACAGTAATTTAGTGCTAACCCTGTAAGTGGAAACTGCTGATTGTAAGCCACAATTCTACAGTAAGCAGAGCCCTGCAATTTGACTCAGGTATTAGGCAGAGAATTTTATGACGACCAATTCCTCAACAGTAGAGTGTGCCCCACTGAAGTGTACTGTCTGTACATGTTCATGTAAGTGATATATGTACATGTACACTAGATGTAATCATTCTTAAATATAAACACAGACCAATATGGGATGATACTATGATTTATGAGCACTTGCTGATCAACTTTAAATAATTTATTTTGTCCCTTTCACTTTCTTCTCATTGATAAGGTTGGATTACATTTTTATTTGTTGCTGACGAAACCAAGAGTACATTTTTGTAGCTGACAGTTACATGTAATCAGCTCACTGCAGAACTGGAAGTATAACAAACGGGGCCCACTATCATAGATATGAGATCATAGATTTTCTCGTTAAAATATCTGAATCTGAGAAAGGCTTCAGGTATGAAGCCTTTTTCAACTTAATGAAAAACATGCAGTTTCAATATTTTTGGATCCTTCTGCCTGAAAATAACGATATCTCAAGAACGCTAACATCTTTTGAAATTTGTCAGAGGTTAGTTTTATGGTCTATAGGATTGAAACAAACAGAGGGTTTCAAATATACACTGCCTTTAAGGGTGCATGTGCACAGAAAATGTGTCTAACCCTGCAAGTGGTGTACAGTGATCGTAAACCAGAACCAGTTGTAAGCAGAACCATGAAATCGGGCTCCGTTGTGTAGTGGGCAGAGAATTTATACCAATAAGAATAAAATAACTTATAATAATAATTTCTTAATGGTAGCCATTGTCACCTCGGGGTGATTTTTCAATGGGCCATCAATCAGCATGAAACAAATTTTAAAAATATTGAAAATTGACAGAAAATTGCATGAGACCCTGGTGTAATTTTAAAGTACAATGTAAATAAAGAATAAACAAATAAGAGAACGCTTATAGTCACAATACCACAAATTATTAAGTACAATAAAATTCAAGGTTAACATTCAGCCAAGACCATTTTACTTTTAGAATTTCATGACAACCAGTTCCTTTTGGTCTTGGCTTTTAGAGAACTTAAAGCAAATTTTCCCATTCTGCTTTTGGTGTTGGCTTTGTGCTTCATATAAATTTTTCCAATTTGGTTTCAGCTTCGTGCCACTTACAAATTTTCCCATGTAAATGTTCTGTTTTGGGGGGAAAAGCAAACCCCAAAACTGTTGTTTGACAATCCCTTTAAAAATTGTTAAAGAGCCTGGGAACCTTGCGGTTTCCCAGACTCTCAACAGGTAACTTCCTGCCTGACTGGAGATGGAAGAGTCTCATAAACAAAGGAGAATGAATCCCCACCTGAATGGCTCAACACAACAATAACAATGTAAAGGTACCCATCTGTGGCCCTCCTGTTCAAGGTCATTGCTCTTTGTGACCCATGGGGGTCGCTGTTGAGGAGAGTGTAATTAAAGTTGAATTGGGTCACACTCATGGGCCATGCAATTACATGTAGAAATGTGTAAATGTGATCACGGCAAAGATTGACTCATATACCTGGTAAAGTTTCTACATTTGGTACATGAAAATTAATAAACTTTATGTTTTTAGAGTAAATTCATTTCAATCGTAAATGTTTTTAATTCTGCGATTGTAATTCTACACTATTTAAAACCCTATTATCCAAGGCAGTTCATAGTAACAAAAATGGTTAATTGCATTCCAGGATGACTAGCTACCCACATTTTGTAAATCTTCACTGATTACATCGTTTATTCCTTAAGAATTATTATAAATTCTCTCTCAATCTCGTACCACGCACTATACTGGTCTGGAGTGGAACCTCTTACCAGTCTCCATCAAGGAAGCCGCTGATGTGGCTGATGGAGAAAATTCAATAACCTTCATAACGGGTGTTTAATACATAATACTTAAGCAAAAGTAGTTGGAATCCATGATCCTTTGGAAGAAGACAATAGAGAGCCTCAAGAATTGGGAAAGAATAAACAACTCTGTCTTCCTGGTTCTTGGAGAGTAAAATAACCGTATTTGTCAAATAATGCCATCCGAAGAAATCAATCCTACACTCTAATGAAAAGAAATGCATGGACCAAACCATTTGATGGTATGATGGGTGTCATCAGTATGAAGTAGTTTTTGAAATTGGAGGAGAATTCAAGTTATCAGCTAAAGATTTGGACAGGTCTAGCAACGCTTTACAGTTTGAATTCTAGACATCGAAACATCCAACGTTGCCCTTAAGAAAAGACACTTGCGTACATGTACAATGAGTAAGGGAGGCAGGGGAATTAGTGTGCAAATTGGAGGGAATTAGAGGCCAAAAATCTGTCTACACTGTTCAGGAGGTTGACTGACGTGTACATTTCTTCTCTTTTCCAATTTGTTTTGAAGGCATAATATGCTTCTAATACAAGACGTTAAATTCTTCGTGAGTCACCAGAGTTGCATCCATCAAAGGACATTTTTCTGAAGTTTTGTTTTAAGGTGAACCAATTGAAAGGGAAAATTTCAACCACTTGAGAATGTCACATCCTTTAAGTAACCATGGTTCACATGACCACATGATGACAAGAGTATACTCCATTTAGAACTCAGTCATCCCATATTACCCCCTGATGTGTAGTGTACTGTGAGCAAGCCATTGAGGTGTGTCCCCTAACTGTGTACTAATCTAGTATGTAAGATGATTCATAAATAGACACTGGTAATGTAGTCACTGCCTAGTCCATATGGAGCGTCACCATGTATTTCATTGTCATGTTTAAAGAGTGTGTAGTAGGCCTAGTGTGTAGCCATTTCCATGACTTTCCCAGACTTTATCCAAAAGTTACAATCAAATTGACGTTGCAGAATTGGAGTAATTGATGGAATATGTGTGCAATCAAGTGCATTAGTTGCATCAAGTGTGTCAATATTATTCAACGCACTCAGTACAGGCCTATGCTGTAAGATAACACAACTAGGGGTGGGGGTGGGGTTCAGATTATCATACTCCATAAAAATGATTTTAGTGTTTAATGTGAACAAATACAAACATTGACCCTTGCACCAATGTTACACGAGGCTACTGTAGCCACGCTGGCCATTTTGGGAGTTAAATTACACGTTAAAGTTTTGTAATGCGCACTACACTGAATAATAATAACACACAGGGACATTGACTCCCAAAATGGCGCAACCAAGATTATTGTGATGATGATGTCAGATGACTGAGTCAATACATGTATAGGCCAACATGTACATGATATAAATGTACTTCAAAAAATTGTACATAAAATACTACAAAATATACAGCAAAGCCATGTAGGGCCTACGTGCACATCACATGTGTACATGTGGTTGCACAAATATTTACAATATTTTATAATGTATGAACAGTGTAAGGTGTAGGCATGTACACAAGCTCCTTTCAAATATTACATCTCTATTAACATGAAAATTGTATTCTATACAATTATACATGTCTCAATGATTTGTATTTTTCAATTACATTCCAGAAATGCTTTCAATTCATACAAGAAAGTAGGTCTTCAATTGAGTCTAGAAAATGCACTGATGTACGTGTCATAACATTCACCGTTAACAGCATGGCTATTTTTTTTGTTCTGATAGTGTGAAGGCTTCAGCAGGTTAAAGAGATGGTCGGGGTTACAAAAATAATTATGAAGTCAGATGAGCCAAAGTTTGCTGCACTATTGTTGTGGGATGCAAGCGTGAAGTCATAATGGTGTGGGGTCCACAGCCCCCCCCCTCCCAGATCCCCACAAGTTTCAGGGTTACTGTATGATATTAGTTATCACACAAGCGCTAGTAGAATGTAAGGGAAGAATATAGCGTTTCTGTGTCCCATATCAATGAGGCCGAAGCAAAGTTGATGCACATTTTACGAGTAAAGAACAGCGTGTTAGAACAGGGTGTGATATAGGCCATGTAATATAGATTATACCAAGAGACTCTTGTTGCTATGGATCGACCAATCAGACCATATAGGCCTTTAGACATGTTAGAAGCATTTCCTGCTAAATGGAATGTTTGCAATAGAGAGAAGCAAGTACAGAAATCAGTATTTACTAGTATGTAGCTTCAAATTCACCAACAATTTTTTGGCTTATTTTAAAACCCTGAGATGGTACATTGCGGTTCCTTCAGAGTTTAAATTCAAAGCTGTTATTGTATTTAAGCATGATCTAAACTACATTGTACATGCACACATACTGTAGGGCATGGATGGTCTTGTTTTAGGAGTTTGGTACATGAATGTACCTCCATGCTCCTTGGTCATTGCCTGTGTGCCCCCTCAAAATTTTCCAGTAGAAATTAAAACTCCAGAGGTGCTCTTTACCAAGGAAAAATGCTCTGCCCTTAAAAGTCGGATGTACAAATAAATGAATTGTCCAAATACTTCTCAAGTTTTAGAAAATGAGCTTTAAGATTAAGAATTTGCAGATTTCAAAACTTTGTGTAAAATATCGCCTTTAAGTAACTGCACACTTGTTGTTTGTGTCAGTTGGTGGTTGCTTTACTTGGGTGCTAAATCCAGTGTAGGCTTTTTTTGGAATGTGCAGTGCGGTGGTTCATGTACATCAGAGTTAGGAATGTTCATGGAGCTGGTACATCTGGTATTACTCATGCTGGTTTGGTTTTAATGATGTCTAGAAACCACAGAGTGATGTGACACATTAGACCTCAAGTGCCTCTGGCAAAAATGTGAATAATTCCCTGAGAAGAAACATAATCTGCTGTGAGTAATGGCAAACACCTTCCATTTTACATATTAAAAAAATGTTCATTTGCATTTTAAAGGGTGATGTACACCTTGTCACACACATGTGGGCATTTCAATATGATGCTGGATGCATACGGATGTGTACTTGTCACATGTAGTACTTAATGTAGAACTTTTGCAAGGGTAGTGCCGGACGGGGGAAGCATGGTGCACTCTTCTCCAGTCTCAAGTCTGGTTTTAGTCTGGAGTTGCTTTCTGATTCTGGTTCTGGTTCAGGTTACATTGGTAAAATTCATCACACCAACTGTGCCAAAGAACACCAGGGCAAACCTCTTTCTCTTAATGACTAGGTTCTTTCATGTGCATTGCAACACATGGGGACCACTGGCTTTATGTCCCATCCAAAGGGCGAAGTAATAATGGTTAAGTGTCTTGCTGAAGGACACAAGTGTTATGACCAGGTCTGGAACACAGACTCCACTGATCAGGACACCAGAGCTTGATCCCTAGATTAGTGCTATAAAGTAACAAACTTCTTTAGCAATCTCATCCAACATGTCATGGCCAAGCAGTCTAGTGCACCAGACTCAAGTTCTGGTGGCTAAGTCATCGGGATGTGGGATTGAATCCCAGTCATGACATTTGTGTCCTTGAGCAAGTCACACTTACATGTACATTTACATGGAATGCATACATGTACAGTATATAATTGCTTCACTTCACCCAGGAGTAAATGGGTACCTGTGAGGGTAGAGATGGTTCTTGTTAATGATTTAACCTTGATGCGCATATGTGGCATCAACAAGAAGTTCCCAGTTGTGTTGCACATGTAGGCCTACATGAAGGTACATCTAAGTCTTATGTGGCTCTGGCTGAGGCTCTGGCTGAGGCTCTGGCTGAGGCTCTGGCTGAGGCTCTGGCTGAGGCTCTGGCTGAGGCTCTGGCTGAGGCTCTGTCAGTCATTTTGCAAATGTGCACCTTTGGTGTAGAGGTCAAGACAAAGCCTAAGCCAGAGGCAAAGCTGATGCATTGGTTTTTGAAAAGGTCCTGAGTCTCAAGACTGGTATTGAAACCTGTTTTTGCTGGTCTCTTCTGTCTTGGACGATCTTGATCGTGGTTCTCTATGTCAGACAAAGAATCATTATTGCCCAAAATGGCACCCTCTTGTGGCCTGATTATGAGAATGTTAACCATTGATCACAGACTTGGGAATCAGTTTGTACACAGCATATGGCGATCCGCCCAAAACTGGACGGAGCAATCTGATTGGTCAGCAACCCCCCAAACCAGGGATAATAATGAATATTCAAAAAAACCTTTTACTGGTTTGAATAAAGAAATATACACTTTGCATGCATGAGCAACGTTTGCCAACATGATTGGCCATCTTTGTGGCGTCACCTTTGTCTTGTAAATTTCAGTTATGAAGACATGAACATGAGATCGTGAGTCGACTCTGGTGATACGGGCAAGCTAGTCAGATGATGTTGCGTGGAGTATACGGACAAATAATCACGATCTCGGACTTGAAATCAAGTCTATCACGGGCTAGGTCTGGACTACAGGTGCTGGTTCCCATTCTCAGTAGACTTTCTGGGTCACTTCCATAACCCTTCCTTTTCCTCTAAGCTCATAAATGATACCCAATATCCATGTGTCAGTCAACAACTTGATACACAGCACACTATAGGAAATTGTAGGCTGTCAACAGTATAGTGTTTATATACAAAATGCTCTGTCTATACATGTCACACTCAGTAAGGCATTAAAGGGGCACACTGCTCATACCATGATAACACATCACTTGATAGAAACAAACAAGAATTGCAACGGTATCAAATTTTTAAACAGCCACTGTCGGTTTACTGCAAAGAAAGTGTTCCAATTTAAAAATGTAAATTATAAAATAAACAATCACACACAATGTGTGCTTAAAATGTTTTCATAAAATGACACATTTTGTACGGATAAGAGTTTCAAGTCTGTGGTGGTGGGTATTCTTCCAAAGAATATCATCGCCTCTTTTTTTTGCAATAAAACTGTGGAAAGAACAAGTTTCACTGGTGCTTTTCTTTTGGAGAACTACCCAAGTCATAGAGATTAACATTTCCATGATGTTTAGGGTGGTTTAACGAGAGGCTTAACTTCCATGTTTTCCCCTTCTCCATATTTATGTTTTTATGAAACTGTTGATCATTAGCTGGAAATGGTTTGCCCACGAGAGGCTAGTTTTCCAAGAAGCGGATGAATATTAAAAAAAAACCACAACACACACACATAAAACACGTGGGTGATATATACTAATCCGAGCAGCTAGTCCATGCTGATTGACACTACCACAGCTCATTACACGCACTGTGAATCCTCAATACTGATTGGTACATGTACAGTCCCTATCTACATGTAGGCCCTTACATGTAGTTGGGAGAGGTGGGGTCAAAATTTGCATGTATTTTTTTCATGGGATGGGGGGCAGGGTGGTGTCAGAAAAAACAAGAGCTGTATGTTTGTGAAAGTGTTAAAAATGTTGAACCACCCCTCAGCAAGTCCAACTAAGACCTTACCAAATGTATGATATGTTGTGGATTAGTAAAAGTACATGTACCTTTGAAGTTTTTTCTGTTTGACTGATCTACAATTATGAACCACAGACTCGTGATCTGGTTCCTTTAAAATGAAAATAATTGCCAGAGGTCTGAATTTTTACAAAGCGGACAAACTACAGATCCATGGTACCCTTGTGAAAATATCAGCTCAATATTAGTACAGTACAGACATAAAACTAAACTTGACATGCGTATAATAACTTGAGACTGTTATTTATGGAGGCCATTAGTGTGTCAAAGATTTGATTTACACTTGGGCTTTGAGTTTGTACTCAAGAGAGTTGGCATCGGTGAACCCCATAATCTGCTGTATGAACTGTATCCCATCTCAGGCCAGGTACTTTACAGCTCAAGCAGTGAAGGTACTGTAATTGCCTCCATGCCCCTGTTCATTTACATTTACCTCAGTCATAGAGCTGCCCTTTACAAAGAAAAATTGCCTGCCCTTGCCCTTAAAATAAAGAAGTATGAGGCCTTCCGTATAAAAGCTATACTTAAAGTTGTAGCAAGAAAGATTAAAGGCCTAAAGAAATGGTTTTGTAAAAAAATGTACAGTAGTGGCTGTTAACTCTCTGTTTGAAATCATTTGCCCCCAAAATACTACATTGCATTGTAACCTGCAAACAAAATGAACATTTTTTTACATTGTAAACTTCCTTTGAAATTTTGAAGGTTTGTTTGTTCAATTTATGCTTCTCATTGTGCCGACGCCCTTTACAGCAAACATGTTTATTGTAAATATGTCTGCTATGTTTACTTAAATAGTAATGCATGGTAACTGCAACCTTGTCATTTTGTTGAACATTCAATGTTATAAAAGAAAATCCGCTTAGTAAAAGTGACATCAATCTGTTGAACCTATGTATATGGGACAAATGAATAGTGTTGCCTCCCTCAAACCCCCCCCAACTTTTCATGTTTTGAGGAAGGTGTTTTCTTGCCACCAGGAGCGTGTGGATGCCAATTAAATCAGCAAGGATCGTAAACATGTTTGAATGTCTACAAGGGGAGAGAGTGCTTGAACCTTATGTTGTACAGCTCTTGTTGTCTGCTACATTGTACCTTGTGCAAAGAATGGACTTCAAAATCCAAGTCAGATCTTGCACTTAAAAGTGACAACAACTTGTGTGTAGATGTGGGTTTAGATCAACGTGAACATGTAATGTTCTTTGATGTATGTCCTTGCTCTATGGTCTGTGTGTATCACTTGTAGTGAGACTCAACACTCTGAACAGAGCTAAACAATTGACCATGCACCTTCTCGTTTAATTAAATTTTCACCCAAAGGAAGGGTGGGCTTGTCTTGATGTTTTATTTTTTATTGAGTGACATTTTACATGTATTTTTATTGAATGTATTTTTGTTGTATTTTGTTTATTACATTTTGCAAAGACCTGTGCACTGTACATACATCAAGTAGATAAGTGCCATTGACCTACATGTACAATGTACTTGTAAGAAGTCTATAATGTTCAATTACGTGTGTGTATTACACCAGTCACCAGTGCCCTTTCATATCAAGTGCAATCATTCAGCTGGAACTATCTCAAGAATTTAGCAAGCTTCCTGCCCCTAATGCATTCTTGACATTCTCAATATCTTTCTTCCCATCTGGGAAATGAGGGCCGGACTAGATACTTACAGTATGTCCACAGGAGATTTGAGGCCATGCCATGACCAAGGAAAAGAATGCAAAACAAATTGGAAAGGTTTCTTTCTTTGATGAAGAAGGTGAATAAAGGTCAATGTTATTAAAACATTTGCCTTCCTCCTTTTTTTAAAGGCATAGTGCAGACCTGGAAATTCATTTTCTGTGAGAGGGCGAGGCTAGTTTCATTTTGCAAAGAACACTTCCATTGGTAAATCTTAAACTCTACAGGAAACTGTTAGAAGGGCACCAAAGCCAGGACCAGGGCAACAGAGGCTTTAACATTCATTCAATCATGTCAGCTTTCATTGAAATAATGTTCAAGAACCTATGTAAGACCCTATCATACTTGATGATTTTCAGGGAAACTCCTGGGAGATTTGGTTGGCTATTTCTTTAATTGCTACCAACTTCGTAGGAAATGGCTACCCCTGCTTGGGAGTAGTGCTCTTGCTCAACTGTATCATTAAAATCCTAACTCCCCTGAGTGATTTACTAGGATCCTTCCCCACTCTTAACAAATTCCAATGGGTACATGGACCTTCATCCTTTGGATGGGCCATAAAGCCTTTGGTCCAATGCTTGTTTTTCCGGCTTTAGCATACACTGTACATGTAGTTGAATGTTCATTTTTCCCAGGAAAATTGCATCAAGTGTAAAAGGAACATGGGGAGTGGGGTTAAAACTCTAGTAATTTCCTGTTTTTTTTCCCCCTGGGGATTTGGTTTAGTGGTGTGAAAATGGTTTACATACCAGGATGTACAATGTTAATTGCAGACAATTTACTCGTTCATGTGTTAATGTACATGTTCATAACTGACTTGTTCTCATCTTGCTTCCATATACATTTCTGGCATGCAAATTGACACCTCTGTGTAATTAGACAAAAACTTCTTGGCTCTTTCAAAAAATAACAGCTCCCTGCTGCTGTGCAAATAGACATGTAGAACTTTACCTATGCCCAGATTGGTTAAGTAAACACTTAAAGACCATAGCGTCAGTAACTAAGCTGTAGGGTAGCATAACAGGTTTGTCTGACATAGTCTGAGGTAGATGTTCCTGACTTTTGAAAGAAAACAAAAGCTCAGTGGAGTTCACTTTTGGTAGAGGGGCTGACCTTCACACTGCACAGGTGTCATAGTGGCACGATTCAAATCATAATAGGCCTACATGTACATGTAGGTTGCTAGTCTTTCTATATTTTTAGAGCAAGGGCAGTGGGGTGCTCAATTGTGGTTCATAAAGGTATGACTGTGACCTGCTTTTATGAAATCAGTGATAGGCCTGACTCTTTTGGATCATGATTTTATTGTACAATACACATTTGTACAATTTTATGTACAACCATGACAACACAACACCTAGCAAAATAACAAAACGCTTTTTACACACATGTAGGCCTACATGTACTGTCAAATCATCCTAACATTGTCCACAACATCCAAATTATAACCAGGATTTCCTCATGGTTTCAGTGAAGTGTTTTCATTTTAGCAGTTTCTTTCCTTTTCCCACCATTTTGAAATCACCCCACCCCCCCCCCAAAAAAAAAAAAAAAAACTAAACAAACAAACACAATTAATTAGTAAAAAATAATCATTAATCAATCAATCTATCTATCAATCAATCAATCAATCATTTAATCAGTCTGTCAGTCAGTCAGTCGTCAATCAATCAATCAAGCTATCAAAAAATTATACATAAATGAAATAAATAGATAAATTAACAAATGAATAAATAGGCCTAAATAACAATAATTTAAAACTGTTTATATTTTAGAAAATGTGGAAGTGAATAATCATACTCCTCAATTTGTAATTTTTTACAGGACTTTCAGTAAAAAGAACCCATATTTTTAATAAAGTATATTTTATACAGTTCTTAATATTCATCAGGGCTGGTCCAGTTCATATCCACTCAACTCATCCAGAAGGATGCGCATCATTCTTTGAGGAATCCGCCTAGGTGGGGCTGTGACTCAGCCTCATGAATTATTCATGAGGACATTCACCTTTTCAATTCATTCACTCCTGTATAGTACTACACAGGAACTGCACATCCCTTGCAAAATACAAGTGTGGACAGAATGTACTGGGTTCTCTTTGTTTCATGTCACGTACAAGCCGCTCAACTTGTGCGTTTAAATAGTGTTTTCTAAATGAGTTTGTTTTGAAGAGTAATGCTGTAGTCTCAATGAAATGTCCATATGGACACTTGTGTGAATTGGATGCTTTTCATTTTCAAGAAGTGCTTTCCAAACATGTACTATGGGACAGTTGATAATACAAATGTATGGATACAATATGCAAACATAATGTGCCTTAAAATAGACAGGTATGTACATGTACATGTACATACATTGGATGTACATTTGTAATGTCCACATCAATTTCAGCTCAATCAAAATCAAAATCAAACAGGTGGATATAGTTTGGTTATACATCATTGTACATGTACAATACATGCATACATGTACAATGTACATGTACATGTACATACATATGTACAACCAAGCATACATGTACAATGTAGGCCTACATGTACGATGTTATGTATGTACAATTCATATGTACAATGTAGGCCTACATAAATGTAGTAAAGATAACTCTGCGTAGCACTGAAAAATGGAGTATTATCAATATGAAAAATTGAATCAGTGCTTACCAAAATAAAAAATGTTAGGATGGCCAAATTTTAGTACAATGTACAGTATGCATATGAACAACATGTACAGTAGTTTGTACAACATACAATGCATGCATGAACAACATTAAGTGCGCAAGGTGCACCATTTATGCTGTTAATGTTGCAATAATGCACTGAAATGCATGCAAGGTTGCATAAAGATTTTGTGAAATCGGCTGCAGAACTCCAGTTTCAAGAAAATCTCCCTTGGACCATGTGTCTTGTAATTGAGAAATTTTAATGCTACATTTTAACATTAAGAGCAGGATTTTATACGTAATGTAATTTCAGGATATCGCATGCTTTGTAAATGTATGATCAGATATCCCAACAGCTGTAAAACGAAGTCAGGCCAAATTCAAGCCCCAATTTCAATACATTGTAACTTGCTTAACAATTATCTGCTAAGCAAAATTGAGCAGGATACCAGTCACAGGTGGTACATTTGACATGACATTTTGGCTGGTAACCCTATTTTTTCTGGTAAGTATGTATGTTGTGCTAAGCTACTTTTTGTTCTTTAGCAGTTCTATGAAATTGGATCCTGATGAACTTGTTCATTTTACAAGTTTGCATGTTAACTGTATGGATGTATCAGTATCTGTGATGCAAGCAATACCAGTGTCCATAGCATGTACAGTAGGTCCATGATACTGTCAAGTTTCATTCTGATGACTTTGCCCAATACATCAATCTAGATTCTACACTTCAGTGAACCATGAATGAATACTTGGCACAATGTGATTATATTCCAAGGGACTGACAGCTTGTCTAGCCTTGGATTACCCAGGGACCTCTGTCAACTGACAAGGACACACCCCCAAGCCTGCAGTATGGTGTCCATGAACAGAGGTCCTACAAGTGCGTTATAATTGGTGGCAGAATCAATCATACAAATGTATGTGATTGCTTCTCCATGGACAATCTTGGCCCAAATTCAACTAGAGAACGTACAAAACAATGTGACAAAGCCAGATATAAGAAGCATCCTTACCCATTGAGAAAATGGTACTGACCCATCATAACACTAGGTCCTGCAGCCAACATATTTCTAAGTGGTCATTTATACAATGTGTTCATGTAATTAACCCATGGGAATTGTTGTCCAAAGTGTGACATTGTGGTTTATACCTGCATTCGACATCTTCCATGTGACCTCTAGTTCTCTTGTATCTTACATGTTGTTTCACTCTTGTAAGGGCAAGGCAGTTTTTCCCTTGATAAAGGGCAGTTCATTGAGGGAAACTTTAATTTCTACTGAAATATTTCAATAGGCACCAAGGCAATTACCAGGAAAATGGAGGCAAATGTTGCCTCCATGAAGTATCAGGCCTGTAACTCTGTGTCCTAAAATGAAGTCCAAGAGCACATTCTCATAGTATAAATAGTGTAGTTTTGTTTATTTTATTAGTGCAAAAAATAATTCATAACTAGGTGTTTATTTGATGTAATTTTGTTATCCACCGCAATGGGAGAAACTCACAACAGAAACCCAAATGTTGAATGTATCTTTAATCCAATCACTCCACGGCATTGCCAGCAGACTAATCAAGCAGACCCATCCCCATGCTGATATGCAATCAAGGACGACGCCTAGTGCACGGTGACAGACTCCCCTGCTCGATAATACCTATGCTAATAATACGCAAACGGCACCTTGCAATTCATCAAGACGTTGAAGGCAGTAAAAAATGAAATTTGAGATATTGGCTGCTGGAATCTCTACTTTTTATGTTGACTGTCTGGACTGCATATTGCGCAGTTCACTGAATGCGTTTCAATCCAAGTGAATCTTGGGTTGTGTACATGTGCTGTATACCACTGGTTGTTGTGCATGTATAGGCCTATAAATGTTATAATTATTTTAAAGGGCCTTTGGAAAGAACTTACATGTAGATTACTGTTTAACCATAACTCCTTAGAGTGAATTACTAGGATTCTTCCTCACTCTAACAAAATCCAACACCATTTTGTAACTCAACCCACAAACTGTTGGACTCTTGATCATGGTGGTATGCCTGATCCCACGATCAGATTACTGGTGCAATCCTCAATGAAAAACAGAATAAAAAAAAGCATGCAGTTGGAACTTTTGAAGATTTGAGGGAGGTTAGTGTAGATGAGGTCTTCAACAGCCGTTTATAACTGGAAGGGTTGTGGCTGTAACGGTAGCATGGCCACGACCCTGCAAGTTTTTAAATGGTCATTGGAGGCTGAGTCACTACTCTTTGATTGCCATTCATAAACGCCCTTTTTGTTAATATGGGAAATCTGTCAAACTTTGCTGTATTTTCAATTCTTGTCGTGTCCATTTTGCGAGGGGTTAAATTGCATGTGATACTCATTGTTTGTGTGCAGGCGTGCATGCTCATAGATTTTACATTGATTACCACTATGTATTGATTGCATTACCCCTAAATTAGTGTCCATAAGCTAGTGCACCAACACGCATATAGCTATGAGCAGTATATTTTGGACCGGTCTCAAGTCCTTTTTTTTTTTTTTTTTTTTTTGATGACTTGAACTCAGACTCGGTCTCAGAGCACTGTGACTCTGACTCTGACTTAGGCTCAGCCATGGGGTTCGGCATGATAACATGGACTCAGCTACAGCACTGGCTATGAGTGCTGAACGCGCCTTCACAGCTCTAGCTCCATGTATGTCTTTATCAACCATTGAAAACTAGTCTTAAACAGTCATGTGACCACCTTTCAACCAATAGGACTGCCTAATCTTTACTAAACTGTCTGGGTTATTTATGAATATATTTATACTGAGGCTTAGAATAATAAATAAATAAATGCATGAGTACAGTGTAGGCCTGCATGTACATGTAGTCATGTACACGTAGCAAGTTTGTTCAAAGGGTAGCTTAGACTTCTGTGCCAACATAATTTCAATTTCACATTTTGACATTTGCATTCAATTAGACCCAAGCAAAACAAGTCATGGAAGTGAGACCAAATACTTCTGCAAAAATGTTTAATGGCTTCACGTTCCATATAGAAAAATTCTGCTAGGGTCGAAAAGTCAGGCTATTAAAAATTGTTTGCATATAAATACCACAGGTCATTCCGGTTTGTAAGCAGTTTGCAACAGCTAATTTGATTTTTCAGATTTTTTTGTACCAGCAATTTTTTTATTTTTATTATCATATTCATACTCAGTATTATATGATATTCAATGTAAAAGTAGACCATTCTATAAAGTGCACTTCAAGTTCACAGTTCCATCATCGTCAATGAAACTTGAACTTTCTTTCAATTCCACTCTTTTGTCACATTGAGCCTTAGATGAAAAACGATCCCCCAGTTTGTTCACTCTACAAAAGCACAGACGCTACGGCTGTATTAAAAAACTGAATCTGTCTAGAAACTCTACCCTTTGGCCCGGTTAAGGGGTAAAGAATTTGTTTCAAGATAGAAAAACCAGGATACTGTGTATATGGTGGCTCTTGGAGTCTTGAACTACATGTAACAGTTACCCTCTGTGGCTCAGATCCAGTTATCTTTAAATTTTAAACATCTTTAAGCTTGCCTTTTTTATGATATGTGACACCCCAATCCAAAATCAGGCACTTCTTGGAAACAGTGAAATAGCATTTAACATCACCTTTTATATCAATGTGATGTAATGTCTTAAACATGTATATGTTGAGAAATACTGACATGTATAAACCCTAAATAGGTGTTATTTGAAAGCTCTTAATCTCATCTATTTGATGAGCAAGTAAAGCCAGTTTTGAGTTTTGGTAGGAGGTGCCTGCTTTCTGCAGAACTGGAGTGTCATATACAGTACATGTTGTTTCATGCCTGATACTTCTTGGGTGCAATGGAGGTAATTGCCACCATGCCCTCGTCATTGCCTTGGTGTCCCTTAAAACGTTCCAGTGGAAATTTAGATTTTCCTTATAGAGATGCCTTTTACTGTTGGGAATAACTGCCTTGTCCTTTGCAATACAAGAACAAAGAGCAGTATGCTTCAACAAAGGTTCATGTAGAATAAAGCTACAAAAAGGGCTTCATCAATCCTGATAATAAATAATGGGATTAAGAATGTTCAAGGCTCTGCTCTGTAGTGTGAGAGAATTCTTAAAGCTTGCAAATAGGGCTTTGTGTGGATTAAAGTACTTGAATGCTTTCAAGGAGATTAGCTTGCCATTGTAGGTGCTAAGCTGTGAACTAAGGGTTGATGTAGGTCAAACATGGTGTTCATACAATAATAGGGCACTCTCCATTTACAGTTATATTCTAATAAGCTAGACTGCCTACCAACACACATAATGTTTGGATCATAACAATGGGAGTGTCTACAATCACAAAAATGTTGTACAGGTTTTTTTTTTTTTTTGTTATTTAAAGATTTAAACATGTACGTCATGTCCTGTTTTAGTAATGCATTTTGGACAAGTTGAGTTGAGTTTAGTGGTGTACAGGGGCCATTACCACTACCTCAGGATGGTTATGTGATATACATGTACATGTATGGTTAGTTAAAAGTTGGTCGCGTGATGATAATCGCCAGACGGTGTGGATGCTGGACCCTGAGCCTTCTCATTCCAGTCTATGGTATGAGATCTAGGGCGAGTGGGAACACTTGGTTCCTCAAAGGTTTCAAATAAACGTGAGAATTGTATAGTCTATTCAACACACCATAAAATCAAATAATTGATGACAACATTATTGCACCAAAGCTCACGAGAAACACAGGAAGAAAAGAAATCAATAGTAAAACAAGAAGTGATTGTATGTTTTGTGTGCATTATTTCTTTAAAGCCCCTGCTCAATGTTGGTAAAGTGTCTGTAAATTGTTTCATTCTTTGCGCAAATCAAGCTATGTAATAAAGCCAACCTGTACAAAATTTCAACTCATTTCAGTGTTTTCTTGGCCAGGAATAAAAATGTAAAAACAGTAAAAATGCATCCAGCATTTTTAAATGCTTTCTTAGGCAGAATTTTTGTCTCACACAAGACGAAAATTAATTTTAAATCTTATTTCATTTATTATTCTAAAACGATAACACTTCAGGCAGAAATATCTCAAGGGAAGTGTTCTACCTTCATTATCTTTATACCATGTAAGGTATAAGTAAATCTGTGAACGTTTATGTTTTTCTTTGTGAGTTGGGGCTTTAAGCCTCACACAAACCCCTCAGGGAAGGAGAGTTAAGTTAAGTAGGAACAGATGTTAATGTACAAGTATCCTTCCATTGCATGTAATGGTTCTTTCCACCTTGAAAACTGTCTGACCATGGAGGTGGAAACCTCAAAAAAACTTCCATGGTCTGATATACATTGTACATTCTTAATTAACCTTACTGGATTGTCAAATGAAAACACCAACAAATAATAGATTACTTTTTCTTACAAATTGGTTTATAATCCATCTACCCTTGTACTTTGAATGTTTGGAGGGATTATTAACTTAACATGGGTAAATTTGTAGAGTACATTGCCTGCATCAAACTCCATGTTGTTTGTCTCAAAACTCTCTAGCTCTTCATGCAATTGAACTTTGGTTTCATCCAAACAACATGTAGGTGACCTGGATTTATTGTGTGTATGACCTCATTGGGGTCACACTCAGCCTAAATCAAGCCCCAAATGGTTGAGTCTTGGTACTTGATTGCTAGGTTACCAACCATGCAGTTGGGCACCCTCATGGGTCTATCGTAATCGTTATCGGTTTGTCTGTGAATGGACAATTATTTGTTAAAGGGAAGCTAAAACTTTAATCTGAAAAAATATGAACTATTTAAGAACTCAATCACTGTTAAGTACCAGTAACCTAGAGAAAACATGGTGTCTTTTCAAATTAGAGGATGAAATAAATGCTTCTAAAATGACTGACAGTATCCTGAAAAACTCTGCTTTAATCTTCAAGTTAAAGGGATTGTACAGCAGGCATGGAATTACACTGAGGCTATGGTCTCTGTTGGCCCGGTGTTGGCCTTGGTGCCCCTTCAAAAGTTTTCAGTAGATTTTCAAATGTGCTTGCCCTCTCAAAGATGAAGTTCCAGGACAGGCACAGCATTCTGTTTATTTTACAGTGTGCCATAAATGCTGTACTCCTATGCAAGAATGCAGCCTACACACACACACACACAACAATGTAAAACATAAACCTTATAGACACTATCCCAGTTTTGTGAAACTTTTGCTGGATGTTTTTTTTCTAGAGACAAATGTCGCAACTGTCCTTTAATGATCACTATTTACATGTCATGTTTGCATAGAACACAAAGCTACTACAGTAAGCGTACATTAGGGATTATGCTGTACAAGTACAAATACAGATTCGTGTTGGTAGTTTTACAGCATCAGTGCTACTGCATGAACTTCCAGATTTCTTGTTTGCTTTTATTGGAACTGTAGAAAATGAAGAGATTATTTTTCAAGCTGTAAAACCATAGTCTAGCCAATACAAGTGACATACATAATGTAATGTATTTTAGGAACAACCAGTTGCTTAAGTATGTGTAGTTCCAGGCAACCTGGAAACTTCATAATGCATTACATGATAACCTGAAAGGGCGCTAGTAAGCATCTTGAAAACTAAGAATACATGTACGTTATGTATCTGTACATGCGATGCTGTCGCTGGTGCGTGCACTAAACGATTTACAGTGTGCATTGTCACTGGTACACATGCTGAATTCTTTGGACAGCATGGTTGACAACGCACGATTCGTGGTCTGAAACTTGAGCTTGTTTACTAAAAACTACACAATGTGTAGATTTTATTTTAATAAAATGATAATATGTTGGATACCCTAGATGACAAAAAAGGATCATTTTGCAGTATATATGTCAATATTTTGTATCTATTTTAATTTTTTTCCTTTCTTGCGGGGCAATTTTCAATGCACCTGAAATGCACTGTATCACAAATGCTGTTAACGTTTTTAGAACATCTATCCAGTGTCAGGGTGGCATGGCTATCATGTGTAGGTACCTTTTCCATTTTTTTTTCAAGGTCCACTCACAGGTCTGAAAGGGCACAAAGGCAGTAAGTTGAGATATGGTGGACACAATACTATGACATCATTAATCAGGTTGGGGTAAAATTGTCTGTTCTCACCCAAACCTTTGTCTGTGTTCACCTTATCTCAAAAAGGCTAATAACCTCTGATGCCTCTATCACTGGTGCTACCAAAGTGTTGTTTTGCATGCAGTGCAGTTGGTTACCTCCAAGGTGCTGGTAAAAATGTACTCCTGTGGCATGGCTGGTAGACTTTGATGATTTAACACTTAGTCAATCAGTCTTGTAGTCCCAAAGTGGAACATTGTAACCCATACTTATTTTTGTAAGGAACACAGGGGTCTTATAAATTATGCAGCAATTGCCAGTCATGCCAGGAATGAGGTTGACTGGTAAGAATATCCCATATTAAATTTCCAGCCAATCATCATATTATTAGCCTAGCCTTAAAGGAATGGTATTGTTCAGGCCTGTTACCATATTCTTTTTAGTTGAAATTTTTACTGGAACAATTCAAGGGGCACCAAGGCAATGACCAGGGGCATGGAGGCAATTGCCTCTGTTGCCTCAGTGAAGTATCAGGCCTGCATGCCTATGTATCTAAATTTTAAAAGACTCATGTGAAGATTGATGAAAGCAACTTGTTATGCATTGACAGATAACCAGTTCCAGGCAATCTCACATTCAGTTTACATATAATTTTTTGGTGGGGGACCTTTGTGAGACCTTTACTTTTAGAAAAGTTGATCTTGTGCCACCAAAGTTTCCTTTTGTATACACTAAGGTTGGTTGCCTCCAAGTTGCCTGTAAAATTGCCCTTCTGTGGCAAGATACATGTACTTACATTCATCCAGCAAAGTCATGGATTAATGAACATTTATTCAGCTGACTGATTCATTTCATTATAACATGTCAATCACAATAACTTTTCAATAATGTAGACCCTACATGTACAGTTACATATCATGTGTTTTAAATTAATGTTGTATAGTCTACGCATTGTAAAGGCAACATTAACCAACTGGCTCTGAATCCCACCCACTGTAGGACTCACAGGCATGATACTCTTTCTACTTTATTCTGATTTCTTATTTTTTTTCTCCTCAGAAAAAAAATAAATTATTAAATAGCCTTAAAAGTCTATACAAGCCTTTTGTACTGCTTTCCAAAGGCCAGAAATCATGCCTGGACTCAGAAATCTCTAAATATATGTTGTTCTTACATCAGATAGGTGTACATTTACCATAACCCAAGTATTTCAATGACATTTTTCAAAGATTATTTTCAGGTAGTTGTGATGGACAAGATTGTTTGATTAAATGCAGTCACTAAAATCATCTCCAATCCCCCGTTTTTTAATAATGACTTTCATGAATAGTGTATCATTTCTCGAATCTTTCTTTTACTTCAGGATATTCTTGACCAGTTGCTGGTGATGAAGCTTCCCAACGTCTTGACATTGAGTAAGGATCCAATGAGTGAAGATGCAATCAACGAGATGCAGAAACTTCTCTTACTGATGCTGGGATGTGCTGTACAGTCTAGCCAGAAGGAGATCTTCATTGAGAGGATTAAGCAGCTTGAGATTGATGTCCAACATGCTATTGTGATCCACATCCAAGAGGTACAGTATGCAAACCTGTCAACCATATAATAATGATGTTAATAATGTGTAGTTATTATGTGCTTTCTCAAGCCTAAGAGACCTCTCAAAGCACCTATAAATAATTCTTTTAACCTGTTCATGGGGCCTTAAGTATTTCTGAATCCATCTCAACTCCTTAGGAGTATGCAGCACAGGTTGTTAATCATTCAGCACTACCTGCGCAGAGTCGCCCATTTTTTCATTGGTGATAAGAAGCAATAAGAGTCACATTGTAAGAGTCTACACAAGTGTCACGACCGGGATTCGAACCCACACTCTGCCATTAGAACTTGAGTATATTGCACTACATCACTCAGCTTTGACGCGCCATGTGACGTCCCACACCAAAATAGGGCACTTTTTGGAAATAGTGAAATGGGATGGAAAATGAAGACTATCAAAACATACTTACCTTATCTACATGTATAGGCCCTAATTACATGAACGATCTTGTGCTCATGTCTTGGGTGAGCAAATAAACCCAGTTTGGAGTTTGGGCAGGAATTGTCTGATTTTGGCATGGAGTGTCACATATTCATATTTACTCCCTTAATTTATTATACTTTACTGTTTTTTCTACGAAAAACCTTCAGTGCAATTTGATCAGCGTTGGCTGGTTTCCTGTATCCTTAATGATATTGTTAGTTCAAATTTACATTTTTTCAAATGTGACCAGATCTTTTAATAATAATGATAATGGACGTAGTGTAAGGCAAAGCACATTCTAGATTTCTGATTCAAGTTTTGACTACAATCCAAAGGATTAGTTATATTATCTTCACTTGTGTTGCAATAACTCCTATTCCCTTTTGCACCGTCCAATAATAATGAATTACAGAAGGATTGTATCAATTTTGAATGTCTTCCCAGATAACGGACAACTCTGAGAATGTTGTAAATCTTCAGTTCGGTGAACTAATTGAGCAAGACCAGCAGGAGAACCTGTCCAAGAATATGTTCAATCATGTCAAGAGATTAGTCATGGAAAGAGATGATTACGCTGAGGTAAATACTTCACCCTATGAATCACCTGTGGACACCCTCCGGATGTGGCCCTTCAGTCCCGCCCATCCTGTGGGACTCTGCTAACACCCTTTGAGAGTCCCAACCCAATCAATGTTAAGCTAGCCATTAAAGCTTGACCAGGTCAAAAGTAGTCAGTAGCATGTGTCACACTACATTGTAGGGTGTAACTTTTCTCTCTTATTTTTTCGGAGGGTTTGGGGTGACAATTTTGTAGACTCTTTGGCTGTAAGTTTTTGTAATAGTCTATACTTTCCTCCCCATCCCCAATAATGCCAAATCCCTCCAAATACCTAGTTGTATTTATAACACACCTCTCGCTGGTTCTTTATCCTGATTGGCTGAAACACGCTCGCTTGGGGTGAACTAATATAGCCTAGTGCATAAAATCTGCACCAAACGCACCGCACTCGCTTCATTTGGGGGAAATAGTTCGCAAAGCGGGAAATAGTTTCAAAAACCCAAAAACTATTGACTGGTAAACAGCGCCCTCAAGAAAACGAAAATGGCGGCGTCTGCGGATCAAAAAGAATTCCCGGCCAAAAAAATTGCGATTTACTCTTCTAACCGACATTTTGGACTGAGGTGTGTTATAAAACACATATGGACTGGCATTATTCGGGCAATAGTGCACGTCTATGCACCCCTCAGGCCTGTGAGTGACCAGGAGAGGGTCCTATTTCCCTCGGCTCTATTACAAATTTGAACTTTGCCACATGTGACTGGTGTGTTCAGTCGCATTTTGGACGACAATAGCCACCCACTCAACGGCGAACTTACTAGTCACATCATTCCCAGAAGTGGTAGAATGAGACTGCCGGCTGCACGCACTAACCGTCCCTTCACTCCTTTGTCCCAACGGGTATGACATTATTCAATGAATTTTATGAAAGATGATTGATATTTCTTTTTTTATATGTACATATATATTTATAAACATATTTCGTATGGCCTACTGGGCGTTCGCTTGTTTTAATCCTTGTATAGTGTATAATTGTATCATGTTTAATGTGCATTTTATAATATGTCATTTTGTTACTTCATGAACGTTTGTTGTATTTTTTTTACTATACTATGCGAGCAGAGTAATTTCTCCCATTGGAGATCAATAAAGTTTTCTTATGTCTTATGTCTTATGTCTTATGGTCACATGGTATTGATACTCCATGTCCACTACCGGCATAGAGGGCCTACACAGCAGACACAGGTCCCTAGCCGTCTCAAAACCACGGCTTTGTCTTAGGCTCAGGATTGGGCTCAGTTAGTCATTTTGAAAATGTATAGTTTTAAGCCATGGTTTAAAAAATGACCAGAGACAGCAATTAAGCTTGGCACTCTCTGCGTTCTATTTTTATGGTTTTCACTTTCAAATTCACTCTACTGATTAGTGGAAAACACGTTTTATAAAAGTTCATTAGGTCATGAAGAGGTACAACTGTTACGATGACTGAAGCTCAAACCACAGACAGAGATGAAGCTGTGGACGTTGAACTTCCTGTCAATGTGGAAACATTCAATTAAGGACTTTGTGGGAATTCATGTTCTCCACAGTGGGGGTTAAATGTGAATACAATACAGTCTCTACATGCTGTAGGCAAAATGGTACATAGAAAATGTGGTTATCTTAAAAATAGGATGGAAAAAAGAAAGGGAGTTTGCTTGTTGCTTACTTGCACCAACCAAAAGGACATGTGGTATAAAAATGCACAATGTTTTAAATGTCTGACATTGTAACCCTAGCAGAGTCTTTCTCAAATGCTTAATGACAACACAACACCCACAAACTTGATTTTTTTTATTTAAACCATACTTAACCAGGGTGACCCATCCAGCCTGTAGATGATCCTTTGGGGCCCCCACATAATATTAAACAAACATCTAAATAAATACTAACTAGTGTATTAGTGTGAAACAGTGGGAGTGCTGTTTGTGCTTTTGATGTCATGCAAGGTGTCTGTTGATGTGATTGTCAGAGATTGTTTCATTTTTTTCAAGAAAGGCATCATTTACACAATGATTTTTTTCTTGAAAACCAGAAGACTCAGGTGGATTTACTCTTCTTAAAACTGACTTCAGACACCCCTTGAGTATCTGAAGGTATGCTAGAGGAAACAGTTAAGGCGGTTCCTAATGTTGCACTGTCCGTTTAGTTTAAGGTAACTCATGTCTAAACCCACAAATGCTTAAACTGTCTTTGGTATGATCGAGATGTCAGAAAGACCTCACCACAACCCAACTTTGAAATTGTTATTTCCCCTTTGCAAAACCGCAGATCTTTCTTGTCACAGTGCTAATCTGCTAAACTAACGACCGTTGGATGCTAATCAGAATAGGCAGGAATCATTTCATTAAGTTTTATCACAGAGCCAAAAGCAGTCATTAAAGATGCATGGCCAGATTTTTTAGCCAAATTGATAGTAAGATCTCAACGTAAATATTAGGTAGCCATTTTACAGTCATAGCCTTGTCCATGGCAGTTTTTACTATAGATGGTTTGCACATGACGTCAACAATGGGAAAATCAGCCATCTTTGATGACAATGACTGCACATTTTTGAGCGCACAACTGTGGGGTCGAGTGCGTTTCATAAACTCCTTCCATGATTGGTTGGTAAGCAACTCAAGCTGCGTTGAAATTTACAGAGCTTGATGCAGCTACAGGACAAAATAGAAATTGTCATCAAAGATGGTGTCTATTGCAACCCTTCTATTCACAGAAAAAAGTTTTGGGCTGCACGACTGAGTTCTATGTGAGCTTCATTTACAAGGTTGAAAAAAAAAACTTGCTTGGACCCCACTGTACATGCTGTACTTTATATGCAGTTCATTCACATGTTATTCCTGCTGCAGTAAGTGAACGAGAGGTTCATGCTGCATGCATGGCAAGGATACTGTATGGTTGCGAGTGTAGTGTGGTGAATTGAACCATCCTTGCTTGGGTAAAAAGCGTCTAAGGAAAGACTACTTTGTGAAGGAAACTATAATCTTTCATTTTAGACACTAAACGAAACAAAGTTGTCAACGATTTATAATAGTTAGTTTATAGATACAAACGAGTTATCGTCAGGGCCAACATACTTGTGCCCTTAACCGGTAGTCACTTAACCGGTAGTCAAGTACAAGCAATGTGCATGTTACAAGTAATTTGTGCATTGTACCTGGCATTATATTCAAAGTGTTTTATGTTTTTCACTTAGAAACATCCTCATCTTTCAAAATTCGTTAGAATGTAAAGCTCTCAATTTTGGGGGTCTTTTAAAAAAAATGGGGCAATTCAACTTAAATACTACTAATAATACCAAGCTCTTATATAGTGCAAAATCTGAATTGATCTGGTCTTAAAGCGCTCAGGTTTTTTTCCCGCAAGGTATGCAGAGTTTTTGCATTTTTAAGTATGAGACCTGTCCGTATTGATGTACAATCTGCAGCCGATTAAACCAGGAACACCGTGGTAAACTCCTTCTCTTTGCGATAAGTGCACTGGGTTCTTTTACGTGCATTACTCAACACACGGGACCTGCGGCTTTATGTCCTATCCGAAGGACACAGCAATAATGGTCAAGTGTCTTGCTTTAGGACACAAGTGTCACGACCAGGCATAGTGTATCTTCCAGTTGACAGTCGCATTAATAGAAGAGGTTGTTCATACACCGCACTATAGTCAGTCTAAAGTTGGTCTAACTCAACTTAGACCAGTTCTGGTTGAACTCTTTTGCGTCTGAATGGAAAACAAGTTAGACCAACAGGTCTAAACCCCAAAACTTAGAGTTAGACCATCCAGCGGAATGGTCTAAGTCTAAACCACTTCAGGTTTATCTTTTAACATGGTGTGTGGACAGAATGACATACGGTTTTAAGTCTTTCCCTGTTACTGTTGACCTGAAGGACATCTAATGTATTACGTAACCACAATAAATTGGGTACTGGACATGTGTACCAATGATATAAGCAAAGCAACTTTAGTACTGTGCAACTTGACATGGTTTTAAGCAAGCTAGAACTAAATAAACAAAAAGTTGCCTCCTAATATGTAGATTTGCAATCGTTTGATTTTCAAAAACATGTAATAGAAAAGTGACCGTCATTGAACGATTTCCCTTGTTAAGAATGTCGAAATGCGACACGAAATATCATTTGCAATAAAGTTTGCAGTCAGCGTGCACAAAACATGTTCAGCCTAAATATTTTGCTGTGTAAAACTGCAGCAGGTGAAGTCATTCCCTGTCTGTACATGCACAGTATACACTTGATGTATGGTAAACTGTAATGGGGAATCTTTTACTTGTATCTTTTGTTGGGTTTTCTTAAAAAATAGAGCATTGAAATAAGTATTTACTCCCTTTCAGAAATATTACACAGTCTTATTAGAATGCAAGTCATGCAGGTAATGTGGCTTGTAGAAGTTGAGGCTTTGCATGTCATGCAAGGTGGAGATAGATCGTATTCTACAAATGTAACTCTTTGGGGTACACCATGTACAATGTATTTCTTCCTAAAAGAGAGAAAACAATTTTATTTGAGGAAGAAGTGTGGGGTTTGACCAGGTTGTTTGGTTCTTTAACCAATTCTTTCCAGATCCAACACTTCTTCCAAGATGATATTGAAGGATCTGTGCCGTACTACACACTGTACCTTGTCTATCTAAGTTTCGGTTGTTTGAAACTACACTGTGGCAATCCTTTAATGTTGTTGTTTACGTCAAACCAATACTAGCTATTCACACTGCAGACTGAGCGAATATCATGTGACCACCTTGAGGTCACTCAGGGCATGGAATCCGGTTGGATACATGACAACATTAATGTCTGTTAATGCCATTAGTGCATTCCTACCCCGACTAACCAAGTTATTATGGGTAGTGCTGCAATCCAAAGAAAGCTGTCAAGAATCGTAGAAGTCCTGGGAAATCTAAAGAGAGGGTGTGTTTTTTACATATCTAGTTACCATTGGATACAGTATTATACAGACAGATTGGGTTGCAGTCCTTGTCATAACCAAGGAAAAACCTAGACAGGAGGTTTATGGTTTCTAATGGATGCCAGCTTGCTGTGTGCACAGATTACAGACAATGTAAACGATCTGGCATCTCGCTAAATAAATACGTGCTAAAGCCATTTGCTTCACAGCAGTGACATAGTTTCAAATCAGAGACTGTGTACTTACAGACGTAATGTTATTTGGCTGATTTTAATGACCAAAATAATAAATGGATAGTTTTTAATGGAAAACTTAAGTATTGGATTCTATATCCTGAGAACCATGGTCATCTGAGCTGCAGTCATCTTGAAGAACATATTTTGTTCCTTTTAGACTCATTTCTGTCCCCCAGCAAGGCAAGGAAAAATCAAACATGTAGTTTAACTTATTGAAGTTCTTTTGGGTACACCATGTGTTAATCTATTCTTGGGAGAAGTTTTGGTTCTGAAAATAAGTGGTTAAAGAATAGACCAGCCTGTTTTATTCTTGACACTTGTGTCCTTAAGCAAGACACTTAACCGTTATTACTGCGTTCCTCGGATAGGACGTAAAACCGTAGGTACCGTGTGTTGTGTAATGCACTAAAAGAACCCAGTGCACTTATCGCATAGACAAGGGGTTCGGTGTTAATCGGCCGTTTAAAACCTTACAGTTTCAGGGCCGTGCGATAAAGGCCCTTGAGCCTTTAGGGTGGCCTTTATATCACATGGGCCACCAACTGCCAGTTTTAAATGGCTGATTAAGACCTTGTTGCCACTCTTTTATTCCTTTAATCCATGCCTGATACTTTATGAAGGCAATGGAGACAATTGTCCTCCGTGCCCCTGGTTATTGCCTTGGTGCCCCTTGGAATGTCTGTACTTCCCTCATAGAGGTGCCCTTAACTATGAAAAACTACCTTGCCCTTCATACAAGAGTGAAGCATCAGGCCTTCCAATCCAATGAAGTACACATACAGTACATTGATTCATCTGTACAGTAACTTTACAGTGCTCAGTGGATACAAAATAATTCATCAAGACCAACATGTTTATGTTTATCCATTTATCCATTCCCAACAGACCATCATGGAACTTAGTCAAGAGAAAGAGATCTACCAGGCTACTTTGGAAGGACGGAGGGTTGTACCATCTCCAACGAGCCCTGGGTCTGATAGGAGGCATATTACTGTAGAGCTTGCTGAGACCAAAGCTAAGCTACGAAGGACAAGGCAAGAGCTAGAAGAGAAGAATGAGCTGGTTCTGGAATATAAAGAAGAGATCGATAAATACAACCTGACTGTGCAGAAACTACGGCAAGAGGTGAGAGTAGAGTTAGGGCCATGTCTCAAGGGGTGATTTTTACACGCAACTTGCAGGCAGCCAATTCCAATGCATTCAAAAATGGGTACACGAAAGGCATTTTTCTAACAGTTTCTTACTGTCCCAAAATGGTATGAAAATTGAAATGTTCTTGCTTCTTTGAGACTGCCTGGAAGTGGTTGGCTGTTAATTGCCTTCTGTGGCATGGCCCTTGGAGAAGAATCTGAGATGCCTTGTAGACACATGTATGTCATGCTTATAAATGCTGAGAGTACATGTAGGCTATATGGTTCCATGTGGTATCCTGATGTTGTAGATACCTGTGAGGTCATTCCTGGTCCTATACGCCCTTGTCAGCTGCACAATAATGGACATATATGTGGGGTATCCTCCCATTTTGATGGTCAATGAACATTATAGCCCTGGTCACTGGGCCATTTATTTCATTCCTTAAACCATCTCGGCTCTCTGGGGAGTATACAGCTTATGCTGCCAAGTATGTAGTCCACCAAGCTAAATCAATCACAAGAACCATATCTACCCTCACAGATACCCATTTCCCTGGGGTGAAGAGAAGCAGATGACTGGGATTCATACCCACACCCCAATGACTTAGCCACAAGAACTTGAGGTCAATACACTCAGCCACAGAGGGTTTGGCCAAGACACCCCATCTTGTAGGCTATAAACTATTCCTTCTTTGGGAGCATATTGTGGCATTCCCTTCTCTGCCTTTCAACTCTGTTTTCCATGGTTTAAATCCCGCTTTGAATCAAAACCTTGCATGTGGATCAGCCCCTACCTGATTGTTCAGGTTTTGCCTATTTGGGGTTGTTCCTCTAACAACTGAAGCTGAGATTTCTATAACATCTTCTCTTCACAGTTGTCTTCAGGCGTACGATTTAAAGTGCAAGGTACTTTTGAGGGTTCCTTGGTTTCATTCGTTCATTAGATTATTTAAATCTTTGTAAATAAGAAGAAAAATAGTGAAAACAAATCATTTGCTGATGAATTCAACATGCTGATGATGGAATATGGGACATGTGGCCCATCCGTCATCGTGCCTGATGCAAGTGCAAGTTGTACTTGATTGATGATGAAGATGTAATCTGTCTGGTCTGGTAATGTTTTGGAGGATTTGAAGGGCATCATGACAATATGTAATCTGAAGTTTAGACCCCATATACATATATACAGGTACCACAGACTACCACAAAGTACCATACCTTCTAGGCTAGCATTGGATGCATGGGTTTCTTCTGTTTGTACAGCTGGTATTATGTGGAAACCCCATAGCTTGTGTGCTGTGGACTTGGTCTCCACAGTCTCCTGTGGTATTTTGTGGAAAGAGCCAGTTTGGCAGGAGAGTGCACTGATAGTGACTTGTGTGCTTTGGACTTGGTCTCCACAGTCTCCTGTGGTATTTTGTGGAAAGAGCCAGTTTGGCAAGAGAGTGCACTGATATTGACTTGTGTGCTTTGGACTTGGTCTCCACAGTCTCCTGTGGTATTTTGTGGAAAGAGCCAGTTTGGCAGGAGAGTGCACTGATAGTGACTTGTGTGCTTTGGACTTGGTCTCCACAGTCTCCTGTGGTATTTTGTGGAAAGAGCCAGTTTGGCAGGAGAGTACACTGATAGTAATAGGGTTGGTTCTTTTATAGCGCTTTATCATACCTGAGAGATTATGTTTGAATTACATGTGTGAGACCCAGTTAATATATTTGTAGCTACATAAAAATGTGTGTTAGACTGTGACTAAATACTACATGTACATGGACATGAACATGGACATGGACATGTGCTCAAGAGACCCTGGGCATTGTGTACACATGTAGGTCATCTGGTCAATGGGTGAATCACCACACATTGTACATGTATACAGAACTACACTCATACTTTACTGCAGTACCTACGGCTTCATGATATAAACAGGATATTGGCATTTCCCTGGATACATTCAGCCCTGTCATATGCTACTGTAGTGACAAGGTGAACAAAATTGAAAGCAAAGGCTGCAAAGACAAATTGTGTAATGCCACAACGGATTGTTCCATTTCACATTTCATATTGCATGTACTTACATTAATAAACATTTTGTTTTGGTAATAGACAGTTCAAAATTGTTGCATGATAATTCCAAACCAATGCAATCTGTTTTTAACCTTGGGACAGCATGTTGCCATGATGATAGTCTTTAACTTTTGTTTCTGATCACATTGAAAAATGTGTCGAATTAGCCTACATGTAATTGAGTGTTCATGCAAACCATCAAGGTAACTGTACATACATTCTACATGTATAGGACAAAACCATTTGTCCAATATACAATGGATTTTTTTTAAATCAATATACATGTACATGTAGCTGGAAATAATTAGTATGTTTTGGATTCAGCTTTGGTGTACGTCAGTCACATGTTTTGATACATGCATGTCTAAATGGTTTTGCAAAAAGGAATATTTTTGTTTGTTTTAGGTACAGACCGTTATTGTTGTTCAACGATCTTGATTTTTCGTAAACCAAAATGAGGGTAAAAATGTAGGCTGTACCCAGTTCGGTATAATGAGAACCGAGGTGTTCATGATTAATTCTTGTATGGGGATATTAGTTTGTCGACAGGGAACGAGACAGAAATGGCAGCCAGCTTGATAAAACGTCTAGATCACTTCTCATTGTACATTCGGATCATGTAGTAATCCCCATGCGACTGATTGTCACATTTGGGTCATCTGGGTTGATATGAGATGAATCATTCAACACATGTCTCCATGCAGAACAGGATGAGTAAGCTCCCAATACATACATGTAGCGGAATAACCCTACAACAACTCCCCTGGAGATCACAAACGTTGATCCAGTGGCGTCTTGTTCTACAATCTCGGCCAAAATGATTGGGACATTAAATTAACATACCCTTGCCATCTACCGTTCCCCCAACAATGTTGGCTCTTAATGTGATCTCTTGCTGGATCGCAGACCCCGCAATCATGGCAATGAGAGCTAACTTTGACCAGGGCCAGGGGGAGATGGGGACCAGTAAGTTATGGCCGGGATTGTAGGGTAAATGGATCCAAAAAAGATTCCATTGTATCTCATATATATCCCATGGGCCCCAGAAACATTTTATGAATACCAAAAAGATACCCAAAGTTTTCTCTATAAGATCATACAGTTTTGGGGAAAATGACGATGAAAATAAACAAAAATCCCATCAAGGTTGTCTGTATCAGAAACATTTCCATTATACTTTAAGTAAGTTTCTATTTGAATCCAACGAGGTTCCTTTGTTGTATTGCACTTCATTTCAATTCTATTTATTTTATTCTATTAAATTAGCACTTTGTCAGCTCTTAACTTGAACTTCATCTTTATGGTAATTCAATAAGGAAAACCCAGTTCCAATATGGTTAAAGTTGAGTTACTCCTGGAAATGGGTCCAGTACCAGACATGCCTGAAATTGTCAGCACGGAGTCTGTGAATAATTGAGGACTAATTGTTTGGAATGGAGCTTAATATCATTTGTCTTGTCTCTACATGCTCTAGGGTTGCAAATAACCTTCGCATTCAGACATAGAAATCAGTGTTCCCCCCCCCCACTAATGAACTGAGCGAGGTTGTAAAAATTCAGATTGATGATTGAAGTAAAGAATACTGACAAGAATCGACGCTCACAAAAATGCCTGATGATTCAAGATCTGCATCTATACATGTATTGTGAGTTCTTGATACATAGAAGTCAAGGAATAATTACATAGATGACATAGAATTTCCTTTATTGCAAGTTTTCAAAGTGAGGTGGTGATATTGGGAAAACAAAATTTGCCTTGTGGTCACTGAAAGTAGCGAGCTAGGCCGCCTCGAGCTTGAATGTGCAGGAGAAAAAATGATAGAAATGTTTGTGTATTATGGTCAACTATCATGAAAGTGAACGCACTTTGATAAAGTTACATTATATCGCACAGATGATACAACAATTCCTTTTTTGTAATTTTTGCGGGTACAATCGTGTTGTAAATCTCTTCTATGAAGAAGTGTTGGCTCTGAGAAGAGCCACTTGGTCTGTTCTCAACATTTCAACTAGCTTGCTCTAGTTGTCTTGATATAAGTTTTGAGGCTTTGCATGGTGAGATTAGATATTTCTTGTAATTATTGCCAGGACAACCATGTTTAAATCTCTTCTAGGAAGAAGTGTTGGCTCTGAGGAGAGCCAGTTGTTTCTTCTTAACATTTTGACTTAGGTTGCTCTATAGTCTTGCTGGAGTCATCTGCAGGAGACTGGGTTAGGATCACAAACTATGCAAGCGATTAATTGGCCCCTACTGCTCATCCCACTGTGCAGAGATTGTAGCAGGTTGCATCTTCAAGTTTATTAAGCATGCAAAATGAAACCACCGGCTGGTGACGAAAATGGAAAACCATGATTTCACACTCTAGGGAGGTAAAGCGTCTTTAGTTACATTGCCCAATGTACTTTGTGTGATACAGACGATATCATCCAATGTGCAATGATCATGTGTACTGTGTGATCAATGGGGCTTGGCACAAGACTTGCATGCATTATGCATATCATGACACCTAACTACCTCAATTCTTGCATATCCACTTATACGTTCCAGTGACTTTGTGATCCATAATTTATTACATGTCAGTCTATGATTGAACTTCACATTCATTTTGAGCTTCAACCCATTTGAACTCGCATCTGAGTTCGCGTTGATACATTTGCTTTAGTTTTGCTACATGTACATGCACGGCCAAGGTTGATTTTGTTACATCTAAAGGGAAGTTTTCAAGATTTTTTATTTAGCAAGGAATTTTCCTGCAAAACCTTCCTTGCAGTTGTTACATGCACCCAAACAGACATTGACCCTTTTCCTTTACCATAGACGACTTTAGTCGAACAAAATCCAGGGTTCTGTGCAAAAGCGGCCATATTGGGCTGCTACGTATGAATTACGGCTGATGCACAGGAATTATTGGTGATACGCAAACAAATAAATAAAAAATGTTATGGGGGGGTTCAGATTTGAGAGCAAATCCACAAAAAATAATAACGAAAAGAAATTTAAATGCTCCAGATTAAACAGTAGAGGTTTCCAAACCAAACATAAACATCAATCAAAAAACATTCTGAGGACCTGATTTCAATTCAGCGTGCTTCAGCCAAACTTGCAAAATTTGGGTCCAGAATGCCCCGACAGTTTTGAAAAATCCTGGAGAGAACGCTGAGATCACACGCAGAAAAGCACTTCCAAAATGCCAGAACACCTTTGGAGTGCCAGATCAGACTTGGGTTAAAAGCCTAGCTGTTTATTGACCGAACTCATTGATTTTTGTATTTTATGAAAGATAAGCAAGAAGGTTTTTGTTACTTATTTTGCTCCAAAATGAGGTCTACAGACATGACAGAGTGAGAATAGATTTCGGAATGTGCCTCTGTATGTATACATATGTATGCTGTTGTCTAAGAAAATGTGCTTCATGCTTGAGTGATCGACTATTACATGTACAGTATGTCACCAGCAGTTGGTTATGTCAAAACAATTTTGAAACAACCATTTATATATTCATATTTTCACTTTCACGAAAATGTGAATGTTTTAATTCGTGAAGTACTTTACAAATAAAAATTGCCAACATGTACATGTACTGGAACATTTCAAGGGGCGCCAAGGCAATGATAGGGGGTATGGAGGCAATTGGCTGTGTGAGGTCTGTTGCCTCCATAAAGTATCAGGCCTTTCTCCTTTGGTCTCTTGTTTCATTGAAACAAAATTATACAAAAATATTGTGTTATCTGTTGCCATTGGTCCTCTAAAGAATTGTGAAATTTACAAATTTAATATTTAACTGTGTTTTCACAATTGTGTTTTTCCAACACCAAAGAACCTTGAGCTATCCCAAGATGCAAGATCAGCGAGGTCATATCGAGACGAGTTGGACGTTTGGAAAGAAAAGGCATCCAAGGTGGAGAAATATGAGAAAGAGATTGCCAGATACAGGGAAAAACTGAATGAGCTGGAATACCTCAAGAGAAGAGTAGAGGTAAAACACCACAAATACAAATTATTTCCCTCCATTGGCCAAAATGGTAAAATGTTATAGTCCAAATTTTGTTTGACCTTTTCTCACTTGAATTTCTAACCCTGGCAAACTCCTGTGAAAGAGCTATTTCCAGTGGAAAAGAACTACCCTTGCTTGGGAGCAGGGTTTAACCAGATCAACATGATAAACCTGCAATCAGCATACTAAGTGTTCAGTTTTCCCAGTTGAATTGCTTCAAGTTTGAAACAAACATGGGGTGGTGGTGGGTTCAAACTCCCCAGGAATTGCCTGGGGTTTATTTCCTGGGAATTGACTATGCAGTGTGTCCATGTACAATATACCTTCCCTTGAAGTGAGAGTGTACTAGAATCTTCCATGCAGGGAAACTTAAAACCGTCTCATTTACAACACATGAATGAGGAAGTTAATATCAATAAAGTATAGAATAACAAACCCTGTTCAATGACTGCTGCTTAAACACCACAGGAAATCCTTTCATCGTCCAACCCCTTTCCTGGATCAAGTTCAACAAAAAAACTCAAAGTTAAAAAGTGCAGCATTTTGAGAAATGATGGGGTGTTTTCAAGGAAACAGCTCTCACTGTTGGGCTTTGTTTAAATTGCAATAATTGATGACAAATATGATGATTAAGTTCTCTAAAGACATGGTGAAGGCTCAAGCTTAATTTTTACAGGATTTAATCTTCTGACTGTCTGATAGATAAACAATTATAGTATGCAATATGATATCATGAGGTGAATGCAGATCTACACAGTACAAGGTCAACCCTCCTACTGTCTGGCCATTCAGTGTCATCCACTGTGGTTTTGAATGATAAACTATGACAGTCTGCAATATAATATCATGTGGTGAATGCATACTACATAGTGCACTTAGTGCCCTGTGCATAGTTTATTGGTTCTGTGCACAATTGATCCACCATACGCAACCCATGCAGTTGAATGGTTTCAAATGGTTGGTCAACTTACTGGAAAATATTACCAACACTAGGAGAGTTAAAGTAATAATAATTGGATCAGCATCTCTCTCTCTCTCTCTGGTTAGTTTTGTCCAAAGCGGTGTTTAGGTTTTTACTGTTATTTTTTAGAAAAAAAAATAAATATGGAATTTGTGAAGGATATCTTTTCTTGAATTACAGCTGGCAAATTTTATTTAGTGACTCTTTTAATGTAGATGTACTTCAAGGTTTAGAAAACTTTACAGAGTTTCTGGTAAAATATTTCTGAGGAGGAATTCCATTATTTCTCAGTTGTGCTCATGTTGTAGGCCTACTTTTTTTCTCGGAATAAATCACATCAAATCTGACTGTCAGTTTCTGACTGTTATTTCAACCAAAGCTCTGGACAGAAAACAATCTTAATCTTGAAATCGTATCAAGATTCAAGCTTAATTCAACTATTTATGACAATCAAATTTTCACTTCTGTTAGTCCAATTTCTAATGTGCTACCTAAGGCATTGTTGTTTATCAGAATTTTGGGCTATAGGGTCACCATTCTCAGCTTATGAGGTACACTGTAAGTGTTGAATTTCTGTGCTAGCTGTGTAGGTGAAGAACGTTTAGTAACATGACATACTCAAGTGCACAAGCAAGAATTCCGTGCATACTTTGAAACATACATGTATACTTGCATTAAGAACACATTTATCTGCTTCTGTAAGCGCAGATTGTTTTGTTATACTAAGAAGGGCAGTGACATTGGGCCCAGGACTGTTTCATATTAAAACTACGTAGTTGAAGCTTAATAATTGAAAATCTGATCTACTGTTGATTAATTTTTCTGAAACCCCCAAGGAGTTGCGAGAGGACAACCAGCTTCTCCATGAGACAAGAGGCCTTCTGGAAGACCAGCTAGAAGCCGCTCATCACAAAGTAGAGAAGGGTCGTGAGGCTGAAGCAGACTGCCTTCGTCTCCGAGCTCAGCTGGAGGCCATGGAAGAGGAGAAAGACTTCGATCGTAAAAAGATCCAGGAGCTGGTGGCTGAAGTCTCGAAGCTTCAGCTGGACCATAAACAGAGCCTGGATGAGTCGGCATCTCTTGGAGTGGAATTAGAAAAGGCTAAATCAAGCCTATCGCCACGTGAGTCACTTTTGTATTATCAATATCTAATAGGCATGGATCTTTACCAAGCTTCATAAAAATGTGTGGGGACTCAGAAAAAAGAAACCTAGAACATGCTTTCTGGACAAAGAGAATTAAAAAAAAAAGATACAATTGTTTATTTATTGATTATTATTTTTAAAACATGAACAAATAAGGAAGTTCTATTAAACTAACAACACTGAGTTAATTCATCTTTTGACGATGCACACCTAAATGTAGTCAAGACCTAAACGTACAATGTAACTAACAGGCTAGGCTCCTTTAGGAAACCCTTGATACCCTGTGTGTGATTCTTTTGTTGAAATTTCACAATCCTTAGTATAAATGCTCGCTTTCTAACTTTCATTACTTTTTTTCCCCAATGATTTCCATTTCAAACAAAGTCATAGGCGGGTTGCTACATCATCTCTAACACCGGTAGTGCATAACTCAAAATAAACCTCTTTTGTAGTGGAATACTGGTAGTTTATGAAACACTAAAGTGATTAAAATCAATGTCACAACATACAACTTTATTAAAAGGGCTTAGTAACTGTGTTATTGTTACCAAAAGCCGATTGTTGGTGTGACTCTGTCGGTCCCAGCATGTATTTGCACGTTTGCCATCAGCTGAGATGACGTACATGTAGTACCCACTACCGGTCACGTGATGACATGTAAACATTGGTGGCGCAATCGGTCTATTTTATTTGTACCTTCCAAATTGTTCCAAATGTAAGATAGTGTCAATATGCATTAAAGCCTTTCTTTGAATCTAATTTAACCAATTTACCTGTGTCTTGCAGTTGGAAACTCTTTGTCGGCTGAGTGTAATGAGTCTGCTTCCTCACGCATCCTAAGACTGGAACGAGAAAACCAGCGCCTCCTTCAGGAGATTGAGACAATGAAGGATGCAGCCGTGTTGCAGAGCAACACCCGTATGTTGGAGTTTGAAAAGGAAAATAACAGACTCAGTCGCAAGGTGGAGATGCTCCAGCAGGCCAGCAACACAGACATCCAGAACTCTTTGGAACTGGAGCAGGAGATCAAGAAGTTGAAACGGGAGAAGCAGCAACTTGATGAGACCATCAACACAGTGCGGGAGAACACTGAGAGGCAGAGCAAAGAGTGGTTAATGGAGAAGGGTCAGTTGGAGGAGATGGTGGAGAAGCTCAGAGAGAGGAACAAGAAGGATATTGACCAGAGGGTCAAAGATGTCGAGAAGGAGAACAAGAAGTTGGTTGAGGAAATGCAGGAATCTCAGAGCCAGATATCCAAACTGGAGTATGAGAACAAACAGCTTGATCGGTGTCAGGAGAAACTCAAAGAGAACTTGGTCAGAGTGGAAACTCTTGAGAAACAGAACACAGAGCTGGACTCTGAGAAGGATAAGTTGAACCGAAACATTCAGACCTTGACATTAATGTGCGAGAAGTACGATGAAGTGGAGAAAGCAAACTCAGCTCTTCAAATTGAGAAGCAAAAGCTTGAGAGATCTGTGGAAACATGGAGAACGAATTGCCAGAAACTTGAGCAAGTTGAGATTGAAAATGTTAAGATGAATGCTGAAACACAAAAGCTGAAACGCTCTCTAGAAACAATGCGAAATGCCACATCACGGGTAAATGAACTCGAAGGGGAAAAGGAGGAGCTGGACAGGAAAAACAGGCTTCTTCAGAAATCCCTGGACGCCCTCAAACCAACACAGGACAAGGCTACTCACCTAGAGGTGGACAACCTGCGACTTGAGACGGAGAAAAAGAGACTTGAAAACACTGTCCAACAGGTCAAGAGTAAAACAGAAAAGCTGGAAAAGGAAAATCAGGAGTTGGAGAATGAAATAGAGCAGCTCAAGAAGAATCTTGATGCGGCAAGCCTTATTGCCAAGAAAGTTGAGGAGCTGGAGACAGAGCAGAAGATCTCAAGTGCTGAAAAGGCGGGGTTGGAGAAGGAGCGGAGCCAGCTGAGCAAAGAGAATAAGAGACTCCGGCAGTCACTGGAGTCTAGAGAGAGGTTGGTTGATGAAGCCAATGCTCGTGTTCAGGGACTGGATCAAGAGAATCGGCAGCTGCAGAAGGCAATCAACAAGAACAAGGAAGCTAGTGAGAGACTGAAGGAGTTGGAGAAGGACAACAAGGAGTTCCTGAAACATGCTACGATAGACAAGAAGACCCTTGCAACTTTAAGAGAGGTTAGTTGTTTTGCCCTGCTTATTGTTATAAAATACAAAATGTGCTTGCAACAGGCGTTTAGCATAAACACATCTCATTTCTTAAGGTTTTTACTGCCTACCCTTATGAAAAAGCCTAAAGTTTGATGGTAGAAGTTGTGAGTAACAAGTATTTAAACTTCTGTGACTTTTCCATTGTAGGAGTTGGTCAATGAGAAGATCAAAGGTCAGCAGCTCACCAATGACCTTGAGAAACTGACCACTGAGCTGGATAAGATTGGACTGGACAAGAACAAACTCCTTCACCAAGAGGTGCTTCAGGATGAGACGTAAGTAATAATGTTGTCTCCCAATTTCGTTCCAAGGAAAGATAATAAGATAAGTCAAAATGAATGGAAGTAGTTATGATGTACTCTTAGACCTATGAAGTTGTTATGGTATCGTCTGTTAGCGGAGACGATAGCAGTGGAGACGATAGTTGTGATGGACCTTTTATTCCTTAATTTTTTGGCTTGTGTATAAACATTTGCTCTTGTACTACATATATTTTAAGACAGAAAAAAATAAAGGGGACCACTTTGTATCACTCACATTACCAGTTTTTCCCAATGGTTGTAATTATTGTTTTGACTGATATTGTCTTCTTTGTTTTGATACTGTGGGAAATCAAAGCGTTGAGCAATTTCAGACTTTTATCTGAGTTCAGACCTTTTTGTGTCTGCCTGGTGGAAAAAAAGTAGCTGTTATTTTCTTCAGATATAAAGTCATCTTGCTCTTTGATCTACTTCTCTAGTACTGAGGATACAGTTTCCAGAAGCTCTTTGAAATTTATAACTACGGGGGTTACCAAAAGGTGGAAATTGAATACCATCATGTCAACATACCTCCTTAAATTGTGATCTTACTTTCAGACCTTTCTGTCAGCAATGACTCTTGCCCCCTGCATCTCCTAATTCACCATAATATAAATGATGCTAGGTTGTTTAATACATGTCTTTACCGAGCCTATGATTTAAGAAGATTTTTCCTAATTTCATGACTTTCTATTGAACTCCCTTCATCGTCAGCTTTACTTGAAAGTAGCTACATTGCATTTCAAGCGCGTAAAATCTAATCTAATCTAATCATTTATTTTTTGAAGTGCACTACATGAAATCATCTGAGCACACTGTACAACAGTCAAAATGTAGTGCCATTAAAACAACCCTTGTTATAACCAGACCTCTAGATTTGTCTGTGTGATGATGCAGGTCTGGAATTTCATCTATGAGAGGGCAGGGCCATTTCCATTTTGCAAAGGGCACTTCCATTGGAAAATCTTTAAGTCTATGGGAAATTTTTGAAGGGGCACAATGGCCAAGACCAGGGCAACAGAGACCCATGGCCTGCGTGGCTCCATGTAATTCCAGGCCTGATGATGTAGGGAGAGTCTGTAAACCTCTGAAATGTAACATCGTGTGAACTCACGGAGCGTCATCTCCAGCCCTAGAGGATACTGCTATTCAATTTTCAAGATTGTTCATTACTGTACAATCAAGCCCCTGCTTTCTCTGTTTTCCCTAACAAATGTGAATCACAAAATGAAAACCATGACATCACCTTGATAATCATTGACTTCGGCAAATGATGCAATAGCTGTTTACAACATTTAAATATTCATATATTCTAAATACCTTTTCTCGTTTGATAATTTATCTGGTTGCAGACGCTACAAAATGCTCCAGAACAAGATGGAAGATGCAGTACAGAAGAACATGCAGATCAAAGAGGAAAGGATTACAGCTCTGGAAAGCAGGTATGTAAAACCTCTGTAATCGATCAGGCTGGTCTTTAAGTTAAATTAAATGAGGTTTACCTCAGGTTGAACCCAGTGTTTGAAGTTATAATAATAATAATAACAGCATTAATGTGCAGTTATTGTGCTTTATCACACCTTGTATTCATGGGTGGGTAGTGTGTAAAGTGCTCGCGTTTCACCACTGTGGCCCTGGTTCAATGGGAGACTTTTGAGATGATAGTGGGCGTCCCACAGACAATGGAAAAGGACCGGTCTGTGGGATGCCCGCTATCATCTCAAAAGTCTCCCATTCCCAGCTAGGGCCTTTTGTCAGTAGAGTTGTGCATTGGTTCTCTCCTGCAATGCCACAAGGATTTTTCTCCGGGCCGTCCGGTTTTCCTCCCTCTGGAAAAAATCAACACTTTCGATCACTGGCCGTGCTCCATGGTCATACATGTATATTGGTTGATATGGCTGGCTGCCAAAGGTGCCTTTACATGCCTGCAACTCTACCATGTTGTAGCTGTGTCCTTCTCAATTTAGCTTCTCAGCTAAGTAAGGATGATTAGCCTCCCAAATTATTATCATAAGGGTTTACAAGGTGCTGTGGCACAATCTGCAGCCAAATATGCCAGAAACACCTGGGTGAACCCCTTATCTTATCGATTCAAGCGTACTGGGTTCTTTTGCGTGCATTACGCAACATGCGGGACCTGCAGCTTATCATGCAATCCGAGTGATGAAGCACAAACGGTTAAGCATCTTGCTTTTGGACACAAGTGCCATGACCCGAACCCACTATCTCAATACACCAGCACTTGTGTCACATCACAATCATAGCTGATGTTTTGGTTGTCTTCACTTTACATGCTAGTTCACTATTTCTGAGAAGTGCCAGACGTTTGTTTCTAATCCTGTTGGTAAGTGATGACGTTTTGGAGCCAAAGTGCAATGTTAACGAATGGTATACACATACATGCACATGAACATCTGTTTCACTGCACTTCTGACTCCAAAACATCATCACTTACATGTTCCAACAGGATAGTTCTTCACTGTCCCCCGAAAAATGATGCAAAAATGCTTTTTCGTCTTAGAGATTGTTTGAAACTGTTTGCCTGTAAATTGCCTAGTGTGAAATGGCCCCGTTAAGTTCAGGAATGATGAAACCTTTTTTGCCCGCCTTTTTGGTGTCAGATTGAAAGACTCAGTAAGTCAAAACCAGCAGCTTGCTGAGGAGTTGAAGGGAACCAAGCGTGTCTATGAGGTTCTTCAGCAACGCCATGAGGAAGAGAAGACCATGTCCAGCCCCGGGGACTCCAAAGTCAAGTAAGAGATTGATTTATTGATTTATTACATTTCTTAACTCGGGGAATGCCCAAACAATTACAACTGGTTTCCTATTGGGGCCCTGCATGCATCACTACATAAAACATGCATAATTTAATATATATATACAGGGTAATTTCACTACAATTATTTAATTGTTTTTCTCAGGAGAACGGACAGTGATCGTCTGCATTCCAAGCAAATTATGCAAATGAAGGACCACCTTGTAGAGTTAGAGAGAACGGTATGTATGCAAGCTCTTACTACAAGAAACAAATGGAATTGCAACTTTTTTGTACAAATTATTGTTATTTTTTTTGTAAAAGAAATGTGTAGATACAAACTTGTTTGTAAGTTTTTCTGGTAATGAAACAAAGGGACCCTCAAAAGTGACCAGCACTATAACGCATAGGTCTGAAGATATCTATGTAGGGAAGAGTGCAGGAATACTTATTTTTAGATGTTGGAGGAATACCCGAACTGGGGAAAAACCCACGTGATCAGATAGAGACTGAAAACCCAATACACATGCTAGGCTCCGGTCCAAGGTAGTGATGATTGAATTGATTAGATTTTTTTTTTAATAGAATGCCACCCTCCTTGCCGAGAACAACAGTCTCAAGTCCCAGCTACAGAGTCTTCAGAACCAGGTAGAGTCTCTCCGCTCCGAGAACAAAGCTCTTCAGGCTAAGGTGGAGTCAATCCATGAGAAACACATCTTTATGCAGTCACAACAAGCTAAGCTTCAGGTAGAGAACAGCACGTTGCAGTCCCACAATGCCTCCCTGCAGTCGCAGTACACTGTCATGCAGAGTAAGCTGACCTCTCAGGAAGCCGACTACGACAAGGTTAAAGACCGTCTGGGAGAGCTCCTCAGTAACTATGAGGCTTTGCTAGGTGACCACGAGACTCTGGTGCAGCTCCACGATACGTTATCCAGTGAGTATGAGGCCTTGACGTCAGAGCATAAGTCACTCAAGTCTCTTCACCGTGAGATGAAGAACGAGATGCAGGATTTGAGGAACCGCTGTCAGGATGCGGACATACAGTCCAAGGAGTTTGAGAAGATGCAGACGTCCATGCGGGAGGAAGAGAAGAAGATCAAGCGGATGCGAACGGATAATCTCTCCATGGGGTCTTTACAGCTTGAGTTCAACACCTTGTCACATGCTCACGTCAGACTCAATCAGGAGTACAAAGAGGTTGATGAGGAACTTAAGAAACTGAAATCACAACATAGGTGAGTCAAGTGTCTAAAAGCAGAAACAGTTTTGAGGAGAGTGTCAATCAGGAATAAAAATGACTACTAGAGCACACTAGTTGAGAATAACCAACTGGCTCTTTCCAGAGCCAAACATCTCTACTTAAGAGATATTTTACATGGTGAACTCGCAAAAAAACTCAATACTCCATCTGTCCTTCATGCAAAGCCTAAAATCCAACATTTTAATACTGAATGATTTGAATGTGTTTGTTACTCAGGAACCTACAGTTAGACTACACATCTCTACAGGGTTACTTGAACGAAATGAAAGATCAATGTACATCAGCTGAGATGGAGAGTGCCAAGCTGCAGCACCGTTGTGAGGTATGCTCCCTAGTCATTATTATTACTCCTGTCCCCAACCCATCTTCTCTCTACAGTCATAATGAATCTCATCTTTCCTTTACCATGTAGATACGGAACCAGCTTAATGTGCAACTCCTTGAAATTCACCCAGATTACCTGCCCAGAGGAAAATCCTCTGTCTCTCTGTCCTGTCCCCTATTCTTTTCTGCAGCCATCCTAACAAATTTTCTTCTTATCCCTTCTTTGAAGATGCTGAACCAGATAAACGGGAAGCTGGAGGATGAGAACCAGAAGCTGATGGAGCAGTTGAGTCAACTCCTTGCTCAGAACTCTGAGATGTTGGTAGATGCTCTCGAGACTAAAGAATTCCATCATGAAGAGCAGCATCAGTTAGAGTTAGTATTGTCCTTCTAGTGGCCACTTCAAAATAATTTCTTGTATATATGCAATATCATTTAAAACAAATGACAGCCATTGACACCCCAACCCTCCTTTTACAGCTATGTGATGAAAAACTAAATCATGTTTTACTTTATTCCCTTTATATTTATTCATTTTATAAAAGTTGGTTTGTTCATAATTATTTGGTTTGTGGTAACACCATGTGATTATATCTTCTTTGCTTATACAGTAGATTGTTCTTGTGAGAACTTGTCCTCCAGTGACTCATTCCACGGCAGTGAAATTAATCACAAGAAGTCCCCTTATCCACTAAGCGAAAGTAGAAGTTGTCCTGGCCGATTTCCTACCTCCCCAGGTAGTACTTTACACATGTAATAAGCAGGACAGTTCTTTTCAGAACTATCTTGTCCCCCGGAATTCCGAAATCTACTCCGCGGTAGTAGAATAGTAACAGGACAAGTTCTAACATGAACTATCTATTGTATATAGCAAAGTAGATGTAAATCACATGGTGTTACCAACAACCAAATCTATATTGATACCTCACCATGCAATGCCTTAAAACCCATATTCATCATTCTATTAGACTTCTAACTATTAGGAGCAATTTGATTGTTATAAATATGGATAATGCATGGTATGTATAGACCCCTTGCACATGATGTTACATGCAGTTAATGTCTGCCTGTGGTCTACCATGGTTTATGCACCTAATGTCTGCCTATGGTCTACCATGGTCTATGAGCCTAATGTCTGCCTATGGTCTACCATGGTCTATGAGCCTAATGTCTGCCTATGGTCTACCATGGTCTATGCACCTAACCATGTGCGTGTCGCTTAAAATGCGCTCTGCACAATAACACATGGAGAATCTGACGCCCAAATGGGCTGATGAAGTCAGGTAAATTGGTCCAATAAGTAAGATGACTAGTTTGGTTATTATCATTTGAATTTTGTATCCTGACAGAGAGCAACTGCACAATCTCAGACGGCAAAAAGAGAAACTTGAAGAAAAGATCATGGATCAGTATAAGAACTACTCACCGCCTAAAAAGTACGTCAGTGCTCCATATTTATATGTAATCTTCATCTCCAAATCCTATCTATCCTTCTGTTTGTTTCTTTACTTCAAACTTCCCTCGTTCTATCTCAACAGTTCGACCTTTCCCTGCAGCCGTCCATCTTCTACCTTAATGCATATTCAATTAATCCTCCTACTATCGGACCATTCAATATCTTCCACTGTGTTTTTGAATGATATGCTGCCCGCAATATAATATCTTCCACTGTGTTTTTAAATATGCCGCCTTCAATATATGTGGAGAATGTATACAACACAGTACACAGTCAACCTTCCTACTGTCTTATGATTCAATATCATCCACTGTGGTTTTGAGTTTTTGAATATCAAGTCCTGAATGTTTTCCCATGCTTCCCATGTTAAAATAGTCATATTTCTGAAACAAAACCAAATTTCTGTTTCTTACTGGGTTTTTTTTCTGAGTGGTACAATAATAAATGATCTCTAAAGGATGGAAGGAGTCAATGCTTGTATTGACAAAAATGTAACTACTTGTTTTTGTATTATTTTAGATCCAAAGGTCTGAATCTGAATTTCATGAAGAAAATTTATCGGGTAAGTCAGAATTTTGTATTAGTGACTTTTTTGGTTTGTTTTTGTTAAATCAAATTCAGAGCCACCACAACTCCCAAGAGATATTTTCACGTGGCTACATGTACTTCAAACCTCAAAATTTCAAACCTGAGTCAATTTTCTTTTCTGAATGTTTTACTGTGTGTCCAGCGAGGGCGGTCTACTGATCGAGACCGACGTAAGAAACATCTAGAGATGACTCCTGAACCAACGGATGGACTGAGTGGTACAGAGAAGGACAGTCTTGGGGAGACGTCATCAGCTGGTTCGGGGATTGACTCACTGGATGGATCAGGGGCAGTAAAAGGTAGAATCCATGATCAATCAGTCAATCAGGTGTGGTGTTGCTGAGAGGTCTAGGGCCTTGGACTGAAGTTCTGATGGCTGAATCATCGGAATGTGGGTTTGATTCCCAATTAAGTTACTTGTGTCCTCGAGCAAGACACTGAACCATAATTGCTTCTTTTAACCCAGGTGTATAAATGGGAAACTGAGAGGGCTAAGACAGTATTGAATGGATTAATTTAAGCAGCTTGGGGTTGGTTGTTTGCTTGCCAGGGAGTTGAGAAAGTTTGAGGAATGGTCTATATGTGACTCATGAACAGGATAATAATGTTGTAAACTGCAATCAATCAGTCAAATCGTAATATATTGTTCTTATAACATCACATGAAATTTGTTTTCCAGATGTACAGATGTGAATAAAAAGTAAATAATAAATAAGTGAACATTCTACTTGAAAACAAGTGAACTGGAATCAATGAATTCTTCATAAAGGCAATAGAGTACTTTTCATTTAAACATGGTCATAACTGATTTCTGTGTAGATGAAAGGCGTGGTAGTGATGATAACTACTACATACAGCACAGGAGGAGAGAGAATGCTGGCTTACCAAGTCATTACAGAAAGTCAATGCCTTCACATGTACTGGAGGGACATGAAGAGTCTAACCTGCCAGGCAAAGGTACAGCTATGCTTAATGTTTACATTTCCCTTAAAAACTCAAACAATTTGAATACAGTAGCTTCCCAAAACACTTCTTGAGCAGGGGCCAATGTTATATAGCTGCTAAACGGTAAGAATTTATTGCGGTTTACTTTAGCAGAAAGAAATTGCATACGTGCAAGCATATTTCACAAGTTAGCAAGGAAACTAGGTGTCAGCTTGCACATTCACCATGAATTTGCATTGTTACATCAGTCACTTGTTACAGTAAGGGCTGGAAGGTTAGCATGCCTTTTTCCTGTACTTACGGTAAGCAGCGCTATGAAATGGAAGACATATAGTGAGTTCCTTCATATTTGTGTGAAATATACCAGTCACTAATGGGAGAAAGAAATAGTTCCCTTTGTGTTCCAACCTGTAGGTTTGTCTTCCTGGTGATGCACAGAGTCTGTACTCTTCCTGAATTAAGAGCGGAGAGGATTTGTGTCTTGAATAAGGGGGAACCCAGTCTATTTTTCAGGAATTTTCCTATTTTTCAAATCTCATCAGTGCTGTTGAACACGCTTTAAAACTTGATCTCGATTTCAGGTGTTTACAGTATGTCAGTGGAGGATTTGAGGAGAACTAAAACTAATCGTAGTCACAGCATATCATCGGTAGAGCCTAGGTACACACCGAAAAAGGGTGAGTCTCGACCCAAAAGTCCATTTAGAACATTCTTGCATGAAATATTAGTCCAAACCTTCATTTCCTTCAACCATTGAAAGCTGAGTGTTAGTTTCTCATTCAAACTTGGGTTGAATTTGGGTCCAATATGGGAAGGTTTTTAGTTTAATTTGTTTTAATTTTTGAGCAAAACACACTCAAAATATTCACAGGTAAAAAATCTTTTGATAAGGTAGGTCCTGAAATTTCATTTGAGAGGACAAGTCTATTTTCATTTTGCAAAGTGCACTTTCATTGGAAAATCTTTAAAGTCTATGGGAAACTTTTGAAGGGGCACCAAGGCCAAGATGAGGGCAACAGAGACCATGGCCTCCATGGTCTTTGTGTAATTCCAGGCCTGCATCGTGATTTAGTTTTGGAATCACATGTGAATATTCAGATGATTATGTAAATTTGTTTATCAAGCACTGATTTAAAGCCAATCAGAGTTTATTGACAAAAGGTGGTACATAAGAAGAAGAATTTTTTTTCTTCTGAGATTTAAAGAAAATCGGTCCTCAGCTTTCATTGGTTTGAAGCATGACAGTGTATCTGTTACTTAAGCAAGATTAGCTTATTTTTTGATGAACATTTTGTAGGCTGGAATTATTATGTACTCATCCCAAAACCAATTGGGTACTTGAATCACTTTTAAACCTCAACATTTGTCAGGTTTGTTTCAAATAGCAAGAACTGTGGTGTACTGTATTTGTATTTGTATTTGTGGTTTTGTCTTTATTTATTTTTGTTTTAATTATTGTTTTCTTTGTGGGGAGGTGGGAATTTTTTTAATGAATTTTATGAAGTGTCTAATGAAGTATTTATCGTTAATGTGCTCATTTCCACCTTGCCCTCTGTAAACAACACCCCCCTCCCCTAACCCTTCCCTTGTGTAACAGTCCGTCGACGAAGCATGTACGACTATGATCAACCAGTTGGCTCCTCTCCCATGGCCTACGGTCACCGCCTTTTATCCTCCGGTACAGTAGCAGCCCAAGAAACTCATTTTTGTTTTATTGGGTGGCACATTTGATCCCATAATGCAATGGTCCCTTCCCATAATGCTTATGGGCATGGTGTTTCTTACATGCATATGGCATTGCATGGTGGTAGTGGTTCACTAACCGTGGTGTGAGGCAAATAATATTGTGCTATGTTTGCTCTAACGTTCAATCTCCCATTTTATCTAGGTTTTGTATCAACTTATTAATATGGGTTCATCTTCATTTGCAGCAGAGCTTGTCACACTCCAACCCTTCAGCAAAATTAGCAATTCTTAAAATATGGATCTTTATCATTTTGCAGTCATTTCAGTCATGTCCCATTATAATAATAATAATAATAATAATAATAATTAAAACTTATATAGCGCCTTACATTAAAACTAAATCACAAAGCGCTTAACAACTAAAACAGAAATAATATGTATAAAACTACAGAATATCAAACTAAGAAACTATTTTAAAAAACTAAGTGAGATTAAAAAATTTAAGAAATATACAACAAAATAGCTGGAAATACATTTATACATTATGGTAGTAGCAGTAATAAATCCTGATTCTCATCATACCAGAAATGTACCAGACTATTTTAACCACCCAGCCTCAGTTTGTTAACATTGCATTGAATGGGAAAAAATGAGATGGCTGCACTGTGATAAAGATCTAATACCCAAGCTTATCAAAGTAATAGAAGACTGCAAAATGAAATCGCAAGTTCCTAAACAAGGTGGAACATTACATGCACCCTTCTCAAAACCAGTACATCAATTTGCTCAATAATGATGTAGTTCTTATTCAAGGTGTTTTTCAAGTATGTTTTATACCGAAGTACAGCTAGACTTGAAGCTCTTTAACTCATTTTAATTTTGCAATACTTCTCATGCAGGTGAGATTTGGTGCTTGTTTCTAGGTCTAGTTTTGGTTCTTTGCCATTATGCAAGATGTGTCTAGAACTTGAATCTACTTGAACCGTGATAACGGTTTTGTGTTTCAGTTATTCAACTGTCAAGTTCCTTGATTGGTTCTTGGTTTCTCAAGGGGCTTGGTTCTTAATTATAGGCACTGTATGTTTGAGTGTCATAGCTGAGTGGTCTATTGCACTGGACTCTAGTTCTGACATTGTAAGAGTGTGGGGTCAGGTCCCTGTCATGACGCTCTGTCTTCAGCAAGACTTGTGTCTTCAGCAAGACACTTAACCTTAGTTGCTTTCTTCTTCCGATGGGTGTAAAACCGTAGGTTATGTGTATTGTGTAATGGATGTCAAAGAACCTACTGCACTTACATGTATCTTGAAGAGAATGGGTTTGCCCCGATGTTTCTGGCACAAAGGGCTGTAGATTAAAATGAGTCTCTAAATTCCAACCTACATGTAGCTCAGCATACCTGTTGTAAAAATAATGAGGGCTTTGAGTCACTCGTCAGGTGTGATGAAGTGATACAGGCAATCCTTATTGGCAATCTATTATACACTGTTTATTGTAGGCAGTCTTATAGAAATGCTCATGTTTAGTTCATGGCCTGGTTTTGGTTCTTGCTAATGCTACGTTTTGTTTTTTTCAAAGTCAAATCCTCAATCGGTTGTTTTGGGGGCATTGTTATGGTTTTTGCAAGGGGTTTGGTTTTTGCTTGGGCTTGATGAAGTATGCAAGCACTGAAATATGTCAACCCTGTTTGGTATAGGTGTATGGGGATTCGTTGGTGAAGGGGGGAAAAGGGGTTGATTTGCCCGAAAATTTACTCAGATAAAAGTACCAATTTCTAATAAAAAGTCCCTTTTTTCCCTTTCTTCTTCTTGCTTTGCCCAAATTTTCCTCACTGTTTTGCCCAAATTTCTTGGGTAACTGCCCCCCCCCCTCCCCCCCCCCCCCCCCCCCCCCCGGCTTGGCGCCTATGCTGTTTGGTTCCGGGCATGGTCTTGTCTTTTGCTGGTGGTTCTGGGATGGGTTCTTTGAAGTTAATGTTATAGATGGAAATCCTCAGTTGAACGATTTCTTGAACTGGCTTTATTGTTATTTTGTTAGTCTATTTAGTTTAGGTTCATGCATTATTTCTTATGTAGAGGGCAATTAGTTTAAACATGCAGCCGTGCAAACAATTCTAGAAAACAGTTTTGAAAATCATGTAGTTTACAAAGGAGTTTAGAAATACATCAACATTTTTTTCACTAACAGTATTCACTTTACTGAAAGTTTTAAAGTTTTTTTTTAGAAAATGTTAGATTATGGTAAGTAAATTGTTTCTGGCTCCAAAGGAGATGTAACTAAGTGTACAATACCTCACACAAACACTACAATATGAAACTAACCAATCCTTGTTCTAATTTCTCCATTTAATCCTTAGTGTAATCTGCTTTATCCCTCTATTTAATCTGTTTAATCTCCCCATATTTACAGAGCCTGAAGAAGGAGAACAACCCCCCATCTCACCCACCAGCACCTCCCCAAAAGCCCCTTCCCCTAAATTTACCCCTCAACTCTCCCCAGTGTTCGCCCATCAGCCTACCGGAGGTCCACCCCAAACAGGGGACGGTATGCACATTGATTACAGTGTTTTATTCCATGCCTAAAACAAAGCCTTTTAAATCATGCAGGTTTTTGTTGCATTTTTGTTTTGTCGACCCTTCATTTCTCCATCTGTACTGATGTTAATTTCTTCTTCTTCTTCTTCATCTGGAGTCTGCCATTTTATATTATATACCGGAAAAGGAAATCTAGATATCAGGGATGGGAACTTATAGACTGGTTTCAGATCTTTTTCTGCCTGGTGAAAAAAATAGCTGTTAATTTCTTCAGATATAAAGAAATCCTGCTCTTTGATCTACTTCTCCGGTGCTGTGGATACTATTCCTAAAAGGTCATTGAAACCTAGAACTTCTAGCAATTACCAAAAGGTGGAAATGCCATCATTTCAACATATCTCCTAGTATTTGGATCCTAGTTCAGACTTTTTTTTGTCAGCAATGACTCTAACCCTGAGATATTTATTTCCAATCTTCAAAACTTCAGTTATGTACTTCACCTGAACACAAATGCAAATTGTTTTTTTCATGTTAGTTACATGTAGTTGCGGCAGATATTTTACAAACTTGATTTGTTTTCATTTTTTCCCCAATGTTTGGCTTTTTTTGACTTCATGATTTGTTTGTTATTGTGTCTTTGTAATGTTAGGACCAGGCTAGCAGGAGCATTCCATTTAGTCATAGGGAGGGTTTAAACAAAAGTTTCAATTCTGGATTATTTTTATTTATTGAAAAGGGACACTAGAACGTCCGGGTGAATATACACTTCAGGTGCTCAGCTGACCGCAAAAAGTAGAAAAAAAAATTTTAAAAATTTTGACTTAAACTCATACCTCAGACATGAAGTTGTTAATAAAGTGTAAATGTTTTATTGTTACTTTGTGTATTCGTCATTACTAAAGTTTGTCAGTGGTAAGGTAAAATCACAAGTGATCTTCTAATGAATAATTCATTTTTTATTTTGATCACAGTAAAGCTCGGTTGAATAACTCTTTCCTTTCCTTTCTTTGATTTCAAAGGTTTGAGATGCATAACTAATCATTCAGTATAATTCCATTGCTGCATTGGAATGCTTGTTTGTTTCTGTTGACCCAATGTTCAGGCAGTTTCTCTGTCCACCATTTTGAAATTCAGATTACAGGCAGACATCATTTGTGCCTGCACAACAATCACAATACACTTGGCTTCTCACAGTTCCCTGTAATACAGACAATTTTGTGTGAGGAAGGAAGTAGTTTACAGTTTCAGTTTTATAAATTTGGCTCATTATGTTGTATTTTGTGCGTTAAAACTTTCGTCTGGTACCCTGATTTCTGAAATGGTTTGCAGTTGTTGACTTCCGTTGCAATGGGTCTGTGGATTCAAATATCCGCCAAATTTATTTTGTAACTTTCATTTTTGTATCAAGTGTGGTTTATCTAAGCAGTGAATGTAGCATGGACAAAACAAACTTATGAAAAAATACAGTTGCATTATGAAATGTCTTGGAATATTAATTATCTTTAATACATTCAGTTCGAAGGCCAGTTCATAAATATCCAATGGAAGTTTGTTGTTTAGAAACAACATCAAAAACATAAAAGATTTAGATCTCATCCTTTTAACGTTACGTGGATTATTTTGTGGAAAATTTACAAGAGAAAAATATTTTTTTATCTCAATATAGAGTATTATCTTATCTGTTAATCACTGCATAAAAGCATGCATTGCTTGCTGCGAGTGCAAATTCATTTTAAAAACTACATTTTTTTGCTGTGAAGTCATGAATATTTTTTTTGTGAAATGGCATGTTTACAACTTGCACTACTCGTTATTTTGAGTTTTGGTAATGACACCATCTGCCAAAATTTTGGTTTTGCATTTCTTAATTGTACAAGTTTATCAAAAAATATTACAGGCAAGCTACTTCTAGCTACAATATTGTGCAGCAATTTTGCACAACTGGTGCCCCTGGTATGCTTACTTGCTTTGAATCAAGATAAGGTACAGCATGTGTTACGTTGACAGATCTACTACTACTTATATTCTGCTGGTCAGCTCAACATGTTCAGTATTTTAAGAGTTATTATTTTTCACATTTGAAAAATATTCAGAGCAGTGAGGGAACCTTTCCAAATTTTTAAGTGGAACGACTTTTGCAGTTTTGACATCCTACCAGGGCCAGGGTTGCCCTTTATTTTGTTAGTGATTGGCCAGTAGGACCAGTTACCTTGCTGTTACACTTGAGTCTGCCAGCTTTTCCACTGGTCCATATGTTAATGTTTCCTTTCAACATTTTCATCAATGCCAACCAGACCACTTGAATGGAATTTGAATTGGTCCCCAGCTGTTTAACTGCCATTAGTCCAGTAGATTACTGTTAAGGGAGAATGCTGTTAAATTACTTTTCAATTTGATTTGAAGGGAAGAGGAAGCTTCTCTCTGACTAATCAATGCTGTATCATATCTTGATTTTAGAATTAGCTTTTGTTCATAATTGTTTATTTTTTTATTGTGGTTCTATTTTGTAGACAACAACACCAGCTGTGATGAAGATTCTCAGCGTGAGTCACCCAGAGGCTCTCCTCGAGATGGTTTACCTCCTTCAGGAAGGCCGAGACGCTCCGCCATGCTCTCACGAATCAAGAGTCGCTCCCGGGAGATCCTTGATGACATGAAGTTGTACGGATCCACGCCCAACCTAGCCAGGGACTTCTCATTCTCTGAGGAACAAGACTCTCCGCGATCAGCCGAGACGGACAGCCCTCGGAGTGACAAAGTAGGTGGTAGAAAACATGTTAGATGGTTTCCGAAGTTGAAATAGGTCCGTGCTTTGGTGAAGCCATGCATGAGCATGGAGTATGTATTGTTCCATTTTCGTGCATGCTGTGTTGTCTGTGCAGGCATGTTTGTTCTGCTTGGATCACTGCAATCATCAACCCCACCCTTTTTTATCCCCCCCACAAAAGTAAAAAGTCGCCGCCCCTTGTAAGTTGCCTCTTGGTGTTATCCCCGACCCCAATGTCCTGTTTTGTTTTGTCTTTAGTAAAACATCATACCCTATTATGAAATATAAATTGTGCTCACAATGCTAGTGGTATACTTCAAACCAACCATACTAGCAAGAAGACAAGGTCACAGTTCAGCATGGAATTGATCATCTTCATTGGTATTGAGTAAAGGGCAGAGAGGCATCATTGAAAGATGGCTATTATACAATGTTTTTTTCCGTCCGGGTGGTAGTCGTGCAGGTTACCAATAACTTGATCTGGGGTCAGAGTTCATACCTCATAGCTGGTATACAACATGGTTTTTTATCCAACAGTTGCTAGCCTTGCAGGGTACCATTAATGTGACCTGGGGTGGATTTCACAAAGTGCTAGGACTAGTCTTATCTCAAGTTAGGATGGGTAACTAGTCCTAACTTTTATGACTTGTTATAATTCAGGACTAGTCCTAAGTGGGGACTAATTTTTGTGAAATCCACCACCAGGAGGCAAAGTTCATACCTCATAGTTGGTACACAACGTGGTGTTTGTCCACTGGGTGCTAGTTATGCTGGTTACCAATATTTTGACCTTGGATCAGAGTTCATACAGCATAGCTGGTGTACAACTTGGCTGTGTCCACCGGGTGCTAGCCATGCAGTGTACCAATAATTTGACCTGTTGTCAGAGCCCATACCTTATAGAAATTCAAGCAAGTTACGCGGTTAGAAAATAGGTTGACATGATGAAGTTGAATACATTACCAACTGAAACCAAGTATGAATTCATCTTTGCATTTGAAAAATCAGACGTTACAAACTTGGCTTCATCATGTGGCTTCATCATGCTAAATGGTTGTTGCACATGAACAACATGAATCTATCCCAGCATTCCCCCATCTCCCTGCAAGCTGTAACATGAGGTAAAGACAATGGCAATAAACTGATTCAGCTTACTCTTCCCCAGCCCCTTCAAACAACAGGCAGGAGACAATGGATAGGGCTTGGTGACAGTAATGATAATGTACTTATTGACACTGCAAAGGTTCTCTTATAAATGTCCCTGTCTTGTATTTCCGTCATTTGTTCCCACTCCCATCTTTTCCTTCACAAGCACTGTCTTTTTACACAGGGTGGGATTTTAGTTCCTCTTTAGTCAATCTAGTTAGTATAATATTACTCTTACCTAAAAGGGAAGGTACAGAACTTCTATGTTTGAAAAAGCCAGCTTATGATGAAAATTCCAAAATGTGTTTACACCTTTGAGAAATGAAAGATTTACAGTGTATGTGTGTACCTTCCCTTGAATGTTGTTGGAGGTTATTTTTAAGAAGCGTTTGTAATTTTGTAATTCTGGGAGCCTCAAACTTCAAAACACACAGGGGTATATTTTTTTCGTATTCAGCACTTTGAGCATCATTTGGCAAATGAAGCACTAAATCAAGTAGACTGAAATGTCTTTCTGTAAGTACACCAATTTGCTGAAAGAAACATTTTTTTGTAACGTCATTATTAAATGCAGTTGTGTTCATTGCTGGAACACAAGAAAATTTTGGTAGTCGGCATTTGGCAAGTGTTCAAACTGGCTTCCATATACAACCACCCCCCCCCCTTTCCTCCGACTGAAAGGTAATTCCTTTCCCTTTCAGGAGATTGGCTTCCATACACCCTCCCAAAGAAAATGCCCTTGTCACACCCCTGAATACGCAGCTGCTATACCATATGAATTGGACAAGTTCTTGAACTATCTGATTAGGAATAACATCGATTGCTTTAAGTTGATCAGATCACTAATTGTTATTCCTTGTCATCAGACATGTTTTTTATGTTAAATTGTTTTTTGTTTTTTGTTTTTTTTTTCTTTCTGAAGACGTCTATTACATCTTATAATGCAAAAGTACAGGCGGTCCAAATTTACAAAAGAATTTAGAGGAAGTATTTTGTATAAAAAAGCTTTCATTTAAAGGGAAACTAAAAGATAACCTTTGTACAGAGTTTGACCTCGGCAGTCGCCGCCAGCCAAATGCGAGTGAAAACACTTCCATTTGTAATCCACCATCCCGGCCAGTCAAAAAACTAAATAATGTAAATGTAAATAAATAAATAAATGTGTGTAAGTAATGTTGAATTTTACTTCCAAAAGCTTCTAAATCACCAGGGAACCAAAAAGTCAAAACAAGGTACTTCTAAGCATATGAAAAATGTTTACCAAGTTTACAAGAACAGAGACTTTTTTGCAATATGGGTGCTTTGCACTGATGTGACTGTGCTTTTCACACTCTGATAAGTAATGATTTTGCAGCTAACTGCAACATCTAGCTATTACAACTATGTTATTTAGTAACCAGTGTATTTGTTAAAAGAACATGGCTGAAGCTCGGTCAGAGAAAAAAAAAAAAAAGATTTGATTGAATTATTCTTGCAAAAAGTGAAGGGAGACAAACCCCTGTGTGTACCTTTTTTAGAACAAGGATTTCAACCCAGTCTGTTTTCATCTGTGACTGCCATGCTGAACATCCATGCTGAGAGCACGGTTTCAAAATGACTAAAATAAACTGGGAAAAAAGGAGACAAACCACAAATATATTGTTCCATAATATCTCGATGTTGTAACAGCAAATCTTACAACCAACATGGTTGCTTTCCTTTCCACATGTGTTTTTAAAAGACTACAAGTATTAAAAAAAAAGAAATACACCAACTCAGTGAAAATTACAAAGGTTTGAAGTAATGTTTTAAAGTAAGTATGGCCTATAGGTTTAGATGACATCACACTTTTACTTTATATATTTCATTTCATTTCTTAGTCATATCTATGCACTGTACAGTCATACTCTTATTTTGTACATTTTTACACACCAAAGCTTTTAGAACTTTTTTTCATTTGAATGTTTTTACAGGTTTTACATGTAAATAAAATCACATTTTTTAGTTAAAAACTAAGTGAAGAATGTGGATTGAAAACAGTAAGTAAATGAATAAGATGACAAATGAAAACAGTATTGAACATATCAGCTGTAAGATTAAGAAGAAGAAAAAAAATTGAATTTTATTTTATTTCATTTATTTATTTATTTTTTTTTCCCGGGAGGGGGGGGGGGATAATATTAAATCTGTTTTAACTACTGAGGGATGGAGATTTTGTACCAAGTTGAACATGGAGATACGTAATTTAAAAAGCTTTTTATACATGTATCATATTCCAGTGTGAAATTGCAAAGTGTGTACCTTGGCTGCATTCCACTTGCACGAACATAATAGCAAACGTTTGTACAAAATGTTTGCGTTCGGTGGGACCAATAATGTCAGCACAAAACTGACACGACTCAATATTGCGGCACACAGTCATACCATTTTTCCATTTAGTTTTACAGTTCCTACTTGTTATTTACAACAAAACAAGACTTCACCACCAACTACTTAGTAACACCCACCACTATAAAATACACCTTACTTATTTTGTATCAATAAAACAATATTTAACCTTTACAGCCAGTTTTAAAAACCTGCAAACCAACACCTCAGAACTGCATTTGCCGGTTGTCGCTTATGTTTGCCAACACACAACTCATTCTACTGGAAATTGTTTGCAATGTTCACACAAGCGGAACGCACCCCAGGTCCCCTGGTCAAAGCGCCTGAGCAGATAAACTCGCTAAGCGCAGACAAATCTTGCTTAGCATGAACAGATCAACAGCCAAAATAAAATTTACTTCCCTTTGTGACTAGTTCCCAGGAAAATTTTGGTAAACAGATCAATGTTTTGAACAGTTTCATGAATGTTGAGAAGAAAATATTAAGTGGCAAATTTGTGTTGTTTAACATTTGCAATCATGTAAATTGTATGGTATTTTGGCTGGTACTGTGTTTCTCCTAAGCAAATTTTTTTGTGTGATAAGCAAATTTGTGAGTTTAGGTGCTCCATGGAATAGAAGGCTAAATTTCTTCCTGAAAAGATAAATCCATTTTTACAATATTTATGTAGTCAAAACATTTTTTAAATAACTTGTGATAGCATAAGTTTGTGTGCCTTTTTTTTAATAAGCAGTAGTTGTTTAGTAGTTGTTTATTCAAAATGTTACTAGTATTCCCTCCTGCTTGGATTTGAGGCTTTGCATGGCAGAGGTAGATAGAATTGTAAGTTCTTTTAGGTTTTACACCATGTAGGCCCTATTTATCTTTTCTAGCATGTTCTAGAAGAATGAAGAATTGCTCTGAAAAGAGCTGGTTGTGTTGTTCTGACAGTTTTAACTAGTGCATTCCAGCAGGCCTGATACTTCATGGAGGCAAAGGCAGCAGTTAGTACCTCCATGCCCCATCGTCATTGCCTTGGTGCCCCTTGATATATTATTCCAAGAGAAGTTGAGATTTTCCACATAGGGGTGTCCTTTATTAAGGAAGAACTGCCTTGGCCTCACAAGAAGGAAGTGTCAAGCCTGCTCTAGTCAGTGTTTTAATGATGACTAGAGCTCATTAGTCCAAACGTTGAGAATAAACCAACCAGCTGATAGAGAACAAACTACTTGTCAAACAACAGATTGCATGGTGTACTCAGAAGAACTGACAATAAGATTCCTGTCTTACAAAGCTAGCCCAGACATTTAGAGCTAAACCTGTTAGCTAAGAAGCAAATGGGGCAAGATTTCCATGGTGCCATTATGTCATGTCCACAGTGAGTGTATTTGGCATGAACAACTTTTTTATTCTTGAGTACCATATATCGTTAGTTGCTGTCCCACTTATTTGACATGAACTGTACATTTTGAGTAGCAAATAAATGTTTGTGTGAGCACTTGTAGTATGTGTTTAGATGTGCACCATCTATGTGTGATTACCAGTAGTTCTGTGCTTGCCTGACTTCTTAAGGGCTTTATCAATGCTGGGATTTTCTTTATGTTTGATCATTCTGGAGTTGCCTTTAACCCTTTGAAGACCCTAATGGCTGCAAGCTGCTTGTACCAAAATGGCCACAAGATTATTTGCATCTCCTTCTACTCAACCCTATTTCCACTCAAAGGTCAAGTCATGATCAAGGCCTTTCCAGTGTTTCTTATATTATAGTATCTACACTTCTAAAACAATGCAAAGTGTCTTTTTTGTATGAGTTTTTTCAGACATTTTTACTGAAGTTTTACCGAGTCAAAAAGTTAGCGATATTAGCCAAGTTTTAGCTTGTGGTGATGAGAATACAGAAATAAATGTCTCAGGGTTAAATGCCTTTCTTTTCTACAGTCCAACAATTCAAGTCATGCTTTGAGATAATAGCACTGTTTGAAGAGACCTTTGTTCAACAGATTGTTTTCCTTTTAAGATTGTGCGTCAGGATTGATGGAGTCAAAACCATTGAGGATACGTCACATGCAATTGTGGATGTTAATACAATCTTTTCTACATAGAGCTCTTTTGTGCTATCCATATTTGTTTGTACAATGAATTTAAGCCTGGAATAGAAAAGCAGCTTGTTTGAAAGGTGTTTTTTTGTGGTGGTGTGCATGGATTGGGTGCTTATAAAATGTGTTCATGGTTTGGGTGTTGTTGTGGTATGTGCATGGCTTGGATGTTTGTTTTTGAGTGATTTGCTCAGGGTATTGGAAGCTTCATGGGCTCATGTCATGGTTTGGGAGTGAAAATAATGCTATGCTGGTAAAAGTGGCAGAAAGCTCTTTGCACATGTACTTGGTTGAAATTGAATTTCTACCAGATTTTTGTGGAGCTAGCTATAAGCTTGGCTTGCCCTGGGGCCAACTTTATAAAACTGTTAACCGGTAAGCAAAGTTTTGTGCTTAGTATAGCAAGAACAAATGTGCATAAACAAAGGTGTATTTTATAAACAATCAAGAACATTTTGACAGCGTCTTTTGATAGATTTGCATTGTTGCTCATTCGCTTACTTATCTGCTACTGCTGCAAAAAGCTTGTGTTTTGCTTTTACGGTAAGCGGTGGTTATGAAACAGAAACTGTACCCAATAAGGGCTGCTCTGCAAGCTGAAAATGTTTGCTTACAGATTTTATGATATTGGGACCTTCATGCAAAGAGGGTGTAGAATACACCTGACATGGAAAGAGACCAAAGTTGCTATTGATGCCTGTTTGTATGCTCTATCAATACCATGCTGTGTGTTGAAGCCGGCCATACTTCCCTTCTCTGGAGGGTAAGGCTGTTTGGAGCCCCACAAGTGTTACCCGATTGAACATCAGTAAACACTTGTGTGATAGGAGATCAGGTTGACTTACTGGTTTATTTCCTTGCCTTTCACCTCCATGGATCCCGGAGACCGGAGCCTTGCATGTGGATTGGGTTTTGATTGTGTGGTGTTTCCCCATAAACCTTATGCACTCGACGTCATTTTAATAGGGCGCCCTCATCTAGAGGTCATAAGAAGCTAGCTCATTGGCCCATGCCCTTGCGCAGTGGTTACATAGATGTGTGTTTCCATGGTTTCATCATCGTTTTACCTCTAAGATGGCTACATGATGACGTCAATGCATAAGGTCTGTTGGGGGTTTTCCTCCCACATCTTATTCTGTTATTTAAAAATGAAAAAATTGATATCTTTGGGAAGAAATGTTTCCAATTGGGGTAGTTTGGCTGGCATTGTCATCTATTGGTGTCCTGATTGGGTATTGTTTATATCCACATAGGGAGAAAAAAGTTCCAAATTAGGTAAACAGACAGATTCATTAAATTCTACACCTTAGTGCATTGGGCAATCACAACTGAGGAACTGAACTTATAAGTCTGAAAAAAAAGTGACTCGTTATAATCCAACTGCAAAAATGAAAAAAGAAATTAGCTGTTGCAATCTTTTTGACCTTATAAAATGACCTGTGGTAATAATGCAAACATTGCAAACTCTCGTCACTACTACCTAATAACTATTTCTGTGGCACAAAAAGATCATGTACCCGTACATAGTTTACATACAATGCGTGCGCCGGTCAAAAGTGTTTTTTTCGTGGCATGAATTTGTTTGTCGTGCGTTGATGAGCGGGCGTCTTTAAAAACAAGTCTTCTAGGGTTCGAAACAAGACAACATTTTTTAGAGAGAGAGTTAAACTTCAAATGCAAAATATAAATAAGTTGCCTCCATTTGAATTTCTGCGTTGTGCATTTAATTGAAATAAAATAGATAAATCAGAGCTTTGAGAATGGTCATTCATAGAATACCAAATCTTGAAATTTATAACAACCTTGTGCCAACATTGATAACATGAACTCATTGTGGAAAGGTTGAGGGAAACTAACAGGACACTTGCTTTCAAATTTCCTTTTTTGTTGTTGACATTTTCAATTTCCTTGTCACCTAAAATAACACCTGACAAGGCATACTTACATTCCCTTTGCATGTTGGTTCATTTATCATCTCATTTCTGTATGTTGCATGTCCGCTGATCATTATACATGTAGCTTACCATTACTCTTGCTAGATCCTTCACCATCTCTCATCCATGAAATCTTGCATCCTGCACTAAACAAACTCCTCTGAAACCAACCCCCATTTGCCGTCATTCCTAATTCAATTGTAAATGTTTGATCTGTACAATGTATGTGTATTATATCGTATGAAATTACTGTTGATTGAACACATGTTTCATTGGGATGTTTTATTTGTATGTTTGTATATGTGTGCATTGTGACCTGATTTGCTGATCTTGCTTGTCTGTTCAACTGTAAAAATATACCACTTGCAGAAATTTACAAGAAATAAACAAAAGGAACTATTAGAAGCCAAGATACTTCATTAAGTTACAATAATTGTAGTTCAGTGGCGTTATCAGGGGGGGGGGGGGGGGGGGCAGGGGAATTCCCCTTGTCAGAATCCTTGCCCCCCCCTTGCTTTCCCCAAATGATATTGAATAAATGCACAAATGAATGGTTTGATTCATGAAAATTGACCCCCAATGAAAATGTCTGGTTACGCCACTGCTGTAGTTTTACTTTGTACATTTATGTGTGTTTGAAAGCTAGTCCATTTCGGTAAAACTGTTAAAGATCTCAATTTACTTTTTTTGTCGGGGGGTGTAGCTGATGACATTATCCTGTGAAACTATGGAAACTAATCTGTTGCATAAATCAAATGTTTGCTTTTGGCTGTTCAGTTGTTCAATGTCGCCAAGGCTGGCAAATTGCAAGCAGAGCCCAACCAAGCAAGCCATTGTACATTTTCTCAATCCACAGTATGACAGAAATGCCAATGGAGAGGACAGTACCAGGCTACCTTTACCAGACGCCATCCCCTCATCATCCCCTCATGGGAAGAAAGAAACTGAGGATGTGATTACTCCGATGCGACGTGGCGCTGACCTCCACAGTCAACCACCCTCAACGCTGGACAGAAAGCGCAGTCAGACTGGAGATGTTGATCGCAAACGCCAGCACAGATACAGCATGCCAGAACCACCAAAGCTTGTAATGTTAGCGCAAGAGTATAACTCAACACCGCCTCCTGTACCTGCTAAAGGCAGTAAAGCAGCTCCTCTGAGCTCTCCTATTTATTCAGCTAGACCTTACCCTGGGAGTAAAAGCGAGCACTCTGCCGAATCAACTCCTGTACCTCCACCAAGATCCTTATCAGGAAGTCATAAATTAGTCAAACCTAAGGCACAGTATGCAACGGAGGCATCCCCTGTTCCTTCCCTAAAAGACAGTACCTCAAAGGAGTATGTAACCACCAGTACCCCAGAGCCAAGGTACCGATCAAGTAGCACTCGTTCCCCTGAGGAAAAACCCAATAAACCCCCTACTGCAGTGGTTTCACCCAACTCCAACAGTAATTCCAATAACACCTCTTTAGGCTGGGCCATACCATCATTTGATAAACAGGAGTCAAGAGATAGATCAGCATCTGAGCCAGCGAAAACTAAATCAAAGAATGGGACGCCGACTAAGAATGAAGAGGAACAGGTGGTAGAGGAGGGTCAAAATGGAGAGAATAAAGGAGGCAAGAAGAAATCCTCGGTGTGGTATGAGTACGGATGCGTCTAGGATCAAAGGTCATCTATTACTGAAAGCAAGTGTGACACATCTCATGCAATAAATGTTAACATTATTAAAAAATGTGAAGTTATTGGTAGTTTGTAAACTGTGTGGTCAGTGTCAGCGAGGAAACGGTTTTAAACACACTACTACATTGACTGTTCCTTGATACAGCAATGACGCCAAAATGATAGGCAGGTCCCCTCAAAATGTTTCAAACTAGTTTGGTTTCCCAGCAGCATGGAAGGCAGGAATGTGATTTTCAATTGTATGCCCACAGTTTCTTCAGCTCATTTTACTAATTTTTTACCACAGTTAGTTGAAACACAACCTTGGTTACCTACAGCTGTGGTTACTGTTGTGTACATACGCTTACTGTAATATCATTGTTTTAACTAGAGCTTATTACAGCTGTGGTTACTGTATCTTTATGTACATTTACTGCAGTCATAAGTGTATTTTTAAGCTTACTGCAACCTTGCAGTGGCATAGCCAAGGGGGGTGGGGAGGGGGGCGCAGAGGGGAGTTCCCCCTCCCCCCCCCCCCCCCGTCAGCCCCTGGACACCCTGAAATTTGCTATAATCAGACAATTTTAACTGTAAATGGTCCCCATGTACAATTATCTGTGCCCCCCGTCCTCATTTGCCCCCCTGCAAAAAAGATGCTGGCTACACCACTGCAATTTTGGATATGCCAGCTTTGCTTAATGTCATGAAGGTAGCAATGGTTACGACAGCTTTGGTCAATGTAATGGCCACTACAACTTATGTAAACCATGCAGTGTTGATGCTTTGTCAAATGAAGTGTATATTTTGTGGTGTTGGAATCAGTGAAGGAAACTTTTTGTTCTGTATTATGCAGACGTTCAGATCAAAGAAACGGTTAATGAATTGTTCCAATTTCTCCTCCAAAATTATTCCATTATGCAAAATCTGAAATCAAATTTTGAAATTTAAAAATCGATGGGTGCTTTGTTGTGAGCAAATGAACTGTTATCATCAAATTTATTGCAATGTGTAAATTACGTAATTCAAAGATCTATTGAACATAATGTGCTGAGTGTTTTTAATAAAGGAAAGATGTTAGATTAGTTTTCACAAATGCCTTTTCATCCCTAATTATTCATTATTTCAAAAAACATATCAAAAAGCTCAATTTGGTCAAATATCATAATGGAAGCTGGAGCTTTGAGAAAGCAACTAATAGTGACATGTTTTGCTATAGTTTATACATCTAAGAATTATACAAGTAACACATCCAATGGTCATTTTTCTCAAGAGTTTATAGCTTTTTAGTTTAAAGGGAAATATTTCTCAGGGGGATTGGTACAAATCTACATGGAGTTGGTATTTCAATACTTCTGTGAGAATATTCCTATTTGATTTACATATTTTATTTTAACAGTGTTTGTATGTATTCCAATGGGCCAGTTATGTTGATTTACAAGATGCAATGGTCATTTCCTAATTAGTGGCTGCGGTTGCATCGCCAAGTCACGATGCATTGAAACATAGGCTTCCCTTGGCAACAGCAGCAACCCCAGTCGCTAATTCGCAGCCATCAGTGGTGCATTGAGTCTGAACCTTTTGACTTTTTGCTGAACACGCTGCATATACATAGTGTTTAATGTTACCTCTAGATGATCATATGCACCAGTTCCAAGATCAAAATGCTGCCATTTGTCAACTTTGGCTTATATAGACGAAGTCACCCTGTTCACAAAAAGAGAGACATTGTGCATTCCAGCGCATCTCCTGGTAGGCAAGATACTACACTGGTCATAAGAGAAAATTTGTGATTGCGTACCTTAATTACCACATAAAATAAAGAATTATAAAATTAACAGCTGGACAAGTTTTGAATAGGGCTCCATTTCTTCATATCAAAAGTTGATAGAAATTGGAAGGTGCAATCTGCATAAAATGTAAGATTTTTTGTTTTCCTCCATTGAGCTTTGTACAAATTGTGCCTGCAGGTAGTGGCTCTTTTGTAAACTCGTGATGTTTGTCTGAATCAAACAAGTTCATTTCACCAAATTGTTCTAAGAAAGCTTGATTGATAGTACCTTGTATCACTCCCGAACTGATTGAAAAGATTACGTTACAGGTGCAAGTAATTCCCGTTTTTGTCTTTCCTGTAAATAGCTGTTAAGTAGCACTACTAATGGGTAAATATTATAGTATTTCCCCCGAAGACACTTCCTCTTTCAGTTTATAAGAGTTAATTTCTCCTTGTGTCAATTTTGAAATTGAACTGTGCATAAAGTCCTGGCACTCTCTGGGCAAAATATCATAGAGCCACTTAAGCAAAAAAAAAACTTGCTTAACAATTTTCTGCTAAGCAAAAATGAGCAGGATACCTGTCACAGATGATACATGTGAAGTGGTATTTTGGCTGGTAACCTTATTCTGGTAAGCATATTTTTGTTGTGCTCAGCTATTTTTTGTGCTTAAGCAGTTCTATGAAATTGGGCAAAGCTGTTCTGAAAGCTTAGAATCTTGCTACTGTCTCATCTATGCTTGGCTGATAATGTAAATCATCCGCCTTCCTTTTACTTTGTTTTATTCAACAATGATTTTAAATGCATCAATAATTTTTGGGATATAAGAACAATGGGATTTGTCTCACAGCCTAGTATGCATATATAAATACATGTTCATATACTTGAGGGTTTTGTTGTTTGTTTGTTTGTTTGTTTGTTGGGTTGTGGGGTTGTTTGTTTGTTTGTTTGTTTGTTTGTTTGTTTGTTTGTTTGGTTGGTTGGTTGGTTGGTTGGTTGGTTGGTTGGTTGGTTGGTTGGTTGGTTGGTTGGTTGGTTGGTTGGTTGGTTGGTTGGTTGGTTGTTTGTTTGGTTGTTTGTTTGGTTGGTTGGTTTTGTTTTGCAAAAGTGCATCTGCTTTTCGGTTATGTAAACAAAAGGTAATTGTTGTGGTTCCAAAGAGGAATTTGCGGAACCAGAATTTAATCAATGATTTTGTGTCAATTGGAGTCTAAAGATTACTAAAATAATACATACAATAACATATCTAAAAGTGTTCTTAACACGTGTCAGTCATAGAGTAGTGCATTCAACAGACAGTGAGATACATGGTTGAAGGTCATTAGACTTTGGAATTTGGCAAAAAGATAAGATTTACACCTTTTTAAAAATGAGAGATCACAAGGTAGTCTTTACTCATGCTTCTTTCAAAGAAACACATGAGCTTTTAAACAAATTGTTGTTGTTTTTTATTGTTAAGGGGGACGGTTAAGGGGTTTACTCATTTGAGTTTTGACCTTTTTTGTTTATTTTTTGTTGTGTCGTTTTGTATGGACAAGTTTGTACCTTAATTAAAAAAAACCAGACAATTACCGTCTGGCTAATTTGATCTACTAAAAAGTTCTTTCTCAAACCAGCTCACCTTTAACAGCATTTTCCTGTTGCATGCACAAATTGGCCTTTTGAACAGAAACTGCCATTAATCATTGTTTGATATCATCATCCAATAACTTTTTATCTTCAAAACGCGAAACACGTCTGTGTGTTGAATTGAATATAATGACAGTACAATTATTATTTGTGCGCACAGTTAATTTTCTGTTCAGAAGATGGTAGTTGTTTAATTTCTCATGATTTCACCTCCAGACTAACTTGGTAAAAACAGTAGGAGTTACTAAATTTAAAACACTCAAAGTTATATCATTTAGCCCTTAATTTAACAAACAGGGTCAAAATACTTTATCCAACAGCCACTTTTTCACACACAAAATCTAGTTTGGGTTAATAAGATGCTAATTTTGGCCATAAAGAGTGAAAAAGTGGTAGTTGGTATTGGCATTTTTCCCCAACAAATTAACTGGTCATTCCATATCCATACTAAATTTCTATTGGAATCAAGCAAAGTATTCTCCTTGCAAAACTGTTTCTGTCTTTTTGCCTGTTGTGTTTATGACTAGGTGGCCTTTCTGTTTCTTTTTCAAAATCCATGCCACCAAACTAATAGACCTATATCTTTTGCGGCGTTGCAAGTTTTGCCGACAGGTAGTAGGGAAAAAGTATGTATGGCCTTTGATGGAATTTTTTAATAAATGTAGTTGACATTGAGTAAAACTTTTACAATGATTTTTAAGAGCCAAAGTTGACAATGCTGCCATCAAAAAATTACGAAGCTTTATTCTTAATGATTGTTACCATGTTGGGTAATTGTGCTGATCCATACATCAAAGTTGATATTGTATATTTGATTATAATATGTTAACATACATCGTAGATTTTTCAAGACATCAGAGTGAATTCATCTTTTGCAGTGAGAACACGCAGTTGAACCATCAACTTTTCACTATCCATATAGTCTTGGTGACATTTGTGACGCTCCACGCCAAAAACCAGGCACTTCCTGTCAAAACTCAAACTGGGTTTAAATCTGCTCATCAAAAAACACCCAAGTATGGCCTACAATGCAAGTGTTGCTCAACATAAAAGACATCACATGGCATTGATATCAAGGCAGTTTCGGTTGTCTTCACAATTGAAACCATTGCTCTATTTGCAAGAATTGCCTGATTTTGACCTGGGGTGTCACATTTAATCTGCGTAACACAGTTCAGTACTCAGTGCGTTCAGTTTATCATGTCATTGAGCATAACCAGAAGTAGCTACGTGTTTAAAGCAGACAGATACTTGTGCTATTGTGTTTGTTTTGCGCTTTTGTGTTTGAGTTTTAATTTTTTTTTTTATTAAATTAGTTTTTTTTTTATTATTTTATTTTAATACATCATTGATGTGTTTTGCACAAAAAAATGTTAATATCACAATAAGTGCAACGTTTGTTGTACTGCTTCATGCTCTTTTTTACGATGTAAGAATGGTTTGATCGAGCAAAGACTTTTGGAGTTTGGCCTCTGTCAGCTAGCAATTCGGCTCTGCTTTAACATTTATCAATTAAAAAACTACAATTATTTTAATGATAAGAAAACCATAGAGTAAGGCACATCAATTGCTTAAAATTAAAATGTTGACTTCCGCTTCAAGACCAAAATACAACCGTTTATCACATAAAGGAATCATGTTTTTATTTTTAATACTTGGAAACAAAGTGAAAATCTGAAAAATTTAAATGAAATGATAATGTCAGCAGCTTTTCATTTAAACTTCCAGGGATCCATCGGTCGTGCTTCCAAATGTATTCAAAACTTAAGGACAACTCTGCTGCATCTTGCTGAAAATTTACTGATCACTCAGTTACTATGAAATGATTGTTTGTATACCAGCCTAAAAGTGTGTGTCATTGTGGCATATACATAGCAAATAGTCCATGACAAAATGTGTATAAACCTGTATTAAGCAATTTTATTATTTCTTTCCTCTTTTCTGTTTTTTTTTTTATTTTAATTTTTTATTAATTCAAAGATGAAAGTTGCATTTTGTTTGTGTAAATTAATTTTGAAACAAATTAGACTGTGGGGGACCCAATGTCTGTCATCAGTGTTTGTGTACCTCTGTTCATGAAATGATTATGATTATCTAGAGTATTTAAGTTTGTGACCAGAGTGGCTAATGTGTGAGCCATTTGAAGTCAGTTCTTGCTAAATGGATGATTGTTTAACCATAAATGTGCCAAGAATTTCATGTATTATAGTCAATGAGTGTAGAAAACATTTGATGAAACACTTAAGAGGTCATTCATTCCAATAGTATTGTCAAATTTTGTATAAATTGATTGTGCGTTTTTGGACAATGGTTTGCGTGCATACTGTATGGTTTTATTGATAAGTTACATGTACAACAGAAAGAACAAGCAGTCATCGGTGATTTGCAAATTAAAAACTGTAAACTAAAACTATTGGTTGGTTGATTTCTTTGTGTCAAGTGTGTGTCTGTGTAACTTATAACTAATGTTAGTTATCACATGGATACAATGCAACAATTAAGAAAACATCAGTTTATTAGTTAGAAACCTGTAACAATATGAAAGCTTTAAATAATGTTATCTAATAATAATTATTTGAAACAGACATGCAAAAAGAGTCGAGAATATTCACCTGAAACCACAAAGGACCAGGGTGGGCGGGGCTGGGGTGGACTGGTGTGCCCACACTGCCTATAGGTTGAGGGGGGGGGGGGCACTAGTAAAAGAAACTGAAATAAAACCTGGCCCAACGTTTATCACAAGTTTTATATTAAAAAGGGGGTAATATAATACTACTATAAAAGGGGGTAATTATTGATCTTTTACATGTATTTAATGTCCTGAACAATTAATCTTAGGGGAAAAAATGATTAATTAAAACTTAATCATTCTTATAATCCACGGTACAGAATAACTTCTTTTTCGAAATGAACATTTTCGTTCTTTTAAAAAGTATAGCCTAAACCTTTTACCACTAATCTAAGAGATATCCTGGAACATTTTGGAAATTTTTGGTGACTTTGCAAAATGAAAATCAGGAAATAGTTATCTTAAATTGATCAATTTCTAATTTCTGATTACCCCATGTGCTAGTTGAATGCTCAGTTTTTATTTTCATTGGACAATACAAAAGAGGGCACTATTCAACGTGACATTCACAGACTGATAACTAGCAACAAGTTTGCAATTAATGTGCCAAACAATTATCTGTGGACACAGAGTTACATCTATCAAAGCAAACTGGTCTTTCAGATTAATTGCTATATTAATTTGTTATAATTAGTTAATTTGTTATGATTAATTGTTAAAACTGATTGTATCCCATGTCTGTGTGATTGACAATTTCATATAAAAACTCTTACTTTGAAATGATTGTTTTAAGAAAAAGTTAACTCTTGTTACACTGTCTTTATTTTGTAATTTAGTTTGATGTAAATCTCATGCAAAGTTTGAAAGTACGTCAGCCTAATTATTAAAAAAATATTCATAAGTCGTAAGGGCCAGCAATCGAGTACTTCAGTAGATAAACGTTTCGTCAACGTTTATTGAAATAAAGTTTGATTGACTTGAAGTGGCAGCACCGTGGCTATCACGTAGCAGTCGTTTGTACAAAAGTAAAAATCACACCTGAAATCAGTAACAATTTTCTGCACGCCGTGTAAAAAACCTTTCCATCTAAGAGCCACTCAGTGGGAAGTAGAGGGCATCCATTGGTTACATCGTCCAACTTCGTCCATTTAACCATCTGGATTGTCAGCTGGAATTTGTACGGCCGGCAGCATGTTGCCGCGTCGGAACGGCATTGTGTAACTTTGCTAGGATCCCGTCAAAATCCAATTCCTTCCCATCATTGAAGGAGGGGAGAACCATTTTAAGGTCAGTGAAATAATAGTGGTAACAAGTGTTGGAGCAACTGTATTAAGATTTTCAAAATTATTGTAATATTATTCATTTACTACTACAACCGTTTACAGGTAAACGCACCAGGAGAGGATTATTTTCCATCGGTTCTTCTTTTCCCTAATAATTAATGAATGTCCGTGATTGTACCATTTCTAATCCTTTTTGAATCCTTTGGGTTTAGATAAGTGGTTTTCTGCATTCTTATTCTCTTTTTTAAGAGAGACATCTATCCAAGTTAACAAACATTTAACACGGTTTGTGCTTTAAAAGGAAAAAAACCCATTGCAGAAAACAAAACGTATTCATTTAGTTATATAATTTAAACTTGTTTAGACACTGTAACCCATTCAAACAAGGTTGTTTTTTCAAGGATCCGTGTTGCATAAAAACATCTGAAATATTGAACAATGTTTAATGTAAAATAAATAATTAGGCCTAAGTCAAAGGATAAAACAAATTTAAAGACTAAATTTTACAAGGAGACAAAAAAAAAACAGACGGATGAAACAAAACTAGTGAAAATAGGAATAGTATAAAATGGACTAGCATATGTAAGTTATACTAAAGCTATTACTGTCAAATGGATACAATTTAATTATTCATAGAGAACAACAAATAAAAGTTAAATTTTAATTAAAACGAACTTGGCCTTCAAACAATAACTTAGTTAACCTAGAAGTAAATTCAGTCGTTTGAAACAAATTAAAACTGTATTTGATGATAAATTGGGGTCGGATCACGACGGGTGTCTTTACCCAAGTGCCATTGATGTTATTACCCTAAACAAAAGCTATTCCTTTGAGGGATCCGTATAATATTCCCAACCGTTATAGTGATACGCATACCGCCCTCGCTCGGCTGTTTTGGGGGCAATGTTCATTGTTCCTCTAAACGCACTATAAACATTAAGTTGATGGAATTCTACAATGACCACGTCCTAATTTACTTATTTTTTCTCAAAACAACAGGGCTGAGACGGTGGTTCTGACCCTTATTAAGGGATTATGTTGTGAGATCCGTGCACTGAGTCCGGGTAGAGACGTTCTCCCTCCACACCGTCATTTCTCTAATAGTGATCAATATTCCATTATTCATTGCCCCCATAAGACAGCATTCTACTGCAGTCACAACAATTCAAACTAAATGACCACTGTTCAAACATGAAAAATTTGATGGGTCAAAAAGCCCGTACACTCAATTTCAAATGTAGTCTTACAATTTGTAAATTTGCCAGCTTGTCCAGTGAGGTTTATAACTGTTTATATGGCCATTGCAAATAACAACACTGACAATTTACCGACTCATCAACTTATGTTTTTATCTTCAAATATTCAAAAGAGCAGAACGTGTCATAAGAGGGAAATGGCATTCTGAACTCAAGCCACTCGAATCCTAGTCCTGACGTTGATACTAACAAATTGCGGGCCCGATGTTTGTGATGTCCTGTCCAGTTATCCGTACTGAAAACGCGACCGGTAATGTTGCATAGCGCCCTCTCTCAGTAGCGCCTTCAGGGCCGCTTCCATGGTTGTTTTCCAGGGCGATGTTCACAACAGGTCGATGGAATTCCACAAAGACCATTGTAACTTTGAAGTGAATTTTCAGTTATATGTTGTTCACATTTGCATGTAAGAGCCCATATGCTTTGTAATATTATCAGTTCGAACTTCACAATACGTGCATTTAGACTAAGTCCTCGACTTATAGCACCCCTTTTTATACAAATTGCTGGAGACATCATAATAAAATTTGAACAACCTTACCGTTACCGTGGATAATTAAGAATAGAATTTATCTTCAAATTTATCGGGAGATAAATTTAAGGACTCGCAGATGTTTGAAACCCGACGTATAACATTGACCCTCCCCAAATACCCCGTCTTTAACCCATTTAGACAGTATAAAAAACATGTAGGCCTAGGCTACTAATTTTTTTGCATTAATAAACATTTCAATAAGCCTCTTGTGGCGGGTACACACTTGAGCTTGACAAGGGTCGTTGCGCTACCTCAAACAAAATTGGCAGTTTTCCAACTTATCAACTTATGTATTTTGTCAAATTTTGAGCGGAATGTAGACTTAGAGGGAAGTGGCATCCTAATCACTCGAGCCACCCAAATTCTTGTAGCGGCATTGATAATTGCGGGCCTGATTTTTATGATGTCCTTTCCAGCTACCCTTACTAAAATCGCGACCGTTAAAGTTATATACCGCCCTCAATCTGTAGCACTTTTTATAGACTTTCCCATTGGTAGTTTTCATCGCGCCGTTACAGGAGGTTGATGGAATTCCACAAGGACCATTGTGAGGCTTTGAAGTAAAGTTTCAATCATTCGCTAGTAACCATTTATGTAACATTTCATAAATACTGTATAATTTTGCCTTTTCAATCGTCATGTGTGTTTTTAATAGACACGCCATCAGTCTGTATCCCTTTTTCTTAATTAGCTGAAGACATAATTATTATTTAGAATATTTGAAAAAGTTTACCATGGGTAATTTGAATTTATAGCGAAGTTCACGAACACTGCACATAAGTACTTTAGTTCTAACGACAAGTCGGGCACACGCGGCACCCCTTACGCCGGTATCATCACCAATGATGTTTATTGTTGTTTTTATGGCCGTCGCAAATAACAACACTGTCAAAAATGACTAATCAACTTCTGTTATTATCTTCATATTCCCAGAAGAGCATAAACTGAGGGAAATGGCATTCTAAACTCAAGCCGCTCAAATCCTAGTCCTAACGTTGATAATAACAAATTGCGGCCCCAATGTTTGTGATGTCCTGTCCAGTTATCCGTACTGAAAACGCGACCGTTAATGTTGCATAGCGCCCTCTCTCAGTAGCGCCTTCAGGGGCGCTTCCATGGTTGTTTTCCAGGGCGATGTTCACAAGAGGTCGATGGAATTCCACAAAGAACATTGTAACTTTGAAGTGAATGTTCAATAATACATTATTCACATTTACCGAACCCGTGCATGTAAGAGCCCATGTACTTTGCAATGTTGTCAGTTCGAACTTCATAATACGTGCATTTAGACTAAGTCCTCGCCTTGTTATAGCACCCCTTTTTATACAAATTGCTAGAGACAATTCTTTATAAAACTTGATTAACTTTACTGTGATAAGCTATTTTAAAATTGTTATATGGCGAAAAATTTGAATTTATCTCCAAATTAATTGGCAGAGAAATTCAAGGACTTGCAGTTGTGGCTTTGATGATACCGCGGGGTTTGAAACCGACGTGTTATAACGTTGACCCTCCCCAAATACCCTGTCTTTAACCCCCGAATTAGACAGTATAAAAACATGTAGGCTCCTCATTTTTTGCATTAATGAACATTTCAATAAGCCTCTTGTGCCGGGTACACACTTGACGCTTGACAAGGGTTGTTCCGCTACCTCAAATAAAATTGGCAGAGGAATGTTGTCTTTGAGAGGAATTGCATCCTAACCACTGATATCCTGTCCAGTTATCCATAGAGAGGTTGCATGACCCCGGGAAAAGTTCGTTTCGCAGCCATGTTGGGTACGGCCATGTACAAACTCAATGGATGGCGCGTCGCCTGCTGAATGAGTTCCAGCGTCTGTCTGTACACACGGCATTAGAAAAAGGTCTCGGGTGACGTCACGTGAAATCTCTCTATACTAAGAACGCGACCGTTAAGGTTGCATACCGCCCTCTATCAGTATCACTTTTAGGAGCTTTTTTCGTTTGTTTATTTTCATCACGCCGTTACAGGAGGTTGATGGAATTAATTGCAGGCCTGATTTGTATGATGTCCCGTCCAGTTATCCGTACTGAAAAGGCAACCGTTAAGGTTGCATACAGGACTTTTTAGGAGTTTTCCATTGTTTGTTTTCATCTCGCCGTTGATGGAATTCCACAAGGACCATCGTGACTTTTTATAGTGAAGTTTACATTGTTAATCACTAGGTACCATACATGTAACAGTTCACATGCCATGTAATTTTACTTCTTCAGCCTTCATTATATCAATGCCCTTTTAGATTTCGAAATGCGTTTGTGTTCTCCCGATGCATTTGACGTGTAATAAACATTGTGTTGTTTTTGTTTTTTGTTTTTCCTTTTAAACGTAAACAAAATAATTAATGAAAAAGTGTACTCATTAGTAAATTATTACCCCACAACCTTTCAAAACAATTGAGTTAAAAAAAGTTTGTGTATTTTTTATTATTTCATTGGTCTTTGGTACCACCATCCCATCTTGTTGTTTTTTATACAATGAAATCATTGTAACCAAACCGAGGCTGTGAGGGAATTTAGTTTGGCCCCTCATGAGAAGCAGTGGTGTAAACTTAATTGCACACAAGAACACGACAGAATGATGCCCAATTAGGCTAAGGCTCAATGTAAGGCTGGCAAGTTGTTTGCTCTCTAAGAGTTTATGGGTTTTGTGGTCAGAAGGTTAAACATTCTCTGACACTCGTCTACTTATGTACAGAAACTAAGCCGTAAGGCTGCATCATGGTCTTTTATCATAGCGCCCTCTGTTGTCGATGAGAAATAAAAACAAACCCCGCATGTTGAAAGTTAGTTACAGTCGTCTGAACAGCTCGGAGAATGTGGGACTGAAAGTTTTCGAGGTAAGTGAGCATAAAACCCATTGAAATCAATGTTTATTTACTGGAAGTGTGCATGTATAGTGTGGTAATGTTGACAGTGTATACTTTGCTTTAAATTTGTGTAAAATACAATGGTTTGTTTGTGTCATTGGAGACTGTGAACAACTTGGTCAGTCAGCTCAGTGTGAGTACACTGAACAGGCAGTATATGAAGTATACATTCACGTAATGTGTGCACTACGCTAGCTCCCAATAGCGTTGTGTGGGCGGCGCCTGACAATAACGCTACGAACCCATCTCATTCAGTTTATGTGCAGCAAATTCTTCTTTGCCAAATAACATTCAGTCTTGTATGGTCTTTATGAGAGTCCTGTGCAATCCCAGTGATTTAAACTACTCTTAAAATTACTTTGAAATTTAAGTATCTGCTACTGCTAGTGCTATACTGGTCAATGCCTACAGTACTAAACTAGTACTAGGACAGTTGTGATTGTTGAGTTGCCCTCCAGTGAAATTATTTTACAGGTTTCGTCAGGCTTGAGAGCTACAGTGATTAAGTTCACTTATGAGGCATCCTTGGTTTCATTACCAGAAATGTACAATAATAATAATAATAATAATATTAATAATTTGAAGCATCAGTCGGTCAGGATTTTTTATTTTATTTTCAATTTCTTCTGTTCTCTCCTTCACTGTCACTTTTAGGCTTGTGCATCTACGTTTATTTTCCTAAACGTTTAAACAGAGTTTGTGACTTCCGTTTAAATGTTTAAACGTTTCTAGCAATGAATCTAAATTGAAAATGGGGACAATGGTGCAGGTGCTGGGTACCTGCGACCGTTGATGCCTGATATACAATATATTCTCTGTGTATTTTGAGCCAACCTGGAAAGGATTCAAGAGCAAATGTCAACACACTTTCAACTGTCAGGAAATATATTATTGTACTGACCCTTCTTCAAAGGGGGTAAAAAACCCATTGGATTTGGATTCAGAATTTGAAGTTTGAAATGTAAAGCCTTTCAAAGATTGGCAGTCATGAAATGGGTCCGCTTTTACCCCTCTGGTCTGATCTCGCACACGTTTTTGTCTGTATCGCAACTTGATCGCACGGACATTGCAAACTTTGCACCTTTGTCAAGTGCAATGCGTTTGAATTTATTAGCACGGAAGTAGAGCGCAACCACTGCATTGTTTGCGCGATCAAGTGGCAGACGTTGCACGCCCGCTGAATGCACAGCTACAGACCACGTGTAAAGTCCGTCATCACTGTGTCTGTTTTTGGTCTGTAGCGTGTGTGGTGCAACAACGGAACACCGGGTGTAGATTAATGTCGAGTTGTCGCAAACAAGTTGGTCAATGTGTCCCAGTTCGTTGAGGTTTTTTTGCCATCACCGCGTTTGCGTTTAGCAAACTTTTGATCTGAATCGATTGTTGTTTATTGGACATTATATTGAATAAGTGATACTGAAGTAGCATTAAACAATGGATATCAGTGATGGCAATTTTGTGGACGGGAGATTGAGATTAGACCCGTTGAATTAGACAGGTAAATTTGTCCATGTTTTTTGGCAGTGCCCACTCGCCCACAAGAAAACAACATCAGCAGAAGCAAAGTATTTCCTAAAAAAAAAACCTTGGAATTCAACAATGTATTACAAATAATTGTATTACTATACACTATTGTTTTGTGTTTACAGTGCTTGCTGATTGTTGTTCAACAAAACAAAGCAGGGAAATAATTCCTCACAATCACAGGCACTCCGAAAAGGAAGGTCCAATTTTTTTCTTGTCGGTTCCGTTGAAACGTTTAGGAAATTCGGGAACGTTTAAACTTTAGTTTTCCATTTAAATGTTTAAACGTCCCAACCTTAGTCACTTAAAAAATCAAATGTATTGGAACTGGTACCACATACCATGTTTTCCAATGCTGTACAAATCTGAAACATTGGAAAGATCCATTCAGACTGATTCAGGATGCTTTGCTGGAAAGTGTGATAAACCTCACGCTATTCATAGACACAGCGAATTCATCCATTTGCATGTAATGCTCAACATGTTATGGGCCATTCCTTTTTAACCATGTAGATTGAGTCATGTGTAAAAATGGGAAGTGGTTTCACAAACCAAATGTATTAGGATTTGTGACTTGTTTTTTTTAGAGCAAATTTTTATTTCGTAAATTATAAGAATTACCCTTCTTAACCCAAAGTATCATGCTAAGTTCTAAAATTGACCTTTTGATGTTAGCAGCCGATATTGTCTGGTACTCTCACTCAAAACAAGTGTTGGGTACCAGTGAATCCATCTGTCAGCTTATATTAAATTTGGACTGTATATTGCAGTACGGAACATGGTTGTTGTGGCAATCTTCACTACGCATGCGACAATCAAGTATTCTGCAGTTCGTGCACATTTTGCATGGAATCGAACCATGCAAAACATACGTACATAAAATGTCGACCTGACTGCATATTTACTTTAGAATCTATGTTTAAGACAGTTGTTTAAGTTTGTATGTGATAAATACACAGAAAATTGGTACGTTTAATTAAATATGAATAAAAAACAACACTAACGGTCTATTGTTAACAAGTTCACACCAAGGATCTTCCATTTTTTTCCCGTGCCACCTGACGGGGTTATTTCCTTGGAATTTGCAGGAATCATTTATCTTTGAGAGTACCGCTGGCACAAAGAAACCTTGACTACACAAAAACAACAGTAATGCCACTTCTCCACGGATTTCTATGTTTCAGAAAAACAGCTATGTATGACTTTTCTTGATTAGTATCGAGGTCAAACATGAAACAAAAAAAATCTTAAGGTCTACTGTTACCATGGCAACTGTTTTTTCTTATTTGGGTACCCAAATATGATATTTTTGTTTCTGAATTTTGAATGAAAGGATTAATATCAGCGCTAAAAGTTAAAAAAGGAAATGTTGTTTGTTAGGTACAACTGCAGCCCGGGAATGGAAGTGATGAAAGCCCATTATTATCTTGTTCCTTCCAGATATTACTTTGTTCCAGCAAGCTGGATATGAACCCACTGCTTTGCTGCCTTATCCACTTAAATGTTAACACTTGTCCATAATACAACATTAAAGTAAAACAACAAAATCTAGATTTAAGAGCTGTACAAATCAGTTAAAGTTAAATCAGAGGCGTAGAGGCGTTGCCATTATTTGCATAAATTGAAATATGCACAAATCATAAAATAATAAAATGTTGCGAAGGATAAGTTACTGAAAAAGTCTGAATCATGTTTTTGTCTTTTCCGTTATAAATATGATTGGTATATGAAACATTACGCACTTAAACACGGACATGCTCGCCCTGCTTTTTATCCCTTTGCAGTGACCACACCATGGCTAGAAAGTGAAGCAAAAACAATTGTTTCATATAGTCCTCCCACATTAATTATTTATCTCCATTCTTCCAGGTGGAATGATTGGTAGACAATAATTGTCAATTGAACATTTTATAAAGCTCCACTGGCGGCCGAACCCCAACATCACAGAGATAATCTGTCTCGTCAACAGCTGTGGTCAAGTAAGTTCCTATCCTGATGCCAAGCTCTGTATATCGGGAGTCATGTCCCAATGATTGTTAACATGTATTGCAATACCTAAACATCATCGCGATATGACGATACTTCGATGTAACAACAATCATCACGATATTGAAATCAGATGTAAATTTAAATCGCTATTGTCGATTATATCGTGATATCGCCCAAGCTTACCAATGTTTACTTGTCATCATGTGACCAGTAGTGGGTACTCTGTCATCTTAGCTGATGGTAAACTACATGCAAACACTTGTTGTAAACACTTGCTGTGCTGTGACCAACAAAGTCACGCCAACAGTCGGCTTTTGGTAACAATAACACCGTTACTAAGCCATTTTATTAAAGTTGTATGTTGTGACATTGATTTTGATCACATTACTGTTTTCTCATAAACTATCACTATTCAACTACAAAAAAGGTTTATTTTTTAGTTATGATTGGTGTCGGACGACGATGTAGCCACCTGCTGTTATTTTGCTTGTAATGTGTGACTAAATCACTGTTAAAGGGTAAAGAACGTGGAAAAGTATTTTATACCTAGCATTTATACCTAACTAAAGTGTATGATCGCTGTCATCTTGCCCAAACGTTCCGTTGTGCGACTATAGGAGCCTAGTACTACTACATCGTGAACATTTACTTTCCTTGTAGAATTTCCAAGACTTCTGGAACTGTCCTTACTTGCTTTATTCACAAAAGCCTTGATCGAATAAACAAATGCAACAATCATCATGTACTGTACCGCACTTTCCTACTGAAGGACGTAGTGTTTGTTTACATTAAATATCCACTGCAGGTCATGTGACGTGGGTCGCGCAATTGGTGTGTTACTATAAGAGATGCTCATTTGTTAGCACACATCGGTGTAAGTGTCAAAACTACAACTAATGGTCTATTACTCTCAGATGCACTGCTATTTGTGTTTGGTTTATGTACATCTGTGTACAGTGTATATTGTAAAAATGCGGCTGTTGGACGTGAGCTTTTGAAACTCAAGAAATATAATTTTTAATCATCAACCATTGATAAGAAAGATATACTTGTGTATTGTTAAAGAGTAAGAAATTGTCGAGATATGTACTTATAACCCAATTACACAAACAGAAACAAGGATCTAAAATGTGGCAATTCCTAAAGTCCAATTTGTTTTATTAAATCAAAAATGTATCATATTTAGTTTCTTCGACAATCAAGCTATACCCACTAAACATAACTGCCATTTTGTGGTTCAATACATGAGAAGCACTTGGGTAAATGTATACTTAGTCCTGTAGACAACTTGTGAGCTAGTTTTTAAAATTTTAGTATACCTTCAAAACCATTTTTGAAATATCTTTGTTTATTTAAAATAATATGATGTTTTTACTTAATGAGTATGAAATGCACCCAATATTATGTTGTGTTATTTTAACATAGTGATTTAAAGCCCCAGATCAACATTGGTAAAGTGTCTGTAAATGCTTCCATTCTTTGCACAAATCAAGATATATGTAATAAAACCACCCTGTGAAAATTGTCAGCTCATTGCGTTGTTTCGTTTGCGAGAAAACAGTAACAATGCATTCAGCATTTTTGTAAAGGTTCTTAGGCAGAGATTTGGTCTGACATGAGACCAAAATAGATTGATGATCTTATTTAATTTGTTATTCAAAAATAATAACACTTCAGGCAGAAATATTTCAAGGAAAATTCCACCATCATTTTCTTTGTACCATGTAAGGTATATGTAAATCTCTGAACATTTACGGTTTTTTTTCTTACCAATGTTGTGCAGAATTTAATACAAAAGTGTAGTATTTTTTAATGACACAGACAATAAATTGACACAGGTTTACTTGACAAGCTCACGGTTTAGCCTTGATCAGAATTATAAATAAACCAAAGTTATCATGCGAGAAGTATGTTCAGCAAACTGAAACTATTATCTAGAATTCTAAAGCATTTTGTAGAGTGATATTGATCTACTAGGCACACATGTATCTTATATCAAAACTTATACAGTGCCATTTTTAAAATGGCCTGGGATAGCAATGGCAGCCATTTTGTATTTTTCAAAGCAAATTTCCAGTAGGTTTTTTACAAATCTTTTCTTGCACCAAAATGTTGATGCAAAAGACAAAACAATTTTCACCAAAACTGCTAAACTAGTGCAGTTTTGATGATTTGTACCCAATTTTGGTCAGAACTCTGACATTAAAAGTGTCTTAGGTTTGATCCTATTTGCATTAAATAGTCTTCTAAATATGAAAGTATCATGACACGAAAGGAATTAGAAGGAATTGGGCTATCAGGTTGTACTTGACACAAGAGGAAATACAAGGACTTGGGTCATATTCAATTTGGCTAAAATGGGATTTAGAGGGGTTTGGGCTGTTCGGGTAGGGGAATGTGATTACCGGTACTATTATTATCATATATTTCTGGTAACGAAACCAAGGATGTCTCATAAGTGAACTTAATCACTGTACCTCTCAATTATGAGGAAACCTGTAAACAAGGATGCTTGCTATGTGAACCAGAATCACTGGGGTAATTCCCCTACTCTTCCAAGATCAGTGTTCTGGGTTCTTGTACGTGCACTACCAATCCTAGTACACAGGAACTATGGCTTAATGTCCCATCCGAAGGTCGAAGAAATTACGGTAAAATATCTTGCTCAAGGGACACAAGTGTTGATAACAAGATTCGAACCCACAGTCTACTTGAGTCCTGTGATCTAGAATGCTCGGCCACAACACTGTACATGATGATGTTTTATGTATCACTGATAAGAAACATGCATAGTTGGTTAGCAAACCAATAAATTTCTATGGCCAATGAGTCCATGTCCATGAGTCCAAAAGATCATAATAAGAGAACATAAGTGTTTTGAGGGAATAAAATATAATTTCAAGGGAGCAAAATGTCTGTTTAGGGGCTCCGTACAAAAACTTATGAAGATGGGAGATTATTATGTCCAGAAACTGGGCAACCATTCACTGAGAATCCATGCTATGTTCTTTGTGTACCCTGGGCTGTATGAGGGGAATGCACAATTCAATTACAGAGAAAATAAAATCAGCTATTGCAAACTGCTTACCAAGCAAAAGGACCTGTTGTATAAATGCAAAAAATTGTTAATGGCCTCACGTTTTGACCCCAGCAAAGTCTTTCTCAAAGGCTAAATGACAACATAACACACACACATACAACTTTACTGGAGTACTGGTAACAGAAGCAGTCAAGTAGAGAGAAGTGATAGGAGAGAGGCAGAAAGCAGTCAGAAGATGCAAGAGATGAACAATGGGAGGGGGACAAAGGGGGTAGGGTGGTGTAGAGGAAAGCGGCTGGTTTAACCACAAGAGGTTGGAAACACAGAAGACAAAATCAGAGGTGGGTAAAGGGAGAAAAGTAATTAAACAGTGAAGGAGACAAATCTAAAGGGGGACGTCTCTGGAAAAATGAGATTTGCAAAGACAAAAAGTAATGAATCATTTCCTTCTTGGATGTTCAGACCATTGGATTAGGGTCTGGAGATGCCTTATCCACAGTTTCTCCCTACTCAGACAAACAGTCTCTCTGTGGTTACCTAGTACCTTTGTAAATTGAATTTGGAGTTATACACAACTCATCCGGCTGCTGTGGATCATTACTGTTGAAATGGCTCTAGATGATGTAAGGTCACCAACGTGGTGGTGATCAGCCTCACTATGAAAAAGATTTTCACCAACACCTGAGTCATTGTATGGTTAACTGCTACAGTGTTGCCTCATTGATACATATATTACTCATAAAGCCATATGTGCAAATAGAACCAGTAGATAGGTTTGATCCTATTTGCATTTAATAGTCTTCTAAACATGAAAGTACCATGTCTCCTAGCCCTGGTAGGACGTCAGTCTCTGTTGCACTGCACTGACGCCCTATAAAGCTTCCCTACAATGTGAAAATTACAAGAGTCATTTTCTACTTCTTTTTTACCTGATGTTGGAGCTGAAAGTCCATTCGTATACTCCTGGTACTTTAATACCACTCTTTGAATATCTTTTGATTATTAGCATTAACATTCAGTTAAAATTAGACTTAAAATAAAATGCAAACTTGTACAAATGATTCTGAACTTAAAGGTGCACACCGGCTTCGTTGGGCTATTTGGGCTACAAAATAGGCTAGCATATGACTTCAAAGTCTTTCAGGAATGGAGAAGAACGGTTCCTAAAAGAAACCATCAAATTTTGCCGTTTTCGAGCACTTTTCAAAAAACGATTTATCCGAACCAAAAAAGTGGTTTGGATAAATCACGTGATCTTCGGAGTTAGTTTTACTTCCAGCCGTTTAAGAGTAAATTACTGAACCAAATTTAAATCCTTTTTTTACAATTATTCATGAGTATTTGACAAAAAAGACTTATGTATTCAGATTATTGATACAATTTGTAAATAATGATGAAAAATCGAACGTAATATTCACATTCAGAGGTGTCCGTGCAACCGAAGCGTGTCTTACGGCGCACACCAGCGTGGGAGCTAGCGGAACGTAAACCTTGGGGCATATCCCGTACAGCTGTTGCCGTGTCTCGTGGGGCCAGAGGGACAAACTCCGGGGCATGAACTCCCCAGCTCGCCGGTCGGTCTAGCCGTAAGCGTGGGAGCTTGTCGGTGGGGTAGGGAGCCAGACCAACAATTACGTTTTTTTAACGAGGGTTTTAGTCTGTACCCCTAGCTATCCCCTAACTATTGTAACGTGTTGCCTGCGCTACCCACACGAGCGACGACGATGGGGAATGTTTATCCCATGAGCTGATCTATCTACTTCTATATGATAGCTGCATAATGTCCACTCCCCCCAATCGCCACAACAAAAATCCGGTGGCGGTGGCCGCGGCCGGCCAGTGACGTCATCGCCCGAAAAACGGGAGAATGCCTTCGCTAAAGCTGCCAGGATTGGCAATCCGTTTGCAGCGAAAGCGGGAGGCTCGCTTGGCACATGACTGTTATTGGCCAAGCCAATGTGAAAAGATGGTCCGAGATAAGGGACACTACCATTAGTTTTTATACTGCAGCAGGCTGGTCACGATTAGAATATGAAGGATGTGGTCTTTGCCATAATTTTGATGGACAGGTTTGTGTCATAGAACTGTATTGTGAATATGCCTGCGTATATTTCAATTCATGAAGACTCACATTTTGACAATATTTATGGTCAATCATGTCTGTGATGTCCACATTATGCCAAGCTTATTCTCTCCCTTTCTACATTTGAACATGACCTGACAACACAGATTAGTCCTGGACCCAACTGGCATTCGTCCAAGTATTTTTTTACAACATAAACATAGGGCCTACTTGTGATATAATGAAGAAACGTTCTCCATTGCAAGTAAGTTCGTCCAGTTCGCCGTACACAGAATACACTGTCTGTTTATGTCTGTTTTGTTATTTACACGTGAATTTGTACTGGATGGATATGAAGTCTGGATCCTCATGCCTCGTCATGGTAATAATTCATACATAAACAGAGCACCAGTCTACTTACACCATTGCGCAACATTGGCACGTAAACTTTACAGTTGCAATGGCTGGAAAAGCGTATAAGCTGACCTTTGACCGTGTTTTGTTTTTTTCACATTTTTCGTTAATTACGTGATATTTTGATGATTTTTTTTAAGAACAACCATTTAAAAACTATTGTCTGTCATTCCACATCACTAAATTAGGTAAACAGTAAGCCGGTGTGTACCTTTAATGTACTTTTCATGTAAAGTTTTGACATGCACATGCGCCAAATAAATTTTGCATCGCTCGCAAAGTGCAACATGCATATAAAATTCTTGAATGCAGCAGTCATGGAGTTTCATCTATCTTATGATGTATAAATATGAAAATAACTATTGTCCACAATAGCATGGGACCTTTATACACTGGACTCCGTCCCGTTATGTGCAACGAAGGAGTCCAACCTGAAAATGCTACAAGCTTTTGTGATAAGGAAACAAAGAACAGTTAGTAAAGAATTTCGTTAAATTTTTTTCTAAAAATCTTAGTAAAAAGTTTCCATAATGAAAAATGTAAATATTATCATTGTTTCATGTAGGATGAACTCAACTTAACTTAAGATGATGATACAAAGCAAGAATCAACTTGGGAAATTATGCCAAGACTGACTGAACAAACATTAGACTTACCACCAAGAAGAGCCAAGAATAGAAAGGGACTCATGATGTCCTCTTCACTGATGAAAAACACTGTATCAGCAGAGACAGTCAGAGTTCTGAAACTATGTGGACTCTCCTGAGGAACGAAACAACAACTCTATGAACTGAGGCAGACAGTGATCTGAAACTAAGGTGAGCTAACTACTTGTGTTGTTAAACAGCTCCTTTCCTTTCACTGAGTAATTCAAACTTCCTCCGGCATTTATATACATGTACATGTGCCTTGCTTGTTTGTGCCGGAAAGTGTCAGCCAATCAGAAACAGGCATGTTGTGGATGTTTTCATAAAGCACTCCCATTGGATTGTTGTATAGCTAGATTGGTATGACACTCACGGTCACCAGTCTGGAGACACTTTCTGCTGGTCTTTGCAATATAATTCTAAATTCTTTTAATTCAGTTTTGTATTTACTGCAATCTTGGCCGATTACAGCAGAAAAGATTAGATTTTGGCAGAAGCAGGGAAGAAGGACTGATTGGTATAGTTCAATCTCACATGTCCAAACGGATGCCATATACATAAACGTTTGGTACAAATTTGAATTTGATTTGTAGAATATCAAAGTTTTGCAGTCCGAGTCACAAATTACAAATCTGAGCTAATTGATTGTCTCTTTAGGGTTGAATCTAAGTCGTTCTTTAATCTGACTTGATTCAGCATCTGCAATTTTCTCAGCATCTAGTTACAGTATAACTACATGTAAAGTTTCAGCAAAGGAGTTTCCTTATGTGTTACAATCATTCTAAGACCAATCTTAGGCTTCAAAAGGCCCCAGTAATTATTTTTGTGCTGTCTGTTTGTAATGAATTTTATATTTTGAGCCATTTGTACTTTGAAAAATGGCAGTTGAGCAAGGGATTGTGTTAATAATGACTGAAGGTGACATTTTTTATAACCACACTGCTGCCTGAATATGAAGTCAGGTTTAATGATGCATGCTTTTCCTTGACCTGACTTCAAGCATTGTGTGTCTATGATTAGTGCAATTAACCCTAGGAGGGGTGAGGCTACTCGGGAGGGGAATTAGTATTACCATAGATTCTACATAACAAATAATTATTTCATCTTAAACTTTACCTACAAAAAGATTGTGTCTATATTTGATAGAATTAAACCTAGAAGGGGTGGAACTACTGGGAGGGGGACTAATACTAACTTGTACAAGACAAATACTTTATGGGTCACTTTACAAACAGACTGTGTTTACGTTTGATAGATTTAACCCTTGAAGGGTAGGGAATTGTGAAGGGGGAATTGTTACCATTACATGGCTTAACCAATCAAAAGCAGACTCTTATCAAGTGAAAAACACTGTGTAACTCAATCTATCAAAAATTGTTGACCAAATCATGTAATATAAGCCACTTTAGTAAGTTGTTTTGCTTTCAAATATCAAGTGAGTTTAACATCCCAACAGCCAACATTGTTATTGTCCATTTTTTATCAAAACCAGTCTAAATTATCCGAATTTAAAGACTTTGTTCATTCATACATGTAGTGCTTTTTCATTTCAGTTTTTGTAATTTTTGTTGACAAATTTAGCCCCCCCCCTTTAGTCCAACCCCTCTAATTATGTTATGTGCTTAAATCCTTCATGGCTCATAATAATCTATGTAAACTTTTTATGGGAAATTCATGCCCAGTTAATTAATTTCCAACTAAAGCAAACTACACAAATAAATTGCACTTGCCCATAGCATTATATTCTCAATGTCTTTCATAAATCAACCCATGTAGGAGACAGTTTTATTAGCATTATTGCAAATATGAATTTAATGAATGCAAACCTTTTCCTTTTACATTTTACTGAGTAGCCTTGAACAGTCTTTCCTTCACTTGACAAAATATGCCGAAACTGTGGCTGAAAGTAAGCTGGTTGGGGGTACTGGTGGGTGTACACATCTGTGAATGTCATTTTAATACATAATTGAACAGTAGATGACATGTAATCACCTTGTGTATCACATTTTTGCTGCATATCTTATTTCAATTATTGTGATATAATGAAAATGCCCCAACCTGGCGGTTGCAACTTTGAGTATGAAAAGCAAGGTACAAAGATTTTGAAGCTAAACGTTTGTTTTGATTATGATTAAAAATCGAAAGCAACTCCAAAAACAGCTACCACTTTTAAAATACAAGACACTTGTGGTTTCGACCGGAAGTAGAGGTCACATAAGGTCACGCACACAACAAGAAATGAAGACCTTCATTAACAAAAATATAACCTTACAAAAAATAAGCTAAAGTCTCTTGTGCTTATTTTGATATCGATTTTCAAAGATTAAAAAAAATATTGTTTAAAAATCTTGTTTTTCAACACCTGAAGACGTCATAACGTGACAAATTTCTCAGCCTAGTAGGTGACATAAGTTAAAGCAGTACAAGTTGAGTATCCTGGTGTAAAACCCAATTGTTGGTCACAGAGCAAAGAGTTGTTATGTAAACACTCATACAATTGAACGTGAATGGCTTTCTCAAAGATTTTCATAACAACTGGAAGGACATATATTGGCCGGAAATTGTCTAAACTGTCAAGATTACCATTCTTATGCAAGGGGGAAACCTTAGTCTTTTTCCATTCATCTGGTATTTTGGACTCAAGAATAGACCGATTAAATAACTTACTGAGAGACTCAGCAATAACTGGGGCAGCAGTTTTCAATTAGACGAGCACTTAATTCATCCAGTCCAGTTGCTTTGGTAGTCTGTGGTTTTTCAAGTTTTTTAAGTATTTGGACTTAAAAAAACTTATACATATCTCTGAAAATGTGAAAATGTGGTCAATTACCTTTAATTTGTCATGGGATTGAGAATGTTTGTTGTGGAAATTATTTGCATGTTTAACTCCCAAAGAAACAAAAAAATTGTTAAAAGCCAAAGCCATTTATTTAGTCTTGTTCAGTACAGCCCCACCAACACTGAGACTTATAGGAACCTTGCAAACTTTAGTTGGCAAAGCTTTAAAATGGACCAAGGGATTTTGTTTATTCTCCATGATTTTGCACTGAAAGTAATCTTATTTGAGGGTGTTCCGTAAACTGTTTGCAAGGTTCATGAGAATCACCCATTTTCTCAGCCCTTTTCTTTAGTGTGTCCCTCTCGTGAGAAATTGTAATGAATTCATCTATGTTTTGACCCCTGTGCATCTAACATAGGGAGCATGTTTGTTGCATATTTCTACAAATTAATTTGGCTTGCCAAACACACCAAGCATCACACATAGGACTTAACAACACACTGCAAAGTTTGATGAACTGTGACAAGACCTGACTTGTCAACGTGTATGTATAGGCTATGTATACACATAACAGAGCATGCAGTCAAAACCTTGTGTGCACACACTTGTGGTACAACACAGTGAGGTAACTGTACTGTACAGACTTTATTGCCAATCGCGCTAAAACTTTCACCTTAATATAACTTATGCAATGACTGATTTTGTTCAGATTTCACATTTTAGGCTTTTCTAGTCGTTATCTATAGCTCAAAAATTCAACATGAAGTTTGCTTAAGAGAATTTTAAAATAGAAAAATTTCTTATTTTTAAACTTGTCGTCGTAACAATTTGTAACAATTGATGATGTCACAGACCTGACCCCAATTTGTCTTCTGGTTCAAACTGGAAGTTGAAGCCAAAAATGCTTAAAACGTCACAATTAAAGCTCTGGAGTCAATATGAAACAGAATATGGACATGGTTTCAGTGTATGAAATAAAATGTAGTTCATGCCCTTTGAAAATATTACATTGATGACTCCATCAATTGTTACAATTTGTTACCACTACAAGTTTAAAAAATGTGACATTGTGTTCTGGGAATCCCAGGAATTCATTAGAGGACTGTTTTGTTTTTGTTTTGTTTGTTTGTTGGGTTGTTTGTTTGTTTGTTTGTTTGTTCGTTTGTTTGCTTGTTTTTTTTTTTTGTTTTTTTTTTTTGGGGGGGGGAGTTGTACTTCTGTAGAGCAAAAAAGTGTGTTAGAATATGTGATTTTTTGTGAAAGTGTCAAATAAAAGTTAATGTAGAAATAATATTAACATTACCTTTCAAAGTCAAGCTGTCCTCTCCAAAACAAATCAACAAACAATTTCAGGTAATTTTTTCCCTTCCAGTTTTTAATGCATTGTACCTCTTAAGCAGCAAAGATAAAATGTTTGTGTAAAATACTTATTTTACTTATCAAAACTGAATGTGTTTTTGGGTGTTGCAAGCCTTTTTTATTTGGGTCAAAGACAGATCCTACATACAAATGAATGCCACGTGTACTTTGACATCAGTAAACAGCCAAGCATTATTGACATTTAAACTGATTGCTAGTCTGTTTAATTTTGAATTTATTGTATTATTATTTATTGAAAGTACTTAAAATATAAAAGACCGAACAGCTACAAATTAATCAACCTGCACTCGTTAAAAGCAGTGGCGCCTCATTGTCTCATTTAGGAACGAATGCAAAATTAAACTAGACATTATGTGTTTGTGGACAAACACGTAGCTGTTCCGAAGTTGTTTGTCCTTTGATTAAATACTCAAGACCTTGATAATGGTCCTACACGGTACAACGATAATGACTTTGACAATTGGCGCAGGACATATGATTTTTTTTTAATTGAGAGCTTCTTTTTTCGACCGGAAGTAAAGGTCAAAGTGGGGTCATGCGTGATATCAAAATGTCACCTTCGATGTGAGCTACAAATGTACAAAGATTATAACTCTACGACATTTGGCACATGATATAGGTTTTTTTTAATTTAGAGCTTCCTGTCTGGACCGGAAGTAAAGGTCAAAGTGAGGTCTTGCCTAGTAACCAAATGTCAAAATAATGTGATGTAAGCTACAAATGGTACAAAGATAATGACTAGTACATTTGACACAGGAGATATGCTTTTTGAAATTTAGAGCTTCCTGTTTGGACCGGAAGTAAAGGTCAAAGTGGGGTCACGCCTCTAAACAAAATGTCCGATATGATGTAAGCTACAAAACAACATAAAGATTACAAATTTATGAAATTTAGTTCAGGAGATGAGACTCTTTAAAGTTTTGAACTTCCTGTTTGGACCGGAAGGAAAGGTCAAATCGGGGTCATATGTTTAAATAAATTGCCACATGTGCTATAAGCTTTAAAATGGCACAAAGATTGTGACTCTACGATGTGTGCTTCGGGAGATATGATTTTTTCATTATTAAACGTTGAATTAATGTAACTTGATACCTGATGATGACGAAAACAAGTTTGCCTTACTATGATTTTTTGTTATTTACAAGGTGGTATAACTTTTATTCCTATGCGATGCCTTTGAACGAAAACCCTAAAAATGCAAAGATTCTGCAAGTTTTATGTAGAAAAACATCTACCAATAGAGGGCGCTATAGCATATGTGAAGTCATTATATTAGTTATTAAAAGCCAAACTAACATCTGATAACACAAATCAAGTTTAAAACGCTAAAAAAATTAGTGCTACCCCGCCGCATTCATGTTTGCGGTTTTCCCACCAAAAACCTGTACAGGTTCGCAACACTGAGGAACATCATTGGATTAACGTGTGAGAAACAGGCGAGTGCGTACTTGTGTACAACTTTGCTATCAACTTTGAGCGGCGAAAAGCGGCGCAATCCACACAGCGTTGTACTAATGGTGCTCAGATTGAACAATTAACGGTTAATTAAAGTGAAATACGTTGTGCTTTGATGAATTTTTATGGTCTGGGACAACTCTTGGTAAAAGCAATCATGTTTTCTAAACGATCTTTGTAATATAGCAATCTAAAATTCAATATATTTAAAAAAAATTGTGGTTTTTGACCTATCAAATAGTTACACTTTTTGGGCCGTGCCTTTTGTTTACAGACACAAAACATGCCATGAATGACGTCATGATGACGTGACAGACACAAACAATCCAAATTGCACATCTACAATATTCAACAAGTCTATAACTGAAAAGAAAATTAAGATCGGTTGTAGGCTTCCTGAGATAAGCTGGAGACAAGAATGCTTAATTAATTATTCACACTGCTGTCTTATGGTTAATTAATTAATAATTATAATTTTATGATATCGTTTAACTAAGTCAAGACACAAGCTTTAACATGATATAGAATTTAACTTATAATGATAATTCAAAGAACGGCATTTTGTGCGCAGAAAAGTCATGTGTTAAGTCAATAGGGTTTTGGGGGAAGTAAAGAATAATAATAATAATAATAAAAAAAAACTAGATATTATGTGTTTGTGGACAAACACGTAGCTGTTCCGAAGTTGTTTGTCCTTTGATTAAATACTCAAGACCTTGATAATGGTCCTACACGGTACAACGATAATGACTTTGACAATTGGCGCAGGACATATGATTTTTTTTTAATTGAGAGCTTCTTTTTTCGACCGGAAGTAAAGGTCAAAGTGGGGTCATGCGTGATATCAAAATGTCACCTTCGATGTGAGCTACAAATGTACAAAGATTATAACTCTACGACAGTTGGCACATGATATAATTATGTTTTTTTAATTTAGAGCTTCCTGTCTGGACCGGAAGTAAAGGTCAAAGTGAGGTCTTGCCTAGTAACCAAATGTCACATGTGATGTAAGCTACAAATGGTACAAAGATAATGACTAGTACATTTGACACAGGAGATATGCTTTTTGAAATTTAGAGCTTCCTGTTTGGACCGGAAGTAAAGGTCAAAGTGGGGTCATTCTAATAACCAAATGCCACACATGATGTAAGCTACAAATGGAACAAAGATTATGACTCTATGACATTTGGCATATGAGATATGCTGTTATGAAATTTATAGCTTCCTGTTTGGACCGGAAGTAAAGGTCAAAGTGGGGTCACGCCTCTAAACAAAATGTCCGATATGATGTAAGCTACAAAACAACATAAAGATTACAAATTTATGAAATTTAGTTCAGGAGATGAGACTCTTTAAAGTTTTGAACTTCCTGTTTGGACCGGAAGGAAAGGTCAAATCGGGGTCATATGTTTAAATAAAATGCCACATGTGGTCTAAGCTTTAAAATGGCACAAAGATTGTGACTCTACGATGTGTGCTTCAGGAGATATGATTTTTTCATTATTAAACGTTGAATTAATGTAACTTGATACCTGATGACGTCACGATGACGAAAACAAGTTTGCCTTACTAATTTTTTTAGCGTTTTAAACTTGATTTGTGTTATCAGATGTTAGTTTGGCTTTTAATAACTAATATAATGACTTCACTTGTCCCAGACCATAAAAATTCATCAAAGCACAACGTATTTCACTTTAATTAACCGTTAATTGTTCAATCTGAGCACCATTAGTACAACGCTGTGTGGATTGCGCCGCTTTTCGCCGCTCAAAGTTGATAGCAAAAATTAGCGCTACCCCGCCGCGTTCATGTTTGCGGTTTTCCCACCAAAAACCTGTACAGGTTCGCAACACTGAGGAACATCATTGGATTAACGTGTGAAAAACAGGCGAGTGCGTACTTGTGTACAGCTTTGCTATCAACTTTGAGCGGCGAAAAGCGGCGCAATCCACACAGCGTTGTACTAATGGTGCTCAGATTGAACAATTAACGGTTAATCAAAGTGAAATACGTTGTTCTTTGATGAATTTTTATGGTCTGGGACAACTCTTGGTAAAAGCAATCATGTTTTCTAAACGATCTTTGTAATATAGCAATCTAAAATTCAATATATTTTGAAAAATTGTGGTTTTTGACCTACCAAATAGTTACACTTTTTGGGCCGTGCCTTTTGTACACAGACACAAAACGTGCAATAAATGACGTCATGATGACGTGACAGACACAAACAATCCAAATTGCACATCTACAATATTGAACAAGTCTATAACTGAAAAGAAAATTAAGATCGGTTGTAGGCTTCCTGAGATAAGCTGGAGACAAGAATGCTTAATTAATTATTCACACTGCTGTCTTATGGTTAATTAATTAATAATTATAATTTTATGATATCGTTTAGCTAAGTCAAGACACAAGCTTTAACATGATATAGAATTTAACTTATAATGATAATTCAAAGAACGGCATTTTGTGCGCAGAAAAGTCATGTGTCAAGTCAATAGGGTTTTGGGGGAAATAAAGAATAATAATAATAATAATAATAAAAAAAAATAAAAATCTCGACAGAAACAATAGCTGTTCCGACTGAAAGTCGGAACAGCTAATAAAAATCTCGACAGAAACAATAGCTGTTCCGACTGATAGTCGGAACAGCTAACAAGCGGTAACTCGAGGTAAATGTCTTGGTTTTACAGGGCTTTCCGAGGTAAAACAAACCTGCATATGAACAATCAAGCCATGAATAATCCTCCAGACTTTAAGGTCAACTTGGCTCAGGAGGTCCATCCAACATGTAAAGCTTGAATGGACCAACTTGGGCATAAAAAAAGACTGTACTTATCTCCAAGAGGTGTAATTACAGCAAGCTTCCCACCAAGTGCTTATAAACACTACTCCAGGGATAAATTCTGAATAATTTTAATGTTAAATCGCCAAATGTTAGTTGAGATTGTCAACAAGATCGTAATGTATGTCAAATGATGCCATGTTATTTTTTTCCAACTGTTTAAATTGACCAATGAACGGCCAAAATAAGACGTTTTTGGATCAAGGATCAACTGCACCAGGGACAGAGAGCTAGGCAGGACTTAACAATAGGCAGTGTACCTGTGGATGAGTATAGTAGGATTAAAAGATTAGGAACTTGCTAGCGATGATTATTCTGACCACTCAGTGAATCTATATCGTATGATTAATCATTACATATATAAACATTACTTGGTATAAGTACTTTACATCTGCGTCAAATGAGAAATTCTTCCATATTTTAACGAGCAAAAATCGATCAATAAACGGCCAAGTTATAGTTTTGCCTACATTTGTGATTTAGCGTGCACAGCATTTCAATGTCTTCTGGCAAAGTGATCTACACATAATCTTTTTTGGTTACTGGTTTAGGTATTTTTGTGTATGTCATTCTGTCATCTTTGGATATAGGGGACATACAATTTAAAAAATAAACTTTGATGGCACTACTGTTCTGAATAGAGATGGAAAAGTAATTCAGAGAGAAAAATTAGACAGAAGAATTGTATTGTCGATGCTAGATGAGGTCGAGGCAGAATTTCCCGGACAAGTTAAAGGAAAACAGTTTGTGAAAGTACGGTCAGTAATTAATGATAAGTGTAGACACATTAATTGAAAAAGTCATGATACCCCTTTCAATTGTTGCTTTTTGTATTTTTTCTCTGTGTGTATTTTTTAGTTTAAATCTTTCGAATCTTCATCCATTTCAGTTTGAAATTTGTTTTAAATCTTAATTACACTGACATGTATTGATTCTATATAATTATTATTTTATTGCCACAAATCATTTAGTCAAATGAAAGGAAATAAACTTCCATAATGCATAATGTTTTTTCCTCTTTTCCTAGAAAAAAACAGATATTTTCGAAAGGAAATAAACTTCCGTAAAGTGTTCCTCTCCCATTGATATAAATTAGTCGCCTAAAACTTACAATTTCGAAAGAAAATAAACGTTTTTCTTGGCATAAAGAAATTGCATTTCATAGGCTTTTTTAGGTGATTTGTACAATGATGTTATTTTTGTAAATTCTTGTTCAACAAAATAAATTATAGAAAACATGCATAATAAATGTATTTTTAGTTAAAGGACAATCATGAATGATCCTTGATGTTTTCTTAAAATGGTCTGAAGCTTGTACTTGGTCGATTTTCTCGTTTGAAAATAGAAAACCTATTAACATTGCGTCCTTAACTCCTGCATCAGCCAAAAAAAAAACAAAAAAAAAAAACAGGTTTGGTTAATATTTTTTTCTCTAAAATCCATAAGTGGTCAGTTTAAAAAAAATGTTATACTCTTTCAAGGTCTCTGAGACACTTGTTGATAACCAATTAGAATCTCTATTGTTAAACTGTATCAAGGACAGATTAACGTGTGGCCTGCCAAACCGCAAACAGGCCTGCGGAGTTATCAAAGACGTAGGTAAAATCTCCGCAACTACTAAGCCTGCTGCCCATTGACCCGTAGATAATGAGCTCATTAAAGACCTACTGCCTTTTTACCTCGGGAAAACCCCATGAAACCTAGACAAATACCTCGAGTTACCACTTGTTTAATTTCACATTCATCCCTTTGCCTGACCTCAGTAAAAAAAATGCCATGATGAGATCATCTAATGGCCACTTACAATCATTACACATTTTAGTGGTTTTTCTCTCACAATTGAATCTTTTATTTAATCTTAGTTGAGATCTGCCAAGATTCTGGAATGATTATAATTGAGACAAGCTACTCAGAGAGTACACTCAACCAAGACACAAGTTATTAGTGGATTGTAGGCTATATGCAAGTGTATTAACAGTACAACAAAAACTACTACCCAACAATAGTTGTACTAAAAACTCTTTTTTAGTGTATATATTTGGCAAATATTGATAAAAAAGTTTTGATATTAGAGTTGTTGTTTTTTCTCATTAAAACATTTTAAATTAGGCACCTTGCAAAATATTGAAAGTATGACATTGAGGTAATCCTGAGGACCGAGCCCAACCAAAATACATCTAATTTGGTTTGATGAAGCTTGTGAGGGAGTTTAACACTTATGATATTTACACCAGCACTCTCATCAAGTCACAATTTTTTATTAAAAAAATGCGGTATCAAATTTTGAGCAGAAACTACTTTTTACAGTAAGCCTTTCGTCAATGCCATGTGGCTTTGACAGCTTTGTAGCTCGATTGCGGTTTTTTTGATGTTGAATTATTCATGAAGTTTCAAACATACATTATTCATATTTTTAAGTAAAAACTAACAGCCCTGAAAGATAAGCTAATCGCAATGCAGATGAGGTTAATACTGACCCCATCGCTTCTGATTGGCTGGGAATTTCTCTACTTTGTCAGTGTAGCAAAAATCGTGAAATATATAGCAGAGATTGTTGACAAGCCGATTTAAACTGAGAAACAAATTAAATGTTGAATTGCAATAATGGAGTAATGGATTAACCATAATAAAAATGTTTAGTTCAACTATAACAACACATTGACGACTAGTTATCTTTTTGTTTAAACACATTAACGTTTACTGTACTATGAATATAATTTTTAACAGATGGACAAGAAATTGTTTGTGAAAATGTTCCTTATAAAATTAACAATTTTGGTTTTGGTTGTCTATGGTAAAAAGTCTAGGATGAATTGCTTCTTACATTTGACTTGACGACAGCCAAAGACTCAAATTCTTAGAAACTGACTATAAAAGAAGCTGAAGGACATTAGGTACCACTGTTGGTCTTTGCAAACCAACCTTGATGAATGGTACAAGATGCTTTTAGGGTTCAGTGGAGTTGGAGGACAAGAGGTGCAGTTGCTAGTCTTTGCAAACCAGCCCTGAGGAGCGGTTTGAGGTGCTTGGTGCTCAACCCAGCTAACAATTTCACGTTTTTACAACGTTGTATCAACAACGTTCTAAATAATACCAAAATATAACCTTTGTACAACCACCTTCTTTCAATCTAACGTTCTTACATTGTTGTCACAACGTTGTAAAATCAGTACCTTATGACAACCAAACCACAACGTTGTGAAACGTTGTGGTTACGTTGTGTGTTAGCTGGGAATTGAGCCGGTGGACATGAGGTTCTGCTGTCTTCACAAACCAGCCTTGAGGAATGGTATGATGTGCTGGGGGTTCAATTGAGTTTAGAAGATATGAGGTACACTATTACTTTTACTGAGGTAGCAACAAGTCACAGAAGGTTGTCCATCATCCATCCATAATGGTTAATTTCATGACATGACCTGGAGGTAGGTTGATCCTACAAAATTGGGGGTTCAGGTTTCACCCTCAAGATTAAGAGAGAACAATAACTTCTACCCACTGCAGACAGACAAATAGTCAGGTTGCTGTGATGAGCATGGACTTGTGCACCATATATGTATACAGGGAATAAGCCATGAGATGTATCTAGCTACATCAGGGATAATGAACAATATTATTTGGTTTACTCAAACACTGATGTGGTATAAGCTCTGTAAACTCTGAATCCTGTGGGGATCAAGAAGAAATAGTGCACCTTTGACAGATGATGGTCAATTTATGGATATGTTTCTGATAGTCATCACTAGTTTACAATTCTACTGCAGGCCTGATACTTCAAGGAGGTAATGGAGGCAATGACCTCAGTGCCCCCTGGTGGGTCATCATTGGTTTACAATTCTACTGCAGGCCTGATACTTTCAGGAGGTAATGGAGGCAATGACCTCAGTGCCTCCTGGTGGATCATCATTGGTTTACAATTCTACTGCAGGCCTGATACTTCAAGGAGGTAATGGAGGCAATGACCTCAGCACCCCCTGGTGGGTCATCATTGGTTTCCAAGTCTACTGCAGACCTGATACTTCAAGGAAGTAATGGAGGCAATGACCTCAGTGCCCCCTGGTGGGTCATCATTGGTTTACAATTCTACTGCAGGCCTGATACTTCAAGGAGGTAATGGAGGCAATGACCTCAGTGCCCCCTGGTGGGTCATCATTGGTTTACACTTCTACTGCAGGCCTGATACTTCAAGGAGGTAATGGAGGCAATGACCTCAGCACCCCCTGGTGGGTCATCATTGGTTTCCAAGTCTACTGCAGACCTGATACTTCAAGGAGGTAATGGAGGCAATGACCTCAGTGCCCCCTGGTGGGTCATCATTGGTTTACAATTCTATTGCAGGACTGATACTTCAAGGAGGTAATGGAGGCAATGACATCAGTGCCCCCTGGTGGATCATCATTGGTTTACAATTCTACTGCATGCCTGATACTTCAAGGAGGTAATGGAGGCAATGACCTCAGTGCCTCCTGGTGGATCATCATTGGTTTACAATTCTACTGCAGGCCTGATACTTCCAGGAGGTAATGGAGGCAATGACCTCAGTGCCTCCTGGTGGATCATCTTTGGTTTACAATTCTACTGCAGGCCTGATACTTCCAGGAGGTAATGGAGGCAATGACCTCAGTACCCCCTGGTGGGTCATCATTGGTTTACAATTCTACTGCAGGTCTGATACTTCAAGGAGGTACAGGAGACAATGACCTCAGTACCCCCTGGTGGGTCATCATCATGGTTTACAATTCTACTGCAGGCCTGATACTTCAAGGAGGTAATGGAGGCAATGACCTCAGTGCCTCCTGGTGGATCATCATTGGTTTACAATTCTACTGCAGGCCTGATACTTCCAGGAGGTAATGGAGGCAATGACCTCAGTGCCCCCTGGTGGGTCATCATTGGTTTACAATTCTACTGCAGGCCTGATACTTCAAGGAGGTAATGGAGGCAATGACCTCAGTGCCTCCTGGTGGATCATCATTGGTTTACAATTCTACTGCAGGCCTGATACTTCCAGGAGGTAATGAAGGCAATGACCTCAGTGCCTCCTGGTGGATTATCATTGGTTTACAATTCTACTGCAGGCCTGATACTTCCAGGAGGTAATGGAGGCAATGACCTCAGTGCCCCCTGGTGGGTCATCATTGGTTTACAATTCTACTGCAGGCCTGATACTTCAAGGAGGTAATGGAGGCAATGACCTCAGTGCCACCTGGTGGGTCATCATTGGTTTACAATTCTACTGCAGGCCTGATACTTCCAGGAGGTAATGGAGGCAATGACCTCAGTGCCCCCTGGTGGGTCATCAATTACCTGGTGGGTCATCATTGGTTTACAATTCTACTGCAGGCCTGATACTTCATGGAGGTAATGGAGGCAATGACCTCAGTGCCTCCTGGTGGATCATCATTGGTTTACAATTCTACTGCAGGCCTGATACTTCCAGGAGGTAATGAAGGCAATGACCTCAGTGCCTCCTGGTGGATTATCATTGGTTTACAATTCTACTGCAGGCCTGATACTTCCAGGAGGTAATGGTGGCAATGACCTCAGTGCCCCCTGGTGGGTCATCATTGGTTTACAATTCTACTGCAGGCCTGATACTTCAAGGAGGTAATGGAGGCAATGACCTCAGTGCCACCTGGTGGGTCATCATTGGTTTACAATTCTACTGCAGGCCTGATACTTCCAGGAGGTAATGGAGGCAATGACCTCAGTGCCCCCTGGTGGGTCATCAATGGTTTACAATTCTACTGCAGGCCTGATACTTCAAGGAGGTAATGGAGGCAATGACCTCAGTGCCTCCTGGTGGATCATCTTTGGTTTACAATTCTACTGCAGGCCTGATACTTCAATGAGGTACTGGAGGCAATGACCTCAGTGCCTCCTGGTGGATCATCATTGGTTTACAATTCTACTGCAGGCCTGATACTTCCAGGAGGTAATGGAGGCAATGACCTCAGTGCCCCCTGGTGGGTCATCATTGGTTTACAATTCTACTGCAGGCCTGATACTTCAAGGAGGTAATGGAGGCAATGACCTCAGTGCCTCCTGGTGGATCATCATTGGTTTACAATTCTACTGCAGGCCTGATACTTCCAGGAGGTAATGAAGGCAATGACCTCAGTGCCTCCTGGTGGATCATCATTGGTTTACAATTCTACTGCAGGCCTGATACTTCCAGGAGGTAATGGAGGCAATGACCTCAGTGCCCCCTGGTGGGTCATCATTGGTTTACAATTCTACTGCAGGCCTGATACTTCAAGGAGGTAATGGAGGCAATGACCTCAGTGCCACCTGGTGGATCATCATTGGTTTACAATTCTACTGCAGGCCTGATACTTCCAGGAGGTAATGGAGGCAATGACCTCAGTGCCCCCTGGTGGGTCATCAATGGTTTACAATTCTACTGCAGGCCTGAGACTTCAAGGAGGTAATGGAGGCAATGACCTCAGTGCCTCCTGGTGGGTCATCATTGGTTTACAATTCTACTGCAGGCCTGATACTTCAATGAGGTACTGGAGGCAATGACCTCAGTGCCTCCTGGTGGATCATCATTGGTTTACAATTCTACTGCAGGCCTGATACTTCCAGGAGGTAATGGAGGCAATGACCTCAGTGCCTACTGGTGGATCATCATTGGTTTACAATTCTACTGCAGGCCTGATACTTCCAGGAGGTAATGGAGGCAATGACCTCAGTGCCCCCTGGTGGGTCATCATTGGTTTACAATTCTACTGCAGGCCTGATACTTCCAGGAGGTAATGGAGGCAATGACCTCAGTACCCCCTGGTGGGTCATCGCTGGTTTACAATTCTACTGCAGGCCTGATACTTCAAGGAGGTAATGGAGGCAATGACCTCAGTGCCCCCTGGTGGATCATCATTGGTTTACAATTCTACTGCAGGCCTGATACTTCAAGGAGGTAATAGAAGCAATGACCTCAGTGCCCCATGGTGGGTCATCATTGGTTCACAATTCTACTGCAGGCCTGATACTTCAAGGAGGTAATGGAGGCAATGACCTCAGTGCCCCCTGGTGGGTCATCATTGGTTTACAATTCTACTGCAGGCCTGATACTTCAAGGAGGTAATGGAGGCAATGACCTCAGTGCCCCCTGGTGGGTCATCATTGGTTTACAATTCTGCTGCAGGCCTGATACTTCAAGGAGGTAATGGAGGCAATGACCTAAGTGCCCCCTGGTGGGTCATCATTGGTTTACAATTCTACTGCAGGACTGATACTTCAAGGAGGTAATGGAGGCAATGATCTCAGTGCCCCCGGTGGGTCATCATTGGTTTACAATTCTACTGCAGGCCTGATACTTCAAGGAGGTAATGGAGGCAATGACCTCAGTACTCCCTGGTGGGTCATCATTGGTTTACAATTCTATTGCAGGACTGATACTTCAAGGAGGTAATGGAGGCAATGACCTCAGTACCCCTTGGTGGGTCATCATTGGTTTACAATTCTACTGCAGGCCTGTACTTCAAGGAGGTAATGGAGGCAATGACCTCAGTACCCCCTGGTGGGTCATCATTGGTTTACAATTCTACTGCAGGACTGATACTTCAAGGAGGTAATGGAGGCAATGACCTCAGTACCCCCTGGTGGGTCATCATTGGTTTACAATTCTACTGCAGGACTGATACTTCAAGGAGGTAATGGAGGCAATGACCTCAGTGCCCCCTGGTGGGTCATCATTGGTTTACAAATCTACTACAGGACTGATACTTCAAGGAGGTAATGGAGGCAATGACCTCAGTGCCCCTTGGTGGGTCATCATTGGTTTACAATTCTACTGCAGGCCTGATACTTCAAGGAGGTAATGGAGGCAATGATCTCAGTGCCCCCATGTGGGTCATCAAAAAGAGAAAGATGATGTAATGGAGTGCCCCCATGTGGGTCATCATTGGTTTACAGTTCTACTGCAGACCTGGTACTTTAACAAGGTAATTTGGGGCAATGACCTCAGTACCCCCTGGTGGATCATCATTGGTTTACAATTCTACTGCAGGTCTGATACTTCAAGGAGGTAACTGGGGCAACCTCAGTGCCCCCTGGTGACTGCCTTGGTGCCCATTCAATGGTTGCAGTAGAAGTTTTTATTTCTTTCCTGGAGGTGCCCTTTACTAAGGAAAACAATGTATTGCCCTTACAAGAATGAAGTATCAGGCCTGCTACTAGATTTCACTTTCACAGCATCTTCCTCTTTTTCGTCTTAGTTCTTTACAGAAGGAGAATTTAAGTCTAGTTCAGCATCTTGAGGATGAGAAGTGTGGTAATCTTAAGCTGAAGCAGATGAGGTCACTGCTGGAACATGAACTAGACCAAAGAAATCAGGTATGAGTAAGCGTCTGCCTGTTACACGGTTACACAGTAAACCGACCGATCGTCCTGTTACATGGTTACAGTTTTACAGCTCGGACAACCGTCAAAAACTGCACTTAAAAGTGCACACCACATTGCCATCACGATGTACGCCCTCTATTGTTGAAGTATACCAGTGCATTATGACAAAACGCCTTTACCCAAGAATAGACGAATCTGTGCATGGTTGGTACATCGCTGGTGCACAAACTGCTAGACGTTTTCACAGCATTGTAATCGCTGGTGCCACGCGAAAACAATTGAAAGTATGGTCTGTGGAGCTAGTTCCCCGGCAATTGCAGCATGTTTACGAAAAAAATACACAATATATAGGCTTTATTTAGCTAAAACTTTAGTATTTTTGATACCCTGGAGGAATGGAAAGAGTATTTAACAGTCAGATCTGTTTCTTCTTGTTTTTGCTTTTTGATTTTTTGCGGGGTGATTGCTCGAAGTCAAAGTGCTGTGGAGAAGTTTCAATGTTTTGACTGAATGTGCCATTGTCATGTATACGTGTGCTTTTAACTCTTAATTTTGTTTCTTCAACGGTCGGTTACACGGGTAACCAACCGTTTCAGAAACGGTTACACGGTTACAAAAATAACTGTAAACTCACAGGCCTATGTATGAGAATCATGTGGTGTGTCTTAGAATCAAGTAAATAGGAGTTCAGACAAATCAACAGTATCATAAAAGTGCTAGGCCAAATTTCATGGCGCTGGTTACTGGAGAGTTCTACGCTTACGGCACACTGTAACGTGCATATTACTATGGGCTGCAGCAGTGTGTGAGTGCAGAACTCCATGGTAAGCAGTGTCATGAAATTGGGCCCTGTTGAGAGTATTGCTTAACAATAATCTGTAAGCAAACTGTAATGTAAGACAAGATCCAAGTTCATTCAGCCAAAATTATTATCAACAAGAAGACTTGTGCATTCTCATTCAAATTGAATTGTTGGCATAAGAATCTTTGGTTTTTGGTTACAGTGAAAAGTGAATTGTAACAAGTTCTGGGTGTCCTGTAGTCCCCCAAGCTTTGTTGATTTACAGTGTATTGGAGGTTTTTATGAAGTATAATATACAAATACTGGAGGCATGCGACTAAAAATGTAGCAGAATGTTATAACAAGGTGAAATCTGGACTGTTCCATTTGTTAAAGGTTTGGTGAATTACTGAGTATTGATGTTTTTAATTAACACCTAATATTTATCATACAATAATTCAGTTTGAATTTTTTTTTTGTGCCTTCCAGTTTATTTTTACATGATTTATTTTCTTTAAAAGTAATGGTCTTCAGGAACGCCCACAAAAATGTCATTTGCTGACATGGCTGGATTCCTTCCGTGAAATCATCATTACAAAATTTATTCATGAGCTGTTCCAGAGGACAATCATTTCTGGACAGGGTCCACCAAAGGATTGACAAATATGTGTTCTTTCTTTTCAAAAATTCACTCATGAATATGTATTATGTAATGCATGTGACGTCACAGAAGGAATCCAGCCATGTCAGCAAGTGACCTATTTTTGTGGGCGTTCCTAAAGACTATTATTTTTAACGAAAATCAATCATGTAAAATTATACAGGAAGGCACAAAATGATTTTTCACAACAGAATTATTGTATTTTAACTGTATGGTGTAGAATAAAATCATTAATACTAAGTAACTCACCAAACCTTTAAGGCAAAGATTTCATCAATTGATTGTATGCTGCTACATTACATGCATAAAAGGCATCCAATATTGGTTCTATATAACTGACACATAGATCATTGCCATTTGATATTCATTTATATAATTCATAATTTATTTCAACAACTTATTTGTTCAAGTTTAAAACAATAGAATAAAAAAGCCTGATTGGTTTGCAGAATGAGACAGTTTTTCAAATGCTTTCCCACTGGCAGTAGCACTGGTCTTTGAACGCTGACGGGTACATGCACTCAAAGATTCTGTTTAAATAATAATAATAATAATAATGACAATAATAATGACAATTTATTTATTAAGCGCAAAAATCCACAAAAGTGCTCATGGCACAAAATACAACGATAAAGCAAAATACCCAGTAAACAACATTATGCAAACACTTCAATAAAAAGATGAGTTTTTAGGTTTTTTTAAACTTGTTCAAAGAGATCGATGATTCGACATGTGATGGAAATTTTTCCAAAGACGAGGTGCAGCATGAGAATAAGATCAGTCAACCCAAAACGACCAAAAGAGTCCAAATTGAAATGCTATTGGATGCTCTCGAATATTAAAGTTGTGAGCATTACGGTTATAAATAAAGGCAAAATAATAAATGACAAGAATCTTTGTTTGTGGGATAAAAAGACGAACAAATAGTTTGTTAGAACTGTCTATTAACAGCACAATGACAAACTACCCATCCATTCAAGAAAACAATCTGTGGTGTGTTAGTTTTATGCACCTTCAGTGGTACAGGATTTATTGGTTGTATGGTGTTTTTAGTGGAAACTGGAGGATGTGAATGATTTTCCTTTTCCAAACACCACTGATGTGTCATTCCTATTCAATTGTGTTTGATGTAACCATGGTTTCTTATCTTTCCAGATAGATCCATGTCAGAGAGGTTTCCCCATTGGTCAATGAGCTGACATTTCATAACCGATGGAGCCTGGTGCCTATATGTGCCATGTTGCTAACACACTCAGACTTAATTTACAAGGAAATACTTTTGTCAATATTCAAACTGAACAGTTGGGCTATTTTGTGTTAATAAAAGTAAAAAGAAGACAGCGATATTCTCAAAAAATTATTATTATTGCAGAGGTTTAAAAAAAATATTACCTTGCATAGGTCTTTTAGCATTTAGCCTGCTATGCACAACATCTCTCTTTCCATGGCAACTTACTTCATCAATGTTCACTTAAATTGTAGAGTAGAGGATGAGAATAAATACATCTGTTATAAAGCCAATGATGTATTACCTCTTTAACCAATAATGTTATCCTGTCACATCCCTTATAAATTCCAAATAACAGCAAACCCTTTTTTGGTTGTATCTGCAGCCATGTTAGTCTTAAGAAATCTACTCATCTACAAGTAGATGGCCAAGTTCCAAATAACATCATCCAATGTTGCCTTCAGCGCCAGCAGGTAAATATATCAACAAGCACTTGTTTTAATTTAGAGATCATTCAATGGATTTTATTTTAAAATCTTGGTTGTTGTTTGACTTTTTTTAAGGTTTTGTCAGTAATGCTCTAATCATATGGCGATATTTTGCTACTCTTTTAAAAGGTCTTTACAAATTGTCGGCTTTGAAAGAACCAGTAGATATTTTGTTGTTTCTGCCTGTCTGGCACCCTCTATTGTGCTTTTCTACTGTTCAGGATTTTGTTTTTGTCCATTACAGAGAGTGTGAAGGCAGCTTGTGAACCAGCAGATAGTGAAGAGACAGCAACTTGACATTTCTTGATGATGGCGTTAACAGTGTTTTGTTATTCACAGGGTAGATTGCTCAATGATTCCTGCCAGAGACATTACTTTGTAAGGTGAGAGTTCCTTTTGTGTTGGTCATTACAAAGGTAACATTTACTGACTCAATCTACAGGAAGAGAAGAAGGTGATCCAAGGGGTGGTGTACAGGGCACCATCAACATTTAAACAAAGGCTGATAATTGTTCTAGTAGTTTTTTGGGAGCCACTTTTGCAACAATTATTTTATTAACAGCAATAATTTTGATGATTTGACATAATGTAAGTTGCTGCGGCGCAGCCAAGATATTTTCACTGGGGAACACAGGGAAAAGGGGGCTCAGGTACAGTTTTTGTTACAGAATTACATGTATCTACATTTTTTTGGGGGGGGGGGGCACCTGGCAGAGACTGGAATTTTGTAGGGGCAAGTGCCCCCCACTACCCAGCCCCCAACCCTCCAGCCACACCACTAGTAAGATGTTGCCATGAGCAAGAGTTGTTCCCCCACTGCCCAGCCCCAAACCCTCAGGCCAAACCGCTAGTAAGATGTTGCAATGAGCAAGAGTTGTTCCCCCACTGCCAAGCCCCCAACCCTCCAACCACACCGCTACTAAGATGCTGCCATGAGCAAGAGTTGTTCCCCCACTGCCCAGCCCCCAACCCTCCAGCCACACCGCTAGTAAGATGCTTCCATGAGCAAGAATTGTTCCCCCACTGCCCAGCCCCAAACCCTCAAGCCACACCGCTAGTAAGATGCTGCCATGAGCAAGAGTTCTTCCCCCACTGCCCAGCCCCAAACCCTCAAGCCACACCGCTAGTAAGATGCTGCCATGAGCAAGAGTTGTTCCCCCATTGCCCAGCCCCCAACCCTCCGGCCACACTGCTAGTAAGATGCTGCCATGAGCAAGAGTTGCCCACCACTGCCCACCCCCTACCCTCCGGCCACACCACTAGTAGGATGCTGCCATGAACATGAGTTGTTTCTATAAAAAGGTAACAATACTTCCCATACAGATCTTGAGAATGATTTACAACTTGTTGGTGCAAACAATGTTTCTTGCTATTAATTGTGGTACAAATTCAGCCATAAGCTGACACAAAATTTGAATTTTTCTTATAGCCAGTGCATAGATGTCAATTTCTCATCAATCATGTCATTATTGTTACTAAACATGTATTATTTATACAAGATTTCAGATATTATAGGGCTCTTCTTAATTCATGACAGGCAGGGTAGGAACTCCAACTTTATTGGTGGGCTCTAAATCCAAATTGTCCACAGTTAACCAAGGGCGTGTGGATCGAAGCAGTTCATCTGGGGAGGGCTGGCCCGTGTGAAACAGAACTTTTGGGGATTCAGGGGACAATGCACCCCGACGCTACTGGATTTTATCGCTTCCATTGAGTACTAATCAGTATTCTGAAGCACTATTTTGTTTTGGGAAAAATACTGAAGACAACATTCTGCACACAAGAAATAACTGCAATGTTAATGTATAATGATCATGACAAATGTTGGCTGTTGATTTAGCATGTTAATCTTGAACAATGATGTTATTCTTGTATTTATAGCAGGATATTTGAAGTAAAATAAACTGGATCAGTATTAAAACTATATCCTAATGACAAGTAGCTATTGCTCAGGCAAATAATTGAGGGTGTTATCTCTTCATTCTGTCACTGAACAACTCAGGTGAATCCAATTCTTAACTTTGATCCTGAAAAATGAAGGGCATCATATATTACTAAAAATATATGTTGAAATAAATAATAAAAGTTTTATTTTGAAAGCTTACCATTTTCATAAAATGATCATAACAAGTGTATATGTACTTCTTAAATTGACAGGAAGTGAAAAAGACCCTAACCTTTGCTGCGAGAGAAACAGCAGAGGTCAAGTCAAGTAAGACAAGCCTACCAAGAAGGTAAGTGTTATCAATACTGTGTTGTTTGTTGTAACCACTGTCTTATAGTCTGGTTAACTTAGTGGTTTCTCTTCCTGCCTGACCTCAGTGGTCCTGGGTTCGAATCTAACTTCAGAGTCCTTGTCTTTTCAGTACCCTCATTTTTCAAAAGAGTTGTTAAACCTCAACCATCTCTTTTATCAGTCAGAATCAACTATTTGCAACTGATGAGTGCCCATACTCGAGGCATGAAAACTTGTTATTGCTATTTGAGGAACTGAACAAATATTCTCAATCTCACCTATCTCGTTGAAACTAGTGATGCAATCTGTCATGTTAGTTCCACCGGTCATCTTATATTCATCTACAATTAACCCCTGTCAAATTAACCCCTGATCTGGACAGCACCATCACTTATCAATGAATTAATTTATTTGCACACTTCTGCAGGGCGTTTCGTGAGTGAACCTGAGCTGTATCCATCGTAGATAGAAGCCTCCTTGCACCAGCAGCTGCAATCTCAGTATTGTGAAGGCAGACTTGGAAAGCCATGTTTAGGACGGCAGTGGGTTGTCCTCTCCTTGTCTGAGGTGATTCCTGCCAGAGACTTTATGAGGTGAGAGTTCCTTTTGTGTTGGTCATTACAAAGGTAAGATGTATGGACTCTGCCTACAGGGAGAGAAGAAGGTGATCCAAGGGGTGGTGTACAGGGCACCATCATTATTTAAACAAAGGCTGATAATTGTTCTAGCAGCTTATTGGGAGCCACTTTTGCAACAATTATTTTATTCCCAGCATTAATTTGGATGATTTGACATAATGTAAGTTGTCGCAGCGCAGCCAAGATATTTTCATTGGGGAACACAGGGAAGTGGGGCCCAGGTACAGTTTTTGTTACTGAACTACATGTATCTACATTTTTTCTTTTTAGAGGAGGGCACCTTGAAGAGACTGCAAAAATTGTGGGGGCACGTGCCCCCCACTACCCAGCCCCCAGCCCTCCAGCCACACCGCTAGTAAGATGTTGCCATTAGCAAAAGTTGTTCCCCCAATGCCCAGTCTGGATTTTATCGCTTCGAGTACAAATCAGTATTCTGAAGCACTATTTTGTTTTGGGAAAAATGCTGAAGACAACATTCTGCACACAGGAATTAATTGCAGGGTTTATGTATAATGATCATGTTAAATGCTGACTGATGGTTTAGCATGTTGAACAATGATGTTGAACAGGGATGTTGTTCTTGTATTTGTAGCAGGATATCTGAATTAAAATAAACTGGATCAGTAATAATAATATATCCTAATGACAAGTAGCTATTGTTCAGGCAAATAATTGAGGGTGTTATCTTTTCATTCTGTCACTGAACAACTCAGGTGAATCCAATCCTTAATTTTGATCCTGAAAATGAAGGGCATCATATATTACTAAAAATATATGTTGAAATCAATAATCACGGACATTTTTATTTTGAAAGCTTACCATTTTCATAAAATGATCATAACAAGTGTATAATTTATGTACTTCTTAAATTGACAGAAAGTGAAGAAGACCCTAACCTTTGCTGCAAGAGAAACAGCAGAGGTCAAGTCAAGTAAGACAAGCCTACCAAGAAGGTAAGTGTTATCGACACTGTTTGTTGTAACCACTGTCTTATAGTCTGGTTGACTTAGTGGTTTCTCTTCCTGCCTGATCTCAGTGGTCCTGGGTTTGAATCTCACTTCATAGTCCTTGTCTTTTCAGTACCTTTTAATTTCAACAAAGAGTTGTTAAACTTAGACCATCTCGTATAAGGGAAGGACATCAAGTTATTGGGGGTTTCGGATCGCAGTCAAAACAACCTCTGTTTTTGTCAAGATTTTCTTTCATTTGTTTTATTATTTTCTGATTTCACAAATCCCTTAAAATGAGGACAAGATTTTGTGAGAAGGTTATCTTGTACATAGTTGAGAAAGTGGCTTTAGGAAAAAGTCACAATTTTGATCCAACTGCAGCCAAACCCAAACAACGCAAACTTCCGAGCGATTTCAATATCTTTCAATGAAAAATGAGATTTACTTTCCTGATGCATAATAAACCTGCCAGAACGCAACATTTCAAACCAAGACAATGAAGATGATTTTTTGGTCAAAGTTAACAATTTTTCTGAGAGATTAACAGCAAGAGGCTATGATCCATCAGAAATAAACAACACCACAAACCAAGTATCTTTCTTTGAAATATCAAACCTAATTCATAAATGGCAGATAAACAAAAAAAAACAAGAAATCAAGACTCCATTTGTTTGCACAACAACACCGAACCCTGTATATGAGCCATTATGACTTAAATCTTGCAGTCAAAAAACACTGGTCATTGATCAAAAGCAACAACACACCCTGGGAAATTTTCCTGTACTCTCCCTTCGTTGTTTTCAAAAAAAGACCAAAGTATACGGGAAAAACTAGTCAGAGCAAAATTTATTCGGAGTCCAACCGACTTATTCACTCAACAGCTCTCCCCCGTTCCCAATGACTCTGGTTTTGAAGACCACGGAGAAGCACTAGAAATTCTAATCTCCTTAATGAAGGAACAAGTCGACAACAAACAAGACGTCTATCACTCAGAATAACCGTCCCCAAAAGGACAACCATATACAACCTCAAACCAAAACAAACAAAACCAACCCTCCAATGTCTACACACAAGACATGAGATATACTGATTCTTGGTCAGAATTAACTATTTGCAACTGATGAGTGCCCATACTCGAGGCATGAAAACATGTTCTTGCTGTTTGAGGATCTGAAAAAATATCCTCAATCTCACCTATTTCGTTGAAACTAATGACGCATGTCATTATGTCATGTTAGAGGATTTGAATGATTTTCCTTTTCCAAACACCACTGATGTGTCATCCCTTTCAACTGTGTTTGATGTAACCATGATTTCTTATCTTTCCAGTTTCCTCTGATAGATCCATGTCAGAGAAGTTTCCCCATTGGTCAATGAGCTGACATTTCATAACCGATGGAGCCTGGTGCCTATATGTGCCATGTTGCTAACACACTCAGACTTAACTTACAAGGTAATACTCATGTCATTCATTCAAACTGACTGAACAGTTGGGCTTTTTTGAGTTAATAGAAGTAAAAAGAAGACAGCGATATTCTCAAAAAAATATATATATATTGCAGAGGTTTTTAAGAAAAAAATAACTTACATAGGCACAGTAATTTTTGTTAATACAGTCATGTAGGGCTCTAAGAATTTTTGAATCATTATATCATTGTTGTGTTAAGTGGTTTGTTAACTTTGCATTAAGCCCCCAAACTGCTGCTTCTTGCATTCATATGGCCATCCAATGTGAACTACTTTATGAAAAAAAACTTTCTGCATCTTGTTTAATCTCATCTCTATTCAGATAAATGCAAAGAAGCTAGGCAAGTCCCCACGTGATGCAGATCAGGTTATTGTAGGCCAGTCTGACATAGAGGGCGGTATTCAGGATAAAGCCTGGTATGCTAGAGAAAAAGTAAACTCTTCAAAGAGAAAACTACAAAGAGTAAAACCATCCAACATAACCAAGTAAGGTAAACTAATGGCAATCCTAATGGATTAGATATTACTCATCTTTGAAGTTTCAAACCTGCCGTACACACATTCATTTCTTCCCTTTCCCCATCTGTTTCTTCTAATTTTGCAGATATGCGCTGACCTTTGGCCACAGCCAGAATGTTACATTTAATCAAGGTATGCAGCGTGATACTGTTAGTCCCATGAATAGAAACTGTTTCCTCCACCCTAGGGCATGTAAGTTACTGACAATGCATGTAATTAATAACTCTTGAAATGTACTGGTTATATTCTGAATCTCACTGATGGGAAAAACCATTCCGTTTCAATCGAGTCCTCCAAACATGCTCCAAAGAAGTATTTCTGTCTGAAAGATTGTCAAAGTAATTTCCTTGCAAGAATAGAATATTTAAAGTGACCAAAGCACTGGTGCTTTTTTCAATTACAGCAAGTTCCTTGATGAGATGATTCATGTTCAACACATTTATCAAACCAAATTTTAAATGCTGGTAAAAATTCAAAATGCAGGACATTTGCTAGATCTTCAGACTTCATCAACGTTCACTTCAACTGTAAAGTAGAGGATGAGAATAACTGCATCTGTTTTAAAACCAATGATGTATTACCGTACCTCTTTAACCAATAATTATAACCTGTCACATCCCTTAGAAATTCCAAATAACACAACACCCTTGTTTTGGTTGTATCTGCAGCCTTGTTGGTCTTAAGAAATCTACTCATCAACAAGTAGATGGCCAAGTTCCAAATAACATCATCCAATGTTGCCTTCAGTGCAAGCGGGTAAAAATATAATCAAGCACTTGTTTTAATCCAGAGATCATTGTAGAAAGCAATGGATTTAATTTTATAATCTTGGTTGTTGTTTGACTTTTTTTTTGGTTTTGTCAGTAATGTTCAAATCATATGGCGATATTTAGCTACTCTTTTAAAAGCTCTTTACAAATTGTTGGCTTTGCAAAGATCAGTAGATGTTTTATTGTTTCTGCCTGTCTGGCGCCCTCTATTGTGCTTCTCTACTGTTCAGGATTTTGTTTTTGTCCTTTACAGAGAGTGTAAAGGGAGCTTGTTAACCAGCAGATAGTCAGAAGACAGCAACTTCACAATTCTTGATGATGGAGTTCAAAGTGTTTGTTAAACACAGGGTTGCTCGCTGATTCCTGCGAGAGTTCCTTTTGTGTTGGTCTTTACAAAGGTAATATGTATGGACTCTGCCTACAGGGAGAGAAGAAGGTGATCCAATGGGTGGTGTACAGGGCACCAACAACATTTAAATAAAGGCTGATAATTTTTCTTGTCGTGTATTGGGAGCCACTTTTGCAACAATTATGTTATTCCCAGCATTAATTTTGATTATTTGACATAATGTAAGTTGCCGCAACGCAACCAAGATATTTTCACTGGGGAACACAGGGAAGGAGGGCCCAGGTACAGTTTTTGTTACTGATCTACAATTTTCTTTTTGAGGAAGGCACCTGGAAGAGACTGGAAAATTGTAGGGGCAGGTGCCCCCCCCCCCCCCCCCTCTACCCAGCCCCCAACCCTCCGGCCACACCGCTAGTAAGATGATGCCATGAGCAAGAGTTGCTCCCCCACTGCCCTGCCCCCAACCCTCCAGCCACATCGCTACTAGGATGCTGCCATGAGCAAGAGTTGCTCCCCCACTACCCAGCCCCCAACCCTCCGGCCACACCGCTACTAAGATGCTGCCATGAGCAAAAGTTGCCCCCCAATTCCCAGCCCCCAACTGTCCGGCCACACCGCTAGTAAGATGATGCCATGAGCAAGAGTTGCTCACCCACTGTGCAGCCCCAACCCTCTGGCCACAGCGCTAGTAAGATGCTGCCATGAGCAAGAGTTGTTCTCCCACTGCCCAGCCCCCAACCCTCCGTTCACACTGCTTCTAAGATGCTGTCATGAGCAAGAGTTGTTCCCCACTGCCTAGCCCCCAACCTCCGGCCACACCGCTAGTAAGATGCTGCCATGAACAAGAGTTGCCCCACTGCCCAGCCCCCAACCCTCCGGCCACACTGCTGGTAAGATGCTGCAATGATAAACAGTTGTTCCCCCACTGCCCAGCCCCAAACCCTCCAGCCACACTGCTAGTAAGATGCTGCCATGATAAACAGTTGTTCCCCCACTGCCCAGCCCCGAACCCTCCATCCACACCGCTAGTAAGATGCTGCCATGATAAACAGTTGTTCTCCCACTGCCCAGCCCCCAACCCTCCAGCCACACCACTTCTAAGATGCTGCCATGAGCAAGAGTTGCCCCCATTGCCCAGCCCCCAACCCGCCGGCCACACCGCTACTAAGATGCCCCCATGAGCAAGAGTTGCCCCCCCCCCACTGCCCAACCCCCAACCCTCCGGCTACACTGCTAGTAAGATGCTGCCATGATAAAGAGTTGTTCCCCACTGCCAACCTAAACCCTCCGGCCACACTGCTAGTAAGATGCTGCAATGATAAATATTTGTTTCCCCACTGCCCAGTCCCCAACCCTCCGGCCACACTGCTAGTAAGATGCTGCAATGATAAAGATTTGTTTCCCCACTGCCCAGCCCCTAACCCTCCGGTGTTATCTCTTCATTCCGTCACTGAACAACTCAAGTGAATCCAGTTCTTCATTTTGATCCTAAAAATGAAGAGCATCATATATTACTAAAAATATATATTGAAATAAATAATCACGTAAGTTTTATTTTGAAAGCTTACCATTTTGATAAAATGATCATAACAAGTGTATATGTACTTCTTAAATTGACAGAAAGTAAAGAAGACCCTAACCTTTGCTTCAAGAGAAACAGCAGAGGACAAGTCAAGTAAGACAAGCCTACCAAGAAGGTAAGTGTTATCAATACTGTGTTGTTTGTTGTAGCCACTGTCTTATAATCAGGTTGACTTACTGTTTTCTTTTCCTGCCTGACCTCAGGGGTCCTGGGTTTGAATCTCACTTCAGAGTCCTTGTCTTTTCAGTACCTTTAAATTTATCCATAGAGTTGTGAAACATAGACCATCTCTAGTAAGGGAACGACATCAAGCTATTGGGGGTTTCGGATCTCAGTCAAAACAACCTCTGTTTTTGTCAAGATGTTCTTTCATTTGTTTTATTATTTTCTGCTTTCACAACTCCCTTAAAATGAGGACAAGATTTTGTAAGAAGGTTATCTTGTACATCACCCTTCCCCTAGTAGAGAAAGTGGCTTTAGGAAAAAGTCACAATTTTGATCCAACTGCAGCCAAACCCAAACATTGCAAACTTCCGAGCGATTTCAATATTTTTCAGTGAAGAATGAGATTTACTTTCCTGATGCTTAATAAACCTGCCGGAACGCAACCGTTCAAACCGAGACAATGAAGATGATTTTTTGGTCAAAGTAAACGACTTTTCTGAGAGATTAACTGCAAAGAGGCTATGATCCGTCAGAAATAAACAACACCACAAACCAAGTATCTTTCTTGGAAAGATCAAACCTGATTCATAAATGGCAGATAAACAAAAAACAAGAAATCAAGACTCCATTTGTTTGCACAACAACACCGAACCCTGTATATGAGCCATTATGACTTAAATCTTGCAGTCAAAAAACACTGGTCATTGATCAAAAGCAACAACACACCCTGGGAAATTTTCCTGTACCCTCCCTACATTGTTTTCAAAAAAAGACCAAAGTATACGGGAAAAACTAGTCAGAGCAAAATTTATTCGGAATCCAACTCAACAGCTTTTCTCCGTTCCCAATGACTCTGGTTTTGAAGACCACAACAAAAAACTAGAAATTCTAATCTCCTTAATGAAGAAACAAGTGGACAACAAACAAGGCGTGTATCACTCAGAATAACCGTCCCCAAAAGGACGACCATATACAACCTCAAACCCAAACAAACACAACCAACCCTCCAATGTCTATACACAAGACATGAGACATACTGATTCTTGGTCAGAATTAACAATTTGCAACTGATGAGTGCCCATACTCGAGGCATGAAAACATGTTCTTGCTATTTCAGGATCTGAAAAAATATCCTCGATCTCACCTATTTCATTGAAACTAATGATGCAAGCTGTCATGTTAGTTCCACCGGTCATCTTATATTTATCTACAATTAACCCCTGTCAAATTAACCCCTGATCTGGACAGCACCATCACTTATCAATGAATTAATTTATTTGCACACTTCTGCAGGGCATTTCGTGAGTGAACCTGAGCTGTATCCATCATAGATAGAAGCCTCCTTGCACCAGCAGCTGCAATCTCAGTATTGTGAAGGCAGACTAAGAAAGCCATGTTTAGGATGGCAGTGGGTTGTCCTCTTCTTGTCTGAGGTATTTCTGCGTACAGTTTTTTCGTGCGGATGTGGAGACCACACTTTCTGCATGACATCATCTCCACCACGGCAAGACCTCTAAACTCCTCTGCAGCAGTGACCAGTTGGGGATGACCAGTGCATTTAGGATTTGCACGCTGGTGACCTACAGCAGCATCCACTCCTACGTTCACAGCAGAATTGACTTTGACGAACCTGTAGCCTCCTCCTTCTCCTTCCTGGTGATCATCCTCACTCTTGAGCTGGAGTTTTTTTGGAATTTTCTGAAGTGCAACTCCACTCATGGGTTGGATTTTATCAACAGGGGTTGTTTCAGCAATTTTGGGTCGAAGTATTATGACAGTTGGTGGGCAACTCTGCATTGGGTTTCATCTGAATAAAACCCTGCTCATCTCTGGTGAAAGCCAAATCAAGATGATCATTTGATGGCCTAATTTAGACATTCGGTTACTTTCTCAACTGGGGTTCATGTTTCACCTTTAGCTTTCATTGGGGTCCAGTTTTTGTTTTCTTGAACTGTTCTTTTTTCTTTATGTAGATTCCATGTCTAACCAGCCCCGGCATTGAACTGAGTTATTATCTCCCACTTTTTGCAATTAAGTCTGACACCCCCTCCCTCTTCCTCCCCGTATATGTCACCCACTCATTTGTATCATTACAAATGTGCACTAAGATGTTCTTTAATTAAAAGGTGATTGCAGTCAGTCAGATACATCCCCTAACTCTCTCACTCCCCTCTTTGATTCCTTTTTTTTTATCTATAGAATTACATTGATATAAACTGGTCCATCAAAAAGGAGAGTTGATACTCAATGGTCCCCTTTTCAAAGTGAGTGCACAATGCAGTAGATTGGTTAGGTGGTGGAGCCAATATAAACACAAGAATACATCTTAAAGGACAAAATTAATTCATAAAAATTGTAATCTCTTTAATGTTCGAAAGCTTGAACTGTCTATTGAATAGAGGTTAAATTTAACCCTAGTTTCTAATTGAAGGAATTTGAAACTTATCAATTGGATAGAATGTTTTGAAGAAGAAACCCCCCTACACTAATTCACCGGTTTGTTTGCCCATTGCCCCCTACTTTGCTTCCGCCAGGGATCCTCCTAACGAAAATGGTAATCTGAAAAAGAAAACAAAACACTCAAAAATTGTCATATCAACCATAGGAAGGATACTGTCAATCAATTTACAGACGGATCAAAAACTCTGAGGATTGTTCAAATGTGTGTATTACAATCATGCATGTTCATTCATTTGAAATGGTACACAAAACAACAAAGGAGTGGTTCGTTTGTGTGCTTGTTCGTTAGGTTTAGCGTCATTTTTCAAGACTGATGCTCGGATATTTTGAAATTTACACAAGTGTAGGGGTATTTTTACTTAGACGGAGAACAACTTGACAGGCCTTGGAACTACCCATGTCAAATTGACCAGTGGGTGGAAGTTTAGGACTCAATCAAATGATTTTCTTTATTTTAAATAGCTGTGAGACTTCTAAGTGTTTTGAAAGTATTTTTGAATATTTACCGTCGTGCACTCTGTGCTATTGGAGTTTAATTAGAGGGGTGCACCCACTGACCCCATTCCATTTAACCGTAGATAATATTAAGAAAAAAAGTGTGAAAGCGTTATTACTGTTTCATAAACTGTAAGCAAAGCGAAAGGCATGCTAACTTGCCAGCAGTTTCTGTAAGCAGACAATTGACACAATGCAAAACCATTGCAAACACGCACATGCGCAGTTAATCTTCTGGAGTGTTTATCAAACACCAGTACAACTTTGCTTTAAGGCATGTTTCTCTGTAGGGTGAAAAACTTAAAGAAATTAAGCCCAGGTGGTGCTCCCTCCGGACAGTTTTGTTCAAACCAATTTTAACGGTGTTGCTGAACTATCGAGTGGATTTCAGCTTGATCAACGCAATTTTTACTCTGTATGTACAGTTCTTGTAAAACTGCACCTTTAAATTGACATCACGTGACAATTGATGTGGTCATTCAATTAGGACCTCAAATTTGGAATGTAACCCATTTCATCTTATATACCTGCAAGGTATCATTTCGATCAGCACAATTTTTTCTGCACTTTTAAGGCGATGTTATGTAACATTTGATGACGTCATTAATACAACATTTCAAATTTTTCATGCAACACATCCCGGCTTGACTACTTGAAAAGTTTCAGCTTGATCGAGCATTGTTTTTCTATTGATATAAATCTTTGAAAATTGCGCCTTTAAGGTGATGTCATGTGACGCGCGAAGTTGTCACTGATCTGCAACTTGGCACATGTGTCGATGCATGAAGGTCATGTTGTATAACAATTTTGAATATTTACCGTAACTTTTGAATTGTTTTCAACCTGCCGCAAGAGGGTGCTCGGGTATTTTATGACCTCACAAATATTTTTGCTTAAAATTAGGTCCTTGCTGGACGTTAATATCGTTGAAAAGCAGTTCAAAAAAGTTACCAAGTTTGATTATTAGGCTTTTCCGTCGGGTTCGAGCGGAAGTTAAGGCCACGTGATTTCACGCATCGCACACACCAGAAAATGAAGACTTAAACAAAGTATATCAAAAGCCGTTAAAGGCAGCCTTCGGTCTTTCGTGCTTGAGCTGATACAGATTTTAAAATATTCAAAAATTGCACCTTTAACGTGACGTCATATGATATAATGATGTCAAAATTACGTAATTGTACTGTGCACATCTTTGCTATATGCGATCTTTGCTTGGACGAATATTCGTGAAGACCCAAGCTTTCATGAAGTTCAAACGCTTTTTGTGTTTCGTGGAAAAACCGATAGCTTTAAAAACAAATCAAAATAAAAAAAAACCCAAGATGATGATTCACAAAGATCTAAGATTGCTAAATATGATGAGGAAACCGTGTATTAATCTTTATTTCATATCAATCTTTATTGCTTAGCGAGTTTGATTCGACAAATGAATTCACTTAAATGACGAAGACAATTTTTGAAATGGATATTGGTCAAGAAACAACGGAAATGAACATAGCACTTTTCAAGCGTTTACTAATCAGATAAATTAAGGTCACAATGTCTCATAGATCGGCTAGATATTGGTGAATGCGTTACCATCATCACACTCCCCTTCTTCATCCATTCAAAGCATAATTTCACTTCCCAATTTTGCAGCCTTTATCCAATATAAAAGCGATCTCCTTTGTTCATTAACTTTTCAAGTTGTGTATGACCGGCCATGTGGAAACGAAAATAAAAGTTTGTGCGGCCTGTTTTTGCCGTCCAGAATTTTTCGATTGATATTACTTTTAAGGGAGTGAATCATGTTTTACACTTCTTTGACATATTGGACTTGCTTAAGTTACTTCGGGTATTTGTCAATCATTTATAAATAATTACATCACAGTTTTGCACTGCGGCTTCTCATACCTTTTCCTGCATGGGTAATACTACATCATGACAATGCAAAATCCGAATCAGTCTTAATTCTTGACTGTCTTCTTGCAATTTGATACGGTCTGTTGCTCGTGTACAAGGGTACCAATCTAGGAAAGGCACGAGGAATTTTGACGACAAAGCGGGCGTGGCGGTGAGTTTAAAAGTTGCCCTTTTCATGCTTTACTTGTGTTATGATATTGTGACTAACAAGGCAGATAAATACAGATAAATATATAGAGCATGAAAAACGACATTGTACATTGTCAGTTTCTGCTCGAAAAGTGTAGCTTTCCATTCCTTTTAAACTTGTCATGTGTGTGTCCAGTTTCCGGACAGGAAGTGCATTTACATGTATTTGTATTTAGTGACACTGTGTGCACACAGTGTAACTGCACAGTGACACGACCACTGTAGCCTACAGTGTAGTTTCACTAATTAGTTGGTAACTAAATAATTTGTAACCCAAATGTTTCTTTTTGTGTAACCCATCCTCTAATTAGCAGGAAGAAGAAAAAAAATAACAAATTAGTTGTCTGGGAAATTTCAGTCAGCCTTTTCAGCTGTGTAGATATTTCACCCATTTGTTTACAAATCCCGATGGCTTTACATACTGTAAAGTACAGCAGCCTCCCGTAATGGAGTACATTTTTTCTCTCTAATTGTTAACAGTCTATTACATATGTATATTTAATATTTGTTGTCATGATTGATATCTGTATAGCCAAAGAAGAGAAAAAATGTCAACAAATAAAAAAAAATAAACATGAAAGTAACAATAATTTTGTGCAATCAGCATGTTTTACTTTTGACAGTTGGCTACAGTTACTCCGCAGACGTGAAGTGTAGTGTGGTATCATTAACCCAGTGTTTTCAAACAAACTCGAACTGGCCTTATTCGTCCACACGAAAGTCTCTAATACAAACTCTGGAATATTTTTCATACAGCCTCGATCGAATAAACAAATGCAACAATCACCATGTACCGTAGCGCACTTTCTTATGGAGACCCTCGTGTTTGTTTACATTAAATACCCACTCCAGGCCACGTGACATGGGTCGCGCAATCGGTCTATTATTACTAAAAACGATTAATTTAAAAGGCTGAAAGAAACAGTCAATGGCCTGGCTTGGATGGGGTTAGGGGATTGCTTGGGGAGGGGGCAATTATTTCCCTTTTACCATTTGACAACAACTTGCCTTTTTATTTGTTTGTTTTAATCTTATTTTTCTCAACTCTCTCCGTGAGATCCTTACTTTGTTTTCTTCTGTATAGTTTATCTCTTGAATTGAATTGGAGTCATCTCCATGAGAACCAATTGACTCAAATTCAAATCTTCAGTTAGGCAGAGGGGCTGAATGCGCCCCTTAAATCTTCATGTATAAATCGACATCATTTTTCGGACCTTTTCAAAAACATTAGGTTCGCCTGAAATTTAGAAGTGAAATTGTGGAACTTTTTAAAGTACATGAGGGTGGTGGTGCATTTGTGTGTGTGTGTGTGTGGAGGGCGGGGGGTGCCGCCCCGCTCTCAGGGACGGGGTCCAGGACTATCAGACGGCGGTGCCAACTTTTAGGGCTTATTTCCAAACTGAACGCTTTCCCGAAGTATAAATTCAGATAACCTTATTCCTGTATGAATGACGTATTGAGTTTTCATACTGAGAGATAATGAAAACAAGTCCGCATTGTAAGCTCCTAATCATTGCCTGGTCCCATCTTAGAAGCTGGTATTTATCACCATATGGTAAATATGAAGCCAAGTCGTTCTCCTGACGGCAGTGTTTGGGATGCACATTATTTTGCCTCATGTTGTGTGGCATCTGAGAAGACACCGAAAAGAATTGTCTCACGACAGTGTAGCTGAAGCAAACCGTTATTGTTCGCCTCAGTTTGGAGGTTGCGGGGTTTTTGAAATCACGGAGCCCCGACAGACGCAGTACAAACGAGACATTGACGTCTCTTTTCTAATTTCACATAGTGTGAAAACAAAGCAGCCCAGACGTCGAGTAAGAATGAAAAGGATAGGTCAAATATAATTATTTGGTTTGGGGGGGGGGGGGTTTCGGGGAAATTTTTTCTGGCCCAATTATTTTTGGAGTTATTGAGCAGGGAGATGCCAACTTTTGTGGGGCCTTGCTTTCTTGCTGGTTTCGGTCCAGCACACTGGCTTGGGCTATTGTTCACGTACACACACATGCCCGTATCTTTTGGACATCCTCAGGGTGGCCTCCTTCCGTGGTCTCTGGCATCCTCCTTAAATATCCCACAGCCCGAAATTTAACATTTTGTGAATGCCCATGAGTATGGCTTTCCAACAGTGTAACACTTATTAACATCCCTCCAATATTGGGGGAGATATAGGGACGTTAATTCTTGTTTTCACTCTGTTGCTGATAAATATTTTAGATTGTTAAAGTTGTGATTAATGTACATCTGATGTTTGCACTTATCTGTAGTTCTACAATTAACGCATCATAGGCCCAACTTAATGGCCTTGCTTTGGTGCTTTGTAAAGCGCGTGATACTATGCGCTGTAAGTGGTTGTAAGTGCAAAGTTCTGTTCTAAGGAAGGGCCATAAAATAGGGTCCAGTCAACCAACCTGTGAGTCATTTTTCCTCTGTATGCACAGATCTTGTAAAACTGTACCTTTAAGATGTGACACTAGATGACGTCATTAATACAAATTTTCAAATTTGTCATGCAACACATCCCGGCTTATCCTGGCTTGACTACCTGCAAAGCTTTAGCTTGATCGAGCATTGTTTTCATGTTGATATGAATCTTAGAAAATTGCACCTTTAAGGTGATGTCATATGACGCGCGAAGATGTCACCAATCTGAAACTTGAATTGTTTTCAACCTGCCGCTAGAGGGCGCTCGGGTATTTTATGACGTCACAGTTACTTTTTGTTAAACTAGATCCTTACTGGACTATAACATCGTTGAAGAACAAGTACAAAAAGTTGCCACTTTTAGATATAAGGCTTTTCCGGTTTCGAGCGGAAGCAAAGCTTGCGTGATTTCACGCAACGCACAAAACAGAAAATAAAGACATATACAAAGCATATCAAAAGCCGTAAAAAGCAGCCTTTGGTGTTTTGTGCTTGAGCTGATACAGATTTTCAAATATTTCAAAATAGCACCTTTAACGTGACGTCATATGAGATCTCATGATGTCGCAATTACGTAACTGTACTATGGACATCTTTACTATGCCATCTTGGCTTGGACGAAGAGTCATGAAGATCCAAGCTTTCATGAAGAACAAAGGCTTTTCGCGTTTAGTGGAAAAACCAATAGATTTAAAAAACAAATCACAATAAAAAAAAAGCCAAGATGATGATTCACAAACATCTAAGATTGCTAAATATGATGAGGAAGCTTTGTATTAATCTTTATTTCATATCAATCTTTATTGCTTAGCGAGTTTGATTCAACAAATGAATAGACCGTTCCAGCTTTGGCAACAAACCCCGCCCACACACCTTAGTTTGTGTGCGTTTACGCTGCACGTGTGACCGAGTTTGACCGAGGTCACATGACCAAAAGGCGTGATCCAATTGTCAATGCACACAGTTTGATTGACAGGCCGGAACGGTCTAGTCACTTAAATGACGAAGACAATTTTTTAAAATGGATATTGGTAGGAAACATCAGAAATGAACTTTGTACTAAATTAAGGTCACATTGTGTCATAGATCGGCTGAATATTGACGAATGCGTAACCATCATCACACTCCCCTTCTTCATCCATTCAAAGCATAATCTCTTCCCGATTTTGCAGCCTTTATCCAATTTAAAAGCGATCTCCTTTGTTCATTCACTTTTCAACTTGTGTATGACCGGCCATGTGGAAACGAAAATATAAGTTTGTGCGGCCTGTATTTGCCGTCCAGAATTTTTCGATTGATATTACTTTTAAGGGAGTGAATCATGTTTTACACTTCTTTGACATATTGGACTTGCTTAAGTTACTTCGGGTATTTGTCAATCATTTAGAAATAATTACATCACATTTTTGCACTGAGGCTTCTCATACCTTTTTCTCCATCGGTAATACTACATCGTGACAATGCAAAATCCGAATCAGTCTTAATTCGTGACTGTCTTCGTGCAATTTGATACGGTCTGTTGCTTGTGTACAAGGGTACCAATCTAGGAAAGGCACGAGGAATTTTGACTGCAAAGCGGGCGTGGCGGTGAGTTTAAAAGTTGCCCTTTTCTTGCTTTACTTGTGTTATGATATTGTGACTAACACGGCAGGTAAATACACAGATGAATAGAGCATGAAAAACTACATTGTACATTGTCAGTTTCTGCTCGAAAAGTGTAGCTTTCCATTCCTTATAAACTTGTCATGTGTGTCCAGTTTCCGGACAGGAAGTGCATTTACATGTGTTTGTATTTAGTGGCACTGTGTGCACACAGTGTAACTGCACAGTGACACGACCACTGTAGCCTACAGTGTAGTTTCACTAATTAGTTGGTAACTAAATAATTTGTAACCCAAATGTTTCTTTTTGTGTAACCCATCCTCATATTAGCAGGAAGATAAAAACAAATTTAATAAATCAGTTGTCTGGGAAATTTCGGTCAGCCTTTTTAGCTGTGTGAATATATCACCCATTTGTTATCAAATCCCGGTGGCTTTACATACTGTTAAGTACATACTGTTAAGCACAGTAGCCTCACATTTTTTCTCTCTAATTGTTAATAGTCTGTTACATTTGTACATTTAATATTTGTTGTCATGATTGATATCTGTATAGCCAAAGAAGAGAAAAAAAATGTCAAAAAATAAATGTTGGGAATACCTAGCCTACAGAATTTCAAATAGGCAAAGGGATTACACAGTTTTGTAAAGCAATTTCTTTGGAGGATTTCAGCTTCAAAACTTTGAAATTTTTGTGTTGAAAAGTGTGTGGTGATCGCATTCGTCTGGCTTAACGTTCCGTCGCGCGCTGTGTACACATCGTGCACATTTATACAGTACTTATACAATTTTCAAGACTTGCTCAAACTGTGTTTACTGGTTTTATTCAGCCACTTAAAGGTCTTTGGTACAAACTCTGGAATATCTTTCACAGATGTCGAGCAAGAAAAGCCTCGTTCGAATAAACAAAATGCATTAATCATCGTGTACCGTACCACCCTTTCCTGTGGAGGATTACGTGTGTGTTTACATTTTATACCCAACAGGGGTCACGGGACGTAGGTCGCGCAATCGGTCTATTGAATTGGAGTCACCTCCATGAGAACCAATTGACTCAAATTCAAATCTTCAGCTAGGCAGAGGGGCTGAATGCGCCCCTTAAATCTTCATGTATAAATCAACATCATTTTTCGGACCTTTTCAAAAACATTAGGTTCGCCTGAAATTTAAAGGTGAAATTGTGGAACTTTTTAAAGTACATGAGGGTGGTGGTGCATTTGTGTGTGTGTGTGTGTGTGTGTGGGGGGGGGGGGGGCCGCCCCGCTCTCAGGGACGGGGTCCAGGACTATCAGACGGCGGTGCAAACTTTTAGGGCTAATTTCCAAACTGAACGCTTTCCCGAAGTATAAATACAGATAACCTTACTCCTGTATGAATGACGTATTGAGTTTTCATACTGAGAGATAATGAAAACAAGTCCGCATTGTAAGCTCCAAATCATTGCCTGGTCCCATCTTAGAAGCTGGTATTTATCACCATAATATGGTAAATATGAAGCCAAGTCGTTTTCTTGACGGCAGTGTTTGGGATGCACATTATTATGCATCATGTTGTGTGGCATCTGAGAAGACACCGAAAAGAATTGTCTCACGACAGTGTAGCTGAAGCAAACCGTTATTGTTTGCCTCAGTTAGGAGGTTGCGGGGTTCTTGAAATCACGGAGCCCCGACAGACGCAGTACAAACGAGACATTGACGTCTCGTTTCTAATTTCACGTAGTGTGAAAACAAAGCAGCCAAGACGTCGAGTAAGAATGAAAAGGATAGGTCGAATATAATTATTTGGTTGGGGGGTTCGGGGAGATTCTTTCTAGACCAATTATTTTTGGAGTTATTGAGCAGGGAGATGCCAACTTTTGTGGGGCCTTGCTTTCTTGCTGGTTTCGGTCCAGCACACTGGCTTGGGCTATTTTTCACGTACACACACATGCCCGTATCTTTTTGACATCCTCAGGGTGGCGTCCTTCCGCGGTTTCTGGCATCCTCCTTAAATATCCCACTGCATGAGATATTGAGGAAGAAAAGGACGTTGCTAATTCTTGTTTTCACTCTGTTACAGCTTTGTGTGCAAAAGTGCCATTAGACATGTGTTGAAGAGCATTTGGAGCACCCCTGGCCGATGGTCGTTTCAAAGTAGAAGATGAGCCTGGATGGCCGGCAAAACTCAATTTTCAGACACGGGATTATCGTAGCTAACTGCATGTAACAGAAAATTCTTTCTAGCCCCATTATGTCTGGAGTTATTGAGCAGGGAGCTTCCCACTTGTTTTTTTTTTTTTTTTTTAATTTTTTTTTTTTTTTTTTTGGGGGGGGGGGGGCTGGGCTATCTTCCTGGTTTCGGTTCAGCACACCGGCTTGGGCTATTGTTCACGTACACCCAGATGCCCGTATCTTTTGGACAACCTTGGGGTGTCCTTCCGTAGACCCTAGCATCTTCCATATTTATTCCCAGGCCCTAATAGGCATTTCTGGAAATGAGTAGGGCTTTCCAACAGTAGTACACTTGTCAAGATCCCGTCAATATAGAGGGAGATAGACACATTGCTTAGTCTTGCTTTCACTCTGTTACAGCTTCTTGTCCAAAAGTGCCCATAGACATGTATTTGAAGAGCATATGGAGCACTCGTGGTTGATGGTCGTTTCAAGGTAGACGATGGGCCTGGATGGCCGGCAAAACTAAATCTTCAGACGCAGGACTATGGTAGCTAACTGCAGGTAAAAAAAAAAATCTATCCCCATTATTTCTGGAGTTAATGAGCGTGGAGTTGCTGACTTTTTTTTCCGCCAATACTTTGGGAAATAGAGCCGTTGCTAAGTCTTGTTTTCACTCTGTTACAGCTTTGTGTACAAAAGTGCCATTAGACATGCGTTTGAAGCGCATTCTGAGCAGCCCCGCTCCCTGGTCGTTTCAAAGCGGAAGATGGCCCTGGCTGGCCGGGAAAACCCAATTTTCGGATGCAGGACTATGGCAGCTAACTCCAGGTACAAACAATTTCTCTCTAGCCCCATTATTTCTGGAGTTATTGGCAGTGGCGCTGCCGACTTCTTTTTTCGGCGTTTTTTTTTTGCTGGCTTCGGTCCAGCACACACGTAGCAGCCTTGGCTATTGTTGACGTACACACAACATGGCCGTATGTACTGGCCATTTTCGGGGTGTCCTCACTCCGCAGTCCCTGGCATCCTCCCTGTTGATCCCACAGCTCCAAGACCGGTAGTTCCGGAAAGCCCATGAGCAGGGCTTTCCAACAGTGTCAGACTTGTCAGTTTTCCACCAATACTTTGGGAGATAGAGTCGTTGCTAAGTCTTGTTTTCACTCTGTTACAGCTTCGTGTACAAAAGTGCCATTAGACATGCGTTTGAAGCGCATTCTGAGCAGCCCCGCTCCCTGGTCGTTTCAAATCGGAAGATGGCCCTGGCTGGCCGGGAAAACCCAATTTTCGGATGCATGACTATGGCAGTTAACTCCAGGTACAAGAAATTTCTCTCTAGCCCCATTATTTCTGGAGTTATTGGCAGTGGCGCTGCCGACTTCTTTTTTCGGCGTTTTTTTTTTGCTGGCTTCGGTCCAGCACACACGTAGCAGCCTTGGCTATTGTTGACGTACACACAACATGGCCGTATGTACTGGCCATTTTCGGGGTGTCCTCACTCCGCAGTCCCTGGCATCCTCCCTGTTAATCCCACAGCTCCAAGACCGGTATTTCCGGAAAGCCCATGAGCAGGGCTTTTCAAAAGTGTCAGACTTGTCAGTTTTCCACCAATACTTTGGGAGATAGAGTCGTTGCTAAGTCTTGTTTTCACTCTGTTACAGCTTCGTGTACAAAAGTGCCATTAGACATGCGTTTGGAGCGCATTCTGAGCAGCCCCGCTCCCTGGTCGTTTCAAGGCGGAAGATGGCCCTGGCTGGCCGGGAAAACCCAATTTTTGGATGCAGGACTATGGCAGCTAACTCCAGGTACAAGAAATTTCTCTCTAGCCCCATTATTTCTGGAGTTATTGGCAGTGGCGCTGCCGACTTCTTTTTTCGGCGTTTTTTTTTTGCTGGCTTCGGTCCAGCACACACGTAGCAGCCTTGGCTATTGTTGACGTACACACAACATGGCCGTATGTACTGGCCATTTTCGGGGTGTCCTCACTCCGCAGTCCCTGGCATCCTCCCTGTTGATCCCACAACTCCAAGATCGGTATTTCCGGAAAGCCCATGAGCAGGGCTTTCCAAAAGTGTCAGACTTGTCAGTTTTCCACCAATACTTTGGGAGATAGAGTCGTTGCTAAGTCTTGTTTTCACTCTGTTACAGCTTCGTGTACAAAAGTGCCATTAGACATGCGTTTGAAGCGCATTCTGAGCAGCCCCGCTCCCTAGTCGTTTCAAGGCGGAAGATGGCCCTGGCTGGCCGGGAAAACCCAATTTTCGGATGCAGGACTATGGCAGCTAACTCCAGGTACAAGAAATGTCTCTCTAGCCCCATTATTTCTGGAGTTATTGGCAGTGGCGCTGCCGACTTCTTTTTTCGGCGATTTTTTATTTTTTTTTGCTGGCTTCGGTCCAGCACACACGTAGCAGCCTTGGCTATTGTTGACGTACACACAACATGGCCGTATGTACTGGCCATTTTCGGGGTGTCCTCACTCCGCAGTCCCTGGCATCCTCCCTGTTTATCCCACAGCTCTAAGACCGGTATTTCTGGAAAGCCCATGAGCAGGGCTTTCCAACAGTGTCAGACTCGTTAGTTTTCCACCAATACTTTTGGAGATAGAGTCGTTGCTAAGTCTTGTTTTCACTTTGTTACAGCTTCGTGTACAAAAGTGCCATTAGACATGCGTTTGAAGCGCATTCTGAGCAGCCCCGCTCCCTGGTCGTTTGAAGGCGGAAGATGGCCCTGGCTGGCCGGGAAAACCCGGTTTTCGGATGCAGGACTATGGCAGCTAACTCCAGGTACAAGAAATTTCTCTCTAGCCCCATTATTTCTGGAGTTATTGGCAGTGGCGCTGCCGACTTCTTTTTTCGGCGTTTTTTTTTTGCTGGCTTCGGTCCAGCACACACGTAGCAGCCTTGGCTATTGTTGACGTACACACAACATGGCCGTATGTACTGGCTATTTTCGGGGTGTCCTCACTCCGCAGTCCCTGGCATCCTCCCTGTTTATCCCACAGCTCCAAGACCGGTATTTCTGGAAAGCCCATGAGCAGGGCTTTCCAAAATTGTCAGACTTGTCAGTTTTCCACCAATACTTTGGGAGATAGAGTCGTTGCTAAGTCTTGTTTTCACTCTGTCACAGCTTCGTGTACAAAAGTGCCATTAGACATGCGTTTGAAGCGCATTCTGAGCAGCCCCGCTCCCTAGTCGTTTCAAGGCGGAAGATGGCCCTGGCTGGCCGGGAAAACCCAATTTTCGGATGCAGGACTATGGCAGCTAACTCCAGGTACAAGAAATGTCTCTCTAGCCCCATTATTTCTGGAGTTATTGGCAGTGGCGCTGCCGACTTCTTTTTTCGGCGATTTTTTTTTTTTTTTTGCTGGCTTCGGTCCAGCACACACGTAGCAGCCTTGGCTATTGTTGACGTACACACAACATGGCCGTATGTACTGGCCATTTTCGGGGTGTCCTCACTCCGCAGTCCCTGGCATCCTCCCTGTTTATCCCACAGCTCCAAGACCGGTATTTCTGGAAAGCCCATGAGCAGGGCTTTCCAACAGTGTCAGACTCGTTAGTTTTCCACCAATACTTTTGGAGATAGAGTCGTTGCTAAGTCTTGTTTTCACTTTGTTACAGCTTCGTGTACAAAAGTGCCATTAGACATGCGTTTGAAGCGCATTCTGAGCAGCCCCGCTCCCTGGTCGTTTCAAGGCGGAAGATGGCCCTGGCTGGCCGGGAAAACCCGGTTTTCGGATGCAGGACTATGGCAGCTAACTCCAGGTACAAGAAATTTCTCTCTAGCCCCATTATTTCTGGAGTTATTGGCAGTGGCGCTGCCGACTTCTTTTTTCGGCGTTTTTTTTTTGCTGGCTTCGGTCCAGCACACACGTAGCAGCCTTGGCTATTGTTGACGTACACACAACATGGCCGTATGTACTGGCTATTTTCGGGGTGTCCTCACTCCGCAGTCCCTGGCATCCTCCCTGTTTATTCCACAGCTCCAAGACCGGTATTTCTGGAAAGCCCATGAGCAGGGCTTTCCAACAGTGTCAGACTTGTTAGTTTTCCACCAATACTTTTGGAGATAGAGTCGTTGCTAAGTCTTGTTTTCACTTTGTTACAGCTTTGTGTACAAAAGTGCCATTAGACATGCGTTTGAAGCGCATTCTGAGCAGCCCCGCTCCCTGGTCGTTTCAAGGCGGAAGATGGCCCTGGCTGGCCGGGAAAACCCGGTTTTCGGATGCAGGACTATGGCAGCTAACTCCAGGTACAAGAAATTTCTCTCTAGCCCCATTATTTCTGGAGTTATTGGCAGTGGCGCTGCCGACTTCTTTTTTCGGCGATTTTTTTTTGCTGGCTTCGGTCCAGCACACACGTAGCAGCCTTGGCTATTGTTGACGTACACACAACATGGCCGTATGTACTGGCTATTTTCGGGGTGTCCTCACTCCGCAGTCCCTGGCATCCTCCCTGTTTATCCCACAGCTCCAAGACCGGTATTTCTGGAAAGCCCATGAGCAGGGCTTTCCAAAATTGTCAGACTTGTCAGTTTTCCACCAATACTTTGGGAGATAGAGTCGTTGCTAAGTCTTGTTTTCACTCTGTTACAGCTTCGTGTACAAAAGTGCCATTAGACATGCGTTTGAAGCGCATTCTGAGCAGCCCCGCTCCCTGGTCGTTTCAAAGCGGGAGATGGCCTTGGCTGGCCGGGAAAACCCAATTTTTGGATGCAGGACTATGGCAGCTAACTCCAAGTACAAGAAATTTTTTCTCTAGCCCCATTATTTCTGGAGTTATTGGCAGTGGCGCTGCCGACTTCTTTTTTCGGCGATTTTTTTTTTTTTTTTTGCTGGCTTCGGTCCAGCACACACGTAGCAGCCTTGGCTATTGTTGACGTACACACAACATGGCCGTATGTACTGGCTATTTTCGGGGTGTCCTCACTCCGCAGTCCCTGGCATCCTCCCTGTTTATCCCACAGCTCCAAAACCGGTATTTCCGGAAAGCCCATGAGCAGGGCTTTCCAAAAGTGTCCAACTTGTTAGTTTTCCACCAATACTTTGGGAGATAGAGTCGTTGCTAAGTCTTGTTTTCACTCTGTTACAGCTTCGTGTACAAAAGTGCCATTAGACATGCGTTTGAAGCGCATTCTGAGCAGCCCCGCTCCCTGGTCGTTTCAAAGCGGAAGATGGCCTTGGCTGGCCGGGAAAACCCAATTTTTGGATGCAGGACTATGGCAGCTAACTCCAGGTACAAGAAATTTCTCTCTAGCCCCATTATTTCTGGAGTTATTGGCAGTGGCGCTGCCGACTTCTTTTTTCGGCGATTTTTTTTTTTTTTTTTTTCTGGCTTCGGTCCAGCACACACGTAGCAGCCTTGGCTATTGTTGACGTACACACAACATGGCCGTATGTACTGGCTATTTTCGGGGTGTCCTCACTCCGCAGTCCCTGGCATCCTCCCTGTTTATCCCACAGCTCAAAGACCGGTATTTCCGGAAAGCCCATGAGCAGGGCTTTCTAACAGTGTCAGTCTTGTCTGTTTTCCACTAATACTTTGGGAGATAGAGTCGTTGCTAAGTCTTGTTTTCACTCTGTTACAGCTTTGTGTACAAAAGTGCCATTAGACATGCGTTTGAAGCGCATTCTGAGCAGCCCCGCTCCCTGGTCGTTTCAAAGCGGGAGATGGCCTTGGCTGGCCGGGAAAACCCAATTTTTGGATGCAGGACTATGGCAGCTAACTCCAAGTACAAGAAATTTCTCTCTAGCCCCATTATTTCTGGAGTTATTGGCAGTGGCGCTGCCGACTTCTTTTTTCGGCGATTTTTTTTTTTTTTTTGCTGGCTTCGGTCCAGCACACACGTAGCAGCCTTGGCTATTGTTGACGTACACACAACATGGCCGTATGTATTGGCCATTTTCGGGGTGTCCTCACTCCGCAGTCCCTGGCATCCTCCCTGTTTATCCCATAGCTCCAAAACCGGTATTTCCGGAAAGCCCATGAGCAGGGCTTTCCAAAAGTGTCCAACTTGTTAGTTTTCCACCAATACTTTGGGAGATAGAGTCGTTGCTAAGTCTTGTTTTCACTCTGTTACAGCTTCGTGTACAAAAGTGCCATTAGACATGCGTTTGAAGCGCATTCTGAGCAGCCCCGCTCCCTGGTCGTTTCAAAGCGGAAGATGGCCTTGGCTGGCCGGGAAAACCCAATTTTTGGATGCAGGACTATGGCAGCTAACTCCAGGTACAAGAAATTTCTCTCTAGCCCCATTATTTCTGGAGTTATTGGCAGTGGCGCTGCCGACTTCTTTTTTCGGCGTTTTTTTTTTCTGGCTTCGGTCCAGCACACACGTAGCAGCCTTGGCTATTGTTGACGTACACACAACATGGCCGTATGTACTGGCTATTTTCGGGGTGTCCTCACTCCGCAGTCCCTGGCATCCTCCCTGTTTATCCCACAGCTCAAAGACCGGTATTTCCGGAAAGCCCATGAGCAGGGCTTTCTAACAGTGTCAGTCTTGTCTGTTTTCCACTAATACTTTGGGAGATAGAGTCGTTGCTAAGTCTTGTTTTCACTCTGTTACAGCTTCGTGTACAAAAGTGCCATTAGACATGCGTTTGAAGCGCATTCTGAGCAGCCCCGCTCCCTGGTCGTTTCAAAGCGGGAGATGGCCTTGGCTGGCCGGGAAAACCCAATTTTTGGATGCAGGACTATGGCAGCTAACTCCAAGTACAAGAAATTTTTTCTCTAGCCCCATTATTTCTGGAGTTATTGGCAGTGGCGCTGCCGACTTCTTTTTTCGGCGATTTTTTTTTTTTTTTTTTGCTGGCTTCGGTCCAGTTCACACGTAGCAGCCTTGGCTATTGTTGACGTACACACAACATGGCCGTATGTATTGGCCATTTTCGTGGTGTCCTCACTCCGCAGTCCCTGGCATCCTCCCTGTTTATCCCACAGCTCCAAAACCGGTATTTCCGGAAAGCCCATGAGCAGGGCTTTCCAAAAGTGTCCAACTTGTTAGTTTTCCACCAATACTTTGGGAGATAGAGTCGTTGCTAAGTCTTGTTTTCACTCTGTTACAGCTTCGTGTACAAAAGTGCCATTAGACATGCGTTTGAAGCGCATTCTGAGCAGCCCCGCTCCCTGGTCGTTTCAAAGCGGAAGATGGCCTTGGCTGGCCGGGAAAACCCAATTTTTGGATGCAGGACTATGGCAGCTAACTCCAGGTACAAGAAATTTCTCTCTAGCCCCATTATTTCTGGAGTTATTGGCAGTGGCGCTGCCGACTTCTTTTTTCGGCGATTTTTTTTTTTTTTTTTTGCTGGCTTCGGTCCAGCACACACGTAGCAGCCTTGGCTATTGTTGACGTACACACAACATGGCCGTATGTACTGGCTATTTTCGGGGTGTCCTCACTCCGCAGTCCCTGGCATCCTCCCTGTTTATCCCACAGCTCAAAGACCGGTATTTCCGGAAAGCCCATGAGCAGGGCTTTCTAACAGTGTCAGTCTTGTCTGTTTTCCACTAATACTTTGGGAGATAGAGTCGTTGCTAAGTCTTGTTTTCACTCTGTTACAGCTTCGTGTACAAAAGTGCCATTAGACATGCGTTTGAAGCGCATTCTGAGCAGCCCCGCTCCCTGGTCGTTTCAAAGCGGGAGATGGCCTTGGCTGGCCGGGAAAACCCAATTTTTGGATGCAGGACTATGGCAGCTAACTCCAAGTACAAGAAATTTCTCTCTAGCCCCATTATTTCTGGAGTTATTGGCAGTGGCGCTGCCGACTTCTTTTTTCGGCGATTTTTTTTTTTTTTTTTTTGCTGGCTTCGGTCCAGCACACACTTAGCAGCCTTGGCTATTGTTGACGTACACACAACATGGCCGTATGTACTGGCCATTTTCGGGGTGTCCTCACTCCGCAGTCCCTGGCATCCTGCCTGTTTATCCCACAGCTCCAAGACCGGTATTTCCGAAAAGCCCATGAGCAGGGCTTTTCAACAGTGTCAGACTTGTCAGTTTTGCACTAATACTTTGGGAGATAGAGTCGTTGCTAAGTCTTGTTTTCACTCTGTCACAGCTTCGTGTACAAAAGTGCCATTAGACATGCGTTTGAAGCGCATTCTGAGCAGCCCCGCTCCCTGGTCGTTTCAAGGCGGAAGATGGCCCTGGCTGGCTGGGAAAACCCAATTTTTGGATGCAGGACTATGGCAGCTAACTCCAGGTACAAGAAATTTCTCTCTAGCCCCATTATTTCTGGAGTTATTGGCAGTGGCGCTGCCGACTTCTTTTTTCGGCGTTTTTTTTTGCTGGCTTCGGTCCAGCACACACGTAGCAGCCTTGGCTATTGTTGACGTACACACAACATGGCCGTATGTACTGGCCATTTTCGGGGTGTCCACACTCCGCAGTCCCTGGCATCCTCCCTGTTTATCCCACAGCTCCAAGATCGGTATTTCCGGAAAGCCCATGAGCAGGGCTTTCCAAAAGTGTCAGATTTGTTAGTTTTCCACCAATACTTTTGGAGATAGAGTCGTTGCTAAGTCTTGTTTTCACTCTGTTACAGCTTTGTGTACAAAAGTGCCAATAGATATGAGTTTGAAGCGCATTCTGAGCAGCCCCGCTCCCTGGTCGTTTCAAAGCGGAAGATGGCCTTGGCTGGCCGGGAAAACCCAATTTTTGGATGCAGGACTATGGCAGCTAACTCCAGGTACAAGAAATTTCTCTCTAGCCCCATTATTTCTGGAGTTATTGGCAGTGGCGCTGCCGACTTTATTTTTCGGCGATTTTTTTTTTTTCGCTGGCTTCGGTCCAGCACACACGTAGCAGCCTTGGCTATTGTTGACGTACACACAACATGGCCGTATGTACTGGCCATTTTCGGGGTGTCCTCACTCCGCAGTCCCTGGCATCCTCCCTGTTTATCCCACAGCTCGTAAACCGGTATTTCCGGAAAGCCCATGAGCAGGGCTTTCCAACAGTGTCAGACTTGTCAGTTTTGCACTAATACTTTGGGAGATAGAGTCGTTGCTAAGTCTTGTTTTCACTCTGTCACATCTTCGTGTAAAAAAGTGCCATTAGACATGCGTTTGAAGCGCATTCTGAGCAGCCCCGCTCCCTGGTCGTTTCAAGGCGGAAGATGGCCCTGGCTGGCCGGGAAAACCCGGTTTTCGGATGCAGGACTATGGCAGCTAACTCCAGGTACAAGAAATTTCTCTCTAGCCCCATTATTTCTGGAGTTAATGGCAGTGGCGCTGCCGACTTCTTTTTTCGGCGTTTTTTTTTTTGCTGGCTTCGGTCCAGCACACACGTAGCAGCCTTGGCTATTGTTGACGTACACACAACATGGCCGTATGTACTGGCTATTTTCGGGGTGTCCTCACTCCGCAGTCCCTGGCATCCTCCCTGTTGATCCCACAACTCCAAGACCGGTATTTCTGGAAAGCCCATGAGCAGGGCTTTCCAAAATTGTCAGACCTGTCAGTTTTCCACCAATACTTTGGGAGATAGAGTCGTTGCTAAGTCTTGTTTTCACTCTGTTACAGCTTCGTGTACAAAAGTGCCATTGGACATGCGTTTGAAGCGCATTCTGAGCAGCCCCGCTCCCTGGTCGTTTCAAGGCGGAAGATGGCCCTGGCTGGCCGGAAAAACCCAATTTTTGGATGCAGGACTATGGCAGCTAACTCCAGGTACAAGAAATATCTCTCTAGCCCCATTATTTCTGGAGTTATTGGCAGTGGCGCTGCCGACTTCTTTTTTCGGCGATTTTTTTTTTTGCTGGCTTCGGTCCAGCACACACGTAGCAGCCTTGGCTATTGTTGACGTACACACAACATGGCCGTATGTACTGGCCATTTTCGGGGTGTCCTCACTCCGCAGTCCCTGGCATCCTCCCTGTTTATCCCACAGCTCCAAGACCGGTATTTTCAGAAAGCCCATGAGCAGGGCTTTCCAACAGTGTCAGACTCGTTAGTTTTCCACCAATACTTTTGGAGATAGAGTCGTTGCTAAGTCTTGTTTTCACTTTGTTACAGCTTCGTGTACAAAAGTGCCATTAGACATGCGTTTGAAGCGCATTCTGAGCAGCCCCGCTCCCTGGTCGTTTCAAGGCGGAAGATGGCCTTGGCTGGCCGGGAAAACCCAATGTTCGGATGCAGGACTATGGCAGCTAACTCCAGGTACAAGAAATGTCTCTCTAGCCCCATTATTTCTGGAGTTATTGGCAGTGGCGCTGCCGACTTCTTTTTTCGGCGTTTTTTTTTTTCTGGCTTCGGTCCAGCACACACGTAGCAGCCTTGGCTATTGTTGACGTACACACAACATGGCCGTATGTACTGGCCATTTTCGGGGTGTCCTCACTCCGCAGTCCCTGGCATCCTCCCTGTTTATCCCACAGCTCGTAAACCGGTATTTCCGGAAAGCCCATGAGCAGGGCTTTCCAACAGTGTCAGACTTGTCAGTTTTCCACCAATACTTTGGGAGATAGAGTCGTTGCTAAGTCTTGTTTTCACTCTGTTACAGCTTCGTGTACAAAAGTGCCATTAGACATGCGTTTGAAGCGCATTCTGAGCAGCCCCGCTCCCTGGTCGTTTCAAGGCGGAAGATGGCCCTGGCTGGCCGGGAAAACCCAATTTTCGGATGCAGGACTATGGCAGCTAACTCCAGGTACAAGAAATTTCTCTCTAGCCCCATTATTTCTGGAGTTATTGGCAGTGGCGCTGCCGACTTCTTTTTTCGGCGATTTTTTTTTTTTTTTTGCTGGCTTCGGTCCAGCACACACGTAGCAGCCTTGACTATTGTTGACGTACACACAACATGGCCGTATGTATTGGCCATTTTCGGGGTGTCCTCACTCCGCAGTCCCTGGCATCCTCCCTGTTTATCCCATAGCTCCAAGACCGGTATTTCCGGAAAGCCCATGAGCAGGGCTTTCCAAAAGTGTCCAACTTGTTAGCTTTCCACCAATACTTTGGGAGATAGAGTCGTTGCTAAGTCTTGTTTTCACTCTGTTACAGCTTCGTGTACAAAAGTGCCATTAGACATGCGTTTGAAGCGCATTCTGAGCAGCCCCGCTCCCTGGTCGTTTCAAAGCGGAAGATGGCCTTGGCTGGCCGGGAAAACCCAATTTTTGGATGCAGGACTATGGCAGCTAACTCCAGGTACAAGAAATTTCTCTCTAGCCCCATTATTTCTGGAGTTATTGGCAGTGGCGCTGCCGACTTCTTTTTTCGGCGATTTTTTTTTTAGCTGGCTTCGGTCCAGCACACACGTAGTAGCCTTGGCTATTGTTGACGTACACACAACATGGCCGTATGTACTGGCCATTTTCGGGGTGTCCTCACTCCGCAGTCCCTGGCATCCTCCCTGTTTATCCCACAGCTCCAAGACCGGTATTTTCGGAAAGCCCATGAGCAGGGCTTTCCAACAGTGTCAGACTCGTTAGTTTTCCACCAATACTTTTGGAGATAGAGTCGTTGCTAAGTCTTGTTTTCACTTTGTTACAGCTTCGTGTACAAAAGTGCCTTTAGACATGCGTTTGAAGCGCATTCTGAGCAGCCCCGCTCCCTGGTCGTTTCAAGGCGGAAGATGGCCCTGGCTGGCCGGGAAAACCCAATGTTCGGATGCAGGACTATGGCAGCTAACTCCAGGTACAAGAAATGTCTCTCTAGCCCCATTATTTCTGGAGTTATTGGCAGTGGCGCTGCCGACTTCTTTTTTCGGCGTTTTTTTTCTGGCTTCGGTCCAGCACACACGTAGCAGCCTTGGCTATTGTTGACGTACACACAACATGGCCGTATGTACTGGCCATTTTCGGGGTGTCCTCACTCCGCAGTCCCTGGCATCCTCCCTGTTTATCCCACAGCTCCAAGACCGGTATTTCCGGAAAGCCCATGAGCGGGGCTTTCCAACAGTGTCAGACTTGTCAGTTTTCCACCAATACTTTGGGAGATAGAGTCGTTGCTAAGTCTTGTTTTCACTCTGTTACAGCTTCGTGTACAAAAGTGCCATTAGACATGCGTTTGAAGCGCATTCTGAGCAGCCCCGCTCCCTGGTCGTTTCAAGGCGGAAGATGGCCTTGGCTGGCCGGGAAAACCCAATTTTCGGATGCAGGACTATGGCAGCTAACTCCAGGTACAAGAAATTTCTCTCTAGCCCCATTATTTCTGGAGTTATTGGCAGTGGCGCTGCCGACTTCTTTTTTCGGCGTTTTTTTTTTCTGGCTTCGGTCCAGCACACACGTAGCAGCCTTGGCTATTGTTGACGTACACACAACATGGCCGTATGTACTGGCCATTTTCGGGGTGTCCTCACTCCGCAGTCCCTGGCATCCTCCCTGTTTATCCCACAGCTCAAAGACCGGTATTTCCGGAAAGCCCATGAGCAGGGCTTTCTAACAGTGTCAGTCTTGTCTGTTTTCCACTAATACTTTGGGAGATAGAGTCGTTGCTAAGTCTTGTTTTCACTCTGTTACAGCTTCGTGTACAAAAGTGACATTAGACATGCGTTTGAAGCGCATTCTGAGCAGCCCCGCTCCCTGGTCGTTTCAAAGCGGGAGATGGCCTTGGCTGGCCGGGAAAACCCAATTTTTGGATGCAGGAGTATGGCAGCTAACTCTAGGTACAAGAAATTTCTCTCTAGCCCCATTATTTCTGGAGTTATTGGCAGTGGCGCTGCCGACTTCTTTTTTCGGCGATTTTTTTTTTTTTTTTGCTGGCTTCGGTCCAGCACACACGTAGCAGCCTTGGCTATTGTTGACGTACACACAACATGGCCGTATGTATTGGCCATTTTCGGGGTGTCCTCACTCCGCAGTCCCTGGCATCCTCCCTGTTTATCCCACAGCTCCAAGACCGGTATTTCCGGAAAGCCCATGAGCAGGGCTTTCCAAAAGTGTCCAACTTGTTAGTTTTCCACCAATACTTTGGGAGATAGAGTCGTTGCTAAGTCTTGTTTTCACTCTGTTACAGCTTCGTGTACAAAAGTGCCATTAGACATGCGTTTGAAGCGCATTCTGAGCAGCCCCGCTCCCTGGTCGTTTCAAAGCGGAAGATGGCCTTGGCTGGCCGGGAAAACCCAATTTTTGGATGCAGGACTATGGCAGCTAACTCCAGGTACAAGAAATTTCTCTCTAGCCCCATTATTTCTGGAGTTATTGGCAGTGGCGCTGCCGACTTCTTTTTTCGGCGATTTTTTTTTTTTGCTGGCTTCGGTCCAGCACACACGTAGCAGCCTTGGCTATTGTTGACGTACACACAACATGGCCGTATGTACTGGCCATTTTCGGGGTGTCCTCACTCCGCAGTCCCTGGCATCCTCCCTGTTTATCCCACAGCTCCAAGACCGGTATTTTCGGAAAGCCCATGAGCAGGGCTTTCCAAAAGTGTCAGACTCGTTAGTTTTCCACCAATACTTTTCGAGATAGAGTCGTTGCTAAGTCTTGTTTTCACTTTGTTACAGCTTCGTGTACAAAAGTGCCATTAGACATGCGTTTGAAGCGCATTCTGAGCAGCCCCGCTCCCTGGTCGTTTCAAGGCGGAAGATGGCCCTGGCTGGCCGGGAAAACCCAATGTTCGGATGCAGGACTATGGCAGCTAACTCCAGGTACAAGAAATTTCTCTCTAGCCCCATTATTTCTGGAGTTATTGGCAGTGGCGCTGCCGACTTCTTTTTTCGGCGTTTTTTTTTTCTGGCTTCGGTCCAGCACACACGTAGCAGCCTTGGCTATTGTTGACGTACACACAACATGGCCGTATGTACTGGCCATTTTCGGGGTGTCCTCACTCCGCAGTCCCTGGCATCCTCCCTGTTTATCCCACAGCTCCAAGACCGGTATTTCCGGAAAGCCCATGAGCAGGGCTTTCCAACAGTGTCAGACTTGTCAGTTTTCCACCAATACTTTGGGAGATAGAGTCGTTGCTAAGTCTTGTTTTCACTCTGTTACAGCTTCGTGTACAAAAGTGCCATTAGACATGCGTTTGAAGCGCATTCTGAGCAGCCCCGCTCCCTGGTCGTTTCAAGGCGGAAGATGGCCCTGGCTGGCCGGGAAAACCCAATGTTCGGATGCAGGACTATGGCAGCTAACTCCAGGTACAAGAAATTTCTCTCTAGCCCCATTATTTCTGGAGTTATTGGCAGTGGCGCTGCCGACTTCTTTTTTCGGCGATTTTTTTTTTTTTTTTGCTGGCTTCGGTCCAGCACACACGTAGCAGCCTTGGCTATTGTTGACGTACACACAACATGGCCGTATGTATTGGCCATTTTCGGGGTGTCCTCACTCCGCAGTCCCTGGCATCCTCCCTGTTTATCCCATAGCTCCAAGACCGGTATTTCCGGAAAGCCCATGAGCAGGGCTTTCCAAAAGTGTCCAACTTGTTAGCTTTCCACCAATACTTTGGGAGATAGAGTCGTTGCTAAGTCTTGTTTTCACTCTGTTACAGCTTCGTGTACAAAAGTGCCATTAGACATGCGTTTGAAGCGCATTCTGAGCAGCCCCGCTCCCTGGTCGTTTCAAAGCGGAAGATGGCCTTGGCTGGCCGGGAAAACCCAATTTTTGGATGCAGGACTATGGCAGCTAACTCCAGGTACAAGAAATTTCTCTCTAGCCCCATTATTTCTGGAGTTATTGGCAGTGGCGCTGCCGACTTCTTTTTTCGGCGATTTTTTTTTTAGCTGGCTTCGGTCCAGCACACACGTAGTAGCCTTGGCTATTGTTGACGTACACACAACATGGCCGTATGTACTGGCCATTTTCGGGGTGTCCTCACTCCGCAGTCCCTGGCATCCTCCCTGTTTATCCCACAGCTCCAAGACCGGTATTTTCGGAAAGCCCATGAGCAGGGCTTTCCAAAAGTGTCCAACTCGTTAGTTTTCCACCAATACTTTTGGAGATAGAGTCGTTGCTAAGTCTTGTTTTCACTTTGTTACAGCTTCGTGTACAAAAGTGCCTTTAGACATGCGTTTGAAGCGCATTCTGAGCAGCCCCGCTCCCTGGTCGTTTCAAGGCGGAAGATGGCCCTGGCTGGCCGGGAAAACCCAATGTTCGGATGCAGGACTATGGCAGCTAACTCCAGGTACAAGAAATGTCTCTCTAGCCCCATTATTTCTGGAGTTATTGGCAGTGGCGCTGCCGACTTCTTTTTTCGGCGTTTTTTTTCTGGCTTCGGTCCAGCACACACGTAGCAGCCTTGGCTATTGTTGACGTACACACAACATGGCCGTATGTACTGGCCATTTTCGGGGTGTCCTCACTCCGCAGTCCCTGGCATCCTCCCTGTTTATCCCACAGCTCCAAGACCGGTATTTCCGGAAAGCCCATGAGCGGGGCTTTCCAACAGTGTCAGACTTGTCAGTTTTCCACCAATACTTTGGGAGATAGAGTCGTTGCTAAGTCTTGTTTTCACTCTGTTACAGCTTCGTGTACAAAAGTGCCATTAGACATGCGTTTGAAGCGCATTCTGAGCAGCCCCGCTCCCTGGTCGTTTCAAGGCGGAAGATGGCCTTGGCTGGCCGGGAAAACCCAATTTTCGGATGCAGGACTATGGCAGCTAACTCCAGGTACAAGAAATTTCTCTCTAGCCCCATTATTTCTGGAGTTATTGGCAGTGGCGCTGCCGACTTCTTTTTTCGGCGTTTTTTTTTTCTGGCTTCGGTCCAGCACACACGTAGCAGCCTTGGCTATTGTTGACGTACACACAACATGGCCGTATGTACTGGCTATTTTCGGGGTGTCCTCACTCCGCAGTCCCTGGCATCCTCCCTGTTTATCCCACAGCTCAAAGACCGGTATTTCCGGAAAGCCCATGAGCAGGGCTTTCTAACAGTGTCAGTCTTGTCTGTTTTCCACTAATACTTTGGGAGATAGAGTCGTTGCTAAGTCTTGTTTTCACTCTGTTACAGCTTCGTGTACAAAAGTGACATTAGACATGCGTTTGAAGCGCATTCTGAGCAGCCCCGCTCCCTGGTCGTTTCAAAGCGGGAGATGGCCTTGGCTGGCCGGGAAAACCCAATTTTTGGATGCAGGAGTATGGCAGCTAACTCTAGGTACAAGAAATTTCTCTCTAGCCCCATTATTTCTGGAGTTATTGGCAGTGGCGCTGCCGACTTCTTTTTTCGGCGATTTTTTTTTTTTTTTTTGCTGGCTTCGGTCCAGCACACACGTAGCAGCCTTGGCTATTGTTGACGTACACACAACATGGCCGTATGTATTGGCCATTTTCGGGGTGTCCTCACTCCGCAGTCCCTGGCATCCTCCCTGTTTATCCCACAGCTCCAAGACCGGTATTTCCGGAAAGCCCATGAGCAGGGCTTTCCAAAAGTGTCCAACTTGTTAGTTTTCCACCAATACTTTGGGAGATAGAGTCGTTGCTAAGTCTTGTTTTCACTCTGTTACAGCTTCGTGTACAAAAGTGCCATTAGACATGCGTTTGAAGCGCATTCTGAGCAGCCCCGCTCCCTGGTCGTTTCAAAGCGGAAGATGGCCTTGGCTGGCCGGGAAAACCCAATTTTTGGATGCAGGACTATGGCAGCTAACTCCAGGTACAAGAAATTTCTCTCTAGCCCCATTATTTCTGGAGTTATTGGCAGTGGCGCTGCCGACTTCTTTTTTCGGCGATTTTTTTTTTTTGCTGGCTTCGGTCCAGCACACACGTAGCAGCCTTGGCTATTGTTGACGTACACACAACATGGCCGTATGTACTGGCCATTTTCGGGGTGTCCTCACTCCGCAGTCCCTGGCATCCTCCCTGTTTATCCCACAGCTCCAAGACCGGTATTTTCGGAAAGCCCATGAGCAGGGCTTTCCAAAAGTGTCAGACTCGTTAGTTTTCCACCAATACTTTTCGAGATAGAGTCGTTGCTAAGTCTTGTTTTCACTTTGTTACAGCTTCGTGTACAAAAGTGCCATTAGACATGCGTTTGAAGCGCATTCTGAGCAGCCCCGCTCCCTGGTCGTTTCAAGGCGGAAGATGGCCCTGGCTGGCCGGGAAAACCCAATGTTCGGATGCAGGACTATGGCAGCTAACTCCAGGTACAAGAAATTTCTCTCTAGCCCCATTATTTCTGGAGTTATTGGCAGTGGCGCTGCCGACTTCTTTTTTCGGCGTTTTTTTTTTCTGGCTTCGGTCCAGCACACACGTAGCAGCCTTGGCTATTGTTGACGTACACACAACATGGCCGTATGTACTGGCCATTTTCGGGGTGTCCTCACTCCGCAGTCCCTGGCATCCTCCCTGTTTATCCCACAGCTCCAAGACCGGTATTTCCGGAAAGCCCATGAGCAGGGCTTTCCAACAGTGTCAGACTTGTCAGTTTTCCACCAATACTTTGGGAGATAGAGTCGTTGCTAAGTCTTGTTTTCACTCTGTTACAGCTTCGTGTACAAAAGTGCCATTAGACATGCGTTTGAAGCGCATTCTGAGCAGCCCCGCTCCCTGGTCGTTTCAAGGCGGAAGATGGCCCTGGCTGGCCGGGAAAACCCAATGTTCGGATGCAGGACTATGGCAGCTAACTCCAGGTACAAGAAATTTCTCTCTAGCCCCATTATTTCTGGAGTTATTGGCAGTGGCGCTGCCGACTTCTTTTTTCGGCGTTTTTTTTTTTGCTGGCTTCGGTCCAGCACACACGTAGCAGCCTTGGCTATTGTTGACGTACACACAACATGGCCGTATGTACTGGCTATTTTTGGGGTGTCCTCACTCCGCAGTCCCTGGCATCCTCCCTGTTTATCCCACAGCTCAAAGACCGGTATTTCCGGAAAGCCCATGAGCAGGGCTTTCTAACAGTGTCAGTCTTGTCTGTTTTCCACTAATACTTTGGGAGATAGAGTCGTTGCTAAGTCTTGTTTTCACTCTGTTACAGCTTCGTGTACAAAAGTGCCATTAGACATGCGTTTGAAGCGCATTCTGAGCAGCCCCGCTCCCTGGTCGTTTCAAAGCGGGAGATGGCCTTGGCTGGCCGGGAAAACCCAATTTTTGGATGCAGGACTATGGCAGCTAACTCCAAGTACAAGAAATTTCTCTCTAGCCCCATTATTTCTGGAGTTATTGGCAGTGGCGCTGCCGACTTCTTTTTTCGGCGATTTTTTTTTTTTTTTTTTTGCTGGCTTCGGTCCAGCACACACGTAGCAGCCTTGGCTATTGTTGACGTACACACAACATGGCCGTATGTATTGGCCATTTTCGGGGTGTCCTCACTCCGCAGTCCCTGGCATCCTCCCTGTTTATCCCACAGCTCCAAGACCGGTATTTCCGGAAAGCCCATGAGCAGGGCTTTCCAAAAGTGTCCAACTTGTTAGTTTTCCACCAATACTTTGGGAGATAGAGTCGTTGCTAAGTCTTGTTTTCACTCTGTTACAGCTTCGTGTACAAAAGTGCCATTAGACATGCGTTTGAAGCGCATTCTGAGCAGCCCCGCTCCCTGGTCGTTTCAAAGCGGAAGATGGCCTTGGCTGGCCGGGAAAACCCAATTTTTGGATGCAGGACTATGGCAGCTAACTCCAGGTACAAGAAATTTCTCTCTAGCCCCATTATTTCTGGAGTTATTGGCAGTGGCGCTGCCGACTTCTTTTTTCGGCGATTTTTTTTTTTTTGCTGGCTTCGGTCCAGCACACACGTAGCAGCCTTGGCTATTGTTGACGTACACACAACATGGCCGTATGTACTGGCCATTTTCGGGGTGTCCTCACTCCGCAGTCCCTGGCATCCTCCCTGTTTATCCCACAGCTCCAAGACCGGTATTTCCGAAAAGCCCATGAGCAGGGCTTTCCAACAGTGTCAGACTCGTTAGTTTTCCACCAATACTTTTGGAGATAGAGTCGTTGCTAAGTCTTGTTTTCACTTTGTTACAGCTTCGTGTACAAAAGTGCCATTAGACATGCGTTTGAAGCGCATTCTGAGCAGCCCCGCTCCCTGGTCGTTTCAAGGCGGAAGATGGCCCTGGCTGGCCGGGAAAACCCAATGTTCGGATGCAGGACTATGGCAGCTAACTCCAGGTACAAGAAATGTCTCTCTAGCCCCATTATTTCTGGAGTTATTGGCAGTGGCGCTGCCGACTTCTTTTTTCGGCGTTTTTTTTTTCTGGCTTCGGTCCAGCACACACGTAGCAGCCTTGGCTATTGTTGACGTACACACAACATGGCCGTATGTACTGGCCATTTTCGGGGTGTCCTCACTCCGCAGTCCCTGGCATCCTCCCTGTTTATCCCACAGCTCCAAGACCGGTATTTCCGGAAAGCCCATGAGCAGGGCTTTCCAACAGTGTCAGACTTGTCAGTTTTCCACCAATACTTTGGGAGATAGAGTCGTTGCTAAGTCTTGTTTTCACTCTGTTACAGCTTCGTGTACAAAAGTGCCATTAGACATGCGTTTGAAGCGCATTCTGAGCAGCCCCGCTCCCTGGTCGTTTCAAGGCGGAAGATGGCCTTGGCTGGCCGGGAAAACCCAATTTTCGGATGCAGGACTATGGCAGCTAACTCCAGGTACAAGAAATTTCTCTCTAGCCCCATTATTTCTGGAGTTATTGGCAGTGGCGCTGCCGACTTCTTTTTTCGGCGTTTTTTTTTTCTGGCTTCGGTCCAGCACACACGTAGCAGCCTTGGCTATTGTTGACGTACACACAACATGGCCGTATGTACTGGCTATTTTCGGGGTGTCCTCACTCCGCAGTCCCTGGCATCCTCCCTGTTTATCCCACAGCTCAAAGACCGGTATTTCCGGAAAGCCCATGAGCAGGGCTTTCTAACAGTGTCAGTCTTGTCTGTTTTCCACTAATACTTTGGGAGATAGAGTCGTTGCTAAGTCTTGTTTTCACTCTGTTACAGCTTCGTGTACAAAAGTGACATTAGACATGCGTTTGAAGCGCATTCTGAGCAGCCCCGCTCCCTGGTCGTTTCAAAGCGGGAGATGGCCTTGGCTGGCCGGGAAAACCCAATTTTTGGATGCAGGAGTATGGCAGCTAACTCTAGGTACAAGAAATTTCTCTCTAGCCCCATTATTTCTGGAGTTATTGGCAGTGGCGCTGCCGACTTCTTTTTTCGGCGATTTTTTTTTTTTTTTTTGCTGGCTTCGGTCCAGCACACACGTAGCAGCCTTGGCTATTGTTGACGTACACACAACATGGCCGTATGTATTGGCCATTTTCGGGGTGTCCTCACTCCGCAGTCCCTGGCATCCTCCCTGTTTATCCCACAGCTCCAAGACCGGTATTTCCGGAAAGCCCATGAGCAGGGCTTTCCAAAAGTGTCCAACTTGTTAGTTTTCCACCAATACTTTGGGAGATAGAGTCGTTGCTAAGTCTTGTTTTCACTCTGTTACAGCTTCGTGTACAAAAGTGCCATTAGACATGCGTTTGAAGCGCATTCTGAGCAGCCCCGCTCCCTGGTCGTTTCAAAGCGGAAGATGGCCTTGGCTGGCCGGGAAAACCCAATTTTTGGATGCAGGACTATGGCAGCTAACTCCAGGTACAAGAAATTTCTCTCTAGCCCCATTATTTCTGGAGTTATTGGCAGTGGCGCTGCCGACTTCTTTTTTCGGCGATTTTTTTTTTTTGCTGGCTTCGGTCCAGCACACACGTAGCAGCCTTGGCTATTGTTGACGTACACACAACATGGCCGTATGTACTGGCCATTTTCGGGGTGTCCTCACTCCGCAGTCCCTGGCATCCTCCCTGTTTATCCCACAGCTCCAAGACCGGTATTTTCGGAAAGCCCATGAGCAGGGCTTTCCAAAAGTGTCAGACTCGTTAGTTTTCCACCAATACTTTTCGAGATAGAGTCGTTGCTAAGTCTTGTTTTCACTTTGTTACAGCTTCGTGTACAAAAGTGCCATTAGACATGCGTTTGAAGCGCATTCTGAGCAGCCCCGCTCCCTGGTCGTTTCAAGGCGGAAGATGGCCCTGGCTGGCCGGGAAAACCCAATGTTCGGATGCAGGACTATGGCAGCTAACTCCAGGTACAAGAAATTTCTCTCTAGCCCCATTATTTCTGGAGTTATTGGCAGTGGCGCTGCCGACTTCTTTTTTCGGCGTTTTTTTTTTCTGGCTTCGGTCCAGCACACACGTAGCAGCCTTGGCTATTGTTGACGTACACACAACATGGCCGTATGTACTGGCCATTTTCGGGGTGTCCTCACTCCGCAGTCCCTGGCATCCTCCCTGTTTATCCCACAGCTCCAAGACCGGTATTTCCGGAAAGCCCATGAGCAGGGCTTTCCAACAGTGTCAGACTTGTCAGTTTTCCACCAATACTTTGGGAGATAGAGTCGTTGCTAAGTCTTGTTTTCACTCTGTTACAGCTTCGTGTACAAAAGTGCCATTAGACATGCGTTTGAAGCGCATTCTGAGCAGCCCCGCTCCCTGGTCGTTTCAAGGCGGAAGATGGCCCTGGCTGGCCGGGAAAACCCAATGTTCGGATGCAGGACTATGGCAGCTAACTCCAGGTACAAGAAATTTCTCTCTAGCCCCATTATTTCTGGAGTTATTGGCAGTGGCGCTGCCGACTTCTTTTTTCGGCGTTTTTTTTTTTGCTGGCTTCGGTCCAGCACACACGTAGCAGCCTTGGCTATTGTTGACGTACACACAACATGGCCGTATGTACTGGCTATTTTCGGGGTGTCCTCACTCCGCAGTCCCTGGCATCCTCCCTGTTTATCCCACAGCTCAAAGACCGGTATTTCCGGAAAGCCCATGAGCAGGGCTTTCTAACAGTGTCAGTCTTGTCTGTTTTCCACTAATACTTTGGGAGATAGAGTCGTTGCTAAGTCTTGTTTTCACTCTGTTACAGCTTCGTGTACAAAAGTGCCATTAGACATGCGTTTGAAGCGCATTCTGAGCAGCCCCGCTCCCTGGTCGTTTCAAAGCGGGAGATGGCCTTGGCTGGCCGGGAAAACCCAATTTTTGGATGCAGGACTATGGCAGCTAACTCCAAGTACAAGAAATTTCTCTCTAGCCCCATTATTTCTGGAGTTATTGGCAGTGGCGCTGCCGACTTCTTTTTTCGGCGATTTTTTTTTTTTTTTTTTTGCTGGCTTCGGTCCAGCACACACGTAGCAGCCTTGGCTATTGTTGACGTACACACAACATGGCCGTATGTATTGGCCATTTTCGGGGTGTCCTCACTCCGCAGTCCCTGGCATCCTCCCTGTTTATCCCACAGCTCCAAGACCGGTATTTCCGGAAAGCCCATGAGCAGGGCTTTCCAAAAGTGTCCAACTTGTTAGTTTTCCACCAATACTTTGGGAGATAGAGTCGTTGCTAAGTCTTGTTTTCACTCTGTTACAGCTTCGTGTACAAAAGTGCCATTAGACATGCGTTTGAAGCGCATTCTGAGCAGCCCCGCTCCCTGGTCGTTTCAAAGCGGAAGATGGCCTTGGCTGGCCGGGAAAACCCAATTTTTGGATGCAGGACTATGGCAGCTAACTCCAGGTACAAGAAATTTCTCTCTAGCCCCATTATTTCTGGAGTTATTGGCAGTGGCGCTGCCGACTTCTTTTTTCGGCGATTTTTTTTTTTTTGCTGGCTTCGGTCCAGCACACACGTAGCAGCCTTGGCTATTGTTGACGTACACACAACATGGCCGTATGTACTGGCCATTTTCGGGGTGTCCTCACTCCGCAGTCCCTGGCATCCTCCCTGTTTATCCCACAGCTCCAAGACCGGTATTTCCGAAAAGCCCATGAGCAGGGCTTTCCAACAGTGTCAGACTCGTTAGTTTTCCACCAATACTTTTGGAGATAGAGTCGTTGCTAAGTCTTGTTTTCACTTTGTTACAGCTTCGTGTACAAAAGTGCCATTAGACATGCGTTTGAAGCGCATTCTGAGCAGCCCCGCTCCCTGGTCGTTTCAAGGCGGAAGATGGCCCTGGCTGGCCGGGAAAACCCAATGTTCGGATGCAGGACTATGGCAGCTAACTCCAGGTACAAGAAATGTCTCTCTAGCCCCATTATTTCTGGAGTTATTGGCAGTGGCGCTGCCGACTTCTTTTTTCGGCGTTTTTTTTTTCTGGCTTCGGTCCAGCACACACGTAGCAGCCTTGGCTATTGTTGACGTACACACAACATGGCCGTATGTACTGGCCATTTTCGGGGTGTCCTCACTCCGCAGTCCCTGGCATCCTCCCTGTTTATCCCACAGCTCCAAGACCGGTATTTCCGGAAAGCCCATGAGCAGGGCTTTCCAACAGTGTCAGACTTGTCAGTTTTCCACCAATACTTTGGGAGATAGAGTCGTTGCTAAGTCTTGTTTTCACTCTGTTACAGCTTCGTGTACAAAAGTGCCATTAGACATGCGTTTGAAGCGCATTCTGAGCAGCCCCGCTCCCTGGTCGTTTCAAGGCGGAAGATGGCCCTGGCTGGCCGGGAAAACCCAATTTTCGGATGCAGGACTATGGCAGCTAACTCCAGGTACAAGAAATTTCTCTCTAGCCCCATTATTTCTGGAGTTATTGGCAGTGGCGCTGCCGACTTCTTTTTTCGGCGTTTTTTTTTTCTGGCTTCGGTCCAGCACACACGTAGCAGCCTTGGCTATTGTTGACGCACACACAACATGGCCGTATGTACTGGCTATTTTCGGGGTGTCCTCACTCCGCAGTCCCTGGCATCCTCCCTGTTTATCCCACAGCTCAAAGACCGGTATTTCCGGAAAGCCCATGAGCAGGGCTTTCTAACAGTGTCAGTCTTGTCTGTTTTCCACTAATACTTTGGGAGATAGAGTCGTTGCTAAGTCTTGTTTTCACTCTGTTACAGCTTCGTGTACAAAAGTGCCATTAGACATGCGTTTGAAGCGCATTCTGAGCAGCCCCGCTCCCTGGTCGTTTCAAAGCGGGAGATGGCCTTGGCTGGCCGGGAAAACCCAATTTTTGGATGCAGGACTATGGCAGCTAACTCCAAGTACAAGAAATTTCTCTCTAGCCCCATTATTTCTGGAGTTATTGGCAGTGGCGCTGCCGACTTCTTTTTTCGGCGATTTTTTTTTTTTTTTTTGCTGGCTTCGGTCCAGCACACACGTAGCAGCCTTGGCTATTGTTGACGTACACACAACATGGCCGTATGTATTGGCCATTTTCGGGGTGTCCTCACTCCGCAGTCCCTGGCATCCTCCCTGTTTATCCCACAGCTCCAAGACCGGTATTTCCGGAAAGCTCATGAGCAGGGCTTTCCAAAAGTGTCCAACTTGTTAGTTTTCCACCAATACTTTGGGAGATAGAGTCGTTGCTAAGTCTTGTTTTCACTCTGTTACAGCTTCGTGTACAAAAGTGCCATTAGACATGCGTTTGAAGCGCATTCTGAGCAGCCCCGCTCCCTGGTCGTTTCAAAGCGGAAGATGGCCTTGGCTGGCCGGGAAAACCCAATTTTTGGATGCAGGACTATGGCAGCTAACTCCAGGTACAAGAAATTTCTCTCTAGCCCCATTATTTCTGGAGTTATTGGCAGTGGCGCTGCCGACTTCTTTTTTCGGCGATTTTTTTTTTTTTTTTTTGCTGGCTTCGGTCCAGCACACACGTAGCAGCCTTGGCTATTGTTGACGTACACACAACATGGCCGTATGTACTGGCCATTTTCGGGGTGTCCTCACTCCGCAGTCCCTGGCATCCTCCCTGTTTATCCCACAGCTCCAAGACCGGTATTTCCGAAAAGCCCATGAGCAGGGCTTTTCAACAGTGTCAGACTTGTCAGTTTTGCACTAATACTTTGGGAGATAGAGTCGTTGCTAAGTCTTGTTTTCACTCTGTCACAGCTTCGTGTACAAAAGTGCCATTAGACATGCGTTTGAAGCGCATTCTGAGCAGCCCCGCTCCCTGGTCGTTTCAAGGCGGAAGATGGCCCTGGCTGGCCGGGAAAACCCAATTTTTGGATGCAGGACTATGGCAGCTAACTCCAGGTACAAGAAATTTCTCTCTAGCCCAATTATTTCTGGAGTTATTGGCAGTGGCGCTGCCGACTTCTTTTTTCGGCGTTTTTTTTTTGCTGGCTTCGGTCCAGCACACACGTAGCAGCCTTGGCTATTGTTGACGTACACACAACATGGCCGTATGTACTGGCCATTTTCGGGGTGTCCACACTCCGCAGTCCCTGGCATCCTCCCTGTTTATCCCACAGCTCCAAGATCGGTATTTCCGGAAAGCCCATGAGCAGGGCTTTCCAAAAGTGTCAGATTTGTTAGTTTTCCACCAATACTTTTGGAGATAGAGTCGTTGCTAAGTCTTGTTTTCACTCTGTTACAGCTTTGTGTACAAAAGTGCCAATAGATATGAGTTTGAAGCGCATTCTGAGCAGCCCCGCTCCCTGGTCGTTTCAAAGCGGAAGATGGCCTTGGCTGGCCGGGAAAACCCAATTTTTGGATGCAGGACTATGGCAGCTAACTCCAGGTACAAGAAATTTCTCTCTAGCCCAATTATTTCTGGAGTTATTGGCAGTGGCGCTGCCGACTTCTTTTTTCGGCGATTTTTTTTTTTTTTCGCTGGCTTCGGTCCAGCACACACGTTGCAGCCTTGGCTATTGTTGACGTACACACAACATGGCCGTATGTACTGGCCATTTTCGGGGTGTCCTCACTCCGCAGTCCCTGGCATCCTCCCTGTTTATCCCACAGCTCCAAGACCGGTATTTTCGGAAAGCCCATGAGCAGGGCTTTCCAACAGTGTCAGACTTGTTAGTTTTTCACCAATACTTAGGGAGATAGAGTCGTTGCTAAGTCTTGTTTTCACTCTGTTACAGCTTCGTGTACAAAAGTGCCATTAGACATGCGTTTGAAGCGCATTCTGAGCAGCCCCGCTCCCTGGTCGTTTTAAGGCGGAAGATGGCCCTGGCTGGCCGGGAAAACCCAATTTTTGGATGCAGGACTATGGCAGCTAACTCCAGGTACAAGAAATTTCTCTCTAGCCCCATTATTTCTGGAGTTATTGGCAGTGGCGCTGCCGACTTCTTTTTTCGGCGTTTATTTTTTTTTGCTGGCTTCGGTCCAGCACACACGTAGCAGCCTTGGCTATTGTTGACGTACACACAACATGGCCGTATGTACTGGCCATTTTCGGGGTGTCCTCACTCCGCAGTCCCTGGCATCCTCCCTGTTTATCCCACAGCTCGTAAACCGGTTTTTCCAGAAAGCCCATGAGCAGGGCTTTCCAACAGTGTCAGACTTGTCAGTTTTGCACTAATACTTTGGGAGATAGAGTCGTTGCTAAGTCTTGTTTTCACTCTGTCACATCTTCGTGTAAAAAAGTGCCATTAGACATGCGTTTGAAGCGCATTCTGAGCAGCCCCGCTCCCTGGTCGTTTCAAGGCGGAAGATGGCCCTGGCTGGCCGGGAAAACCCAATTTTCGGATGCAGGACTATGGCAGCTAACTCCAGGTACAAGAAATTTCTCTCTAGCCCCATTATTTCTGGAGTTATTGGCAGTGGCGCTGCCGACTTCTTTTTTCGGCGATTTTTTTTTTTTTTGCTGGCTTCGGTCCAGCACACACGTTGCAGCCTTGGCTATTGTTGACGTACACACAACATGGCCGTATGTACTGGCCATTTTCGGGGTGTCCTCACTCCGCAGTCCCTGGCATCCTCCCTGTTTATCCCACAGCTCCAAGACCGGTATTTTCGGAAAGCCCATGAGCAGGGCTTTCCAACAGTGTCAGACTTGTTAGTTTTTCACCAATACTTAGGGAGATAGAGTCGTTGCTAAGTCTTGTTTTCACTCTGTTACAGCTTCGTGTACAAAAGTGCCTTTAGACATGCGTTTGAAGCGCATTCTGAGCAGCCCCGCTCCCTGGTCGTTTTAAGGCGGAAGATGGCCCTGGCTGGCCGGGAAAACCCAATTTTTGGGTGCAGGACTAAGGCAGCTAACTCCAGGTACAAGAAATTTCTCTCTAGCCCCATTATTTCTGGAGTTATTGGCAGTGGCGCTGCCGACTTCTTTTTTCGGCGTTTATTTTTTTTTGCTGGCTTCGGTCCAGCACACACGTAGCAGCCTTGGCCATTGTTGACGTACACACAACATGGCCGTATGTACTGGCCATTTTCGGGGTGTCCACACTCCGCAGTCCCTGGCATCCTCCCTGTTTATCCCACAGCTCCAAGACCGGTATTTCCGGAAAGCCCATGAGCAGGGCTTTCCAAAAGTGTCAGACTTGTTAGTTTTTCACCAATACTTTTGGAGATAGAGTCGTTGCTAAGTCTTGTTTTCACTCTGTTACAGCTTCGTGTACAAAAGTGCCAATAGACATGAGTTTGAAGCGCATTCTGAGCAGCCCCGCTCCCTGGTCGTTTCAAAGCGGAAGATGGCCTTGGCTGGCCGGGAAAACCCAATTTTTGGATGCAGGACTATGGCAGCTAACTCCAGGTACAAGAAATTTCTCTCTAGCCCCATTATTTCTGGAGTTATTGGCAGTGGCGCTGCCGACTTCTTTTTTCGGCGTTTTTATTTTTGCTGGCTTCGGTCCAGCACACACGTAGCAGCCTTGGCTATTGTTGACGTACACACAACATGGCCGTATGTACTGGCCATTTTCGGGGTGTCCTCACTCCGCAGTCCCTGGCATCCTCCCTGTTTATCCCACAGCTCCAAGACCGGTATTTCTGGAAAGCCCATGAGCAGGGCTTTCCAAAATTGTCAGACTTGTCAGTTTTCCACCAATACTTTGGGAGATAGAGTCGTTGCTAAGTCTTGTTTTCACTCTGTCACAGCTTCGTGTACAAAAGTGCCATTAGACATGCGTTTGAAGCGCATTCTGAGCAGGCCCGCTCCCTGGTCGTTTCAAGGCGGAAGATGGCCCTGGCTGGCCGGGAAAACCCAATTTTTGGATGCAGGACTATGGCAGCTAACTCCAGGTACAAGAAATTTCTCTCTAGCCCAATTATTTCTGGAGTTATTGGCAGTGGCGCTGCCGACTTCTTTTTTCGGCGTTTTTATTTTTGCTGGCTTCGGTCCAGCACACACGTAGCAGCCTTGGCTATTGTTGACGTACACACAACATGGCCGTATGTACTGGCCATTTTCGGGGTGTCCACACTCCGCAGTCCCTGGCATCCTCCCTGTTTATCCCACAGCTCCAAGACCGGTATTTCTGGAAAGCCCATGAGCAGGGCTTTCCAAAATTGTCAGACTTGTCAGTTTTCCACCAATACTTTGGGAGATAGAGTCGTTGCTAAGTCTTGTTTTCACTCTGTCACAGCTTCGTGTACAAAAGTGCCATTAGACATGCGTTTGAAGCGCATTCTGAGCAGGCCCGCTCCCTGGTCGTTTCAAGGCGGAAGATGGCCCTGGCTGGCCGGGAAAACCCAATTTTTGGATGCAGGACTATGGCAGCTAACTCCAGGTACAAGAAATTTCTCTCTAGCCCAATTATTTCTGGAGTTATTGGCAGTGGCGCTGCCGACTTCTTTTTTCGGCGTTTTTATTTTTGCTGGCTTCGGTCCAGCACACACGTAGCAGCCTTGGCTATTGTTGACGTACACACAACATGGCCGTATGTACTGGCCATTTTCGGGGTGTCCACACTCCGCAGTCCCTGGCATCCTCCCTGTTTATCCCACAGCTCCAAGACCGGTATTTCCGGAAAGCCCATGAGCAGGGCGTTCCAAAAGTGTCAGACTTGTCAGTTTTGCACTAATACTTTGGGAGATAGAGTCGTTGCTAAGTCTTGTTTTCACTCTGTCACATCTTCGTGTAAAAAAGTGCCATTAGACATGCGTTTGAAGCGCATTCTGAGCAGCCCCGCTCCCTGGTCGTTTCAAGGCGGAAGATGGCCCTGGCTGGCCGGGAAAACCCAATTTTCGGATGCAGGACTATGGCAGCTAACTCCAGGTACAAGAAATTTCTCTCTAGCCCCATTATTTCTGGAGTTATTGGCAGTGGCGCTGCCGACTTCTTTTTTCGGCGATTTTCTTTTTTTTTTGCTGGCTTCGGTCCAGCACACACGTTGCAGCCTTGGCTATTGTTGACGTACACACAACATGGCCGTATGTACTGGCCATTTTCGGGGTGTCCTCACTCCGCAGTCCCTGGCATCCTCCCTGTTTATCCCACAGCTCCAAGACCGGTATTTTCGGAAAGCCCATGAGCAGGGCTTTCCAACAGTGTCAGACTTGTTAGTTTTTCACCAATACTTAGGGAGATAGAGTCGTTGCTAAGTCTTGTTTTCACTCTGTTACAGCTTCGTGTACAAAAGTGCCTTTAGACATGCGTTTGAAGCGCATTCTGAGCAGCCCCGCTCCCTGGTCGTTTTAAGGCGGAAGATGGCCCTGGCTGGCCGGGAAAACCCAATTTTTGGGTGCAGGACTAAGGCAGCTAACTCCAGGTACAAGAAATTTCTCTCTAGCCCCATTATTTCTGGAGTTATTGGCAGTGGCGCTGCCGACTTCTTTTTTCGGCGTTTATTTTTTTTTGCTGGCTTCGGTCCAGCACACACGTAGCAGCCTTGGCCATTGTTGACGTACACACAACATGGCCGTATGTACTGGCCATTTTCGGGGTGTCCACACTCCGCAGTCCCTGGCATCCTCCCTGTTTATCCCACAGCTCCAAGACCGGTATTTCCGGAAAGCCCATGAGCAGGGCTTTCCAAAAGTGTCAGACTTGTTAGTTTTTCACCAATACTTTTGGAGATAGAGTCGTTGCTAAGTCTTGTTTTCACTCTGTTACAGCTTCGTGTACAAAAGTGCCAATAGACATGAGTTTGAAGCGCATTCTGAGCAGCCCCGCTCCCTGGTCGTTTCAAAGCGGAAGATGGCCTTGGCTGGCCGGGAAAACCCAATTTTTGGATGCAGGACTATGGCAGCTAACTCCAGGTACAAGAAATTTCTCTCTAGCCCCATTATTTCTGGAGTTATTGGCAGTGGCGCTGCCGACTTCTTTTTTCGGCGTTTTTATTTTTGCTGGCTTCGGTCCAGCACACACGTAGCAGCCTTGGCTATTGTTGACGTACACACAACATGGCCGTATGTACTGGCCATTTTCGGGGTGTCCTCACTCCGCAGTCCCTGGCATCCTCCCTGTTTATCCCACAGCTCCAAGACCGGTATTTCTGGAAAGCCCATGAGCAGGGCTTTCCAAAATTGTCAGACTTGTCAGTTTTCCACCAATACTTTGGGAGATAGAGTCGTTGCTAAGTCTTGTTTTCACTCTGTCACAGCTTCGTGTACAAAAGTGCCATTAGACATGCGTTTGAAGCGCATTCTGAGCAGGCCCGCTCCCTGGTCGTTTCAAGGCGGAAGATGGCCCTGGCTGGCCGGGAAAACCCAATTTTTGGATGCAGGACTATGGCAGCTAACTCCAGGTACAAGAAATTTCTCTCTAGCCCAATTATTTCTGGAGTTATTGGCAGTGGCGCTGCCGACTTCTTTTTTCGGCGTTTTTATTTTTGCTGGCTTCGGTCCAGCACACACGTAGCAGCCTTGGCTATTGTTGACGTACACACAACATGGCCGTATGTACTGGCCATTTTCGGGGTGTCCACACTCCGCAGTCCCTGGCATCCTCCCTGTTTATCCCACAGCTCCAAGACCGGTATTTCTGGAAAGCCCATGAGCAGGGCTTTCCAAAATTGTCAGACTTGTCAGTTTTCCACCAATACTTTGGGAGATAGAGTCGTTGCTAAGTCTTGTTTTCACTCTGTCACAGCTTCGTGTACAAAAGTGCCATTAGACATGCGTTTGAAGCGCATTCTGAGCAGGCCCGCTCCCTGGTCGTTTCAAGGCGGAAGATGGCCCTGGCTGGCCGGGAAAACCCAATTTTTGGATGCAGGACTATGGCAGCTAACTCCAGGTACAAGAAATTTCTCTCTAGCCCAATTATTTCTGGAGTTATTGGCAGTGGCGCTGCCGACTTCTTTTTTCGGCGTTTTTATTTTTGCTGGCTTCGGTCCAGCACACACGTAGCAGCCTTGGCTATTGTTGACGTACACACAACATGGCCGTATGTACTGGCCATTTTCGGGGTGTCCACACTCCGCAGTCCCTGGCATCCTCCCTGTTTATCCCACAGCTCCAAGACCGGTATTTCCGGAAAGCCCATGAGCAGGGCGTTCCAAAAGTGTCAGACTTGTCAGTTTTGCACTAATACTTTGGGAGATAGAGTCGTTGCTAAGTCTTGTTTTCACTCTGTCACATCTTCGTGTAAAAAAGTGCCATTAGACATGCGTTTGAAGCGCATTCTGAGCAGCCCCGCTCCCTGGTCGTTTCAAGGCGGAAGATGGCCCTGGCTGGCCGGGAAAACCCAATTTTCGGATGCAGGACTATGGCAGCTAACTCCAGGTACAAGAAATTTCTCTCTAGCCCCATTATTTCTGGAGTTATTGGCAGTGGCGCTGCCGACTTCTTTTTTCGGCGATTTTCTTTTTTTTTTGCTGGCTTCGGTCCAGCACACACGTTGCAGCCTTGGCTATTGTTGACGTACACACAACATGGCCGTATGTACTGGCCATTTTCGGGGTGTCCTCACTCCGCAGTCCCTGGCATCCTCCCTGTTTATCCCACAGCTCCAAGACCGGTATTTTCAGAAAGCCCATGAGCAGGGCTTTCCAACAGTGTCAGACTTGTTAGTTTTTCACCAATACTTTTGGAGATAGAGTCGTTGCTAAGTCTTGTTTTCACTCTGTTACAGCTTCGTGTACAAAAGTGCCAATATACATGAGTTTGAAGCGCATTCGGAGCAGCCCCGCTCCCTGGTCGTTTCAAAGCAGAAGATGGCCTTGGCTGGCCGGGAAAACCCAATTTTTGGATGCAGGACTATGGCAGCTAACTCCAGGTACAAGAAATTTCTCTCTAGCCCCATTATTTCTGGAGTTATTGGCAGTGGCGCTGCCGACTTCTTTTTTCGGCGATTTTTTATTTTTTTTTTGCTGGCTTCGGTCCAGCACACACGTAGCAGCCTTGGCTATTGTTGACGTACACACAACATGGCCGTATGTACTGGCCATTTTCGGGGTGTCCTCACTCCGCAGTCCCTGGCATCCTCCCTGTTTATCCCACAGCTCGTAAACCGGTATTTCCGGAAAGCCCATGAGCAGGGCTTTCCAACAGTGTCAGACTTGTCAGTTTTGCACTAATACTTTGGGAGATAGAGTCATTGCTAAGTCTTGTTTTCACTCTGTCACAGCTTCGTGTACAAAAGTGCCATTAGACATGCGTTTGAAGCGCATTCTGAGCAGCCCCGCTCCCTGGTCGTTTCAAGGCGGAAGATGGCCCTGGCTGGCCGGGAAAACCCAATTTTCGGATGCAGGACTATGGCAGCTAACTCCAGGTACAAGAAACTTCTCTCTAGCCCCATTATTTCTGGAGTTATTGGCAGTGGCGCTGCCGACTTCTTTTTTCGGCGATTTTTTTTTTTTTTTTTTTTTGCTGGCTCCGGTCCAGCACACACGTAGCGGCCTTGGCTATTGTTGACGTACACACAACATGGCCGTATGTACTGGCCATTTTCGGGGTGTCCTCACTCCGCAGTCCCTGGCATCCTCCCTGTTTATCCCACAGCTCCAAGACCGGTATTTTCGGAAAGCCCATGAGCAGGGCTTTCCAACAGTGTCAGACTTGTTAGTTTTTCACCAATACTTAGGGAGATAGAGTCGTTGCTAAGTCTTGTTTTCACTCTGTTACAGCTTCGTGTACAAAAGTGCCATTAGACATGCGTTTGAAGCGCATTCTGAGCAGCCCCGCTCCCTGGTCGTTTTAAGGCAGAAGATGGCCCTGGCTGGCCGGGAACACCCAATTTTCGGATGCAGGACTATGGCAGCTAACTCCAGGTACAAGAAATTTCTCTCTAGCCCCATTATTTCTGGAGTTATTGGCAGTGGCGCTGCCGACTTCTTTTTTCGGCGTTTATTTTTTTTTGCTGGCTTCGGTCCAGCACAGACGTAGCAGCCTTGGCCATTGTTGACGTACACACAACATGGCCGTATGTACTGGCCATTTTCGGGGTGTCCACACTCCGCGATCCCTGGCATCCTCCCTGTTTATCCCACAGCTCCAAGACCGGTATTTCCGGAAAGCCCATGAGCAGGGCTTTCCAAAAGTGTCAGACTTGTTAGTTTTTCACCAATACTTTTGGAGATAGAGTCGTTGCTAAGTCTTGTTTTCACTCTGTTACAGCTTCGTGTACAAAAGTGCCAATAGACATGAGTTTGAAGCGCATTCTGAGCAGCCCCGCTCCCTGGTCGTTTCAAAGCAGAAGATGGCCTTGGCTGGCCGGGAAAACCCAATTTTTGGATGCAGGACTATGGCAGCTAACTCCAGGTACAAGAAATTTTTCTCTAGCCCCATTATTTCTGGAGTTATTGGCAGTGGCGCTGCCGACTTCTTTTTTCGGCGTTTATTTTTTTTTGCTGGCTTCGGTCCAGCACACACGTAGCAGCCTTGGCCATATTTGACGTACACACAACATGGCCGTATGTACTGGCCATTTTCGGGGTGTCCACACTCCGCGATCCCTGGCATCCTCCCTGTTTATCCCACAGCTCCAAGACCGGTATTTCCGGAAAGCCCATGAGCAGGGCTTTCCAACAGTGTCAGACTTGTCAGTTTTGCACTAATACTTTGGGAGATAGAGTCATTGCTAAGTCTTGTTTTCACTCTGTCACAGCTTCGTGTACAAAAGTGCCATTAGACATGCGTTTGAAGCGCATTCTGAGCAGCCCCGCTCCCTGGTCGTTTCAAGGCGGAAGATGGCCCTGGCTGGCCGGGAAAACCCGGTTTTCGGATGCAGGACTATGGCAGCTAACTCCAGGTACAAGAAATTTCTCTCTAGCCCCATTATTTCTGGAGTTATTGGCAGTGGCGCTGCCGACTTCTATTTTCGGCGATTTTTTTTTTTTTTTTTTTTTTCTGGCTTCGGTCCAGCACACACGTAGCAGCCTTGGCTATTGTTGACGTACACACAACATGGCCGTATGTACTGGCCATTTTCGGGGTGTCCTCACTCCGCAGTCCCTGGCATCCTCCCTGCTTATCCCACAGCTCCAAGACCGGTATTTTCGGAAAGCCCATGAGCAGGGCTTTCCAACAGTGTCAGACTTGTTAGTTTTTCACCAATACTTAGGGAGATAGAGTCGTTGCTAAGTCTTGTTTTCACTCTGTTACAGCTTCGTGTACAAAAGTGCCATTAGACATGCGTTTGAAGCGCATTCTGAGCAGCCCCGCTCCCTGGTCGTTTCAAGGCGGAAGATGGCCCTGGCTGGCCGGGAACACCCAATTTTCGGATGCAGGACTATGGCAGCTAACTCCAGGTACAAGAAATTTCTCTCTAGCCCCATTATTTCTGGAGTTATTGGCAGTGGCGCTGCCGACTTCTTTTTTCGGCGTTTATTTTTTTTTGCTGGCTTCGGTCCAGCACAGACGTAGCAGCCTTGGCCATTGTTGACGTACACACAACATGGCCGTATGTACTGGCCATTTTCGGGGTGTCCACACTCCGCGATCCCTGGCATCCTCCCTGTTTATCCCACAGCTCCAAGACCGGTATTTCCGGAAAGCCCATGAGCAGGGCTTTCCAAAAGTGTCAGACTTGTTAGTTTTTCACCAATACTTTTGGAGATAGAGTCGTTGCTAAGTCTTGTTTTCACTCTGTTACAGCTTCGTGTACAAAAGTGCCAATAGACATGAGTTTGAAGCGCATTCTGAGCAGCCCCGCTCCCTGGTCGTTTCAAAGCAGAAGATGGCCTTGGCTGGCCGGGAAAACCCAATTTTTGGATGCAGGACTATGGCAGCTAACTCCAGGTACAAGAAATTTTTCTCTAGCCCCATTATTTCTGGAGTTATTGGCAGTGGCGCTGCCGACTTCTTTTTTCGGCGTTTATTTTTTTTTGCTGGCTTCGGTCCAGCACACACGTAGCAGCCTTGGCCATTGTTGACGTACACACAACATGGCCGTATGTACTGGCCATTTTCGGGGTGTCCACACTCCGCGATCCCTGGCATCCTCCCTGTTTATCCCACAGCTCCAAGACCGGTATTTCCGGAAAGCCCATGAGCAGGGCTTTCCAAAAGTGTCAGACTTGTTAGTTTTTCACCAATACTTTTGGAGATAGAGTCGTTGCTAAGTCTTGTTTTCACTCTGTTACAGCTTCGTGTACAAAAGTGCCAATAGACATGAGTTTGAAGCGCATTCTGAGCAGCCCCGCTCCCTGGTCGTTTCAAAGCAGAAGATGGCCTTGGCTGGCCGGGAAAACCCAATTTTTGGATGCAGGACTATGGCAGCTAACTCCAGGTACAAGAAATTTTTCTCTAGCCCCATTATTTCTGGAGTTATTGGCAGTGGCGCTGCCGACTTCTTTTTTCGGCGATTTTTTTTTTTTTTTCGCTGGCTTCGGTCCAGCACACACGTAGCAGCCTTGGCTATTGTTGACGTACACACAACATGGCCGTATGTACTGGCCATTTTCGGGGTGTCCTCACTCTGCAGTCCCTGGCATCCTCCCAGTTTATCCCACAGCTCGTAAACCGGTATTTCCGGAAAGCCCATGAGCAGGGCTTTCCAACAGTGTCAGACTTGTCAGTTTTGCACTAATACTTTGGGAGATAGAGTCATTGCTAAGTCTTGTTTTCACTCTGTCACAGCTTCGTGTACAAAAGTGCCATTAGACATGCGTTTGAAGCGCATTCTGAGCAGCCCCGCTCCCTGGTCGTTTCAAGGCGGAAGATGGCCCTGGCTGGCCGGGAAAACCCGGTTTTCGGATGCAGGACTATGGCAGCTAACTCCAGGTACAAGAAATTTCTCTCTAGCCCCATTATTTCTGGAGTTATTGGCAGTGGCGCTGCCGACTTCTATTTTCGGCGATTTTTTTTTTTTTTTTTTTTTGCTGGCTTCGGTCCAGCACACACGTAGCAGCCTTGGCTATTGTTGACGTACACACAACATGGCCGTATGTACTGGCCATTTTCGGGGTGTCCTCACTCCGCAGTCCCTGGCATCCTCCCTGCTTATCCCACAGCTCCAAGACCGGTATTTTCGGAAAGCCCATGAGCAGGGCTTTCCAACAGTGTCAGACTTGTCAGTTTTCCACTAATACTTTGGGAGATAGAGTCGTTGCTAAGTCTTGTTTTCACTCTGTTACAGCTTCGTGTACAAAAGTGCCATTAGACATGCGTTTGAAGCGCATTCTGAGCAGCCCCGCTCCCTGGTCGTTTCAAGGCGGAAGATGGCCCTGGCTGGCCGGGAAAACCCAATTTGCGGATGCAGGACTATGGCAGCTAACTCCAGGTACAAGAAATTTCTCTCTAGCCCCATTATTTCTGGAGTTATTGGCAGTGGCGCTGCCGACTTCTTTTTTCGGCGATTTTTTTTTCTCGCTGGCTTTGGTCCAGCACACACGTAGCAGCCTTGGCTATTGTTGACGTACACACAACATGGCCGTATGTACTGGCCATTTTCGGGGTGTCCTCACTCCGCAGTCCCTGGCATCCTCCCTGTTTATCCCACAGCTCGTAGACCGGTATTTCCGGAAAGCCCATGAGCAGGGCGTTCCAAAAATGTCAGACTTGTCAGTTTTCCACCAATACTTTGGGAGATAGAGTCGTTGCTAAGTCTTGTTTTCACTCTGTTACAGCTTCGTGTACAAAAGTGCCATTAGACATGCGTTTGAAGCGCATTCTGAGCAGCCCCGCTCCCTGGTCGTTTCAAAGCAGAAGATGGCCTTGGCTGGCCGTGAAAACCCGATTTTCGGATGCAGGACTATGGCAGCTAACTCTAGGTACAAGAAATTTCTCTCTAGCCCCATTATTTCTGGAGTTATTGGCAGTGGCGCTGCCGACTTCTTTTTTCGGCGTTTTTTTTTTTGCTGGCTTCGGTCCAGCACACACGCAGCAGCCTTGGCTATTGTTGACGTACACACAACATGGCCGTATGTACTGGCCATTTTCGGGGTGTCCTCACTCCGCAGTCCCTGGCATCCTCCCTGTTTATCCCACAGCTCCAAGACCGGTATGTCCGGAAAGCCCATGAGCAGGGCTTTCCAAAAGTGTCAGACTTGTCTGTTTTCCACCAATACTTTGGGAGATAGAGTCGTTGCTAAGTCTTGTTTTCACTCTGTTACAGCTTCGTGTACAAAAGTGCCATTAGACATGCGTTTGAAGCGCATTCTGAGCAGCCCCGCTCCCTGGTCGTTTCAAAGCAGAAGATGGCCTTGGCTGGCCGGGAAAACCCAATTTTTGGATGCAGGAGTATGGCAGCTAACTCTAGGTACAAGAAATTTCTCTCTAGCCCCATTATTTCTGGAGTTATTGGCAGTGGCGCTGCCGACTTCTTTTTTCGGCGTTTTTTTTTTGCTGGCTTCGGTCCAGCACACACGTAGCAGCCTTGGCTATTGTTGACGTACACACAACATGGCCGTATGTACTGGCCATTTTCGGGGTGTCCTCACTCCGCAGTCCCTGGCATCCTCCCTGTTTATCCCACTGCTCCAAGACCGGTATTTCCGGAAAGCCCATGAGCAGGGCTTTCCTAAAGTGTCAGACTTGTTAGTTTTCCACCAATACTGTTGGAGATAGAGTCGTTGCTAAGTCTTGTTTTCACTCTGTTACAGCTTCGTGTACAAAAGAGCCATTAGACATGAGTTTGAAGCGCATGTACTGGCCATTTTCGGGGTGTCCTCACTCAGCAGTCCCTGGCATCCTCCCTGCTTATCCGACAGCTCCAAGACCGGTATTTCCAGAAAGCCCATGAGCAGGGCTTTCCAACAGTGTCAGACTTGTCAGTTTTGCACTAATACTTTGGGAGATAGAGTCGTTGCTAAGTCTTGTTTTCACTCTGTTACAGCTTCGTGTACAAAAGTGCCATTAGACATGCGTTTGAAGCGCATTCTGAGCAGCCCCGCTCCCTGGTCGTTTCAAGGCGGAAGATGGCCCTGGCTGGCCGGGAAAACCCAATTTTCGGATGCAGGACTATGGCAGCTCCAGGTACAGGAAATTTCTCTCTAGCCCCATTATTTCTGGAGTTATTGGCAGTGGCGCTGCCGACTTCTTTTTTCGGCGATTTTGTTTTCTCGCTGGCTTTGGTCCAGCACACACGTAGCAGCCTTGGCTATTGTTGACGTACACACAACATGGCCGTATGTACTGGCCATTTTCGGGGTGTCCTCACTCCGCAGTCCCTGGCATCCTCCCTGTTTATCCCACAGCTCGTAGACCGGTATTTCCGGAAAGCCCATGAGCAGGGCGTTCCAAAAGTGTCAGACTTGTCAGTTTTCCACCAATACTTTGGGAGATAGAGTCGTTGCTAAGTCTTGTTTTCACTCTGTTACAGCTTCGTGTACAAAAGTGCCATTAGACGTGCGTTTGAAGCGCATTCTGAGCAGCCCCGCTCCCTGGTCGTTTCAAAGCAGAAGATGGCCTTGGCTGGCCGTGAAAACCCGATTTTCGGATGCAGGACTATGGCAGCTAACTCTAGGTACAAGAAATTTCTCTCTAGCCCCATTATTTCTGGAGTTATTGGCAGTGGCGCTGCCGACTTCTTTTTTCGGCGTTTTTTTTTTGCTGGCTTCGGTCCAGCACACACGCAGCAGCCTTGGCTATTGTTGACGTACACACAACATGGCCGTATGTACTGGCCATTTTCGGGGTGTCCTCACTCCGCAGTCCCTGGCATCCTCCCTGTTTATCCCACAGCTCCAAGACCGGTATTTCCGGAAAGCCCATGAGCAGGGCTTTCCAAAAGTGTCAGACTTGTCTGTTTTCCACCAATACTTCGGGAGATAGAGTCGTTGCTAAGTCTTGTTTTCACTCTGTTACAGCTTCGTGTACAAAAGTGCCATTAGACATGCGTTTGAAGCGCATTCTGAGCAGCCCCGCTCCCTGGTCGTTTCAAAGCAGAAGATGGCCTTGGCTGGCCGGGAAAACCCAATTTTTGGATGCAGGAGTATGGCAGCTAACTCTAGGTACAAGAAATTTCTCTCTAGCCCCATTATTTCTGGAGTTATTGGCAGTGGCGCTGCCGACTTCTTTTTTCGGCGTTTTTTTTTTGCTGGCTTCGGTCCAGCACACACGTAGCAGCCTTGGCTATTGTTGACGTACACACAACATGGCCGTATGTACTGGCCATTTTCGGGGTGTCCTCACTCCGCAGTCCCTGGCATCCTCCCTGTTTATCCCACTGCTCCAAGACCGGTATTTCCGGAAAGCCCATGAGCAGGGCTTTCCTAAAGTGTCAGACTTGTTAGTTTTCCACCAATACTGTTGGAGATAGAGTCGTTGCTAAGTCTTGTTTTCACTCTGTTACAGCTTCGTGTACAAAAGTGCCATTAGACATGAGTTTGAAGCGCATGTACTGGCCATTTTCGGGGTGTCCTCACTCAGCAGTCCCTGGCATCCTCCCTGCTTATCCGACAGCTCCAAGACCGGTATTTCCGGAAAGCCCATGAGCAGGGCTTTCCAACAGTGTCAGACTTGTCAGTTTTGCACTAATACTTTGGGAGATAGAGTCGTTGCTAAGTCTTGTTTTCACTCTGTTACAGCTTCGTGTACAAAAGTGCCATTAGACATGCGTTTGAAGCGCATTCTGAGCAGCCCCGCTCCCTGGTCGTTTCAAGGCAGCAGATGGCCCTGGCTGGCCGGGAAAACCCAATTTTCGGATGCAGGACCATGGCAGCTAACTCCAGGTACAAGAAATTTCTCTCTAGCCCCATTATTTCTGGAGTTATTGGCAGTGGCGCTGCCGACTTCTTTTTTCGGCGTTTTTTTTTTGCTGGCTTCGGTCCAGCACACACGTAGCAGCCTTGGCTATTGTTGACGTACACACAACATGGCCGTATGTACTGGCCATTTTCGGGGTGTCCTCACTCCGCAGTCCCTGGCATCCTCCCTGTTTATCCCACAGCTCGTAGACCGGTATTTCCGGAAAGCCCACGAGCAGGGCTTTCCAACAGTGTCAGACTTGTCAGTTTTGCACTAATACTTTGGGAGATAGAGTCGTTGCTAAGTCTTGTTTTCACTCTGTCACAGCTTCGTGTACAAAAGTGCCATTAGACATGCGTTTGAAGCGCATTCTGAGCAGCCCCGCTCCCTGGTCGTTTCAAGGCGGAAGATGGCCCTGGCTGGCCGGGAAAACCCAATTTTCGGATGCAGGAATATGGCAGCTAACTCCAGTTAAAAGAAATTTCTCTCAAGCCCCATTATTTCTGGAGTTATTGGCAGTGGCGCTGCCGACTTCTTTTTTCGGCGTTTTTTTTTTGCTGGCTTCGGTCCAGCACACACGTAGCAGCCTTGGCTATTGTTGACGTACACACAACATGGCCGTATGTACTGGCCATTTTCGGGGTGTCCTCACTCCGCAGTCCCTGGCATCCTCCCTGCTTATCCCACAGCTCCAAGACCAGTATTTTCGGAAAGCCCATGAGCAGGGCTTTCCAACAGTATCAGACTTGTCAGTTTTCCACTAATACTTTGGGAGATAGAGTCGTTGCTAAGTCTTGTTATCACTCTGTTACAGCTTCGTGTACAAAAGTGCCTTTAGACATGCGTTTGAAGCGCATTCTGAGCAGCCCCGCTCCCTGGTCGTTTCAAGGCGGAAGATGGCCCTGGCTGGCCGGGAAAACCCAATTTTCGGATGCAGGACCATGGCAGCTAACTCTAGGTACAAGAAATTTCTCTCTAGCCCCATTATTTCTGGAGTTATTGGCAGTGGCGCTGCCGACTTCTTTTTTCGGCGTTTTTTTTTTGCTGGCTTCGGTCCAGCACACACGTAGCAGCCTTGGCTATTGTTGACGTACACACAACATGGCCGTATGTACTGGCCATTTTCGGGGTGTCCTCACTCCGCAGTCCCTGGCATCCTCCCTGTTTATCCCACAGCTCCAAGACCGGTATTTTCGGAAAGCCCATGAGCAGGGCTTTCCAACAGTGTCAGAATTGTTAGTTTTTCACCAATACTTTGGGAGATAGAGTCGTTGCTAAGTCTTGTTTTCACTCTGTTACAGCTTCGTGTACAAAAGTGCCATTAGACATGCGTTTGAAGCGCATTCTGAGCAGCCCCGCTCCCTGGTCGTTTCAAGGCAGAAGATGGCCCTGGCTGGCCGGGAAAACCCAATTTTCGGATGCAGGACTATGGCAGCTAACTCCAGGTACAAGAAATTTCTCTCTAGCCCCATTATTTCTGGAGTTATTGGCAGTGGCGCTGCCGACTTCTTTTTTCGGCGTCTTTTTTTTGCTGGCTTCGGTCCAGCACACACGTAGCAGCCTTGGCTATTGTTGACGTACACACAACATGGCCGTATGTACTGGCCATTTTCGGGGTGTCCTCACTCCGCAGTCCCTGGCATCCTCCCTGTTTATCCCACAGCTCCAAGACCGGTATTTTCGGAAAACCCATGAGCAGGGCTTTCCAACAGTGTCAGACTTGTTAGTTTTTCACCAATACTTTGGGAGATAGAGTCGTTGCTATGTCTTGTTTTCACTCTGTTACAGCTTCGTGTACAAAAGTGCCATTAGACATGCGTTTGAAGCGCATTCTGAGCAGCCCCGCTCCCTGGTCGTTTCAAGGCGGAAGATGGTCCTGGCTGGCCGGGAAAACCCAATTTTCGGATGCAGGACTATGGCAGCTAACTCCAGGTACAAGAAATTTCTCTCTAGCCCCATTATTTCTGGAGTTATTGGCAGTGGCGCTGCCGACTTCTTTTTTCGGCGATTTTTTGTTGTTGCTGGCTTCGGTCCAGCACACACGTAGCAGCCTTGGCTATTGTTGACGTACACACAACATGGCCGTATGTACTGGCCATTTTCGGGGTGTCCTCACTCCGCAGTCCCTGGCATCCTCCCTGTTTATCCCACAGCTCGTAGACCGGTATTTTCGGAAAGCCCATGAGCAGGGCTTTCCAACAGTGTCAGACTTGTTAGTTTTTCACCAATACTTTGGGAGATAGAGTCGTTGCTATGTCTTGTTTTCACTCTGTTACAGCTTCGTGTACAAAAGTGCCATTAGACATGCGTTTGAAGCGCATTCTGAGCAGCCCCGCTCCCTGGTCGTTTCAAGGCGGAAGATGGCCCTGGCTGGCCTGGAAAACCCAATTTTCGGATGCAGGACTATGGCAGCTAACTCCAGTTACAAGAAATTTCTCTCTAGCCCCATTATTTCTGGAGTTATTGGCATTGGCGCTGCCGACTTCTTTTTTCGGCGATTTTTTTTTTTTTTCGCTGGCTTCGGTCCAGCACACACGTAGCAGCCTTGGCTATTGTTGACGTACACACAACATGGCCGTATGTACTGGCCATTTTCGGGGTGTCCTCACTCCGCAGTCCCTGGCATCCTCCCTGTTTATCCCACAGCTCCAACCCGGTATTTTCGGAAAGCCCATGAGCAGGGCTTTCCAACAGTGTCAGACTTGTCAGTTTTCCACTAATACTTTGGGAGATAGAGTCGTTGCTAAGTCTTGTTTTCACTCTGTTACAGCTTCGTGTACAAAAGTGCCATTAGACATGCGTTTGAAGCGCATTCTGAGCAGCCCCGCTCCCTGGTCGTTTCAAGGCGGAAGATGGCCCTGGCTGGCCGGGAAAACCCAATTTTCGGATGCAGGACTATGGCAGCTAACTCCAGGTACAAGAAATTTCTCTCTAGCCCCATTATTTCTGGAGTTATTGGCAGTGGCGCTGCCGACTTCTTTTTTCGGCGTTTTTTTTTCGCTGGCTTCGGTCCAGCACACACGTAGCAGCCTTGGCTATTGTTGACGTACACACAACATGGCCGTATGTACTGGCCATTTTCGGGATGTCCTCACTCCGCAGTCCCTGGCATCCTCCCTGTTTATCCCACAGCTCCAACCCGGTATTTTCGGAAAGCCCATGAGCAGGGCTTTCCAACAGTGTCAGACTTGTCAGTTTTCCACTAATACTTTGGGAGATAGAGTCGTTGCTAAGTCTTGTTTTCACTCTGTTACAGCTTCGTGTACAAAAGTGCCATTAGACATGCGTTTGAAGCGCATTCTGAGCAGCCCCGCTCCCTGGTCGTTTCAAGGCGGAAGATGGCCCTGGCTGGCCGGGAAAACCCAATTTTCGGATGCAGGACTATGGCAGCTAACTCCAGGTACAAGAAATTTCTCTCTAGCCCCATTATTTCTGGAGTTATTGGCAGTGGCGCTGCCGACTTCTTTTTTCGGCGTTTTTTTTTTGCTGGCTTCGGTCCAGCACACACGTAGCAGCCTTGGCTATTGTTGACGTACACACAACATGGCCGTATGTACTGGCCATTTTCGGGATGTCCTCACTCCGCAGTCCCTGGCATCCTCCCTGTTTATCCCACAGCTCGTAGACCGGTATTTCAGGAAAGCCCATGAGCAGGGCGTTCCAAAAGTGTCAGACTTGTCAGTTTTCCACCAATACTTTGGGAGATAGAGTCGTTGCTAAGTCTTGTTTTCACTCTGTTACAGCTTCGTGTACAAAAGTGCCATTAGACATGCGTTCGAAGCGCATTCTGAGCAGCCCCGCTCCCTGGTCGTTTCAAGGCGGAAGATGGCCCTGGCTGGCCGGGAAAACCCAATTTTCGGATGCAGGACTATGGCAGCTAACTCCAGGTACAAGAAATTTCTCTCTAGCCCCATTATTTCTGGAGTTATTGGCACTGGCGCTGCCGACTTCTTTTTTCGGCGATTTTGTTTTTTTTTCGCTGGCTTCGGTCCAGCACACACGTAGCAGCCTTGGCTATTGTTGACGTACACACAACATGGCCGTATGTACTGGCCATTTTCGGGGTGTCCTCACTCCGCAGTCCCTGGCATCCTCCCTGTTTATCCCACAGCTCCAACCCGGTATTTTCGGAAAGCCCATGAGCAGGGCTTTCCAACAGTGTCAGACTTGTCAGTTTTCCACTAATACTTTGGGAGATAGAGTCGTTGCTAAGTCTTGTTTTCACTCTGTTACAGCTTCGTGTACAAAAGTGCCATTAGACATGCGTTTGAAGCGCATTCTGAGCAGCCCCGCTCCCTGGTCGTTTCAAGGCGGAAGATGGCCCTGGCTGGCCGGGAAAACCCAATTTTCGGATGCAGGACTATGGCAGCTAACTCCAGGTACAAGAAATTTCTCTCTAGCCCCATTATTTCTGGAGTTATTGGCAGTGGCGCTGCCGACTTCTTTTTTCGGCGTTTTTTTTTCGCTGGCTTCGGTCCAGCACACACGTAGCAGCCTTGGCTATTGTTGACGTACACACAACATGGCCGTATGTACTGGCCATTTTCGGGATGTCCTCACTCCGCAGTCCCTGGCATCCTCCCTGTTTATCCCACAGCTCGTAGACCGGTATTTCAGGAAAGCCCATGAGCAGGGCGTTCCAAAAGTGTCAGACTTGTCAGTTTTCCACCAATACTTTGGGAGATAGAGTCGTTGCTAAGTCTTGTTTTCACTCTGTTACAGCTTCGTGTACAAAAGTGCCATTAGACATGCGTTCGAAGCGCATTCTGAGCAGCCCCGCTCCCTGGTCGTTTCAAGGCGGAAGATGGCCCTGGCTGGCCGGGAAAACCCAATTTTCGGATGCAGGACTATGGCAGCTAACTCCAGGTACAAGAAATTTCTCTCTAGCCCCATTATTTCTGGAGTTATTGGCACTGGCGCTGCCGACTTCTTTTTTCGGCGATTTTGTTTTTTTTTCGCTGGCTTCGGTCCAGCACACACGTAGCAGCCTTGGCTATTGTTGACGTACACACAACATGGCCGTATGTACTGGCCATTTTCGGGGTGTCCTCACTCCGCAGTCCCTGGCATCCTCCCTGTTTATCCCACAGCTCCAACCCGGTATTTTCGGAAAGCCCATGAGCAGGGCTTTCCAACAGTGTCAGACTTGTCAGTTTTCCACTAATACTTTGGGAGATAGAGTCGTTGCTAAGTCTTGTTTTCACTCTGTTACAGCTTCGTGTACAAAAGTGCCATTAGACATGCGTTTGAAGCGCATTCTGAGCAGCCCCGCTCCCTGGTCGTTTCAAGGCGGAAGATGGCCCTGGCTGGCCGGGAAAACCCAATTTTCGGATGCAGGACTATGGCAGCTAACTCCAGGTACAAGAAATTTCTCTCTAGCCCCATTATTTCTGGAGTTATTGGCAGTGGCGCTGCCGACTTCTTTTTTCGGCGTTTTTTTTTTTGCTGGCTTCGGTCCAGCACACACGTAGCAGCCTTGGCTATTGTTGACGTACACACAACATGGCCGTATGTACTGGCCATTTTCGGGATGTCCTCACTCCGCAGTCCCTGGCATCCTCCCTGTTTATCCCACAGCTCGTAGACCGGTATTTCAGGAAAGCCCATGAGCAGGGCGTTCCAAAAGTGTCAGACTTGTCAGTTTTCCACCAATACTTTGGGAGATAGAGTCGTTGCTAAGTCTTGTTTTCACTCTGTTACAGCTTCGTGTACAAAAGTGCCATTAGACATGCGTTCGAAGCGCATTCTGAGCAGCCCCGCTCCCTGGTCGTTTCAAAGCAGAAGATGGCCTTGGCTGGCCGGGAAAACCTGATTTTCGGATGCAGGACTATGGCAGCTAACTCTAGGTACAAGAAATTTCTCTCTAGCCCCATTATTTCTGGAGTTATTGGCAGTGGCGCTGCCGACTTCTTTTTTCGGCGATTTTGTTTTTTTTTTCGCTGGCTTCGGTCCAGCACACACGTAGCAGCCTTGGCTATTGTTGACGTACACACAACATGGCCGTATGTACTGGCCATTTTCGGGGTGTCCTCACTCCGCAGTCCCTGGCATCCTCCCTGTTTATCCCACAGCTCCAACCCGGTATTTTCGGAAAGCCCATGAGCAGGGCTTTCCAACAGTGTCAGACTTGTCAGTTTTCCACTAATACTTTGGGAGATAGAGTCGTTGCTAAGTCTTGTTTTCACTCTGTTACAGCTTCGTGTACAAAAGTGCCATTAGACATGCGTTTGAAGCGCATTCTGAGCAGCCCCGCTCCCTGGTCGTTTCAAGGCGGAAGATGGCCCTGGCTGGCCGGGAAAACCCAATTTTCGGATGCAGGACTATGGCAGCTAACTCCAGGTACAAGAAATTTCTCTCTAGCCCCATTATTTCTGGAGTTATTGGCAGTGGCGCTGCCGACTTCTTTTTTCGGCGTTTTTTTTTTGCTGGCTTCGGTCCAGCACACACGTAGCAGCCTTGGCTATTGTTGACGTACACACAACATGGCCGTATGTACTGGCCATTTTCGGGATGTCCTCACTCCGCAGTCCCTGGCATCCTCCCTGTTTATCCCACAGCTCGTAGACCGGTATTTCAGGAAAGCCCATGAGCAGGGCGTTCCAAAAGTGTCAGACTTGTCAGTTTTCCACCAATACTTTGGGAGATAGAGTCGTTGCTAAGTCTTGTTTTCACTCTGTTACAGCTTCGTGTACAAAAGTGCCATTAGACATGCGTTCGAAGCGCATTCTGAGCAGCCCCGCTCCCTGGTCGTTTCAAAGCAGAAGATGGCCTTGGCTGGCCGGGAAAACCTGATTTTCGGATGCAGGACTATGGCAGCTAACTCTAGGTACAAGAAATTTCTCTCTAGCCCCATTATTTCTGGAGTTATTGGCAGTGGCGCTGCCGACTTCTTTTTTCGGCGTTTTTTTTTGCTGGCTTCGGTCCAGCACACACGTAGCAGCCTTGGCTATTGTTGACGTACACACAACATGGCCGTATGTACTGGCCATTTTCGGGGTGTCCTCACTCCGCAGTCCCTGGCATCCTCCCTGTTTATCCCACAGCTCGTAGACCAGTATTTCCGGAAAGCCCATGAGCAGGGCTTTCCAAATGCGTCAGACTTGTCTGTTTTCCACCAATACTTTGGGAGATAGAGTCGTTGCTAAGTCTTGTTTTCACTCTGTTACAGCTTCGTGTACAAAAGTGCCATTAGACATGCGTTTGAAGCGCATTCTGAGCAGCCCCGCTCCCTGGTCGTTTCAAGGCGGAAGATGGCCCTGGCTGGCCGGGAAAACCCAATTTGCGGATGCAGGACTATGGCAGCTAACTCCAGGTACAAGAAATTTCTCTCTAGCCCCATTATTTCTGGAGTTATTGGCAGTGGCGCTGCCGACTTCTTTTTTCGGCGATTTTTTTTTTTTTTCCTGGCTTCGGTCCAGTACACACGTAGCAGCCTTGGCTATTGTTGACGTACACAGAACATGGCCGTATGTACTGGCCATTTTCAGGGTGTCCTCACTCCGCAGTCCCTGGCATCCTCCTGTTTATCCCACAGCTCCAAGACCGGTATTTCCGGAAAGCCCATGAGCAGGGCTTTCCAAAAGTGTCAGACTTGTTAGTTTTCCACCAATACTTTGGGAGATAGAGTCGTTGCTAAGTCTTGTTTTCACTCGGTTACAGCTTCGTGTACAAAAATGCCATTAGACATGCGTTTGAAGCGCATTCTGAGCAGCCCCGCTCCCTGGTCGTTTCAAAGCGGAAGATGGCCTTTGCTGGCCGGGAAAACCCAATTTTTGGATGCAGGACTATGGCAGCTAACTCCAGGTACAAGAAATTTCTCTCTAGCCCCATTATTTCTGGAGTTATTGGCAGTGGCGCTGCCGACTTCTTTTTTCGGCGATTTTTTTTTTTTTTTTTTTTGCTGGCTTCGGTCCAGCACACACGTAGCAGCCTTGGCTATTGTTGACGTACACACAACATGGCCGTATGTACTGGCCATTTTCGGGGTGTCCTCACTCCGCAGTCCCTGGCATCCTCCCTGTTTATCCCACAGCTCCAAGACCGGTATTTCCAGAAAGCCCATGAGGAGGGCTTTCCAAAAGTGTCAGACGTGTTAGTTTTCCACCAATACTGTTGGAGATAGAGTCGTTGCTAAGTCTTGTTTTCGCTCTGTTACAGCTTCGTGTACAAAAGTGCCATTAGACATGCGTTTGAAGCGCATTCTGAGCAGCCCCGCTCCCTGGTCGTTTCAAGACGGAAGATGGCCCTGGCTGGCCGGGAAAACCTGATTTTCGGATGCAGGACTATGGCAGCTAACTCCAGGTACAAGAAATTTCTCTCTAGCCCCATTATTTCTGGAGTTATTGGCAGTGGCGCTGCCGACTTCTTTTTTCGGCGATTTTTTTTTTTTTTTTTTTTTCTGGCTTCGGTCCAGCACGCAAGTAGCAGCCTTGGCTATTGTTGACGTACGCACAACATGGCCGTATGTACTGGCCATTTTCGGGGTGTCCTCACTCCGCAGTCCCTGGCATCCTCCCTGCTTATCCCACAGCTCCAAGACCGGTATTTCCGGAAAGCCCATGAGCAGGGCTTTCCAACAGTGTCAGACTTGTCAGTTTTCCACTAATACTTTGGGAGATAGAGTCGTTGCTAAGTCTTGTTTTCACTCTGTTACAGCTTCGTGTACAAAAGTGCCATTAGACATGCGTTTGAAGCGCATTCTGAGCAGCCCCGCTCACTGGTCGTTTCAAAGCGGAAGATGGCCCAGGCTGGCCGGGAAAACCCGATTTTCGGATGCAGGACTATGGCAGCTAACTCCAGGTACAAGAAATTTCTCTCTAGCCCCATTATTTCTGGAGTTATTGGCAGTGGCGCTGCCGACTTCTTTTTCCGGCGATTTTTTTTTGCTGGCTTCGGTCCAGCACACACGTAGCAGCCTTGGCTATTGTTGACGTACACACAACATGGCCGTATGTACTGGCCATTTTCGGGGTGTCCTCACTCCGCAGTCCCTGGCATCCTCCCTGTTCATCCCACTGCTCCAAGACCGGTATTTTCGGAAAGCCTGAGAGCAGGGCTTTCCAACAGTGTCAGACTTGTTAGTTTTCCACCAATACTTTTGGAGATAGAGTCGTTGCTAAGTCTTGTTTTCACTCTGTTACAGCTTCGTGTACAAAAGTGCCATTAGACATGCGTTTGAAGCGCATTCTGAGCAGCCCCGCTCCCTGGTCGTTTCAAGGCGGAAGATGGCCCTGGCTGGCCGGGAAAACCCGATTTTCGGATGCAGGACTATGGCAGCTAACTCCAGGTACAAGAAATTTCTCTCTAGCCCCATTGTTTCTGGAGTTATTGGCAGTGGCGCTGCCGACTTCTTTTTTCGGCGTTTTTTTTTTGCTGGCTTCGGTCCAGCACACACGTAGCAGCCTTGGCTATTGTTGACGTACACACAACATGGCCGTATGTATTGGCCATTTTCAGGGTGTCCTCACTCCGCAGTCCCTGGCATCCTCCCTGTTTATCCCAGAGCTCCAAGACCGGTATTTCCGGAAAGCCCATGAGCAGGGCTTTCCAAAAGTGTCCGACTTGTTAGTTTTCCACCAATTCTTTTGGAGATAGAGTCGTTGCTAAGTCTTGTTTTCACTCTGTTACAGCTTCGTGTACAAAAATGCCATTAGACATGCGTTTGAAGCGCATTTTGAGCAGCCCCGCTCCCTGGTCGTTTCAAAGCGGAAGATGGCCTTTGCTGGCCGGGAAAATCCAATTTTTGGATGCAGGACTATGGCAGCTAACTCCAGGTACAAGAAATTTCTCTCTAGCCCCATTATTTCTGGAGTTATTGGCAGTGGCGCTGCCGACTTCTTTTTTCGGCGATTTTTTTTTTTTTTTTTTTGCTGGCTTCGGTCCAGCACACACGTAGCAGCCTTGGCTATTGTTGACGTACACACAACATGGCCGTATGTACTGGCCATTTTCGGGGTGTCCTCACTCCGCAGTCCCTGGCATCCTCCCTGTTTATCCCACAGCTCCAAGACCGGTATTTCCAGAAAGCCCATGAGGAGGGCTTTCCAAAAGTGTCAGACGTGTTAGTTTTCCACAAATACTGTTGGAGATAGAGTCGTTGCTAAGTCTTGTTTTCGCTCTGTTACAGCTTCGTGTACAAAAGTGCCATTAGACATGCGTTTGAAGCGCATTCTGAGCAGCCCCGCTCCCTGGTCGTTTCAAGGCGGAAGATGGCCCTGGCTGGCCGGGAAAACCCAATTTTCGGATGCAGGACTATGGCAGCTAACTCCAGGTACAAGAAATTTCTCTCTAGCCCCATTATTTCTGGAGTTATTGGCAGTGGCGCTGCCGACTTCTTTTTTCGGCCTTTTTCTTTTGCTGGCTTCGGTCCAGCACACACGTAGCAGCCTTGGCTATTGTTGACGTACACACAACATGGCCGTATGTACTGGCCATTTTCGGGGTGTCCTCACTCCGCAGTCCCTGGCATCCTCCCTGTTTATCCCACAGCTCCAAGACCGGTATTTCCGAAAAGCCCATGAGCAGGGCTTTCCAACAGTGTCAGACTTGTCAGTTTTGCACTAATACTTTGGGAGATAAAGTCGTTGCTAAGTCTTGTTTTCACTCTGTCACAGCTTCGTGTACAAAAGTGCCATTAGACATGCGTTTGAAGCGCATTCTGAGCAGCCCCGCTCCCTGGTCGTTTCAAGGCGGAAGATGGCCCTTGCTGGCCGGGAAAACCCAATTTTCGGATGCAGGACTATGGCAGCTAACTCCAGGTACAAGAAATTTCTCTCTAGCCCCATTATTTCTGGAGTTATTGGCAGTGGCGCTGCCGACTTCTTTTTTCGGCGTTTTTTTTTGCTGGCTTCGGTCCAGCACACACGTAGCAGCCTTGGCTATTGTTGACGTACACACAACATGGCCGTGTGTACTGGCCATTTTCGGGGTGTCCTCGCTCCGCAGTCTCTGGCATCCTCCCTGTTTATCCCACAGCTCCAAGACCGGTATTTTCGGAAAGCCCATGAGGAGGGCTTTCCAACAGTGTCAGACTTGTCAGTTTTGCACTAATACTTTGGGAGATAGAGTCGTTGCTAAGTCTTGTTTTCACTCTGTTACAGCTTCGTGTACAAAAGTGCCACAAGACATGCATTTGAAGCGCATTCTGAGCAGCCCCGCTCCCTGGTCGTTTCAAGGCGGAAGATGGCCCTGGCTGGCCGGGAAAACCCAATTTTCGGATGCAGGACTATGGCAGCTAACTCCAGGTACAAGAATTTTCTCTCTAACCCCATTATTTCTGGAGTTATTGGCAGTGGCGCTGCCGACTTCTTTTTTCGGCGTTTTTTTTTTGCTGGCTTCGGTCCAGCACACACGTAGCAGCCTTGGCTATTGTTGACGTACACACAACATGGCCGTATGTACTGGCCATTTTCGGGGTGTCCTCACTCCGCAGTCCCTGGCATCCTCCCTGTTTATCCCACAGCTCCAAGACCGGTATTTTCGGAAAGCCCATGAGCAGGGCTTTCCAACTTTGTCAGACTTGTCAGTTTTCCACTAATACTTTGGGAGATAGAGTCGTTGCTAAGTCTTGTTTTCACTCTGTTACAGCTTCGTGTACAAAAGTGCCATTAGACATGCGTTTGAAGCGCATTCTGAGCAGCCCCGCTCCCTGGTCGTTTCAAGGCGGAAGATGGCCCTTGCTGGCCGGGAAAACCCAATTTTCGGATGCAGGACTATGGCAGCTAACTCCAGGTACAAGAAATTTCTCTCTAGCCCCATTATTTCTGGAGTTATTGGCAGTGGCGCTGCCGACTTCTTTTTTCGGCGTTTTTTTTTGCTGGCTTCGGTCCAGCACACACGTAGCAGCCTTGGCTATTGTTGACGTACACACAACATGGCCGTGTGTACTGGCCATTTTCGGTGTGTCCTCACTCCGCAGTCCCTGGCATCTTCCCTGTTTATCCCACAGCTCCAAGACCAGTATTTTCGGAAAGCCCATGAGCAGGGCTTTCCAACAGTGTCAGACTTGTCAGTTTTGCACTAATACTTTGGGAGATAGAGTCGTTGCTAAGTCTTGTTTTCACTCTGTTACAGCTTCGTAAACAAAAGTGCCATAAGACATGCGTTTGAAGCGCATTCTGAGCAGCCCCGCTCCCTGGTCGTTTCAAGGCGGAAGATGGCCCTGGCTGGCCGGGAAAACCCAATTTGCGGATGCAGGACTATGGCAGCTAACTCCAGGTACAAGAATTTTCTCTCTAACCCCATTATTTCTGGAGTTATTGGCAGTGGCGCTGCCGACTTCTTTTTTCGGCGTTTTTTTTTTGCTGGCTTCGGTCCAGCACACACGTAGCAGCCTTGGCTATTGTTGACGTACACACAACATGGCCGTATGTACTGGCCATTTTCGGGGTGTCCTCACTCCGCAGTCCCTGGCATCCTCCCTGTTTATCCCACAGCTCCAAGACCGGTATTTTCGGAAAGCCCATGAGCAGGGCTTTCCAACTTTGTCAGACTTGTCAGTTTTCCACTAATACTTTAGGAGATAGAGTCGTTGCTAAGTCTTGTTTTCACTCTGTTACAGCTTCGTGTACAAAAGTGCCATTAGACATGCGTTTGAAGCGCATTCTGAGCAGCCCTGCTCCCTGGTCGTTTCAAAGCGGAAGATGGCCCTGTCTGGCCGGGAAAACCCGATTTCCGGATGCAGGACTATGGCAGCTAACTCTAGGTCAAGAAATTTCTCTCTAGCCCCATTATTTCTGGAGTTATTGGCAGTGGCGCTGCCGACTTCTTTTTTCGTTTTTTTTTTTTTTTTTTTTTTTTTTTTTCTGGCTTCGGTCCAGCTTACACGTAGCAGCCTTGGCTATTGTTGACGTACACACAACATGGCCGTATGTACACTCTAAGAAAAAAATACCCAATGTTGCTTAAAATTTTACTCTTTGTGGTGGTAAGAAGGGAACATGGTCGTTAGCGGGGTAAAACGCTACGCAACAGGGGTTGCGTCAAAATTTACTCAATTCCTGTTTAAAACATTTTCCCAACAATGCGTCAAAATGTTGACCCAACTATGTTGTGTCAAACTAAACCCAACAAATAACTACCCAATCTTTTGACCCTGCAACGTTACCCAACAACGTTGTGTCCTGTATTTACTCAGTAGTTGAGTGCTTTAGCCCCAAGATTGGAGTAAAAATTAAAACGTGTTTTTTTAATAGAACACATGATTGCACCAACATTTGCCTCGACTGAGAAAACTAAAGGGGAGGGGAGTTCAGCAAAAGAAACACTATAACGTTAACCGTCCTAACATTGCTTTTTATTTTATTGATGCACTGTTTATCGGAGTGAACTGGTCTTGTACAATCTCTGATTAGTCTATGATTAACGATAAGTAGTGACATCGCAATAATCACCTTGCTTGAATCTATATTATATGCGTTTACAATTCCGGGGGGGGGGGGGGAGGGGGATCAGATACACTTGATCCTAAGATGAACGAATATGGTGTCGAATGGAACAAAATGACTAATAACAAAACTCTTGCGAACAGACAATGTAAGAATCTCTTCTTGTGAGAAGTGCTGGCTCTGAAAAGAGCCGGTTGGTTTTGCCAGACCTTTCAAAGACAAAATCTTCATGTTAAAAAGTCAATGCAGCTTTCCTTGATGAGACATTTCCCTCTTCACCAGACAGTTGTTCCTCAAGCAGAATGCTAACATGAAGCCAAATTCTCTCTTGCAACAATGTTCATACGAACGCACAGCATCAGACTTACGTCCAGCCCCGTCCGTATTGTACTATGATTTGCCTGCGAATTGCTAATAAATGTACGAGTGTATGCCACACATTGCATTATGGGAAAAATGTTTCCACGTGGGCCAATTTACCTCATCGTTTGTTACTTCTTACCACTTGTTGTGCAAATGTTACACTGCTTCATGGTAAAACAACTGCTGTTTTACCCATTTCTTGGGTAAACAGTCTTGATTCGAACCTCTTTGTTGTGCTAACTGATTTCTTACCCACTTTTGAGTACCGTATGACCTTTTCCATTGTGTAATAGGTTTACACAAGTGAGGGGTAATACAAAAATGGTGGTTTTGCCCAATATTGAGCAAATGTTACACAATATTTTTACCCAGCTGTTTTACACAGCAAATATTTACACTTCTTTTTTAGAGTGTACTGGCCATTTTCGGGGTGTCCTCACTCCGCAGTCCCTGGCATCCTCCCTGTTTATCCCACAGCTCCAAGACTAGTATTTTCGGAAAGCCCATGAGCAGGGCTTTCCAACAGTGTCAGACTTGTCAGTTTTCCACTAATACTTTGGGAGATAGAGTCGTTGCTAAGTCTTGTTTTCACTCTGTTACAGCTTTGTGTACAAAAGTGCCATTAGACATGCGTTTGAAGCGCATTCTGAGCAGCCCCGCTCCCTGGTCGTTTCAAGGTGGAAAATGGCCCTGGCTGGCCGGGAAAACCCAATTTTCGGATGCAGGACTATGGCAGCTAACTCCAGGTACAAGAAATTTCTCTCTAGCCCCATTATTTCTGGAGTTATTGGCAGTGGCGCTGCCGACTTCTTTTTTCGGCGATTTTTTTTCCTTTTTTTTCGCTGGCTTCGGTCGAGCACACACGTAGCAGCCTTGGCTATTGTTGACGTACACACAACATGGCCGTATGTACTGGCCATTTTCGGGGTGTCCTCACTCCGCAGTCCTTGGCATCCTCCCTGTTTATCCCACAGCTCCAAGACCGGTATTTCCGGAAAGCCCATGAGCAGGGCTTTCCAACAGTGTCAGACTTGTCAGTTTTCCACTAATACTTTGGGAGATAGAGTCGTTGCTAAGTCTTGTTTTCACTCTGTCACAGCTTCGTGTACAAAAGTGCCATTAGACATGCGTTTGAAGCGCATTCTGAGCAGCCCCGCTCCCTGGTCGTTTCAAGGCGGAAGATGGCCCTGGCTGGCCGGGAAAACCCGATTTTCGGATGCAGAACTATGGCAGCTAACTCCAGGTACAAGAAATTTCTCTCTAGCCCCATTATTTCTGGAGTTCTGGCAGTGGCGCTGCCGACTTCTCTTTTTGGCGATTTTTTTTTTTTTTTTTTTTTGCTGGCTTCGGTCCAGCACATACGTAGCAGCCTTGGCTATTGTTGACGTACACACAACATGGCCGTATGTACTGGCCATTTTCGGGGTGTCCTCACTCCGCAGTCCCTGGCATCCTCCCTGTTTATCCCAAAGCTCCAAGACCGGTATTTCCGGAAAGCCCATGAGCAGGGCTTTCCAACAGTGTCAGACTTGTCAGTTTTCCACTAATACTTTGGGAGATAGAGTCGTTGCTAAGTCTTGTTTTCACTCTGTCACAGCTTCGTGTACAAAAGTGCCATTAGACATGCGTTTGAAGCGCATTCTGAGCAGCCCCGCTCCCTGGTCGTTTCAAGGCGGAAGATGGCCCTGGCTGGCCGGGAAAACCCGATTTTCGGATGCAGGACTATGGCAGCTAACTCCAGGTACAAGAAATTTCTCTCTAGCCCCATTATTTCTGGAGTTATTGGCAGTGGCGCTGCCGACTTCTTTTTTCGGCAATTTTTTTTTTTTTTTTTTTTTTGCTGGCTTCGGTCCAGCACACACGTAGCAGCCTTGGCTATTGTTGACGTACACACAACATGGCCGTATGTACTGGCCATTTTCGGGGTGTCCTCACTCCGCAGTCCCTGGCATCCTCCCTGTTTTTCCCACAGCTCCAAGACCGGTATTTCCAGAAAGCCCGAGAGCAGGGCTTTCCAAAAGTGTCAGACGTGTTAGTTTTCCACCAATACTGTTGGAGATAGAGTCGTTGCTAAGTCTTGTTTTCGCTCTGTTACAGCTTCGTGTACAAAAGTGCCATTAGACATGCGTTTGAAGCGCATTCTGAGCAGCCCCGCTCCCTGGTCGTTTCAAGGCGGAAGATGGCCTTGGCTGGCCGGGAAAACCCGATTTTCGGATGCAGGACTATGGCAGCTAACTCCAGGTACAAGAAATTTCTTTCTAGCCCCATTATTTCTGGAGTTATTGGCAGTGGCGCTGCCGACTTCTTTTTTCGGCGTTTTTTTTTTTGCTGGCTTCGGTCCAGCACACACGTAGCAGCCTTGGCTATTGTTGACGTACACACAACATGGCCGTATGTACTGGCCATTTTCGGGGTGTCCTCACTCCGCAGTCCCTGGCATCCTCCTGTTTATCCCACAGCTCCAAGACCGGTATTTCCGGAAAGCCCATGAGCAGGGCTTTCCAAAAGTGTCAGATTTGTCAGTTTTCCACTAATACTTTGGGAGATAGAGTCGTTGCTAAGTCTTGTTTTCACTCTGTTACAGCTTCGTGTACAAAAGTGCCATTAGACATGCATTTGAAGCGCATTCTGAGCAGCCCCGCTCCCTGGTCGTTTCAAAGCGGAAGATGGCCCAGGCTGGCCGGGAAAACCCGATTTTCGGATGCAGGACTATGGCAGCTAACTCCAGGTACAAGAAATTTCTCTCTAGCCCCATTATTTCTGGAGTTCTGGCAGTGGCGCTGCCGACTTCTTTTTTCGGCGATTTTTTTTTTTTTTTTTTTTGCTGGCTTCGGTCCAGCACATACGTAGCAGCCTTGGCTATTGTTGACGTACACACAACATGGCCGTATGTACTGGCCATTTTCGGGGTGTCCTCACTCCGCAGTCCCTGGCATCCTCCCTGTTTATCCCAAAGCTCCAAGACCGGTATTTCCGGAAAGCCCATGAGCAGGGCTTTCCAACAGTGTCAGACTTGTCTGTTTTCCACTAATACTTTTAGAGATAGAGTCGTTGCTAAGTCTTGTTTTCACTCTGTTACAGCTTCGTGTACAAAAGTGCCATTAGACATGCGTTTGAAGCGCATTCTGAGCAGCCCCGCTCCCTGGTCGTTTCAAAGCGGAAGATGGCCCAGGCTGGCCGGGAAAACCCGATTTTCGGATGCAGGACTATGGCAGCTAACTCCAGGTACAAGAAATTTCTCTCTAGCCCCATTATTTCTGGAGTTATTGGCAGTGGCGCTGCCGACTTCTTTTTCCGGCGATTTTTTTTTTGCTGGCTTCGGTCCAGCACAGACGTAGCAGCCTTGGCTATTGTTGACGTACACACAACATGGCCGTATGTACTGGCCATTTTCGGGGTGTCCTCACTCCGCAGTCCCTGGCATCCTCCCTGTTTATCCCAAAGCTCCAAGACCGGTATTTCCGGAAAGCCCATGAGCAGGGCTTTCCAACAGTGTCAGACTTGTCTGTTTTCCACTAATACTTTTAGAGATAGAGTCGTTGCTAAGTCTTGTTTTCACTCTGTTACAGCTTCGTGTACAAAAGTGCCATTAGACATGCGTTTGAAGCGCATTCTGAGCAGCCCCGCTCCCTGGTCGTTTCAAGGCGGAAGATGGCCCTGGCTGGCCGGGAAAACCCGATTTTCGGATGCAGGACTATGGCAGCTAACTCCAGGTACAAGAAATTTCTCTCTAGCCCCATTATTTCTGGAGTTATTGGCAGTGGCGCTGCCGACTTCTTTTTTCGGCGTTTTTTTTTTGCTGGCTTCGGTCCAGCACACACGTAGCAGCCTTGGCTATTGTTGACGTACACACAACATGGCCGTATGTATTGGCCATTTTCAGGGTGTCCTCACTCCGCAGTCCCTGGCATCCTCCCTGTTTATCCCAGAGCTCCAAGACCGGTATTTCCGGAAAGCCCATGAGCAGGGCTTTCCAAAAGTGTCCGACTTGTTAGTTTTCCACCAATACTTTTGGAGATAGAGTCGTTGCTAAGTCTTGTTTTCACTCTGTTACAGCTTCGTGTACAAAAATGCCATTAGACATGCGTTTGAAGCGCATTCTGAGCAGCCCCGCTCCCTGGTCGTTTCAAAGCGGAAGATGGCCTTTGCTGGCCGGGAAAACCCAATTTTTGGATGCAGGACTATGGCAGCTAACTCCAGGTACAAGACATTTCTCTCTAGCCCCATTATTTCTGGAGTTATTGGCAGTGGCGCTGCCGACTTCTTTTTTCGGCGATTTTTTTTTTTTTTTTTTTTTTGCTGGCTTCGGTCCAGCACAGACGTAGCAGCCTTGGCTATTGTTGACGTACACACAACATGGCCGTATGTACTGGCCATTTTCGGGGTGTCCTCACTCCGCAGTCCCTGGCATCCTCCCTGTTTATCCCACAGCTCCAAGACCGGTATTTCCAGAAAGCCCATGAGGAGGGCTTTCCAAAAGTGTCAGACGTGTTAGTTTTCCACCAATACTGTTGGAGATAGAGTCGTTGCTAAGTCTTGTTTTCGCTCTGTTACAGCTTCGTGTACAAAAGTGCCATTAGACATGCGTTTGAAGCGCATTCTGAGCAGCCCCGCTCCCTGGTCGTTTCAAGACGGAAGATGGCCCTGGCTGGCCGGGAAAACCCGATTTTCGGATGCAGGACTATGGCAGCTAACTCCAGGTACAAGAAATTTCTCTCTAGCCCCATTATTTCTGGAGTTATTGGCAGTGGCGCTGCCGACTTCTTTTTCCGGCGATTTTTTTTTGCTGGCTTCGGTCCAGCACAGACGTAGCAGCCTTGGCTATTGTTGACGTACACACAACATGGCCGTATGTACTGGCCATTTTCGGGGTGTCCTCACTCCGCAGTCCCTGGCATCCTCCCTGTTTATCCCAAAGCTCCAAGACCGGTATTTCCGGAAAGCCCATGAGCAGGGCTTTCCAACAGTGTCAGACTTGTCTGTTTTCCACTAATACTTTTAGAGATAGAGTCGTTGCTAAGTCTTGTTTTCACTCTGTTACAGCTTCGTGTACAAAAGTGCCATTAGACATGCGTTTGAAGCGCATTCTGAGCAGCCCCGCTCCCTGGTCGTTTCAAGGCGGAAGATGGCCCTGGCTGGCCGGGAAAACCCGATTTTCGGATGCAGGACTATGGCAGCTAACTCCAGGTACAAGAAATTTCTCTCTAGCCCCATTATTTCTGGAGTTATTGGCAGTGGCGCTGCCGACTTCTTTTTTCGGCGTTTTTTTTTTGCTGGCTTCGGTCCAGCACACACGTAGCAGCCTTGGCTATTGTTGACGTACACACAACATGGCCGTATGTATTGGCCATTTTCAGGGTGTCCTCACTCCGCAGTCCCTGGCATCCTCCCTGTTTATCCCAGAGCTCCAAGACCGGTATTTCCGGAAAGCCCATGAGCAGGGCTTTCCAAAAGTGTCCGACTTGTTAGTTTTCCACCAATACTTTTGGAGATAGAGTCGTTGCTAAGTCTTGTTTTCACTCTGTTACAGCTTCGTGTACAAAAATGCCATTAGACATGCGTTTGAAGCGCATTCTGAGCAGCCCCGCTCCCTGGTCGTTTCAAAGCGGAAGATGGCCTTTGCTGGCCGGGAAAACCCAATTTTTGGATGCAGGACTATGGCAGCTAACTCCAGGTACAAGAAATTTCTCTCTAGCCCCATTATTTCTGGAGTTATTGGCAGTGGCGCTGCCGACTTCTTTTTTCGGCGATTTTTTTTTTTTTTTTTTTTTGCTGGCTTCGGTCCAGCACAGACGTAGCAGCCTTGGCTATTGTTGACGTACACACAACATGGCCGTATGTACTGGCCATTTTCGGCGTGTCCTCACTCCGCAGTCCCTGGCATCCTCCCTGTTTATCCCACAGCTCCAAGACCGGTATTTCCAGAAAGCCCATGAGGAGGGCTTTCCAAAAGTGTCAGACGTGTTAGTTTTCCACCAATACTGTTGGAGATAGAGTCGTTGCTAAGTCTTGTTTTCGCTCTGTTACAGCTTCGTGTACAAAAGTGCCATTAGACATGCGTTTGAAGCGCATTCTGAGCAGCCCCGCTCCCTGGTCGTTTCAAGACGGAAGATGGCCCTGGCTGGCCGGGAAAACCCGATTTTCGGATGCAGGACTATGGCAGCTAACTCCAGGTACAAGAAATTTCTCTCTAGCCCCATTATTTCTGGAGTTATTGGCAGTGGCGCTGCCGACTTCTTTTTTCGGCGATTTTTTTTTTTTTTTTTTTTTGCTGGCTTCGGTCCAGCACACAAGTAGCAGCCTTGGCTATTGTTGACGTACACACAACATGGCCGTATGTACTGGCCATTTTCGGGGTGTCCTCACTCCGCAGTCCCTGGCATCCTCCCTGCTTATCCCACAGCTCCAAGACCGGTATTTCCGGAAAGCCCATGAGCAGGGCTTTCCAACAGTGTCAGACTTGTCAGTTTTCCACTAATACTTTGGGAGATAGAATCGTTGCTAAGTCTTGTTTTCACTCTGTTACAGCTTCGTGTACAAAAGTGCCATTAGACATGCGTTTGAAGCGCATTCTGAGCAGCCCCGCTCCCTGGTCGTTTCAAAGCGGAAGATGGCCCAGGCTGGCCGGGAAAACCCGATTTTCGGATGCAGGACTATGGCAGCTAACTCCAGGTACAAGAAATTTCTCTCTAGCCCCATTGTTTCTGGAGTTATTGGCAGTGGCGCTGCCGACTTCTTTTTCCGGCGATTTTTTTTTGCTGGCTTCGGTCCAGCACAGACGTAGCAGCCTTGGCTATTGTTGACGTACACACAACATGGCCGTATGTACTGGCCATTTTCGGGGTGTCCTCACTCCGCAGTCCCTGGCATCCTCCCTGTTCATCCCACTGCTCCAAGACCGGTATTTTCGGAAAGCCTGAGAGCAGGGCTTTCCAACAGTGTCAGACTTGTTAGTTTTCCACCAATACTTTTGGAGATAGAGTCGTTGCTAAGTCTTGTTTTCACTCTGTTACAGCTTCGTGTACAAAAGTGCCATTAGACATGCGTTTGAAGCGCATTCTGAGCAGCCCCGCTCCCTGGTCGTTTCAAGGCGGAAGATGGCCCTGGCTGGCCGGGAAAACCCGATTTTCGGATGCAGGACTATGGCAGCTAACTCCAGGTACAAGAAATTTCTCTCTAGCCCCATTGTTTCTGGAGTTATTGGCAGTGGCGCTGCCGACTTCTTTTTTCGGCGTTTTTTTTTTGCTGGCTTCGGTCCAGCACACACGTAGCAGCCTTGGCTATTGTTGACGTACACACAACATGGCCGTATGTATTGGCCATTTTCAGGGTGTCCTCACTCCGCAGTCCCTGGCATCCTCCCTGTTTATCCCAGAGCTCCAAGACCGGTATTTCCGGAAAGCCCATGAGCAGGGCTTTCCAAAAGTGTCCGACTTGTTAGTTTTCCACCAATACTTTTGGAGATAGAGTCGTTGCTAAGTCTTGTTTTCACTCTGTTACAGCTTCGTGTACAAAAATGCCATTAGACATGCGTTTGAAGCGCATTCTGAGCAGCCCCGCTCCCTGGTCGTTTCAAAGCGGAAGATGGCCTTTGCTGGCCGGGAAAACCCAATTTTTGGATGCAGGACTATGGCAGCTAACTCCAGGTACAAGAAATTTCTCTCTAGCCCCATTATTTCTGGAGTTATTGGCAGTGGCGCTGCCGACTTCTTTTTTCGGCGATTTTTTTTTTTTTTTTTTTTTGCTGGCTTCGGTCCAGCACACACGTAGCAGCCTTGGCTATTGTTGACGTACACACAACATGGCCGTATGTACTGGCCATTTTCGGGGTGTCCTCACTCCGCAGTCCCTGGCATCCTCCCTGTTTATCCCACAGCTCCAAGACCGGTATTTCCAGAAAGCCCATGAGGAGGGCTTTCCAAAAGTGTCAGACGTGTTAGTTTTCCACCAATACTTTTGGAGATAGAGTCGTTGCTAAGTCTTGTTTTCGCTCTGTTACAGCTTCGTGTACAAAAGTGCCATTAGACATGCGTTTGAAGCGCATTCTGAGCAGCCCCGCTCCCTGGTCGTTTCAAGACGGAAGATGGACCTGGCTGGCCGGGAAAACCCGATTTTCGGATGCAGGACTATGGCAGCTAACTCCAGGTACAAGAAATTTCTCTCTAGCCCCATTATTTCTGGAGTTATTGGCAGTGGCGCTGCCGACTTCTTTTTTCGGCGATTTTTTTTTTTTTTTTTTTTTGTGGCTTCGGTCCAGCACACAAGTAGCAGCCTTGGCTATTGTTGACGTACACACAACATGGCCGTATGTACTGGCCATTTTCGGGGTGTCCTCACTCCGCAGTCCCTGGCATCCTCCCTGCTTATCCCACAGCTCCAAGACCGGTATTTCCGGAAAGCCCATGAGCAGGGCTTTCCAACAGTGTCAGACTTGTCAGTTTTCCACTAATACTTTGGGAGATAGAGTCGTTGCTAAGTCTTGTTTTCACTCTGTTACAGCTTCGTGTACAAAAGTGCCATTAGACATGCGTTTGAAGCGCATTCTGAGCAGCCCCGCTCCCTGGTCGTTTCAAAGCGGAAGATGGCCCAGGCTGGCCGGGAAAACCCGATTTTCGGATGCAGGACTATGGCAGCTAACTCCAGGTACAAGAAATTTTTCTCTAGCCCCATTATTTCTGGAGTTATTGGCAGTGGCGCTGCCGACTTCTTTTTCCGGCGATTTTTTTTTGCTGGCTTCGGTCCAGCACACACGTAGCAGCCTTGGCTATTGTTGACGTACACACAACATGGCCGTATGTACTGGCCATTTTCGGGGTGTCCTCACTCCGCAGTCCCTGGCATCCTCCCTGTTCATCCCACTGCTCCAAGACCGGTATTTTCGGAAAGCCTGAGAGCAGGGCTTTCCAACAGTGTCAGACTTGTTAGTTTTCCACCAATACTTTTGGAGATAGAGTCGTTGCTAAGTCTTGTTTTCACTCTGTTACAGCTTCGTGTACAAAAGTGCCATTAGACATGCGTTTGAAGCGCATTCTGAGCAGCCCCGCTCCCTGGTCGTTTCAAAGCGGAAGATGGCCTTGGCTGGCCGGGAAAACCCAATTTTTGGATGCAGGACTATGGCAGCTAACTCCAGGTACAAGAAATTCCTTTCTAGCCCCATTATTTCTGGAGTTATTGGCAGTGGCGCTGCCGACTTCTTTTTTCGGCGTTTTTTTTTTGGTGGCTTCGGTCCAGCACACACGTAGCAGCCTTGGCTATTGTTGACGTACACACAACATGGCCGTATGTACTGGCCATTTTCGGGGTGTCTTCACTCCGCAGTCCCTGGCATCCTCCCTGTTTATCCCACAGCTCCAAGACCGGTATTTCCGGAAAGCCCATGAGCAGGGCTTTCCAACAGTGTCAGTCTTGTCTTTTTTCCACTAATACTTTGGGAGATAGAGTCGTTGCTAAGTCTTGTTTTCACTCTGTTACAGCTTCGTGTACAAAAATGCCATTAGACATGCGTTTGAAGCGCATTCTGAGCAGCCCCGCTCCCTGGTCGTTTCAAAGCGGAAGATGGCCTTTGCTGGCCGGGAAAACCCAATTTTTGGATGCAGGACTATGGCAGCTAACTCCAGGTACAAGAAATTTCTCTCTAGCCCCATTTTTTCTGGAGTTATTGGCAGTGGCGCTGCCGACTTCTTTTTTCGGCGATTTTTTTTTTTTTTTTTTTTGCTGGCTTCGGTCCAGCACATACGTAGCAGCCTTGGCTATTGTTGACGTACACACAACATGGCCGTATGTACTGGCCATTTTCTGGGTGTCCTCACTCCGCAGTCCCTGGCATCCTCCCTGTTTATCCCACAGCTCCAAGACCGGTATTTCCGGAAAGCCCATGAGCAGGGCTTTCCAACAGTGTCAGACTTGTCTGTTTTCCACTAATACTTTTAGAGATAGAGTCGTTGCTAAGTCTTGTTTTCACTCTGTTACAGCTTCGTGTACAAAAGTGCCATTAGACATGCGTTTGAAGCGCATTCTGAGCAGCCCCGCTCCCTGGTCGTTTCAAGGCGGAAGATGGCCCTGGCTGGCCGGGAAAACCCGATTTTCGGATGCAGGACTATGGCAGCTAACTCCAGGTACAATAAATTTTTCTCTAGCCCCATTATTTCTGGAGTTATTGGCAGTGGCGCTGCCGACTTCTTTTTTCGGCGTTTTTTTTTTGGTGGCTTCGGTCCAGCACACACGTAGCAGCCTTGGCTATTGTTGACGTACACACAACATGGCCGTATGTATTGGCCATTTTCAGGGTGTCCTCACTCCGCAGTCCCTGGCATCCTCCCTGTTTATCCCAGAGCTCCAAGACCGGTATTTCCGGAAAGCCCATGAGCAGGGCTTTCCAAAAGTGTCCGACTTGTTAGTTTTCCACCAATACTTTTGGAGATAGAGTCGTTGCTAAGTCTTGTTTTCACTCTGTTACAGCTTCGTGTACAAAAATGCCATTAGACATGCGTTTGAAGCGCATTCTGAGCAGCCCCGCTCCCTGGTCGTTTCAAAGCGGAAGATGGCCTTGGCTGGCCGGGAAAACCCAATTTTTGGATGCAGGACTATGGCAGCTAACTCCAGGTACAAGAAATTTCTCTCTAGCCCCATTATTTCTGGAGTTATTGGCAGTGGCGCTGCCGACTTCTTTTTTCGGCGATTTTTTTTTTTTTTTTTTTTTTTGGTGGCTTCGGTCCAGCACACACGTAGCAGCCTTGGCTATTGTTGACGTACACACAACATGGCCGTATGTACTGGCCATTTTCGGGGTGTCCTCACTCCGCAGTCCCTGGCATCCTCCCTGTTTATCCCACAGCTCCAAGACCGGTATTTCCAGAAAGCCCATGAGCAGGGCTTTCCAAAAGTGTCAGACGTGTTAGTTTTCCACCAATACTGTTGGAGATAGAGTCGTTGCTAAGTCTTGTTTTCGCTCTGTTACAGCTTCGTGTACAAAAGTGCCATTAGACATGCGTTTGAAGCGCATTCTGAGCAGCCCCGCTCCCTGGTCGTTTCAAGGCGGAAGATGGCCTTGGCTGGCCGGGAAAACCCGATTTTCGGATGCAGGACTATGGCAGCTAACTCCAGGTACAAGAAATTTCTCTCTAGCCCCATTATTTCTGGAGTTATTGGCAGTGGCGCTGCCGACTTCTTTTTTCGGCGTTTTTTTTTTGCTGGCTTCGGTCCAGCACACACGTAGCAGCCTTGGCTATTGTTGACGTACACACAACATGGCCGTATGTACCGGCCATTTTCGGGGTGTCCTCACTCCGCAGTCCCTGGCATCCTCCTGTTTATCCCAGAGCTCCAAGACCGGTATTTCCGGAAAGCCCATGAGCAGGGCTTTCCAAAAGTGTCAGACTTGTCTTTTTTCCACTAATACCTTGGGAGATAGAGTCGTTGCTAAGTCTTGTTTTCACTCTGTTACAGCTTCGTGTACAAAAGTGCCATTAGACATGCGTTTGAAGCGCATTCTGAGCAGCCCCGCTCCCTGGTCGTTTCAAGGCGGAAGATGGCCTTGGCTGGCCGGGAAAACCCAATTTTTGGATGCAGGACTATGGCAGCTAACTCCAGGTACAAGAAATTTCTCTCTAGCCGCATTATTTCTGGAGTTATTGGTAGTGGCGCTGCCGACTTCTTTTTTCGGCGTTTTTTTTTTGCTGGCTTCGGTCCAGCACACACGTAGCAGCCTTGGCTATTGTTGACGTACACACAACATGGCCGTATGTACTGGCCATTTTCGGGGTGTCCTCACTCCGCAGTCCCTGGCATCCTCCCTGTTTATCCCACAGCTCCAAGACCGGTATTTCCGGAAAGCCCATGAGCAGGGTTTTCCAACAGTGTCAGACTTGTCTGTTTTCCACCAATACTTTGGGAGATAGAGTCGTTGCTAAGTCTTGTTTTCACTCTGTTACAGCTTCGTGTACAAAAGTGCCATTAGACATGCGTTTGAAGCGCATTCTGAGCAGCCCCGCTCCGTGGTCGTTTCAAGGCGGAAGATGGCCCTGGCTGGCCGGGAAAACCCGATTTTCGGATGCAGGACTATGGCAGCTAACTCCAGGTACAAGAAATTTCTCTCTAGCCCCATTATTTCTGGAGTTATTGGCAGTGGCGCTGCCGACTTCTTTTTTCGGCGTTTTTTTTTTGCTGGCTTCGGTCCAGCACACACATAGCAGCCTTGGCTATTGTTGACGTACACACAACATGGCCGTATGTACTGGCCATTTTCGGGGTGTCCTCACTCCGCAGTCCCTGGCATCCTCCCTGTTTATCCCACTGCTCCAAGACCGGTATTTCCGGAAAGCCCATGAGCAGGGCTTTCCAACAGTGTCAGACTTGTCTGTTTTCCATCAATACTTTGGGAGATAGAGTCGTTGCTAAGTCTTGTTTTCACTCTGTTACAGCTTCGTGTACAAAAGTGCCATTAGACATGCGTTTGAAGCGCATTCTGAGCAGCCCCGCTCCCTGGTAGTTTCAAGGCGGAAGATGGCCTTGGCTGGCCGGGAAAACCCAATTTTTGGATACAAGACTATGGCAGCTAACTCCAGGTACAAGAAATTTCTCTCTAGCCCCATTATTTCTGGAGTTATTGGCAGTAGCGCTGCCGACTTCTTTTTTCGGCGTTTTTTTTTTGCTGGCTTCGGTCCAGCACACACGTAGCAGCCTTGGCTATTGTTGACGTACACACAACATGACCGGATGTACTGGCCATTTTCGGGGTGTCCTCACTCCGCAGTCCCTGGCATCCTCCCTGTTTATCCCACAGCTCCAAGACCGGTATTTCCGGAAAGCCCATGAGCAGGGCTTTCCAACAGTGTCAGACTTGTCTGTTTTCCATCAATACTTTGGGAGATAGAGTCGTTGCTAAGTCTTGTTTTCACTCTGTTACAGCTTCGTGTACAAAAGTGCCATTAGACATGCGTTTGAAGCGCATTCTGAGCAGCCCCGCTCCCTGGTCGTTTCAAGGCGGAAGATGGCCCTGGCTGGCCGGGAAAACCCGATTTTCGGATGCAGGACTATGGCAGCTAACTCCAGGTACAATAAATTTTTCTCTAGCCCCATTATTTCTGGAGTTATTGGCAGTGGCGCTGCCGACTTCTTTTTTCGGCGTTTTTTTTTTGGTGGCTTCGGTCCAGCACACACGTAGCAGCCTTGGCTATTGTTGACGTACACACAACATGGCCGTATGTATTGGCCATTTTCAGGGTGTCCTCACTCCGCAGTCCCTGGCATCCTCCCTGTTTATCCCAGAGCTCCAAGACCGGTATTTCCGGAAAGCCCATGAGCAGGGCTTTCCAAAAGTGTCCGACTTGTTAGTTTTCCACCAATACTTTTGGAGATAGAGTCGTTGCTAAGTCTTGTTTTCACTCTGTTACAGCTTCGTGTACAAAAATGCCATTAGACATGCGTTTGAAGCGCATTCTGAGCAGCCCCGCTCCCTGGTCGTTTCAAAGCGGAAGATGGCCTTTGCTGGCCGGGAAAACCCAATTTTTGGATGCAGGACTATGGCAGCTAACTCCAGGTACAAGAAATTTCTCTCTAGCCCCATTATTTCTGGGGTTATTGGCAGTGGCGCTGCCGACTTCTTCTTTCGGCGATTTTTTTTTTTTTTTTTTTTTTGGTGGCTTCGGTCCAGCACACACGTAGCAGCCTTGGCTATTGTTGACGTACACACAACATGGCCGTATGTACTGGCCATTTTCGGGGTGTCCTCACTCCGCAGTCCCTGGCATCCTCCCTGTTTATCCCACAGCTCCAAGACCGGTATTTCCAGAAAGCCCATGAGCAGGGCTTTCCAAAAGTGTCAGACGTGTTAGTTTTCCACCAATACTGTTGGAGATAGAGTCGTTGCTAAGTCTTGTTTTCGCTCTGTTACAGCTTCGTGTACAAAAGTGCCATTAGACATGCGTTTGAAGCGCATTCTGAGCAGCCCCGCTCCCTGGTCGTTTCAAGGCGGAAGATGGCCTTGGCTGGCCGGGAAAACCCGATTTTCGGATGCAGGACTATGGCAGCTAACTCCAGGTACAATAAATTTCTCTCTAGCCCCATTATTTCTGGAGTTATTGGCAGTGGCGCTGCCGACTTCTTTTTTCGGCGTTTTTTTTTTGCTGGCTTCGGTCCAGCACACACGTAGCAGCCTTGGCTATTGTTGACGTACACACAACATGGCCGTATGTACCGGCCATTTTCGGGGTGTCCTCACTCCGCAGTCCCTGGCATCCTCCTGTTTATCCCAGAGCTCCAAGACCGGTATTTCCGGAAAGCCCATGAGCAGGGCTTTCCAAAAGTGTCAGACTTGTCTTTTTTCCACTAATACCTTGGGAGATAGAGTCGTTGCTAAGTCTTGTTTTCACTCTGTTACAGCTTCGTGTACAAAAGTGCCATTAGACATGCGTTTGAAGCGCATTCTGAGCAGCCCCGCTCCCTGGTCGTTTCAAGGCGGAAGATGGCCTTGGCTGGCCGGAAAACCCAATTTTTGGATGCAGGACTATGGCAGCTAACTCCAGGTACAAGAAATTTCTCTCTAGCCGCATTATTTCTGGAGTTATTGGTAGTGGCGCTGCCGACTTCTTTTTTCGGCGTTTTTTTTTTTGCTGGCTTCGGTCCAGCACACACGTAGCAGCCTTGGCTATTGTTGACGTACACACAACATGGCCGTATGTACTGGCCATTTTCGGGGTGTCCTCACTCCGCAGTCCCTGGCATCCTCCCTGTTTATCCCACAGCTCCAAGACCGGTATTTCCGGAAAGCCCATGAGCAGGGTTTTCCAACAGTGTCAGACTTGTCTGTTTTCCACCAATACTTTGGGAGATAGAGTCGTTGCTAAGTCTTGTTTTCACTCTGTTACAGCTTCGTGTACAAAAGTGCCATTAGACATGCGTTTGAAGCGCATTCTGAGCAGCCCCGCTCCGTGGTCGTTTCAAGGCGGAAGATGGCCCTGGCTGGCCGGGAAAACCCGATTTTCGGATGCAGGACTATGGCAGCTAACTCCAGGTACAAGAAATTTCTCTCTAGCCCCATTATTTCTGGAGTTATTGGCAGTGGCGCTGCCGACTTCTTTTTTCGGCGTTTTTTTTTTGCTGGCTTCGGTCCAGCACACACATAGCAGCCTTGGCTATTGTTGACGTACACACAACATGGCCGTATGTACTGGCCATTTTCGGGGTGTCCTCACTCCGCAGTCCCTGGCATCCTCCCTGTTTATCCCACTGCTCCAAGACCGGTATTTCCGGAAAGCCCATGAGCAGGGCTTTCCAACAGTGTCAGACTTGTCTGTTTTCCATCAATACTTTGGGAGATAGAGTCGTTGCTAAGTCTTGTTTTCACTCTGTTACAGCTTCGTGTACAAAAGTGCCATTAGACATGCGTTTGAAGCGCATTCTGAGCAGCCCCGCTCCCTGGTAGTTTCAAGGCGGAAGATGGCCTTGGCTGGCCGGGAAAACCCAATTTTTGGATGCAAGACTATGGCAGCTAACTCCAGGTACAAGAAATTTCTCTCTAGCCCCATTATTTCTGGAGTTATTGGCAGTAGCGCTGCCGACTTCTTTTTTCGGCGTTTTTTTTTTGCTGGCTTCGGTCCAGCACACACGTAGCAGCCTTGGCTATTGTTGACGTACACACAACATGACCGGATGTACTGGCCATTTTCGGGGTGTCCTCACTCCGCAGTCCCTGGCATCCTCCCTGTTTATCCCACAGCTCCAAGACCGGTATTTCCGGAAAGCCCATGAGCAGGGCTTTCCAACAGTGTCAGACTTGTCTGTTTTCCATCAATACTTTGGGAGATAGAGTCGTTGCTAAGTCTTGTTTTCACTCTGTTACAGCTTCGTGTACAAAAGTGCCATTAGACATGCGTTTGAAGCGCATTCTGAGCAGCCCCGCTCCCTGGTCGTTTCAAAGCGGAAGATGGCCTTGGCTGGCCGGGAAAACCCAATTTTTGGATGCAGGACTATGGCAGCTAACTCCAGGTACAAGAAATTTCTCTCTAGCCCCATTATTTCTGGAGTAATTGGCAGTGGCGCTGCCGACTTCTTTTTTCGGCGATTTTTTTTTTTTTTTTTTTTTGCTGGCTTCGGTCCAGCACACACGTAGCAGCCTTGGCTATTGTTGACGTACACACAACATGGCCGTATGTACTGGCCATTTTCGGGGTGTCCTCACTCCGCAGTCCCTGGCATCCTCCCTGTTTATCCCACTGCTCCAAGACCGGTATTTCCGGAAAGCCCATGAGCAGGGCTTTCCAACAGTGTCAGACTTGTCTGTTTTCCATCAATACTTTGGGAGATAGAGTCGTTGCTAAGTCTTGTTTTCACTCTGTTACAGCTTCGTGTACAAAAGTGCCATTAGACATGCGTTTGAAGCGCATTCTGAGCAGCCCCGCTCCCTGGTCGTTTCAAAGCGGAAGATGGCCTTGGCTGGCCGGGAAAACCCAATTTTTGGATGCAGGACTATGGCAGCTAACTCCAGGTACAAGAAATTTCTCTCTAGCCCCATTATTTCTGGAGTAATTGGCAGTGGCGCTGCCGACTTCTTTTTTCGGCGATTTTTTTTTTTTTTTTTTTGCTGGCTTCGGTCCAGCACACACGTAGCAGCCTTGGCTATTGTTGACGTACACACAACATGGCCGTATGTACTGGCCATTTTCAGGGTGTCCTCACTCCGCAGTCCCTGGCATCCTTCTTGTTTATCCCACAGCTCCAAGACCGGTATTTTCGGAAAGCCCATGAGCAGGGCTTTCCAACAGTGTCAGACTTGTTAGTTTTCCACCAATACTTTTGGAGATAGAGTCGTTGCTAAGTCTTGTTTTCACTCTGTTACAGCTTCGTGTACAAAAGTGCCATTAGACATGCGTTTGAAGCGCATTCTGAGCAGCCCCGCTCCCTGGTCGTTTCAAGGCGGAAGATGGCCCTGGCTGGCCGGGAAAACCCGATTTTCGGATGCAGGACTATGGCAGCTAACTCCAGGTACAAGAAATTTCTCTCTAGCCCCATTATTTCTGGAGTTATTGGCAGTGGCGCTGCCGACTTCTTTTTTCGGCGTTTTTTTTTTGCTGGCTTCGGTCCAGCACACACATAGCAGCCTTGGCTATTGTTGACGTACACACAACATGGCCGTATGTACTGGCCATTTTCGGGGTGTCCTCACTCCGCAGTCCCTGGCATCCTCCCTGTTTATCCCACTGCTCCAAGACCGGTATTTCCGGAAAGCCCATGAGCAGGGCTTTCCAACAGTGTCAGACTTGTCTGTTTTCCATCAATACTTTGGGAGATAGAGTCGTTGCTAAGTCTTGTTTTCACTCTGTTACAGCTTCGTGTACAAAAGTGCCATTAGACATGCGTTTGAAGCGCATTCTGAGCAGCCCCGCTCCCTGGTAGTTTCAAGGCGGAAGATGGCCTTGGCTGGCCGGGAAAACCCAATTTTTGGATGCAAGACTATGGCAGCTAACTCCAGGTACAAGAAATTTCTCTCTAGCCCCATTATTTCTGGAGTTATTGGCAGTAGCGCTGCCGACTTCTTTTTTCGGCGTTTTTTTTTTGCTGGCTTCGGTCCAGCACACACGTAGCAGCCTTGGCTATTGTTGACGTACACACAACATGACCGGATGTACTGGCCATTTTCGGGGTGTCCTCACTCCGCAGTCCCTGGCATCCTCCCTGTTTATCCCACAGCTCCAAGACCGGTATTTCCGGAAAGCCCATGAGCAGGGCTTTCCAACAGTGTCAGACTTGTCTGTTTTCCATCAATACTTTGGGAGATAGAGTCGTTGCTAAGTCTTGTTTTCACTCTGTTACAGCTTCGTGTACAAAAGTGCCATTAGACATGCGTTTGAAGCGCATTCTGAGCAGCCCCGCTCCCTGGTCGTTTCAAAGCGGAAGATGGCCTTGGCTGGCCGGGAAAACCCAATTTTTGGATGCAGGACTATGGCAGCTAACTCCAGGTACAAGAAATTTCTCTCTAGCCCCATTATTTCTGGAGTTATTGGCAGTGGCGCTGCCGACTTCTTTTTTCGGCGATTTTTTTTTTTTTTTTTTTTTGCTGGCTTCGGTCCAGCACACACGTAGCAGCCTTGGCTATTGTTGACGTACACACAACATGGCCGTATGTACTGGCCATTTTCGGGGTGTCCTCACTCCGCAGTCCCTGGCATCCTCCCTGTTTATCCCACTGCTCCAAGACCGGTATTTCCGGAAAGCCCATGAGCAGGGCTTTCCAACAGTGTCAGACTTGTCTGTTTTCCATCAATACTTTGGGAGATAGAGTCGTTGCTAAGTCTTGTTTTCACTCTGTTACAGCTTCGTGTACAAAAGTGCCATTAGACATGCGTTTGAAGCGCATTCTGAGCAGCCCCGCTCCCTGGTCGTTTCAAAGCGGAAGATGGCCTTGGCTGGCCGGGAAAACCCAATTTTTGGATGCAGGACTATGGCAGCTAACTCCAGGTACAAGAAATTTCTCTCTAGCCCCATTATTTCTGGAGTAATTGGCAGTGGCGCTGCCGACTTCTTTTTTCGGCGATTTTTTTTTTTTTTTTTTTGCTGGCTTCGGTCCAGCACACACGTAGCAGCCTTGGCTATTGTTGACGTACACACAACATGGCCGTATGTACTGGCCATTTTCGGGGTGTCCTCACTCCGCAGTCCCTGGCATCCTTCTTGTTTATCCCACAGCTCCAAGACCGGTATTTTCGGAAAGCCCATGAGCAGGGCTTTCCAACAGTGTCAGACTTGTTAGTTTTCCACCAATACTTTTGGAGATAGAGTCGTTGCTAAGTCTTGTTTTCACTCTGTTACAGCTTCGTGTACAAAAGTGCCATTAGACATGCGTTTGAAGCGCATTCTGAGCAGCCCCGCTCCCTGGTCGTTTCAAGGCGGAAGATGGCCCTGGCTGGCCGGGAAAACCCAATTTGCGGATGCAGGACTATGGCAGCTAACTCTAGGTACAAGAAATTTCTCTCTAGCCCCATTATTTCTGGAGTTATTGGCAGTGGCGCTGCCGACTTTTTTTTTTTTTTTTTTTTTTTTTGCTGGCTTCGATCCAGCACACACGTAGCAGCCTTGGCTATTGTTGACGTACACACAACATGGCCGTATGTACTGGCCATTTTCGGGGTGTCCTCACTCCGCAGTCCCTGGCATCCTCCCTGTTTATCCCACTGCTCCAAGACCGGTATTTCCGGAAAGCCCATGAGCAGGGCTTTCCAACAGTGTCAGACTTGTCTGTTTTCCATCAATACTTTGGGAGATAGAGTCGTTGCTAAGTCTTGTTTTCACTCTGTTACAGCTTCGTGTACAAAAGTGCCATTAGACATGCGTTTGAAGCGCATTCTGAGCAGCCCCGCTCCCTGGTCGTTTCAAAGCGGAAGATGGCCTTGGCTGGCCGGGAAAACCCAATTTTTGGATGCAGGACTATGGCAGCTAACTCCAGGTACAAGAAATTTCTCTCTAGCCCCATTATTTCTGGAGTAATTGGCAGTGGCGCTGCCGACTTCTTTTTTCGGCGATTTTTTTTTTTTTTTTTTTTGCTGGCTTCGGTCCAGCACACACGTAGCAGCCTTGGCTATTGTTGACGTACACACAACATGGCCGTATGTACTGGCCATTTTCGGGGTGTCCTCACTCCGCAGTCCCTGGCATCCTTCTTGTTTATCCCACAGCTCCAAGACCGGTATTTTCGGAAAGCCCATGAGCAGGGCTTTCCAACAGTGTCAGACTTGTTAGTTTTCCACCAATACTTTTGGAGATAGAGTCGTTGCTAAGTCTTGTTTTCACTCTGTTACAGCTTCGTGTACAAAAGTGCCATTAGACATGCGTTTGAAGCGCATTCTGAGCAGCCCCGCTCCCTGGTCGTTTCAAGGCGGAAGATGGCCCTGGCTGGCCGGGAAAACCCAATTTGCGGATGCAGGACTATGGCAGCTAACTCTAGGTACAAGAAATTTCTCTCTAGCCCCATTATTTCTGGAGTTATTGGCAGTGGCGCTGCCGACTTTTTTTTTTTTTTTTTTTTTTTTGCTGGCTTCGATCCAGCACACACGTAGCAGCCTTGGCTATTGTTGACGTACACACAACATGGCCGTATGTACTGGCCATTTTCGGGGTGTCCTCACTCCGCAGTCCCTGGCATCCTCCCTGTATATCCCACAGCTCCAAGACTAGTATTTCCGGAAAGCCCATGAGCAGGGCTTTCCAACAGTGTTAGACTTGTCTGTTTTCCACTAATACTTTGGGAGATAGAGTAGTTGCTTAGTCTTGTTTTCACTCTGTTACAGCTTCGTGTACAAAAGTGCCATTAGACATGCGTTTGAAGCGCATTCTGAGCAGCCCCGCTCCCTGGTCGTTTCAAGGTGGAAGATGGCCCTGGCTGGCCGGGAAAACCCATTTTTCGGATGCAGGACTATGGCAGCTAACTCCAGGTACAAAAAATTTCTCTCTAGCCCCATTATTTCTGGAGTTATTGGCAGTGGCGCTGCCGACTTCTTTTTTCGGCGATTTTTTTTTTTTGCTGGCTTCGGTCCAGCACACACGTAGCAGCCTTGGCTATTGTTGACGTACACACAACATGGCCGTATGTACTGGCCATTTTCGGGGTGTCCTCACTCCGCAGTCCCTGGCATCCTCCCTGTTCATCCCACTGCTCCAAGACCGGTATTTTCGGAAAGCCCGAGAGCAGGGCTTTCCAACAGTGTCAGACTTGTCAGTTTTCCACCAATACTTTGGGAGATAGAGTCGTTGCTAAGTCTTGTTTTCACTCTGTTACAGCTTCGTGTACAAAAGTGCCATTAGACATGCGTTTGAAGCGCATTCTGAGCAGCCCCGCTCCCTGGTCGTTTCAAAGCGGAAGATGGCCTTGGCTGGCCGGGAAAACCCAATTTTTGGATGCAGGACTATGGCAGCTAACTCCAGGTACAAGAAATTTCTTTCTAGCCCCATTATTTCTGGAGTTATTGGCAGTGGCGCTGCCGACTTCTTTTTTCGGCGTTTTTTTTTTGCTGGCTTCGGTCCAGCACACACGTAGCAGCCTTGGCTATTGTTGACTTACACACAACATGGCCGTATGTACTGGCCATTTTCGGGGTGTCTTCACTCCGCAGTCCCTGGCATCCTCCCTGTTTATCCCACAGCTCCAAGACCGGTATTTCCGGAAAGCCCATGAGCAGGGCTTTCCAACAGTGTCAGTCTTGTCTTTTTTCCACTAATACTTTGGGAGATAGAGTCGTTGCTAAGTCTTGTTTTCACTCTGTTACAGCTTCGTGTACAAAAATGCCATTAGACATGCGTTTGAAGCGCATTCTGAGCAGCCCCGCTCCCTGGTCGTTTCAAAGCGGAAGATGGCCTTTGCTGGCCGGGAAAACCCAATTTTTGGATGCAGGACTATGGCAGCTAACTCCAGGTACAAGAAATTTCTCTCTAGCCCCATTATTTCTGGAGTTATTGGCAGTGGCGCTGCCGACTTCTTTTTTCGGCGATTTTTTGTTGTTGCTGGCTTCGGTCCAGCACACACGTAGCAGCCTTGGCTATTGTTGACGTACACACAACATGGCCGTATGTACTGGCCATTTTCGGGGTGTCCTCACTCCGCAGTCCCTGGCATCCTCCCTGTTCATCCCACTGCTCCAAGACCGGTATTTTCGGAAAGCCCGAGAGCAGGGCTTTCCAACAGTGTCAGACTTGTCAGTTTTCCACCAATACTTTGGGAGATAGAGTCGTTGCTAAGTCTTGTTTTCACTCTGTTACAGCTTCGTGTACAAAAGTGCCATTAGACATGCGTTTGAAGCGCATTCTGAGCAGCCCCGCTCCCTGGTCGTTTCAAAGCGGAAGATGGCCTTGGCTGGCCGGGAAAACCCAATTTTTGGATGCAGGACTATGGCAGCTAACTCCAGGTACAAGAAATTTCTCTCTAGCCCCATTATTTCTGGAGTTATTGGCAGTGGCGCTGCCGACTTCTTTTTTCGGCGTTTTTTTTTTGCTGGCTTCGGTCCAGCACACACGTAGCAGCCTTGGCTATTGTTGACGTACACACAACATGGCCGTATGTACTGGCCATTTTCGGGGTGTCTTCACTCCGCAGTCCCTGGCATCCTCCCTGTTTATCCCACAGCTCCAAGACCGGTATTTCCGGAAAGCCCATGAGCAGGGCTTTCCAACAGTGTCAGTCTTGTCTTTTTTCCACTAATACTTTGGGAGATAGAGTCGTTGCTAAGTCTTGTTTTCACTCTGTTACAGCTTCGTGTACAAAAATGCCATTAGACATGCGTTTGAAGCGCATTCTGAGCAGCCCCGCTCCCTGGTCGTTTCAAAGCGGAAGATGGCCTTTGCTGGCCGGGAAAACCCAATTTTTGGATGCAGGACTATGGCAGCTAACTCCAGGTACAAGAAATTTCTCTCTAGCCCCATTTTTTCTGGAGTTATTGGCAGTGGCGCTGCCGACTTCTTTTTTCGGCGATTTTTTTTTTTTTTTTTTTGCTGGCTTCGGTCCAGCACATACGTAGCAGCCTTGGCTATTGTTGACGTACACACAACATGGCCGTATGTACTGGCCATTTTCTGGGTGTCCTCACTCCGCAGTCCCTGGCATCCTCCCTGTTTATCCCACAGCTCCAAGACCGGTATTTCCGGAAAGCCCATGAGCAGGGCTTTCCAACAGTGTCAGACTTGTCTGTTTTCCACTAATACTTTTAGAGATAGAGTCGTTGCTAAGTCTTGTTTTCACTCTGTTACAGCTTCGTGTACAAAAGTGCCATTAGACATGCGTTTGAAGCGCATTCTGAGCAGCCCCGCTCCCTGGTCGTTTCAAGGCGGAAGATGGCCCTGGCTGGCCGGGAAAACCCGATTTTCGGATGCAGGACTATGGCAGCTAACTCCAGGTACAAGAAATTTCTCTCTAGCCCCATTATTTCTGGAGTTATTGGCAGTGGCGCTGCCGACTTCTTTTTTCGGCGTTTTTTTTTTGCTGGCTTCGGTCCAGCACACACGTAGCAGCCTTGGCTATTGTTGACGTACACACAACATGACCGGATGTACTGGCCATTTTCGGGGTGTCCTCACTCCGCAGTCCCTGGCATCCTCCCTGTTTATCCCACAGCTCCAAGACCGGTATTTCCGGAAAGCCCATGAGCAGGGCTTTCCAACAGTGTCAGACTTGTCTGTTTTCCATCAATACTTTGGGAGATAGAGTCGTTGCTAAGTCTTGTTTTCACTCTGTTACAGCTTCGTGTACAAAAGTGCCATTAGACATGCGTTTGAAGCGCATTCTGAGCAGCCCCGCTCCCTGGTCGTTTCAAAGCGGAAGATGGCCTTGGCTGGCCGGGAAAACCCAATTTTTGGATGCAGGACTATGGCAGCTAACTCCAGGTACAAGAAATTTCTCTCTAGCCCCATTATTTCTGGAGTAATTGGCAGTGGCGCTGCCGACTTCTTTTTTCGGCGATTTTTTTTTTTTTTTTTTGCTGGCTTCGGTCCAGCACACACGTAGCAGCCTTGGCTATTGTTGACGTACACACAACATGGCCGTATGTACTGGCCATTTTCGGGGTGTCCTCACTCCGCAGTCCCTGGCATCCTCCCTGTTTATCCCACTGCTCCAAGACCGGTATTTCCGGAAAGCCCATGAGCAGGGCTTTCCAACAGTGTCAGACTTGTCTGTTTTCCATCAATACTTTGGGAGATAGAGTCGTTGCTAAGTCTTGTTTTCACTCTGTTACAGCTTCGTGTACAAAAGTGCCATTAGACATGCGTTTGAAGCGCATTCTGAGCAGCCCCGCTCCCTGGTCGTTTCAAAGCGGAAGATGGCCTTGGCTGGCCGGGAAAACCCAATTTTTGGATGCAGGACTATGGCAGCTAACTCCAGGTACAAGAAATTTCTCTCTAGCCCCATTATTTCTGGAGTAATTGGCAGTGGCGCTGCCGACTTCTTTTTTCGGCGATTTTTTTTTTTTTTTTTTGCTGGCTTCGGTCCAGCACACACGTAGCAGCCTTGGCTATTGTTGACGTACACACAACATGGCCGTATGTACTGGCCATTTTCGGGGTGTCCTCACTCCGCAGTCCCTGGCATCCTTCTTGTTTATCCCACAGCTCCAAGACCGGTATTTTCGGAAAGCCCATGAGCAGGGCTTTCCAACAGTGTCAGACTTGTTAGTTTTCCACCAATACTTTTGGAGATAGAGTCGTTGCTAAGTCTTGTTTTCACTCTGTTACAGCTTCGTGTACAAAAGTGCCATTAGACATGCGTTTGAAGCGCATTCTGAGCAGCCCCGCTCCCTGGTCGTTTCAAGGCGGAAGATGGCCCTGGCTGGCCGGGAAAACCCAATTTGCGGATGCAGGACTATGGCAGCTAACTCTAGGTACAAGAAATTTCTCTCTAGCCCCATTATTTCTGGAGTTATTGGCAGTGGCGCTGCCGACTTTTTTTTTTTTTTTTTTTTTTTTTTGCTGGCTTCGATCCAGCACACACGTAGCAGCCTTGGCTATTGTTGACGTACACACAACATGGCCGTATGTACTGGCCATTTTCGGGGTGTCCTCACTCCGCAGTCCCTGGCATCCTCCCTGTATATCCCACAGCTCCAAGACTAGTATTTCCGGAAAGCCCATGAGCAGGGCTTTCCAACAGTGTCAGACTTGTCTGTTTTCCACTAATACTTTGGGAGATAGAGTAGTTGCTTAGTCTTGTTTTCACTCTGTTACAGCTTCGTGTACAAAAGTGCCATTAGACATGCGTTTGAAGCGCATTCTGAGCAGCCCCGCTCCCTGGTCGTTTCAAGGTGGAAGATGGCCCTGGCTGGCCGGGAAAACCCATTTTTCGGATGCAGGACTATGGCAGCTAACTCCAGGTACAAAAAATTTCTCTCTAGCCCCATTATTTCTGGAGTTATTGGCAGTGGCGCTGCCGACTTCTTTTTTCGGCGATTTTTTTTTTTGCTGGCTTCGGTCCAGCACACACGTAGCAGCCTTGGCTATTGTTGACGTACACACAACATGGCCGTATGTACTGGCCATTTTCGGGGTGTCCTCACTCCGCAGTCCCTGGCATCCTCCCTGTTCATCCCACTGCTCCAAGACCGGTATTTTCGGAAAGCCCGAGAGCAGGGCTTTCCAACAGTGTCAGACTTGTCAGTTTTCCACCAATACTTTGGGAGATAGAGTCGTTGCTAAGTCTTGTTTTCACTCTGTTACAGCTTCGTGTACAAAAGTGCCATTAGACATGCGTTTGAAGCGCATTCTGAGCAGCCCCGCTCCCTGGTCGTTTCAAGGCGGAAGATGGCCTTGGGTGGCCGGGAAAACCCGATTTTCGGATGCAGGACTATGGCAGCTAACTCCAGGTACAAGAAATTTCTCTCTAGCCCCATTATTTCTGGAGTTATTGGCAGTGGAGCTGCCGACTTTCTTTTTTGGCGTTTTTTTTTTTTTTTTTTTTTTTTTGCTGGCTTCGGTCCAGCACACACGTAGCAGCCTTGGCTATTGTTGACGTACACACAACATGGCCGTATGTACTGGCCATTTTCGGGGTGTCCTCACTCCGCAGTCCCTGGCATCCTCCCTGTTTATCCCACTGCTCCAAAACCGGTATTTCCGGAAAGCCCACGAGCAGGGCTTTCCAACAGTGTCAGACTTGTCAGTTTTCCACCAATACTTTGGGAGATAGAGTCGTTGCTAAGTCTTGTTTTCACTCTGTTACAGCTTCGTGTACAAAAGTGCCATTAGACATGCGTTTGAAGCGCATTCTGAGCAGCCCCGCTCCCTGGTCGTTTCAAAGCGGAAGATGGCCTTGGGTGGCCGGGAAAACCCAATTTTTGGATGCAAGACTATGGCAGCTAACTCCAGGTACAAGAAATTTCTCTCTAGCCCCATTATTTCTGGAGTTATTGGCAGTGGCGCTGCCGACTTCTTTTTTCGGCGTTTTTTTTTTTTGCTGGCTTCGGTCCAGCATACACGTAGCAGCCTTGGCTATTGTTGACGTACACACAACATGGCCGTATGTACCGGCCATTTTTGGGGTGTCCTCACTCCGCAATCCCTGGCATCCTCCCTGTTTATCCCACAGCTCCAAGACCGGTATTTCCGGAAAGCCCACGAGCAGGGCTTTCCAACAGTGTCAGACTTGTCTGTTTTCCACTAATACTTTGGGAGATAGAGTCGTTGCTAAGTCTTATTTTCACTCTGTTACAGCTTCGTGTACAAAAGTGCCATTAGACATGCGTTTGAAGCGCATTCTGAGCAGCCCCGCTCCCTGGTCGTTTCAAGGCGGAAGATGGCCTTGGGTGGCCGGGAAAACCCGATTTTCGGATGCAGGACTATGGCAGCTACCTCCAGGTACAAGAAATTTCTCTCTAGCCCCATTATTCCTGGAGTTATTGGCAGTGGCGCTGCCGACTTCATTTTTCGGCGTTTTTTTTTGCTGGCTTCGGTCCAGCACAGACGTAGCAGCCTTGGCTATTGTTGACGTACACACAACATGGCCGTATGTACTGGCCATTTTCGGGGTGTCCTCACTCCGCAGTCCCTGGCATCCTCCCTGTTTAACCCACAGCTCCAAGACCGGTATTTCCGGAAAGCCCATGAGCAGGGTTTTCCAACAGTGTCAGACTTGTCTGTTTTCCACCAATACTTTGGGAGATAGAGTCGTTGCTAAGTCTTGTTTTCACTCTGTTACAGCTTCGTGTACAAAAGTGCCATTAGACATGCGTTTGAAGCGCATTCTGAGCAGCCCCGCTCCCTGGTCGTTTCAAGGCGGAAGATGGCCCTGGCTGGCCGGGAAAACCCGATTTTCGGATGCAGGACTATGGCAGCTAACTCCAGGTACAAGAAATTTCTCTCTAGCCCCATTATTTCTGGAGTTATTGGCAGTGGCGCTGCCGACTTCTTTTTTCGGCGTTTTTTTTTTGCTGGCTTCGGTCCAGCACACACATAGCAGCCTTGGCTATTGTTGACGTACACACAACATGGCCGTATGTACTGGCCATTTTCGGGGTGTCCTCACTCCGCAGTCCCTGGCATCCTCCCTGTTTATCCCACTGCTCCAAGACCGGTATTTCCGGAAAGCCCATGAGCAGGGCTTTCCAACAGTGTCAGACTTGTCTGTTTTCCATCAATACTTTGGGAGATAGAGTCGTTGCTAAGTCTTGTTTTCACTCTGTTACAGCTTCGTGTACAAAAGTGCCATTAGACATGCGTTTGAAGCGCATTCTGAGCAGCCCCGCTCCCTGGTAGTTTCAAGGCGGAAGATGGCCTTGGCTGGCCGGGAAAACCCAATTTTTGGATGCAGGACTATGGCAGCTAACTCCAGGTACAAGAAATTTCTCTCTAGCCCCATTATTTCTGGAGTTATTGGCAGTAGCGCTGCCGACTTCTTTTTTCGGCGTTTTTTTTTTGCTGGCTTCGGTCCAGCACACACGTAGCAGCCTTGGCTATTGTTGACGTACACACAACATGACCGGATGTACTGGCCATTTTCGGGGTGTCCTCACTCCGCAGTCCCTGGCATCCTCCCTGTTTATCCCACAGCTCCAAGACCGGTATTTCCGGAAAGCCCATGAGCAGGGCTTTCCAACAGTGTCAGACTTGTCTGTTTTCCATCAATACTTTGGGAGATAGAGTCGTTGCTAAGTCTTGTTTTCACTCTGTTACAGCTTCGTGTACAAAAGTGCCATTAGACATGCGTTTGAAGCGCATTCTGAGCAGCCCCGCTCCCTGGTCGTTTCAAAGCGGAAGATGGCCTTGGCTGGCCGGGAAAACCCAATTTTTGGATGCAGGACTATGGCAGCTAACTCCAGGTACAAGAAATTTCTCTCTAGCCCCATTATTTCTGGAGTAATTGGCAGTGGCGCTGCCGACTTCTTTTTTCGGCGATTTTTTTTTTTTTTTTTTGCTGGCTTCGGTCCAGCACACACGTAGCAGCCTTGGCTATTGTTGACGTACACACAACATGGCCGTATGTACTGGCCATTTTCGGGGTGTCCTCACTCCGCAGTCCCTGGCATCCTCCCTGTTTGTCCCACTGCTCCAAGACCGGTATTTCCGGAAAGCCCATGAGCAGGGCTTTCCAACAGTGTCAGACTTGTCTGTTTTCCATCAATACTTTGGGAGATAGAGTCGTTGCTAAGTCTTGTTTTCACTCTGTTACAGCTTCGTGTACAAAAGTGCCATTAGACATGCGTTTGAAGCGCATTCTGAGCAGCCCCGCTCCCTGGTCGTTTCAAAGCGGAAGATGGCCTTGGCTGGCCGGGAAAACCCAATTTTTGGATGCAGGACTATGGCAGCTAACTCCAGGTACAAGAAATTTCTCTCTAGCCCCATTATTTCTGGAGTAATTGGCAGTGGCGCTGCCGACTTCTTTTTTCGGCGATTTTTTTTTTTTTTTTTTTTGCTGGCTTCGGTCCAGCACACACGTAGCAGCCTTGGCTATTGTTGACGTACACACAACATGGCCGTATGTACTGGCCATTTTCGGGGTGTCCTCACTCCGCAGTCCCTGGCATCCTTCTTGTTTATCCCACAGCTCCAAGACCGGTATTTTCGGAAAGCCCATGAGCAGGGCTTTCCAACAGTGTCAGACTTGTTAGTTTTCCACCAATACTTTTGGAGATAGAGTCGTTGCTAAGTCTTGTTTTCACTCTGTTACAGCTTCGTGTACAAAAGTGCCATTAGACATGCGTTTGAAGCGCATTCTGAGCAGCCCCGCTCCCTGGTCGTTTCAAGGCGGAAGATGGCCTTGGGTGGCCGGGAAAACCCGATTTTCGGATGCAGGACTATGGCAGCTAACTCCAGGTACAAGAAATTTCTCTCTAGCCCCATTATTCCTGGAGTTATTGGCAGTGGCGCTGCCGACTTCATTTTTCGGCGTTTTTTTTTGCTGGCTTCGGTCCAGCACAGACGTAGCAGCCTTGGCTATTGTTGACGTACACACAACATGGCCGTATGTACTGGCCATTTTCGGGGTGTCCTCACTCCGCAGTCCCTGGCATCCTCCCTGTTTAACCCACAGCTCCAAGACCGGTATTTCCGGAAAGCCCATGAGCAGGGTTTTCCAACAGTGTCAGACTTGTCTGTTTTCCACCAATACTTTGGGAGATAGAGTCGTTGCTAAGTCTTGTTTTCACTCTGTTACAGCTTCGTGTACAAAAGTGCCATTAGACATGCGTTTGAAGCGCATTCTGAGCAGCCCCGCTCCCTGGTCGTTTCAAGGCGGAAGATGGCCCTGGCTGGCCGGGAAAACCCGATTTTCGGATGCAGGACTATGGCAGCTAACTCCAGGTACAAGAATTTTCTCTCTAGCCCCATTATTTCTGGAGTTATTGGCAGTGGCGCTGCCGACTTCTTTTTTCGGCGTTTTTTTTTTGCTGGCTTCGGTCCAGCACACACGTAGCAGCCTTGGCTATTGTTGACGTACACACAACATGACCGGATGTACTGGCCATTTTCGGGGTGTCCTCACTCCGCAGTCCCTGGCATCCTCCCTGTTTATCCCACAGCTCCAAGACCGGTATTTCCGGAAAGCCCATGAGCAGGGCTTTCCAACAGTGTCAGACTTGTCTGTTTTCCATCAATACTTTGGGAGATAGAGTCGTTGCTAAGTCTTGTTTTCACTCTGTTACAGCTTCGTGTACAAAAGTGCCATTAGACATGCGTTTGAAGCGCATTCTGAGCAGCCCCGCTCCCTGGTCGTTTCAAAGCGGAAGATGGCCTTGGCTGGCCGGGAAAACCCAATTTTTGGATGCAGGACTATGGCAGCTAACTCCAGGTACAAGAAATTTCTCTCTAGCCCCATTATTTCTGGAGTAATTGGCAGTGGCGCTGCCGACTTCTTTTTTCGGCGATTTTTTTTTTTTTTTTTTTTGCTGGCTTCGGTCCAGCACACACGTAGCAGCCTTGGCTATTGTTGACGTACACACAACATGGCCGTATGTACTGGCCATTTTCGGGGTGTCCTCACTCCGCAGTCCCTGGCATCCTCCCTGTTTATCCCACTGCTCCAAGACCGGTATTTCCGGAAAGCCCATGAGCAGGGCTTTCCAACAGTGTCAGACTTGTCTGTTTTCCATCAATACTTTGGGAGATAGAGTCGTTGCTAAGTCTTGTTTTCACTCTGTTACAGCTTCGTGTACAAAAGTGCCATTAGACATGCGTTTGAAGCGCATTCTGAGCAGCCCCGCTCCCTGGTAGTTTCAAGGCGGAAGATGGCCTTGGCTGGCCGGGAAAACCCAATTTTTGGATGCAGGACTATGGCAGCTAACTCCAGGTACAAGAAATTTCTCTCTAGCCCCATTATTTCTGGAGTTATTGGCAGTAGCGCTGCCGACTTCTTTTTTCGGCGTTTTTTTTTTGCTGGCTTCGGTCCAGCACACACGTAGCAGCCTTGGCTATTGTTGACGTACACACAACATGACCGGATGTACTGGCCATTTTCGGGGTGTCCTCACTCCGCAGTCCCTGGCATCCTCCCTGTTTATCCCACAGCTCCAAGACCGGTATTTCCGGAAAGCCCATGAGCAGGGCTTTCCAACAGTGTCAGACTTGTCTGTTTTCCATCAATACTTTGGGAGATAGAGTCGTTGCTAAGTCTTGTTTTCACTCTGTTACAGCTTCGTGTACAAAAGTGCCATTAGACATGCGTTTGAAGCGCATTCTGAGCAGCCCCGCTCCCTGGTCGTTTCAAAGCGGAAGATGGCCTTGGCTGGCCGGGAAAACCCAATTTTTGGATGCAGGACTATGGCAGCTAACTCCAGGTACAAGAAATTTCTCTCTAGCCCCATTATTTCTGGAGTAATTGGCAGTGGCGCTGCCGACTTCTTTTTTCGGCGATTTTTTTTTTTTTTTTTTGCTGGCTTCGGTCCAGCACACACGTAGCAGCCTTGGCTATTGTTGACGTACACACAACATGGCCGTATGTACCGGCCATTTTCGGGGTGTCCTCACTCCGCAGTCCCTGGCATCCTACTTGTTTCACCCACAGCTCCAAGACCGGTATTTTCGGAAAGCCCATGAGCAGGGCTTTCCAACAGTGTCAGACTTGTTAGTTTTCCACCAATACTTTTGGAGATAGAGTCGTTGCTAAGTCTTGTTTTCACTCTGTTACAGCTTCGTGTACAAAAGTGCCATTAGACATGCGTTTGAAGCGCATTCTGAGCAGCCCCGCTCCCTGGTCGTTTCAAGGCGGAAGATGGCCCTGGCTGGCCGGGAAAACCCAATTTGCGGATGCAGGACTATGGCAGCTAACTCTAGGTACAAGAAATTTCTCTCTAGCCCCATTATTTCTGGAGTTATTGGCAGTGGCGCTGCCGACTTTTTTTTTTTTTTTTTTTTTTTTTTTTGGCTTCGATCCAGCACACACGTAGCAGCCTTGGCTATTGTTGACGTACACACAACATGGCCGTATGTACTGGCCATTTTCGGGGTGTCCTCACTCCGCAGTCCCTGGCATCCTCCCTGTATATCCCACAGCTCCAAGACTAGTATTTCCGGAAAGCCCATGAGCAGGGCTTTCCAACAGTGTCAGACTTGTCTGTTTTCCACTAATACTTTGGGAGATAGAGTAGTTGCTTAGTCTTGTTTTCACTCTGTTACAGCTTCGTGTACAAAAGTGCCATTAGACATGCGTTTGAAGCGCATTCTGAGCAGCCCCGCTCCCTGGTCGTTTCAAGGTGGAAGATGGCCCTGGCTGGCCGGGAAAACCCATTTTTCGGATGCAGGACTATGGCAGCTAACTCCAGGTACAAAAAATTTCTCTCTAGCCCCATTATTTCTGGAGTTATTGGCAGTGGCGCTGCCGACTTCTTTTTTCGGCGATTTTTTTTTTTGCTGGCTTCGGTCCAGCACACACGTAGCAGCCTTGGCTATTGTTGACGTACACACAACATGGCCGTATGTACTGGCCATTTTCGGGGTGTCCTCACTCCGCAGTCCCTGGCATCCTCCCTGTTCATCCCACTGCTCCAAGACCGGTATTTTCGGAAAGCCCGAGAGCAGGGCTTTCCAACAGTGTCAGACTTGTCAGTTTTCCACCAATACTTTGGGAGATAGAGTCGTTGCTAAGTCTTGTTTTCACTCTGTTACAGCTTCGTGTACAAAAGTGCCATTAGACATGCGTTTGAAGCGCATTCTGAGCAGCCCCGCTCCCTGGTCGTTTCAAGGCGGAAGATGGCCTCGGGTGGCCGGGAAAACCCGATTTTCGGATGCAGGACTATGGCAGCTAACTCCAGGTACAAGAAATTTCTCTCTAGCCCCATTATTTCTGGAGTTATTGGCAGTGGAGCTGCCGACTTTCTTTTTTGGCGTTTTTTTTTTTTTTTTTTTTTTTTTTGCTGGCTTCGGTCCAGCACACACGTAGCAGCCTAAGCTATTGTTGACGTACACACAACATGGCCGTATGTACTGGCCATTTTCGGGGTGTCCTCACTCCGCAGTCCCTGGCATCCTCCCTGTTTATCCCACTGCTCCAAAACCGGTATTTCCGGAAAGCCCACGAGCAGGGCTTTCCAACAGTGTCAGACTTGTCAGTTTTCCACCAATACTTTGGGAGATAGAGTCGTTGCTAAGTCTTGTTTTCACTCTGTTACAGCTTCGTGTACAAAAGTGCCATTAGACATGCGTTTGAAGCGCATTCTGAGCAGCCCCGCTCCCTGGTCGTTTCAAAGCGGAAGATGGCCTTGGGTGGCCGGGAAAACCCAATTTTTGGATGCAAGACTATGGCAGCTAACTCCAGGTACAAGAAATTTCTCTCTAGCCCCATTATTTCTGGAGTTATTGGCAGTGGCGCTGCCGACTTCTTTTTTCGGCGTTTTTTTTTTTTGCTGGCTTCGGTCCAGCACACACGTAGCAGCCTTGGCTATTGTTGACGTACACACAACATGGCCGTATGTACCGGCCATTTTTGGGGTGTCCTCACTCCGCAATCCCTGGCATCCTCCCTGTTTATCCCACAGCTCCAAGACCGGTATTTCCGGAAAGCCCACGAGCAGGGCTTTCCAACAGTGTCAGACTTGTCTGTTTTCCACTAATACTTTGGGAGATAGAGTCGTTGCTAAGTCTTATTTTCACTCTGTTACAGCTTCGTGTACAAAAGTGCCATTAGACATGCGTTTGAAGCGCATTCTGAGCAGCCCCGCTCCCTGGTCGTTTCAAGGCGGAAGATGGCCTTGGGTGGCCGGGAAAACCCGATTTTCGGATGCAGGACTATGGCAGCTAACTCCAGGTACAAGAAATTTCTCTCTAGCCCCATTATTCCTGGAGTTATTGGCAGTGGCGCTGCCGACTTCATTTTTCGGCGTTTTTTTTTGCTGGCTTCGGTCCAGCACAGACTAGCAGCCTTGGCTATTGTTGACGTACACACAACATGGCCGTATGTACTGGCCATTTTCGGGGTGTCCTCACTCCGCATTCCCTGGCATCCTCCCTGTTTAACCCACAGCTCCAAGACCGGTATTTCCGGAAAGCCCATGAGCAGGGCTTTCCAACAGTGTCAGACTTGTCAGTTTTCCACTAATACTTTGGGAGATAGAGTCGTTGCTAAGTCTTGTTTTCACTCTGTTACAGCTTCGTGTACAAAAGTGCCATTAGACATGCGTTTGAAGCGCATTCTGAGCAGCCCCGCTCCCTGGTCGTTTCAAAGCGGAAGATGGCCTTGGCTGGCCGGGAAAACCAAATTTTCGGATGCAGGACTATAGCAGCTAACTCCAGGTACAAGAAATTTCTCTCTAGCCCCATTATTTCTGGAGTTATTGGCAGTGGCGCTGCCGACTTCTTTTTTCGGCGATTTTTTTTTTTTTTTGCTGGCTTCGGTCCAGCACACACGTAGCAGCCTTGGCTATTGTTGACGTACACACAACATTGCCATATGTACTGGCCATTTTCGGGGTGTCCTCACTCCGCAGTCCCTGGCATCCTCCCTGTTTATTCCACAGCTCCAAGACCGGTATTTCCGGAAAGCCCATGAGCAGGGCTTTCCAACAGTGTCAGACTTGTCTGTTTTCCACTAATACTTTGGGAGATAGAGTAGTTGCTTAGTCTTGTTTTCACTCTGTTACAGCTTCGTGTACAAAAGTGCCATTAGACATGCGTTTGAAGCGCATTCTGAGCAGCCCCGCTCCCTGGTCGTTTCAAGGTGGAAGATGGCCTTGGCTGGCCGGGAAAACCAAATTTTCGGATGCAGGACTATGGCAGCTAACTCCAGGTACAAGAAATTTCTCTCTAGCCCCATTATTTCTGGAGTTATTGGCAGTGGCGCTGCCGACTTCTTTTTTCGGCGATTTTTTTTTTTTTTTTGCTGGCTTCGGTCCAGCACACACGTAGCAGCCTTGGCTATTGTTGACGTACACACAACATTGCCATATGTACTGGCCATTTTCGGGGTGTCCTCACTCCGCAGTCCCTGGCATCCTCCCTGTTTATTCCACAGCTCCAAGACCGGTATTTCCGGAAAGCCCATGAGCAGGGCTTTCCAACAGTGTCAGACTTGTCTGTTTTCCACTAATACTTTGGGAGATAGAGTAGTTGCTTAGTCTTGTTTTCACTCTGTTACAGCTTCGTGTACAAAAGTGCCATTAGACATGCGTTTGAAGCGCATTCTGAGCAGCCCCGCTCCCTGGTCGTTTCAAAGCGGAAGATGGCCTTGGCTGGCCGGGAAAACCAAATTTTTGGATGCAGGACTATGGCAGCTAACTCCAGGTACAAGAAATTTCTCTCTAGCCCCATTATTTCTGGAGTTATTGGCAGTGGCGCTGCCGACTTCTTTTTTCGGCGATTTTTTTTTTTTTTTTGCTGGCTTCGGTCCAGCACACACATAGCAGCCTTGGCTATTGTTGACGTACACACAACATTGCCATATGTACTGGCCATTTTCGGGGTGTCCTCACTCCGCAGTCCCTGTTATCCTCCCTGTTTATTCCACAGCTCCAAGACCGGTATTTCCGGAAAGCCCATGAGCAGGGCTTTCCAACAGTGTCAGACTTGTCTGTTTTCCACTAATACTTTGGGAGATAGAGTAGTTGCTTAGTCTTGTTTTCACTCTGTTACAGCTTCGTGTACAAAAGTGCCATTAGACATGCGTTTGAAGCGCATTCTGAGCAGCCCCGCTCCCTGGTCGTTTCAAGGTGGAAGATGGCCCTGGCTGGCCGGGAAAACCCATTTTTCGGATGCAGGACTATGGCAGCTAACTCCAGGTACAAGAAATTTCTCTCTAGCCCCATTATTTCTGGAGTTATTGGCAGTGGCGCTGCCGACTTCTTTTTTCGGCGATTTTTTTTTCTTCTTTTGCTGGCTTCGGTCCAGCACACACCTAGCAGCCTTGGCTATTGTTGACGTACACACAACATGGCGGTATGTACTGGCCATTTTCGGGATGTCCTCACTCCGCAGTCCCTGGCATCCTCCCTGTTTATTCCACAGCTCCAAGACCGGTATTTTCGGAAAGCCCGAGAGCAGGGCTTTCCAACAGTGTCAGACTTGTCAGTTTTCCACCAATACTTTGGGAGATAGAGTCGTTGCTAAGTCTTGTTTTCACTCTGTTACAGCTTCGTGTACAAAAGTGCCATTAGACATGCGTTTGAAGCGCATTCTGAGCAGCCCCGCTCCCTGGTCGTTTCAAGGTGGAAGATGGCCTTGGCTGGCCGGGAAAACCCGATTTTCGGATGCAGGACTATGGCAGCTAACTCCAGGTACAAGAAATTTCTCTCTAGCCCCATTATTTCTGGAGTTATTGGCAGTGGCGCTGCCGACTTCTTTTTTCGGCGTTTTTTTTTGGCTGGCTTCGGTCCAGCACACACGTAGCAGCCTTGGCTATTGTTGACGTACACACAACATGGCCGTATGTACTGGCCATTTTCGGGGTGTCCTCACTCCGCAGTCCCTGGCATCCTCCCTGTTTATCCCACAGCTCCAAGACCGGTATTTCCGGAAAGCCCATGAGCAGGGCTTTCCAAAAGTGTCAGACTTGTCAGTTTTCCACCAATACTTTGGGAGATAGAGTCGTTGCTAAGTCTTGTTTTCACTCTGTTACAGCTTCGTGTACAAAAGTGCCATTAGACATGCGTTTGAAGCGCATTCTGAGCAGCCCCGCTCCCTGGTCGTTTCAAAGCGGAAGATGGCCTTGGCTGGCCGGGAAAACCCAATTTTTGGATGCAGGACTATGGCAGCTAACTCCAGGTACAAGAAATTTCTCTCTAGCCCCATTATTTCTGGAGTAATTGGCAGTGGCGCTGCCGACTTCTTTTTTCGGCGTTTTTTTTTGCTGGCTTCGGTCCAGCACACACGTAGCAGCCTTGGCTATTGTTGACGTACACACAACATGGCCGTATGTACTGAAGCGCAGTCCCTGGTATCCTGCCTGATTATCCCACAGCTCCAAGACCGGTATTTCCGGAAAGCCCATGAGCAGGGCTTTCCAACAGTGTCAGACTTGTCAGTTTTCCACCAATACTTTGGGAGATAGAGTCGTTGCTAAGTCTTGTTTTCACTCTGTTACAGCTAAATTTTTGGATGCAGGACTATGGCAGCTAACTCCAGGTACAAGAAATTTCTCTCTAGCCCCATTATTTCTGGAGTTATTGGCAGTGGCGCTGCCAACTTCTTTTTTCGGCGATTTTTTTTTTTTTTTTTTTCTGGCTTCGGTCCAGCACGCCCGTAGCAGTCTTGGCTATTGTTGACGTACACACAACATGGCCGGATGTACTGGCCATTTTCGGGGCGTCCTCATTCCGCAGTCCCTGGTATCCTGCCTGTTTATCACATAGCTCCAAGACCGGTATTTTCGAAAAGCCCATGAGCAGGGCTTTCCAACAGTGTCAGACTTGTCAGTTTTCCACCAATACTTTGGGAGATAGTGTCGTTGCTAAGTCTTGTTTTCACTCTGTTACAGCTTCGTGTACAAAAGTGCCATTAGACATGCGTTTGAAGCGCATTCTGAGCAGCCCCGCTCCCTGGTCGTTTCAAAGCGAAAGATGGCCTTGGGTGGCCAGGAAAACCCAATTTTTGGATGCAGGACTATAGCAGCTAACTCCAGGTACAAGAAACTTCTCTCTAGCCCCATTATTTCTGGAGTTATTGGCAGTGGCGCTGCCGACTTCTTTTTTCGGCGTTTTTTTTTGCTGGCTTCGGTCCAGCACACACATAGCAGCCTTGGCTATTGTTGACGTACACACAACATGGCCGTATGTACTGGCCATTTTTGGGGTGTCCTCACTCCGCAAACCCTGGCATCCTCCCTGTTTATCCCACAGCTCCAAGACCGGTATTTCCGGAAAGCCCATGAGCAGGGCTTTCCAACAGTGTCAGACTTGTCTGTTTTCCACCAATACTTTGGGAGATAGAGTCGTTGCTAAGTCTTGTTTTCACTCTGTTACAGCTTCGTGTACAAAAGTGCCATTAGACATGCGTTTGAAGCGCATTCTGAGCAGCCCCGCTCCCTGGTCGTTTCAAAGCGGAAGATGGCCTTGGCTGGCCGGGAAAACCAAATTTTCGGATGCAGGACTATGGCAGCTAACTCCAGGTACAAGAAATTTCTCTCTAGCCCCATTATTTCTGGAGTTATTGGCAGTGGCGCTGCCGACTTCTTTTTTCGGCGATTTTTTTTTCTTCTTTTGCTGGCTTCGGTCCAGCACACACCTAGCAGCCTTGGCTATTGTTGACGTACACACAACATGGCGGTATGTACTGGCCATTTTCGGGGTGTCCTCACTCCGCAGTCCCTGGCATCCTCCCTGTTTATTCCACAGCTCCAAGACCGGTATTTTCGGAAAGCCCGAGAGCAGGGCTTTCCAACAGTGTCAGACTTGTCAGTTTTCCACCAATACTTTGGGAGATAGAGTCGTTGCTAAGTCTTGTTTTCACTCTGTTACAGCTTCGTGTACAAAAGTGCCATTAGACATGCGTTTGAAGCGCATTCTGAGCAGCCCCGCTCCCTGGTCGTTTCAAAGCGGAAGATGGCCTTGGCTGGCCGGGAAAACCAAATTTTTGGATGCAGGACTATGGCAGCTAACTCCAGGTACAAGAAATTTCTCTCTAGCCCCATTATTTCTGGAGTTATTGGCAGTGGCGCTGCCGACTTCTTTTTTCGGCGATTTTTTTTTTTTTTTTTTGCTGGCTTCGGTCCAGCACACACGTAGCAGCCTTGGCTATTGTTGACGTACACACAACATTGCCGTATGTACTGGCCATTTTCGGGGTGTCCTCACTCCGCAGTCCCTGGCATCCTCCCTGTTTATTCCACAGCTCCAAGACCGGTATTTCCGGAAAGCCCATGAGCAGGGCTTTCCAACAGTGTCAGACTTGTCTGTTTTCCACTAATACTTTGGGAGATAGAGTAGTTGCTTAGTCTTGTTTTCACTCTGTTACAGCTTCGTGTACAAAAGTGCCATTAGACATGCGTTTGAAGCGCATTCTGAGCAGCCCCGCTCCCTGGTCGTTTCAAAGCGGAAGATGGCCTTGGCTGGCCGGGAAAACCCAATTTTTGGATGCAGGACTATGGCAGCTAACTCCAGGTACAAGAAATTTCTCTCTAGCCCCATTATTTCTGGAGTTATTGGCAGTGGCGCTGCCGACTTCTTTTTTCGGCGATTTTTTTTTTTTTTTTGCTGGCTTCGGTCCAGCACACACATAGCAGCCTTGGCTATTGTTGACGTACACACAACATTGCCATATGTACTGGCCATTTTCGGGGTGTCCTCACTCCGCAGTCCCTGTTATCCTCCCTGTTTATTCCACAGCTCCAAGACCGGTATTTCCGGAAAGCCCATGAGCAGGGCTTTCCAACAGTGTCAGACTTGTTTGTTTTCCACTAATACTTTGTGAGATAGAGTAGTTGCTTAGTCTTGTTTTCACTCTGTTACAGCTTCGTGTACAAAAGTGCCATTAGACATGCGTTTGAAGCGCATTCTGAGCAGCCCCGCTCCCTGGTCGTTTCAAGGTGGAAGATGGCCCTGGCTGGCCGGGAAAACCCATTTTTCGGATGCAGGACTATGGCAGCTAACTCCAGGTACAAGAAATTTCTCTCTAGCCCCATTATTTCTGGAGTTATTGGCAGTGGCGCTGCCGACTTCTTTTTTCGGCGATTTTTTTTTCTTCTTTTGCTGGCTTCGGTCCAGCACACACCTAGCAGCCTTGGCTATTGTTGACGTACACACAACATGGCGGTATGTACTGGCCATTTTCGGGATGTCCTCACTCCGCAGTCCCTGGCATCCTCCCTGTTTATTCCACAGCTCCAAGACCGGTATTTTCGGAAAGCCCGAGAGCAGGGCTTTCCAACAGTGTCAGACTTGTCAGTTTTCCACCAATACTTTGGGAGATAGAGTCGTTGCTAAGTCTTGTTTTCACTCTGTTACAGCTTCGTGTACAAAAGTGCCATTAGACATGCGTTTGAAGCGCATTCTGAGCAGCCCCGCTCCCTGGTCGTTTCAAGGCGGAAGATGGCCTTGGCTGGCCGGGAAAACCCGATTTTCGGATGCAGGACTATGGCAGCTAACTCCAGGTACAAGAAATTTCTCTCTAGCACCATTATTTCTGGAGTTATTGGCAGTGGCGCTGCCGACTTCTTTTTTCGGCGTTTTTTTTTGCTGGCTTCGGTCCAGCACACACGTAGCAGCCTTGGCTATTGTTGACCTACACACAACATGGCCGTATGTACTGGCCATTTTCGGGGTGTCCTCACTCCGCAGTCCCTGGCATCCTCCCTGTTTATCCCACAGCTCCAAGACCGGTATTTCCGGAAAGCCCATGAGCAGGGCTTTCCAAAAGTGTCAGACTTGTCAGTTTTCCACCAATACTTTGGGAGATAGAGTCGTTGCTAAGTCTTGTTTTCACTCTGTTACAGCTTCGTGTACAAAAGTGCCATTAGACATGCGTTTGAAGCGCATTCTGAGCAGCCCCGCTCCCTGGTCGTTTCAAAGCGGAAGATGGCCTTGGCTGGCCGGGAAAACCCAATTTTTGGATGCAGGACTATGGCAGCTAACTCCAGGTACAAGAAATTTCTCTCTAGCCCCATTATTTCTGGAGTTATTGGCAGTGGCGCTGCCGACTTCTTTTTTCGGCGTTTTTTTTTGCTGGCTTCGGTCCAGCACACACGTAGCAGCCTTGGCTATTGTTGACGTACACACAACATGGCCGTATGTACTGAAGCGCAGTCCCTGGTATCCTGCCTGTTTATCCCACAGCTCCAAGACCGGTATTTCCGGAAAGCCCATGAGCAGGGCTTTCCAACAGTGTCAGACTTGTCAGTTTTCCACCAATACTTTGGGAGATAGAGTCGTTGCTAAGTCTTGTTTTCACTCTGTTACAGCTAAATTTTTGGATGCAGGACTATGGCAGCTAACTCCAGGTACAAGAAATTTCTCTCTAGCCCCATTATTTCTGGAGTTATTGGCAGTGGCGCTGCCAACTTCTTTTTTCGGCGATTTTTTTTTTTTTTTTGCTGGCTTCGGTCCAGCACGCCCGTAGCAGTCAAAGCTATTGTTGACGTACACACAACATGGCCGGATGTACTGGCCATTTTCGGGGCGTCCTCATTCCGCAGTCCCTGGTATCCTGCCTGTATATCACATAGCTCCAAGACCGGTATTTTCGAAAAGCCCATGAGCAGGGCTTTCCAACAGTGTCAGACTTGTCAGTTTTCCACCAATACTTTGGGAGATAGTGTCGTTGCTAAGTCTTGTTTTCACTCTGTTACAGCTTCGTGTACAAAAGTGCCATTAGACATGCGTTTGAAGCGCATTCTGAGCAGCCCCGCTCCCTGGTCGTTTCAAAGCGAAAGATGGCCTTGGGTGGCCAGGAAAACCCAATTTTTGGATGCAGGACTATAGCAGCTAACTCCAGGTACAAGAAACTTCTCTCTAGCCCCATTATTTCTGGAGTTATTGGCAGTGGCGCTGCCGACTTCTTTTTTCGGCGTTTTTTTTTGCTGGCTTCGGTCCAGCACACACGTAGCAGCCTTGGCTATTGTTGACGTACACACAACATGGCCGTATGTACTGGCCATTTTTGGGGTGTCCTCACTCCGCAGTCCCTGGCATCCTCCCTGTTTATCCCACAGCTCCAAGACCGGTATTTCCGGAAAGCCCATGAGCAGGGCTTTCCAACAGTGTCAGACTTGTCTGTTTTCCACCAATACTTTGGGAGATAGAGTCGTTGCTAAGTCTTGTTTTCACTCTGTTACAGCTTCGTGTACAAAAGTGCCATTAGACATGCGTTTGAAGCGCATTCTGAGCAGCCCCGCTCCCTGGTCGTTTCAAAGCGAAAGATGGCCTTCGGTGGCCGGGAAAACCAAATTTTTGGATGCAGGACTATGGCAGCTAACTCCAGGTACAAGAAATTTCTCTCTAGCCCCATTATTTCTGGAGTTATTGGCAGTGGCGCTGCCGACTTCTTTTTTCGGCGATTTTTTTTGCTGGCTTCGGTCCAGCACACACGTAGCAGCCTTGGCTATTGTTGACGTACACACAACATGGCCGTATGTACTGAAGCGCAGTCCCTGGTATCCTGCCTGTTTATCCCACAGCTCCAAGACCGGTATTTCCGGAAAGCCCATGAGCAGGGCTTTCCAACAGTGTCAGACTTGTCAGTTTTCCACCAATACTTTGGGAGATAGAGTCGTTGCTAAGTCTTGTTTTCACTCTGTTACAGCTAAATTTTTGGATGCAGGACTATGGCAGCTAACTCCAGGTACAAGAAATTTCTCTCTAGCCCCATTATTTCTGGAGTTATTGGCAGTGGCGCTGCCAACTTCTTTTTTCGGCGATTTTTTTTTTTTTTTTTGCTGGCTTCGGTCCAGCACGCCCGTAGCAGTCAAAGCTATTGTTGACGTACACACAACATGGCCGGATGTACTGGCCATTTTCGGGGCGTCCTCATTCCGCAGTCCCTGGTATCCTGCCTGTATATCACATAGCTCCAAGACCGGTATTTTCGAAAAGCCCATGAGCAGGGCTTTCCAACAGTGTCAGACTTGTCAGTTTTCCACCAATACTTTGGGAGATAGTGTCGTTGCTAAGTCTTGTTTTCACTCTGTTACAGCTTCGTGTACAAAAGTGCCATTAGACATGCGTTTGAAGCGCATTCTGAGCAGCCCCGCTCCCTGGTCGTTTCAAAGCGAAAGATGGCCTTGGGTGGCCAGGAAAACCCAATTTTTGGATGCAGGACTATAGCAGCTAACTCCAGGTACAAGAAACTTCTCTCTAGCCCCATTATTTCTGGAGTTATTGGCAGTGGCGCTGCCGACTTCTTTTTTCGGCGTTTTTTTTTGCTGGCTTCGGTCCAGCACACACGTAGCAGCCTTGGCTATTGTTGACGTACACACAACATGGCCGTATGTACTGGCCATTTTTGGGGTGTCCTCACTCCGCAGTCCCTGGCATCCTCCCTGTTTATCCCACAGCTCCAAGACCGGTATTTCCGGAAAGCCCATGAGCAGGGCTTTCCAACAGTGTCAGACTTGTCTGTTTTCCACCAATACTTTGGGAGATAGAGTCGTTGCTAAGTCTTGTTTTCACTCTGTTACAGCTTCGTGTACAAAAGTGCCATTAGACATGCGTTTGAAGCGCATTCTGAGCAGCCCCGCTCCCTGGTCGTTTCAAAGCGAAAGATGGCCTTCGGTGGCCGGGAAAACCAAATTTTTGGATGCAGGACTATGGCAGCTAACTCCAGGTACAAGAAATTTCTCTCTAGCCCCATTATTTCTGGAGTTATTGGCAGTGGCGCTGCCGACTTCTTTTTTCGGCGATTTTTTTTTTTTTTTTTGCTGGCTTCGGTCCAGCACACACGTAGCAGCCTTGGCTATTGTTGACGTACACACAACATTGCCATATGTACTGGCCATTTTCGGGGTGTCCTCACTCCGCAGTCCCTGGCATCCTCCCTGTTTATTCCACAGCTCCAAGACCGGTATTTCCGGAAAGCCCATGAGCAGGGCTTTCCAACAGTGTCAGACTTGTCTGTTTTCCACTAATACTTTGGGAGATAGAGTAGTTGCTTAGTCTTGTTTTCACTCTGTTACAGCTTCGTGTACAAAAGTGCCATTAGACATGCGTTTGAAGCGTATTCTGAGCAGCCCCGCTCCCTGGTCGTTTCAAAGCGGAAGATGGCCTTGGCTGGCCGGGAAAACCAAATTTTCGGATGCAGGACTATGGCAGCTAACTCCAGGTACAAGAAATTTCTCTCTAGCCCCATTATTTCTGGAGTTATTGGCAGTGGCGCTGCCGACTTCTTTTTTCGGCGATTTTTTTTTTTTTTTTTTTGCTGGCTTCGGTCCAGCACACACATAGCAGCCTTGGCTATTGTTGACGTACACACAACATTGCCATATGTACTGGCCATTTTCGGGGTGTCCTCACTCCGCAGTCCCTGTTATCCTCCCTGTTTATTCCACAGCTCCAAGACCGGTATTTCCGGAAAGCCCATGAGCAGGGCTTTCCAACAGTGTCAGACTTGTCTGTTTTCCACTAATACTTTGGGAGATAGAGTAGTTGCTTAGTCTTGTTTTCACTCTGTTACAGCTTCGTGTACAAAAGTGCCATTAGACATGCGTTTGAAGCGCATTCTGAGCAGCCCCGCTCCCTGGTCGTTTCAAGGTGGAAGATGGCCCTGGCTGGCCGGGAAAACCCATTTTTCGGATGCAGGACTATGGCAGCTAACTCCAGGTACAAGAAATTTCTCTCTAGCCCCATTATTTCTGGAGTTATTGGCAGTGGCGCTGCCGACTTCTTTTTTCGGCGATTTTTTTTTCTTCTTTTGCTGGCTTCGGTCCAGCACACACCTAGCAGCCTTGGCTATTGTTGACGTACACACAACATGGCGGTATGTACTGGCCATTTTCGGGATGTCCTCACTCCGCAGTCCCTGGCATCCTCCCTGTTTATTCCACAGCTCCAAGACCGGTATTTTCGGAAAGCCCGAGAGCAGGGCTTTCCAACAGTGTCAGACTTGTCAGTTTTCCACCAATACTTTGGGAGATAGAGTCGTTGCTAAGTCTTGTTTTCACTCTGTTACAGCTTCGTGTACAAAAGTGCCATTAGACATGCGTTTGAAGCGCATTCTGAGCAGCCCCGCTCCCTGGTCGTTTCAAGGCGGAAGATGGCCTTGGCTGGCCGGGAAAACCCGATTTTCGGATGCAGGACTATGGCAGCTAACTCCAGGTACAAGAAATTTCTCTCTAGCCCCATTATTTCTGGAGTTATTGGCAGTGGCGCTGCCGACTTCTTTTTTCGGCGTTTTTTTTTGCTGGCTTCGGTCCAGCACACACGTAGCAGCCTTGGCTATTGTTGACGTACACACAACATGGCCGTATGTACTGGCCATTTTCGGGGTGTCCTCAATCCGCAGTCCCTGGCATCCTCCCTGTTTATCCCACAGCTCCAAGACCGGTATTTCCGGAAAGCCCATGAGCAGGGCTTTCCAAAAGTGTCAGACTTGTCAGTTTTCCACCAATACTTTGGGAGATAGAGTCGTTGCTAAGTCTTGTTTTCACTCTGTTACAGCTTCGTGTACAAAAGTGCCATTAGACATGCGTTTGAAGCGCATTCTGAGCAGCCCCGCTCCCTGGTCGTTTCAAAGCGGAAGATGGCCTTGGCTGGCCGGGAAAACCCAATTTTTGGATGCAGGACTATGGCAGCTAACTCCAGGTACAAGAAATTTCTCTCTAGCCCCATTATTTCTGGAGTTATTGGCAGTGGCGCTGCCGACTTCTTTTTTCGGCGTTTTTTTTTGCTGGCTTCGGTCCAGCACACACGTAGCAGCCTTGGCTATTGTTGACGTACACACAACATGGCCGTATGTACTGAAGCGCAGTCCCTGGTATCCTGCCTGTTTATCCCACAGCTCCAAGACCGGTATTTCCGGAAAGCCCATGAGCAGGGCTTTCCAACAGTGTCAGACTTGTCAGTTTTCCACCAATACTTTGGGAGATAGAGTCGTTGCTAAGTCTTGTTTTCACTCTGTTACAGCTAAATTTTTGGATGCAGGACTATGGCAGCTAACTCCAGGTACAAGAAATTTCTCTCTAGCCCCATTATTTCTGGAGTTATTGGCAGTGGCGCTGCCAACTTCTTTTTTCGGCGATTTTTTTTTTTTTTTTTGCTGGCTTCGGTCCAGCACGCCCGTAGCAGTCTTGGCTATTGTTGACGTACACACAACATGGCCGGATGTACTGGCCATTTTCGGGGCGTCCTCATTCCGCAGTCCCTGGTATCCTGCCTGTTTATCACATAGCTCCAAGACCGGTATTTTCGAAAAGCCCATGAGCAGGGCTTTCCAACAGTGTCAGACTTGTCAGTTTTCCACCAATACTTTGGGAGATAGTGTCGTTGCTAAGTCTTGTTTTCACTCTGTTACAGCTTCGTGTACAAAAGTGCCATTAGACATGCGTTTGAAGCGCATTCTGAGCAGCCCCGCTCCCTGGTCGTTTCAAAGCGAAAGATGGCCTTCGGTGGCCGGGAAAACCCAATTTTTGGATGCAGGACTATAGCAGCTAACTCCAGGTACAAGAAACTTCTCTCTAGCCCCATTATTTCTGGAGTTATTGGCAGTGGCGCTGCCGACTTCTTTTTTCGGCGTTTTTTTTTGCTGGCTTCGGTCCAGCACACACGTAGCAGCCTTGGCTATTGTTGACGTACACACAACATGGCCGTATGTACTGGCCATTTTTGGGGTGTCCTCACTCCGCAGTCCCTGGCATCCTCCCTGTTTATCCCCAGCTCCAAGACCGGTATTTCCGGAAAGCCCATGAGCAGGGCTTTCCAACAGTGTCAGACTTGTCTGTTTTCCACCAATACTTTGGGAGATAGAGTCGTTGCTAAGTCTTGTTTTCACTCTGTTACAGCTTCGTGTACAAAAGCGCAATTAGACATGCGTTTGAAGCGCATTCTGAGCAGCCCCGCTCCCTGGTCGTTTCAAAGCGGAAGATGGCCTTGGGTGGCCGGGAAAACCAAATTTTTGGATGCAGGACTATGGCAGCTAACTCCAGGTACAAGAAATTTCTCTCTAGCCCCATTATTTCTGGAGTTATTGGCAGTGGCGCTGCCGACTTCTTTTTTCGGCGTTTTTTTTTTGCTGGCTTCGGTCCAGCACACACGTAGCAGCCTTGGCTATTGTTGACGTACACACAACATTGCCGTATGTACTGGCCATTTTCGGGGTATCCTCACTCCGCAGTCCCTGGCATCCTCCCTGTTTATTCCACAGCTCCAAGACCGGTATTTCCGGAAAGCCCATGAGCAGAGCTTTCCAACAGTGTCCGACTTGTCTGTTTTCCACTAATACTTTGGGAGATAGAGTAGTTGCTAAGTCTTGTTTTCACTCTGTTACAGCTTCGTGTACAAAAGTGCCATTAGACATGCGTTTGAAGCGCATTCTGAGCAGCCCCGCTCCCTGGTCGTTTCAAGGCGGAAGAAGGCCTTGGCTGGCCGGGAAAACCGGATTTTCGGATGCAGGACTATGGCAGCTAACTCCAGGTACAAGAAACTTCTCTCTAGCCCCATTATTTCTGGAGTTATTGGCAGTGGCGCTGCCGACTTCTTTTTTCGGCGTTTTTTTTTGCTGGCTTCGGTCCAGCACACACATAGAAGCCTTGGCTATTGTTGACGTACACACAACATGGCCGTATGTACTGGCCATTTTCGGGGTGTCCTCACTCCGCAGTCCCTGGCATCCTCCCTGTTTATCCCACAGCTCCAAGACCGGTATTTCCGGAAAGCCCATGAGCAGGGCTTTTCAAAAGTTTCAGACTTGTCAGTTTTCCACCAATACTTTGGGAGATAGAGTCGTTGCTAAGTCTTGTTTTCACTCTGTTACAGCTTCGTGTACAAAAGTGCCATTAGACATGCGTTTGAAGCGCATTCTGAGCAGCCCCGCTCCCTGGTCGTTTCAAAGCGGAAGATGGCCTTGGCTGGCCGGGAAAACCCAATTTTTGGATGCAGGACTATGGCAGCTAACTCCAGGTACAAGAAATTTCTCTCTAGCCCCATTATTTCTGGAGTTATTGGCAGTGGCGCTGCCAACTTCTTTTTTCGGCGATTTTTTTTTTTTTTTTGCTGGCTTCGGTCCAGCACACAAGTAGCAGTCTTGGCTATTGTTGACGTCGCACAACATGGCCAAATGTACTTGCCATTTTCGGGGCGTCCTCATTCCGCAGTCCCTGGCATCCTGCCTGTTTATCACATCGCTCCAAGACCGGTATTTTCGAAAAGCCCATGAGCAGGGCTTTCCAACAGTGTCAGACTTGTCAGTTTTCCACCAATACTTTGGGAGATAGAGTCGTTGCTAAGTCTTGTTTTCACTCTGTTACAGCTTCGTGTACAAAAGTGCCATTAGACATGCGTTTGAAGCGCATTCTGAGCAGCCCCGCTCCCTGGTCGTTTCAAAGCGGAAGATGGCCTTGGGTGGCCGGGAAAACCCAATTTTCGGATGCAGGACTATAGCAGCTAACTCCAGGTACAAGAAACTTCTCTCTAGCCCCATTATTTCTGGAGTTATTGGCAGTGGCGCTGCCGACTTCTTTTTTCGGCGTTTTTTTTTTGCTGGCTTCGGTCCAGCACACACGTAGCAGCCTTGGCTATTGTTGACGTACACACAACATGGCCGTATGTACTGGCCATTTTCGGGGTGTCCTCAATCCGCAGTCCCTGGCATCCTCCCTGTTTATCCCACAGCTCCAAGACCGGTATTTCCGGAAAGCCCATGAGCAGGGCTTTCCAAAAGTGTCAGACTTGTCAGTTTTCCACCAATACTTTGGGAGATAGAGTCGTTGCTAAGTCTTGTTTTCACTCTGTTACAGCTTCGTGTACAAAAGTGCCATTAGACATGCGTTTGAAGCGCATTCTGAGCAGCCCCGCTCCCTGGTCGTTTCAAAGCGGAAGATGGCCTTGGCTGGCCGGGAAAACCCAATTTTTGGATGCAGGACTATGGCAGCTAACTCCAGGTACAAGAAATTTCTCTCTAGCCCCATTATTTCTGGAGTTATTGGCAGTGGCGCTGCCGACTTCTTTTTTCGGCGTTTTTTTTTGCTGGCTTCGGTCCAGCACACACGTAGCAGCCTTGGCTATTGTTGACGTACACACAACATGGCCGTATGTACTGAAGCGCAGTCCCTGGTATCCTGCCTGTTTATCCCACAGCTCCAAGACCGGTATTTCCGGAAAGCCCATGAGCAGGGCTTTCCAACAGTGTCAGACTTGTCAGTTTTCCACCAATACTTTGGGAGATAGAGTCGTTGCTAAGTCTTGTTTTCACTCTGTTACAGCTAAATTTTTGGATGCAGGACTATGGCAGCTAACTCCAGGTACAAGAAATTTCTCTCTAGCCCCATTATTTCTGGAGTTATTGGCAGTGGCGCTGCCAACTTCTTTTTTCGGCGATTTTTTTTTTTTTTTTTGCTGGCTTCGGTCCAGCACGCCCGTAGCAGTCTTGGCTATTGTTGACGTACACACAACATGGCCGGATGTACTGGCCATTTTCGGGGCGTCCTCATTCCGCAGTCCCTGGTATCCTGCCTGTTTATCACATAGCTCCAAGACCGGTATTTTCGAAAAGCCCATGAGCAGGGCTTTCCAACAGTGTCAGACTTGTCAGTTTTCCACCAATACTTTGGGAGATAGTGTCGTTGCTAAGTCTTGTTTTCACTCTGTTACAGCTTCGTGTACAAAAGTGCCATTAGACATGCGTTTGAAGCGCATTCTGAGCAGCCCCGCTCCCTGGTCGTTTCAAAGCGAAAGATGGCCTTCGGTGGCCGGGAAAACCCAATTTTTGGATGCAGGACTATAGCAGCTAACTCCAGGTACAAGAAATTTCTCTCTAGCCCCATTATTTCTGGAGTTATTGGCAGTGGCGCTGCCGACTTCTTTTTTCGGCGTTTTTTTTTGCTGGCTTCGGTCCAGCACACACGTAGCAGCCTTGGCTATTGTTGACGTACACACAACATGGCCGTATGTACTGGCCATTTTTGGGGTGTCCTCACTCCGCAGTCCCTGGCATCCTCCCTGTTTATCCCCAGCTCCAAGACCGGTATTTCCGGAAAGCCCATGAGCAGGGCTTTCCAACAGTGTCAGACTTGTCTGTTTTCCACCAATACTTTGGGAGATAGAGTCGTTGCTAAGTCTTGTTTTCACTCTGTTACAGCTTCGTGTACAAAAGCGCAATTAGACATGCGTTTGAAGCGCATTCTGAGCAGCCCCGCTCCCTGGTCGTTTCAAAGCGGAAGATGGCCTTGGGTGGCCGGGAAAACCAAATTTTTGGATGCAGGACTATGGCAGCTAACTCCAGGTACAAGAAATTTCTCTCTAGCCCCATTATTTCTGGAGTTATTGGCAGTGGCGCTGCCGACTTCTTTTTTCGGCGTTTTTTTTTTGCTGGCTTCGGTCCAGCACACACGTAGCAGCCTTGGCTATTGTTGACGTACACACAACATTGCCGTATGTACTGGCCATTTTCGGGGTATCCTCACTCCGCAGTCCCTGGCATCCTCCCTGTTTATTCCACAGCTCCAAGACCGGTATTTCCGGAAAGCCCATGAGCAGAGCTTTCCAACAGTGTCCGACTTGTCTGTTTTCCACTAATACTTTGGGAGATAGAGTAGTTGCTAAGTCTTGTTTTCACTCTGTTACAGCTTCGTGTACAAAAGTGCCATTAGACATGCGTTTGAAGCGCATTCTGAGCAGCCCCGCTCCCTGGTCGTTTCAAGGCGGAAGAAGGCCTTGGCTGGCCGGGAAAACCGGATTTTCGGATGCAGGACTATGGCAGCTAACTCCAGGTACAAGAAACTTCTCTCTAGCCCCATTATTTCTGGAGTTATTGGCAGTGGCGCTGCCGACTTCTTTTTTCGGCGTTTTTTTTTGCTGGCTTCGGTCCAGCACACACATAGAAGCCTTGGCTATTGTTGACGTACACACAACATGGCCGTATGTACTGGCCATTTTCGGGGTGTCCTCACTCCGCAGTCCCTGGCATCCTCCCTGTTTATCCCACAGCTCCAAGACCGGTATTTCCGGAAAGCCCATGAGCAGGGCTTTCCAAAAGTTTCAGACTTGTCAGTTTTCCACCAATACTTTGGGAGATAGAGTCGTTGCTAAGTCTTGTTTTCACTCTGTTACAGCTTCGTGTACAAAAGTGCCATTAGACATGCGTTTGAAGCGCATTCTGAGCAGCCCCGCTCCCTGGTCGTTTCAAAGCGGAAGATGGCCTTGGCTGGCCGGGAAAACCAAATTTTTGGATGCAGGACTATGGCAGCTAACTCCAGGTACAAGAAATTTCTCTCTAGCCCCATTATTTCTGGAGTTATTGGCAGTGGCGCTGCCAACTTCTTTTTTCGGCGATTTTTTTTTTTTTTTTGCTGTTTTCGGTCCAGCACACACGTAGCAGTCTTGGCTATTGTTGACGTCGCACAACATGGCCAAATGTACTTGCCATTTTCGGGGCGTCCTCATTCCGCAGTCCCTGGCATCCTGCCTGTTTATCACATCGCTCCAAGACCGGTATTTTCGAAAAGCCCATGAGCAGGGCTTTCCAACAGTGTCAGACTTGTCAGTTTTCCACCAATACTTTGGGAGATAGAGTCGTTGCTAAGTCTTGTTTTCACTCTGTTACAGCTTCGTGTACAAAAGTGCCATTAGACATGCGTTTGAAGCGCATTCTGAGCAGCCCCGCTCCCTGGTCGTTTCAAAGCGGAAGATGGCCTTGGGTGGCCGGGAAAACCCAATTTTCGGATGCAGGACTATAGCAGCTAACTCCAGGTACAAGAAACTTCTCTCTAGCCCCATTATTTCTGGAGTTATTGGCAGTGGCGCTGCCGACTTCTTTTTTCGGCGTTTTTTTTTTGCTGGCTTCGGTCCAGCACACACGTAGCAGCCTTGGCTATTGTTGACGTACACACAACATGGCCGTATGTACTGGCCATTTTTGGGGGGTCCTCACTCCGCAGTCCCTGGCATCCTCCCTGTTTATCCCACAGCTCCAAGACCGGTATTTCCGGAAAGCCCATGAGCAGGGCTTTCCAACAGTGTCAGACTTGTCAGTTTTCCACTAATACTTTGGGAGATAGAGTCGTTGCTAAGTCTTGTTTTCACTCTGTTACAGCTTCGTGTACAAAAGTGCCATTAGACATGCGTTTGAAGCGCATTCTGAGCAGCCCCGCTCCCTGGTCGTTTCAAAGCGGAAGATGGCCTTGGGTGGCCGGGAAAACCCAATTTTTGGATGCAGGACTATAGCAGCTAACTCCAGGTACAAGAAACTTCTCTCTAGCCCCATTATTTCTGGAGTTATTGGCAGTGGCGCTGCCGACTTCTTTTTTCGGCGATTTTTTTTTTTTTTTTGCTGGCTTCGGTCCAGCACACACTAGCAGTCTTGGCTATTGTTGACGTCGCACAACATGGCCAAATGTACTGGCCATTTTCGGGGCGTCCTCATTCCGCAGTCCCTGGCATCCTGCTTGTTTATCACATAGCTCCAAGACCGGTATTTTCGAAAAGCCCATGAGCAGGGCTTTCCAACAGTGTCAGACTTGTCAGTTTTCCACCAATACTTTGGGAGATAGAGTCGTTGCTAAGTCTTGTTTTCACTCTGTTACAGCTTCGTGTACAAAAGTGCCATTAGACATGCGTTTGAAGCGCATTCTGAGCAGCCCCGCTCCCTGGTCGTTTCAAAGCGGAAGATGGCCTTGGGTGGCCGGGAAAACCCAATTTTTGGATGCAGGACTATAGCAGCTAACTCCAGGTACAAGAAACTTCTCTCTAGCCCCATTATTTCTGGAGTTATTGGCAGTGGCGCTGCCGACTTCTTTTTTCGGCGTTTTTTTTTTGCTGGCTTCGGTCCAGCACACACGTAGCAGCCTTGGCTATTGTTGACGTACACACAACATGGCCGTATGTACTGGCCATTTTTGGGGGGTCCTCACTCCGCAGTCCCTGGCATCCTCCCTGTTTATCCCACAGCTCCAAGACCGGTATTTCCGGAAAGCCCATGAGCAGGGCTTTCCAACAGTGTCAAACTTGTCAGTTTTCCACTAATACTTTGGGAGATAGAGTCGTTGCTAAGTCTTGTTTTCACTCTGTTACAGCTTCGTGTACAAAAGTGCCATTAGACATGCGTTTGAAGCGCATTCTGAGCAGCCCCGCTCCCTGGTCGTTTCAAAGCGGAAGATGGCCTTGGCTGGCCGGGAAAACCCAATTTTCGGATGCAGGACTATGGCAGCTAACTCCAGGTACAAGAAATTTCTCTCTAGCCCCATTATTTCTGGAGTTATTGGCAGTGGCGCTGCCGACTTCTTTTTTCGGCGATTTTTTTTTTTTTTTGCTGGCTTTGGTCCAGCACACACGTAGCAGCCTTGGCTATTGTTGACCTACACACAACATGGCCGTATGTACTGGCCATTTTCGGGGTGTCCTCACTCCGCAGTCCCTGGCATCCTTCCTGTTTATCCCACAGCTCCAAGACCGGTATTTCCGGAAAGCCCATGAGCAGGGCTTTCCAACAGTGTCAGACTTGTCAGTTTTCCACCAATACTTTGGGAGATAGAGTCGTTGCTAAGTCTTGTTTTCACTCTGTTACAGCTTCGTGTACAAAAGTGCCATTAGACATGCGTTTGAAGCGCATTCTGAGCAGCCCCGCTCCCTGGTCGTTTCAAAGCGGAAGATGGCCTTGGGTGGCCGGGAAAACCCAATTTTTGGATGCAGGACTATAGCAGCTAACTCCAGGTACAAGAAACTTCTTTCTAGCCCCATTATTTCTGGAGTTATTGGCAGTGGCGCTGCCGACTTCTTTTTTCGGCGTTTTTTTTTTGCTGGCTTCGGTCCAGCACACACGTAGCAGCCTTGGCTATTGTTGACGTACACACAACATGGCCGTATGTACTGGCCATTTTTGGGGGGTCCTCACTCCGCAGTCCCTGGCATCCTCCCTGTTTATCCCACAGCTCCAAGACCGGTATTTCCGGAAAGCCCATGAGCAGGGCTTTCCAACAGTGTCAGACTTGTCAGTTTTCCACTAATACTTTGGGAGATAGAGTCGTTGCTAAGTCTTGTTTTCACTCTGTTACAGCTTCGTGTACAAAAGTGCCATTAGACATGCGTTTGAAGCGCATTCTGAGCAGCCCCGCTCCCTGGTCGTTTCAAAGCGGAAGATGGCCTTGGGTGGCCGGGAAAACCCAATTTTTGGATGCAGGACTATAGCAGCTAACTCCAGGTACAAGAAATTTCTCTCTAGCCCCATTATTTCTGGAGTTATTGGCAGTGGCGCTGCCGACTTCTTTTTTCGGCGTTTTTTTTTTTGCTGGCTTCGGTCCAGCACACACGTAGCAGCCTTGGCTATTGTTGACGTACACACAACATGGCCGTATGTACTGGCCATTTTCGGGGTGTCCTCACTCCGCAGTCCCTGGCATCCTTCCTGTTTATCCCACAGCTCCAAGACCGGTATTTCCGGAAAGCCCATGAGCAGGGCTTTCCAACAGTGTCAGACTTGTCTGTTTTCCACCAATACTTTGGGAGATAGAGTCGTTGCTAAGTCTTGTTTTCACTCTGTTACAGCTTCGTGTACAAAAGTGCCATTAGACATGCGTTTGAAGCGCATTCTGAGCAGCCCCGCTCCCTGGTCGTTTCAAGGCGGAAGATGGCCTTGGCTGGCCGGGAAAACCCAATTTTCGGATGCAGGACTATGGCAGCTAACTCCAGGTACAAAAAATTTCTCTCTAGCCCCATTATTTCTGGAGTTATTGGCAGTGGCGCTGCCGACTTCTTTTTTCGGCGTTTTTTTTTTGCTGGCTTCGGTCCAGCACACACGTAGCAGCCTTGGCTATTGTTGACGTACACACAACATGGCCGTATGTACTGGCCATTTTTGGGTGGTCCTCACTCCGCAGTCCCTGGCATCCTCCCTGTTTATCCCACAGCTCCAAGACCGGTATTTCCGGAAAGCCCATGAGCAGGGCTTTCCAACAGTGTCAGACTTGTCAGTTTTCCACCAATACTTTGGGAGATAGAGTCGTTGCTAAGTCTTGTTTTCACTCTGTTACAGCTTCGTGTACAAAAGTGCCATTAGACATGCGTTTGAAGCGCATTCTGAGCAGCCCCGCTCCCTGGTCGTTTCAAAGCGGAAGATGGCCTTGGCTGGCCGGGAAAACCCAATTTTCGGATGCAGGACTATGGCAGCTAACTCCAGGTACAAGAAATTTCTCTCTAGCCCCATTATTTCTGGAGTTATTGGCAGTGGCGCTGCCGACTTCTTTTTTCGGCGATTTTTTTTTTTTTTTGCTGGCTTCGGTCCAGCACACACGTAGCAGCCTTGGCTATTGTTGACCTACACACAACATGGCCGTATGTACTGGCCATTTTCGGGGTGTCCTCACTCCGCAGTCCCTGGCATCCTTCCTGTTTATCCCACAGCTCCAAGACCGGTATTTCCGGAAAGCCCATGAGCAGGGCTTTCCAACAGTGTCAGACTTGTCAGTTTTCCACCAATACTTTGGGAGATAGAGTCGTTGCTAAGTCTTGTTTTCACTCTGTTACAGCTTCGTGTACAAAAGTGCCATTAGACATGCGTTTGAAGCGCATTCTAAGCAGCCCCGCTCCCTGGTCGTTTCAAAGCGGAAGATGGCCTTGGGTGGCCGGGAAAACCCAATTTTTGGATGCAGGACTATAGCAGCTAACTCCAGGTACAAGAAACTTCTTTCTAGCCCCATTATTTCTGGAGTTATTGGCAGTGGCGCTGCCGACTTCTTTTTTCGGCGTTTTTTTTTTGCTGGCTTCGGTCCAGCACACACGTAGCAGCCTTGGCTATTGTTGACGTACACACAACATGGCCGTATGTACTGGCCATTTTTGGGGGGTCCTCACTCCGCAGTCCCTGGCATCCTCCCTGTTTATCCCACAGCTCCAAGACCGGTATTTCCGGAAAGCCCATGAGCAGGGCTTTCCAACAGTGTCAGACTTGTCAGTTTTCCACTAATACTTTGGGAGATAGAGTCGTTGCTAAGTCTTGTTTTCACTCTGTTACAGCTTCGTGTACAAAAGTGCCATTAGACATGCGTTTGAAGCGCATTCTGAGCAGCCCCGCTCCCTGGTCGTTTCAAAGCGGAAGATGGCCTTGGGTGGCCGGGAAAACCCAATTTTTGGATGCAGGACTATAGCAGCTAACTCCAGGTACAAGAAACTTCTCTCTAGCCCCATTATTTCTGGAGTTATTGGCAGTGGCGCTGCCGACTTCTTTTTTCGGCGTTTTTTTTTTGCTGGCTTCGGTCCAGCACACACGTAGCAGCCTTGGCTATTGTTGACGTACACACAACATGGCCGTATGTACTGGCCATTTTTGGGGGGTCCTCACTCCGCAGTCCCTGGCATCCTCCCTGTTTATCCCACAGCTGCAAGACCGGTATTTCCGGAAAGCCCATGAGCAGGGCTTTCCAACAGTGTCAGACTTGTCAGTTTTCCACTAATACTTTGGGAGATAGAGTCGTTGCTAAGTCTTGTTTTCACTCTGTTACAGCTTCGTGTACAAAAGTGCCATTAGACATGCGTTTGAAGCGCATTCTGAGCAGCCCCTCTCCCTGGTCGTTTCAAGGCGGAAGATGGCCTTGGCTGGCCGGGAAAACCCAATTTTCGGATGCAGGACTATGGCAGCTAACTCCAGGTACAAGAAATTTCTCTCTAGCCCCATTATTTCTGGAGTTATTGGCAGTGGCGCTGCCGACTTCTTTTTTCGGCGTTTTTTTTTTTTGCTGGCTTCGGTCCAGCACACACGTAGCAGCCTTGGCTATTGTTGACGTACACACAACATGGCCGTATGTACTGGCCATTTTCGGGGTGTCCTCACTCCGCAGTCCCTGGCATCCTTCCTGTTTATCCCACAGCTCCAAGACCGGTATTTCCGGAAAGCCCATGAGCAGGGCTTTCCAACAGTGTCAGACTTGTCTGTTTTCCACCAATACTTTGGGAGATAGAGTCGTTGCTAAGTCTTGTTTTCACTCTGTTACAGCTTCGTGTACAAAAGTGCCATTAGACATGCGTTTGAAGCGCATTCTGAGCAGCCCCGCTCCCTGGTCGTTTCAAGGCGGAAGATGGCCTTGGCTGGCCGGGAAAACCCAATTTTCGGATGCAGGACTATGGCAGCTAACTCCAGGTACAAAAAATTTCTCTCTAGCCCCATTATTTCTGGAGTTATTGGCAGTGGCGCTGCCGACTTCTTTTTTCGGCGTTTTTTTTTTGCTGGCTTCGGTCCAGCACACACGTAGCAGCCTTGGCTATTGTTGACGTACACACAACATGGCCGTATGTACTGGCCATTTTTGGGTGGTCCTCACTCCGCAGTCCCTGGCATCCTCCCTGTTTATCCCACAGCTCCAAGACCGGTATTTCCGGAAAGCCCATGAGCAGGGCTTTCCAACAGTGTCAGACTTGTCAGTTTTCCACCAATACTTTGGGAGATAGAGTCGTTGCTAAGTCTTGTTTTCACTCTGTTACAGCTTCGTGTACAAAAGTGCCATTAGACATGCGTTTGAAGCGCATTCTGAGCAGCCCCGCTCCCTGGTCGTTTCAAAGCGGAAGATGGCCTTGGGTGGCCGGGAAAACCCAATTTTTGGATGCAGGACTATAGCAGCTAACTCCAGGTACAAGAAACTTCTCTCTAGCCCCATTATTTCTGGAGTTATTGGCAGTGGCGCTGCCGACTTCTTTTTTCGGCGTTTTTTTTTTGCTGGCTTCGGTCCAGCACACACGTAGCAGCCTTGGCTATTGTTGACGTACACACAACATGGCCGTATGTACTGGCCATTTTCGGGGTGTCCTCACTCCGCAGTCCCTGGCATCCTTCCTGTTTATCCCACAGCTCCAAGACCGGTATTTCCGGAAAGCCCATGAGCAGGGCTTTCCAACAGTGTCAGACTTGTCTGTTTTCCACCAATACTTTGGGAGATAGAGTCGTTGCTAAGTCTTGTTTTCACTCTGTTACAGCTTCGTGTACAAAAGTGCCATTAGACATGCGTTTGAAGCGCATTCTGAGCAGCCCCGCTCCCTGGTCGTTTCAAGGCGGAAGATGGCCTTGGCTGGCCGGGAAAACCCAATTTTCGGATGCAGGACTATGGCAGCTAACTCCAGGTACAAACAATTTCTCTCTAGCCCCATTATTTCTGGAGTTATTGGCAGTGGCGCTGCCGACTTCTTTTTTCGGCGTTTTTTTTTTGCTGGCTTCGGTCCAGCACACACGTAGCAGCCTTGGCTATTGTTGACGTACACACAACATGGCCGTATGTACTGGCCATTTTTGGGTGGTCCTCACTCCGCAGTCCCTGGCATCCTCCCTGTTTATCCCACAGCTCCAAGACCGGTATTTCCGGAAAGCCCATGAGCAGGGCTTTCCAACAGTGTCAGACTTGTCAGTTTTCCACCAATACTTTGGGAGATAGAGTCGTTGCTAAGTCTTGTTTTCACTCTGTTACAGCTTCGTGTACAAAAGTGCCATTAGACATGCGTTTGAAGCGCATTCTGAGCAGCCCCGCTCCCTGGTCGTTTCAAAGCGGAAGATGGCCTTGGGTGGCCGGGAAAACCCAATTTTTGGATGCAGGACTATAGCAGCTAACTCCAGGTACAAGAAACTTCTCTCTAGCCCCATTATTTCTGGAGTTATTGGCAGTGGCGCTGCCGACTTCTTTTTTCGGCGTTTTTTTTTTGCTGGCTTCGGTCCAGCACACACGTAGCAGCCTTGGCTATTGTTGACGTACACACAACATGGCCGTATGTACTGGCCATTTTTGGGGGGTCCTCACTCCGCAGTCCCTGGCATCCTCCCTGTTTATCCCACAGCTCCAAGACCGGTATTTCCGGAAAGCCCATGAGCAGGGCTTTCCAACAGTGTCAGACTTGTCAGTTTTCCACCAATACTTTGGGAGATAGAGTCGTTGCTAAGTCTTGTTTTCACTCTGTTACAGCTTCGTGTACAAAAGTGCCATTAGACATGCGTTTGAAGCGCATTCTGAGCAGCCCCGCTCCCTGGTCGTTTCAAGGCGGAAGATGGCCTTGGCTGGCCGGGAAAACCCAATTTTCGGATGCAGGACTATGGCAGCTAACTCCAGGTACAAGAAATTTCTCTCTAGCCCCATTATTTCTGGAGTTATTGGCAGTGGCGCTGCCGACTTCTTTTTTCGGCGATTTTTTTTTTTTTTTTTTTTGCTGGCTTCGGTCCAGCACACACTTAGCAGCCTTGGCTATTGTTGACGTACACACAACATGGCCGTATGTACTGGCCATTTTTGGGGTGTCCTCACTCTGCAGTCCCTGGCATCCTCCCTGTTTATCCCACAGCTCCAAGACCGGTATTTCCGGAAAGCCCATGAGCAGGGCTTTTCAACAGTGTCAGACTTGTCTGTTTTCCACCAATACTTTGGGAGATAGAGTCGTTGCTAAGTCTTGTTTTCACTCTGTTACAGCTTCGTGTACAAAAGTGCCATTAGACATGCGTTTGAAGCGCATTCTGAGCAGCCCCGCTCCCTGGTCGTTTCAAAGCGGAAGATTGCCTTGGCTGGCCGGGAAAACCAAATTTTTGGATGCAGGACTATGGCAGCTAACTCCAGGTACAAGAAATTTCTCTCTAGCCCCATTATTTCTGGAGTTATTGGCAGTGGCGCTGCCGACTTCTTTTTTCGGCGTTTTTTTTTGCTGGCTTCGGTCCAGCACACACATAGAAGCCTTGGCTATTGTTGACGTACACACAACATGGCCGTATGTACTGGCCATTTTCGGGGTGTCCTCACTCCGCAGTCCCTGGCATCCTCCCTGTTTATCCCACAGCTCCAAGACCGGTATTTCCGGAAAGCCCATGAGCAGGGCTTTCCAAAAGTGTCAGACTTGTCAGTTTTCCACCAATACTTTGGGAGATAGAGTCGTTGCTAAGTCTTGTTTTCACTCTGTTACAGCTTCGTGTACAAAAGTGCCATTAGACATGCGTTTGAAGCGCATTCTGAGCAGCCCCGCTCCCTGGTCGTTTCAAGGCAGAAGATGGCCTTGGCTGGCCGGGAAAACCCAATTTTCGGATGCAGGACTATAGCAGCTAACTCCAGGTACAAGAAACTTCTCTCTAGCCCCATTATTTCCGGAGTTATTGGCAGTGGCGCTGCCGACTTCTTTTTTCGGCGTTTTTTTTTTGCTGGCTTCGGTCCAGCACACACGTAGCAGCCTTGGCTATTGTTGACGTACACACAACATGGCCGTATGTACTGGCCATTTTTGGGGGGTCCTCACTCCGCAGTCCCTGGCATCCTCCCTGTTTATCCCACAGCTCCAAGACCGGTATTTCCGGAAAGCCCATGAGCAGGGCTTTCCAACAGTGTCAGACTTGTCAGTTTTCCACCAATACTTTGGGAGATAGAGTCGTTGCTAAGTCTTGTTTTCACTCTGTTACAGCTTCGTGTACAAAAGTGCCATTAGACATGCGTTTGAAGCGCATTCTGAGCAGCCCCGCTCCCTGGTCGTTTCAAGGCGGAAGATGGCCTTGGCTGGCCGGGAAAACCCAATTTTCGGATGCAGGACTATGGCAGCTAACTCCAGGTACAAGAAATTTCTCTCTAGCCCCATTATTTCTGGAGTTATTGGCAGTGGCGCTGCCGACTTTTTTTTCGGCGATTTTTTTTTTTTTTTTTGCTGGCTTCGGTCCAGCACACACGTAGCAGCCTTGGCTATTGTTGACGTACACACAACATGGCCGTATGTACTGGCCATTTTCGGGGTGTCCTCACTCCGCAGTCCCTGGCATCCTTCCTGTTTATCCCACAGCTCCAAGACCAGTTTTTCCGGAAAGCCCATGAGCAGGGCTTTCCAACAGTGTCAGACTTGTCTGTTTTCCACTAATACTTTGGGAGATAGAGTCGTTGCTAAGTCTTGTTTTCACTCTGTTACAGCTTCGTGTACAAAAGTGCCATTAGACATGCGTTTGAAGCGCATTCTGAGCAGCCCCGCTCCCTGGTCGTTTCAAGGCGGAAGATGGCCTTGGCTGGCCGGGAAAACCCAATTTTCGGATGCAGGACTATGGCAGCTAACTCCAGGTACAAGAAATTTCTCTCTAGCCCCATTATTTCTGGAGTTATTGGCAGTGGCGCTGCCGACTTCTTTTTTCGGCGTTTTTTTTTTTGCTGGCTTCGGTCCAGCACACACGTAGCAGCCTTGGCTATTGTTGACGTACACACAACATGGCCGTATGTACTGGCCATTTTTGGGGGGTCCTCACTCCGCAGTCCCTGGCATCCTCCCTGTTTATCCCACAGCTCCAAGACCGGTATTTCCGGAAAGCCCATGAGCAGGGCTTTCCAAAAGTGTCAGACTTGTCAGTTTTCCACCAATACTTTGGGAGATAGAGTCGTTGCTAAGTCTTGTTTTCACTCTGTTACAGCTTCGTGTACAAAAGTGCCATTAGACATGCGTTTGAAGCGCATTCTGAGCAGCCCCGCTCCCTGGTCGTTTCAAGGCAGAAGATGGCCTTGGCTGGCCGGGAAAACCCAATTTTCGGATGCACGACTATAGCAGCTAACTCCAGGTACAAGAAACTTCTCTCTAGCCCCATTATTTCTGGAGTTATTGGCAGTGGCGCTGCCGACTTCTTTTTTCGGCGTTTTTTTTTTGCTGGCTTCGGTCCAGCACACACGTAGCAGCCTTGGCTATTGTTGACGTACACACAACATGGCCGTATGTACTGGCCATTTTTGGGGGGTCCTCACTCCGCAGTCCCTGGCATCCTCCCTGTTTATCCCACAGCTCCAAGACCGGTATTTCCGGAAAGCCCATGAGCAGGGCTTTCCAACAGTGTCAGACTTGTCAGTTTTCCACTAATACTTTGGGAGATAGAGTCGTTGCTAAGTCTTGTTTTCACTCTGTTACAGCTTCGTGTACAAAAGTGCCATTAGACATGCGTTTGAAGCGCATTCTGAGCAGCCCCGCTCCCTGGTCGTTTCAAGGCGGAAGATGGCCTTGGCTGGCCGGGAAAACCCAATTTTCGGATGCAGGACTATGGCAGCTAACTCCAGGTACAAGAAATTTCTCTCTAGCCCCATTATTTCTGGAGTTATTGGCAGTGGCGCTGCCGACTTTTTTTTCGGCGATTTTTTTTTTTTTTTTTTGCTGGTTTCGGTCCAGCACACACGTAGCAGCCTTGGCTATTGTTGACGTACACACAACATGGCCGTATGTACTGGCCATTTTCGGGGTGTCCTCACTCCGCAGTCCCTGGCATCCTTCCTGTTTATCCCACAGCTCCAAGACCAGTTTTTCCGGAAAGCCCATGAGCAGGGCTTTCCAACAGTGTCAGACTTGTCTGTTTTCCACTAATACTTTGGGAGATAGAGTCGTTGCTAAGTCTTGTTTTCACTCTGTTACAGCTTCGTGTACAAAAGTGCCATTAGACATGCGTTTGAAGCGCATTCTGAGCAGCCCCGCTCCCTGGTCGTTTCAAGGCGGAAGATGGCCTTGGCTGGCCGGGAAAACCCAATTTTCGGATGCAGGACTATGGCAGCTAACTCCAGGTACAAGAAATTTCTCTCTAGCCCCATTATTTCTGGAGTTATTGGCAGTGGCGCTGCCGACTTCTTTTTTCGGCGTTTTTTTTTTTGCTGGCTTCGGTCCAGCACACACGTAGCAGCCTTGGCTATTGTTGACGTACACACAACATGGCCGTATGTACTGGCCATTTTTGGGGGGTCCTCACTCCGCAGTCCCTGGCATCCTCCCTGTTTATCCCACAGCTCCAAGAACGGTATTTCCGGAAAGCCCATGAGCAGGGCTTTCCAAAAGTGTCAGACTTGTCAGTTTTCCACCAATACTTTGGGAGATAGAGTCGTTGCTAAGTCTTGTTTTCACTCTGTTACAGCTTCGTGTACAAAAGTGCCATTAGACATGCGTTTGAAGCGCATTCTGAGCAGCCCCGCTCCCTGGTCGTTTCAAAGCGGAAGATGGCCTTGGGTGGCCGGGAAAACCCAATTTGTGGATGCAGGACTATAGCAGCTAACTCCAGGTACAAGAAACTTCTCTCTAGCCCCATTATTTCTGGAGTTATTGGCAGTGGCGCCGCCGACTTCTTTTTTCGGCTTTTTTTTTTGCTGGCTTCGGTCCAGCACACACGTAGCAGCCTTGGCTATTGTTGACGTACACACAACATGGCCGTATGTACTGGCCATTTTTGGGGGGTCCTCACTCCGCAGTCCCTGGCATCCTCCCTGTTTATCCCACAGCTCCAAGACCGGTATTTCCGGAAAGCCCATGAGCAGGGCTTTCCAACAGTGTCAGACTTGTCAGTTTTCCACTAATACTTTGGGAGATAGAGTCGTTGCTAAGTCTTGTTTTCACTCTGTTACAGCTTCGTGTACAAAAGTGCCATTAGACATGCGTTTGAAGCGCATTCTGAGCAGCCCCGCTCCCTGGTCGTTTCAAGGCGGAAGATGGCCTTGGCTGGCCGGGAAAACCCAATTTTCGGATGCAGGACTATGGCAGCTAACTCCAGGTACAAGAAATTTCTCTCTAGCCCCATTATTTCTGGAGTTATTGGCAGTGGCGCTGCCGACTTCTTTTTTCGGCGATTTTTTTTTTTTTTTTTTTGGCTGGCTTCGGTCCAGCACACACGTAGCAGCCTTGGCTATTGTTGAAGTACACACAACATTGCCGTATGTACTGGCCATTTTCGGGGTGTCCTCACTCCGCAGTCCCTGGCATCCTCCCTGTTTATTCCACAGCTCCAAGACCGGTATTTTCGGAAAGCCCATGAGCAGGGCTTTCCAACAGTGTCAGACTTGTCAGTTTTCCACTAATACTTTGGGAGATAGAGTCGTTGCTAAGTCTTGTTTTCACTCTGTTACAGCTTCGTGTACAAAAGTGCCATTAGACATGCGTTTGAAGCGCATTCTGAGCAGCCCCGCTCCCTGGTCGTTTCAAAGCGGAAGATGGCCTTGGGTGGCCGGGAAAACCCAATTTGTGGATGCAGGACTATAGCAGCTAACTCCAGGTACAAGAAACTTCTCTCTAGCCCCATTATTTCTGGAGTTATTGGCAGTGGCGCCGCCGACTTCTTTTTTCGGCTTTTTTTTTTGCTGGCTTCGGTCCAGCACACACGTAGCAGCCTTGGCTATTGTTGACGTACACACAACATGGCCGTATGTACTGGCCATTTTTGGGGGGTCCTCACTCCGCAGTCCCTGGCATCCTCCCTGTTTATCCCACAGCTCCAAGACCGGTATTTCCGGAAAGCCCATGAGCAGGGCTTTCCAACAGTGTCAGACTTGTCAGTTTTCCACTAATACTTTGGGAGATAGAGTCGTTGCTAAGTCTTGTTTTCACTCTGTTACAGCTTCGTGTACAAAAGTGCCATTAGACATGCGTTTGAAGCGCATTCTGAGCAGCCCCGCTCCCTGGTCGTTTCAAGGCGGAAGATGGCCTTGGCTGGCCGGGAAAACCAAATTTTCGGATGCAGGACTATGGCAGCTAACTCCAGGTACAAGAAATTTCTCTCTAGCCCCATTATTTCTGGAGTTATTGGCAGTGGCGCTGCCGACTTCTTTTTTCGGCGATTTTTTTTTTTTTTTTTGGCTGGCTTCGGTCCAGCACACACGTAGCAGCCTTGGCTATTGTTGAAGTACACACAACATGGCCGTATGTACTGGCCATTTTCGGGGTGTCCTCACTCCGCAGTCCCTGGCATCCTCCCTGTTTATCCCACAGCTCCAAGACCGGTATTTTCGGAAAGCCCATGAGCAGGGCTTTCCAACAGTGTCAGACTTGTCAGTTTTCCACCAATACTTTGGGAGATAGAGTCGTTGCTAAGTCTTGTTTTCACTCTGTTACAGCTTCGTGTACAAAAGTGCCATTAGACATGCGTTTGAAGCGCATTCTGAGCAGCCCCGCTCCCTGGTCGTTTCAAGGCAGAAGATGGCCCTGGCTGGCCGGGAAAACCCAATTTTCGGATGCAGGACTATGGCAGCTAACTCCAGGTACAAGAAATTTCTCTCTAGCCCCATTATTTCTTGAGTTATTGGCAGTGGCGCTGCCGACTTCTTTTTTCGGCGTTTTTTTTTTGCTGGCTTCGGTCCAGCACACACGTAGCAGCCTTGGCTATTGTTGACATACACACAACATGGCCGTATGTACTGGCCATTTTCGGGGTGTCCTCACTCCGCAGTCCCTGGCATCCTCCCTGTTTATCCCACAGCTCCAAGACCGGTATTTCCGGAAAGCCCATGAGCAGGGCTTTCCAAAAGTGTCAGACTTGTCATTTTTCCACCAATACTTTGGGAGATAGAGTCGTTGCTAAGTCTTGTTTTCACTCTGTTACAGCTTCGTGTACAAAAGTGCCATTAGACATGCGTTTGAAGCGCATTCTGAGCAGCCCCGCTCCCTGGTCGTTTCAAGGCAGAAGATGGCCTTGGCTGGCCGGGAAAACCCAATTTTCGGATGCAGGACTATAGCAGCTAACTCCAGGTACAAGAAACTTCTCTCTAGCCCCATTATTTCTGGAGTTATTGGCAGTGGCGCTGCCGACTTCTTTTTTCGGCGTTTTTTTTTTGCTGGCTTCGGTCCAGCACACACGTAGCAGCCTTGGCTATTGTTGACGTACACACAACATGGCCGTATGTACTGGCCATTTTTGGGGGGTCCTCACTCCGCAGTCCCTGGCATCCTCCCTGTTTATCCCACAGCTCCAAGACCGGTATTTCCGGAAAGCCCATGAGCAGGGCTTTCCAACAGTGTCAGACTTGTCAGTTTTCCACCAATACTTTGGGAGATAGAGTCGTTGCTAAGTCTTGTTTTCACTCTGTTACAGCTTCGTGTACAAAAGTGCCATTAGACATGCGTTTGAAGCGCATTCTGAGCAGCCCCGCTCCCTGGTCGTTTCAAGGCGGAAGATGGCCTTGGCTGGCCGGGAAAACCCAATTTTCGGATGCAGGACTATGGCAGCTAACTCCAGGTACAAGAAATTTCTCTCTAGCCCCATTATTTCTGGAGTTATTGGCAGTGGCGCTGCCGACTTTTTTTTCGGCGATTTTTTTTTTTTTTTTTGCTGGCTTCGGTCCAGCACACACGTAGCAGCCTTGGCTATTGTTGACGTACACACAACATGGCCGTATGTACTGGCCATTTTCGGGGTGTCCTCACTCCGCAGTCCCTGGCATCCTTCCTGTTTATCCCACAGCTCCAAGACCAGTTTTTCCGGAAAGCCCATGAGCAGGGCTTTCCAACAGTGTCAGACTTGTCTGTTTTCCACTAATACTTTGGGAGATAGAGTCGTTGCTAAGTCTTGTTTTCACTCTGTTACAGCTTCGTGTACAAAAGTGCCATTAGACATGCGTTTGAAGCGCATTCTGAGCAGCCCCGCTCCCTGGTCGTTTCAAGGCGGAAGATGGCCTTGGCTGGCCGGGAAAACCCAATTTTCGGATGCAGGACTATGGCAGCTAACTCCAGGTACAAGAAATTTCTCTCTAGCCCCATTATTTCTGGAGTTATTGGCAGTGGCGCTGCCGACTTCTTTTTTCGGCGTTTTTTTTTTTGCTGGCTTCGGTCCAGCACACACGTAGCAGCCTTGGCTATTGTTGACGTACACACAACATGGCCGTATGTACTGGCCATTTTTGGGGGGTCCTCACTCCGCAGTCCCTGGCATCCTCCCTGTTTATCCCACAGCTCCAAGACCGGTATTTCCGGAAAGCCCATGAGCAGGGCTTTCCAAAAGTGTCAGACTTGTCAGTTTTCCACCAATACTTTGGGAGATAGAGTCGTTGCTAAGTCTTGTTTTCACTCTGTTACAGCTTCGTGTACAAAAGTGCCATTAGACATGCGTTTGAAGCGCATTCTGAGCAGCCCCGCTCCCTGGTCGTTTCAAGGCAGAAGATGGCCTTGGCTGGCCGGGAAAACCCAATTTTCGGATGCACGACTATAGCAGCTAACTCCAGGTACAAGAAACTTCTCTCTAGCCCCATTATTTCTGGAGTTATTGGCAGTGGCGCTGCCGACTTCTTTTTTCGGCGTTTTTTTTTTGCTGGCTTCGGTCCAGCACACACGTAGCAGCCTTGGCTATTGTTGACGTACACACAACATGGCCGTATGTACTGGCCATTTTTGGGGGGTCCTCACTCCGCAGTCCCTGGCATCCTCCCTGTTTATCCCACAGCTCCAAGACCGGTATTTCCGGAAAGCCCATGAGCAGGGCTTTCCAACAGTGTCAGACTTGTCAGTTTTCCACTAATACTTTGGGAGATAGAGTCGTTGCTAAGTCTTGTTTTCACTCTGTTACAGCTTCGTGTACAAAAGTGCCATTAGACATGCGTTTGAAGCGCATTCTGAGCAGCCCCGCTCCCTGGTCGTTTCAAGGCGGAAGATGGCCTTGGCTGGCCGGGAAAACCCAATTTTCGGATGCAGGACTATGGCAGCTAACTCCAGGTACAAGAAATTTCTCTCTAGCCCCATTATTTCTGGAGTTATTGGCAGTGGCGCTGCCGACTTTTTTTTCGGCGATTTTTTTTTTTTTTTTTTGCTGGTTTCGGTCCAGCACACACGTAGCAGCCTTGGCTATTGTTGACGTACACACAACATGGCCGTATGTACTGGCCATTTTCGGGGTGTCCTCACTCCGCAGTCCCTGGCATCCTTCCTGTTTATCCCACAGCTCCAAGACCAGTTTTTCCGGAAAGCCCATGAGCAGGGCTTTCCAACAGTGTCAGACTTGTCTGTTTTCCACTAATACTTTGGGAGATAGAGTCGTTGCTAAGTCTTGTTTTCACTCTGTTACAGCTTCGTGTACAAAAGTGCCATTAGACATGCGTTTGAAGCGCATTCTGAGCAGCCCCGCTCCCTGGTCGTTTCAAGGCGGAAGATGGCCTTGGCTGGCCGGGAAAACCCAATTTTCGGATGCAGGACTATGGCAGCTAACTCCAGGTACAAGAAATTTCTCTCTAGCCCCATTATTTCTGGAGTTATTGGCAGTGGCGCTGCCGACTTCTTTTTTCGGCGTTTTTTTTTTTGCTGGCTTCGGTCCAGCACACACGTAGCAGCCTTGGCTATTGTTGACGTACACACAACATGGCCGTATGTACTGGCCATTTTTGGGGGGTCCTCACTCCGCAGTCCCTGGCATCCTCCCTGTTTATCCCACAGCTCCAAGAACGGTATTTCCGGAAAGCCCATGAGCAGGGCTTTCCAAAAGTGTCAGACTTGTCAGTTTTCCACCAATACTTTGGGAGATAGAGTCGTTGCTAAGTCTTGTTTTCACTCTGTTACAGCTTCGTGTACAAAAGTGCCATTAGACATGCGTTTGAAGCGCATTCTGAGCAGCCCCGCTCCCTGGTCGTTTCAAAGCGGAAGATGGCCTTGGGTGGCCGGGAAAACCCAATTTGTGGATGCAGGACTATAGCAGCTAACTCCAGGTACAAGAAACTTCTCTCTAGCCCCATTATTTCTGGAGTTATTGGCAGTGGCGCCGCCGACTTCTTTTTTCGGCTTTTTTTTTTGCTGGCTTCGGTCCAGCACACACGTAGCAGCCTTGGCTATTGTTGACGTACACACAACATGGCCGTATGTACTGGCCATTTTTGGGGGGTCCTCACTCCGCAGTCCCTGGCATCCTCCCTGTTTATCCCACAGCTCCAAGACCGGTATTTCCGGAAAGCCCATGAGCAGGGCTTTCCAACAGTGTCAGACTTGTCAGTTTTCCACTAATACTTTGGGAGATAGAGTCGTTGCTAAGTCTTGTTTTCACTCTGTTACAGCTTCGTGTACAAAAGTGCCATTAGACATGCGTTTGAAGCGCATTCTGAGCAGCCCCGCTCCCTGGTCGTTTCAAGGCGGAAGATGGCCTTGGCTGGCCGGGAAAACCCAATTTTCGGATGCAGGACTATGGCAGCTAACTCCAGGTACAAGAAATTTCTCTCTAGCCCCATTATTTCTGGAGTTATTGGCAGTGGCGCTGCCGACTTCTTTTTTCGGCGATTTTTTTTTTTTTTTTTTTTGGCTGGCTTCGGTCCAGCACACACGTAGCAGCCTTGGCTATTGTTGAAGTACACACAACATTGCCGTATGTACTGGCCATTTTCGGGGTGTCCTCACTCCGCAGTCCCTGGCATCCTCCCTGTTTATTCCACAGCTCCAAGACCGGTATTTTCGGAAAGCCCATGAGCAGGGCTTTCCAACAGTGTCAGACTTGTCAGTTTTCCACTAATACTTTGGGAGATAGAGTCGTTGCTAAGTCTTGTTTTCACTCTGTTACAGCTTCGTGTACAAAAGTGCCATTAGACATGCGTTTGAAGCGCATTCTGAGCAGCCCCGCTCCCTGGTCGTTTCAAAGCGGAAGATGGCCTTGGGTGGCCGGGAAAACCCAATTTGTGGATGCAGGACTATAGCAGCTAACTCCAGGTACAAGAAACTTCTCTCTAGCCCCATTATTTCTGGAGTTATTGGCAGTGGCGCCGCCGACTTCTTTTTTCGGCTTTTTTTTTTGCTGGCTTCGGTCCAGCACACACGTAGCAGCCTTGGCTATTGTTGACGTACACACAACATGGCCGTATGTACTGGCCATTTTTGGGGGGTCCTCACTCCGCAGTCCCTGGCATCCTCCCTGTTTATCCCACAGCTCCAAGACCGGTATTTCCGGAAAGCCCATGAGCAGGGCTTTCCAACAGTGTCAGACTTGTCAGTTTTCCACTAATACTTTGGGAGATAGAGTCGTTGCTAAGTCTTGTTTTCACTCTGTTACAGCTTCGTGTACAAAAGTGCCATTAGACATGCGTTTGAAGCGCATTCTGAGCAGCCCCGCTCCCTGGTCGTTTCAAGGCGGAAGATGGCCTTGGCTGGCCGGGAAAACCAAATTTTCGGATGCAGGACTATGGCAGCTAACTCCAGGTACAAGAAATTTCTCTCTAGCCCCATTATTTCTGGAGTTATTGGCAGTGGCGCTGCCGACTTCTTTTTTCGGCGATTTTTTTTTTTTTTTTTGGCTGGCTTCGGTCCAGCACACACGTAGCAGCCTTGGCTATTGTTGAAGTACACACAACATGGCCGTATGTACTGGCCATTTTCGGGGTGTCCTCACTCCGCAGTCCCTGGCATCCTCCCTGTTTATCCCACAGCTCCAAGACCGGTATTTTCGGAAAGCCCATGAGCAGGGCTTTCCAACAGTGTCAGACTTGTCAGTTTTCCACCAATACTTTGGGAGATAGAGTCGTTGCTAAGTCTTGTTTTCACTCTGTTACAGCTTCGTGTACAAAAGTGCCATTAGACATGCGTTTGAAGCGCATTCTGAGCAGCCCCGCTCCCTGGTCGTTTCAAGGCAGAAGATGGCCCTGGCTGGCCGGGAAAACCCAATTTTCGGATGCAGGACTATGGCAGCTAACTCCAGGTACAAGAAATTTCTCTCTAGCCCCATTATTTCTTGAGTTATTGGCAGTGGCGCTGCCGACTTCTTTTTTCGGCGTTTTTTTTTTGCTGGCTTCGGTCCAGCACACACGTAGCAGCCTTGGCTATTGTTGACATACACACAACATGGCCGTATGTACTGGCCATTTTCGGGGTGTCCTCACTCCGCAGTCCCTGGCATCCTCCCTGTTTATCCCACAGCTCCAAGACCGGTATTTCCGGAAAGCCCATGAGCAGGGCTTTCCAAAAGTGTCAGACTTGTCATTTTTCCACCAATACTTTGGGAGATAGAGTCGTTGCTAAGTCTTGTTTTCACTCTGTTACAGCTTCCTGTAAAAAAGTGCCATTAGACATGCGTTTGAAGCGCATTCTGAGCAGCCCCGCTCCCTGGTCGTTTCAAGGCAGAAGATGGCCCTGGCTGGCCGGGAAAACCCGATTTTCGGATGCAGGACTATGGCAGCTAACTCCCGTTACAAGAAATTTCTCTCTAGCCCCATTATATCTGGAGTTATTGGCAGTGGCGCTGCCGACTTCTTTTTTCGGCGTTTTTTTTTTGCTGGCTTCGGTCCAGCACACACGTAGCAGCCTTGGCTATTGTTGACGTACACACAACATGGCCGTATGTACTGGCCATTTTTGGGGTGTCCTCACTCCGCAGTCCCTGGCATCCTCCCTGTTTATCCCACAGCTCCGAGAACAATATTTCCGGAAAGCCCATGAGCAGGGCTTTCCAAAAGTGTCAGACTTGTTAGTTTTCCACCAATACTTGTGGAGATAGAGTCGTTGCTAAGTCTTGTTTTCACTCTGTTACAGCTTCGTGTACAAAAGTGCCATTAGACATGCGTTTGAAGCGCATTCTGAGCAGCCCCGCTCCCTGGTCGTTTCAAAGCGGAAGATGGCCTTGGGTGGCCGGGAAAACCCAATTTTTGAATGCAGGATTATAGCAGCTAACTCCAGGTACAAGAAATTTCTCTCTAGCCCCATTATTTCTGGAGTTATTGGCAGTGGCGCTGCCGACTTCTTTTTTCGGCGGTTTTTTTTTGCTGGCTTCGGTCCAGCACACACGTAGCAGCCTTGGCTATTGTTGACGTACACACAACATGGCCGTATGTACTGGCCATTTTCGGGGTGTCCTCACTCCGCAGTCCCTGGCATCCTCCCTGTTTATCCCACAGCTCCAAGACCGGTATTTCCGGAAAGCCCATGAGCAGGGCTTTCCAAAAGTGTCAGACTTGTCAGTTTTCCACCAATACTTTGGGAGATAGAGTCGTTGCTAAGTCTTGTTTTCACTCTGTTACAGCTTCGTGTACAAAAGTGCCATTAGACATGCGTTTGAAGCGCATTCTGAGCAGCCCCGCACCCTGGTCGTTTCAAAGCGGAAGATGGTCTTGGCTGGCCGGAAAACCAAATTTTTGGATGCAGGACTATGGCAGCTAACTCCAGGTACAAGAAATTTCTCTCTAGCCCCATTATTTCTGGAGTTATTGGCAGTGGCGCTGCCGACTTCTTTTTTCGGTGTTTTTTTTTTGCTGGCTTCGGTCCAGCACACACGTAGCAGCCTTGGCTATTGTTGACGTACACACAACATTGCCGTATGTACTGGCCATTTTCGGGGTGTCCTCACTCCGCAGTCCCTGGCATCCTCCCTGTTTATTCCACAGATCCAAGACCGGTATTTTCGGAAAGCCCATGAGCAGGGCTTTCCCACAGTGTCAGACTTGTTAGTTTTCCACCAATACTTTGGGAGCTAGAGTCGTTGCTAAGTTTTGTTTTCACTCTGTTACAGCTAGGTGTACAAAAGTGCCATTAGACATGCGTTTGAAGCGCATTCTGAGCAGCCCCGCTCCCTGGTCGTTTCAAGGCGGAAGATGGCCCTGGCTGGCCGGGAAAACCCAATTTTCGGATGCAGGACTATGGCAGCTAACTCCAGGTACAAGAAATTTCTCTCTAGCCCCATTATTTCTGGAGTTATTGGCAGTGGCGCTGCCGACTTCTTTTTTCGGCGTTTTTTTTTGCTGGCTTCGGTCCAGCACACACGTAGCAGCCTTGGCTATTGTTGACGTACACATAACATGGCCGTATGTACTGGCCATTTTCGGGGTGTCCTCACTCCGCAGTCCCTGGCATCCTCCCTGTTTATCACACAGCTCCAAGACCGGTATTTTCGGAAAGCCCATGAGCAGGGCTTTCCAACAGTGTCAGACTTGTCAGTTTTCCACCAATACTTTGGGAGACAGAGTCGTTGCTAAGTCTTGTTTTCACTCTGTTACAGCTTCGTGTACAAAAGTGCCATTAGACATGCGTTTGAAGGGCATTCTGAGCAGCCCCTCTCCCTGGTCGTTTCAAGGCGGAAGATGGCCCTGGCTGGCCGGGAAAACCCAATTTTCGGATGCAGGACTATGGCAGCTAACTCCAGGTACAAGAAATTTCTCTCTAGCCCCATTATTTCTGGAGTTATTGGCAGTGGCGCTGCCGACTTCTTTTTTCGGCGTTTTTTTTTTTTTTTTTTTTTTTTTTGCTGGCTTCCGTCCAGCACACACGTAGCAGCCTTGACTATCGTTGACGTACACACAACATGGCCGTATGTACTGGCCATTTTCGGGGTGTCCTCACTCCGCAGTCCCTGGCATCCTCCCTGTTTATCCCACAGCTCCAAGACCGGTATTTTCGGAAAGCCCATGAGCAGGGCTTTCCAACAGTGTCAGACTTGTCAGTTTTCCACCAATACTTTGGGAGATAGAGTCGTTGCTAAGTCTTGTTTTCACTGTGTTACAGCTTTGTGTACAAAAGTGCCATTAGACATGCGTTTGAAGCGCATTCTGAGCAGCCCTTCTCCCTGGTCGTTTCAAGGCGGAAGATGGCCCTGGCTGGCCGGGAAACCCCAATTTTCGGATGCAGGACTATGGCAGCTAACTCCAGGTACAAGAATGTTTTCTCTAGCCCCATTATTTCTGGAGTTATTGGCAGTGGCGCTGCCGACTTTTTTTTTTTTTTTTTTTTTTTTTTTGCTGGCTTCGTTCCAGCACACACGTAGCACCCTTGGCTATTGTTGACGTATACACTTCATGGCCGTATATACTGGCCATTTTCGGGGTGTCCTCACTCCGCAGTCCCTGGCATTCTTCCTGCTTATCACACAGCTCCAAGACCGGTATTTTCGGAAAGCCCATGAGCAGGGCTTTCCAACAGTGTCAGACTTGTCAGTTTTCCACCAATACTTTGCCATTAGACATGCGTCTGAAGCGCATTCTGAGCAGCTCCGCTCCCTGGTCGTTTCAAGGCGGAAGATGGCCCTGGCTGGCCGGGAAAAGCCGATTTTTTGATGCAGGACTATGGCAGCTAACTCCAGGTACAAGAAATTTCTCTCTAGCCCCATTATTTCTGGAGTTATTGGCAGTGGCGCTGCCGACTTCTTTTTTCGGCGTTTTTTTTTTGCTGGCTTCGGTCCAGCACACACGTAGCAGCCTTGGCTATTGTTGACGTACACACAACTTGGCCGTATGTACTGGCCATTTTCGGGGTGTCCTCACTCCGCAGTCCCTGGCATCCTCCCTGTTTATCACACAGCTCCAAGACCGGTATTTTCGGAAAGCCCATGAGCAGGGCTTTCCAACAGTGTCAGACTTGTTAGTTTTCCACCAATACTTTGGGAGATAGAGTCGTTGCTAAGTCTTGTTTTCACTGTGTTACAGCTTCGTGTACAAAAGTGCCATTAGACATGCGTTTGAAGCGCATTCTGAGCAGCCCCTCTCCCTGGTCGTTTAAAGGCGGAAGATGGCCTTGGCTGGCCGGGAAAACCCAATTTTCGGATGCAGGACTATGGCAGCTAACTCCAGGTACAAGAAATTTCTCTCTAGCCCCATTATTTCTGGAGTTATTGGCAGTGGCGCTGCCGACTTCTTTTTTCGGCGTTTTTTTTTTGCTGGCTTTAATCCAGCACACACGTAACGACCTTGGCTATTGTTGACGTACACACAATATGGCCGTATGTACTGGCCATTTTCGGGGTGTCCTCACTCCGCAGTCCCTGGCATCCTCCCTGTTTATCACACAGCTCCAAGACCGGTATTTTCGGAAAGCCCATGAGCAGGGCTTTCCAACAGTTTCAGACTTGTCAGTTTTCCACCAATACTTTGGGAGATAGAGCCGTTGCTAAGTCTTGTTTTCACTGTGTTACAGCTTCGTGTACAAAAGTGCCATTAGACATGCGTTTGAAGCGCATTCTGAGCCGCCCCTCTCCCTGGTCGTTTCAAGGCGGAAGATGGCCCTGGCTGGCCGGGAAAACCCGATTTTCGGATGCAGGACTATGGCAGCTAACTCCAGGTACAAGAAATTTCTTTCTAGCCCCATTATTTCTGGAGTTATTGGCAGTGGCGCTGCCGACTTCTTTTTTTTTTTTTTTTTTTTTTTTTGCTGGCTTCGGTCCAGCACACACGTAGCAGCCCTGGCTATTGTTGACGTACACACAACATGGCCGTATGTACTGGCCATTTTCGGGGTGTCCTCACTCCGCAGTCCCTGGCATCCTCCCTGTTTATTACACAGCTCCAAGACCGGTATTTTTGGAAAGCCCATGAGCAGGGCTTTCAAACAGTGTCAGACTTGTCAGTTTTCCACCAATACTTTGGGAGATAGAGTCGTTGCTAAGTCTTGTTTTCACTCTGTTACAGCTTCGTGTACAAAAGTGCCATTAGACATGCGTTTGAAGCGCATTCTGAGCAGCCCCTCTCCCTGGTCGTTTCAAGGCGGAAGATGGCCCTGGCTGGCCGGGAAAATCCAATTTTCGGATGCAGGACTATGGCAGCTAACTCTAGGTACAAGAAATTTCTCTCTAGCCCCATTATTTCTGGAGTTATTGGCAGTGGCGCTGCCGACTTCTTTTTTCGGCGTTTTTTTTTTGCTGGCTTCGGTCCAGCACACACGTAGCAGCCTTGGCTATTGTTGACGTACACACAACATGGCCGTATGTACTGGCCATTTTCGGGGTGTCCTCACTCCGCAGTCCCTGGAATCCTCCCTATTTATCACACAGCTCCAAGACCGGTATTTTCGGAAAGCCCATGAGCAGGGCTTTCCAACAGTGTCAGACTTGTTAGTTTTCCACCAATACTTTGGGAGATAGAGTCGCTGCTAAGTCTTGTTTTCACTCTGTTACAGCTTCGTGTACAAAAGTGCCATTAGACATGCGTTTGAAGCGCATTCTGAGCAGCCCCGCTCCCTGGTCGTTTCAAAGCGGAAGATGGCCGTGGCTGGCCGGGAAAACCCAATTTTCGGATGCAGGACTATGGCAGCTAACTCCAGGTACAAGAAATGTCTCTCTAGCCCCAATATTTCTGGAGTTATTGGCCGTGCCGCTGCCGACTTCTTTTTTCTGCGTTTTTTCTTTTTTTTCGCTGGCTTCGGTCCAGCACACACGTAGCAGCCTTGGCTATTGTTGACGTACACACAACATGGCCGTATGTACTGGCCATTTTCGGGGTGTCCTCACTCCGCAGTCCCTGGCATCCTCCCTGTTTATCACACAGCTCCAAGACCGGTATTTTCGGAAAGCCCATGAGCAGGGCTTTCCAACAGTGTCAGACTTGTCAGTTTTCCACCAATACTTTGGGAGATAGTGTTGTTGCTAAGTCTTGTTTTCACTGTGTTACAGCTTCGTGTACAAAAATGCCATTAGACATGCGTTTGAAGCGCATTCTGAGCAGCCCCGCTCCCTGGTCGTTTCAAGGCGGAAGATGGCCCTGGCTGGCCGGGAAAACCCGATTTTCGGATGCAGGACTATGGCAGCTAACTCCAGGTACAAGAAATTTCTTTCTAGCCCCATTATTTCTGGAGTTATTGGCAGTGGCGCTGCCGACTTCTTTTTTTTTTTTTTTTTTTTTTTTTTGCTGGCTTCGGTCCAGCACACACGTAGCAGCCCTGGCTATTGTTGACGTACACACAACATGGCCGTATGTACTGGCCATTTTTGGGGTGTCCTCACTCCGCAGTCCCTGGCATCCTCCCTGTTTATCACACAGCTCCAAGACCTATATTTTCGAAAAGCCCATGAGCAGGGCTTTCCAACAGTGTCAGACTTGTCAGTTTTCCACCAATACTTTGGGAAATAGAGTCGTTGCTAAGTCTTGTTTTCACTCTGTTACAGCTTCGTGTACAAAAGTGCCATTAGACACGCGTCTGAAGCGCATTCTGAGCAGCCCCGCTCCCTGGTCGTTTCAAGGCGGAAGATGGCCCTGGCTGGCCGGGAAAAGCCGATTTTTTGATGCAGGACTATGGCAGCTAACTCCAGGTACAAGAAATTTCTCTCTAGCCCCATTATTTCTGGAGTTATTGGCAGTGGCGCTGCCGACTTCTTTTTTCGGCGTTTTTTTTTTGCTGGCTTCGGTCCAGCACACACGTAGCAGCCTTGGCAATTGTTGACGTACACACAACTTGGCCGTATGTACTGGCCATTTTCGGGGTGTCCTCACTCCGCAGTCCCTGGCATCCTCCCTGTTTATCACACAGCTCCAAGACCGGTATTTTCGGAAAGCCCATGAGCAGGGCTTTCCAACAGTGTCAGACTTGTTAGTTTTCCACCAATACTTTGGGAGATAGAGTCGTTGCTAAGTCTTGTTTTCACTCTGTTACAGCTTCGTGTACAAAAGTGCCATTAGACATGCGTTTGAAGCGCATTCTGAGCAGCCCCGCTCCCTGGTCGTTTCAAAGCGGAAGATGGCCGTGGCTGGCCGGGAAAACCCAATTTTCGGATGCAGGACTATGGCAGCTAACTCCAGGTACAAGAAATGTCTCTCTAGCCCCAATATTTCTGGAGTTATTGGCCGTGCCGCTGCCGACTTCTTTTTTCTGCGTTTTTTCTTTTTTTTTCGCTGGCTTCGGTCCAGCACACACGTAGCAGCCTTGGCTATTGTTGACGTACACACAACATGGCCGTATGTACTGGCCATTTTCGGGGTGTCCTCACTCCGCAGTCCCTGGCATCCTCCCTGTTTATCACACAGCTCCAAGACCGGTATTTTCGGAAAGCCCATGAGCAGGGCTTTCCAACAGTGTCAGACTTGTCAGTTTTCCACCAATACTTTGGGAGATAGTGTTGTTGCTAAGTCTTGTTTTCACTGTGTTACAGCTTCGTGTACAAAAATGCCATTAGACATGCGTTTGAAGCGCATTCTGAGCAGCCCCGCTCCCTGGTCGTTTCAAAGCGGAAGATGGCCCTGGCTGGCCGGGAAAACCCGATTTTCGGATGCAGGACTATGGCAGCTAACTCCAGGTACAAGAAATTTCTCTCTAGCCCCATTATTTCTGGAGTTATTGGCAGTGGCGCTGCCGACTTCTTTTTTCGGCGTTTTTTTTTTGCTGGCTTTAATCCAGCACACACGTAACGACCTTGGCTATTGTTGACGTACACACAATATGGCCGTATGTACTGGCCATTTTCGGGGTGTCCTCACTCCGCAGTCCCTGGCATCCTCCCTGTTTATCACACAGCTCCAAGACCGGTATTTTCGGAAAGCCCATGAGCAGGGCTTTCCAACAGTTTCAGACTTGTCAGTTTTCCACCAATACTTTGGGAGATAGAGTCGTTGCTAAGTCTTGTTTTCACTGTGTTACAGCTTCGTGTACAAAAGTGCCATTAGACATGCGTTTGAAGCGCATTCTGAGCAGCCCCTCTCCCTGGTCGTTTCAAGGCGGAAGATGGCCCTGGCTGGCCGGGAAAACCCGATTTTCGGATGCAGGACTATGGCAGCTAACTCCAGGTACAAGAAATTTCTTTCTAGCCCCATTATTTCTGGAGTTATTGGCAGTGGCGCTGCCGACTTCTTTTTTCGGCGTTTTTTTTTTGCTGGCTTCGGTCCAGCACACACGTAGCAGCCTTGGCTATTGTTGACGTACACACAACATGGCCGTATGTACTGGCCATTTTCGGGGTGTCCTCACTCCGCAGTCCCTGGCATCCTCCCTGTTTATCACACAGCTCCAAGACCGGTATTTTCGGAAAGCCCATGAGCAGGGCTTTCCAACAGGGTCAGACTTGTCAGTTTTCCACCAATACTGTGGGAGATAGAGTCGTTGCTAAGTCTTGTTTTCACTCTGTTACAGCTTCGTGTACAAAAGTGCCATTAGACATGCGTTTGAAGCGCATTCTGAGCAGCCCCGCTCCCTGGTCGTTTCAAAGCGGAAGATGGCCGTGGCTGGCCGGGAAAACCCAATTTTCGGATGCAGGACTATGGCAGCTAACTCCAGGTACAAGAAATGTCTCTCTAGCCCCAATATTTCTGGAGTTATTGGCCGTGCCGCTGCCGACTTCTTTTTTCTGCGTTTTTTCTTTTTTTTCGCTGGCTTCGGTCCAGCACACACGTAGCAGCCTTGGCTATTGTTGACGTACACACAACATGGCCGTATGTACTGGCCATTTTCGGGGTGTCCTCACTCCGCAGTCCCTGGCATCCTCCCTGTTTATCACACAGCTCCAAGACCGGTATTTTCGGAAAGCCCATGAGCAGGGCTTTCCAACAGTGTCAGACTTGTCAGTTTTCCACCAATACTTTGGGAGATAGTGTTGTTGCTAAGTCTTGTTTTCACTGTGTTACAGCTTCGTGTACAAAAATGCCATTAGACATGCGTTTGAAGCGTATTCTGAGCAGCCCCGCTCCCTGGTCGTTTCAAGGCGGAAGATGGCCCTGGCTGGCCGGGAAAACCCGATTTTCGGATGCAGGACTATGGCAGCTAACTCCAGGTACAAGAAATTTCTTTCTAGCCCCATTATTTCTGGAGTTATTGGCAGTGGCGCTGCCGACTTCTTTTTTCGGCGTTTTTTTTTTTGCTGGCTTCGGTCCAGCACACACGTAGCAGCCTTGGCTATTGTTGACGTACACACAACATGGCCGTATGTACTGGCCATTTTCGGGGTGTCCTCACTCCGCAGTCCCTGGAATCCTCCCTGTTTATCACACAGCTCCAAGACCGGTATTTTCGGAAAGCCCATGAGCAGGGCTTTCCAACAGTGTCAGACTTGTTAGTTTTCCACCAATACTTTGGGAGATAGAGTCGTTGCTAAGTCTTGTTTTCACTCTGTTACAGCTTCGTGTACAAAAGTGCCATTAGACATGCGTTTGAAGCGCATTCTGAGCAGCCCCTTTCCCTGGTCGTTTCAAGGCGGAAGATGGCCCTGGCTGGCCAGGAAAACCCGATTTTTGGATGCAAGACTATGGCAGCTAACTCCAGTAACAAGAAATTTCTCTCTAGCCCCATTATTTCTGGAGTAATTGGCAGTGGCGCTGCCGACTTTTTTTTTTTTTTTTTTTTTTTTTTTTGCTGGCTTCGGTCCAGCACACACGTACCAGCCTTGGCTATTGTTGACGTACACACAACATGGCCGTATGTACTGGCCATTTTCGGGGTGTCCTCACTCCGCAGTCCCTGGAATCCTCCCTATTTATCACACAGCTCCAAGACCGGTATTTTCGGAAAGCCCATGAGCAGGGCTTTCCAACAGTGTCAGACTTGTTAGTTTTCCACCAATACTTTGGGAGATAGAGTCGCTGCTAAGTCTTGTTTTCACTCTGTTACAGCTTCGTGTACAAAAGTGCCATTAGACATGCGTTTGAAGCGCATTCTGAGCAGCCCCGCTCCCTGGTCGTTTCAAAGCGGAAGATGGCCGTGGCTGGCCGGGAAAACCCAATTTTCGGATGCAGGACTATGGCAGCTAACTCCAGGTACAAGAAATGTCTCTCTAGCCCCAATATTTCTGGAGTTATTGGCCGTGCCGCTGCCGACTTCTTTTTTCTGCGTTTTTTCTTTTTTTTCGCTGGCTTCGGTCCAGCACACACGTAGCAGCCTTGGCTATTGTTGACGTACACACAACATGGCCGTATGTACTGGCCATTTTCGGGGTGTCCTCACTCCGCAGTCCCTGGCATCCTCCCTGTTTATCACACAGCTCCAAGACCGGTATTTTCGGAAAGCCCATGAGCAGGGCTTTCCAACAGTGTCAGACTTGTCAGTTTTCCACCAATACTTTGGGAGATAGTGTTGTTGCTAAGTCTTGTTTTCACTGTGTTACAGCTTCGTGTACAAAAATGCCATTAGACATGCGTTTGAAGCGCATTCTGAGCAGCCCCGCTCCCTGGTCGTTTCAAGGCGGAAGATGGCCCTGGCTGGCCGGGAAAACCCGATTTTCGGATGCAGGACTATGGCAGCTAACTCCAGGTACAAGAAATTTCTTTCTAGCCCCATTATTTCTGGAGTTATTGGCAGTGGCGCTGCCGACTTCTTTTTTTTTTTTTTTTTTTTTTTTTTGCTGGCTTCGGTCCAGCACACACGTAGCAGCCCTGGCTATTGTTGACGTACACACAACATGGCCGTATGTACTGGCCATTTTTGGGGTGTCCTCACTCCGCAGTCCCTGGCATCCTCCCTGTTTATCACACAGCTCCAAGACCTATATTTTCGAAAAGCCCATGAGCAGGGCTTTCCAACAGTGTCAGACTTGTCAGTTTTCCACCAATACTTTGGGAAATAGAGTCGTTGCTAAGTCTTGTTTTCACTCTGTTACAGCTTCGTGTACAAAAGTGCCATTAGACACGCGTCTGAAGCGCATTCTGAGCAGCCCCGCTCCCTGGTCGTTTCAAGGCGGAAGATGGCCCTGGCTGGCCGGGAAAAGCCGATTTTTTGATGCAGGACTATGGCAGCTAACTCCAGGTACAAGAAATTTCTCTCTAGCCCCATTATTTCTGGAGTTATTGGCAGTGGCGCTGCCGACTTCTTTTTTCGGCGTTTTTTTTTTGCTGGCTTCGGTCCAGCACACACGTAGCAGCCTTGGCAATTGTTGACGTACACACAACTTGGCCGTATGTACTGGCCATTTTCGGGGTGTCCTCACTCCGCAGTCCCTGGCATCCTCCCTGTTTATCACACAGCTCCAAGACCGGTATTTTCGGAAAGCCCATGAGCAGGGCTTTCCAACAGTGTCAGACTTGTTAGTTTTCCACCAATACTTTGGGAGATAGAGTCGTTGCTAAGTCTTGTTTTCACTCTGTTACAGCTTCGTGTACAAAAGTGCCATTAGACATGCGTTTGAAGCGCATTCTGAGCAGCCCCGCTCCCTGGTCGTTTCAAAGCGGAAGATGGCCGTGGCTGGCCGGGAAAACCCAATTTTCGGATGCAGGACTATGGCAGCTAACTCCAGGTACAAGAAATGTCTCTCTAGCCCCAATATTTCTGGAGTTATTGGCCGTGCCGCTGCCGACTTCTTTTTTCTGCGTTTTTTCTTTTTTTTTCGCTGGCTTCGGTCCAGCACACACGTAGCAGCCTTGGCTATTGTTGACGTACACACAACATGGCCGTATGTACTGGCCATTTTCGGGGTGTCCTCACTCCGCAGTCCCTGGCATCCTCCCTGTTTATCACACAGCTCCAAGACCGGTATTTTCGGAAAGCCCATGAGCAGGGCTTTCCAACAGTGTCAGACTTGTCAGTTTTCCACCAATACTTTGGGAGATAGTGTTGTTGCTAAGTCTTGTTTTCACTGTGTTACAGCTTCGTGTACAAAAATGCCATTAGACATGCGTTTGAAGCGCATTCTGAGCAGCCCCGCTCCCTGGTCGTTTCAAAGCGGAAGATGGCCCTGGCTGGCCGGGAAAACCCGATTTTCGGATGCAGGACTATGGCAGCTAACTCCAGGTACAAGAAATTTCTCTCTAGCCCCATTATTTCTGGAGTTATTGGCAGTGGCGCTGCCGACTTCTTTTTTCGGCGTTTTTTTTTTGCTGGCTTTAATCCAGCACACACGTAACGACCTTGGCTATTGTTGACGTACACACAATATGGCCGTATGTACTGGCCATTTTCGGGGTGTCCTCACTCCGCAGTCCCTGGCATCCTCCCTGTTTATCACACAGCTCCAAGACCGGTATTTTCGGAAAGCCCATGAGCAGGGCTTTCCAACAGTTTCAGACTTGTCAGTTTTCCACCAATACTTTGGGAGATAGAGTCGTTGCTAAGTCTTGTTTTCACTGTGTTACAGCTTCGTGTACAAAAGTGCCATTAGACATGCGTTTGAAGCGCATTCTGAGCAGCCCCTCTCCCTGGTCGTTTCAAGGCGGAAGATGGCCCTGGCTGGCCGGGAAAACCCGATTTTCGGATGCAGGACTATGGCAGCTAACTCCAGGTACAAGAAATTTCTTTCTAGCCCCATTATTTCTGGAGTTATTGGCAGTGGCGCTGCCGACTTCTTTTTTCGGCGTTTTTTTTTTTGCTGGCTTCGGTCCAGCACACACGTAGCAGCCTTGGCTATTGTTGACGTACACACAACATGGCCGTATGTACTGGCCATTTTCGGGGTGTCCTCACTCCGCAGTCCCTGGCATCCTCCCTGTTTATCACACAGCTCCAAGACCGGTATTTTCGGAAAGCCCATGAGCAGGGCTTTCCAACAGGGTCAGACTTGTCAGTTTTCCACCAATACTGTGGGAGATAGAGTCGTTGCTAAGTCTTGTTTTCACTCTGTTACAGCTTCGTGTACAAAAGTGCCATTAGACATGCGTTTGAAGCGCATTCTGAGCAGCCCCGCTCCCTGGTCGTTTCAAAGCGGAAGATGGCCGTGGCTGGCCGGGAAAACCCAATTTTCGGATGCAGGACTATGGCAGCTAACTCCAGGTACAAGAAATGTCTCTCTAGCCCCAATATTTCTGGAGTTATTGGCCGTGCCGCTGCCGACTTCTTTTTTCTGCGTTTTTTCTTTTTTTTCGCTGGCTTCGGTCCAGCACACACGTAGCAGCCTTGGCTATTGTTGACGTACACACAACATGGCCGTATGTACTGGCCATTTTCGGGGTGTCCTCACTCCGCAGTCCCTGGCATCCTCCCTGTTTATCACACAGCTCCAAGACCGGTATTTTCGGGAAGCCCATGAGCAGGGCTTTCCAACAGTGTCAGACTTGTCAGTTTTCCACCAATACTTTGGGAGATAGTGTTGTTGCTAAGTCTTGTTTTCACTGTGTTACAGCTTCGTGTACAAAAATGCCATTAGACATGCGTTTGAAGCGTATTCTGAGCAGCCCCGCTCCCTGGTCGTTTCAAGGCGGAAGATGGCCCTGGCTGGCCGGGAAAACCCGATTTTCGGATGCAGGACTATGGCAGCTAACTCCAGGTACAAGAAATTTCTTTCTAGCCCCATTATTTCTGGAGTTATTGGCAGTGGCGCTGCCGACTTCTTTTTTCGGCGTTTTTTTTTTGCTGGCTTCGGTCCAGCACACACGTAGCAGCCTTGGCTATTGTTGACGTACACACAACATGGCCGTATGTACTGGCCATTTTCGGGGTGTCCTCACTCCGCAGTCCCTGGAATCCTCCCTGTTTATCACACAGCTCCAAGACCGGTATTTTCGGAAAGCCCATGAGCAGGGCTTTCCAACAGTGTCAGACTTGTTAGTTTTCCACCAATACTTTGGGAGATAGAGTCGTTGCTAAGTCTTGTTTTCACTCTGTTACAGCTTCGTGTACAAAAGTGCCATTAGACATGCGTTTGAAGCGCATTCTGAGCAGCCCCTTTCCCTGGTCGTTTCAAGGCGGAAGATGGCCCTGGCTGGCCAGGAAAACCCGATTTTTGGATGCAAGACTATGGCAGCTAACTCCAGTAACAAGAAATTTCTCTCTAGCCCCATTATTTCTGGAGTAATTGGCAGTGGCGCTGCCGACTTTTTTTTTTTTTTTTTTTTTTTTTTTTTGCTGGCTTCGGTCCAGCACACACGTACCAGCCTTGGCTATTGTTGACGTACACACAACATGGCCGTATGTACTGGCCATTTTCGGGGTGTCCTCACTCCGCAGTCCCTGGCATCCTCCCTGTTTATCACACAGCTCCAAGACCGGTATTTTCGGAAAGCCCATGAGCAGGGCTTTCCAACAGGGTCAGACTTGTCAGTTTTCCACCAATACTTTGGGAGATAGAGTCGTTGCTAAGTCTTGTTTTCACTCTGTTACAGCTTCGTGTACAAAAGTGCCATTAGACATGCGTTTGAAGCGCATTCTGAGCAGCCCCGCTCCCTGGTCGTTTCAAAGCGGAAGATGGCCGTGGCTGGCCGGGAAAACCCAATTTTCGGATGCAGGACTATGGCAGCTAACTCCAGGTACAAGAAATGTCTCTCTAGCCCCAATATTTCTGGAGTTATTGGCCGTGCCGCTGCCGACTTCTTTTTTCTGCGTTTTTTCTTTTTTTTCGCTGGCTTCGGTCCAGCACACACGTAGCAGCCTTGGCTATTGTTGACGTACACACAACATGGCCGTATGTACTGGCCATTTTCGGGGTGTCCTCACTCCGCAGTCCCTGGCATCCTCACTGTTTATCACACAGCTCCAAGACCGGTATTTTCGGAAAGCCCATGAGCAGGGCTTTCCAACAGGGTCAGACTTGTCAGTTTTCCACCAATACTTTGGGAGATAGTGTTGTTGCTAAGTCTTGTTTTCACTGTGTTACAGCTTCGTGTACAAAAATGCCATTAGACATGCGTTTGAAGCGTATTCTGAGCAGCCCCGCTCCCTGGTCGTTTCAAGGCGGAAGATGGCCCTGGCTGGCCGGGAAAACCCGATTTTCGGATGCAGGACTATGGCAGCTAACTCCAGGTACAAGAAATTTCTTTCTAGCCCCATTATTTCTGGAGTTATTGGCAGTGGCGCTGCCGACTTCTTTTTTCGGCGTTTTTTTTTTGCTGGCTTCGGTCCAGCACACACGTAGCAGCCTTGGCTATTGTTGACGTACACACAACATGGCCGTATGTACTGGCCATTTTCGGGGTGTCCTCACTCCGCAGTCCCTGGAATCCTCCCTGTTTATCACACAGCTCCAAGACCGGTATTTTCGGAAAGCCCATGAGCAGGGCTTTCCAACAGTGTCAGACTTGTTAGTTTTCCACCAATACTTTGGGAGATAGAGTCGTTGCTAAGTCTTGTTTTCACTCTGTTACAGCTTCGTGTACAAAAGTGCCATTAGACATGCGTTTGAAGCGCATTCTGAGCAGCCCCTTTCCCTGGTCGTTTCAAGGCGGTAGATGGCCCTGGCTGGCCAGGAAAACCCGATTTTTGGATGCAAGACTATGGCAGCTAACTCCAGTAACAAGAAATTTCTCTCTAGCCCCATTATTTCTGGAGTTATTGGCAGTGGCGCTGCCGACTTTTTTTTTTTTTTTTTTTTTTTTTTTTTTTTGCTGGCTTCGGTCCAGCACACACGTACCAGCCTTGGCTATTGTTGACGTACACACAACATGGCCGTATGTACTGGCCATTTTCGGGGTGTCCTCACTCCGCAGTCCCTGGCATCCTCCCTGTTTATCACACAGCTCCAAGACCGGTATTTTCGGAAAGCCCATGAGCAGGGCTTTCCAACAGGGTCAGACTTGTCAGTTTTCCACCAATACTTTGGGAGATAGAGTCGTTGCTAAGTCTTGTTTTCACTCTGTTACAGCTTCGTGTACAAAAGTGCCATTAGACATGCGTTTGAAGCGCATTCTGAGCAGCCCCGCTCCCTGGTCGTTTCAAAGCGGAAGATGGCCGTGGCTGGCCGGGAAAACCCAATTTTCGGATGCAGGACTATGGCAGCTAACTCCAGGTACAAGAAATGTCTCTCTAGCCCCAATATTTCTGGAGTTATTGGCCGTGCCGCTGCCGACTTCTTTTTTCTGCGTTTTTTCTTTTTTTTCGCTGGCTTCGGTCCAGCACACACGTAGCAGCCTTGGCTATTGTTGACGTACACACAACATGGCCGTATGTACTGGCCATTTTCGGGGTGTCCTCACTCCGCAGTCCCTGGAATCCTCCCTGTTTATCACACAGCTCCAAGACCGGTATTTTCGGAAAGCCCATGAGCAGGGCTTTCCAACAGTGTCAGACTTGTTAGTTTTCCACCAATACTTTGGGAGATAGAGTCGTTGCTAAGTCTTGTTTTCACTCTGTTACAGCTTCGTGTACAAAAGTGCCATTAGACATGCGTTTGAAGCGCATTCTGAGCAGCCCCTCTCCCTGGTCGTTTCAAGGCGGAAGATGGCCCTGGCTGGCCAGGAAAACCCAATTCTTGGATGCAGGACTATGGCAGCTAACTCCAGGTACAAGAAATTTCTCTCTAGCCCCATTATTTCTGGAGTTATTGGCAGTGGCGCTGCCGACTTCTTTTTTCGGCGTTTTTTTTTTTTTTTGCTGGCTTCGGTCCAGCACACACGTAGCAGCCTTGGCTATTGTTGACGTACACACAACATGGCCGTATGTACTGGCCATTTTCGGGGTGCCCTCACTCCGTAGTCCCTGGCATCCTCCCTGTTTATCACGCAGCTCCAAGACCGGTATTTTCGGAAAGCCCATGAGCAGGGCTTTCCAACAGTGTCAGACTTGTCAGTTTTCCACCAATACTTTGGGAGATAGAGTCGTTGCTAAGTCTTGTTTTCATTCTGTTACAGCTTCGTGTACAAAAGTGCCATTAGACATGCGTTTGAAGCGCATTCTGAACAGCCCCTCTCCCTGGTCGTTTCAAGGCGGAAGATGGCCTTGGCTGGCCGGGAAAACCCGATTTTCGGATGCAGGACTATGGCAGCTAACTCCAGGTACAAGAAATTTCTCTCTACCCCATTATTTCTGGAGTTATTGGCAGTGGCGCTGCCGACTTTTTTTTTCGGCGTTTTTTTTTTTTTTTTTTTTTTTTTTGCTGGCTTCGGTCCAGCACACACGTAGCAGCCTTGACTATCGTTGATGTACACACAACATGGCCGTATGTACTGGCCATTTTCGGGGTGTCCTCACTCCGCAGTCCCTGGCATCCTTCCTGTTTATCACACAGCTCCAAGACCGGTATTTTCGGAAAGCCCATGAGCAGGGCTTTCCAACAGTGTCAGACTTGTCAGTTTTCCACCAATACTTTGCCATTAGACATGCGTCTGAAGCGCATTCTGAGCAGCCCCGCTCCCTGGTCGTTTCAAACCGGAAGATGGCCCTGGCTGGCCGGGAAAACCCGATTTTTGGATGCAGGACTATGGCAGCTAACTCCAGGTACAAGAAATTTTTCTCTAGCCCCATTATTTCTGGAGTTATTGGCAGTGGCGCTGCCGACTTCTTTTTTCGGCGTTTTTTTTTTTGCTGGCTTTGGTCCAGCACACACGTAGCAGCCTTGGCTATTGTTGACGTACACACAACATGGCCGTATGTACTGGCCATTTTCGGGGTGTCCTCACTCCGCAGTCCCTGGCATCCTCCCTGATTATCCCACAGCTCCAAGACCGGTATTTTCGGGAAGCCCATGAGCAGGGCTTTCCAACAGTGTCAGACTTGTCAGTTTTCCACCAATACCTTGGGAAATAGAGTCGTTGCTAAGTCTTGTTTTCATTCTGTTACAGCTTCGTGTACAAAAGTGCCATTAGACATGCGTTTGAAGCGCATTCTGAGCAGCCCCTCTCCCTGGTCGTTTCAAGGCGGAAGATGGCCTTGGCTGGCCGGGAAAACCCGATTTTCGGATGCAGGACTATGGCAGCTAACTCCAGGTACAAGAAATTTCTCTCTACCCCATTATTTCTGGAGTTATTGGCAGTGGCGCTGCCGACTTTTTTTTTCGGCGTTTTTTTTTTTTTTTTTTTTTTTTTTTGCTGGCTTCGGTCCAGCACACACGTAGCAGCCTTGACTATCGTTGATGTACACACAACATGGCCGTATGTACTGGCCATTTTCGGGGTGTCCTCACTCCGCAGTCCCTGGCATCCTTCCTGTTTATCACACAGCTCCAAGACCGCTATTTTCGGAAAGCCCATGAGCAGGGCTTTCCAACAGTGTCAGACTTGTCAGTTTTCCACCAATACTTTGCCATTAGACATGCGTCTGAAGCGCATTCTGAGCAGCCCCGCTCCCTGGTCGTTTCAAACCGGAAGATGGCCCTGGCTGGCCGGGAAAACCCGATTTTTGGATGCAGGACTATGGCAGCTAACTCCAGGTACAAGAAATTTGTCTCTAGCCCCATTATTTCTGGAGTTATTGGCAGTGGCGCTGCCGACTTCTTTTTTCGGCGTTTTTTTTTTTTGCTGGCTTTGGTCCAGCACACACGTAGCAGCCTTGGCTATTGTTGACGTACACACAACATGGCCGTATGTACTGGCCATTTTCGGGGTGTCCTCACTCCGCAGTCCCTGGCATCCTCCCTGATTATCCCACAGCTCCAAGACCGGTATTTTCGGGAAGCCCATGAGCAGGGCTTTCCAACAGTGTCAGACTTGTCAGTTTTCCACCAATACCTTGGGAGATAGAGTCGTTGCTAAGTCTTGTTTTCACTCTGTTACAGCTTCGTGTACAAAAGTGCCATTAGACATGCGTTTGAAGCGCATTCTGAGCAGCCCCGCTCCCTGGTCGTTTCAAAGCAGAAAACGGCCCTGGCTGGCCGGGAAAACCCAATTTTCGGATGCAGGACTATGGCAGCTAACTCCAGGTACAAGAAATTTCTCTCTAGCCCCATTATTTCTGGAGTTATTGGCAGTGGCGCTGCCGACTTCTTTTTTCGGCGTTTTTTTTTTGCTGGCTTTGGTCCAGCACACACGTAGCAGCCTTGGCTATTGTTGACGTACACACAACATGGCCGTATGTACTGGCCATTTTCGGGGTGTCCTCACTCCGCAGTCCCTGGCATTCTCACTGTTTATCACACAGCTCCAAGACTAGTATTTTCGGAAAGCCCATGAGCAGGGCTTTCCAACAGTGTCAGACTTGTCAGTTTTCCACCAATACTTTGGGAGATAGAGTCGTTGCTAAGTCTTGTTTTCACTCTGTTACAGCTTCGTGTACAAAAGTGCCATTAGACATGCGTTTGAAGCGCATTCTGAGCAGCCCCGCTCCCTGGTCGTTTCAAAGCGGAAGATGGCCCTGGCTGGCCGGGAAAACCCAATTTTCGGATGCAGGACTATGGCAGCTAACTCCAGGTACAAGAAATTTCTCTCTAGCCCCATTATTTCTGGAGTTATTGGCAGTGGCGCTGCCGACTTCTTTTTTTTTTTTTTTTTTTTTTTTTTTTGCTGGCTTCGGTCCAGCACACACATAGCAGCATTGGCTATTGTTGACGTACACACAACATGGCCGTATGTACTGGATATTTTCAGGGTGTCCTCACTCCGTAGTCCCTGGCATCCTCCCTGTTTATCACGTAGCTCCAAGACCGGTATTTTCGGAAAGCCCATGAGCAGGGCTTTCCAACAGTGTCAGACTTGTCAGTTTTCCACCAATACTTTGGGAGATAGAGTCGTTGCTAAGTCTTGTTTTCACTCTGTTACAGCTTAGTGTACAAAAGTGCCATTAGACATGCGTTTGAAGCGCATTCTGAGCAGCCCCGCTCCCTGGTCGTTTCAAAGCGGAAGATGGCCCTGGCTTACCGGGAAAACCCGATTTTCGGATGCAGGACTATGGCAGCTAACTCCAGGTACAAGAAATTTCTCTCTAGCCCCATTATTTCTGGAGTTATTGGCAGTGGCGCTGCCGACTTCTTTTTTCGGCTTTTTTTCTGGCTTTGGTCCAGCACACACGTAGCAGCCTTGGCTATTGTTTACGTACACACAACATGGCCGTATGTACTGGCCATTTTCGGGGTGTCCTCACTCCGCAGTCCCTGGCATCCTCCCTGTTTATCACACAGCTCCAAGACCGGTATTTTCGGAAAGCCCATGAGCAGGGCTTTCCAACAGTGTCAGACTTGTCAGTTTTCCACCAATACTTTGGGAGATAGAGTCGTTGCTAAGTCTTGTTTTCACTCTGTTACAGCTTCGTGTAAAAAAGTGCCATTAGACATGCGTTTGAAGCGCATTCTGAGCAGCCCCGCTCCCTGGTCGTTTCAAAGCGGAAGATGGCCCTGGCTGGCCGGGAAAACCCGATTTTCGGATGCAGGACTATGGCAGCTAACTCCAAGTACAAGAAATTTCTCTCTAGCCCCATTATTTCTGGAGTTATTGGCAGTGGCGCTGCCGACTTCTTTTTTTGGCGTTTTTTTTTTGCTGGCTTTGGTCCAGCACACACGTAGCAGCCTTGCCTATTGTTGACGTACACACAATATGGCCGTATGTACTGGCCATTTTGGGGTGTCCTCACTCCGCAGTCCCTGGCATCCTCCCTGTTTATCACACAGCTCCAAGACCGGTATTTTCGGAAAGCCCATGAGCAGGGCTTTCCAACAGTGTCAGACTTGTTAGTTTTCCACCAATACTTTGGGAGATATAGTCGTTGCTAAGTCTTGTTTTCACTCTGTTACAGCTTCGTGTACAAAAGTTCCATTAGACATGCGTTTGAAGCGCATTCTGAGCAGCCCCTCTCCCTGGTCGTTTCAAGGCGGATGATGGCCCTGGCTGGCCGGGAAAACCCGATTTTCGGATGCAGGACTTAAGCAGCTAACTCCAGGTACAAGAAATTTCTCTCTAGCCCCATTATTTCTGGAGTTATTGGCAGTGGCGCTGCCGACTTCTTTTTTTTTGTTTTTTTTGCTGGCTTCGATCCAGCACACACGTAGCAGCCTTGGCTATTGTTGACGTACACACAACATGGCCGTATGTACTGGCCATTTTCGGGGTGTCCTCACTCCGCAGTCCCTGGCATCCTCCCTGATTATCCCACAGCTCCAAGACCGGTATTTTCGGGAAGCCCATGAGCAGGGCTTTCCAACAGTGTCAGACTTGTCAGTTTTCCACCAATACCTTGGGAGATAGAGTCGTTGCTAAGTCTTGTTTTCACTCTGTTACAGCTTCGTGTACAAAAGTGCCATTAGACATGCGTTTGAAGCGCATTCTGAGCAGCCCCGCTCCCTGGTCGTTTCAAAGCAGAAAACGGCCCTGGCTGGCCGGGAAAACCCAATTTTCGGATGCAGGACTATGGCAGCTAACTCCAGGTACAAGAAATTTCTCTCTAACCCCATTATTTCTGGAGTTATTGGCAGTGGCGCTGCCGACTTCTTTTTTCGGCGTTTTTTTTTTGCTGGCTTTGGTCCAGCACACACGTAGCAGCCTTGGCTATTGTTGACGTACACACAACATGGCCGTATGTACTGGCCATTTTCGGGGTGTCCTCACTCAGCAGTCCCTGGCATCCTTCCTGTTTGTCACACAGCTCCAAGACCGGTATTTCCGGAAAGCCCATGAGCAGGGCTTTCCAACAGTGTCAGACTTGTCAGTTTTCCACCAATACTTTGGGAGATAGAGTCGTTGCTAAGTCTTGTTTTCACTCTGTTACAGCTTCGTGTACAAAAGTGCCATAAGACATGCGTTTGAAGCGCATTCTGAGCAGCCCCGCTCCCTGGTCGTTTCAAAGCGGAAGATGGCCCTGGCTGGCCGGGAAAACCCAATTTTCGGATTCAGGACTATGGCAGCTAACTCCAGGTACAAGAAATTTCTCTCTAGCCCCATTATTTCTGGAGTTATTGGCAGTGGCGCTGCCGACTTCTTTTTTTTTTTTTTTTTTTTTTTTTTGCTGGCTTTGGTCCAGCACACACGTAGCAGCCTTGTCTATTGTTGACGTACACACAACATGGCCGTATGTACTGGCCATTTTCGGGGTGTCCTCACTCCGTAGTCCCTGGCATCCTCCCTGATTATCCCACAGCTCCAAGACCAGTATTTTCGGAAAGCCCATGAGCAGGGCTTTCCAACAGTGTCAGACTTGTTAGTTTTCCACCAATACTTTGGGAGATAGAGTCGTTGCTAAGTCTTGTTTTCACTCTGTTACAGCTTCGTGTAAAAAAGTGCCATTAGACATGCGTTTGAAGCGCATTCTGAGCAGCCCCGCTCCCTGGTCGTTTCAAAGCGGAAGATGGCCCTGGCTGGCCGGGAAAACCCGATTTTCGGATGCAGGACTATGGCAGCTAACTCCAAGTACAAGAAATTTCTCTCTAGCCCCATTATTTCTGGAGTTATTGGCAGTGGCGCTGCCGACTTCTTTTTTTGGCGTTTTTTTTTTGCTGGCTTTGGTCCAGCACACACGTAGCAGCCTTGCCTATTGTTGACGTACACACAACATGGCCGTATGTACTGGCCATTTTGGGGTGTCCTCACTCCGCAGTCCCTGGCATCCTCCCTGTTTATCACACAGCTCCAAGACCGGTATTTTCGGAAAGCCCATGAGCAGGGCTTTCCAACAGTGTCAGACTTGTTAGTTTTCCACCAATACTTTGGGAGATATAGTCGTTGCTAAGTCTTGTTTTCACTCTGTTACAGCTTCGTGTACAAAAGTTCCATTAGACATGCGTTTGAAGCGCATTCTGAGCAGCCCCTCTCCCTGGTCGTTTCAAGGCGGATGATGGCCCTGGCTGGCCGGGAAAACCCGATTTTCGGATGCAGGACTTAAGCAGCTAACTCCAGGTACAAGAAATTTCTCTCTAGCCCCATTATTTCTGGAGTTATTGGCAGTGGCGCTGCCGACTTCTTTTTTTTTGTTTTTTTTGCTGGCTTCGATCCAGCACACACGTAGCAGCCTTGGCTATTGTTGACGTACACACAACATGGCCGTATGTACTGGCCATTTTCGGGGTGTCCTCACTCCGCAGTCCCTGGCATCCTCCCTGATTATCCCACAGCTCCAAGACCGGTATTTTCGGGAAGCCCATGAGCAGGGCTATCCAACAGTGTCAGACTTGTCAGTTTTCCACCAATACCTTGGGAGATAGAGTCGTTGCTAAGTCTTGTTTTCACTCTGTTACAGCTTCGTGTACAAAAGTGCCATTAGACATGCGTTTGAAGCGCATTCTGAGCAGCCCCGCTCCCTGGTCGTTTCAAAGCAGAAAACGGCCCTGGCTGGCCGGGAAAACCCAATTTTCGGATGCAGGACTATGGCAGCTAACTCCAGGTACAAGAAATTTCTCTCTAACCCCATTATTTCTGGAGTTATTGGCAGTGGCGCTGCCGACTTCTTTTTTCGGCGTTTTTTTTTTGCTGGCTTTGGTCCAGCACACACGTAGCAGCCTTGGCTATTGTTGACGTACACACAACATGGCCGTATGTACTGGCCATTTTCGGGGTGTCCTCACTCAGCAGTCCCTGGCATCCTTCCTGTTTGTCACACAGCTCCAAGACCGGTATTTCCGGAAAGCCCATGAGCAGGGCTTTCCAACAGTGTCAGACTTGTCAGTTTTCCACCAATACTTTGGGAGATAGAGTCGTTGCTAAGTCTTGTTTTCACTCTGTTACAGCTTCGTGTACAAAAGTGCCATAAGACATGCGTTTGAAGCGCATTCTGAGCAGCCCCGCTCCCTGGTCGTTTCAAAGCGGAAGATGGCCCTGGCTGGCCGGGAAAACCCAATTTTCGGATTCAGGACTATGGCAGCTAACTCCAGGTACAAGAAATTTCTCTCTAGCCCCATTATTTCTGGAGTTATTGGCAGTGGCGCTGCCGACTTCTTTTTTTTTTTTTTTTTTTTTTTTTGCTGGCTTTGGTCCAGCACACACGTAGCAGCCTTGTCTATTGTTGACGTACACACAACATGGCCGTATGTACTGGCCATTTTCGGGGTGTCCTCACTCCGTAGTCCCTGGCATCCTCCCTGATTATCCCACAGCTCCAAGACCAGTATTTTCGGAAAGCCCATGAGCAGGGCTTTCCAACAGTGTCAGACTTGTCAGTTTTCCACCAATACTTTGGGAGATAGAGTCGTTGCTAAGTCTTGTTTTCACTCTGTTACAGCTTCGTGTACAAAAGTGCCATTAAACATGCGTTTGAAGCGCATTCTGAGCAGCCCCGCTCCCTGGTCGTTTCAAAGCAGAAGATGGCCCTGGCTGGCCGGGAAAACCCGATTTTCGGATGCAGGACTATGGCAGCTAACTCCAGGTACAAGAAATTTCTCTCTAGCCCCATTATTTCTGGAGTTATTGGCAGTGGCGCTGCCGACTTCTTTTTTCGGCGTTTTTGTTTATGCTGGCTTTGGTCCAGCACACACGTAGCAGCCTTGGCTATTGTTGACGTACACACAACATGGCCGTATGTACTGGCCATTTTTGGGGTGTCCTCACTCCGCAGTCCCTGGCATCCTCCCTGTTTATCCCACAGCTCCAAGACCGGTATTTTCGGAAAGCCCATGAGCAGGACTTTCCAACAGTGTCAGACTTGTCAGTTTTCCACCAATACTTTGGGAGATAGAGTCGTTGCTAAGTCTTGTTTTCACTCTGTTACAGCTTCGTGTACAAAAGTGCCATTAGACATGCGTTTGAAGCGCATTCTGAGCAGCCCCGCTCCCTGGTCGTTTCAAAGCGGAAGATGGCCCTGGCTGGCCGGGAAAACCCGATTTTCGGATGCAGGACTATGGCAGCTAACTCCAGGTACAAGAAATTTCTCTCTAGCCCCATTATTTCTGGAGTTATTAGCAGTGGCGCTGCCGACTTCTTTTTTTTTTTTTTTTTTTTTTTTTTGCTGGCTCGGTCCAGCACACACGTAGCAGCCTTGGCTATTGTTGACGTACACACAACATGGCCGTATGTACTGGCCATTTTCGGGGTGTCCTCACTCCGCAGTCCCTGGCATCCTCCCTGTTTATCCCACAGCTCCAAGACCGGTATTTTCGGAAAACCCATGAGCAGGGCTTTCCAACAGTGTCAGACTTGTCAGTTTTCCACCAATACTTTGGGAGATAGAGTCGTTGCTAAGTCTTGTTTCACTCTGTTACAGCTTCTTGTACAAAAGTGCCATTAGACATGCGTTTGAAGCGCATTCTGAGCAGCCCCGCTCCCTGGTCGTTTCAAAGCGGAAGATGGCCCTGGCTGGCCGGGAAAACCCAATTTTCGGATGCAGGACTATGGCAGCTAACTCCAGGTACAAGAAATTTCTCTCTAGCCCCATTATTTCTGGAGTTATTGGCAGTGGCGCTGCCGACTTCTTCTTTTTTTTTTTTTTTTTTTTTTTTTTGCTGGCTTCGGTCCAGCACACACGTAGCAGCCTTGGCTATTGTTGACGTACACACAACATGGCCGTATGTACTGGCCATTTTTGGGGTGTCCTCACTCCGCAGTCCCTGGCATCCTCCCTGTTTATCCCACAGCTCCAAGACCGGTATTTTCGGAAAGCCCATGAGCAGGGCTTTCTAACAGTGTCAGACTTGTCAGTTTTCCACCAATACTTTGGGAGATAGAGTCGTTGCTAAGTCTTGTTTTCACTCTGTTACAGCTTCGTGTACAAAAGTGCCATAAGACATGCGTTTGAAGCGCATTCTGAGCAGCCCCGCTCCCTGGTCGTTTCAAAGCGGAAGATGGCCCTGGCTGGCCGGGAAAACCCAATTTTCGGATTCAGGACTATGGCAGCTAACTCCAGGTACAAGAAATTTCTCTCTAGCCCCATTATTTCTGGAGTTATTGGCAGTGGCGCTGCCGACTTCTTTTTTTTTTTTTTTTTTTTTTTTTTTGCTGGCTTTGGTCCAGCACACACGTAGCAGCCTTGTCTATTGTTGACGTACACACAACATGGCCGTATGTACTGGCCATTTTCGGGGTGTCCTCACTCCGCAGTCCCTGGCATCCTCTCTGTTTGTCACACAGCTCCAAGACCGGTATTTTCGGAAAGCCCATGAGCAGGGCTTTCCAACAGTGTCAGACTTGTTAGTTTTCCACCAATACTTTGGGAGATAGAGTCGTTGCTAAGTCTTGTTTTCACTGTGTTACAGCTTCGTGTACAAAAGTGCCATTAGATATGCGTTTGAAGCGCATTCTGAGCAGCCCCTCTCCCTGGTCGTTTCAAGGCGGAAGATGGCCCTGGCTGGCCGGGAAAACCCGATTTTTGGATGCAGGACTATGGCAGCTAACTCCAGGTACAAGAAATTTCCCTCTAGCCCCATTATTTCTGGAGTTATTGGCAGATGCGCTGCCGACTTCTTCTTTTTTTTTTTTTTTTTTTTTGCTGGCTTCGATCCAGCACACAAGTAGCAGCCTTGGCTATTGTTGACGTACACACAACATGGCCGTATGTACTGGCCATTTTCGGGGTGTCCTCACTCCGCAGTCCCTGGCATCCTTCCTGTTTTTCACACAGCTCCATGACCGGTATTTTCGGAAAGCCCATGAGCAGGGCTTTCCAACAGTGTCAGACTTGTTAGTTTTCCACCAATACTTTGGGAGATAGAGTCGTTGCTAAGTCTTGTTTTCACTGTGTTACAGCTTCGTGTACAAAAGTGCCATTAGACATGCGTTTGAAGCGCATTCTGAGCAGCCCCTCTCCCTGGTCGTTTCAAGGCGGAAGATGGCCCTGGCTGGCCGGGAAAACCCGATTTTTGGATGCAGGACTATGGCAGCTAACTCCAGGTACAAGAAATTTCTTTCTAGCCCCACTATTTCTGGAGTTATTGGCAGTGGCGCTGCCGACTTCTTCTTTTTTTTTTTGCTGGCTTCGATCCAGCACACACGTAGCAGCCTTGGCTATTGTTGACGTACACACAACATGGCCGTATGTACTGGCCATTTTCGGGGTGTCCTCACTCCGCAGTCCCTGGCATCCTCCCTGATTATCCCACAGCTCCAAGACCAGTATTTTCGGAAAGCCCATGAGCAGGGCTTTCCAACAGTGTCAGACTTGTCAGTTTTCCACCAATACTTTGGGAGATAGAGTCGTTGCTAAGTCTTGTTTTCACTCTGTTACAGCTTCGTGTACAAAAGTGCCATAAGACATGCGTTTGAAGCGCATTCTGAGCAGCCCCGCTCCCTGGTCGTTTCAAAGCGGAAGATGGCCCTGGCTGGCCGGGAAAACCCAATTTTCGGATGCAGGACTATGGCAGCTAACTCCAGGTACAAGAAATTTCTCTCTAGCCCCATTATTTCTGGAGTTATTGGCAGTGGCGCTGCCGACTTCTTTTTTTTTTTTTTTTTTTTTTTCTGGCTTCGATCCAGCACACACGTAGCAGCATTGGCTATTGTTGATGTACACACAACATGGCCGGATGTACTGGCCATTTTCGGGGTGTCCTCACTCCGCAGTCCCTGGCATCCTCCCTGTTTATCACACAGCTCCAAGACCGGTATTTCCGGAAAGCCCATGAGCAGGGCTTTCCAACAGTGTCAGACTTGTCTGTTTTCCACTAATTCTTTGGGAGATAGAGTCGTTGCTAAGTCTTGTTTTCACTCTGTTACAGCTTCGTGTACAAAAGTGCCATTAGACATGCGTTTGAAGCGCATTCTGAGCAGCCCCGCTCCCTGGTCGTTTCAAAGCAGAAGATGGCCCTGGCTGGCCGGGAAAACCCGATTTTCGGATGCAAGACTATGGCAGCTAACTCCAGGTACAATAAATTTCTCTCTAGCCCCATTATTTCTGGAGTTATTGGCAGTGGCGCTGCCGACTTCTTTTTTTTTTTTTTTTTTTGCTGGCTTCGGTCCAGCACACACGTAGCAGCCTTGGCTATTGTTGACGTACACACAACATGGCCGTATGTACTGGCCATTTTCGGGGTGTCCTCACTCTGCAGGCCCTGGCATTCTCACTGTTTATCACACAGCTCCGAGACCGGTATTTTCGGAAAGCCCATGAGCAGGGCTTTCCAACAGTGTCAGACTTGTCAGTTTTCCACCAATACTTTGGGAGATAGAGTTGTTGCTAAGTCTTGTTTTCACTCTGTTACAGCTTCGTGTACAAAAGTGCCTTTAGACATGCGTTTGAAGCGCATTCTGAGCAGCCCCGCTCCCTGGTCGTTTCAAAGCGGAAGATGGCCCTGGCTGGCCGGGAAAACCCGATTTTCGGATGCAGGACTATGGCAGCTAACTCCAGGTACAAGAAATTTCCCTCTAGCCCCATTATTTCTGGAGTAATTGGCAGTGGCGCTGCCGACTTCTTTTTTTTTTTTTTTTTTTTTTTTGCTGGCTTTGGTCCAGCACACACGTAGCAGCCTTGTCTATTGTTGACGTACACACAACATGGCCGTATGTACTGGCCATTTTCGGGGTGTCCTCACTCCGCAGTCCCTGGCATCCTCTCTGTTTGTCACACAGCTCCAAGACCGGTATTTTCGGAAAGCCCATGAGCAGGGCTTTCCAACAGTGTCAGACTTGTTAGTTTTCCACCAATACTTTGGGAGATAGAGTCGTTGCTAAGTCTTGTTTTCACTGTGTTACAGCTTCGTGTACAAAAGTGCCATTAGATATGCGTTTGAAGCGCATTCTGAGCAGCCCCTCTCCCTGGTCGTTTCAAGGCGGAAGATGGCCCTGGCTGGCCGGGAAAACCCGATTTTTGGATGCAGGACTATGGCAGCTAACTCCAGGTACAAGAAATTTCCCTCTAGCCCCATTATTTCTGGAGTTATTGGCAGATGCGCTGCCGACTTCTTCTTTTTTTTTTTTTTTTTTTTTTCTGGCTTCGATCCAGCACACAAGTAGCAGCCTTGGCTATTGTTGACGTACACACAACATGGCCGTATGTACTGGCCATTTTCGGGGTGTCCTCACTCCGCAGTCCCTGGCATCCTTCCTGTTTTTCACACAGCTCCATGACCGGTATTTTCGGAAAGCCCATGAGCAGGGCTTTCCAACAGTGTCAGACTTGTTAGTTTTCCACCAATACTTTGGGAGATAGAGTCGTTGCTAAGTCTTGTTTTCACTGTGTTACAGCTTCGTGTACAAAAGTGCCATTAGACATGCGTTTGAAGCGCATTCTGAGCAGCCCCTCTCCCTGGTCGTTTCAAGGCGGAAGATGGCCCTGGCTGGCCGGGAAAACCCGATTTTTGGATGCAGGACTATGGCAGCTAACTCCAGGTACAAGAAATTTCTTTCTAGCCCCACTATTTCTGGAGTTATTGGCAGTGGCGCTGCCGACTTCTTCTTTTTTTTTTTGCTGGCTTCGATCCAGCACACACGTAGCAGCCTTGGCTATTGTTGACGTACACACAACATGGCCGTATGTACTGGCCATTTTCGGGGTGTCCTCACTCCGCAGTCCCTGGCATCCTCCCTGATTATCCCACAGCTCCAAGACCAGTATTTTCGGAAAGCCCATGAGCAGGGCTTTCCAACAGTGTCAGACTTGTCAGTTTTCCACCAATACTTTGGGAGATAGAGTCGTTGCTAAGTCTTGTTTTCACTCTGTTACAGCTTCGTGTACAAAAGTGCCATAAGACATGCGTTTGAAGCGCATTCTGAGCAGCCCCGCTCCCTGGTCGTTTCAAAGCGGAAGATGGCCCTGGCTGGCCGGGAAAACCCAATTTTCGGATGCAGGACTATGGCAGCTAACTCCAGGTACAAGAAATTTCTCTCTAGCCCCATTATTTCTGGAGTTATTGGCAGTGGCGCTGCCGACTTCTTTTTTTTTTTTTTTTTTTTTTTCTGGCTTCGATCCAGCACACACGTAGCAGCATTGGCTATTGTTGATGTACACACAACATGGCCGGATGTACTGGCCATTTTCGGGGTGTCCTCACTCCGCAGTCCCTGGCATCCTCCCTGTTTATCACACAGCTCCAAGACCGGTATTTCCGGAAAGCCCATGAGCAGGGCTTTCCAACAGTGTCAGACTTGTCTGTTTTCCACTAATTCTTTGGGAGATAGAGTCGTTGCTAAGTCTTGTTTTCACTCTGTTACAGCTTCGTGTACAAAAGTGCCATTAGACATGCGTTTGAAGCGCATTCTGAGCAGCCCCGCTCCCTGGTCGTTTCAAAGCAGAAGATGGCCCTGGCTGGCCGGGAAAACCCGATTTTCGGATGCAAGACTATGGCAGCTAACTCCAGGTACAATAAATTTCTCTCTAGCCCCATTATTTCTGGAGTTATTGGCAGTGGCGCTGCCGACTTCTTTTTTTTTTTTTTTTTTTGCTGGCTTCGGTCCAGCACACACGTAGCAGCCTTGGCTATTGTTGACGTACACACAACATGGCCGTATGTACTGGCCATTTTCGGGGTGTCCTCACTCTGCAGGCCCTGGCATTCTCACTGTTTATCACACAGCTCCGAGACCGGTATTTTCGGAAAGCCCATGAGCAGGGCTTTCCAACAGTGTCAGACTTGTCAGTTTTCCACCAATACTTTGGGAGATAGAGTTGTTGCTAAGTCTTGTTTTCACTCTGTTACAGCTTCGTGTACAAAAGTGCCTTTAGACATGCGTTTGAAGCGCATTCTGAGCAGCCCCGCTCCCTGGTCGTTTCAAAGCGGAAGATGGCCCTGGCTGGCCGGGAAAACCCGATTTTCGGATGCAGGACTATGGCAGCTAACTCCAGGTACAAGAAATTTCCCTCTAGCCCCATTATTTCTGGAGTAATTGGCAGTGGCGCTGCCGACTTCTTTTTTTTTTTTTTTTTTTTTTTTGCTGGCTTCGATCCAGCACACACATAGCAGCCTTGGCTATTGTTGACGTACACACAACATGGCCGTATGTACTGGCCATTTTCGGGGTGTCCTCACTCCGCAGTCTCTGGCATCCTCCCTGTTTATCACACAGCTCCAAGACCGGTATTTTCGGAAAGCCCATGAGCAGGGCTTTCCAACAGTGTCAGACTTGTCAGTTTTCCACTAATACTTTGGGAGATAGAGTCGTTGCTAAGTCTTGTTTTCACTCTGTTACAGCTTCGTGTACAAAAGTGCCATAAGACATGCATTTGTCAGTTTTCCACCAATACTTTGGGAGATAGAGTCGTTGCTTAGTCTTGTTTTCACTGTGTTACAGCTTGTGTACAAAAGTGCCATTAGACATGCGTTTGAAGCGCATTCTGAGCAGCCCCTCTCCCTGGTCGTTTCAAGGCGGAAGATGGCCCTGGCTGGCCGGGAAAACCCGATTTTTGGATGCAGGACTATGGCAGCTAACTCCAGGTACAAGAAATTTCCCTCTAGCCCCATTATTTCTGGAGTTATTGGCAGATGCGCTGCCGACTTCTTCTTTTTTTTTTTTTTTTTTTTTGCTTTCTTCGATCCAGCACACAAGTAGCAGCCTTGGCTATTGTTGACGTACACACAACATGGCCGTATGTACTGGCCATTTTCGGGGTGTCCTCACTCCGCAGTCCCTGGCATCCTCCCTGTTTATCACACAGCTCCAAGTCCGGTATTTTCGGAAAGCCCATGAGCAGGGCATTCCAACAGTGTCAAACTTGTTAGTTTCCCGCCAATACTTTGTGAGATACAGTCGTTGCTAAGTCTTGTTTTCACTCTGTTACAGCTTCGTGTACAAAAGTGCCATTAGACATGCGTTTGAAGCGCATTCTGAGCAGCCCCTCTCCCTGGTCGTTTCAAGGCGGAAGATGGCCCTGGCTGGCCGGGAAAACCCGATTTTTGGATGCAGGACTATGGCAGCTAACTCCAGGTACAAGAAATTTCCCTCTAGCCCCATTATTTTTGGAGTTATTTGCAGATGCGCTGCCGACTTCTTCATTTTTTTTTTTTTTTTTTGCTGGCTTCGATCCAGCACACAAGTAGCAGCCTTGGCTATTGTTGACGTACACACAACATGGCCGTATGTACTGGCCATTTTCGGGGTGTCCTCACTCCGCAGTCCCTGGCACTCCTTCCTGTTTATCACACAGCTCCATGACCGGTATTTTCGGAAAGCCCATGAGCAGGGCTTTCCAACAGTGTCAGACTTGTCAGTTTTCCACCAATACTTTGGGAGATAGAGTCGTTGCTAAGTCTTGTTTTCACTGTGTTACAGCTTCGTGTACAAAAGTGCCATTAGACATGCGTTTGAAGCGCATTCTGAGCAGCCCCGCTCCCTGGTCGTTTCAAGGTGGTAGATGGCCCTGGCTGGCCGGGAAAACCCAATTTTCGGATGCAGGACTATGGCTGCTAACTCCAGGTACAAGAAATTTCTCTCTACCCCCATTATTTCTGGAGTTATTGGCGGTGGCGCTGCCGACTTCTTTTTTTTTTTTTTTTTTTTTTTTTTGGCTGGCTTCGGTCCAGCGCACACGTAGCAGCCTTGGCTATTGTTGACGTACACACAACATGGCCGTATGTACTGGCCATTTTCGGGGTGTCCTCACTCCGCAGTCCCTGGCATCCTCCCTGTTTATCACACAGCTCCAAGACCGGTATTTCCGGAAAGCCCATGAGCAGGACTTTCCAACAGTGTCAAACTTGGATATTCGGATGCAAGACTATGGCAGCTAACTCCAGGTACAAGAAATTTCTCTCTAGCCCCATTATTTCTGGAGTTATTTGCAGTGGCGCTGCCGACTTCTTTTTTTTTTTTTTTTGCTGGCTTCGGTCCAGCACACACGTAGCAGCCTTGGCTATTGTTGACGTACACACAACACGGCCGTATGTACTGGCCATTTTCGGGGTGTCCTCACTCCGCAGTCCCTGGCATCCTCCCTGTTTATCACACAGCTCCAAGACCGGTATTTTCGGAAAGCCCATGAGCAGGGCTTTCTAACAGTGTTAGACTTGTTAGTTTTCCACCAATACTTTGGGAGATAGAGTCGTTGCTAAGTCTTGTTTTCACTCTGTTACAGCTTCGTGTACAAAAGTGCCATTAGACATGCGTTTGAAGCGCATTCTGAGCAGCCCCTCTCCCTGGTCGTTTCAAGGTGGTAGATGGCCCTGGCTGGCCGGGAAAACCCGATTTTCGGATGCAGGACTATGGCTGCTAACTCCAGGTACAAGAAATTTCTCTCTACCCCCATTATTTCTGGAGTTATTGGCGGTGGCGCTGCCGACTTCTTTTTTTTTTTTTTTTTTTTTTTTTTGGCTGGCTTCCGTCCAGCACACACGTAGCAGCCTTGGCTATTGTTGACGTACACACAACATGGCCGTATGTACTGGCCATTTTCGGGGTGTCCTCACTCCGCAGTCCCTGACATCCTCCCTGTTTATCACACAGCTCCAAGACCGGTATTTCCGGAAAGCCCATGAGCAGGGCTTTCCAACAGTGTCAAACTTGGATATTCGGATGCAAGACTATGGCAGCTAACTCCAGGTACAAGAAATTTCTCTCTAGCCCCATTATTTCTGGAGTTATTTGCAGTGGCGCTGCCGACTTCTTTTTTTTTTTTTTTTTGCTGGCTTCGGTCCAGCACACACGTAGCAGCCTTGGCTATTGTTGACGTACACACAACATGGCCGTATGTACTGGCCATTTTCGGGGTGTCCTCACTCCGCAGTCCCTGGCATCCTCCCTGTTTGTCACACAGCTCCAAGACCGGTATTTTCGGAAAGCCCATGAGCAGGGCTTTCTAACAGTGTTAGACTTGTTAGTTTTCCACCAATACTTTGGGAGATAGAGTCGTTGCTAAGTCTTGTTTTCACTCTGTTACAGCTTCGTGTACAAAAGTGCCATTAGACATGCGTTTGAAGCGCATTCTGAGCAGCCCCTCTCCCTGGTCGTTTCAAAGCGGAAGATGGCCCTGGCTGGCCGGGAAAACCCGATATTCGGATGCAGGACTATGGCAGCTAACTCAAGGTACAATAAACTTCTCTCTAGCCCCATTATTTCTGGAGTTATTGGCAGTGGCGCTGCCGACTTCTTTTTTCAGCGTTTTTTTTTTTTTTTTTTTCCTTTTTTTTGCTGGCTTCGGTCCAGCACACACGTAGCAGCCTTGGCTATTTTTGACGTACACACAACATGGCCGTATGTACTGGCCATTTTCGGGGTGTCCTCACTCTGCAGTCCCTGGCATCCTCCCTGTTTATCACACAGCTCCAAGTCCGGTATTTTCGGAAAGCCCATGAGCAGGGCATTCCAACAGTGTCAAACTTGTTAGTTTTCCGCCAATACTTTGGGAGATAGAGTCGTTGCTAAGTCTTGTTTTCACTCTGTTACAGCTTCGTGTACAAAAGTGCCATTAGACATGCGTTTGAAGCGCATTCTGAGCAGCCCCGCTCCCTTGTCGTTTCAAGGCGTTAGATGGCCCTGGCTGGCCGGGAACACCCAATTTTCGGATGCAGGACTATGCCAGCTAACTCCAGGTACAAGAAATTTCTCTCTAGCCCCATTATTTCTGGAGTTATTGGCCGTGGCGCTGCCCACTTCTTTTTTCGGCGTTTATTTTTGTTTTTGTGGCTTTGGTCCAGCACACTTGTGTCGGCCTTGCCGATTGTTGACGTACACACAACTCGGCTGCATGTACTGGACATTTTCAGGGTGTCCTCACTCCGCAGTCCCTGGCATCCTCCCTGTTTATCCCACAGCCCCAAGACCGGCATGTTCGGAAAGCCCATGGGCAGGTCTTTTCAACAGTGTCAGTTACCCGCCAATACTTTGGGAGATAGAGCCGTTGCTAAGTCTTGCTTTCACTCTGTTACAGCTTTGTGTACAAAAGTGCTATTAGACATGTGTTTGAAGAGCATTTGGAGCACCCCTGGTCGATTGTAGTTTGACGGTAGAAGATCGGCCTGGATGGCGGGCAAAATTATTTTTTTGGACGCAGCACTATGGTATTTAACTGTAGGTCAAAGAAAATTCTTTCTAGCCCCATTATTTCTGGAGTTATTGAGCATGAAGTTGCCGACTTTCTTTTGGCCGGGCATACTTGCTGGTTTCGGTCTAGCCCACCTACTTGGGCTATTGTTCACTACTGAAATCATTAATTTGAAGCAACTTCAAACAAGAATTATCACATATTATATTAATAATTAAATGATTGTGATTCTCCCTTTAGGTTGGTACCCCAGACTGTGTTGTTGAAGATTTCCCAGAGCTTCCTTGTAAGCAACTTCAGATGGTCAGTATGCCAGATGAATGCTGCCCTCTTCTTTCGGAAGAGGTTTTTATATTTGACAATAAGTGTTTTGATCAATGCAGAATCTTGTCAACCAGCTGGAGCTAAATTCAAAAACTGTAATGTAAGTCCTTCAGAGATTCTTTTTAACAACAGTCAATGACAATCAAAAGTATTTGATATTGTAAAGTCTGCTTACTACTTTTTGTATGAGAGTAAAAGATTTATTTCTGATTTCATATCAAAACCATTTCAATTGTACCATTTCTGTTGTAACACTTGCTTCATAGTTGTTAAACCTGTACTCATATAAAGTCATCTTTATTATTCTTATATTGGATTGTTTATTTGTTTCAAGCTAAAAACAAATACTAGCACTAATTGTGTTCAGTTAAAAAGGGAGATTTATATTTGTAGTAAGGTTTTGTTTTCTTGTATGTTGTCTTGGAGACCTACCCCTTCCAAAGAAAGAAAATTCAAAAAAAAATAAAACTAGAAATCATTACACTAGATACTGTGTAACGGCTAGATTTTGGCAATTCTACACAGAGTGCAACAAAATAAATACTTTGCTAACAAAAAAAATTAAGACATTGTATGAGACTATCTTGGATTTGCTTTGTTCGATAAACAAAAACATTGCAAATTTGGTTAATGGCCTCACGTTTTGACCTTATACCAGAGTCTTTCTCCAGAGAAAAACTGCTTGGGTCGAAATGTAAACAATTCATTGTTTAACATTGGTCACTCATTGTGAAGAGTTGATGATGGCAACTTTCTTATTATTTTTTTTTCAAATAAGATTTGATTATTTTGTTTCTATTTTTCTAATTGCAGAATAGTGAAGTTGGATGATCTTTGAATCTATACCCAGTTCTAGATTGCCCACATGACGAGCTGATTAAACACAGCGGTGATTGCTGCCCTCAATGTACAGGTAAAATCTACTAAGTGTGGGACACTTCAAATCAATTTTAGTCTGGTACTGAAACCAGTCACAGACTCTCTTGTTTACTGGACTTACACTCATTACACATCTAAGAGCACAATCAGTAATACCAGGGCTCGATTTCACAAAGACCTAAGATTGATCTTAACTGCGATTCACTCTTAATTGCTAAGCAAAGTATGATGTCACAATGCAAACTGCAATGGTAATACTGACAACTCATCTTAAAACGAATCTTAGTGCTTGGTGAAATCGACCCGAGGATGAATAGACTTTGACGTCCTTCTTAATTTACTTTAGTGCCTTGACTTCCATATGATAGTCTGCAGTAACTGTCACTTCTTATAGGAACATGGCATTTAAAAAGAAACTCAATCAAAATGTATTTTCATTGTCAATCTTCTCGGTGATTGCCAGTTTTTATTATTAAATCATATTTGTCTATTGATGAACAACTGCAGTATTTTATTGCTCAATTCTAAAATTAAATTCTTTGTGTTTTTTGTTTTCTTAGGTGCATTTGGTTTGTATAATGGAGTTAGATACTTCACTAATGCAGCTTGGAAGAGTGGATGTGATATCGTGTTATGATGTGCCAATTATCAAGCATACTGACCATGTTACCAATGTCACCATCTACAGTTCCACACTATGACCAACTCTTTAGTTTGAAGAGTACAAAATTGATCATTGGATATCGTTTTCCACACTTGTAATTACTCAGTTGTGAAAATCAGTCTCAATGGAGAAGACAACCTGATAATGATTAGTAATGAATATCTCAGTTATACCAACTGAGCGCCATTATCATGGTGGACAGAAACCAGATTGTATCTTATCCCATTGTCAAATTTTTAAGATTTTCTGTTTTGTTCTGAAGCAATCTGTAGTCATGGCAAGTGCTAGAACTGTATTTTTTGGTCCAACATGCTCATGACGTGTTGTGGCATTAATTATCTATAGTTGAGTTCACAACTAACATCAGTTAAACCAAAGTGATTTCGCAGGTAAATTTATGTTTTATCCTTTATTGACCTTGTAAGATGTCAGTGTAGTTATTTTCCCCTGCAAAACGAGTCAGTAAATACAACTGTTTCAAAAACATGCTGTGAAGGCGAAAAAACTTTCTCGTAAAAACTAAGGCGAAAACATTATTAATGTTTTGTTTATGGAAATTCCATTGTAAGTTTCATGACACGTCACATCTCTAATTATTTAAAATTATGCACATTGCAAGTCAAACGTTTGATCGTTGTAGATTAACGTTTCTAAACGTTTGTTAAAGTAAAATTTGGTTCACGGAGATTTTCAAAACCACGGGTACGACGGAGTTGATATTTTAAGGCTTGAGAAGTTGAGTTTTGTTTGAAGTTCAAACCACAATGATGATTGAGGTGTTCGTGTGCTCGGCACTTAAGAGGACATCCATTGGCTTTTTTGAGATCAGATTTTTTGAGATCAAATTGCTTCATGGGTGGATGACGGCGCTCACTGAGTGTCTGGCCGAGGACGTACATGGGGTCCATTGCTCGGCCTGCAATCCGAGGCACTAACGCTGTACATCTTCGGGTGTATGGCGGACATGATCCATTTCGGATATTGTGCCTTGGACACTTAGCTAGTCTGTTGCAGGGGAACCGTTGGTGGCCTTTCTTCCTCCTATCCGTGGGTGATAGTTGATGGAGGATTGGAACACTTTTGATCTGAGTGGTTTACAATACAAAATAAATAAAAGGCAAGAAACTAACTTATAGTGCTGTGACGTCATCATTACGGCAGGCCTGTACAGTGGCTGTGCATGGGGAGACAACAGATTGCGCGACAATGTTTACATGCAGTCACGTGACCTCCTATCGGGTATGACGTCATACAGTTGATGAAAAAATACGTGTAAAAGCATATGCCGTGACATAGAGTGAGTATGAAAACTGTCGATTATACTTTCGTTAAGCGATGAATTAGTTAATCAGCCCCTTTTATTTAAAGTAGTATGTTGTGGCATTAATTTAAATCACATTTCTGTTTCATAATTTAACAGAAATCTTCTAAAAAGAGTTTTTTTAGCCATGCACTACCGGCGTCGGACGACTATTATGTAGCCACCCGTCTGTTATTTTGTTTGTAATGTTGGCCTAAATCACTGAAAAAGGGATAAACAACGTTGGAAAAGTGAGCATTAATACCTAGCCTTGCAGAATTTCAAATAGTCAACAGAAATCTCACAGTTTTGAAAAGCAATTTCTTTGGAGGATTTCAGCTTCAATATTTTGAAATATTTGTGTTGAAAAGTGTGTGATGATCGCGGTCGTCTAGCCTAACGTTCCGTCGTGCGCTGTACACATCGTGCACATTTATACGGTACTTTTAAAATTTTCAAGACTTGCTGGAACTGTCCTTACTGTCTTATTCAGCTACTTGAAGGTCTTTGGTACAAACTCTGGAATATGTTTCACAGATTTCGAGCAAGAAAAGCCTCGATCAATAAGCTAATTGCATTAATAATCGTGTACCGTAACGCCCTTTCCTATGGAGGATTACGTCTGTGTTTACATTCTGTACCCAACAGGGGTCACGTGACGTAGGTCGCGCAATCGGTCTAATCTCACACGTTTTCTGCACACGCGCGCGCTAGCTCGAACGTGTGCGTAGTAACTGGTCAGTACATTTACTGCTATGATCACGATGACACAGCCCTTTAACATTGTAATTTTGTGAAGTAATACAATACCGTCAAGAGGTATATCGCCTGACGACTAATAATTGTTTCATTGCTGTTTGAAACAAATAATTGTTTCATTGCTGTTTGAAACAAACTTGACAATGCTACTAAGTCTGCTAGTTAACCCTTTCATCAAATTTAGCTACAAGGAAGCCATTTTGAGCAAACATAAATCAATTAAATTTGATCACTCTCAATTTCCCTTCTTTTTGATTTATCGTTTACAGGTCTGGCAGAATTCGAAAACTCACTCTAATAAAATCTGCCACCAGCTGTCTTTTTACCTAAAGTATCATTTCGTCTTTCAACACAATCTTTCATCAGATGACTCTTGCCTACTTTTTGAATTGTAGTTACTTTTTGTATCTAGTAAAACTGCAACGGTTTTTTAAATGTGTGTTTATTTTACTTGTTAATAAAATGAAAACCGTTAATGTTGCACACCGCCCTCTTTTGGTAACACTTTTTACGAGAGGTTGATGGTACTCCACAAGGAACATTGCGATTTTGAAGAGAAACTTCAATATTGTTATTTACAAGTTACTACACATGTAACAATTCACACAGTGTAAATTTGCCAGTTGAATCGTCTTCATCGATTTATATCCCTTTTACTTAATTTGCTAAAGACTTTACAGTTAGTTTAAAAACGGGAGAAAAAGGTAACGTTAGTGATTTAATTTGTTTTATGTCGAAGTTAACGAGCTCTGCGCATTAACATTAAGCATGAACAGCAAGTCGGGCACAAGAATGCACCTTCCACAGTTCACATTGATACCATCTATCGATATTGAATCTGCATTTAGACGACAGCAACAATCCGGGGATTCTTTTTCAGAGCAAAAACAGTTCAGAATAAGTGTTTATTTTGTGACAGTAAGAGACCATTATGGGCTTAAAATGAAAGATATTTGAACTCAACGCATGAATTTAGTGTTGACTCGGTTTCTACTAAAACCCAACATGCACCTTAATCCTCTCCAAACGTTATCATCACTGTAAAACATAAAACAACTTATTTTCTTTTATTATTATTTATTAAATGTAGTTATCCGTGTCAGTAGGCCTCTTAAGCCGGGTATCACCTTTGACACTGTGACCGTCTTTTAACGTCAGCAATCCCAAAGACAATACATCATGTCAAGCCTACTTACCTCAGTGCCCCCTCCTCCCCAGAAAACAATGGTGCACCCTCTTGTCAGCCTTAACCTTAACCCTAGTTCCTCAATCTAACAATGATCTTAAAAAAATAATAAAATAAAATAAAAAACCAACAACAATATCAACTGTAATTTGATCAGTAGAATTTTATCAAAATCGTATTTATCTCGTATTAACATCATTCTTCTCATTAGTAGGCATTGTAGTGTAGGCCTAATGTCGTTGTCTTGTGTTAGAGATCAGAGCAGCAAGTCAGGAGCTCCAATAATTTGTTCTTTTCAGTCAACTATCGGCAAATTATCGTCTGTCTAACCAAGTGTGGTGAATGGTTTGTGCTGAGTTTGCAGGAAGGCCGTCCTGTTCTTATGAAGTCGCACTATGCGCATGTGGCATTGTCAATTGTTGAAGTCTGGTTCCCTGACGAAAGGCTCCCTGACGACTCTTATCGACCACGACAGTCGGAGATTTTTGGTCTTGGAACCGGACTGACATTGATGGATACATTGAAATGTGGCTCACATTGGACTCGTGAAACAAACTTCATTAATAGCGCCCTCTCTTGTCCATACGAAAGGTCAAAATGAACTGCAACTTACAGTTACAGTCGACACCTGGGTTCTGAACAGTCCCAGAATATGAAGCTTAAAACTGTCGAGGTAAGCGCTTTTACCTGTGGAAAGCAACATTTATTGAATTAACATGTGCATGTATAGTTGGTTTTATGTGGTATCATTGATGGTACGTAGTTTGGCTTAATTTTGTGTTAAAATATATAACAAAGTTGGGTTGTGCACTATATTTTTTTTTTGTATATGTCATCTCGGACCCAGACTTAGCCCCATACATTGTAACAATACGCTGGACTACCTCCTCTTCTTGGTTGGCCCAACGAACCCTGTCCTCTAAAACAAGACATCAACTTTTGAATCAAGACTTACTTTGTTTGGCAAATTTATCCCTTAATAATCGGTTGGTCATTGCTTTCGGACATGTCAGACTCAGAAACAGAATCTGGAGAAGATTTGCCCACGTCCACCTGTGCGATAAGTGAGGACTTATTGCACAGGCGGACGTGCGCAAATTTGCCAAACAAAGTAAGTCTCGATTCGAAAGTTGATGTCTGGTTTTAGAGGACAGGGTTCGTTGGGCCAAGAAGCGGAGGTAGTCCAGTGTACTGGCACAGTGTATGGGGCTAACCCGGACTGAACGACACTTGACTCCATTCTTTGCACTCCAACAGGGTTCCGAACACAAAGCCGTCAAAACTGTATACCGAGTCTTCAACTTTGGCTCTTTTTCACAAATGCACATGCTTCCGAAGCAAAATACCCTCCTTGAATCTTTTTAGACTCTTTCACTGACACTCACGTGCAAACTACTCACAAATGTTTGCAAAATGTGAATATTTTTGACACACAATGGGCCCTAGACCTAGACCCAGTAACTGGGGCGCTGAACTCCTTTTTTGAGATTTTGACATAATGTCGTACAAGCGCCCCAGTAAGAACTATGTAGTAACTGCAACGGTCAGGGGGATTTAAAAAACCTCTGTTAAAAAAAATGCCTTAGACTCTACATAATTGCTTGAAAATTGCCTACTGTCTTCTCCAAGTGTTTAAGGTAAAATAAAATGCATTCAATTGTACTTGCGCTCATTTTCTCTCCTCCAAATCGATGATTTTTAGGGCCTCTGACAACCCAGAAGTCTTTGTCGTTACTTTGAAAATTTTATAACTGATTCATAAAAAATCCGCTTCATCACAATTTCCCAATATATCACGGACCGATAGTATCAACATCTCTAAAAAGGAGTAAAGCGCCCCAGTTACTGGGTCTAAATGTGCCCTGCAACTAGCCCCATAAATAGTGCCAATATGCTGGACTACCTCCGCTTCTTGGCCCTATGAAGGCTCTGACCCACAATGTGACATCAACTTTGGAAATGAGAAGTAAATTTTTTAGCACCTATTTTTCCCTTGATGATATCTTGGTCATTGCCCAAGAGTTTGGAGTGCATTTGATCCAAGATGTGATGATTTCTTGTTTGTAGAATTTTATGAATCATCTCAGTGCTGAAACCAAGACATTCAAACATGCTTGGAACCATGATGGTTGCTGTTGTGCATGCACACGCTGTACTGCCCTCAGAACCTATATGTCATCACTTTGAGTTAAAAGTTGCAAGAAGACTGCTGGTACAAAGACTAGAGTACAGGTCATAGCTGTGTACCGTGTACAGTGCACATGCGCATTAGCAACCATCATGGCTCTGACGTTGTTTGACTGTGTCTGTATCAGCTCAGATTTTTCACAAAATTCCACCACAAAACACACTCGGTGTACAAACCATTGGTCAACGTGAAATGTTGAGAAAATGACTAGTGTTTGGGTACATCACATAGGTCATCGGAGACGTCTGCTTTCGGACTCCCCTGAAAAATCAGACATTCCGAGTGGCATCAACAGAGGGCGCTGTGAGTACATGGCCCTGTAATGATGTCTGTGGCCAATTGATGACTCAGTGCACATCACTCTGAATTTCTGTGGAGTCAAATGAACAGTGACCTGTGCTGTAGGCAAACACTTCATGTTGACCATTGGTTTGTACACAGAGCGTATTGCATGGCAACTTTGTGTCAAGGAATTTCGCATTTTGCAAACACCTGTGAGCAGTTTGCACAAGTGCAAGTGTAAGTTAAAAATTAACTGAAGATGCAAGGAGGGCATTTTGCCTCGGGAACATGTGCATTTGTGAAAAAGAGCAGAAGTTTGGACACTCGGTATACGGTCTTGACGACTTTGTATTCAGAACCCTGTCGGAGTGCAATTGAATATATCAGAGTTTTACATTACTAGTCCTGGTAGGATGTCAGTCTCCAGTGCACTACTACTAACATCCTGGGTATAATAAAGCTTCTCTACAATGTAAACAAAATTGCAAGAGTTGTTTTCTGCTATTTTCTCCTGATGTTGGAAGCTGAAAGTCTGTTGATATTTTCCCGGTGCCTTAAAGTACTCTTTGAATGTCTTTTAAATAACATCTGCTGTCACTTTTGGTGAAAACTATACTTAAAATTAAACGGGAACTTGTGAAATTGTCTTAAAAACATATTGTACTTTCCATGTAAAGTTTTTATGCACATGCGTCCAAGAGTGCATTGCTGGATCACAATGTCAAGGGCAAAGCACAAATTGCACAGGAAAATAAAAATGCAACAAATTGTGCACAATAGAGCTCTATGTAGTTAGCTAAAAGTTGTAAGCGCATGTAAAGTTTGCACATTGCAATTACACGCAGTAATAACGTAGTAACTAGACGATGCCCTCTTTGGTGTTGGTGTGCATCATATTCCACGCATGCATGTTGTTTGTTTCAACTGGATTAACCAATGGAAGTTTTTACTGATTTCTGTTTCCTGACTAATTTTCATTCTACATCCATAAATAGTGTGTGCCCAAAACATTTTATAGATTTATGATCCTGCCAGTCTGTAAGTATTAGACACAAGGAATATATATGAATGACGTTTTTGCTAGTTTAATCAGATAGAACAATGAAATAATTTTGTTAAAAACACTTTTTTTGCCATGCAGGAACCCCTTCATACCCAGGACATCAATGGCAGTGCAACAGAGACTGAAATCCTACCAGAGCTGCTGGTACAAACATTGTGTGCACAGGTGAGGTATATGCTTAGTGAGACCAATAAATAGTGTCAATCTGCTCATGCTCCGATTACCGTGGTTAGTCTTATACCGGCACTTATAAATTGTATGGTTCTTTCATTCAGTTCATGATCCTGACCAGCCCCCAACCTACCATAGTTAGTCTTCGTAGGGCACTTAAGAAAAGTATGCTTCTTTCTTGCAGTTCATAATCCTGCTCAGCCCCAACCTACAACAAATAGTTTTCTTAATGGCACTTATAAAATGTATGGTTCTTTTATTCAGTTCACGATCCTGACTAGCCCCAAACCTACCATAGTTTGCCTTATTAGCGGCACTGTTACAACCGTGCAGTTCGAGATTCTACTCAGCCCCATCTACCACATTTTGTGTTATTAGTGGCACTTATAAAATGTAAGGTTCTTGCCTGCAGTTCATGATCCTGTTCAGACCCAACCTGTTACTGTTAGTCTTATTAGCGGCACTCACAAAATGTTTGTGTTTCATGTAGCTCATGATCCTGCTCAGCCGAAACCCACCATAGTTTGTCTTCTTAGCGGCACTTATAAAATGTATGGTTCTTTCAATTAGTTCATGATCCTGCTCAGCCCCAAGCTAATGTAGCTAGTCTTATTAGCCGCACTTATAAAATGTACCCTTCTTTTTTTTCAGTTCATGATCCTGCCCCGCCCAAAACCTACGGAAGTTAGTCTTATTAGCGGCACCTATGTAATTTATGATTCCGTCAATCTGTTCATTATCCACTTACTTTAATTAACTTCATGATCCCGCAGAGCCCCCAGACTCACGATAGGTGGTCAAATTTGTGGCACCTTTAAAATGAATGGTTCATCCTTGCAGTTCATGATCCTGCTCAGCCCAAACCTACTGTAGTTAGTTTTATTGGCGCCACTTACAAAATAATCCATTCTGTCATTCAGATCATGATCCTGCTAGTAACAACTGTGGTAGGTTGGGGCTGAGCAGGATCATGAGCTGAGTAAAAGTACCATACATTTTATAAGTGCAACTCTAAGGACCAACTATGGTAGGTTGGGGGCTGGTACAGACCATGAACTGAATGAAAGAACCATACATTTTCTAAATGCCACTAAGATGACTAACTATGGTAAGCAGGATCATGAACTGAATGAAAGAACCATACATTTTATAAGTGCCCCTAATAAGACTAACTATGGTAGGTAGGGTGAGAGTCAGGATCATGAACTGAATAAATGAACCATGTGTTTTGTGAGTGCCGCTAAGAAGATGAACTATGGTAGGTTTGGGGCTGGTCAGGATCATGAGCTGAATGAAAAATACACACATTTTATCAGTGCCACTAATAAGACTAACTGTTGTAGGTTGGGCGCTGAGCAGGATCATGAACTGAGTGAAAGAACCACACATTTTATAAGTGCCTCTGATAATACTAACTGTGGTAGGTTGGGGCTGAGTGAGATCATGAACTGCATGAAAGAACCATACCTTTTCTAAGCGCTGCTAAAAAAAACAATTATTGTATGTTTGGGGCTGAGCAGGATCATGAACTCAATGAAAGAACTTTGTACATTTTATCAGTTCCGCTAATAAGACTAACCCTGGTAGGTTGGGGCTGAGCAGGATCATGAACTGCTATACAGAAGCATATAATGTATTTTTTAAATGCTGCTAATTAGGCCAACTATTGTAGGTTGGGGGCTGAGCAGGATCATGACCTGAATGACAGATCCATACATTTTATAAGTGCCGCTAATAAGACTAACTAGGGTAGGTTCGGGCTGAGCAGGATTATGAACTGCATTAAAGTTTGTGTTCTTAGCAACTCTTAAAAAATGTAGGGTTCTTTCTTGCAGATCATGATCCTGCTCAGCCCCAACCATCCCACAGTAAATAAAACAATTTACCATGCTGTCATTCAGTTCATGATCCTGCTAATAACACAAATTGTGGTAGGTTGGGGCTGAGCAGGATCATGAGCTGAATAAAAGTACCAACATTTTATAAGTGCCGCTATAAGGACCAACTATGGTAGGTTGGTGGCTGGTACGGATTATTAACTGAATGAAAGAACCATACATTTTCTAAGTGCCGCTAAGATGACTTACTATGGTAGGTTGGGGGCTGAGCAGGATCATGAACTTAATGAAAGAACCATACACTTTATAAGTGCCGCTAATGGTAGGTTGGGCGCTAGTCAGGATCATGAACTGAATAAATGAACCATATGTTTTATAAGCGCCTCTAGTGGTATGTTTGGGGGTGAGTAAGATCATGAACTGAGTAAAAGAACCATACCTTTTCTAAGTGCTGCTAAAAAGACCAACTATTGTAGGTTGGGGGCTGAGCAGGATCATGAACTGAATGAAAGAACTATACATTTTATAAGTGCCGCTATGAATACTTACTATGGTAGGTTTGGGGCTAGTCAGGATTATGAGCTGAATGAAAAAAAAACACATTTTATTAAGTGCTGCTAATAAGACTAACTATGGTAGGTTGGGGGCTGGTATGGTTCATGAACTGAATGAGAATTGTACATTTTATTAGAGCCGCTAATAAGACTAACTAGGGTAGGTTTGTGCTATAAGCGACTTTAAAAAAATGTATGGTTCTTTTATTCAATTCTTGATCCTGCTCAGCACATACTTATCGTAGTTAGTCTTTTTAGTGGCTCTAATAAAATTTACTAGTTTTTTCTCATTGAGTTAATGAACCTTTTTAGTCTTACTAGCCCCACTTATAAATTGAATGGTTCTTTTTTCAGTTCATGATCCTGCTCATTCCCAACCTACCGTAGTTAGTGGTAATAGCGGCTCTAATAAAATGTATGATTCTTTCATTCTCTTCTTGATCCTGCTCAGTCCCAAGCTAACCTAGCTAGTCTTATTAGCCCCACTTATGAATTGAATTGTTGTTTTTTTTCAGTTCATGATCCAGCCCATCCTGAAACCTACCAAAGTTAGTCTTATTAGACTATGGTTCCGTCAATCTGTTCATGATCCTGCCCAGCATCCAACCTTGCTATTTAGTCTGGTCCAGTCTGCGGTGAACACAGAGCTGAATTCAAACTCTTGGTGTGGGTGAGGAGGCCTCACTGTGTTTTTCAGGTATTGTGGGGATTAGCTTCTTAATATTGCTTTGTTTAGAATTGATAGTTGGTGGGTGATGTGTATTTTGGAGCTGTTAACTTTGTAACTGGGTCTTCTAAAGATTTCACCAATTTAAAATCTGATTCAGAAAGCCTGACTTGGCTAGTCTGTGTCTCATTAGCAAACTCTTCCCGGACCTGGAGTAATGTGACGAGGGAAACCTCTTGCTGGTTGATGAGCGGGATTTGTCAGCAGTGGAAATATAATAAGTCAGATGGCTGGGATGCTGGCGAAGTTTGAGAAGCAGCTGTAGCATGCGTTAAGGGTCTTGGACTGCTGGTCTTGGGAGTAGAGCTTTTCTTGTACAGCTTGGTGCTAAGTTTTCGACATGAGATCTAATGACTCGTAGTCAGTGAAGACGGAGGATGTCGTGTAGCCTTGCAGACACTAGGTAGATGACCAAACTGTGTAAGTGCGTCATGCCGCCGCTGGTGATTGGTCGTTTATGCAGTTCATGATCCTGCTAGGCCCAAACCTACCACAGTTTGTCTTATTAGCGGCACTTATAAAATGTATGGTTCTTTCATGCAGTTCATGTTCCTGCTCAGCCAAAACCTACCACAGTTAGTCTTATTAGTGGCACTTATAAATTGTTTGGATCTTTCATGCAGTTCATGATCCCGACTAGCCCCCAACCTACCACAGTTAGTCTAATGAGCGGTACTTATTAAGTGTATTGTTCTTTTAATGCATTTCATGATCCTGCTCAGCCCCAACCAACCACAGTTTGTCTTTTTAGCGCCACATATAAAATGTATGGTTCTTTCACTTAGCTCATGATCCTGACTAGTCCCCAACCTACCATAGTTAGTCTCATGAGCCGAACTTAGAAAATGTCTGGTTCTTTCATGCAGTTCATGATCCTGCTCAGCCCCAACCAACCACAGTTTGTCTTATTAATGACACTTAATTGTTAATGCAATTAAATGTATGGTTCTTTCTTTCAATCAGTTCATGATCCTGCTCAGCCACAACTTACCACAGTTAGTCTTCTTAGCGGCACTAATGAAATGTATGGTTTTGTCATTCAGTTTATGTGCCTGCTCAGCTCCATCCTTCCACGGTTAGTCCTGTTAGCGGCGCCTATATAATGTATGGTTCTGTCATTCACTTCATGGTCCTTCTCAGCCCCCAACTTACCATAGTTAGTATTATTGGCGGCACTTATAAAGTGTGGTTCGGTCATTTAATTCATGACCCTGCCCAGCCATCAACCTATGGTATTTGGTTTTATTATAGCCACACTTATAAAAAGTGCATTAGTTGGTAAGACATCTGCTCTAGAATGCTGAGGAACAATGCCTGTGATTTTTTCAAAGGACTCGGGAAAGTGCTGAGTATACAGTGCTTAACACAGATCGGTGTATGGGTTAAACATTACAAATAATATTCTTTATCCCTGATGTAAAAACTAACATGTATCATAACGTTAATTCAGTCGTTTGACTTGTGATACAGTTCCGGACACACTGACTGTGTTCATGATTCTACTTCATGGTGAAAGCAATTAATAACCTTTATGATACGTTTGTATGTCCTCTTTATACAGAGAAGGGGACAGCATGATGACAATATGGCCTCCGGACTTGTCATAGTTTCCAGCCATAATAACCTCCATAAACAAAGGTATTAAAAGTGAAATAACTTTTGTATTGTAAACGCACAAAATGACAATTCCACACCTTATTATGATCCCCATCACATGTAGATGTGGACCATGTTTCAAACATAGCACATAAAAGTATCTGGACATTCTTGTATGTCAACCCCCTCCTTCCCCCCAAACAAAATAAAGAATTACTCAAAATTAAAGTGCATAAACTTAATCAGTCAAGCTGTTCAATGCGATACTAACTCATATAGCAGACTCCTTTCTTGTGCACCCTTGCCCCCACTCCCTCCCCCACCTCCCGTATAAGTCAAAGCACATAGGCTACTACTGTGATACAAATCCACACAATGATTTCCAGTTCACAACCACCATCACCATCACCGGGCACAGTTAAGTTTGATGAAGTATAATGATGAACCTTTTGCCTTTTACTTTTCAGGGAAGTCACTGACCAAGTACTGTGTGTGTTACACTGATGGCATGACATGCTGCCAATTTGAGCACCAGGTGAGTAAATGATTATGTCGTGTATTTATTCCCTCAGATATCAAATGCATATTCATAATATGGCGTGTTGTAGAATTGAGGGGTTTTGCAACGGTTTACGTGTTGAGGCAAACTAATGTCCTCCCTAACTGTAAAAGAGTGCCAAACTACTCGTCCTTTATGGCTGACAATTCGCTATTGATACTGAATGCTGCATAATAACCAATGCGCACCCCCATCCCAAACGTGGAATATATTTGTTGATGGTTTAAGTTCTGACTAACTAGAGCTCAACTGTTATTTGCCTAGCAACTTAAGGGCACAATGATCTGCTCAACCCTCAAGACATGTATTTCATAGGTGTGATAACCTCAGGACAAAGTACCCTGTCATCTCCAGTCACGTCAATAGGATGAAAGGAAAGTTGTAGAGATATCGGAGACCAACCTTAGTGAATACCTTAAGCTTGGCCACGATGTTACACAACATGGCTACAATGGAAACAAGCTACGAGAACTGGGTCGTCTTGTCATACAACTCTGAAACAACACCCACCAACCAAATGCATCACTTGAAGTATTCGTGCATCCCCACCGTACGAATGATATCGTCAAGGCTGTTCATGATATCGCCGGCTTCAGTGAAGGAAAACAGATGTATCACGTTCCATCTCTATCACTAAAGACTGGACATTCCATCAAGAAATGTGCACTCATGCTGAAAGGAAATGCTATAGAGTATGGTCTTTGGCACTAAACGGAACAGGCCAAACAGTTTCTGCAGTTGTGTGAATATAAGTGGTGAGAACATGTGTCAACCCATGTGCACAGAACACTGTACCAAGGAAAGTGCAATAAACCTGCTGTTCTCCCGACAAATGCCAATACGATGAAAATGTCATCGTTCCTCCATGAAACTGGCAATAGGGAAGTGAAGCTCCTTCACTGTGCTCGGGGCCATTAAATAACACCAGATGGGAAGAAATTGAATAAAGTCACACTGTGCCATCTCACTATGTTCAACCGCAGGGGGAAGTATCTAAAATGAAACTGGAAGATTTCCACAAACACAGTGCAGCCATTGTCAATGGGGATTGTTTGATGACTGATCTTGAACGGCACCTCTGTAAAATGTTCAAAGTCATGAAAGTAGTTGGTAAGAGGGGTAGAACTGTTCCTCTGCTTCTTGGTACTGATGTGATGGTGTGGTGGAATGCTCTGGTTGCAAACAGATATGCAGCTGGAGTGGCACAAGACAACAAGTTCTTATTCACAAGTTGTGACTGAGACACAGGTCAGAAACAAGGAAGTACATGTGGCGTGTCGTGGCCGAGCGGATCAGAACACTGGACTCAAGCTCTGGTGTTTCCGATCAGCAGAGTGTGGGTTCGAATCCCGGTCGTGACACTTGTGTCCTTAAGCAAGACACTTAACCATTATTGCTGCGTCCTTCGGATGGGACGTAAAGCCGTAGGTCCCGTGTGTTGTGTAATGCACGTAAAAGAACCCAGTGCACTTATCGCAAAGAGAAGGGGTTCGCCCCGGTGTTCCTGGTTTGATCGGCTGCAGATTGCGCCACAGCACCTTGTAAACCGTTACATGGTGCTAAAGGAACAGGTCTCATACTTCATAACTCCGAGTACCTTGCAGGATAAATACTGTGCGCTTAGAAACACCCGTATGAAGCGCCCTATAAATGTAATTATTATTATTATTTATTTATTTATGTAATTGTCTACAAGCACATGCAAATGAGGCGGGCCTTGACAATGCTGATAACATGGGGTCTACAAAGCTTCATAAACATGTAGCAACTGTTTCACAAGTCTTGCCTTGAGGAGCATCAGCTTGAAAAACTTGTAGGCTTCATTGGTCATGATTTGCGGGTCCATCTTGAATACTGCTAGTTGCCAGACACTGTTCAGAGGGTTACCAAAACTGTCTCGACTTTTCCTCAGCTTGGACAGAGGCAACTTGGTTTCGCAATATGGTAAATCTGTGGAGGAGTTGCATGTTACTGGAGGTAAATAAACCCCTTTTTAAATTGTCTTTCCAAATTGCTACAAACTGTGGTTTTCACTCCCAATCCCACCCCATCCTCGCCAAGAAAATTCTTTTAGGGGCCCAATAACTTTCCTTGGGGCCATCATCACCTTACAACCCCCCCCCCCCCCATGCAACGAATTTCATACACTGTACACCCCAACCCATGGATTGACCGACAATTTTTATTTGTGTGCGAAATGCAATCATAGCTAAATGTAGAAATTGCTCTTTGTTTCCTTGCAGAAAGCTTCACGAGCAATGAGGACAGCAGCTTGAATGATAGGATGAAACAAGATGGCTGCACCATGATGAACATCAAGTGGGCTGTTTCTTGTTAGGCATTTTATGCAGGTGTAGCTTCATCCCACTGTGTGATTAGATTTTGAGCTGAATTGCTTATTGAAATGTGCATTTTTTGGTATGGATAGGCCCCGTTTGATTATGTATCTTAATTTTCCTCAACAAATCAAGTGTTGCCCCTGTACTGCCGAGGAGAAGAAAGACGTGGGTGCGTGTGTATTGTCCTGATGGACTCTGTGCATGTGTTTGCATGGACTGTGTATGTGTACGACTACATATCGTCCTTACGGACAACGTGCATGGATAACTCAGGGCTAAGTGAAAGCACAAAGACGCCTTGATCAAGGCTACTTGAACCCTCACTCGGCCAAGACACACCACATAAATGATCATAAGTGTGAACTTGTCCTCCCAGTAATTTTGTTGAAATTTTATCACAAAAACTCTTCTTCAATTTTGAACAAGCATTGAAAATTCCATAAAATTACAATATGTTGACATGTTGATGTTTTGCATGGTAGCTTTATTTCAAAAGTAACATACTATGTGCCTAGGAAACTTTTCTAGTTTTTCAAAAGAAGAGTAGCAGATCTTTATGTAAAAAGTGTTTAATATCAAGGAATAACCCACGTGGGAAACTGACTGGGTAAATTTGTTAATCATTTTTGGGGTCAACAAAGAGAACTTGACTGGAGCAGGATTTGGACCACCGGCTATACGTACCGTCGCTCTACCAACTGAGCTATCCAGCCCTATTGCTGGCAGTCTCCCTGTTTTGTATCGTATAATGTGTTATGATCCCTGGCAGTAACTGGTTGAATAGCTTGTGGCTGGCACCCCCCCCCCCCCCCCCCCCCCCGGATCAAAGATATTGACAAACAGGAAGACCGCCAACATTAGGGCTGGATAGGTCAGTTGGTATAGCATCGGAAAATATAGCTGGTTGTCTCAGGTTCAAATCCTGCTCCAGCCTATTTTTTTGTCATCTTATAGGTTTAATCATTTATCAATCTTTATTCTGTCATTCTAATACAGATGCTCCAGGCAAGGACCACTATCCAAGTTCCAGAGAAAGGTAGGTCTCTTTAATCATCATCAGTTAGTCATAAACCTGCAAGATGGTGGTAGTATTTAATCCACCACCATAAATTCAGCTAATTAATACGTTGAACATTTCATCAAATAGTACAAACACTAGAAGCATTATCTATGTAAAACCCTGGGTGAGGCGGACTTGGGCCAAAAAACGACAACAATATATAAAAAATAACACGGCCCCATTAATGATCAGAGCAGAGTGAGGTTAATCCATCTAATTGTAGCGATAGCTGTCTGTAACTTTTCTTTGGGTGAGGTCCCTTCCACTGTAGTCCAGATGCCTCAGGCAATAAAGAAGACATGTGATCACTGAAATAATATTGTACAATGACTAGTGTAAACTTTTATTTATTACTTTTTTTGTTAATATTGTTAATTCCATTTTAAAAGCAACTTGAAGTCTATTTTACCTCAAAATTAGCATCTGTAATAAAAAAGCATGACTTTGTCCATGAACATTCCAAACTTTGGATAACTCAGGGCTAAGTGAAAGCACAAAGACGCCTTGATCAAGGCTACTTGAACCCTCACTCGGCCAAGACACACCACATAAATGATCATAAGCATGATAAGTGTGAACTTGTCCTCCCAGTAATTATGTTGAAATTTTATCACAAAAACTCTTCTTCGATTTTGAACAAGCATTGAAAATTCCATAAAATTACATTATGTTGACATGTTGATGTTTTGCATGGTAGCTTTATTTCAAAAGTAACATACTTTGTGCCTGGGAAACTTTTCTAGTTTTTCAAAAGAAGAGTAGCAGATCTTTATGTAAAAAGTGTTTAGTATTAAGGAATAAACCACGTGGGAAACTGATTGGGTAAATTTGTTAATCATTTTTGGGGTCAACAAAGAGAACTTGACTGGAGCAGGATTTGGACCACCGGCTATACGTACCGTCGCTCTACCAACTGAGCTATCCAGCCCTATTGCTGGCAGTCTCCCTGTTTTGTATCGTATAATGTGTTATGATCCCTGGCAGTAACTGGTTGAATAGCTTGTGGCTGGCACCCCCCCCCCCCCCCGGATCAAAGATATTGACAAACAGGAAGACCGCCAACATTAGGGCTGGATAGGTCAGTTGGTATAGCATCGGAAAATATAGCTGGTTGTCTCAGGTTCAAATCCTGCTCCAGCCTATTTTTTTGTCATCTTATAGGTTTAATCATTTATCAATCTTTATTCTGTCATTCTAATACAGATGCTCCAGGCAAGGACCACTATCCAAGTTCCAGAGAAAGGTAGGTCTCTTTAATCATCATCAGTTAGTCATAAACCTGCAAGATGGTGGTAGTATTTAATCCACCACCATAAATTCAGCTAATTAATACGTTGAACATTTCATCAAATAGTACAAACACTAGAAGCATTATCTATGTAAAACCCTGGGTGAGGCGGACTTGGGCCAAAAAACGACAACAATATATAAAAAATAACACGGCCCCATTAATGATCAGAGCAGAGTGAGGTTAATCCATCTAATTGTAGCGATAGCTGTCTGTAACTTTTCTTTGGGTGAGGTCCCTTCCACTGTAGTCCAGATGCCTCAGGCAATAAAGAAGACATGTGATCACTGAAATAATATTGTACAATGACTAGTGTAAACTTTTATTTATTACTTTTTTTGTTAATATTGTTAATTCCATTTTAAAAGCAACTTGAAGTCTATTTTACCTCAAAATTAGCATCTGTAATAAAAAAGCATGACTTTGTCCATGAACATTCCAAACTTTGGATAACTCAGGGCTAAGTGAAAGCACAAAGACGCCTTGATCAAGGCTACTTGAACCCTCACTCGGCCAAGACACACCACATAAATGATCATAAGCATGATAAGTGTGAACTTGTCCTCCCAGTAATTATGTTGAAATTTTATCACAAAAACTCTTCTTCGATTTTGAACAAGCATTGAAAATTCCATAAAATTACATTATGTTGACATGTTGATGTTTTGCATGGTAGCTTTATTTCAAAAGTAACATACTTTGTGCCTGGGAAACTTTTCTAGTTTTTCAAAAGAAGAGTAGCAGATCTTTATGTAAAAAGTGTTTAGTATTAAGGAATAAACCACGTGGGAAACTGATTGGGTAAATTTGTTAATCATTTTTGGGGTCAACAAAGAGAACTTGACTGGAGCGGGATTTGGACCACCGGCTATACGTACCATCGCTCTAACAACTGAGATATCCAGCCCTAATGTTGGCAGTCTCCCTGTTTTGTATTGTATAATGTGTTATGATCCCTGGCAGTACCCGGTTGAATGGCTTCTGACTGGCACCCCCCCCCCCCCCCCCCCCCGGATCAAAGATATTGACAAAACAGGGAGACCGCCAACATTAGGGCTGGATAGGTCAGTTGGTATAGCATCGGAAAATACAGCTGGTTGTCTCAGGTTCAAATCCTGCTCCAGCCTATTTTTTGTCATCTTATAGGTTTAATCATTAATTTATCAATCTTTATTCTGTCATTCTAATACAGATGCTCCCGGCAAGGACCACTATCCAAGTTCCAGAGAAAGGTAGGTATCTTTAATCATCATCAGTTAGTCATAAACCTGCAAGATGGTGGTAGTATTTAACCCACTATAAATTCAGCTTCGTTTCAACGTTTTATCAAATAGTACAGACACTAGAAGCATTATCTATGTAAAACCCTGGGTGGTGCGGACTTGGGCCAAAAAACGACAACAAAATATAAAAAATAACACAGCCCCATTAATAATGATCAGAGCAGAGTGAGGTTAATCCATTCTAATTGTAGCGGTAGCCTTAAGTAACTTTTACATGGGGTGAGGTCCCTTCCACTGTAGTCCAGATGCCTCAGGCAATAAAAAAAACATGTCACCACTGTAATAATATTGCACAATGACTAGTGTAACCTTGTATTTGTTACTTTTTTTGTTGTTATTGTTAATTCCATTTTAAAAGCAACTTGATGTCTATTTTACTTCAAAATTAGCATTTGTAAGAAAGTAGCTTGACTTTGTCCATGAACATTCCAAACTTCGGAGTTTCTCAACATCACAACTAACATAAGTGTAATTAACTGCAGATCTAATCATGATCATGACCTAATGATCTAATCATATCAGGACTGAGCTTTGCTCACCTGTTAAGACCTTAGCCCCCCAAATACCCCTCAACATTTCCAAAGTTCCTGGTCTTTTTCAAACTTTTTTGTTCTAGTTAATGCATTAAACATTATTGTTAAGGTTTTGTAAATCTCATTTTTTCAGTCCATACATGATTTCAAAGTTGGCATTCATGTTTGTTGTGATATCACTGATACAACTTTTACTATGCTATGGTTACCACTGAGGGCGCTATTTGTTAACAAAAATTAATAATGACTGTCAGCTTTGATGGTCAATATTGCATCCCCAGCAGGCACTGTGAGGATCAAAATACATTGTCATATTTGAAAAGAAACTAACATTTTAAACTCATTCTGTTGATTGACATATTATTATAGGCCTATATAATGTACTTTTAACCAACTTTCTCAAACGAAACCTGTAAATCCAATCTGACAGCCAGTTTGAATTGTGATGTATGGTAATACTTCTTAAATAAAAAGCTATTAGAAAAGTCGCTTTGTATTGTAAAAGCACAGGGAGCATGAATAGCGGAGCAACCTTCTCCTTAGGAAGAAAACAGTCCGTCAGCCTCATGGATATTTTGTAGGCCCTTCAAGTATTCCATTTTAGACAGATTTGAGAGCCAATTAAAAGGGGTACAGTGTTGAAACTTTGCACAGTTGTGACCTGGGGGGCTGTTTGCTTCTAACTTGAGGTTAAAGTGTAGGAGTGTTTTTACTTGGACGGAGAGTAACTTGAACATTATTGGGACTACCAATGTCAAATTGACCGGAGGGTGGAATTTTAGGACTCAGTGAATATTTTTCAGGTGTTTTTTTTTTTTTTTTTTTTTTTTTTTTTTTTTTTACTATTTTTGAATATTAAGCGTTTTGCAGTCTGTGCTATTGGAGTTTTATTAGAGTAATTATTTCTGGTTTTTATCTATTTCAGCCAGGGCCTTAGCAGCTGAAGAGCCAACAGTTACTGGACACCCAGCAGATTGAGACTTTTTACTACCGAGTTAGCGTGACCAATACTGACCAAATGCATGGCACTGTGATTTCTACCAGGACCATTTCTCACAGAGGTGAGTGTTTGTGAGTGTAAATGCATGATGCGTGGATTCTGCCTTTTGAGTACTAGCGCCATACTTGTTTTTTTTTTTTTCGTGGCTTCTTTAATCTTTACAAGCGGAGAGAAATTGCATTCTGAAACTGACTTCTCCAGCAAACAATTTGGCTTAAGGGAAAATAACTTCTTTTCGTTTTTCCAATGCCAATTAAATTATAACAAATGTCAAAAAACAACATAAAAATAACAATAGTGGCAAACTTCTTTTTTTTCTTTTTTTTTTTTGTGGGCATCTTTAACTGCAACCAACATGTTTTCCCTTTGACTGTTTGCTACAGTTACCCTGCAGGTATGAAGTGTACTGTGGTATCATTAACCCAGGGCTTTCATACAAACTCTGGGATAATACGAAGGATTACGAGTGTGTGTGTTGCCTGGGCAATCATTTGCATTTTTGCACCCAAAACACTGTGAGTAGTGCTACATGGTGTTACATTATGCGTACTACTGAAGGTCCCTTGGATGCAGTTAGCGTACCACCAATGAGCAATATGAGCAAAAACATGTGAAAATTGCAATTAATCTGAGCCAGATATACACAACCGAGTACGCAGGTGAGAATTGCCGCCAGAGTACTGTGGGAGAGCCTGTTCTGGCTCAACGGGGTCAACAAACTTTGTTTAAGTACGCTAAAAAGCGTGCTTTTGCTGCAAATAAAAGCATAACACCCATGAGATTGAGGGGTAAAAGTGTAGTGTCATTTATGGCCATTTCCTGCTGGTCTTGTTTTAGGTCTACCTTGTTATTCACATTAAAAGTATTCCATTGAGACTGAGTGGGACTAAAAATTGTTTGAGACAGATTGCGCGACCAATGTTTACATGTCGTCATGTGACCTGTAGTGGGTACTACGTCACCTGAGCTGATGACAAACTACGTACAATTACATGCTGTGACAAAGTCACACAAACAGTCGGCTTTTAGTAATAACAAAAGTTACTAAGCCCTTTTATTGCAGTTGTGTGTTGTGACATCTTATTTTCTTAAACTCTCTGCATGAATGCCTTACTTTGAGAAAGAAAATGTTCTATTAAGTTCATGTACCATACATTGTCTTTTCTTACCTTCTTTATGATGTGTTTTGTAATTTGAATTAGAATCATTTCCATCAGAACCAATTGACTCAAATTCAAGTCTATTTAAGCTAGGCGAAGGGGCTCAATCGCTCATCAAAAGTGACGGATCTTTCCAAAAACAGTAGGTTCACCTAAATTGTAGAGGTGAAATTGTGGAACTTTTGAGAGTACATGAGGGTGCTGGTGTTAGGGAGGGGGGTTGCTGTGTACCCCACTCTCAGGGACCGAAACCAGGACTTTCAGATGGGGGAGGGTGCAAACTTTTAGGGCTAATTTTAAAACTGAACGTTTTACCAAAGTATGAGCACAGACAAACTAGTTCCTGTATGAATGACTTAATGACTTGTCATATCGAGAGGTAATGAAAACAAGTCAGCACAGGAAGCTCCTATAAGTAGGGCTTTCCAAAAGTGTCACTTTTGTCGGGATCCCTCCATAAGTTTGGGAGATATGGCTGTTGCTTACTCTTATTTTCATTCTGTGACAGCTTCGTGTATGAAATCTCCATTGAAAATACTGTTAAAAGACAATGGGAGCATCCCCGCTTGGGCATCATTTGGCTGAAGATGTGTTTGGATGGCCGCGAAAATTCGCCTTTTGGATGCGGAACAATCAGGGCTATCTGCAGGTAAATAACTTTTCTTTCCAGTACCATTGTTTTTGAAGTAATGGAGCGAGAGGCAGGCGACTTTGTTTCCCACCGTTTTATTTTTTTGTCCCTTTCTTGCTTACTGGAGTGGCACATTTGGTCTTTTGTTAACGTACATACAAACACACAGGCCCCTATCTACAGGGCTCGGGTGGTGGGGGTGTGCTCTCTTTGTGTCCCCTGGAATACACCCTGTTCATCGCACAGCCAAAAACTTTACCTTGCTAGAAAGCCCATACATGGGGCTTTGCAACAGTGTCATGCTTGTCTGGATCTCTCGATAAGTTCGGGAGATATGGCCGTTGGTAACTCTTGTTTTCATTCTCCGACAGCTTTTTTGTACAAAATCTCCATTGAACATGCTGTTGAAAGAGCATCTCCACTTAGATGGCCGTAAGGGAGGAGTAAAGCGCCTTGTTAAAAGACTCTGAAGTCTACAAGTTTCATGAGTCTGGCCGGGCCGTCACAAGGGCCCCCCAATCTGACAACCATCCATGGAAAGTGCAAGGACCGTTGCAGGCTATCAACAACACTGGGTCAACACACAGGCAAATCGTTAATAAAACTGTATCATCATACAACCGAACATCGGAATGAACTGTTATTGAATGGGAATAATTACCATATGGAAAAAGTGTTGAGTCTTAGGTGAAGAATTATTGAAGTTGCAACTAAATATTTATAGAAATTGCATCAAGAAGATTTGTAGTATTAGTGAAGATCGGAATCATTGAATCACGTTGAAGATTTGTTGAATAAGTGAAGATTGAAATCATTGAATTTTAAGTTGAAGATTTGTTGAATCATTGAACTTACAAAAGAACGTAAGACATCCGGTGTGTGAAGTTTGATTGAACGTTGATGAAAATGACTATAGAAAAGTAATCGAAGTAGTATTGTATCAAAGGAAGACTAAAGTAATGTTGATTAATCTAAATGCTCTAATCCAAGACGATGGGCTTGAGCACCGAATCCAAGAACAACACTTGTAAATATTGTAAATAGTTGTCTAAGAACTGAATATAATATTGAGTTGAACTATTTCCCTGTCTCCTGGTCACTTCTTTCGGTTTGATGGTTTCTAACCGGGGTCTCTACTCTAAAAGGCTGAAGTGGTGACAAGCACAAATATCCCAAACACCTAGTATTTGTTACAATAAACACTTCTAAAAGGCTGAAGTGGTGACAAGCACAAATATCCCAAACACCTAGTATTTGTTACAATAAACACTTCGTGCTCTAGTTCATTTTGATGTCATAGATGGTTATGATTGAAGATGGCATATTGAACATTATAACACACCTCTCCCTGGTTCTTTGTCCTGATTGGCTGAAACACTGTTGCGTGGGAGGAACTAATATAGCCTAGTGCATGAAATCTGCACCACACGCACCACACGCGCTTCATTTGGGGGAAATAGTTTCAAAAACCCCAAACTATTGACTGGTAAAGAACGCCCTCAAGAGAACGACGGCATCTGCGGATCGAGAAGTATCTCCGGCCAAAAAACCGTGATTTACTCTTCTAACCGACATTTCGGACTGAGGTGTGTTATAAAACACATATTCGGGCAATAGTGCACGTCTATGCACCCTCGGGCCTGTGAGTGACCAGGAGAGGGTCCTATTTATAGAAATAGGACCCTCTCCAGGGCCCAATTTCATGGCTCTGCTTACCGCAGAATTCTGCGCTTACGGCGCCCTTTAAAGCACGCGATTCTATGGGCCGTAAGCGCTGAATTCTGCGGTAAGCAGAGCCATGAAATTGGGCCCTGGTCAATCACAGGCCCTTGGGTTGCATAGACGTGCACTATTTCCCTCATTGCCAGTCCATAAGTGTGTAATGTTGGTGAGCTGTAAGATGTGGAAGTAAAGGTGTTCTAGTCAAGACAGGGAAGTTCAGGTACCAGATTCAATTCCTCTACTATGCAACTTTCTTTTAGGAATGAGAGGACAACGACCTGTGCATTTAGCAGCCCATCAGGTCTTTCTGGATCGGGTTTATTGTAAATTTCCTCTCATGCAGCATTAGGACCTTTCTCCAAAATTCATCTGAGTTTTGGGGTACAATTATTTGTGATAAAGCAACGGTTTATTCAAGGAATATTCAGAAGTCTTCTTGGCTTAAAAATTTTCAATTTAGTTAATTGCTTGTAATAACCACTGTATCTGAATCTGATCATTATGCAGTCATTCCAAACTCGGACACCATGCAGCCCTCTACCCAACCCAGCCCCCAAACCCACACTTTCTCAAAGAATACTGTTGCGGAAACAATAATACACAAGCAGTAAAATTAAAGCTTGAAGAATTTTACTTTTTCTCAGTCGACTTTGGTATATGGTTTTTATTAAAGGGGCAGCACATCTTTATGTTTTGTATAATTTATTAAATCAGCCGAAAACCTCTTGTAATTTTCTTCTTCTTGTTATTATTATAAAATGTTCACGTAACTTGTAGAAATTAAGAGTTGATGTGGATTATTGAGGTTATTTGTGTTCTGTAATAAAAAGCTATAAAATAAAACAAAGCAAAGAGAGGAATTGATGTTGTTTTATTGTTTCATTGTGGTTTATTATAAGTTGACCTTGGAAATTGGTTGGGAGTCTGTTTTTAGGCTGGTGTAGTACAAGGGAAATTGATTGGTCATCTTAGGGGGGATTGATTGTTCATCTTGGCCAGGGGGCGTGCCTTACTTTTCAATCCTTTGAAGTTTCATGTCAATTAAGCCAAAGTTATAGAGCATTGATGTTCATTCCTTTATAAATAATGCTTATTTTTTAAATAAGGCTTACTTAAAAATAATGCTTATTTATAAAAACGCTTGATTACAATCAATATTTATTTATAAACAATGCTTATTTATATATAATGTTTATTGATAAATAATGGTTATATACAAATAATGGTTATTTGTCTGGACCAAAAAAGAAAGTCTCTAAACTCAGAACCACATGGGTTTCATGCACCGTTTGTCGACCCCGCAAAATGAGAATTTTTCCTACGTTCTCCAAAATGGGAAGAGGGGAATGAACAGCAACGGCTTACCCCATGTAATTCTGACTAAAATTACATCAAACTTAAAATGTATTCACAGCAAAGCTTACTATTCTGCAAAATAAACAGCAAGGCATACCCCCTCTTCGAAGTTGGTTAAAATTACACGAAATGAAAAAGGAACGAACAGCAAAGATTGTCTACCCCATCGTAATTTCGGCAAAAAATACTTGAAAGTCAAAGGAATGAACAGAAAGGCCCTTATAGTTTTGGCTAAACTTTATTGAGCACAGTGAGCCCCTGATTTTGAATAAACTCCTTTACACATTGGTCGTGCTCAATGTATGGGCCTAGGTGGACCCATGAAATGAATAAATTCCTGTACCCATTACTGGCGCAAAGTGTCTGGGCCTTGGTGGACCCGGGATATGGTTATATTCCTGTACCCATTGCTTGTGCACAGCATACGGGGATGGTGGACCGTGGGACGCGGTCTTGGTGGACCCGGGATATGGCAATATTCCTGTACCCATTACTTGTGCACAGCGTATGGGCCTTGGTGGACCCGGGATATGGCTATATTCCTGTACCCATTGCTTGTGCACAGCATACGGGATGGTGGACCGTGTGACACGTCTTGGTGGATCCGGGATATGGCAATATTCCTGTACCCATTGCTTGTGCACAACATACGGGATGGTGGACCGTGGGACGCGGTCTTGGTGGACCCGGGATATGGCAATATTCCTGTACCCATTACTTGTGCACAGTGTATGGGCCTTGGTGGATCCGGGATATAGTGATATTCCTGTACCCATTGCTTGTGCACAGCATACGGGATGGTGGACCGTGTGACACGGTCTTGGTGGATCCGGGATATGGCTATATTCCTGTACCCATTGCTTGTGCACAGCATACGGGGATGGTGGACCGTGGGACGCGGTCTTGATGGACCCGGGATATGGCAATATTCCTGTACCCATTACTTGTGCACAGCGTATGGGCCTTGGTGGATCCGGGATATAGTGATATTCCTGTACCCATTGCTTGTGCACAGCATACGGGATGGTGGACCGTGTGACACGGTCTTGGTGGATCCGGGATATGGCAATATTCCTGTACCCATTACTTGTGCACACTGTATGGGCCTTGGTGGATCCAGGATATGGCAATATTCCTGTAACCATTACTTGCGCACAGCATACGGGATGGTGGACCGTGGGACGCGGTCTCGGTGGACCCGGGATATGGCAATATTCCTGTACCCATTACTTGTGCACACTGTATGGGCCTTGGTGGATCCAGGATATGGCAATATTCCTGTAACCATTACTTGCGCACAGCATACTGGATGGTGGACCGTGGGACGCGGTCTAGGTGGACCCGAAATATGGCAATATTCCTGTACCCATTACTTGTGCACAGTGTATGGGCCTTGGTGGACCCGGGATATGGCTATATTCCGGTACCCATTGCTTGTGCACAGCATACGTGATGGTGGACCGTGGGACGCGGTCTTGGTGGACCCGGGATATGGCAATATTCCTGTACCGTTACTTGTGCAGTGTATGGGGCCTTGGTGGACCCGGGATATGGCTATATTCCTGTACCCATTGCTTGTGCACAGCATACGGGATGGTGGACCGTGTGACACGGTCTTGGTGGATCCGGGATATGGCAATATTCCTGTACCCATTACTTGTGCACAATGTATGGGGCCTTGGTGGACCCGGGATATGGCTATATTCCTGTACCCATTGCTTGTGCACAGCATACGGGATGATGGACCATGAGACGCGGTCTTGGTGGACCCGGGATATGGCAATATTCCTGTACCCATTACTTGCGCACAGCATACGGGATGGTGGACCGTGGGACGCGGTCTTGGTGGACCCGGGATATGGCAATATTCCTGTACCCATTACTAGTGCACAGCATACGGGATGGACTTGTGAAACTAACTCTATTAATAGCGCCCTCACTTGTCCATACGATCAGAAACGTCAAAATAAACTGGAACTTAAAAGTCGACACATGGTTTCTGAACAGTCCCAGAGTATGGAGCTTAAAACTGTCGAGGTAAGCGCATTTAACCGTAGAAAGCAACATTTTATTGAATTAACATGTGCATGTAGAGTTTGGTTTTATGTGGTATCATTGATGGTATGTAGTTTGGCTTAATTTTGTGTTAAAAGTACAGAACAAAGTTGGGTTGTGAACTATGTCATCGCGGACCCTAGCCCAGGTAGGACGTTAGTCTCCGTTGTACCATGGAGGTAGAAACCACTAACGTCCTGGGTATAAAGCTTCTTTCCAATGCGACTAAAATCACATGATTTAATTTCCCCAATTTTTACTTCTGGTGTACTTCTTTTTTTTTTTTTTTTTTTTTTTTTTTTTTGACATTGGTGATCGTACTTGCCCCCCAGATGTGTAAGTTCGCTTTCAAAGCTTTTATTACGAAGTGGATTTAAAACACATCTAAACAAGTGGCCAAAAGACTCCAAAGAAACATTGCTGGAAATTGCCTATTTCTCTGATGTCATTCTGGTGGCTTAATGGTGGAGCACTGGACTGGACTGATATGACATTAGCTGCGTATAGACCCAGTAACTGGGGCGCTGTACTCCTTTTTTGAGATTTTGACATTATCTGTCGTACAAGCGCCCCAGTAAGAACTATGTAGTAACAGCAACGGTCAGGGGGACTTAAAAAACCTGTTAAAAAAAATCCCTTAGACTCAACAGAATTGTTCAAAATTCGCCTACTGTCTTCTCCAAGTGTTTAAGGTAAAATAAAATGCAATTAATTGTACTCACGATCATTTTCTGTCCTCCAAATCGATGATTTTTAGGGCCTCTGACAACCCTGCCGTTACAATCGCCATTTTTATTACTAATGTTACGACTGTTTCCTGACTTGAAAAAGTCGCATTAACACTGCGGGGATTGCGTGTTCGCTGATGCCAAGACTTGCATATTGTTTTGCGCAGTCAACGCAGAATACCAGATGTGTAGGGGCAATGACCCCACAATGGCAACATTGTACAGCCCGCGCTCAGCCAATCTTGGCGAATGGAACTTTGTGGTGTTCGTTGACTGGTATCCTGCGTAGACTGCGCAAAACAACATACAAGTCCGGGCATCAGCGAACATGTGATCCCCACAGCTTTAATATGACTTTTTTTAAGTCAGGAAACAGTCGTAAGGTGAAATGCATTTAATTGTACTCACGATCATTTTCTGTCCTCCAAATAGATGATTTTAGGGCCTCTGACAACCCTGCCGTTACAATCGCCATTTTTGTTACTAATGTTACGACTGTTTCCTGACTTGAAAAAGTCGCATTAACGCTGCGGGGACTGCGTGTTCGCTGATGCCCAGACTTGCATACTGTTTTGCGTAGTCAACGCAGAATACCAGCTGTGTAGGGGCAATGACCCCACAATGGCAACATTGTACAGCCCGCACTCGGCCAATCTTGGCGAATGGAACTTTGTGGTGTTCGTTGACTGATATCCTGCGTAGACTGCGAAAAACAACATACAAGTCCGGGCATCAGCGAACATGTGATCCCCACAGCTTTAATATGACTTTTTTAAAGTCAGGAAACAGTCGTAAGGTGAAATGCATTTAATTGTACTCACGATCATTTTCTGTCCTCCAAATAGATGATTTTTAGGGCCTCTGACAACCCTGCCGTTACAATCGCCATTTTTATTACTAATGTTACGACTGTTTCCTGACTTAAAAAAAGTCATATTAAAGCTGTGCAGATCACATGTTCGCTGATGCCTGGACTTGTATGTTGTTTTGCGCAGTCTACGCAGGATACCAGTCAACAAACACCACAAAGTTCCATTCGCCATGATTGGCCGAGTGCGCGCTGTACAATGTTGCCATTGTGGGGACCCCTCATTGCCCCTACGCAGCTGGTATTTTGCGTTGACTGCGCAAAACAATATGCAAGTCTGGGCATCAGCGAACACGCAATCCCTGCAGCGTTAATGTGACTTTTTCAAGTCAGGAAATAGTCGTAACATTAGTAATAAAAATGGCGATTGTAACGGCAGGGTTCTCAGAGGCCCTAAAAATCATCTATTTGGAGGACAGAAAATGATCGTGAGTACATTTAAATGCATTTTATTTCACCTTAAACACTTGGAGAAGACAGTAGGCGAATTTTGAGCAATTCTGTTGAGTCTAAGGAATTTTTTTTAACAGAGGTGTTTCAAATCCTCCTGACCGTCGCAGTTGCTACATATTCCTTACTGGGGCGCTAGTACAACAGATAATGTCAAAATAAAAAAAAAAATAGTACAGCGCCCCAGTTACTGGGTCTAAGCTGCGTAGTGACTCGAGAAAAAGAAGAAGAATGGTGATAGGGACAGGAAGAGGACATTTTTACTTGAGTTGATCACATGCTCATGTGAGTTGTTTGATGTAAAACGGCGGAGAAAATGCAATCGACAAAATGATCGTATTTCGTTCTAGCTTTACCAATCACGTACGCGTGCACGTACATGTATCAGATCCACAAGTGCGCAACAGTGGGGCCAGAGGCGCTTTAACCCCCCGGGATGTGAAACAATGACGTCAAGTGTGGGTTGGAAATGGACTCTGCGTTTTCAAGTTTAAATCTGATGACGTTGTTACAATAAACAGTGCCCTCTGGTAACAAGTTTGAAAACAATTATGGTCAACACTAATTGTAACCTGTTTTTTTATATTGTTGTGTGTATTAATTCTTGATGTTTGCAAGTAATTCATTACTCGTTCCTGAACACCTAGTTTTTGTGATGTCACAAAAACTGAATTTCTAGCTTGGTTTTGTTATTATATAGTTTCTTTTAAGTTTGTGTAATTAATGACTTTTTTGTTTAATTCAAGACTGAACAACTTTGTCATTACTGTGCAGTGTTGAATGGTATTGTTAGTGCACCATACCATTACATGTGCACCCATACTTTACATGTACTGTACTAGTCTGCACACAGGTGAGATAGCCTGTCTGGTATTGCTTGCTCGGAGGGTTTATAGCTCCATGATATAGAGGGCCAATCCACCTTGTATTTATTTATTTTATTTATTTTAACTCTGTGGACACGTATTTATATAATTTACAATTTAAAATGCTGAGGTCAAGACAAAAGTTAAAAAATAACTGGATGGAGGGACTCAAGCCACAACACCCCAGCAATAGGATAAACTGGAAAAGAACTTTTAAAACACCCAATGGGTTGAAGAAAACCAGAAATAAACAAAAAAGGCATTGGACGGATAAAACAAGATTAGATGCTATTAAAGTGGTCTCTCAAACTAGACTTAAAAACATTAAAAGATTCGAGATGACGTTATTCTTTGTATCTACCCTAAGATTGGAAAACTACCCTTGGACCTAATGCCATTCAATCCATTCATTGTGCCCACTGTAATTTTCGACCTGCAAAAATCCTGATCATTACACCCTAGACCCAGTAGGGTGCTGTGTTCCTTTTTTGAGATTTTGATATTTTATCGGTCGCACTGGCGCAGGTGTACCAGCACCCCAGCATGAAATATCTGTAGCAACTAGACCAAGGAGCAGATTTAAAATGAATTTGTGATACCCTGTTCAAAAGCATTGCCAAAGACTCAACAGAATTACTGGAAAATGGCCTGTTGGCTTCTCAAGATATCAAAAATGAAATAAAATGCATTTAATTGTACTCACAATCATTTTCTGTCTGCCAAGTTAATGATTTTTCAGGCCAAAAAAATGCAGTCATTATAATCTGCATTTTACTACAATATTACATGACATCAAAGACTGTTCTTAAAAAAAGGATTGCCTGTTCGCTGATGCCCTGACTTGCATTTTATTTTGCGTAGACAATGCAGGTGTGTAGAGCATGCGCTCGGCCAATCATTACCAATGGAACTTCTATACAGTGTGGATTGCATGCTGTGTATGTAGCCACCCACCCGTTATTTTGTTTGTAATGTTAATCACCTAAAAAAAAAAAAAAACTTGTGGATTGTCCAATAGACGAAGGAATCACACAGTTTTGGAAAGTCTGTTCTTTGGATGATTTCAGTTTCTAAATTATGACATTCTCGTGTTGAAAAGTGTGTGATCAACTAGTACTACCACATTGTAAACATAACGATCCTGGTAGAGTTTCCGAGCTGTCCTTATTGGCTTTATTCTGCCACTCAAAAGTCTCTGGTACAAACTGTAAAAAAATTTTCACAGATTCCGAGAAAGAAAAGCCTCGATCAAATAAACAAATGCAACAATCATGAATCGTACCGCACTTTCCTTCGGAGGATGTCGTGTTTGTTTTCTGTTTAATACCCATGACAGGTCACGTGAATTGGAGAGCGCAATCGGTCTAGATTATACTACTACTACTACTGTTAGGTGGAAGTTTACCTTTCTAAATTTAGCTCTTGTGTTGTATGCTGTGTTACACCGCATGACTTATTGTATTAAGATTACTGTACAGATCTACTCATACTGCATTACACACTGACTAATTTTCCTTACTCTATATTATTACCATAGAGTTAGATAGCTCTATGGTTAAACTGTGCCACAACATGCCCTACATATCCATCTTAGTAATAAGCCTTTTTCACACTGTATCTCTTTTCCCCAGAGAATACAACCACGGGGAGGCCCCAGGAGTTTTTTTACCCCTTGCTTACCCCGGCACACTTTCACACTGTACCTGCATGCGTATCCCCTGGGTCGTTAGTTATTCCACGTGGTTCCAGTCGAACGTTTCACACTAGGGATGAATTTGTTGGTAAGCGGAAGTCATCGGCATATGTCTGCGTGTACATGACGTAACTGGGGTAAGCAAAAGCCGCTTTTGTTTCTCACTAGTATTTATTCCCCGGGAGATTAAAAATACCCCAGGGTTTTGCCGTTTACCCCTGCTCCGGAGCAGGGGTGGCCATTCCATGGGGTTTGCTCATTCACGGGGGCAGACCGGGGGTAAAGCGATTCAAGTGTGAAACGACCGACTGCTATTCCTTGTGGATATCCCCGGGGAAAAGTATAGTGTGAAAGGGACATAATATAGTATGTATTATTGTTTTTTGACATTCCTGATTCTATATTTAGCCTGTGTGTTGTACACTGTGTGATATATTGCCAAAAGATTATTGTACAGACCTACTGACTGTATTCACATTGACTTGACATTGACCTTAACCTCTTACCCATAAATTTATCAAACTTGGACTCATTGGCATAAATAGCAGGTTATTGAATATTGGATTGGAGCTCTTTACTGTGAGTTTTTTATTTGCTGTAGATGACATCTTTGAATTAATCTGTTAACAGGATGTTAGTATTAAGGGCAGACCTTATTGTGATCTTCAAGAAAATAAGAAAACTACTCTGTAAATGAAAGTTTAAAAGGATCAGATACTATTCTTCCTTCTCCATAATTACGCTTTTCATTTAAAGATTCATTTTTTTATCCTTTTGTGCAACAAAAATGTTTGTTAATGCAGGGCAACACATGAGCTCAATGTTTCATCTTAATGTCAAATTTTTTTTCACAGCTTTGTGAAGCCATTTGGAGAATTTTATGGAGTTCTTTAAAAATGATTGTTTTACTAAAAAAAATATAAATCTTTAGTCCCAGAGCTAATTTAGAAACCTTAGCTACACAAAAACATCAGTAATGCAACTTCTCCACGGATGTTCATGTTTCAGAAAAAAACTATTGGCCTAGTTCCTAAAAATTGTATGTTTAAAAAAAAAAAAAAAAAATCTCGCAGAAAACAAATTGTACATCATCCAGCCATTTCGCATAAGTTTGATAAAAGACATTAAATAAACAATAAGTAAAGTCTGGCTTTGTGGTAGTGTACATATATACATAACTTAACCAAATTTTCAACACCTCGATAAAAGTTGTGAACTTTCTCCAAGTAAAACAAAAACCCCAAAACTGTGAACAATTTACAACGATACCTTTAGTTACGCAGTTTGCAACAATCAAAGGGTATAGTAATTTTATGGCAGTATGAGGTCAATCATGCATTTATCAATGACTGTTTCCTTACATGTAAAAAACATATAAACACTGTGTGGATTGCCTGTTTGCTTATGACCTGGGTCACATACACAGTCGAGCAGTTTCCCCCCCCCAAAAAAAAAAAAAAAAAATCTGGAAAAACAGTGGGAAAAACTTGGGCAAAACAAAAAGAAGAAAAGGACTTTTAAATAGAAATTTGAACTTTTGTTTTGACCGGAGTAACATTTCTGGAGAATCACCCCCCCCCCTTAACCAGAGAGTCCCCATTTGCCTATGGTCACATTGTTTTGGGCAGTCAAAGCAGGATACCAGCTATGTAGATTTTAGCATGTGGGGGGTACATGCTACACTCTATGTCAACATTTCAAAAAGAGGAGTACAGTGCCCAAGTTACTGGGTCTAATGTACTTGAACATGTTCATCATTTTATTGTAATGTTTGTCCATATTATAAAAGGTCTACATGTACCAAAATGTTTTTTGAACCTTGGAGCAAAGAGCTACATGTACTGCCTTAATCGCTGATATTGCTGATGTAAGTACATGAACATGTACATCTTATTATTGTAATGTTTGTCCATATTATTATTTTGCTCTATGTAAAATATTTTTTAAAACCCTAGAGCAAAGAGCTACATGTACATGCACTGGATTGATCCCTGATATTGCTGAAGTTTGTAAGAATGCATTTTACTATCTTTTTAATATCCAGCATACATGTATCCGTGAACACTTAACTTGTGAATGTACAGACAAAATTATTCCTGCATTTGTGACAAGCAGGTTGGACTATCATAACAGCTTATTTTACTGCCAGACACTTGGATTAACAAACTGTAAAGGGTTTAGAATGTATGTGCTAGACTGACCTGTAATTCACCCAGACGTCTCCATGTAGTCCATTGTGATTTGATTTACACTTGTTATCCATTCAACAAAGAATAACATTTCAAGTTCTTTTAATAACATATCAAGCCATGCATGGTTTAGCAACAATGACATCGAATGCAGATGCCAAATCATTTGTGAAAGCTGCTCCCCATTTTTACTTAATGTATTAAAGTCCAATTGAAAAACCCATTTGTTCACGGTTAATTCTTTCTTGCTAGAATTATTTGATTTTTTTTGTGCATTTCTTTGGGATGTTTTGTATAATGTGCAGAAGAATATATAGGTTTTGCGTAATATAATATAAATGTTCATTCTTATTTTATTTTTATTACTCTATTTTTATTATTCACATAAAGTGTGGATACTGATCTTTGACAATTACCAATGTTGTCAATGTGCACCAAAGGGCAATACCAATAAAATTTTAGTCATCAGAAACAACTGTTCATGCAACAGCGGTTGTGATGCACACAGTACTGTATGTACCAACCAGTTGCAGTTTCTCACACAATCATCTCTGTTTATGCTTCAAAATTCCGCAAAAAAAAAAAAAAGATCTCAAATACTCCAGTACAGTTAATACAAATGAGTGAGCAATTTGATATATTTTATAACGCAAGCAGCATGTTCTGATGATACTCTTCTCAATACCATGAAACCTCAACATTTTAAAAACTTGATTAAATTGTTGGAACACTTGAACAGGGAGCTTTGCCCCCATCAGGGCAATCATACTGGTTGGGTTTGAATTATTTTGTTTTGCCCTCCCCCCCCCTTAAACAAAGTAATTTAGACACTTCATGTCAGAAAGCACAGGTGCTGCAGACATTGTTATTTCAATAACACTTGAAAATTAAAACTTTTGGGTGGGTTTTGTTTGTTTGGGCCTTGAAAATAATTTTGGAGTATATTATCTCTAATTGTCTCAGCAGGCTCATCATACCCCTATGACTAGATTCATTACACAATACACAAAGAGAATAAGAGTAAATTGATAAAAACTTCCTTTTACAAGACTACACCCATCTAGAAGATACTGCATCAGCTTTGATTTCATTGTTTTCAAAACGAGACTGTTCTGAAGTTCAGATCTTTTTTAAACAAGTTTTTATCAAAAATTGAATTTCTTTCCAAATAACAGCTTTTACCAGAGCAAAAGTTTTTCATTTGGTAATCTGTAGATCAGCATCATTCCTCATTGTAGCTGTCAATTTCACCCTCCATGATTTATAAAACATGCATTAGGCTACAATCATGTTGAGTTCAATCTTAGTCTCTAAAGTCTGGTGTTTTTTATTCTCTGACTATTTCAGAAGCCGTTGTTGGGTCTGCCTGATGAGTCAACAGTTTGTTATGAGCAAGAGACAACTTGAATGAACTTTCTTGTGGATGAACTCTTAGAGGGATTTGATCATCAGATGGATCCATTGATCTACAGTCTTCTAGTGCAAACTTCATTTGTCTGTTAGGAACCAATGAGGGTGTGGTTTGGATCTCAACTCAGTCTACCTCCAGGCTCTCTTTGTCAGTCAATCACAAGAACAAAACATGTAAGTGTCTTGAATCATTGAACCCTTTAGCCTTCAAACCACCCAAAATCCCCCAGCCTGTTACTCCTACAACTGCCCAAAATCGCTCTCGAAATTTGAAAGTTGTAACTGGAGTTTTGCACATGCGATTGAAACACACTTACATTTGTAAACAGCCATGTATAGAAAGCGATCTCAAGATTATGATGGTCTAAAAATAGTATATGGTCCCCATAAGAAAAATTATGTTGTCTACCTCCAAAGGTTGAAAGGTCTGAAGTCTGACAGTATTTTATGTACAGTGTATTCCATATGCAATGTATACAGTAATAAAGACCGTGTTTAGTGAATTTGGTATTTTGGGAAACTAACTTATTGACCCCTTCATCAAGCAAGAACTCAACTCGCCAGAGTGAGTCAGTCAGTTGAATATTGGTGTCATTTACAAGGACAACCCAAACCATCAAACCATCAATAGGACCCCTGCCTGAGGGTAGAAAGACTGATTGCCCAATGTAAATTAAGTTCCTTACAATAAACATGAAATTACATGTAAGGTAGAAAGCAAGGGTTGCTGAGTAAGAAACTTGTCTAGTGATTTAATTAATTTATAAAACATGAGCTCTTGATATTCTCTTGATGTCAAAAGGTTGGTGACACATTGTCTTAAGTTCTTATCCCACTAAAGCACATGTACAATATTGGTGATTGTCAAAGACTAGGTGTGGATTTCACAAAGCACTAGGACTAGTCTTATCTCAAGTTAGGATGAGTAACTAGTCCTAACTTATAGGACTTGTCATAAGTTAGAACTAGTTTTGTGACATTCACCCCTGTATTCACCCTTATGTGATCCAGCATAATACAATAAATAACACCCTGTGAAAATTCAGCCCTAAATGGCCATTGGAGTCACAAGAATATAGTGAATGTTTTCACTGATTGAGAACATCAAGTTTTGGTCTCAGAGGTCAAAACTAATTGTTTCACTCATTTCTTAAAAACCAGCATTTCATGTAAAAAACATTCAAGTGATGTTTTGCTTTGTGCAAATCTCTAGCAATTTTTTTTGTAATGTCTCCCAATGTTCACACCCTTTATTCTATCCACCAACTTATTTGGAAAACAAAATAGTGTGTGTAACAGAGATGCCAACATACACGATTTGGGCATAGCAATTACGATTTTGAGCCTTGAATACGACTCTACAATAATACTTCAATAAACTACGATTATAAGTCGCCCATTAATAGTACAACTTTAGTAACAGTTTTACCAAGGAATATATTAAATATGAGTTGGTAATGAAAATTATGAAAATTAAACTCAAAGTTAAAACAAAAAAGCCTTTAAATGTTGACTGCCGTTGTGGTGAAAAACCCAAAAATGATAGAGGAGCGCATAATCCACATATAAACGTGTATTAAATTTTCATGCACTGCACTTTAAACTGCCTGAAGATCACGCTGCATGATCTTATCCATTTTCCCCATTGTCATTGATCTCCATTTGTAATTCATTGGAAATAGTGATTTGAATTTGTTGGGACGAGGTTGCCACACAACTGCATTTTAGCCCGTGTTTGGCTCACCTTTATGTATCAATAATGGAATCGCCCAACTCCACACATTATGTGCTGTGTAAGCTGGCCATGTGACTGCTATTGATAGGGGTGGTGTAAGTGGTATCTCCCAATGTACACAAACAATTGCACATGTTTGCCCGCTCTGTCTGTGTACTTGGATTGAAACATCAAAAGGTGACTTCGCATAAAAATTCTATTAAAAATGTATTTCCCGATATCTAAAAATGAATTTGAGAACATGGACATCCATATAAAGGTTGTTTTGGGATAAGCATGGCCACATTCTTGGTGTAGTTTGAGCGACAGAAGCGTCGGAAATACACGGTAAATGTAGAGAAAAACTCTCTATTTTATCCAAAGCAGGCCGAAGCTAGCACCTGTGAAATTGAGGGTGCCATCAGCCTGAACTGACAACGCGGCATGGCAATCTCAGTAGGCCTACCATGGTCTTACCAAACTTTGATATTCAATTTCATACAGCTATAAATAGTTTGATACTCAACAGAACTGACAATGACTCAGAATTAAAGTTAAAGGGCCTATGAAGAGGTTTTTTATCATGGATTTTTTTCGTGGCTTAATATATGGTTTGAAATTAACAAAACATTGTATTGACTATTTTGATGTGTCTGTTATGCGTTAATACACTTTAATTGAGCCCCGAAAATGTGTGCAATCTGATTGCGCAATGATCCATGACGTAAGCTGTGGTAAAACATTTCAAAGAGGGCTCTGGTGCCGAGTGGTCAACAATGCATTGTATGTTATTGTCACACACATGGCCGTTGTTAGCCGTTCCACTGTCTACGTCACAGATTTTATGTTAATGAGGAAGAGTGGGCGGAGCACAAAAATCCCTTAATTTTAGAAATCTTTATTTCTACGATTAATACGCATGTAAAAAATGTGAAAAAGTAAAGATATAGTATAATAGGCATACTTTGTTTTTTCAACCAATAAAAAAAAAAAATTCATGGGACCTTTAACCCTATCAGGACCAGTCTTTTTTTATGTATGGGGGACATCCGTGTTTTCCAAAGTGTTTGACCGATTTTGATGAAACTTGCTACAAATGTTCACTTCATCGAGTTCTACATGATGGCGTCAACGTTTTTGAAAAATTGTCACTACAGGGCGATTTAAACTTTTTTTTCCCCTTTTTGGTCAAAAATTGTGTTTTCCCCATAACTTCTGTATTTTTCGTCCGAATGTTTTGAAACTTGGCAAACTTGTACATTTTAACAACATCAATATCATTTGAACCTAATTTAGTTACTGGAGTCACCTTTGGGAGTGTTATAATGCATTTTTCCACTTTAAAATCAAAATGGCCGCCGCCAAGGGCCCCGGGAGAAATAATACGGTTTGTTTGACAAATCTTAATATTTTTTGGGTCTGAAAAGTAAGAAATTACCATGTTGAAAATATCCTTTTGTTAGAAAAACTTGATGAAATTTGCCCCCCTATTTACATTTACAGGCTGAAAACACAAAATCCAAGATGGCCATCAAAATCGCTGCCATTTTGAGTTCTCAAAACCATTTCAGACTATCCCGTGACTCATCACTATCACTTTTCTGGCAAAGAAACCCAAAATTTGTCGAAATTATGTTTAAAAAAAAATCACAAAAAAAACAGTACAATTTTGTGACCCAAGGTAAAAATAATTGTTACCGAGGCAACAGCTAACCCCAGGTATCAATTATTTTTTGCCATCATGTTTTAGATATATTTTGGGAAATGTCTGAAAATTTGGCTGTGATCGGACTAAGCATTAAAAAGTTACAGGTCAAAAATTGGTTCCTTGTGCCCCCCTTCCCACTGGTCCTGATAGGGTTAAGTCACTAGTGGAACATTTTTTGTTTAAATTTAAACCACTTTGCGGGGCGGCGGGCTGAGAGCACAGAGAGGAATATAATTAAGTAATTGAAAAATATCACCAGACTTGTCAAGTTGTAAGGTGATTTTACTGCTGCAGTCCAGTGTAAATTTGAGTCCTGGCTGTTATGCCCAGCTGTTTGGCTCCAAGTGAACATGTCCATTAAATCATCAACAATTTTCAAAAGAGTCTTGTTGCTCTGTTGTGCATCATACACAAATAATTTGTAAGTTTTTTAATCACAAAAGTGTTTGAATTGAGCTAATTGAAATAGCATCACAGAAAGTGACTGAGTGAAATAATGGCCTTAGGAAGCCTATGCCCTTACAGTTACTGGTACTGCTTGGCGGTGCTACTTTTTTTCGGAATTCAATATTGGGCATCTTTGATGTAATGAAATCCAATCTGTTTGCCCCCATGGGAATTACAGTAGGCATATTGTCAATAATTACTTATTAGGTTTAATACAAAAAATTACTGCTGAGTATCTTTCATTACCAGGAACATTTTTGTCAAGAATGAAGTATTGCTCATAGCCTGCAAGTAATTATAACATCTTTTATTTCTTTCCTTTTTCTACAATACATAACAACAATAATTTAGAATCTAATTGATAGCATTTCATCAATATGGTAGCAAGAATGTAAAGCTGTCTTATCAAGACATTATGTTAATACATTTCACTTAACATTTTTGACTTTGCAGTGAGCCATTGAATTTCATATTTTGGTACAATGAAATTGTACATTTTCTGAATTTGAAGTGTTTGAACATGTTGAATGGAGTCTGTTTCCTTAGTTTTGCACAACTGTTCCACAACAATTTTGAAACCTAACTGTAGGTTTATCTATTCAAGTTCTTGTAATTTGACTCAAATATGGTTTTTAGTAATTGAGATTTTGAGTGGTAAACAAACCAAGTACTTTCATGGATTATTTAGGGAATAACAGTGCGAGGACCCGGTCTTCACTGCTTGGTAATGACCGGGGTGGTGGCTGGCCGCTGTTAACAACCAAGCCGAAGGCGCGGTCGTTAACAGCGGCCAGCCACCGCCCAAGGTCATTACCAAGCAGTGAAGACCGGGTCCTCTCACTGTTATTCCCATTAATAAATACCTTTTTAACGAAATAAACGGCTAAAATCGTCCATTTTGTAACTTTTCTTTCTCGGCGATACTTTCTTGTTTTGTTAGCCGGTCTTTATATCGCCGTTAATACACCCCCACGTGATCACGTTTTGACCAATCAGAATCCATAAACTGTCCTAGGTATTTATTAATTTGGTTTACAGTTACAGTCTTTTGGGGATAATCATGAAGGCACTTTGAGGGGAACTTGGAAATTATAAATGCTTGTCATTTATAGTGATTCTTTTAACAGAACGAAATATCAATGAACTGTTAAAGTAAAACTTTTCTTGTATGCGTAACATTTGGCGCCTGATACTGAAGTAACAATTATTTTTTGTTTGTATTTATATGGGATATGTGAAGCCCAAATGGTAGAGCTTGTCATACAAAGTATTGATTATTTTTAAATGACTGTTGTTTTTTCACATCTAAAGTTACACATTGGTCATCCCCTCTATGTTTTTTTTTCCAAACTGAGTTGTTTATAAAGAACCATAATGTACACAGGAGTACCCTTTTTAGATTTTAAAATACAATATTTTAGTAATGACATTATTTTGTGAATTGAAGGTGAATATAAGGAACTTTATAATATGTTGATGGAACCCTGACAATCAGTACGATAAAAAGCTCTATTTATCTTATGCAAACAAGACACTACTTACTGTACATATTATTTACCACACAACCTCAGCAAATAACAGCCAAAAACTTTATGTAGATTGTAAATCACAAGCAAGGCACATAATTTTTTTTTTTTAAAGTGTCAATGATACTTGTTTTTGGTAATTTTGCACATGTCACCAAAGTCAAAATAATTGATAGTTTTATGGTACTGATATCCATCAGTGGGTCTATCCGTGTCATTTCAACACGCTTTTGGACCTGACCGTCACGGATTGAAAAAACAAATTGGTGTGCTGGTTGGACTCCTTGAGAAACCCCCAGAACCGAAATTTTATGTAATTTGGACAATAATTTTCTGAGATAAGGGTCAACAAACTTTTGACTAATTAGCTCGACTCTCTGTGTTTTGACAGCCATATCTCCAAAAGTAAAGCACCGGTACACTGTCCACTCGGCCATAGTTGGTAGAGTGTTGGTACACGTATGTACTTTAGCAAATGGTCGCATATTCAAATCCCGCCCCTGTCAATTTTTCTTTGTTCACCCAAAAAATGATTTTACAATTTACCAAGTCAGTTTCTCTTCATTGTTTGCAGTTAACATGTGATTAAATTTAAACGCAATTTGTTTCTTATTTTTAAAAATGATTTCAGCTATGACAACATTTACCAATGACAAATGAAGACAATACGGTACACCAATATTAAAGTACACATAAGTTCCACAAATATTGACTGGTGTAAAATACTCAAAAAGTATGTTATACTAGATGAGACACATTAAGTAGAATTAAAATTTAAGAAAGAGAATTGATTCTTGACTGGATTGGAATGTGAAATTTCATATGAATTTGAAGCTTTATCATACTGCCATGTGATAGGAATCAGACCCAGCAGTAGTTGTATTCTCTTGTATAGTGTAGCAAAATGTTACACAAGTAGCAGTTGCTACTCAATTTCCTTGTTTTTCTTACCCCTTTTAACAGTCAGTGTTTACAAACATGTTCAACTTGATTATTTTTCTAAGCAACATTGTTTGACTAAATCTTTCTCTGACCAGGCTTGTTTGGCTAGTAGTTAAGCATGTAATGTAATATGTCACAAATTCAAATCTGTGCCAACGTCTTTATTGGATTCTACCAAAAGGAAATTTAAACACAATGAAAGCTGGGGTTGGAGAGGACACAATGTGACACACTCCCTTCATCATTTTTGCAGTGATTTTCAAAAGTCACGTAGATCATCACAAATTTTAGACTTTTCCTAAAATTAATAGTGCCTAGGATCAAAACAAAAAAATGAAGATCTACTGTTACCATGACAACTATTTATTTCTACCTGTTTAGATTGTTTCTAAATTTTAAATGAAAGGAGAAAATTTAGCTTTGACATTAAAAAGGAAGAAAATGGCATTATTCGGTAGAATTGGAGCAATGGAATGGATGTGATGAAAGCCCAATTGTTCCAAAAACTTGATACTTTGCTCCCACAAGCTGCATTGTCTATTTGTTTGAAATAGCTGAAGCATATACTTTCCCAGAGTTTTGTGAAAATAAATCCACAAGCATATTCCTGAGTTGGGTTTCAAACCCATGACCCCTCCTGCCATTTTAGATCAGATGTCTTACCGACTACACTAACAGGATTGCCCAGCAGCTAGAGGCATATGGTTCGGGGAAAGTACTGAGTATACAGGTATACAGTGCTTAACACACATCGGTAAGTAAAAACGCAAATAATACTCTTTTTCCCCGATGCAAAATTAACATCTGTTATAATTGTCACGGTACCCGTTGCTATTAGGATTTGAACTGCCTCTAGCTGCTGGGCAATCTCGGTAGTCTTGTTGGTAAGACATCTGCTCTAGAATGTCAGGGTCGTGGGTTCGAATCCCACCAGAGGATTATGCCTTTGGATTTGTTTTCACAGGACTTGGGGAAAGTACTTAGTTTACAGTGCTTAACACACATCGGTGTATTGGTAAAAACACAAACAATATAAATTTCATGTCTAGTGGTGAAGTCCAGTGGGTTCAATTTCAAACCAAGTCTTCATTGGAATCTTCCCTCAGGATTGTTTGAGTAAATGACTATTGCTATTTTGGTAAATGACTATAAATTTTGTGTCAGGATTGTTTGAGTTCATCGCTATTTTGGTAAATGACTATAAATTTTTTTGTCTTGTGGTTAATTCCAGTAGGTTCAATTCTAAACCAAGTGTTCCTTGGAATCTAACAAATTGTTAAAACAATTAACCATAAGTATGTTTATACAATATTAACTTTTCCAATAATCTGCATTTAGAAAAGTTGGAGGCAAAACAAACATACTGTTTTACTTTGCATAACTTTTTGGTTTTAAGAAAGAGGTTGAGTTAGAAACTAAGGTATCGATTTGTCTACAGTGGGTTTGATAGTATACACATATGGACTGGCAATGAGGGAAATAGTGCACGTCTATGCAACCCGAGGGCCTGTGAGTGACCTATTTCCCTAAGGCCGAGGGAAATATGACCCTCTCCTGGTCACTCACAGGCCCGAGGGGTGCATAGACGTGCACTATTGCCAGAATAATGCCAGTCCATATGTGTTTTATAACACACCTCAATCCAAAATGTCGGTTAGAAGAGTAAATCGCGTTTTTTTGGCCGCAGATTCTTCTCCATCCGCAGACGCCGTCATTTTCTTGAGGGCGCTCTTTACCAGTCAATAGTTTTTGGGTTTTTGAAACTATTTCCCGCTTTGTGAACTATTTCCCCCAAATGAAGTGCGTGCATTGCGTATGGTGCATATTTCATGCACTAGGCTATATTAGTTCACCCCACGTGACCGTGTTTCAGCCAATCAGGATAAAGGACCAGGAAGAGGTGTGTTATAATGAGTGATAGGTCCACCAGGCTCCATCCAAACCAACAGCTCTTTTAGGTCACATTTTTTTCTTTTCAGAATTTTATTTGTTCATGTTACAAAATAAATTTCAAAAACCTTAACTCAAACATTCAGCAATTGAAGTAGAAGTCAAGGTTCACTGCAGCCTGCTTTTTGATTCACCAGTAGCTGTAGTCTTAATACATGTAGGACATAATATCATGACTATTCTTAATGGAACTACTGATATGATGTAATTCCATGAATCAACCTCAGCCAACATAAACTACTTATAACAATTACTCACTGTCTTTAAACTGCAATGCATGGATTATCTGGTGCTGATTTTTATTTTCAACACAGAGTTAATTTTGTTTTGATATGAGTTATGTTTTTTTTTATTTTTGCTAGTATTATTTTAGCCATGTCGTGGAGATTTGCGGATTTTGATTTCACTTTTTACAATTCCTGTACCATTCCAAGCACTACCTCTAATGACAGGTTTGTTGTGACCAGAATTATTCCTAGGCTGGATATATTCACCATTAAGGTTATTGTATACAGCAGTTCTGCAACCATTAAGCCACCAACCTCCTTCAACACTCAGAGTAGGGCAATCAGTATTGGGTTTGTCATATGTTGAGAATGGACGCCCGTTGATCATATCTAAAATATTATCTGAAATAAAAAACAAAACATAACAGTTAAATATAGGAAGTACATTATATCCATAAGATTGCTTTATGCAATAAGCATCCTGCTTGCATGATGGCTGTGGCCATTGGCAGCTTGTTCTGACTTTAAGGGGAAAGGCACTTCGAATGAGTTGCAGTCATCAAAGAACAAGTCTAATAATATTACAATGATTACCACTTCTATACAAAGTGCCTTATCTAGCATTTGTTATTTTAATGACAGGTAAGCATAGTGTTGAATTTTGAGGCCCATTTAAATAGCACCTTGTAAGGATTTACAAGGTGATGTGGTGCAATCTGCAGCAAACCATGTCAGAAACACCAGGGAAAACCTCTTCTCTTAAAGATAAGTGTACTGTGTTATTTTTAGCTGCTTTATACAACACATTGGACATAACAGCTTTGTGTCTCATCTAAAGGATGAAGCAATAATGGTTATTTGTCTTGCTTAATTAAGAACACAAGTACCATGACCCAAACCCACACTCTAACAACTCTAGAACTTGAGTTTGGTGCATTAGATGGCATGGCCTTGACACTCCATTTTGTTTACTGAAGACACTTAGTAAGACAGTTTGATGAAGTCATTGAGTTATGTGAACTGTTTTCCGTAGCACCTTTATGTAAGGGTTTACAAGGTGCTGCCGCTGTTTCAGTAGCCACTGCCAGAAACACCGTGGCAACCCCTTCTCTTAGTGACAAGTGATTTTTTTTTATTAAGTGAACCATTTTATGTAGCACCTTTAAAGGATTTACAAGTTGCTGCGGCGCATTCAGCAGCCACTGCCAGAAACACTTGGGCTTCTCTTAGTGATAATTGTAACTTGGTTCTTTTAGATGCGTTACACAACACATGGGACGAAGGATGAAGCAATAAAGGTTTTGTGGCTTGCTGAAGGACACAAGTGTGAACACCAGGACTCAAATCAACACTCTGCTGATCAGAACACCAGAGCTTGAGTCCAGTGCACTTGACCACTCAGTCATGAGCCCATCATAAGGGAACTTCCATACATTAAAACCCTAAATCACTGTATTTACTTGTGTAGCCAAGGAGTTCAATACGTAGGGCTGGGTGCTCATTCCAGGCTGTTGGTTTGATGCGGATGTATCGTGCTTGAATAGGCTGCTTGAATATGTTGGTAACTGGGGTGTCTCTATCAGTGTTGCCAGAGAATGTCTGTCAATGAAAATACAGGAGAACATTATAAAAAACAACCATTTGAAAAGTAAATAAATGATGAGTGTATATAGCTCTATTGAATTAGTCTGTTTAACCCTATCAGTCCTGCACCTGTGATATCCTGGTACACGCAGAGCACACTCTGATCCTGCTCCTGGGATATCCCAGGGTTGCCTTTATCACGCTCGCACCAAATACGCTATGAAAACAAAAGTATAGCCACAACTACCTATTGAATGTCGCCCTTTTTTGTGTATTGCAAGCCAGAATTTATGATTCTTTACTCCTTTTGTTCTGTCAAAAGTTTCTTCAACGTGGCTCATTTTCCCTCTGTGATTTCCCTTCTGGACTACTGCAGAGTTTGTACTAGTTATTCAGTTGTGTATAAAACATTAAATCGATGAAATTGTTTTATATTGGTAGCTATTTGCATCATATTCTGATCATTTGTGGAACTGTGAACGTAACCTGCATTTTAGTACACAAAGTGTTATGGATGATCGATGATGCACAACTAACCGGTCACATGTCACGGAGGTCACAGAGGTCAACAAAACTACCCAGAAATAAAGACAATGAACTGATGAACACTATCCCACAATATTGTGACAAAATAATTTAGGGTAATTTTTCTAATGGTTTTTTTAATGTAAACACACAATAAGTTGTGTTTGAAAAAGTATGCGGGATGTGGGGGTTGACTGTGTACAAAGTATTAGGGACTGGAAGGGTTCATTTTTATAATAGGAATACATCTTGACAAGGACTGTGCTGAATGTAATCTTACCTCTGGTGAAGATATAGATGTTCCAATCACATGATGCCAGATAGATTCCTCATAACTATGTTGCACTTGATACTTTGTCACATAATAATCATGCTGTGGATGGCCTTGTGTAATAACACCCTCAATCTGTACAGGCTCTGTACCCATATCTACTTGAAGCCATGAATCCTTATCTAGTCCATCAGCTGGACGCCAAGCACCATTCAGATACAGACGTGCATTACTTGGCTGGTGTTGTGAATCCCACTCACTAGATGCTGTGATTCTGCCATCAGGAATAGTGCTGTCTCCTATTCCTAATTTCTGACCACAGAACCTAACAACTGAAAACAAATGCAATCAACTTTAGACATGGTGAAGCACTATGCACCTAAAAGTAAACTTTTAAAACATAAAGTATCTAATACTATAGAGAAATATCTCTGATTAGAAAATACTGAATGCCAAGAGACAAATGCTAAAAGGTTAAACATGTTAAAATTGAACAGAAAAGTGAACCCTTTTCAATTGTTCCATTAATTTGCCTCATTGTCAGCTTAAGGAAGGTGTGTCAAGTCTCACTTCTAAGAGCCTGAATGAGAGCTAATAAATTCTCAGACATTTTGGAGGATTGGTTAATTGTTACCATTGAAAAGTGTAGCAAAACATATTGAATACAAAATAAAGGGATTTTTAATAGTTGCTGCACAATTTAAAATCTTCGAATAACATTCTGAAATCAAACTGGCTCAATTTAAGCCTAATGAATGGGGCTGGTGGCTCAGTGTTTCTGAAAACAAACTTCTCTCAAAGGGACAAAAGAGGGTTAGTTTTGGGAATTCATATTTTGAAGGGTTGTTTTTTTTTTTTTTTTTTTAATTGGGGTCTGTAATTCTTGATGAAACTAACCTTTACATCCCAGGAGTTCAACCTGTATCCATAGAGAGCCATCAGTCTGGTTTAGTTTGATACGGATGTAACGAGCTGTGATTGTTGGATGGAACATGCTGGTAGCTTCAGTGGTTGATGTGGCGTTCATTCTGATCATCTGTCACAATGCAAATGGAAACATGTTAAGTTGTTTTTGTATTAATGTTTGTTATTTAACTTAACACACATGACTTACCAGTTAAGATCAACCTTTTATTGCATTGTCAAATCACATCAGGAGATTAAATTCAAAGAGGTCCTACAAACGTCTTACATGAAAACATCCCATTTCAAAATGTTTGGTTAGGTGAAGTCAATGGGGCAGCTGCATTTGGGTTTGGCACAGCTCTCTGGCATGATCATCAAATGGTGCAGATGAATATGCAATTCCACTGAATAATTTTAGTCAACTTAAATGGTTTATCAAGCTTGTTGTTTACTGTTATTCAAACCAATAATTCAAGCCTTACACTTCTACTGAAGTTTGATTTTATTTATGAGCACCAATTTATATTATCAACACATATCAGTGTCAGTCAGTCATAATTTTTTTTACCTGTGTTGAATTCATAGTAAACCAAGTGCTCTGGTCATCACTGTATTCCAGCTGGTACTCATAACCAATATCTACACTGGTTCCTTGATCAGATCCCTGCAGCATCATGATCCCCTCTACTTTGACTTTAATTTCTAAATCAATCTCTAACCATGGTTGGTTGTCACTAGAGTCAGGGCACCAGCCAATAGTGTTGTTGTTTGATGAAGGAGTCAGTCGTGCATTGCTTGCTTGGCAGTTGCCATCTTCCCTCCATTGTGTACTTGATGCAGTGATCCTGTTGTCAGGAATGGTACCATCTCCCATTCCGAGACGATGCAAACAAAACCAGCATTCTATATCAGAAGTAGAACAGCAACAGAACAACATGATATGAGCATTATTGAAGTACACTTGATTAATGCAGTCTTAGAATGCTGGTCAATTGTCCTTTTTCTGTTTTTGAACTATATGCAATATTAAAATCTTCATGTACATTGACAGAACAATATATAGTCTCAAATGATTTTAATAAGAGGCTAAAGTTGGCACTTGGCAAAAATGTTCTCTGCTAGATCAAATTAAAACCTATTGATATTGAGATGAAGAAAACATTCAGATCTCCCTGGTCTCTTTTATTAAATAAATTTGTTTATTTGTGTTGAATGATTTGGATGTGAAGTAAAAACAGGGATTGTTTATAATGACCACACCATGCAGTTGGCATAAAGCAGAGTAATTAAATAAGATGTTCAATTTAACAGCTGCTTAAGATGTTAGATGGATATAAATTTAAAATATAAAAAGTCAGACGAAGAATAGTTTAAATGAAATATTTTGGTTGTAAGTAAAAACCTAGAGTGTTTATAATGACCTTACCATTACATCCAAGAAGTTCAATACGCATTGTTGGACGATTGCGGTGTTACTCAGTTGGTATGATTCGGATGTAGCGTGCTCTGATTCCCACATTGAACATGTGGGTTACTCTGGTGTTTCTGTCACTATTTCCAGGGAATCTCTGTGGAGGAAAATAAATGTGCTGCTCATTGACAACTAATCATCCTGGAGCTTGAATGGTTGGAGTAACACAAAGGCCGTATGAATCTCTGCAGACAGATATGCTAATATAAATGTTCTGGATGAATCATGTTATAAAAGTTTAGTTTATTGTTGCAGTTTCTTTAGTTTAAATCATGCATTATTGACGTCCTTATTGTAAAAATCAATAATAGGTAACAAAATACAATATTGATTTATCGTAAGTGTTTATTTAGGGGGGTTGATTTTTTCATTTGAGTGATCCAATGAAGAAACAAATAACTCTAGAAAAGTATTACTTCTTAAGGTTGACTTCATAAAATCTGTAGTGGCTTATTGCTGCATTTTTGGAGTTATAAACTTGGAATCTTGGCTTTGTATGTTTAAAGCAATAATGGGTGAAAATACAATATCGACTTTACGCTTGTTGATTTAGAAGGAAGGGTTATGTTGTCATTTCAGTGATTCAATGAAGAAACAGTTAACTACAGACATGACAGAAAATAATTAGTTCATATCAATGTGATATTTCAATTCAATGATCTGCATGATAGTTGATTGCCTTTTATGTATGATGTCATACCATTGCATTGTCCTTGGTTGTCCCTCCTATGAATCCCCAGTCCTGTCCATTACTGCTAAAGGACACCAGGAACTGTGTCACCCAGTATGGTCTGTCATAGTTGCCTTGTATTATAACACCTTGTATCAGTGTTAGTCCTTGCAAGTCCACCTGTATCCATGCAGTATCTTTGTCACTCTCTGTTGGACACCAGCCACCACGCACATCTAGCCGTCCTTGAGGGTTATTAGAGCAGTGATCTTCATCAGTAGAGGATGTTGTGATTCTCTCATCAGGGATGCTACCACCTTGCATTCCCAGACTGTGACCACAATGTCCATCAACTGAGAAGACAAAACAATTGATAAACAGTGTTTCTATCAGGACAACCTCAGTATTTGAAGTAAAAACATTAAACTTACTGTGAACTTTCAAGGTTTTTTTTCATCTTATTTTAATTGAATTCATAAAAAGACAAATAATTACTTTGAGCTATTTTCCCTGTTGTGACTGGAGGAAATTATGGAAATTTTAGACCAGGCTGTGTATCATCAAAGCAAAAATAAACATGAAATTTATATCATAATTTTTAATTTATATATTCATTTGACATGTAGGTATTTACCAAATTTAACACAAATTTAAATATCAAAATGTTAACAATTACTTTATTAAAACCCTTTGGTGCATTAGGTGTACACATGTGGACACTTTTGTTTGTCCTTGCAGCCTGTATCCTTTTTTTTATATTTGTAATTGTGACTATTACTGTAAATGCCTGTTGGCTTCAATTGTGACCATTACTGACAAATGTTGGATTCATGAGGGCACTATTTGAAATTAATTTGCATTTGAATATCCCATTACCATACGTCCACATGTATGTGGACATTAGGCTTTTAAGGTGTCTTTATATTGTAAGGCAGTATATGAAGGAAGAAATTGTCATATTGTAAATTATGTTCAAATGTTTCAGTTCACCAAGGAATTTGTGTCCCAACTCAAGTGAATTTAAACAAGATCAGTGTCTACGGCTCATATTTGTTGGTCTTTCTTCATGTTGAAATTAATGAAGAAACCTTAATAACCTGATGTCCTTATGTGGATGTTTTGCAACGCGATAATTAAATATACATGTAAAGTTTTACATTTTTTGGTTGCACTTAGTAAGCTAAAATAGTTAAATATTACCAATGGTGTTCCTATAAGTAGGCAGGAAGTATTCTTCAGGCACAAGGGAAAGAGGGAAAGATGAGATGTTGAGCAATTGATGATTGATGCTTTTTCACAAAATGTTGTACACTGTGAAGGCAAATTGTTTTTTGCATTGTAGTATACATTGTATCTGCATTGTTTAGCATGTCACTAGTTTAACGACAGCATGTTATTTGGATACTTGTTTTCCCATCTTTAGGACCTGTTGTTTTAAGACTGCATTTTTATTATGATGTTGCCAATCTAGTACAGCTTTAATTGTAAGCGTTTGGTCAGGGTTTGCATCAGCTCATTATCACATTCCTGTTGAGCAATCTGATTGGATTAGCGCATACTGGAAGATAAAGTACCTTAAGTTAATGATTGAGGTTAAGTTTTGAGTTGTGGTTTTTCTTTTCCCATGGTTGTTCTGTTGGTGGCTTGCCTGATTGTTGTTTCAATCACTTTGGTAGGCATGCACTGATTAAACTACAACAACAATATCATTCTATTGGTGAGAAACATTTGGAAGGTCCAGTTGGGTGATTTATCTTTATTTTAACACCTTGGTCCCCTTAACTTTTGCCTTTCATGGATTGTCTTTGAGTACATTTAACTTTGAGTACCAGTGTTTTGAAAGTTGAGTGTCGAGTACGGACTTTGAATACTTTGCTAGCTGAATATGAGTACTGTTTCATGTACATGTTCAAGAATTACAACACTGAGCAAAGGATGAGATAAACTATTTGTTTCTGCTGCGATTGCACTGAATACACTAAACCTATATCACTGGTTTGTAGGCTTTATTCCATCATTGTTTGACACTCCTTTGTCAGCATCAGAAAAAAACATGTAATAAATTATTGCGTCTACAGTCCTGGTTTTATCTCGTTGGGCCTCCCCCAGCCCCCAATCAATGTTGGCTCTCAATGCGCGGTCTGCACTCCAGTTGGGATTAACAACATTGAGTAGGGGAGTGGGGGACGGGGGAGAGTTTCATAATTAGTTGTCACAGTGGCCCAAGCATTTTGGTCGGGATTGTCTGAAAGTTCACTTAGTCTATTTACATGGAGTTGGGTGGACACAGATAATTTACAGTCATTTGATGGAGAAGAGAAAATACATTGAAGTGAACCAAAGCAGTGGACGGTTGATACAAAAAGCAACATAGGCAGTTGTCAGCATGATGTTTCATGGTTTGGTTTCAAACACAAACTGTGCATGTTTTACTCGCTTACACTAATAAAACAGCACTATGTGCAGGGGGGAGGGGGAGGGTCTCCGTCCCAAACATAGCTCAGTCCAGATAGGGTTAATCCTATGATTTCTGCTCACTCTGTAGTGTTACAAAGACAAGTCTTGGCTGTCTTGTACTTGCACCCCAAGACAAACCAAACACACATAATAGCTTTACTGTAGTGCGCACCTGCAACGGTTTACCCTACCAATTTAGCACCTAACTTCCTGAAAGAGAGTTTGTAGTCAAAGTTAAAAGACCAGTACGATTTACAAATGACACACAAACCTCGTCACTTTGTTTTCAAGCCCCTCATACCGTTAATTGGCAAAAAAAGCCAAAAATCCAAACGGTTTACCATCGCAACTAAGATAATATAAAGAAAAAGTGTGACTCTCATTTATTATACTGTACTATGGAAAATTGTTGTAGATTTGACAATTATTATTTACTCCTAACCCTGGAAGCAATACATGTCGAATGTGTCAACACATTCTAAATCTGTTCACCTTTATTTTTATTATTTTTTTTATTTCATGCTTGGAAAATTGCAGACAATCTTGGTCATATCCTGTTGGGCCTCCCCTCGCCTCCGATCAATGTTGGCTCTCATTGCGCGGTCTGCACTCCAGTTGGGATTAACATTGTTAAGTCGGGCGGGGGGTTGGGGGGTGGATTTTTTGTCACAGTGGCCCAAGCATTTGGGCGGGAATGGTAGATTCAATTACATGGGCTGGCTCCTTTGTGTCAGGGTGGCAAAGTCAATAGAGGGCAGTCATAGGGGGTGATGTGATTTTGATAAGGGTTTGCCTTTATTGGAGACTCTCAAAGGCATTTTATAAGACCTTATTGTATGCTCCAATCAATACAAGGTTAACTTATTTCAAGCAGAGATGTGAAGTGCTTTAAATAAAACATTTTTTGTAAATTGGTAAATTTGCTGCAATCTCACATTCTCATATGTATGAATACCATCTGCAATTGTCTAATGTTGGCATGCAGGGAGGTTAAATTCTAATTTCTTTCAGACACACCAAAATTAGCAAAACAGGTCCTCTGCTCATGGTTCATTTAGTTTATTCTGTTGATTAATGGCTCTGTTAAGTCGCAGCATTATCTGCATTCACATTTTTTTCTGTGACCTTTGGGGGAGCCTTTTTACTCAATATCAATTAAATGTTGTTTTGTAAAATGTTTATGATTTCTGGTTCTAGATGGGTTCATATTGTAGTTGATTTATATCATATATTAGGGATGCAGTATCTGCCATGGCATTAGGAAGTCCTCTGGACATATCTGATCCATGCACCTTTGATGTTGGGGATTCCACAACTTTGTAATCCACCTTACATCAGGGTGTATTTAGAGTTTTCAAACTCATGTTGTTTTTGTAACTTACAGGGTGTCTAAACTGCTCTCATCTAGACCTTGGTATAAACTTGAAATGCTTTCTTTGCTTTTTATATATTTCCATGGACTGTGTTGACCATTGGTCATTCAATATACCGATTGCATGACCAATGTTTACATGTTGTCACATGACCTTTTGTGTTTACATGTTGTCACGTGACCTTTTGTGTTTACATGTTGTCACGTGACCTTTTGTGGGCACTACGTCATTTGAGCTGATGGCAAAAGAGGTGCAAATACATGCTGTGACTGAAAGAGTCACACCAAAAGTCGGCTTTTGGTAATAAAAACACAGTTATTAAGCAAATTTATTCAAGTTGTATGTTATGACAATGATTTTAAGCACATTATTGTTTCATGAACTATCGGTATTCTACTACAAAAGAGGTTTATTTTGAGTTATGCACTACCGGTGTCAGAGGACTATGTATCCACCTGCCTGTTATTTTGTTTGTAATGTAGGCCTAAATCACTGTAAAAAAGGGTAAAGAATGTTGAAAAAGTGAGCATTTATACCTAAGCCCTTTTCACACGATGAAAAAATAACCAACTTCCCTTGCTACACATTTTACGAGCACTGATTGTTTATTTTTTGTCATTGTGCATGACTAATTTAGCAAGCTTAGGCTTAGTAAAATACTAACAACCTATGTGCGTTATGTTAGTACACACATCACTGGTAACCAGCGAACCCCTGAAATATCAGCGAGATAGATAATACTACCAGTAGAATCAGCCCATTTGTTTTGCATGTGTTGTGGGGCAAAACCAGGCTCAAAAATACACGAAAAAGATGCAAGATTTTTTGTTGAGAATAATAGTTTTGGATTCTAATAATGTGACTTACTGGTTGCAATGTTGATTAAACAATGCACGTGCTGGCTGGATTCCCAGCTCCTAATGAATTTTCCTATTGGCTGAATTTCTATATTACATGTATATGTAGAAATTCAACCAATAGAAAATAACTCACATACTAGCTGATTTCATACATGTAGCTCATAACAAATTTTTCTATTGGCTGAATTCCTTCATTATTTGGGAATTCAACCAATATAAAAAAATGTTAAGTAGTACAGAGCAGGTAATGGTTTTTCTTATTGGCTGGCTGCCTTCTGAACTTAATTAATATGCACACCATTGATTTAAGAGGGGATTTCACTGCCTGGTTTTTTTTTTGTGCCAATTTTCCCGTCTTGCGTCAACCAGAGAGTGACTTTTAATGTTTGTTAGCATTAAGAAGGCAGTGAAAAGATCGTTTTTTTTTCTTGTCTAATTATGTCACGTAAAGCAGGAATTTATTATGCAAGATTGAAGGGACAATGTCAGTTAAAAAGGTCAGTAATTGAATTTCAATTGTTTTCACTCTATTTCTATGACAAACAGAGTTAAGAAAGCAGCAAAAAGTAGCGCCAGCAGCATGAATGCTCTAGTCAACAGTCCTGACAGTGGTTATAATCACATCGCGATGCAAAAGTTCCCACACACAAGTTGCCATGCATGGGTCATTGGAGATTTCACACAGGATGTCATTCAATAAACAAAGGTTCCTTTTTCACACGATTTTGCACACCTCCTTAGTCATAACTTCCACTAGCGGAGGATTTTGTCGTAGGTCCGGACCTGCGACAAAATTTAGCAATGTTTGAGAAGATTTCGCTAGGGATCTTGGACAATCTAAAAGTTGTTGTCCTTTCACACGAGGTGCAATTTGTAAAATTTTGCAACCATGCTAAAATTAAGCAAGGGACCCTTGCTAAATTGCTCTTGTGTGAAAAGGGCTCTAGCCTTGTGAAATTTCAAACAGGGAAAGGAATAACGCAGTTTTGGAAAGCAATTTTTCTTGGATGATTCAGCTTCAAAACTGTGAAATTCTTGTGTTGAAAAGTGTGTGATTGTGATCGTCTGGCCTAAACGTTCCATCGTGCACTAGTACACTTAGTGCACATTTATTCGTTACTTGTAGAATTTGGAACTTCTGGAACTGTCCTTACTGGCTTTTTTCAGCCACTCGAAGGTTTAGGTACAAACTTTGGAATATTTTTCACAGATTTTGAGAAAGAAACGCATGGATCGAATAAACAAATGCAACAATCATCATGTATCGTACCGCACTTTCCTATGGAGAACGTTTGTTAACATTTACTACCCACTACAGGTCAAATGGCTTGGGTCGCGCAATCAGTCTATTTGTCTGCAGGTAGTATAACAGCTTGGGTGTGGTCCAGTAGTTCACTGGAACTTTTGAGGTAAGTCAAGGACAGTGACATATCCAAATTATTCTCTGAGTTTGAGCCATGATGGTCAGTGCTCTGTTTTTAAATTGTGCATTATTGGCACCAATGATCTGTTTGACATGGATGCTGGTTGTTTGTTACATAATGTCAGGATCTTAATGCAGGAAAGGACAGACCACAATAGAGTCTGAGCATGTACAAACAACATAACCAGCAAGCTCAAAATGTGTTAATGATGTGCACAGGGGGTAGTGAGTTCCATACAAATCAGGCATATCAAGCAGGCTGAGCTTATGTAAAGTCACCAATATCATTTTCTTATTTGGTGTTGCAGTCATTCATGAGAATAAATTAACTTTTGATATTAAAGAACATATTAGTATTTCAATTCAGTTAGTTATACCTCAATTAAACATTAATTAGACGTCAGTGATGTCTGATGGCACCAGACATCACTGAGCGATATCACTTACCTCTGCAGCCAAGGAGCTCAATACTTAGGGCTGGGTACTCACTCCAAGCTGTTGGTTTGATGCGGATGTATCGTGCTTGAATAGGCTGCTTGAATATGTTGGTAACTGGGGTGTCTCTATCAGTGTTGCCAGAGAATGTCTGTCAATGAAAATACAGGAGAACATGATAAGAAACAACCAATTGAAAAGTAAATAAATGATGGAGAATTACTGTACAGCTTTATTAAAATTAGTTTGTTTACTAGGAATATATCTTGGCAAGGACTGTGCTGAATGTAATCCCACCTCTGGTGAAGATGTAGATGTCCAATCACATGTTGCCAGATAGATTAAAGTCTGTCAGAGAGGGAGTGACAAGAAGCTACTCTAAAATCTATCAAAGACCTCTACAATGTACTTTAAACTCACCTGAAGTATGCAGGAGATGTTGCCATTCAATATGGTGGTCTGAGAAATTTTCGGCCAAAATTCTGAACTGATGACCACAATTATGATTGCAAGTGGAACGCATTTCCAATTTGCACAAGAAGTGCGATTTGAGGATTACGCACAATTTTGCCTGATACACTGGGCCATATTGTGTGCAATCCTTAATTGTGCTTCTTGGGCAAATTGGAAATGCATCCACCGGCATCGTTGCGGTCATCAGTTCAGATTTGTAGCCCCAAATTTATCTTTTTTTCAGAAATGTATCTGACACAATCATACCATTATAATGACTGGCAAGATCTCCTGCAGACTTCAGGTGTGTTTAAAGTACATTAATATAGAGGTCTTTGATGGATTTTGGAGCAGTTTTTTGTCACTCTCTGTCTGATGGACTTGAATCATGTACTTAGGCATTTGTACACATGTCCCAAGTCTGCAAGTGTTGAATAGAATTCATTTGGACCCTCCATGCACCAGATAATGTTCAAATGTTAAAAATGCATTGTAGAGGGTTCAGTAACTCAGACTACTGGTACTGATGGTGCAAGCTGGGACGTCATGAACATCACCCCTGATTTGATTGCAGCTAGTGTGTATAATGGTGTTCTGATGAGGGAAGAGCGTGAGTAATCTACATGCGTGCCACACCCAGGGGCTGTCATCACGCAATGTACTGCACAAATTAGACAGCGGGTCATTAGTCTGTACTTGTTTTTAAACTTGTAGCACATAGAGCTGCAGGCACGCATGGCATTTTGGTGTAAAGCTATTTATGTAAATTAATTTTTTCCCAGGTGTAAAAAGAAAGCTCAAATATTGGTCAACAATTTATTGTGCATAAAAAATATTGGAAGACTTCCGTGTGTGACATAATGACCTATATTTGCTATTTTGTAGGTATAAAATTTGATAACTCTGACCAACCTTCGATCAAACGTGAGCTTGAGCTTAATAAAAGACTATATATTGCATGCAGAAATTAATGTTTATAAAATATATTTTTATGTTCGATCACAAAAATGGAAACTTGCAAGCATGTAGCGGGTTTGTCAACATTTATTATTAGGCCCTGGCTGTATTATTTTTATTTTGTATATTTTTTGACACAGTAAAAACGCAAAAAAAAAAAACTGACAGCTGTTCATTAGTAACAGATGTCATGAGCTTCCGATAGTTTTCATCGTTTGGCAAAGCTGCTACTTAGTGCTGTTTTTTTTTTGATGTCAGCGCATTTCAAAATGATCTTATTACCATTATTAGTTTGATATAGGCTTACTGATAATCGGAAAATCAATTCTAGTTGGTCACTTAAATTTGTATGTTGTTGGTAAAAAAAAAAATCAATATTTACAATTTATTGCCCCATGAAAAGGACAATAAATGCCAAGCTCAGTTGGAGTCATTAAGTATGAGCCATCTGGTTAAATGTTTCAAAACTTGATGTGTAACGTCTTTCACAAAGTTAAGCATGAGGTGTTGGGTCATCCTTTTAAAAAATGACCAACTTTTATACTAGAAATGACCAACATCTGGGTAATAAATCTTTGCCCAACATAATACCCAACTGTTTTACAGTGTGTGTCTTGGAATAAGTTGGAATCAGTTACCTAGATGGCACATTATAACTACTATTATTGTTGTATTGTTAGGTAAGTGTCTATGTTGACAAGGAATAAATGTAGGGATGTCTTTGCTCAATAATCTTACCTGTGGGGTTAAAAGGGGAGATGTCCCATTCACATACAGCCATGCATTACCATCAATGCTGTATTGTACCTGGTAATGTGTCACATAGGAATAACCACCTGGTCTGCCCTGTGTGATAACACCCTCAATCTGCACAGGCTCTGTACCCATATCTACTTGAAGCCATGAATCTTCATTTTGTCCCGCAGCTGGATGCCAGTAACGGTTCAGGTTCAGTCGTGCATTACTTGGCAGAAACAATGAATCCCACTGACTAGATGCTGTGATTCTATCATCAGGAATACTCCTATCTCCTATTCCCAGATGATGCCCACAATATCTACCAACTGAAACAAAATACAACACAAATAAATGATAAAATTGGTAACAAAATAATATTTTTTTTTTATTTAAATTTTACTTTAACCAGGAGTCAACTGATGGATTAGTTTTTTTTTATTTTTTGTTAATTTGGTTCACAATTTTAAAATATGTCTCAAAAAGTACCAAAACATGTATTAACCAGTAGGCGCAGGATGATGTGTATACACGCATATGTTTCCCCTGCCTGGAAACGGAAGCTGTGTCCAGACGCCAATGTGTAAAATGGGAATACCGAAGCAAACCTTGCCCAGACATTCCACTGCTGATCATGCACAGACCACACACACACACATTCTAATGCTTCATTTTACCCGCACTAATACAAATGGTCTTGAATTTATTGGCATTTTTTGGCTATTGAGGTGGTTTTTGTGTAATCTCGATTCCAGACCTTTGTCCTTTTGTTCCAAGGAGAGGATTAAGAGGCATCAAGAGGCTTCCAACATTGTCCATTCATTGTATTATGGCTGAATGGGGGTAAGTCAGAGTGAACCGGTAATCAAGCTATGGTTCAATATTTAGTGCCACTCCTTTGCTGTAGGTACCGGCCAGTGTTTTGCAATTCACGGTGCGCGAATTTGACATTTTCTCGGTCGTGAAAACAAAACGGACGATCTATTGAAGAGAATCTTTGTTCTTGTGGCATTGTCCAGTCATGGTTTCTTTGTGCCAGCGATACCCCCAAAGAAGAATGATTCCAGCAATTCTGCCAAAAAAATCCTCCCAGGGGGACAGGGCAAAAACAAAACAAAAAAGGATCTCGACGACAACTGGTTAAATACTGGCAGGCCCTTCAAAACATCACTTGTATTTCATAATCAAATGTTTTTACAATTATTGCGCGATATTTACTAGAAGATGTTGTAGACTTTCCCAGTCTAAGAAAATTAATCAAAGCAAATGATTTTATACATACCAGTGGGTTGAACACTGGAGTACCCATAAGACAGGGTGTAATTGTCTTGTTTGATGTGAAAGGGTAGTTTCATCAGATGACCAGTACTGCCATGTTCATTGGTGAGGTCCATACGGATTGTCCAGTTCCCTTCTTCAGTCAGTTTATGTAGGATCTCATTTCCAAGCCAGAACTCACCATCCAATAACCCAAAGCCATCCTTGTAATCTGCCCAACTGCGGTTGAAATTGACTGATCCATCATATCGCCGCTGGACCACCTGAAAATAAAAATGTTAGGTCATATAATTTTTAGACCATTATTAACACTGTGTTGTAAAGATCACTTTTACATTAACATCAGATGTATCTTCAACTTGTGTTTAAAGTTGTTGTTTCAAAACAAACTCTGATAAGATAAAAGCATTTGTTGTAAACTTTGGTAAGAATTCTCAGATACAGTTTACTTTTTCGTTGTTGATTGATGCAAGTCTTGTTAGATTGATGCAACGACATTTTGTTGAATAACAGCAACAAAAAATAATATCACTTAGCTATACAGTTTCAGTATTCCTATTTTCAAAAAAATATTTTTTGCATTTTAATGTAGATGTCTTTTTCTTTTAGTAGTAAACGATTTAAAAGTCTAGTTTACAATGCAGACAAACACTCATGAGTCATGAAATGTTAAGCATCAGAACAGCTACATCTTTTAATATCAGACAGGAATGTGGATTATTTTGATCAGTGCATTGATTTACTACAGCGATGTTGGCATCATACACGCTTATGCAATTTAATAATTAATATACTACATTAGCCATTGTACATCTCATTAACCAGTTGCTGCCGAGATTCTTTTTTTTTCTGCAGTCTCCCTGGCAGGATTCTTTTGGTGGAATTGCTGCAGTCTTTTTTCTTTGAGGGTACCGCTGGCACAAAGAAACCCTGAATTGACTATGCCAAGAGAACAAAGATTATCTTTATTGGATCGTTCCTTTTGTTCTCTTGATCGAGAAAGTGTCAAATTGTAAAACATCGGCCGTTACCTACGACAAATGAGTGGTACTAAACAGAGAATAATGGCTCGATTGCCGGCTCACTCCATTGAGCCGAAATACAATGAATAAACAATGGTGGAAGCATCTTGATACCTCATAATCTTAATCTTGGAACAAAAGGACAAAGGTTTTAATTGGGGATTACACATAAACTGCTTGTCGATGGTCACAAAAATTGACTTTATTCAAGATCTTTTTTGTCTATGTGTGGGTGAATCAAGCATTAGATGGCTTTTGTGTGGTCTGTGCACGCTCTGCAGTTGAATGAACGGGCGACCTTTGCTCTGGTGGTCTGAAATAACATAATGGCGTCTTTACACGGACCCTCTATTTTCAGGCAGGGAAACATTTGCATGTATTCACCAGCTGCGTACCCAAGAAGGGCCTGAAGTTGCCTCCCACAAAAAAATGAAGATACATGTAATTTATTAAAAAAACATGGTACCTTGGCCCCCCATTGACAAACAATGCTCCCTAGTGAAAAAAATCCTGACTACACCGCTGCTATTCACATCATCCGGTTTGAATTGGTTAATATGAGTTTCTTTTCAGAACTAACTAATTGTTATTGATTCTAAATGAATAATAGAGTGACCTATAACTTGATGTACTTACAATCCAGCCTGTGTGCATCGTCATATCACATGACACCTTTATTCCTTCATCATTCTGGAAGGGATAGATAGTGTAGATACCATCCTCTGTGTAACCAGCATCCAACAAAGCCTGACAGTCAGTTAGTTTACCTGGCGGTTAAACATGACATAACATTTGTTCCTCAAAAAGTATTGAAGTTGTTTTTGTTTATTTGTTTTTAATTTTCTTTTTTAAGATTCCTATTTGAAACTATATGAAGTAAACGCTAATTTCTATTTAAAAAAATATAATACTTTGAATAGGGTCAATTTTATGAGTTTATAGGTTATAAATGTTTTATATTGGACAAGTACAAATAATGAGGAACACACAAGAGTCTTGTATTTCCAGGATGAATGCCTACTTATTGTCTTTAACCAGTTGCTGCCTGAAATTTTCCCGTCCAGCCTGACTGTATTATTCTCTTGGAATGGCTGGTATCATTTTTCTTCGGCACAAAAAACCTTGACTTGACAAAGCCATGAGAACAAAGATTACCTTTATTGCATCTTGATTGTTATTTCTCTATTGAGAATATGTTAAATATATGCACAGTAAATTTACGAATTATGTGAACAATGTTTACATAACATCAAGTGACCTGCAGTGGGTACTAGGTCTTATCATAGCTAATGGCAAAGTGTGTGCAAATACATGTTGTGACCAATAAATTAACATCAACACTCAGTCTGCTTTTAACGACATAACAACACAGTTACAAAGCCTTTTTATTGAAGTTGTATGTTGTGAAATTGATTTCAATCACATTACTGTTTCAGAGTTGGACAACAATGTAGCCACCCGCCTTAAAGGGGCACACCGGCTTTGTTGGGCTATTTGGGCTACAAAATAGGCTAACATAATATGACTTAAAAGGTCTTCCAGGAATGGAGAAGAATGGTTCCTAAAAGAAACCATCAAATTTTGCCGTTTTCGAGCATTTTTCAAAAAACGATTTATCTGAACTAAAAAAGTGGTTCGGATAAAACACGTGATCTTCGGAGTTAGTTTTACTTCCAGCCGTATAAAAGTAAATTACTGAACCAAATTTAAATCTTTATTTTTACAATTATTTATGAGTATTTGACAAAAAAGACTGTGTATTCAGATTATTGATACAATTTGTAAATAATGATGAAAAATCGAACGTAATATTCGCATTCAGAGAGTCCTTGCAACCGAAGCGTGTTTTACGGTGCACCAGCGTGGGAGCTCACGGAATGTAAACCTTGGGGCATACATCGTACAGCCGGTGCCGTGTCTCGTGGGGCCAGAGAGACAAACCCCGGGGCATAAACTCCCCAGCTTGCCGGTCTAGCTGTAAGCTTAGGAGCTTGTCGGAGGGGTAGGGTGCCGGACCAACATATACGTTTTTTTTACGACTGTTTTAGTCTGTACCCCTAGCTATTATCACCTAACTATTGTAACGTGTTGCCTATGTTACACACACGTGGGACGACGACGGGGAATGTTTAGCCAGACTAATTTCTACCTCCATGGTTTATCCCATACAGCTAATCTATCTACTTCTATGATAACTGCATAATGTCCAACCTTCCCCCCCCCCTAATCGTCGCAACAACAACAAACCGGTGGCGGTGGCTGCGGCCGGCCAGTGAAGTCATCGCCCGAAAAACGGGAGAATGCCTTCACTAAAGCTGCCAGGAGAAAGGCAATCCGTTTGCAGCAAAGGCGGGAGGCTCGCTTGGCACATGCTGGCTTTCCCTTTGGATTTATCATGCTTTTTTTTTTTTTTTACTTTTTACTTTTTGTTGGACTGCCTTTTGGGTGTTTTTCCTCGCGTTTTTTTTTGGTACTGATCCTTGGATATCGAAGAAACGTTCTCCATTGCAAGTAAGTTCGTCCAGTTCGTCGTACACAGAATACAAACTGTCCATTTATGTCTGTTTTTTATTACACGTGAATTTGAAAGTTGGACAAGAGGCAGAATCACTGACATTTGACAGGGGGGGCTGGAAGAGCATAATAGGGCGTGCTGTGTCTGAATAATCAGACGTATACAGCACCACCACGACGATTATGTATTTTTTATCTACACGTGAATTTGTGCTGGATGGATATGAAGTCTGGAACCCCATGCCTTGCTATTGTAATAATTCATACTTAAACAGAGCACCAGTCTACTTACAACATTGCGCAACATTGTCACGTATACCTGACAGTTGCAACGGCTGGAAAAGCGTATAAGCTGACCTTTGACCATGTTTTGTTTTTTACACATTTTTCGTTAATTACGTGATATTTTGATGATTTTTTTTTACAATAACCATTTAGATATTATTGTCTGTTATTCCACATCACTAAATGAGGTAAACAGTAAGCCAGTATGTCCCTTTAAATTTTGTTTATATTGTAGTTCTAAATCATTTTTAAAAGGGGTAAAGAAGGTTGGAAAAGTGAGCATTTATATGTAGCAGAGTTTCAAATAGATACAGGAATCACACAATTTTGGAAAGCCTTTTCTTTCCAGCTTCAAAACTGTGAAATTCTTGTGTTGAAAAGTGTGTGATGGCTGTCGTCTGGCCCAAACGTTCCGTCATGCAACCAGTACTACCACATTGTGAACATAAACATTCCTTGTAGAATTTGCAAGACTTGCTGGAACTGTCCTTACAGGCTTTATTCAGCCACTCGAAGGCCTTTCTCCCTGATACAAACTCTGGAATATTTTTCACAGATTTTGAGACAGACAAGCCTCGATCAAGTAAATAAAATGCAACAATCATCCTATGCCATACCGCACTTACCTATGGAGGACATCCTGTTTGTTTACATTCAGTACCCACTGGCAGTCACTTGACCAAAGCCTCAGTTGCAAGCTACAACCAAGGATTGGTATTGAATACCAAACAGGACTGGCTCCCTGGTTCCCACAGACTTACCCCAATGAGCAGAAATACAATGAAGAAACAATGGAAGGAGCTTCTTGATGTCTTTAAATCCTCTTCTTGGAACAAAAGGACAAAGGTCTGGAATTGAGAATTACTAAATAACCTCCACATAGGCAAAAAAACGACAGCGTAACATGACGTGTATGTTCTCTGTGCACCCTTAGTAGTGGAATGTCTGGGCGACCTTTTTTCCCAATATTCTGATTTTATACAATGGCGTGTTTAAACGTCGCCCGTTTGCAGCCTCAGACAATATATTGTGTATACAACATCCAGCAGCAACTGGTTAAGAGTAGCTTTTTGCTCACCTTGTTGAGTAGATGGACATCGATTCTGCTTTGGTACTTTTTCCATGACTTGGGTTACCCAGTGTTGACCTGTAGTATATCCATCAGGTGGTGGTCCAAAGTGATGAACTATCATCTTACTCTCAGTCAATTCAAGGATTACTGAAGAAATTGAACATTAACAAATTATTTGTATTATTTAGTTTGAGGAAATGTGGTATGTGTTCACCATGAATCAGCTGTAAGCTAGGACTCAACTGTAACCTAGAATCTCAGACTCACCTCCAATGCCAAATACAATGGTTAATATTGGTGGCACCTTATTGATCTCTCACAAACATCCTTTGTAAAACAAAAGGAGAAAGGTCTGGAATTGGGGTTTATGCAATAATCCAAAGAATAAAGCAGACTTTGAGCATAAAAGGGCGACTTGTGTGGCTAGTTGAGAAATCGCTACTGTTGATAGCAATGAGTAGTTGTTGATAGCAATGAGTAGTTGTTACTGCCGTGTTGCAGCTACTCGAGTAGTCAAACTGGCATGACTTATTTGAAAGTACTCATGGATACATGTAGTTGTCTCTTACACAGGTCATTCATGAGTTATATTATATGTATGACTTGTGTTTGGTCTGGAATTGTTCATGGAGTATATGCAGCTATTGTTTACTCTGCTCATGAACTTTCATAGCCAGAGTCTAACTGAGCTTTCTTATGGGAAATTGGGGTTCCAAAAAAAAAAAAAAAAATCTGGTGGGTGTATATTTACATGTAATTTTGTACTGCTAAAAAGCACTGACTTACTACAATGACAGGCTTACACTAGGTGGTGCCAGCGAATGATATGGATGAAATTGAGTTGATTATTTACAGCTCAAACATTACAATAATGTGGGTGCAATGTTTTGGGGTAAAAGTCGATTCGGCCATAGGGGAAAACTTGAGATGGGAACTGGGGGGGCAAATTGAGAGTGCCCAATGCGTTGTATGTGCCTGATGGATGACTGTTTGCATGGTGGTGGTATACGGCACCATGTGGTTTGTGTATACGTCCTGACTAGTGAACGATCGAGGGTATATCAAATATAGCAATTATCATTATCAAGACTTTTCAAACCAGTTCACGAACTTGAAAATAATCTCTATAAGAGATTCTACCAGTGTACCTCTTAATTAATGTGACCAATTAATACTCCTGAGCATTTTTTGAAGTGCCCATTGGACTACACAAGGAAGGGTTTTGGCTCTCCCTGTGCTGTTTTCACTCCCATTTGGTGAACGAGCGATCGCTAATTTCGAACTCTAAATTTTTGTGTGTGACTGATGCTGCTGTGTTTCCCTATCGATGTTACTGCATTGTGTGTGTTCTATACATGAGGATAGGACGGACCATTCACATGAAGAATTGTCGCATGACTATTCAAGTAGTGAACTTCACTAGTTACCCATGACTGATACCATCATGATCACTTCAATGTCTTATGTACAAGGAGTTTTTAATGTCTTTATATAACTGAAGTCTTAATGTCTTATGCCTCAAGGATATTTGAGACAGGCAAAATGTTTCCATTGATAACCAAGGTCTTTCTGGGACGCTGTAATGTGTACTTTTTTGATCATGGAACTTTTAAGGTGATTGGGTGTGACACCAAACACCTATTGTTTTTCGGGCACTAGCCGAACAACTAGTGTTATTGTTTTTTTTTTTTTTTAAATAGTTTTTCTCCTCTTTTCTTGACAATTACATAGTTGCGAAGCTTGAAGTCAGACTTTGTCTTTTTTCTAGTTATAAGCTCTAGTTATTTTTTAACAAAGTTTTTTCTCTTCTCAATGAACTTTGTCCGCAAGCAAACACAAAGCTGCAAAGTTGGTGTCAACTTGAAAGTTTACATGTAGTTCAATTATAACTTTAAGTTTCAGGAGATGTTGTGATGTCATAATGACGTCATGGAATATCGAATCACAGTAGTTTTAAAATTTAGAATTAATGATTTGAAAGCCCTCTGTAATGAAAATGCAAAAAGTTATGGGAATCATTTGTTCACCAGCGTATAGTACAAGAACAGCTTGACATTATTGCTTGTGTTGGCGTCCTTGCCTGAGGTCAACTTCAGGTCGAAACCTGAAGTTGAGGTTTGTAAGTATAAATAACACTAGAGCTAGAGTGCTTCATGAAGCACAAATATCAGCTCTATGAGATAAATGATGAGTATGGCCCAAACATTATGAAGATCCCTAGATAGTCAATACCGGGCGTGCTAGGTAGTCTAGTGGTCTGGTCTAATTTGCGGGAAGTCATGGGTTCAATCCCACTGAGTTGTTAGCCTGTGGGAAAGAGTATAGAGTGCTAATCATACTTCTGTGTAGGGTAACCCAAATCAATATTCACATGTTACTAGTTTGTATCCAAAAAATTCTCTCCCCAGTAACTAGGGTTATTAAAAACCAACACATTTAACAAGAATAGCACGATATGTGCACAAAATACTATGAACATGTAGTTTCTAACGTTACGCTACGCCATCGGAACTTGTACAAGTACAAAACCACGCCATCGGAAGTTTTATTGTTTTCAAGATCAAAATATATCCGAAATCATCCATTTTGTTTGTATCCCCAAAATTGTGTACCCCAGACACTATCACTATTAAAAATGTTAAATATAATTTCTTTGTATATTTGGTGAACAGAAAAAGTTTATTTACATGTAAATTTGAAATAATCGGCAACATCTTACTGGTCTCTGCAAATACACATTAGATGAATCTTTGGGGTCATGCGTTATATTACTACCCTTAATCTCAAGGTGCGCGTGGCATCCCAGATGCTGGCATAACCAACATGAAAAACATTATCCGAGCTGTAGCAAAGCTCTTGACCAGAGACTAAGTATATTTTTCAGAAAATGCCACCTGCTAACTGATAGGTGACCGCTGGCCAAAATCTGTGTACACCCCAAATGTACCATGAAGCATTCGACCAAGTTTCGGTTAACTAAAAAACTTGGAAGAAGAAGTATTTTGTAAAATTAAAATAATATTCATAAAATGACCACTACTGACCACCGGATGATTATTGGCCGAATTTTACAACCATTTAAAGACAAGGCAGGTGACATGGCTGAATTCAACCAAGTTTGATTAAAATTGGCCAAACAGTTTAGGAGTTTCGACCGTTTGTTTTTTGATCACTTGACTGTTTGCCCTTGGAAAGAAAGAAAGAAATATTTTTTTGCATAACATTACATCAGTCTGCTTCGCAGGGGCTGATATAAATATCTCATAAACCAGTTGTTCTTAACTTTGCATTATTATTGAAGTTCACATATAAAACATTGTTGCAAAGTTTAAAAGTAGTCATGTGATGCAACCAGAAATTAATGCCCTTCCTTTTTGCATTGTAGGCCCCTGTTTAAAAAGAAATTGTAGCAGGTAAATTATTTCAAAAGCCTCCGTCATGAAAACACAAACAGCAGAGCTCATGGTATACTACGTGCAAATACATGCTGTGACCGTAAGAGTCACACCAGAAGTTTGCTTTGGGTAATAACAAAACAGTTTGTAAGGTCTTTTATTCAAGTTGTATAAGTTGACAATGATTTCAAGCATATTACTGTTTTATGAACTACCAGTATTGAACTACGAAAGAGGTTTCTTTTGAGTTATGCACCACTGCCGCCAGACGTTGGATTTTGTTGGTAATGTAAATCACTGTAAAAAAAAGAGGGGAGGAGTAGAAAATGTTGGAACACTGAGCATTTATACATACATATAGCCTTGCAGGATTTCAAATAGACAAAGAAACCACACAGTTTTGGAAAGCCTTCTCTTTGGATTATTTCAGCTTCAAAACTATGAAATTTTTGTGTTGAAAAGGGTGTGATCGCGGTCGTCTGGCCCAACCAGTACTACAACATCGTGAACATATACATGTACGTCTTTGTAGAATTTCCAAGACTTGCTAGAACTTTCCTTACTGGCTTCATTCAGCCACTCGAAGGTCTCTGGTACAAATTCTTGAATATTTTTTACAGATTTCGGGAAAGAAAAGCCTGGATCGAATAAACAAAAGCAACAATCATCATGTACCATACCGAACTTTCCTATGGAGGACGTCTTGTTTGTTTACATTTACTACCCACAATAGGTCGAGTGACGCGGGCCGCGCGATCAGTCTAGTTGAACCTTGAAACTCATCAGACAATTGAAAAAATAATAACTTCTGAACCACACATTGGATTTTTACAATCTATACATCATCCGACAGTCCTATGAAAAATAAAAGAGATTACCTTAATTTGACCTAGTCTTTTGATTAAAACCGGAAGTTGAAACCATAAACTATTAAAAAGACATAATTTTAGGTTCAAATGTTTAGTGGGTTCATCATTGGATAATTACAACCTTTGATGACATCATTTACGAACTCCTAGTTTTTGTAATGTAACAAAAACGTATCTCTATTTTTTTTTTATGGATTTGGCATAAACTTTCCGTTGAACATTTGGCATAAACTTTCCGTTGAACATTTGGCATAAACTTTCCGTTGAACATTTGGCATAAACTTTCCGTTGAACATTGTAAATTTGTTTATTACTTCCATAATATTGAAAAATATGTGTTACAAGCATGGTGTCCCTGTTACATCGTTTCCATGAATTTCCAAGAATATTAGTAAAAATATCAGGTAAGATGGTTTGGGAAGGATGTGAAACTTTCTAAAATACTTTCAACACCCAAATAAAAGGTTATGATTGATAAACATAAATTAAAATTAAAAATTTTTTCTAAGAAAAATTATAATTATGAAAACTGTCACAAATTGTGTCCCACCTTCACGGAATGACCCATATTTGGGATATACAATGGACTTTATTGCAAAAACGTTGAGTGATGTCATGACGACGTCATGATGACATCGTCCTTTGATTTTTTACAGTTTCTTGAATTGAGAATGAAACAAGCTACAATCATTTTTTTTCCACCAGGCTTGAAAGATTGAAAAGTGATGGTGCTGTCCAATTCAGTGACACTTCGTAACTGTTGACTTGAAATCACAAAATTGTAAAAGTATTTTTTACAGATTTTTGTGGGTGGGATTCGTATCGGGTATTTATATTCATAGTATTGTCATTTTGACAGAGGTTATGTGGATGAATATAAGATGACCGGTGGAGCTATCATGACAGATTGCGTCATTAATTTCAACAAGATAGGTGAGACTGAGGATATTTTTTCAGATCCTCAAATAGCAATAACATGTTTTCATGCCTCAAGTACGGGCACTCATCAGTTGCAATTGGTTGATTCTAAAAGAATCTGTATGTCTCATGTCTGGATTTTAGACGGTAGGGTTGAGTTAGATGGCGACGGTTAGAAGTAAATGTTGCTAGTCCGTTAGTTGACGGTCATTTTGAGTGAGATCCTTGTTTGTGTGTGACTTGTTCTTCCAATAAGGAAAGTAGGATTTCGAGTGCTTCATCTTGATTTTCGTTAAAACCAGAGTCGTTGGGAATGGTAGAGAGCTGTTGGGTTGACCGGTCGATTGGACCTTGATTAAGTTTTGCTCTGATAAGTTTTTCCCTAATATTTTGGTCTTTTTTGAAGGCAACAAATGGAGGATTTGGAAAAATCCTCTGGAGTGTTTCGTTGCCTTGTATTAGTGGCCAGTATTGATTGATTGCACGGGTTAAGTCACCATGATTGATATAAGGATTGTATGTTGTCGTAAAGACAAGCGGAGTTTTGTTTTCCTTTTTGTTTTGTCGTTTATGAATCACATTTGATCGTTCTTTGAAAGATACTTTATCAGTCATTTTGTTTATTTCTGATAGACTGTAACCTCTGGCTTTTAATCCTTCAGAAAAAGTATTAACCTTGGTAAAGAAATCATCTTCATTGTTTGTGTTTCTAGCATAGTGAAGGGTTTCTCCGTATATGAATGCTTTGAACACGTGGTGGGGGTGTGATGATGTTCTGTGTAGGTATTGGTAGGTTTCCGTGGGTTTGGTGTAGACTTTTGTGTCCAGGGCACCAGTTTCTTGGAACCTTTTCCCTTTAAAAATGGTTAGGTCAAGATAGTTGATTGAAGTATCAGATGCCTCAAAAGTAAATTGAGGGTAGGGTGCATTTGATTCATAGTTATCATTTGATATCAAGTTATATTGTTTTCAAGATCAAAATATATCCGAAATTATCCATTTTGTTTGTATCCCCAAAATTGTGTACCCCAGACACTATCACTATTAAAAACGTTAAATATCATTTCTTTGTATATTTGATGAACAGAAAAAGTTTGTATACATGTAAATTTGAAATAATCGGCAACATCTTACTGGTCTCCGCAAATGCACATTAGATGAATCTTTGGGGTCATGCGTTAAATTACTACCCTTAATCTCAAGGCCCGCGTGGCATCCCAGATGCTGGCATAACCAACACGAAAAACATTATGGCAAAGCTATTGAGTAGAGACTGAGTATTTCTTTTCAAAAAATGCCACCTGCTAACATGTACCATGAAGCATTCGACCAAGTTTCGGTTAACTAAAAAACTTGGAAGAAGAAGCGTTTTGTAAATATTCATAAAATGACCACTACTGACCACCGGATGATTAATGGCCAAATTTTACAACCATTCAAAGAAAAGGCAGGTGACATGGCTGAATTCAACCAAGTTTGATTAAAATTGGCCAATTAGGAGTTTCGACCGTTTGTTTTTTGATCACTTGACTGTTTGCCCTTGGAACGAAAGAAAGAAATATTTTTTTTGCATAACATTACATCTGTTCGCTTCGCAGGGGCTGATATAAATATCTCATAAACCAATTGTTCCTAACTTTGCAGTATTATTGAAGTTCACATATAAAACATTGTTGCAAAGTTTAAAAGTAGTCATGTGATGCAACCAGAAATTAATGCCCTTCCTTTTTGCATTGTAAGCCCCTGTTTAAAACCCTCGGAGCATCCACATTAATCAAGAACTTAGCTGGATCCAGGAGGTTAAAAAATCGTCCACCCTGTCTTTAAGGTCAATAAACCGCCCTGCAAGCCCAAAACCATTATAAATCACTGTGGGGGGTGAATTGGAGTGCCAGTCAAGACTTAGACTTGTGTTATTTACGACCAGTATGCAGCGCAAGTTGTTTTCACAAAGTGCATACCCCCTGTCCCAAGGGAATACTTGACACAGGGTCAATCAATTACTACACTGAGACAGGTGGCTGCTGTCTTTCAACACTCCTTACTCCACAGTGGTTAGGGTCTGTCCAATGGGAGTCTACAGGCTTGTGGGGTATACCGGGGGTGAGGTTCACATGGAATCTTGGCATTATTGGCCCATTAAAAAAAAATTATGACCATATTTGGTAACAATTGGATTATTTTTTAACCTCCCGGCTGACGCCAGAGTTAAAAAGAAATTGTAGCAGGTAAATTATTTCAAAAGCCTCCGTCTTGAAAACACAAACAGCAGAGGTCATGGTAAACTACATGCAAATACATGCTGTGACCGTAAGAGTCACACCAGAAGTTTGCTTTGGGTAATAATAACACAGTTTGTAAGGTCTTTTATTCAAGTTGTATAAGTTGACAATGATTTCAATCAAATTACTGTTTTATGAACTACCAGTATTGAACTACAAAAGAGGTTTCTTTTGAGTTATGCACCACTGCCGCCAGACGTTGGATTTTGTTGGTAATGTAAATCACTGAAAAAAAAAGAGGGGAGGAGTAGAAAATGTTGGAACACTGAGCATTTATACATACATATAGCCTTGCAGGATTTCAAATAGACAAAGAAACCACACAGTTTTGGAAAGCCTTCTCTTTGGATGATTTCAGCTTCAAAACTATGAAATTTTTGTGTTGAAAAGGGTGTGATCGCGGTCGTCTGGCCCAACCAGTACTACAACATCGTGAACATATACATGTACGTCTTTGTAGAATTTCTAAGACTTGCTAGAACTTTCCTTACTGGCTTCATTCAGCCACTCGAAGGTCTCTGGTACAAATTCTTGAATATTTTTTTACAGATTTCGGGAAAGAAAAGCCTGGATCGAATAAACAAAAGCAACAATCATCATGTACCATACCGAACTTTCCTATGGAGGACGTCTTGTTTGTTTACATTTACTACCCACAATAGGTCGAGTGACGCGGGCCGCGCGATCAGTCTAGTTGAACCTTGAAACTCATCAGACAATTGAAAAAATAATAACTTCTGAACCACACATTGGATTTTTACAATCTATACATCATCCGACAGTCCTATGAAAAATAAAAGAGATTACCTTAATTTGACCTTGTCTTTTGATTAAAACCGGAAGTTGAAACCATAAACTATTAAAAAGACATAATTTTAGGTTCAAATGTTTAGTGGGTTCATCATTGGATAATTACAACCTTTGATGACATCATTTACGAACTCCTAGTTTTTGTAATGTAACAAAAACGTATCTCTATTTTTTTTTATGGATTTGGCATAAACTTTCCGTTGAACATTTGGCATAAACTTTCCGTTGAACATTTGGCATAAACTTTCCGTTGAACATTTGGCATAAACTTTCCGTTGAACATTTGGCATAAACTTTCCGTTGAACATTGTAAATTTGTTTATTACTTCCAGAATATTGAAAAATATGTGTTACAAGCATGGTGTCCCTGTTACATCGTTTCCATGAATTTCCAAGAATATTAGTAAAAAAATCAGGTAAGATGGTTTGGGAAGGATTTGAAACTTTCTAAAATACTTTCAACACCCAAATTTTTTATAAGGTTATGATTGATAAACATAAATTAGAATTTAATTTTTTTTCTAAGAAAAATTATAATATTGAAAACTGTCACAAATTGTGTCCCACCTTCACGGAATGACCCATATTTGGGATATGCAATGGACTTTATTGCAAAAATGTTGAGTGATGTCATGACGACGTCATGATGACATCGTCCTTAGATTTTTTACAGTTTCTTGAATTGAGAATGAAACAAGCTACAATCATTTTTTTTTTTTTCACTAGGCTTGAAAGGTCACCATTGCATAAATTATGGAGTGAAGTCATCATGACATTATCACCTGTCACATTGCATTAACAAAAAAGTTGGGTTTTAAAAAATCTATATTGTCGTACAGTTCACATTAATTTAGTATTCCTGAGTCTTTTTTTCGGGTTTACTGGCAAAAGCCATGAAAATGCATGACTTTTATGATATGACTTTGCCAGTTTAGTGCAGTGTTTTTGTCATTGATGTCACTATAGCACAAATATCCCGAACACCTTGTGTCCGTCACAAGACAAACACATAGGTCAAGTTTTACTTTTCTTCTCTTTTCTGAATGAAACTTGTCTGCAGACAATTACACACTTGAGAAGCTTGCATCAAGTTGAAACTTTAGATGTGGTTAGACTATAACTTGTAGATTAGGGAGAAATTGTGACGTCATGATAATGACATAGGATTACAAATTACAATAGTTTAACATTTTTCCAAATCATTTTTGTGCAAAAAAAACAAGTCTATTTCTCTGTTTTTCAATACGCCAAAAGCCAAGAACTTCCAGGAGCCTGCCCCGGACCCCACCCATTAATTAGTTTGAGCTCTCCTAAGTATAGATCGATTGCACGACAAATGTTTACATGTCATCACGTGACCTGTAGTGGGTACTATGTCATCTCAGTTGATGGTAAAGTACATGCAAACACTTGCTGTGCTGCGACCGACAAAGTCACGCCAACAGTCGGCTTTTGGTAACAATAACACCGTTACTAAGCCCTTTTATTAAAGTTGTATGTTGTGACATTGATTTTAATCACATTACAATTTCATGAACTATCAGTATTCAAGTCCAAAAAAGGTTTATTTTTTAGTTACGCGCTGGCGTCAGACGACGATGTAGCCACTGCCTGTTATTTTGATTGTACTGTGTGACTAAATCACTGTAAAAGGGTAAAGAACGTTGGAAAAGTATTTTATACCTAGCATTTATACGTAACTAAAGTGTATGATCGCTGTCATCTTGCCCAAACGTTACGTTGTGCAACTATATGGGGCCTAGTACTACTACATCGTGAACATATACGTTCCTTGTAGAATTTCAAAGACTTTTGGAACTGTCCTTACTGGCTTTATTCTGTCACTGGAAGGTCTCTGGTACAAACTCTGGAATAATTTTCACAGATATCAGGAAAGAAAAGCCTTGATCGAATAAACAAATACAACAATCATCATGTACTGTACTGCACTTTCCTACTGGAGGACGTCATGTTTGTTTACATTTAATGTCCACTACAGGTCATGTGACGTGGGTCGCTCAATTGGTCTATTACTATAAGAGATGTTAATTTGTAAGCACACATCGGTGTACATGTAAAAACTACAACTAATGGTCTATTACTCTTGGATGCACCGCTATTGGTGTTTGGTTTATGTACATCTGTTTATGTACAGTGTATATTGTAAAATGCGGTTGTTGGACGTGAGCTTTTGAAACTCAAGAAATATAATTTTTAATCATCAAACATGAATAAGATATACTTGTCACACAATTATTACAAAATTTGGTCCACAACTACAGAGACCACTTTTGAGCAAAATATTTGTTGGATCCCGCCAAATCATTTAGTTTGCTCGATACAACCTTTCAGGGATAGAAAAAGTTTTTTGAGCAAAATCTGTTTTTTGTTTTGTTTTTAATTTTTAATTTTGATTATTGTTAAAGAGTAAGAAATTGGCAAGATATGTACTTAAAACCCAATTACACAAACAGAAACAAAAATCTAAAATAGCGGCAATTCCTATTGTCCAGTTTGTTTGATTAAATCAAAAATGTATCATATATAGTTTCTTGAGACAATCAACCCATATCCACTTAACATAACCGCCATGTGGTTCAATGAGAATGGTAAACTGGAGAAGCCACCAGCTGTGCTGAAATGCAATGGAATTTGGGGCACTTGTAAGGTTGTTTCTCAACCTTGGTCAATTTCTGCAGTGGCAATCTGTGGCACTGATAGACCATACATTCAATTAATACAGTGGCAAACTAGACATTTAGTTTTTGTGACATAACAAAAACTAGGGGTTCTTGAAGCAGTAAATGAAAGGCTTGTAAACATCAATGAGTTAACACAAAAATGAGACAAACTAGACATAAGTTTTTGTGTGACATCACAAAAACAAGGTGTTCGGAATATGGTAGTTAAAGTTGTTATTTAATGTATCAACTTAAGGATCTAAAAATATGAACATAAAAAAAAAAATTGTGCTTTGAAATATATTTAATTTGCAGCAGAGGACTTTCATGTTTCTAGCTCTTGCCATTTTTTTCCGGTTTGGCCGGAAGTACAGGTACGCAATATGAAACAGAGAAGGACCTTACCAAACCTTGGTATTTTGTGAAAGAATCATGTTCCTACCTCTAACAACTTAAAAAAAATGAGGAGCTACTTTCGGCTTCACCGGAAGTAGAGGTCACAGAGGTCACGCAAAGTGCAACAGAGAAGGGTCATCCCTTACCTTGGTATTACGTGAAATAATCATGTTCCTAGCTCTAACCATTTTTTAAATAAAGAGCTACTTCCGGTTTGACCGGAAGTAGAGGTCAGAACGGTCACGCAATGTAACAGAGAAGGATCCTCCCTAACCTTGGTATTTGGTGAAAGAATCATGTTCCTAGCTCTTACCATTTTTAAATAAAGAGCTACTTCCGGTTTGACCGGAAGTAGAGGTCACAAAGGTCACGCAATGTGCAACAGAGAAGGATCCTCCCTAACCTTGGTATTTGGTGAATCATAATCCTAGCTCTTACCATTTTTAAATAAAGAGCTACTTCCGGTTTGACCGGAAGTAGAGGTCACAAAGGTCACGCATAGTGCAGCAGAGAAGGATCCTCTCTAACCTTGGTACTTGGTAAAAGAATTATGTTCCTACCTCTGACAACTTTTGAATGAGGAGCTACTTCCGGTTTTTCCGGAAGTAGAGGTCACACAGGTCACGCAATGTGCAACATAGAAGGACATTCCCTAACCTACAATCTGATGTAAGATTTGTGATTATATAATAAAAACTTCTTAAATTATGAATTTTTGAATATTTGAACTTCCGGTGTGAACCGGAAGACAATGTCACATTGGGGTCATGTCTGTAGGGTGATTACGCAGTTTTGAATGACCTTTCAGATGATGTATAGATTGTAAAAATCCATTGTGTACTTCAGGAGTTATGATTTTTTGAAATAATAAACTTTGATTTAATAAAAATGAATGTGAAAATAATTAAAAAGAGCTTTATCATATGTATATGTACATATCTATTTCATGGGGACTTCCGGTTTGGGCAGGAAACGAGGTCAACATTTTGAAAAGCGATGACTTTACTTTTTATTTTTCATTTTTGAACAGTTTTACTCAGCGTATCCCGACAACAACTCTCGCGGGGGTAAAGAGCCTCTGGCCCCGCTGTTGCACACTTGTGACTCTCGTACGTTGGTGGCGCTATATCAAATTAACAGTCTCAGTTTGTAACATCACCTTTACTGAACACTGATGTACTGTACAGTCAATATGACATTTGACAGATTCAAAATCCGAGCTCATTATCTGTATTAAAAAGTTCCAAAGTTTTATAAAAACTACCCCACTCTGATAAACATCATAAACACGTGTGTGCACGGCTAAAGAAATACACGGACATTTTGAAAAGCGATGACTTTACTTTTTATTTTTCATTTTTGAACAGTTTTACTCAGCGTATCCCGACAACAACTCTCGCGGGGGTAAAGAGCCTCTGGCCCCGCTGTTGCACACTTGTGACTCTCGTACGTAAGCACGTACGTGATCGGTATATTTAGAACGAAAAACGATCATTTTGTCAATTGCATTTTCTCCACCATTATACATCAAACAACTCACGTGAGCATGTGATCGTCTCAGTAAAGTCTCCTCTTCCTCTCCCTGTCACAATTAAGCCACCAGAATGACATAAAGGGAAACATTTCCACACTGAACTTGGCATGACTTAACAGTGTTTCTTTACGTAGCCATTATTACACACACACAGAACTTAACAACACACCGCAAAGTTCGATGAACTGTGACAAGACCTGACTTGTTGCGTGTATGTATATACACAGCACGCTGTAAAAGCCTATAGTGCACACGCACGGGGTGCAATACAGTAAGGTAACTGTACAGACTCTATCGGCGATTGCGCTAAAAACGGCACTTTTTACTTTAATATAACTTCGTTATGCAACGGCCAATTTTGTTCAAATTTAACAATTAGGCTTTTATAGTCGTTATCTATTACTAAAAAATTCAACATGTAGTTTGCTAAAAAAAAAATCGAAATAAAAAAAAATCTTATTTTTAAACTCGTCGTCGTAACAAACTGTAACATTTGATGACGTCATCAAACGTAATATTTTCAAAGGTCATAAACTACATTTTATTTCGTACACTGAAACCATGTCCAAATTCTGTTTCATATTGACTCCACAGCTTAAATTGTGACTTTTTAAGCATTTTTTGCTTCAACTTCCGGTTTGAACCCGAAGACAAGGTCAAATTGGGGTCATCTCTGTGAGACATTTAATTATTTTTTAAAGACCTTTCCGATGATGTATAGATTGTAAAATTCCATTGTGTACTTCAGGAGTTATGATTTTTTTAAATAATAAACTTTGATTTAACGTAATTCGACACCCGATGACGTCATCATGACATCACTCAAACGGTTTCATGTCCTAATGAATATCTAACTATGTGTGAAGTTTCAAGTTCATACGAGCTTAGAAAGTATGCTTTTGTTAGCGGACAATCGACAGGCATAAGAAGAAGAAGAACTAGACATGAATTTTTGTTCCAAGAACAAAAACTGGGTGTTCGGATAGAGTTGTTATTTGATGTAAATAAAGTTAACACAACTAAAAAAAATTGAAAATAGAAACATGAAATATTGCTTTATGAAATAATATCTGATTAGGACTTCAAGAACATCAGTCATGTTCCTACATTTATTTACCTTTAAATGAGGAGAACAATGAAGGACCTCCCCTAACGTTAGTTTTGGGTGAGAGAATCTTGTTCCTACATCTAACCATTTTTAAATGAGGAGCTACTTCCGGTTTGACCGGAATTAGAGGTCAAAGAGGTCAAGCATGTAAAACAGAGAAGGGCCTTCCTTAACCTTGGTAATTGGTGAAAGAATCATGTTCCTAGCTCTTAGCATTTTTAAATGAAGAACTACTTCCGGTTTGACCGGAATAGAGGTCACAAAGGTCATTTAATGTTTCACAAAGAAAGGCCTTCCCTTAGTTTGATATTTCTAGGAAAAATCATGTTCCTACTTCTATTTACTTTTAAATGAGGGGCTACTTCCGGTTCGACCGGAAATAGAGGTCAAAGGGGTCAAACAATGTGCAAGGGAATATGTCTTCCATATCCTTGGTAATGGTGAAAAAATCATGTTCCAAGCACTTAGCATTATTCTAATAAAGAGATATTTCCGGTTTGACCGGAAGTAGATGACACAGAGGTCACTCAATGGGTCACAAAATAAGACCCTCCCTAACCTTTACATTTGTCGAAGAATTAAGTTCATATCTCAAACGGTTGATTTTTTGTTGATTTTTAAAGGTTTAAATAAGCTATGTGTAAAAGACTAACAAAGCGTGGAGTGCGTGCCTTGAGAAGAGACTATGAACAACGTGCGGTTTATTGTATCATACAGTAGCACTTGTACATGTACAGTTTCAACGTAACTTAGCCACACACGCACACACCCACCCGGACGTGTACATGTATAATGGCATTGGATTGTTGTATAGCATTGCCGGTCACGCTTGAACGCACATGCACAAAAGAATGCGTTAAATGTCCGTTTTGAACCGCAAGTATAGGTCAAAATGGTGTGACCTCAATGCAAAAGTTGGAGAGGACTAAATTCTCTACAATCTGATGTAAGATTTGTGATCATGTGATATATACTTCAAAAAATACGAATTTTTGAAGTTTTCAACTTCCGGTTTGACCCGGAAGACAAGGTCAAATTGGGGTTATGTCTGTGGAGTGATTACGTAGTTTTGGATGACCTTTCCGAGGATGTATAGATTGTAAAAATCCATTGTGTACTTTAAGAGTTATGATTTTTTGAAATAATAAACTTTGATTTAATGTAATTCGACACCGGATGACGTTATCATGACATCACTCAAACGGTTTCGTGTCCTAATGAGTATCTAACTATGTGTGAAGTTTCAAGTTCATACAAGCTTAGGAAGTGTGCTTCTGTTAGCGGACAATCTTCAGGCATAAGAAGAAGAAGAAGAAGAAGAAGAAGAAGGAGAAGTAAAAAAAAAAAAAACCGAACAAAAACAGAGGGTCTTCGGACTTGTGTCCGAACACCCAAGAAGAAGAAGAAGAAGAAGAAGAAGAAGAAGAAGAAGGAGAAGTAAAAAAAAAAAAAAAAAACGTACAAAAACAATAGGTCTTCGGACTCAAGTCCGAACACCTAATAATAAAAAAAAATACAAATAAAAAAAAGTTTAACAAAAATAAGAGCTGTTTCGCTGTGCTTCGCGGCGAAAGAGATAACTTCATCTATATGATGGACAGTAAAAATGGCTTTTCCGGGTATGAAAATGTTGACGGTTGTTTATCATCGATGAACTTTGCTAAATATGTTCGCCGAATATATGCAAGTTTTCAATTCAAACACAAATTACATTTGTTCTGTAAACATAGATTTTATATAACTGCACCTTTAAGGTGATATAACATGACACTTGATAACACTTGATAATGTCAGGATGACATCATTTTGTTTTCCAATTTTGATTATACCTTGCTTGGCTAGCAATTTATGAGTAAAGATTAAAAAATCACAAATTTGTAAGAAATCACACGATGATGTCATCATGATTTTGTTTCACATTTTACAAGAACTTGCCCTTGTCTAACAACATACCAATTTTCAACTCAATCGAAATTATAGCTTGGTAGATATATGACTTCGAAAAGTACATCTTTAACCCTATCAGGACCAGGGGGGCGGGGTGGGGGGCGCAATGTGCCCCCCCCCCTACCAATTTTTTCCCCGTAACTTTTTAACGCTTAGTCCGATCACCAGGAAACTTTTTGACTTCTCCTAAGATATATCAAGGATCATATTGGCAAAAAATAATTGATACGGGGGTTAGCTGTTGCCATGGCAACCATTTGTTTGACCTTGGGTCACACGATTTTACTGTTTTTTAGTGATTTTTAAAACTTTTTGGACATATTTTCCACTTATTTTAAGTTTTTTTGCCAGAAAAGTGATAGTGGTGAGTCACGTGATAGTCTGAAATGGTTTTGGGAATTCGAAATGGCCGCTATTTTTGGCGGCCATCTTGGATTTTGTGTTTTCAGCCTGTAATAAGGGGGTCAAACTATATCAAGTTTTTTAACAATGGAACATTTTCAACCTGCTAATATATTACCTTTCAGACCCCAAAAATGTTCAGATTTGTCAATCAAGCCTTATGATTTCTCACTGGGCCCTTGGCGGCGGCCATTTTGATTGTTGTGAAAAAAACACAAAAAAACCATTTGTTTCTCAAAAAAAATGGGATAAATTTATGAATTATTATGCCCCCCAAAGATAACTCCAGTTACTAAATTAGGTTCAAATTATATTTATTTTGTTAAAATGTACAAGTTACAGAAGTTATGGCAAAAACACGATTTTTGACCAAAAATGGGCAAAAAACAGTCAAAAACGCCCTCTAGTGACGATTTGTTGAAATTTTGTGAAGTCATCATGTAGAACTTGGTGAAATGAACATTTGTGGCAAGTTTTATCAAAATCGGTCGAACACTTTGGAAAATACGGAAAAGGGGGGCAATATGTGCCCCTCCCCGGTCCCCGTACAACCAAAAAAAGCCAGGTCCTGATAGGGTTAATGTGATATCATGTGACATCTGATGACGTCATCAATCTTAATGGTTATCATGTATACCAAATTTGAAGCTATTTCAAAAGAATTTCACCACACACATTTTCTAAAAGTGCATTTTGAACTGTTGTTAAGCTTGCCACTCGAAGGCATTCTTGTATATTATGAAGTCTAGTGCTGAGCAACTAGTGAAATTATTATTATTATTAGGTGTTAATAGGTGAAAACCTATTGTTAGGTGTTCGGCCATCAGCCGAAAACCTCTTGTTATTGTTCGAGTTTTTTTTTTTTTTTTCACTTTTACTTCTTCTTCTTTTTCTTCTTCTTCTTCCGGGAACTTATTTCCAAAAGATAACTCAAGATTGAAATTGAATTGAACCTTGAAACTTGGCACATATTTGAACCTCAACTTAAAGACGGCACTTGAACAATGACGTCATCATGATGTCATCTGGTGTCGAATTACGTTAAATCAATGTTTAATAATCAAAAAAATCATAACTCCTGAAGTACGCAATGGATTTTTACAATCTACACATCATCGGAAAGGTCTTTCAAAAATAATTAAATGTCTCACAGAGATGACCCCAATTTGAACTTGTCTTTCGGTTCAAACCGGAAGTTGAAGCCAAAAATGCCTAAAAAGTGGAGTCAATGTGAAACAGAATTTGGACATGGTTTCAGTGTACGAAATAAAATGTAGTTTATGACCTTTGAAAATATTACATTGATGACGTCATCAAATGTTACAGTTTGTTACGACGACAAGTTTAAAAATAAGAATTTTTTTTTTATTATTTGTTATGAGCAAACTACATGTTGAATTTTTTAGTAATAGATAACGACTATTAAAGCCTAATTGTGAAATTTGAACAAAATTGGCCGTTGCATAACGAAGTTATATTAAGGTGAAAAGTGTCGTTTTTAGCGCGATCGCCGATAAAGTCTGTACAGTTACCTCACTGTATTGCACCCCGTGCGTGTGCACTCTTACTGCATGCTGTGTATATACATAACACGCAACAAGTCAGGTCTTGTCACAGTTCATCGAACTTTGCAGTGTGTTGTTAAGTTCTATGTATGTGTAACAATGGCAACGCAAAGAAAAACTGTTGTCTTAAGTCATGCCAAGTTCAGTGTGGAAATGTTTCCCTTTATGTCATTCTGGTGGCTTAATTGGGACAGGGAGAGAAAGAGGAGACTTTACTTAGACGATCACATGCTCACGTGAGTTGTTTGATGTATATTGGCGGAGAAAATGCAATTGACAAAATGATCGTCTTTCGTTCTATATATACCGATCACGTAGAGCCACAAGTGTGCAACAGCGGGGCCAGAGGCACTTTACCCCCGCGAGAGTTGTTGTCGGGATACGCTGAGTAAAAAGCTTTAAAAGTAAAGTTTAAAAGAAAAATCATCGCTTTTCAAAATGTCCGTGTATTTCTTTAGCCGTGCACACACGTGTTTATGATGTATATCAGAGTGGGGTAGTTTTTATAAAACTTTGGAACTTTTTAATACAGATAATGAGCTCGGATTTTGAATCTGTCAAATGTCATATTGACTGTACAGTACATCAGTGTTCAGTAAAGGTGATGTTACAAACTGAGACTGTTAATTTGATATAGCGCCAACAACGTTCACTAGCGATACACACTTTATTTTATTGACACTGCATAGATGCTGAACAAAACGGAGGGCAGCAAGGGTTAATGTTTTGATAAAAGGCAATATGAATACTATTTCGAACAGACAACCTGCGCGGCAGCCAATTGCACTGCGTGGAAAGGGAACACTTTGGAAAGCACGAAAACATTGTCTTTCCTGGCAGTTAAATTCAAAAAGGTAACTTGTTTTTCCTCCAGGAGTCGAGTTACAATAAATGTATGCGGTTCTCTATATTTCGCAGTGACCTGAGTTGACCTCGCTTCCTGCCCAAACCCGAAGCCCCATGAAATACATATGATAAAGCTCTATTTAATTATTTTTATATTCATATTTAAAGGTTTTATTTGATTTCACTTTTAATATATCAAACAAAATCAAAACCGTGTGTTATACGGTGTCTCATAGCGACCATTTTGTTACTTTAAATGTTTCATTTCTCCAAATAAGTAGCTCCAAATGACCATCTCCAAATGACGTAGCTATGACGTCATGTTATGACGTCATAGCTACGTCACAACGAAATTGATACACGAGGTCGAAAAAAAAAATTATTTTGCTATCTCAAAAAATAAAGCATGTACGGACTTGAAACTTACTATATACCTAGACCACAGTGTGTAAATGACAAAGCAAAATTTTTGGAATGATGACGTCATCGATGACGTCATTACATTAAATTGAAGTTTTATACTAAAATAATCATATCTTCAGAATAATACATGCTACATACATGATCTTTACACCATATGAAAGCTCTTGAAGTACTAAACAAATCTTACACAGGGTGTGACCCCATTTCACCTTCACTTCCGGTCGAAACCGGAAGTAGTAGTTTTGTTATGAAAAATCGTTTCTGAATTATGTAAATTTGTGTATTAATATAATAACTTATTTTGAAAGCCCTTCGACGATTCTACCAATGTTTACAAAGTGTGAACTCATTTGACCTTCACTTCCGGTCGAAACCGGAAGTATAAGTTTGTACAACTAAAATATGTATCTTATTAATGACACATGGTACATTAATAATCGTTACATCAATTTAAAGCTCTCTGAAAATTCTAGATACCATGCAAAAGGTGTGACCCCATTTGACCTTTAGTTCCTGTCAAACCGGAAGTTGAAGTTTCATATGACAAACCTTCATGCATAAAGATAAAAAAGTACAAATAAATATTTCGCCCGTCAGCATAGCACAAATAGACAAAAAACTTGCACACAATGTTGACCTTAAAATTTTCAATTACGTTATTGAGCCGAACACCATGAGTTTGTTCACAAACTCTAAATTTCTAGTTAGGTGTTCGGCCAGCAGCCGAAAACCTATTGTTATTGTTGTTTTTTAGGTGTTCGGCATTGAGCCGAAAACCTATTGTTATTGTTAAGTTTTTTTTTTTTTTTTTTTTTTTTCCTCGTATTCTTATCAGCGAACCTTCTCCGTCGATTTTTAACAAAAGTAAAGCTTATATGAACTTGAAACTTATCAGGAACATGAACCATAGTTAGTAGATGAAACCACAACTTTTTTAGAATGATGACGTCATTGATGACGTCATTATGCTAAATAAACCATTAATAATTAGAAAATTCATATCTTGAGAACCAGAAAAGCTACGTACGAGATTCTTTCAAAACATAAAAGTTCTTGTAATGACCTTTAATTGTCGTGCACAACTTGACCTCATTTGACCTTTACTTCCGGTCGAAACCGGAAGTTCAAAATTTCAAAAAATCATATCTCAAGAACTGCTAATGATATTGTCAAAATTTGAGTGACAGTTTGAAGATCGGTTAGCCTGCTCAAACTTTTGCACAGACATAATACCAGTTTGACATTGTCTTCTGGCCGTAAAAGATGACGTCATTGATTGCGGCATTATATTAAATCAACGTTTAATATTTAAAAAATCCATATCTGAAGAACCGTATATGTTACATACAAGATCTTTGCACCATATGAAAGCTTTTCGATTACTCTACAAATCTTACACAGTGTGTGACCCCATTTGACCTTGACTTCCGGTCGAAACCGGAAGTTAAAATGTCATTTTTCCAAAAAATCCTATTTCAATAAAAAACAGGCTATAGTAATAACCATTACTTCATCTGCAAACACTTTAACCAGTCTACATGTCTTACAGAACGTGTGACCCCATTTGACCTTTACTTCCGGTCGAAACCGGAAGTTGAAGTTAACATATAAAAAGATTCAAAGGTCATTAACTAAACGAGGTACAGTCTTGAAACTTACTATTACCTTCAACTTTACTGTGCAGTAAACTGCACTGTTTTTTCTGGATGATGACGTCATCGATGACGTCATTACAATAAATCAACGTTTAATATTTCAAAAATTCATATCTGAAGAACCGTAAATGATACATACAAGATCTTTGCACCATATAAAAGATCTTCAATTACTCTGCACATCTTACACAGTTTGTGACCCCATTAGACCTTGACTTCCGGTCGAAAGAGGAAGTTGAAATTTTATTTTTCAAAAATATTATTTTTCAATAACAAAACAGAATTCATTAATAATCATTACTTCATCTGAAAGCTCGTTAACCATTCTAAAAATTGTGTTGAAGATGTGACCCTATTTGACCCTTACTTCCGGTTGAAACGGATAATGAAATTTCACAGATAGTAAATTCATAATTCATCAACTAAACGTGATACAGACTTGAAACTTACTGTTGCCTTAGACATTACTGTGTAGATGAAACTGGATTATTTTCGGATTATGACATCATCGATGACGTCATTATATTAAATCAACGTTTAATGTTTCAAAAAATCATATTTGGGAATCATAAAAGTTACACAGGAGATTTTTGCACCATATGCAAGCCCTTGAAATACTGTACAACTATCGCAGAGTGTGACCCCATTTGACCCATAGTTCATGTCAAAACCGGAAGTTGAAGTTTCATATGACTGACCTTCATGCCTAAAGATCAACACAAGGTACAAATAAATATTTTGCCCATCAGCACAGCACACAATATTGACCTTGTTTTCAATGACGCAATCACTTTATTACGTTCCAGCCGAACACCGTGAGTTTGTTCACAAACTCTCAATCTCTAGTTTTTCTTTTTTTTCTGGGCTTTCTTAGTCGTCGAAACTTGTCCGCAAATTTTCTCAAAAAGTTAAGCTTGTATGAACTTGAAACTTACCAGGTACAAAGATATTAGTGAGTAGATGAAACTGCAAAATTTTTGGAACGATGACGTCATTGATGACATCATGACGTTAAATAAACGTTAAATAATTCAAAAATTTAATAACTCAAGAACGGCAAATGCTACATTCAAAATCTTTAGTGCGTATGAAAGGTCTTGTGATGTGGGACGAATTGTATGCACACCGTGACCCCATTTGACCTTTACTTCCGGTAGAAACCGGAAGTTAAAAAAACAAATCATGTTATTTGGGGCTCTAGAGCCTAAGTGAATGAAGATATGAACAAACTCTCAATGCATAATCTTTTCATTAGCTCAAGAGCATTCTAGAAATGTGACACATGGCGTCATAGCTACGTCACAACGAAATTGATACACGAGGTCGAAAAAAAAAATATATGCTATCTCAAAAAATAAAGCATGTACGGAGTTGAAACTTACTATATACCTAGACCACAGTGTTTATATGATAAAGCGAAATTTTTGGAATGATGACGTCATCGATGACGTCATTACATTAAATTGAAGTTTTATACTAAAATAATCATATCTTAAGAATAATACATGCTACATACATGATCTTTACACCATATGAAAGGTCTTAAAATACGTAACAAATCTTACACAGGGTGTGACCCCATTTGACCTTCACTTCCGGTTGAAACCAGAAGTAGTAGTTTTTATATAAAAAATCGTTTCTGAATAACGTAAATTTGTGTATTAATATAATAACTTAATTTTAAAGCCCTTGGACAATTCTAAAAGTGTTTACAAAGTGTGAACTCATTTGACCTTCACTTCCGGTCGAAACTGGAAGTATAAGTTTGTACATACAAAAATATGTATCTTATTAATGACACATGGTACATTAATAATCGCTACAACAATTTAAAGCTCTCTGACATTTCTAAATAACATGCACAAGGTGTGACCCTATTTGACCTTTAGTTCCTGTCAAACCGGAAGTTGAAGTTTCATATGACAAACCTTCATGCATAAAGATCAAAAAAGTACAATATTTCGCCCGTCAGCATAGCACAAATAGACAAAAAACTTGCACACAATATTGACCATAAAATTTTCAATTACGTAATTGAGCCGAACACCGTTAGTTTGTTCACAAACTCTAAATTTCTAGTTTTTTCTGGGCTTTCTTAGTCGTCGAAACTTGTCCGCAAATTTTCTCAAAAAGTTAAGCTTGTATGAACTTGAAAATTACCATGTACAAAGATATTAGCAAGTGGATGAAACCGCGAATTTTTTGGAACGATGACGTCATTGATGACGTCATGACAATAAATAAACGTTAAATAATTCAAAAAAATCATAACTCAAGAACGGCAAATGCTACATTTAAAATCTTTGGTGCATATGAAAGGTCTTGTGATGTGGTACAAATTGTATAAACACCGTGACCCCATTTGACCTTTACTTCCGGTCAAAACCGGAAGTTAAAGTTAAAATTCATGTTATTTGGGGCTGTAGAGCCTAAGTGAATGAAGATATGAACAAACTTTCAATGCATAATATTTTTCTTAGCTCACGAGCATTCTAGAAATGTTACACATGACATCATAGCTATGTCACAACGAAATTGATACACGAGGTCAAAAAAAAAAATATTTTTCTATCTCATAAAATAAAGCATGTACGGACTTGAAACTTACTATATACCTAGACCACAGTGTGTATATGATGACGTCATTACATTAAATTGAAATTTTATACTAAAATAATCATATCTTAAGAATAATACATGATCTTTACACCATATGAAAGGTCTTGAAGTACTAAACAAATCTTACACAGGGTGTGACCCCATTTGACCTTCACTTCCGGTCGAAACCGGAGGTAGTAGTTTTGTTATGAAAAATCGTTTCTGAATTACGTAAATTTGTGTTTTAATATAATAACTTATTTTTAAAGCCCTTCGACGATTCTACCAATGTTTACAAAGTGTGAACTCATTTAACCTTCACTTCCGGTCCAAACCGGAAGTATAAGTTTGTACAACAAAAATATGTATCTTATTAATGTCACATGGTACATTAATAATCGTTACATCAATTTAAAGCTCTCTGAAAATTCTAGATACCATGCAAAAGGTGTGACCCCATTTGACCTTTAGTTCCTGTCAAACCGGAAGTTGAAGTTTCATATGACAAACCTTCATGCATAAAGATAAAAAAGTACAAATAAATATTTCGCCTGTCAGCATAGCACAAATAGACAAAAAACTTGCACACAATATTGACCTTAAAATTTTCAATTACGTAATGAAGCCGAACACCGTGAGTTTGTGCACAAACTCTAAATTTCTAGTTATTATTAATACTGAAATAATCCAAACAACAGGAGTGAACATACAAGCATTTCTACAAATAATTCTTATGAAAGATAAACAGTGTAAACAATGAATAAGTAAAGAGGATTAAAAATGACAAAAACAATCCAAGATAAGACAGTGAGACAGAAACAATTTGGATACAGAACACAAGACAATCCATTCTAAGGTGACCGGGGTTAATACAAGTGGATAGTCACTGTTGCTCAAAAGCATATTAATCCACCCTTGAATGGAACACAAACATTGATAAGAAACGGTAAAATTGAAATAAAAATATACTCTGAGTAAACAAGGTGTCTAAGTTAATCTGATAAAACAAATTTATGAAATAAATACAAATTTAAAACAGTAAGCTAGCAATTAATCAATAAATAAATTGACTAAACAATCAATTAACTAACCAACCAACAGATAAATGAACCAATCAAACTATGATCAATCAATCAACTTAATAGAAATAAAAAAAAAATCATTAAAATTCACTACTTGAACGGTCCTGCATCAACTATTTGTGACTACTCGACCAGTCGTAACTTTTTTTTGCAACTTATCACAATGTTGACGTCCCCATGTCTATGTGTGCAGGCTTCGACCTTTGTGTTCAAAAGGGCTTGGCAATTTTTGCCTTGCCTTTTCTAAAGTTTGAGGGGCATCATGGCAATTTTGTGGGGAACCAAGGCAAAAACTAAATTTAACAAGACTTTTTGCAGGACTCACTAATTCCACGGTGCACTTCGTGGTGGATGTGACGCCAACTTTATTCGGGACTCGGCACTGACAGTGTTCGACATTAAGGCGTGGTCCGTTTGCCAAATGCCAGTTGAAACAGCAACAGACCAGCTAAAAAAAACCTTGCCAAGCGGTTCGGTCGAACAGTAAAAAATATCCGTAGAGTACTACAGAATTCAGATAATTGATTGATTTATGGTTTGTATCTAAGGAGGCCACCCATTTAAAATAAGAGTGCAAGTAAATTATGACCAATAACCAATTCCAACGGAACGTTCCAGTTTCCGCAGTGGATTGAGGAAGTGCTCACACACAGCACACTGCAAAATCAGCCAATGGAAAATTTTATAACTGAGTACGTGGTGTTTTTTATGTTGTGAACTAAAGTCGTGAATGAGAAATCAGTTCATTTGGCAACTTTTTGCAAAGTTTGTATTGTGACGGTCATGACTAGTCGCTGCAATCAACAATCATGATTACTTCAAAAGTAGCCCAGGCTTAATGACATCATCAGTACTATTTTTTTAAAGTGACAAAGTCTATGGCATTTGTCCGAAGAAAAACAAGACGAAAAAGAAGAAAACAAATTGAAAAAAACAACAATGCCTTTTCTGTTGCAAAGCACAAAAGCCAGCAAAATTAACAAAACCAAGAGCTGTTTTGCTGTGCTTTGCTGAAAAACAACTATTTAGTTTGTTAATACTGAGTTTTGTAAAAAGCAGTTTGCTGGCAGTTAAAGTGGTTTTGAAATTGCCTTAATGTTTGGAGCAGCCTGTAAAACAAACTAGTCATTGAGAATTAAGCTGTCACATTATCCTACTCTCTACCCTGTCTATTTGTGGTACTAAAAGCGGTATCATTTGTGTGATATTAAAAGAATTGTATTTATGGTTAGGAACCTTGTGAAGTTTAGATGGCTTTTATCTTGGTAATTTGTTTGGCATACCCTTACAAGTAAGAAAAGTAGCAGAAAGCTTGTTGGTAAATTTAATCTAACTTGAGACTAACACTTATTTTCCATTAATGAGGCAAGTTTTGAGTTCAATATTGAAAACGATTACATTGTAGGTATAGAGCAAACTGACATCAATACCTGACAGTAATACATGAGTTGGACTCAATCAAGTTATCTGTGACTGATTGGTTCCCGCAAAGCAACACTATTCACAGTATGGATCTCCATCACACACATAAATATCTCATCCCTAAGTGCAAAACCAAGCGATATGGCAATAGCCCAATCCCATTTTCCTCAAAACTTTTGAATAAGGAATCCTAGATTTTCTAGCTTCTACCTCCATGGCACTTATGATTTGTTTGCTTAGTGTGTTTGTGACAGGGTTTTTTTTTTTTTGGGGGGGGGGATTGTATTTCCTAATATGGGTGGGCTTGCCTGTTTGTTTTTTTTTGCTTTTTTTTTAACTCTTTGCCCTTTTTTTCTGTTTTATGTCATGTTTGCAATCTATCTGTGTTTTATATTCTCTGTTTTAATGAATTGTTAACTTTGTTTACCTCTTGTAACTGCCACATAATTCAGCCTTGTGCTGCCGGTTGGTTTTTAATAAAAATGGATGAAAATGAATGAATGAATCTCACAGAAATGCAAGAAGCATATACTAAAGGGAAAATAATATCTAGAATGGTAAAGCATACTCCACAGTGATCTTGATATTAATGTGAGGTAGTGCTTGTTGTTGTATAAAGCAAATTGGTGAACCTAAATATAGTCAAATAAACAACTTGTATAGTAGCTTTTGGAATTTGAAATGCAGCAGGTTTTGAATTCAGTGTTGATTCTGAGGTTTTTGAAACAAGGTCCCCTTAGGGGGAGAGCAAACTGAAATTAAAAACAGACTGTGATGTGGAAATCAAACTCACTCAAGCAGTCTCACAAACATGTAGAAGGTTTCCAAATATTGATCAATGAAAAACATGAATTAATAAAAATACACCAAAGTGATGATGCAAGAAGTGTGTGCAGCAAAGTGAAAATAACATCTAGAATTCAAAAGCAACTTGGAGAATGATATTGATCTACTAGAGGCACACGTGTATCTTGTATTCAAATTAATACAGTGCCATTTCTAACATGATTTATGATGGCAATGGCAGCCATTTTGTATTTTTACAAAGTTTGCAAAGTCTGCTGGCAGTTCAGAAGTGGTTCTAAAGTTGTTCAGTGTTTTGATCAGGCTGTAGAACAAACTAGGCATTTAGAATTAAGCTGGTATATTATCCTACTTTTTACCCTGTCTATGTGTGATACTAAAAGCGGTATCATTTGTGTGATATTAAAAAAATTGTATATGGTTAGGAACCTTGTGAAGTTTAGACGGCTTTTATCTTGGTACTTTTGTTAGCTTATCCTTATAAATTAGAAAAGCAGCAGAAAGCCTATTGGTAAATTCAATCTAATTTGAGACTAACGCTTTTTTCCATCAATGGGGCAAGTTTTGAGTTCAATTTTGAAAATGATTACCTTGTACGTATAGAGCAAACTGACATCAATATCTGACAGTAATGTGGGAGTTAGAATCGATCAAGTAATCTCACAGAAATGCATGAAACTTGTTTACCAAAGTGAAAATAAGATCTAGAATTGGAAATCTTATTCCACAGGGATCTTTTTTTTTTAGGTAGTGGTGGTTGATGTAAAAGAATTTAGGTGAACCTGTACATATTCATTATAAACAACTTGTACAGTAGTTTTTAGAATTTGGGCAATTTTAAATGAGGCACGTTTTGAATCAGATGTTGATTCTGGTGGTTCTTGATACAAGGTCTTCCTAGGAGGGCAAACTGAAATTAATAACTGGCTATGATGTGTTTGTCAAACTCACTCAAGCAGTCTCACAGAAATGTACAAGGTTTCCAAATATATTGATCGAAGAGATATTAATAAAAAATACACCAAAGTGATGATGCAAGAAGTGTGTGCACTAAAGTGAAAATAACATCTAGAATTCAAAAGCAACTTGTAGAATGATATTGATCTACTAGAGGCACACGTGTATCTTGTATTCAAATTAATACAGTGCCATTTCTAACATGGTTTATGATGGCATTGGCAGCCATTTTGTATTTTTACAAAGTTTGCAAAGTCTGCTGGCAGTTCAGAAGTGGTTCTAAAGTTGTTCAGTGTTTTGATCAGGCTGTAGAACAAACTAGGCATTGAGAATTAAGCTGGTACATTATCCTACTTTTTACCCTGTCTATGTGTGATACTAAAAGCGGTATCATCTGTGTGATATTAAAAGAATTGTATATGGTTAGGAACCTTGTGAAGTTTAGACGGCTTTTATCTTGGTACTTTTGTTAGCTTATCCTTATAAATTAGAAAAGCAGCAGAAAGCTTGTTGGTAAATTCAATCTAACTTGAGACTAACGCTTTTTTCCATCAATGGGGCAAGTTTTGAGTTCAATTTTGAAAATGATTACCTTGTACGTATAGAGCAAACTGACATCAATATCTGACAGTAATGTGGGAGTTAGAATCGATCAAGTAATCTCACAGAAATGCATGAAACTTGTTTACCAAAGTGAAAATAAGATCTAGAATTGGAAATCTTATTCCACAGGGATCTTTTTTTTTTAGGTAGTGGTGGTTGATGTAAAAGAATTTAGGTGAACCTGTACATATTCATTATAAACAACTTGTACAGTAGTTTTTAGAATTTGGGCAATTTTAAATGAGGCACGTTTTGAATCAGATGTTGATTCTGGTGGTTCTTGATACAAGGTCTTCCTAGGAGGGCAAACTGAAATTAATAACTGGCTATGATGTGTTTGTCAAACTCACTCAAGCAGTCTCACAGAAATGTACAAGGTTTCCAAATATATTGATCGAAGAGATATTAATAAAAAATACACCAAAGTGATGATGCAAGAAGTGTGTGCAGTAAAGTGAAAATAACATCTAGAATTCAAAAGCAACTTGTAGAATGATATTGATCTACTAGAGGCACACGTGTATCTTGTATTCAAATTAATACAGTGCCATTTCTAACATGGTTTATGATGGCATTGGCAGCCATTTTGTATTTTTACAAAGTTTGCAAAGTCTGCTGGCAGTTCAGAAGTGGTTCTAAAGTTGTTCAGTGTTTTGATCAGGCTGTAGAACAAACTAGGCATTGAGAATTAAGCTGGTACATTATCCTACTTTTTACCCTGTCTATGTGTGATACTAAAAGCGGTATCATCTGTGTGATATTAAAAGAATTGTATATGGTTAGGAACCTTGTGAAGTTTAGACGGCTTTTATCTTGGTACTTTTGTTAGCTTATCCTTATAAATTAGAAAAGCAGCAGAAAGCTTGTTGGTAAATTCAATCTAACTTGAGACTAACGCTTTTTTCCATCAATGGGGCAAGTTTTGAGTTCAATTTTGAAAATGATTACCTTGTACGTATAGAGCAAACTGACATCAATATCTGACAGTAATGTGGGAGTTAGACTCGATCAAGTAATCTCACAGAAATGCATGGAACTTGTTTACCAAAGTGAAAATAAGATCTAGAATTGGAAATCGTATTCCACAGGGATCTTTTTTTTTAGGTAGTGGTGGTTGATGTAAAAGAATTTAGGTGAACCTGTACATATTCATTATAAACAACTTGTACAGTAGTTTTTAGATGTTGGGCAATTTTAAATGAGGCACGTTTTGAATCAGATGTTGATTCTGGTGGTTCTTGAAACAAGGTCTTCCTAGGAGGAGGGCAAACTGAAATTAATAACTGGCTATGATGTGTTTGTCAAACTCACTCAAGCAGTCTCACAGAAATGTACAAGGTTTCCAAATATATTGATCGAAGAGATATTAATAAAAAATACACCAAAGTGATGATGCAAGAAGTGTGTGCAGTAAAGTGAAAATAACATCTAGAATTCAAAAGCAACTTGTAGAATGATATTGATCTACTAGAGGCACACGTGTATCTTGTATTCAAATTAATACAGTGCCATTTCTAACATGGTTTATGATGGCATTGGCAGCCATTTTGTATTTTTACAAAGTTTGCAAAGTCTGCTGGCAGTTCAGAAGTGGTTCTAAAGTGTTTTGATCAGGCTGTAGAACAAACTAGGCATTGAGAATTAAGCTGGTACATTATCCTACTTTTTACCCTGTCTATGTGTGATACTAAAAGCGGTATCATTTGCGTGATATTAAAATAATTGTATATGGTTATGAACCTTTTGAAGATTTGACAGCTTTTATCTTGGTACTTTTGTTGCCATACCCTTACAAATACGAAAAACAGCAGAAAGCTTGTTGGTAAATTCAATCTAACTTTAGACTAACACTCTTTTTCATCAATGAGACAAGTTTTGAGTTCAATTTTTAAAACGATTACCTTGTACGTATAGAGCAAACTGACATCAATATCTGACAGTAATGTGGGAGTTAGAATCGATCAAGTAATCTCACAGAAATGCATGAAACTTGTTTACCAAAGTGAAAATAAGATCTAGAATTGGAAATCTTATTCCACAGGGATCTTTTTATTTAGGTAGTGGTGGTTGATGTAAAAGAATTTAGGTGAACCTATACATATTCATTATAAACAACTTGTAGAGTAGTTTTTAGAATTTGGGCAATTTTAAATGAGGCACGTTTTGAATCAGATGTTGATTCTGGTGGTTCTTGAAACAAGGTCTTCCTAGGAGGAGGGCAAACTGAAATTAATAACTGGCTATGATGTGTTTGTCAAACTCACTCAAGCAGTCTCACAGAAATGTACAAGGTTTCCAAATATATTGATCGAAGAGATATTAATAAAAAATACAGCCATTTTGTATTTTTACAAAGTTTGCAAAGTCTGCTGGCAGTTCAGAAGTAGTTCTAAAGTTGTTCAGTGTTTTGGTCAGTCTGTAAAACAAACTAGGCATTGAAAATTAGGCTGGTACATCATTCTTTCAGCAATATATTTTCATTTTAATGCAAGTTGTGACCAGATGGAAGACTGAAATTTTTGTCATGTCTGAGCATGTGTGACACTTGTGATGAGCTCAAATATGCCACAAAAACTAATTTATATAATGCTGTTCAAAAGATACTATAAACAAGATCATTTGATGTGATGAAAGTTGACACCTGATCATGTTATCATGACATGTCATCATGAGATCATCTGTTTCATTAAATAGGCTACAAAATAAACTTCATAATAATACACAATCCAAACTCAAATGGATGCAGTTATTCTCAACACTACGGGGGTCTACAAATAAGATCAAGTAATATTTAAACTTATGTAAGCCACTGCGTACCCTTTTTTCAAAAGCAGCTATTTATATTATACTTCGAATTAAGAGTTCGAAAAAACGAAATGGAAATAATTAGTTGGAGCTGTAACCTGAGGGTGCTGAGGTTTACAGTGTGTCTTCCCTTTTAGATTCTTCAGATCCCTACAGATCCCTTCAGATCCCTACAGATCCCTACAGATCCCTTTCCCATGCACTACTAATCCATGTGCATTGCATGCTTCACAAACTGGAAATCATCAACATAGGGTGCAGAACACTTGATTGAAGTACTGTCTTAATGGAAATGGTAAAAGGTGAAGCTTATTTCCGTGTTGGGTTTTCATTTTACCTTTCAACTGGAGTAGATTCAGTGAATTTCCTCTTTTCAAGAGGGTATCTAAATGTGTGCTAACAAGGTCGCATGAACAAGTTGTCCCCAACATTTATGATCCAGTCGTGCTTGCCAAAAATGTAAAAACATTTATAAAACAGGCAACAATGACACAGTGTTGGCGTCACGATGTTAAGTTATAAGCTATAATTTGATTTATAATTTGTACCGATAGGACAATGTAAAGTAAAAAATTATCTGATGACAATTTATATGTACAAAACCTATAAAATGTTGGCATTCAAAAAAGTATTTAAAAAAAGGGAAAAAAATTCTGGATAAAAACAAAGTTGGTTTCAGGTGAGGGCCCAAGTCCCAATAAATCAAAATTAGTTTGATGATACTTAGACTTGTATATTGCAATTAGAAATTGTCTTAATGTTTTGATCAGCCTGTAGAACAAACTAGGCATTGAGAATAAGGCTGTTACAGTATCCTACTTTCTACCCTGTCTATATGTGATCAATTATTGCTGCCGGTTTTTGGTGGCCATAATGAATCCCAACAAGCACGGCGATAATCCTGTTTTTTCTTTGTTGTTTTTCTTTTTTCTTTTTTTAGCTCATATGTGGTAATTTGTCAGTAAATGTACTTTTTACCCAATTTCATTAACAAAATAAAATTCCAAAATGGTGGCCTTATTAAATTGTTCATCTTAGTGGCAAGTGATACTTCAGGTTTTTATGTTTTATTCAATCAAAAATAATTACTATTTTAGTTTCTTGAAATAACCATCCTATACCCATCTTTAAAATGTGGCATTTTGAGGGCGATCTGATGGTGAGAGTAGAGCCACTGCCCAAAGTGCTTCAATGAGAGTGGTAACTGAAGAAGCCACCAGCTGCACTCAATTGCAATAGAGTTTGGGCTACTGTCAATGTTGTTTCTCAACCTCTGTAAATTGTTGCAGTGGCAATCTGTGGCACTGCTTGACATCACAAAAGATAGGTGTCCAGAACAAGTAAACATAAACTCCTACAAAAACTTTGGTTACAACAATGTTTTAGCAAGTGCTGTCTGAATGTGGTTCATATATGCAAAGTTTCAAGGTTTAAATCACTTTCATTCTTGGGGTATCTTTTATTCACGGAAGAAAAAAATATAATTTATAAAACAATAGTCTTTTCAGGACGCCAAAGCACACCTTATTTGATCGCGCAAGAAATAGCATCTTCTTTTTACCATTAATTTTTTTTCAAATTTTTCAAGTAAGCTTTTGCCTATGTTATCTACAACAAAACAACTGCTGTGAAATTTACAGTACAAATTTTAAACTTGTCGCCGTATAGTTCATTTACTGAGATCATTCCTACTTTGTCTTTCATGTTGACTGCAAAACTTAAATTTTTATTTTTGAATACCTTTTTATATCAACTTCTGATTTGAACTAGAAATCATGGTCATTATTTGGGTCATTTTTGTAAGAAATTTAATAAGTTTTTATAGACCTTCCAATGATGTATAAATTGTCAAAATCTATTTTGTATGAGTTGTTAAGATTTTTTACTAAAATTATAAAAAATAAGAGACTTTTATTTACTGTAATTAGACACCTGATGACATCATGATGACATAATTGGTGCCAATGGCTTGTTAAGGTTCAAGTATATGTAAAGTTTCAACTCAATATTAATCTTGAAATTTGGAAAAGTGTTTGTAGGAAAAAGAACAAAAAGGTAAAATAGAAATTGCTTCTGTTACTAAACAGAACAGAAGGCTTTTCCCGTTTCAACTGTAAAAAAAAGAAAAGAGTTTGATAAAGCTTAACTTTTTCAACTTGTCAATAGAGGGCTTTTGGACTTTTGACCCCCCGTGTGTACGTTTTGAGTTGTGTGATGCATAGAAAACATACGAGTGTGTGACTGTACCTCCTATTTGAGTTGTGTGTACCATAGCAGTCCAATATATGCACTGGTCAAAATTTTAAAAATTCATTATAAATCATGTAATAACGTCATCATAACGTCATTTCATATCTATTTGCAACATGTCCATGTCTAAAGTCAAACCAAGATTCCACCCTATCAAACCCATTGTGTGGTAGATACATGACATCAAAAACTGCAACTCTATAATAGAATACCACATGACACGTGATGAAGTCATTAATCTGAAACTTCACACATTAATTGTTTTCTGGATGAAGGTCATTATGTTCACATATTTTGAAGCATATTTTGAAGTGGTGTGTCGTGGCCGAGCGGTTAAGATCACCGGACTCAAGTTCTGGTGTTGTTGGCAGCAGAGTGTGGGTTCGAATCCCGGTTACGGCACTTGTGTCCTTGAGCATGATACTTGGCCATGATTGCTTTGTTCTTCGGATGGGACATTTAACCGTGGGTCCCGTGTACTAGGATGGGTAGTGCACGTAAAGGAACCCAGAACACTTATCATGGAAGAGTAGGGGTTTACCCCAGTGTTTCTGGTTCACATAGCAAGCACCCTTATCTACATGTTTCTTCAGGCTTGAGAGCTACAGTGATTAAGTTCACTTATGAGGCATCCTTGGTTCCATTACCAGAAATGTATAATAATAATAATAACAATAATTCAATCTTTGCCAAAGACATCAAGCAAAAGTGCATTTTTAACTGTTTTGAACCTGCCGCTAGAGGGAGCTCTTGCACTTCCACTTTAAAAATATATGGCACATCCGGTTTTGACCGAAAGTAAAGGTTACAAAATTTTGGATGTAACACATCCTGGCTTGGTGGAAACAAGATTGACTAATTAAATATTCATTGAACGTTAATTAATTAAGAAAATAACAGGCAGGTGGCTATGTAGTCGTCCGACACCGGCAGTGCATAAACCTCTTTGGTAGTAGAATACTGGTAGTTTATGAAACAGTAATGTGATTAATATCAAAGTCACAACATACAACTTTAATAAATTGGCTCAGTGTTATTATTACCAAAAGTCCACTTTTGGTGTGACTCTATTGGTCACGGTATGTTTTTGCACATAGTTTGCCATCAGCTCAGATGACCTAGTACCCACAATAGGTCAAGTGATGACATGTAAACATTGGTCGCACAATCGGTCTATTGTTGTTGGGACTAACAGATCGGAAAAGCTAAAAAAGAAAATAATAAAAACTAAAAAGCTAAAAAACGAACAACAACAATAGAATGGTCTAGTGCACCGGACTCAAGTTCTGGTGGTCAAGTCATCCAGGTGTGGGTTCAAATCCCGGTCATGACACTTGGTCCTTGAGCAAGATACTTTACTATTATTGCTTGTCTTCACCCAGGGGTGTAAACGGGCACCTGCGAGGGTAGAGGTTGTTATTGTGTTTGAAAAAACCTTAGGAGCGCCAAGGCAGCTCAGGGCTTTATACTCCCCAGGGAGCTGAGAAAGATTACAGGAATGTTATTGGCCCAATGACTAGGGCACTAATGAAAAGCGCTTTGAGACATTATTGTGAAACGCGCTATATAAGAACTAATTATTATTACTATTGCCCGAACAACTCCCCCCCCCCCCCCCCCCCCCCCACTCGGAAATTTTTTTTTTTTTTAAATTGGACCAAGAAGAACGGATGTCCTGCTAAAACCTAAACACCTTTTGTGTGCATAGCATATGGGAAATTTAGAGGCATCAATAGGCATACAATAGACGTACAGTTTTTATAAAAAATCAAAGTATGAGTACCAAGGTAAACATAAATGGTTACCATGAAAACAGTATCCGGCCCCCTTTTTTTTGGGGGGGGGGCCTATATTATTATGACTCTGGGTAATGTTGATAAAAAGCCACAAAATTGGTGGTAATCAGTCTAACCATTAAACAGATTGTCACCAACCCAAAGTCCTTGTAGGGTTATCTGTTCTGTTACAGTTTTGCCTCATTGATATAAATATCATGAATAAAGAAATATTTTCAAGAAGAATCATCAAATAGTATCCTCAAATTACAATCACAAAAAGCAATGGGAGGAAGCTGTTATTAATTAAGGCTGTAAAGTAGCCAATCACTCAGAGATGTTGCCAACGCCCCTACTGTGAGTGATGCACAGCAGTTTGACCTGATTGACAACATGCAATGTTTTAGCCGCAGATTGAGCAGCAAATAAAAGGGATATGTTTTAATAAAAATAACAGCTTCCTACTCAATAATATCAATATGGAATTGTATAATACTGGGTTGGTCCTTACTGCATTAAATAGTCTTCTAAATATAAAAATATTATGTCTCCCTAAAAATCAGGAGTGGTTCTTTTCTTCTTTTTTAGATCTGGACAGATGTCAAAGATTATTGAAGTTGAAAATAGACGCAACATTTTGTAAAAACTTATCATTTTAGGAAATTGTAAAACTATGATTTTTTCCAAAGAAAAATTCATGAAAACAAATGAAGCTGCGTTCAAAATTGGAAGTGCATAAAATGTTGAGAAGTTATAAAACATTACTGCAACAACATTTTAGGGTTTCACACATTCCTAAACCCCAACAGTGACAACAATCCTAAGTAGCCAGTTTAAAAAGTTTGGTATACATTGGTTATCAGAAGACTATTTTCAAATGAAATCATCTTTAGCTATCAGGAAATAATATCTTAAAGAAATGATACAATCTTTTGTAATTATGGAAACAAAGCATTATTGGTGAAGGATTTTAATGGGTTGTTGTACTCGAAATCTTTAAAATTTTACTTATTTAAAAATGTATGTATTGACATTGTTTCAGTGTGCTGAATGTCAAAGCATGTAGGATCAATTCAACTGAACTTCAGATGATGATACTAAGCAAGAATCAACTTGGGAAATTATGCCAAGACAGACAGACATTCAGATTGAAATAAACATAGGACTTACCACCAAGAAGAGCCAAGAAAAGAAAGGGACTCATGATGGAAAACAACTGAATCAGCAGAGACAGTCAGAGTTCTGAAGCTACGTGGAATCTCCTGAGGAACAAAGTAACAACTCTATCAACTCTATCAACAGAGGCAGACAGTGATCTAACAGTGAGGTGAGAATATTACTTGTGTTGTTCAACAGCTCCTCTCCTTGCACTGAGTAATTCAAACTACCTCCAGCTTTTTATATACGTGTACGTGTGCCTGGCTTGTTTGTGCTGGAGAGTGTCAGCCAATCAGAAACAGACATGTTGTGTATTTTTTTCATAAAGCACTCTCATTGGACTGTTGTATAGCTAGATTGGTATGACACTGCACTGTCACCGGTCTGCTAGACACTTTCTGCTGGTCTTTGCAATAATAACAGTAACTACTGAAATAACTCCTTCAAAAAGATAGGAAACAAACTTGAAATTTAGTTTTATAATGTACTCCACTCTTGGCCGAACACAAAACGATTTTGGCAGAAACAGGGAGGCTGGACTGATTGGTATAGTTTAATCTCACATGTCAAAGTGGATGCCTTAACAGAAATGATGGTTCTAAATGGACTTCTAGAAGATTCAAGCTTTTTTAGTGCGAGTCACAAATTACAAATCTGGGCGAATTGTTGGTCGCTCTAAATCTGTCTTGAATCAGAATTGAGTCAAGTAAGATTAGCTCCATCCTTTTGTTCATACCATCCTTACTGTTTTATGGATAAATCTACATACAGATTAGAAATGAATTGGGTTATCAATACAATAGTGCAGAGCAAGTGCAACATATATCTCACCACTGCTATATCATACCCCCCGAAAAAATAAGGGAATGATAATTAAAAGAGCAGATACTTAAGGAGGCTGTTTCATGTCATTTTATTTATGTTTCTTCAGTAAACAACACTGCCTTGTTTGATGAAAATCAACAGCAGGGTTTCTACCAAAGGTGTTTTGTCTTTACTTATATTTCTTGAAAATCAACAGCAGGGCTTCAACACAAAATGAAGACAAGTAACATCCTACAAACACCATTTGAAGTAATTTGGGGCAGAATAGCTGATTTTTTACATTTAAATATTTTTATCAATTTTTGGTGTGAACAGAGAAAAATTGACCAGAGCGAGATTTGAACCTTTGACAACCAGCTATATGTACCTATGCTGTACCAACTGAGCTATCCAGTCCGAATGTTGGCGGTCCCCCTAGTTTGTCAATATCTTTGTTCGGAGGGTGCCAGTCAGAAGCCAACTAACTGGTTACTGCCGTGTAGCCAGGAATGACACCTCATTAAACAATGCAACTATTGAGCTAGCTCTATGGATATAACCTAGGAAGCTGCAGCTAGGGGGATCTACCTTAAGGGTAATTTTTGTAATCAAAGGTTAACCGCTCATGGTTCCCCAAAATTAAATTTAATTGTTTTTTTTGTTTTTTTTATTAACATTTTTGAACATTTGTAGAGAATAAATTCAATCTTATGCTATTTGTATTGAAGCACTGAGTCTGGATCTAGGCCCAATATCTTCAGTCTTTTGAAATTTGAAGACTTTAAAGGATTTCAAGGAATGGTGCTTTTCCCATGAAAGCTACTTTGAGTGAATGATGTGTTGACTAATGATATCATAAAGCAGGGTTAACTCTAAGGGTGTTTAAATTAATTTATTCATCATAGGAATTGAAAGAAGAATCTTAATTGGTTTATGGGTAAGGACCAACTGTCTCTGTCCATTATTAGTGCCTTTATTTAATTACTTCACTTAATGTATCACCTCTAGGCAAGACATATCTGGGTCCAATATCATAGAGCTGCTTAAGCTCAAAAAGCAGCTAAGCACACACAAAATTATGCTTACCAGAATAAGGTTACCAGTCAAAACAGCATGTCACATGTCACAAGTACTGTAAGCAGCTCAATGAAATTGGGCCCTGCTCTAGAATGACAAAGGTTGTAGATTTTGTTTAAAAGGACTTCGAAAGTAATGAGTATATATTTCTAAACATGCATTGGTGTATTGGTAAAACACAAATAATGTTCTTTATCCTCGATGCAAATTTAACATCTATCAAAATTTTGTATTTCGGATTCTGCAATTCAGATTGATTTGACTGTTTATATGGAATAACAAAATCTTCATTTTGGAAGAGGAATTTAAGTGACCTATTACCACTAAGGGTTAATCTGAAATTGATTCTGAATGGAATGTGCTGATGTTACATTTTTAATCCACAAACTATTTCAATTGTTAGGAAGCTGTTACTGGATCTGCCTGATAAGTCAGCAGTGTAGAAGAACAAAAGACAACTTGAATGAACAGTCTTCCAGAAGTACTGTTGAATGGATCCATTGATCTACAGCGTGCTTGAGTTCCAAGTTCATTTATAGGAACCAATCATGATGTGGCGTGGATTTATCCGGGTGCTCATTCTGTCTCAAGATCCTCAGTACCAGCTCATTACAAGCCATGTAAGTCTTTTGATTCTTTTATAATTTATCCGAAATATGGTAAATGTTTTTATGAAGTTTAAAAACTTGTGAGGCATTCATCAGTGACACCATATGTTATAAAAGACTATAACTCCGCACAGTAAGCCAGTAGATGGCTTAAGGTTAAGTTTACAAGGAGAACCCAAACCAGTGTTTGACTCAGATGCATGCATGCACCAGTGCTGTGGTTTTACATTAGACCATGTAAGTACCATGTCCTGCATGCACACTGTGGATGTTACTTGCATTCAACAGTCCATAATAAAGAATTTGCACTGCTACATATTTACTATAATGTATGGTATAGTTGCATACACTGTGCCTGGTATAATAATGCAATGATATTGCTTCATACATAAAACATTACTCGCAACAGTGAAGTGATTCATTTGGGATATCACTCAAAACACGCAGTGAGGTGTCTGGTGGTAGCAGTCAGAACAATTAAACAGTTAAGCCCCCCCCCCCCTCCCATGGGTTCCAGTGAAGTTCACTTGTCAGTGATAAATACATATTATGAGCAGTAGTATGGTACCAGCCCCCAGCATGTCCAGTACATAGTGAACATGTTGAGAGGGTCATTTGAGCTTTGCTAGAATGACTTGTCTCAAGGGTAATTTTATTGTCAACTGCAAAGTTTTCAGAAAATCTAAATAACAATACATGGCTCTTTTCAACAACGTACCAGCAGGGTACACAACCTTTACTATCAATATGGTTATTTAAAAATGCAAGGAAGACACACCACAGCCAGGGGTTGGACTGCATTTTTTTATGATGTGTTAAAAGGAAAATCAAATCCATAATGCTCCTACGATTTTTGAGTGAAACTAGAGAAGTTGCTTGTGGGACATCTACATTGATGTCAAGAAAACAAATGAATTTGTTTTGGATACGTTCAATACGAGTCTCTTGGGTGACCAATAAAGATTTAAAAGAAATAGATGCAAATTCAAGACCCAGCCTAAAAAGAGAGCAGTAAAGGATTTGTTTTGTTTTGCGATCCAAATTCCTGCAATGATGCCAAAATATACCAAGCATTCGATTTGCCTTGGCAACAATGTAGTCCACATGCGCAACAAAGGTCAGTTTACAATCAATAAAAATGCCTAAATCTTTGTGTTTACCAACTCTTTCCAGATGAGAGGAAGACATTTCATAGTTATGTAAGATTGGTTGCTTCTTAAGAGACAAAGTAAGCACTTTACGATTGGATGGATTAAAAGATAATTTGCAAGTAGATGACCAATAATAGAGCCTGTCCAAATCCTCCTGCAGCAGCTGTGCATCACCAGGTGTGCCAACAATGCGTGTTTAAGATCATCAGCAAACAGAAGACTGTCACAATTGAAAAATCTTTTGGGGATGTTCTTTTCTTTTATGTGCATAGGCCTAGATGACTAAGTTTGATTCTTGTGGGACTGGACATCATTGCATTGAAGTTAACTGCAGTGAGATCCATTCATCTGGCTGACAGAGTAATGACATCAATCGATTTGGAGTTCAACCGTAGCAAATTTTTAGCAACACACTTCTACCAAACACCACACTTGAGGTTGGTGAGTATAGTTTTACTGTCAAGAGAGGGCATCTGCATCTGCTATGGTTCTTCCTAAGCTGGATGGCAATTAACATTGTCTCTGGATTGAGACCAGTGTGTTTGTAATCTCCATGGGGTTGACTTAGTTTCTGTAGCCATCTAGATTGGTATGCTAACTCATTCTGCATACATTGTTAATGGAGACACACGTACTGTCGGAGGATTCTGCATTCATGTATGCTGCACGCTTAGGCTATACTCTAATGGGCTTGCTGCAGGATAGCAACACAATATTAGAATGAAACTGAAACTGTTTCACCCATTTATTCATTCTTACCCTGTATTATTCCCCTTGTTTTTATTTACTTTGTTGCCAGTATGTAATGGTTGATTACAAGGATTTCATTTTTTTTTGTATAGTTGATGAGTGTGTTATCCCAAGTGAGAATGATTGCCAGTGTGTGAATGGAGTTTGCATGTGTACTGACTGATTCGATGGCAACCAATGTAAGATATCAGGTAAGCATCTAAGAGCCCAATGTAGAATGCTGATTAAAGTAGAGATATTCCAGCCATTGGCAAATAGCAAAACAATCTCATGTGAATATTTCAACACTATAGTCCCTTTTCAGGGCGCACTTTATTGATGATAATATCTGTACAATATATCGGACTGAAACAATGGTGCTTTGAACAGTAGGAGACTTTGAGACACTAGGTCAAAATTCCCAAAAGGGCCTGTTGTCGACCAGTAGTTGAGATTAACTGGTTTCCATGAACATATGTTGCCCCTCAGAAAAGGTGCCCCTCAATGTACGTTATTTTATTCCTGAATTAACTCTTAACCACTTAATGCCTGTACACTTCCAATTTTACTGTGCCATCCCTCAGGACTATTTTCTTGTTATTGCTGGAATATTTTTTTTTCTTTGAGAGTACATGCTGGCACTAAGAAACCATTACTAAACAAAGCCAAGAGAACAAAAATTCTCATTGAAGCACAGGGATTTGTCTTTTCTCTATTTAAAACATATCAGATTCAAACACCATGAATCGCAAAACCTGGGCCGTGACACAGAAACACATTAAACATCTCTTTACTTTGCTAGACTAACCTGCAGAAGGTCTTTGTGAAAGTAATTCCACCGATTGTTGTAAAACTTGATCTTAGACTTAACATTGTTATTTTAATTTGTGTTGTAAATCTCAGGTTGTGTTAACAATGTCATTAGATACAGGAATGGTACAGTCTTCCCTCCAACTGTGATGAATGTGTGTGTATCTATGGGGATGTTGTATGTGAACCAGCTAGCTGCAAAACAGAATGTTATGATCCATACCAACCACCAGGAGAATGTTGTTCAATATGTGAAGGTAAATCAGCTCAACTTGGAAAGTTCATTTGACAGTTTTCCGCATTTTGGGTCACATTTTTAACGATATAATTTGCAAATTTAATTGGGACTTTATATCATTTATGCTCAGATATCCATTATTTTTTCATTTTATCTTTTGTCAGTTTCGGTCAAATCTTTTTATCTAGTGCTGTTTATAGTGACACTATTCTTATTTTGACAGATGAGGTGGAGTTGAGTAGAAATGTTGCACTGTTCAATAAATCATTGTAATATTTCTAGATATTCCTCACCATATGCCCATACATAGCTGTCTTTGCTAATTGATTACATTTTCTTTTTCAGTATATACATCTATTTGCAGCTGCTATGGTGATTTTGGTACAAGGCACTTGCATCCACTATGGTGTCTAATGAAACCAGATGCTACTGTGAGTTACTACTACTATTGCAGGAGAATGCTTGCCTTTATGTGCTGGTGAGTTATATCACAGTGACAGTGGGTAATATGCAGACTGCATTTTTCAGGCCTCTATTGAAACGAAAGCCAAGTTCAACTGCAGTTTTTTTCAGACGAATGTTGGTTATTTTCAAATAATGTATGAAATTATCAATCCCCTTAGTTACCATTGACTCTACTTAGACTGAAGATCCCTGTATGGAATGTACATGCTTTGTAAGTCACTCAATATCTCTCTTTGATTATCATCCAAGATGTGTACTCCCTGAGGTCTTGATCCATCTCTCAAGAAATCAGGGTTTGGGTTAAGCAGTACTTTGGAAAGGATTTGTTATTCAAAATAAGATTTAATCCTCATGTCTTGAGACATTAACTCAAACTCCGTCTAGGGCTCCAAGACTTGTTTGATCATTATTCTCTTTTTTCTCTCTGGTTGATGAGATTTTTAAAATAAGATTGATTGATATTCTTTTCCGGATGTGAGATGAGTGGTCAGTCACAAGAGAAGATGCACCTTATAACCGGATGATACACAATAAATGGAATGTTGATGTGAAGGAAATACAACACAAAGTCTTATGCCCAACACTGACATGTAAACCAGAATTAGAACAGCCCACCATGTATTGGTGAGTCTTTTAAAATATTATTTGATGACATGGATGAAGTTGATAATCTTACAAGATGATTAATTTCGTCAAACATTGGAATGTTTTCATTGTTTTGCTTCTGATGAACATGTTCTTCTTTGTGTGTTAAATTGCATATCAAATTGAAGACATGCAAGTTTTGTTTTCCATACTGTTGATGACTTACATTTTTACATATTGATACACAATGTTTTGTTGATCTAACTGCATATCTAAACCATTTCAATTGTATTAACTTGTTATTATGAACAAATAATATATAAATAATAAATAATAATAATCAGTTTTTCTATAGCGCTTTATCACAGCCTGAAGGCCATTTCAAAGCGCTTCTGACATTGCTACCCCTGGTCACTGGGCCATTAACTTCATTCCTTAGACCATCTCAGCTCCCTGGGGAGTATACTGCCGGTGCTGTTAGTAACCGCGCTCCAAGCTAATCATTCGCATGAACAATCTCTGCCCTCACAGGTACCCATTTACTCCTGGGTGGAAAAAAGTAATTATAGTAAAGTGTCTTGCTCTGGGATTCGAACCCACACTCTGCTGATCAGAAACAGCAGAACTTGAGTCCGGTGCCCTTATCCACTCAGCCACAGCACCCCTCATTTCTTTAGGTTTACAATTCTACTGCAGTATTGATACTTCAAGGAGGAAATGGAGGCAATGACCTCAGTACCCCCTGGTGGGTCATCATTGGTTTACAATTCTACTACAGGCCTGATACTTCAAAGAGGTAATGGAGACAATAACCTCAGTGTCTCCTGGTGGGTCATCATTGGTTTACAATTCTACTGCAGGTCTGATACTTCAAGGAGGTAATGGAGCAACAACCTCAGTGCCCCCTGGTGGGTCATCATTGGTTTACAAATCTACTACAGGCCTGATACTTCAAGGAGGTAATGGAGACAATAACCTCAGTGTCTCCTGGTGGGTCATCATTGGCTTACAAATCTACTACAGGCCTGATATTTCAAGGAGGTAATGGAGGCAATGATCTCAGTGCCCCATGGTGGGTCATCATTGGTTTACAATTCTGCTGCAGGCCTGATACTTCAAGGAGGTAATGGAGGCAATGACCTCAGTACCCCCTGGTGGGTCATCATTGGTTTACAATTCTACTGCAGGCCTGATACTTCAAGGAGGTAATGGAGGCAATGACCTCAGTGCCCCCTGGTTGGTCATCATTGGTTCACAATTCTACTGCAGGCCTGATATTTCAAGGAGGTAATGGAGGCAATGACCTCAGTGCCCCCTGGTTGGTCATCATTGGTTCACAATTCTACTGCAGGCCTGATATTTCAAGGAGGTAATGGAGGCAATGACCTCAGTACCCCCTGGTGGGTCATCATTGGTTTACAATTCTGCTGCAGGCCTGATACTTCAAGGAGGTAATGGAGGCAATGACCTCAGTGCCCCCTGGTTGGTCATCATTGGTTCACAATTCTACTGCAGGCCTGATATTTCAAGGAGGTAATGGCGGCAATGACCTCAGTGCCCCCTGGTTGGTCATCATTGGTTCACAATTCTACTGCAGGCCTGATACTTCAAGGAGGTAATGGAGGCAATGACCTCAGTACCCCCTGGTGGGTCATCATTGGTTTACAATTCTACTGCAGGCCTGATACTTCAAGGAGGTAATGGAGGCACTGACCTCAGTACCCCTGGTGGGTCATCATTGGTTTATAATTCTACTGCAGGCCTGATACTTCAAGGAGGTAAAGGAGGCAATGACCTCAGTGCCCCCTGGTGGGTCATCATTGGTTTACAATTCTACTGCAGGCCCGATACTTCAAGGAGGTAATGGAGGCAATGACCTCAGTACCCCCTGGTGGGTCATCATTGGTTTACAATTCTACTGCAGGCCTGATACTTCAAGGAAGTAATGGAGGCAATGACCTCAGTACCCCCTGGTGGGTCATCATTGGTTTACAATTCTACTGCAGGCCTGCTACTTCAAGGAGGTAATGGAGGCAATGACCTCAGTGCCCCCTGGTGGGTCATCATTGGTTTACAATTCTACTGCAGGCCCGATACTTCAAGGAGGTAATGGAGGCAATGACCTCAGTACCCCCTGGTGGGTCATCATTGGTTTACAATTCTACTGCTGGCCTGATACTTCAAGGAGGTAATGGAGGCAATGACCTCAGTACCCCCTGGTGGGTCATCATTGGTTTACAATTCTACTGCAGGCCCGATACTTCAAGGAGGTAATGGAGACAATAACCTCAGTGTCTCCTGGTGGGTCATCATTGGTTTACAATTCTACTGCAGGTCTGATACTTCAAGGAGGTAATGGAGCAACAACCTCAGTGCCCCCTGGTGGGTCATCATTGGTTTACAAATCTACTACAGGCCTGATACTTCAAGGAGGTAATGGAGACAATAACCTCAGTGTCTCCTGGTGGGTCATCATTGGCTTACAAATCTACTACAGGCCTGATATTTCAAGGAGGTAAAGGAGGCAATGATCTCAGTGCCCCATGGTGGGTCATCATTGGTTAACAATTCTGCTGCAGGCCTGATACTTCAAGGAGGTAATGGAGGCAATGACCTCAGTACCCCCTGGTGGGTCATCATTGGTTTACAATTCTACTGCAGGCCTGATACTTCAAGGAGGTAATGGAGGCAATGACCTCAGTGCCCCCTGGTTGGTCATCATTGGTTCACAATTCTACTGCAGGCCTGATATTTCAAGGAGGTAATGGAGGCAATGACCTCAGTGCCCCCTGGTTGGTCATCATTGGTTCACAATTCTACTGCAGGCCTGATATTTCAAGGAGGTAATGGAGGCAATGACCTCAGTACCCCCTGGTGGGTCATCATTGGTTTACAATTCTGCTGCAGGCCTGATACTTCAAGGAGGTAATGGAGGCAATGACCTCAGTGCCCCCTGGTTGGTCATCATTGGTTCACAATTCTACTGCAGGCCTGATATTTCAAAGAGGTAATGGCGGCAATGACCTCAGTGCCCCCTGGTTGGTCATCATTGGTTTACAATTCTACTGCAGGCCTGATACTTCAAGGAGGTAATGGAGGCACTGACCTCAGTACCCCTGGTGGGTCATCATTGGTTTATAATTCTACTGCAGGCCTGATACTTCAAGGAGGTAAAGGAGGCAATGACCTCAGTGCCCCCTGGTGGGTCATCATTGGTTTACAATTCTACTGCAGGCCCGATACTTCAAGGAGGTAATGGAGGCAATGACCTCAGTACCCCCTGGTGGGTCATCATTGGTTTACAATTCTACTGCAGGCCTGATACTTCAAGGAGGTAATGGAGGCAATGACCTCAGTACCCCCTGGTGGGTCATCATTGGTTTACAATTCTACTGCAGGCCCGATACTTCAAGGAGGTAATGGAGGCAATGACCTCAGTGCCCCCTGGTGGGTCATCATTGGTTTACAATTCTACTGCAGGCCTGCTACTTCAAGGAGGTAAAGGAGGCAATGACTTCAGTGCCCCCTGGTGGGTCATCATTGGTTTACAATTCTACTGCAGGCCCGATACTTCAAGGAGGTAATGGAGGCAATGACCTTTGTACCCCCTGGTGGGTCATCATAGGTTTACAATTCTATTGCAGGCCTGATACTTCAAGGAGGTAATGGAGGCAGTGATCTCAGTACCCCCTGGTGGGTTATCATTGGTTTACAATTCTATTGCAGGACTGATACTTCAAGGAGGTAATGGAGGCAATGACCTCAGTGCCCCCTGGTGGGTTATCATTGGTTTACGATTCTATTGCAGGACTGATACTTCAAGGAGGTAATGGAGGCAATGACCTCAGTACCCCCTGGTGGGTTATCATTGGTTTACGATTCTATTGCAGGACTGGTACTTCAAGGAGGTAATGGAGGCAATGACCTCAGTACCCCCTGGTGGGTCATTATTGGTTTACAATTCTACTGCAGGCCTGATACTTCAAGGAGGTAATGGAGGCAATGACCTCAGTACCCCCTGGTGGGTCATTATTGGTTTACAATTCTACTGCAGGCCTGATACTTCAATGAGGTAATGGAGGCAATGACCTCAGTACCCCCTGGTGGGTTATCATTGGTTTACAATTCTATTGCAGGACTGGTACTTCAAGGAGGTAATGGAGGCAATGACCTCAGTACCCCCTGGTGGGTCATCATTGGTTTACAATTCTACTGCAGGCCTGATACTTCAAGGAGGTAATGGAGGCAATGACCTCAGTACCCCCTGGTGGGTCATCATTGGTTTACAATTCTACTGCAGGCCTGATACTTCAAGGAGGTAATGGAGGCACTGACCTCAGTACCCCTGGTGGGTCATCATTGGTTTATAATTCTACTGCAGGCCTGATAGTGCTCATGGCACAAAATACAACGATAAAGCAAAATACCCAGTAAACAACATTATGCAAACACTTCAATAAAAAGATGAGTTTTTAGGTTTTTTTAAACTTGTTCAAAGAGATCGATGATTTGACATGTGATGGAAATTTTTACTAAGACGAGGTGCAGCATGAGAATAAGATCAGTCAACCCATAACGACCAAAAGAGTCCAAATTGAAATGCTATTGGATGCTCTCGAATATTAAAGTTGGGAGCATTACGGTTATAAATAAAGGCAAAATAATAAATGACAAGGATCTTTGTTTGTGGGATAAAAAGATGAACAAATAGTTTGTTAGAACTGTCTATTAACAGCACAATGACAAACTACCCATCCATTCAAGAAAACAATCTGTGGTGTGTTAGTTTTATGCACCTTCAGTGGTACAGGATTTATTGGTTGTATGGTGTTTTTAGTGGAAACTGGAGGATGTGAATGATTTTCCTTTTCCAAACACCACTGATGTGTCATCCCTTTCAACTGTGTTTGATGTAACCATGGTTTGTTATCTTTCCAGATAGATCCATGTCAGAGAGGTTTCCCCATTGGTCAATGAGCTGACATTTCATAACCGATGGAGCCTGGTGCCTATATGTGCCATGTTGCTAACACACTCAGACTTAATTTACAAGGAAATACTTTTGTCAATATTCAAACTGAACAGTTGGGCTATTTTGTGTTAATAAAAGTAAAAAGAAGACAGCGATATTCTCAAAAAATTATTATTATTGCAGAGGTTTAAAAAAAATATTACCTTGCATAGGTCTTTTAGCATTTAGCCTGCTATGCACAACATCTCTCTTTCCATGGCAACTTACTTCATCAATGTTCACTTAAATTGTAGAGTAGAGGATGAGAATAAATACATCTGTTATAAAGCCAATGATGTATTACCTCTTTAACCAATAATGTTATCCTGTCACATCCCTTATAAATTCCAAATAACAGCAAACCCTTTTTTGGTTGTATCTGCAGCCATGTTAGTCTTAAGAAATCTACTCATCTACAAGTAGATGGCCAAGTTCCAAATAACATCATCCAATGTTGCCTTCAGCGCCAGCAGGTAAATATATCAACAAGCACTTGTTTTAATTTAGAGATCATTCAATGGATTTTATTTTAAAATCTTGGTTGTTGTTTGACTTTTTTTAAGGTTTTGTCAGTAATGCTCTAATCATATGGCGATATTTTGCTACTCTTTTAAAAGGTCTTTACAAATTGTCGGCTTTGAAAGAACCAGTAGATATTTTGTTGTTTCTGCCTGTCTGGCACCCTCTATTGTGCTTCTCTACTGTTCAGGATTTTGTTTTTGTCCATTACAGAGAGTGTGAAGGCAGCTTGTGAACCAGCAGATAGTGAAGAGACAGCAACTTGACATTTCTTGATGATGGCGTTAACAGTGTTTTGTTATTCACAGGGTAGATTGCTAAATGATTCCTGCCAGAGACATTACTTTGTAAGGTGAGTGTTCCTTTTGTGTTGGTCATTACAAAGGTAACATTTACTGACTCAATCTACAGGAAGAGAAGAAGGTGATCCAAGGGGTGGTGTACAGGGCACCATCAACATTTAAACAAAGGCTGATAATTGTTCTAGTAGTTTTTTGGGAGCCACTTTTGCAACAATTATTTTATTAACAGCAATAATTTTGATGATTTGACATAATGTAAGTTGCTGCGGCGCAGCCAAGATATTTTCACTGGGGAACACAGGGAAAAGGGGGCTCAGGTACAGTTTTTGTTACAAAATTACATGTATCTCCATTTTTTTTTGGGGGGGGGGGACCTGGCAGAGACTGGAATTTTGTAGGGGCAAGTGCCCCCCACTACCCAGCCCCCAACCCTCCAGCCACACCACTAGTAAGATGTTGCCATGAGCAAGAGTTGTTCCCCCACTGCCCAGCCCCCAACCCTTAGGCCAAACCGCTAGTAAGATGTTGCAATGAGCAAGAGTTGTTCCCCCACTGCCAAGCCCCCAACCCTCCAACCACACCGCTAGTAAGATGCTTCCATGAGCAAGAATTGTTCCCCCACTGCCCAGCCCCAAACCCTCAAGCCACACCGCTAGTAAGATGCTGCCATGAGCAAGAGTTGCCTACCACTGCCCACCCCCTACCCTCCGGCCACACCACTAGTAAGATGCTGCCATGAACATGAGTTGTTTCTATAAAAAGGTAACAATATCTTCCCATACAGATCTTGAGAATGATTTACAACTTGTTGGTGCAAACAATGTTTCTTGCTATTAATTGTGGTACAAATTCAGCCATAAGCTGACACAAAATTTGAATTTTTCTTTTAGCCAGTGCATAGATGTCAATTTCTCATCAATCATGTCATTATTGTTACTAAACATGTATTGTTTATACAAGATTTCAGATATTATAGGGCTCTTCTTAATTCATGACAGGCAAGGTAGGAACTCCATTTTTATTGGTGGGCTCTAAATCCAAATTGTCCACAGTTAACCAAATGCTTGTGGATCGAAGCAGTTCATCTGGGGAGGGGTGGCCCATGTGAAACAGAACTTTTGGGGATTCAGGGGACAATGCACCCCGACGCTACTGGATTTTATCGCTTCCATTGAGTACTAATCAGTATTCTGAAGCACTATTTTGTTTTGGGAAAAATACTGAAGACAACATTCTGCACACAAGAAATAACTGCAATGTTAATGTATAATGATCATGACAGATGTTGGCTGTTGATTTAGCATGTTGAACAATGATGTTATTCTTGTATTTATAGCAGGATATTTGAAGTAAAATAAACTGGATCAGTATTAAAACTATATCCTAATGACAAGTAGCTATTACTCAGGCAAATAATTGAGGGTGTTATCTTTTCATTCTGTCACTGAACAACTCAGGTGAATCCAATTCTTAACTTTGATCCTGAAAAATGAAGGGCATCATATATTACTAAAAATATATGTCGAAATAAATAATCACGTAAGTTTTATTTTGAAAGCTTACCATTTTCATAAAATGATCATAACAAGTGTATATGTACTTCTTAAATTGACAGGAAGTGAAAAAGACCCTAACCTTTGCTGCGAGAGAAACAGCAAAGGTCAAGTCAAGTAAGACAAGCCTACCAAGAAGGTAAGTGTTATCAATACTGTGTTGTTTGTTGTAATCACTGTGTTATAGTCTGGTTAACTAAGTGGTTTCTCTTCCTGCCTGACCTCAGTGGTCCTGGGTTCGAATCTAACTTCAGAGTCCTTGTCTTTTCAGTACCCTCATTTTTCAAAAGAGTTGTTAAACCTCAACCATCTCTTTTATCAGTCAGAATCAACTATTTGCAACTGATGAGTGCCCATACTCGAGGCATGAAAACTTGTTATTGCTATTTGAGGATTGAACAAATATCCTCAATCTCACCTATCTCGGTGATGCAATCTGTTATGTTAGTTCCACCGGTCATCTTATATTCATCTACAATTAACCCCTGTCAAATTAACCCCTGATCTGGACAGCACCATCACTTATCAATGAATTAATTTATTTGCACACTTCTGCAGGGCGTTTCGTGAGTGAACCTGAGCTGTATCCATCGTAGATAGAAGCCTCCTTGCACCAGCAGCTGCAATCTCAGTATTGTGAAGGCAGACTAAGAAAGCCATGTTTAGGACGGCAGTGGGTTGTCCTCTTCTTGTCTGAGGTATTTTTGTGTACAGTTTTTCGTGCGGGTGTGGAGACCACACTTTCGGCATGACAGCATCTCGTCCACGGCAAGACCTCTAAACTCCTCTGCAGCAGTGCCCAATTGGGGAAAACCAGTGCATTCAGGATCTGCACGCTGGTGACCTACAGCAGCATCCACTCCTAAGTTCACAGCAGAATTGACTTTGACGAACCTGTAGCCTCCTCCTTCTCCTTCCTGGTGATCATCCTCACTCTTGAGCTGGAGTTTGTTTGGAATTTTCTGAAGTGCAACTCCACTCATGGGTTGGATTTTATCAACAGGGGTTGTTTCAGCAATTTTGGGTCGAAGTATTATGACAGTTGATGGCAATTCATTCCATAGTCGAGGTGCAGCATGAGAAAAAGATTGGTCAACCCAAAATGACCAAAAGAGTCCCAAATTGAAATGCTACTGGACGCTCTCCAATATTAAAGTTGGGAGCATTACGGTTATAAATGCATGGCAAAATAATGGATAACTTGTGACGTAGTTCAGCCAAATAAATGACAAGGATCTTTGTGGGATAAAAAGAAAAAAAATAGTTTGTTGGAACTGTCTATTAACAGCACAATGACAAACTACCCATCCATTCAAGAAAACAATCTGTGGAGTGTTAGTTTTATGCACCTTCAGTGGTACAGGGTTTATTGGTTGTATGGTGTTTTTAGTGGAAACTGGAGGATTTGATTGATTTTCCTTTTCCAAACACCACTGATGTGTCATCCCTTTCAACTGTGTTTGATGTAACCATGGTTTCTTATCTTTCCAGATAGACTCATGTCAGAGAGGTTTCCCCATTGGTCAATGAGCTGACATTTCATAACCGATGGAACCTGGTGGCTATATGTGCCATGTTGCTAACACACTCAGACTTAATTTACAAGGTAATAGTTGGGCTATTTTGAGTTAATAGAAGTAAAAAGAAGACAGTGATATTCTCAAACAAAAAAATTATTGCAGAGGTTTAAAAAAAATAATACCTTGCGTAGGCACGGTATTTTTTGTTTATACTGTCATGTAGGGCTTAAAGAATGTGTGAATCATTGTATTTCAATTTGGAATTCTAGTGTAAAGATTTGCCTTGAAAATTTGTTGTGTTAAGTGGTTTGTTAACTTTACATTAAGTCCCAAACTGCTGCTTCTTGCATTCATATGGCAATCCAATGTGAACTACTTTATGAAAAAAAAATATCTGCCATTTTGTTTATTCTCATCTCTATTCAGATAATTGCAAGGAAGCTAGGCAAGTCCCGACATGATGCAGATCAGGTTATTGCAGGCCAGTCAAACATAGAGGGCGGTATTCAGGATAAAGCCTGGTACGCTAGAGAAAAAGTCAACTCTGCATAGAGAAAACTACACAGAGTAAAACCATCCAACATAACCAAGTAAGGTAAACTAATGACAATCCTAATGGATTAGATCTTACTCATCTTTGAAGTTTCAAATCTGCCTAACACATTTGTTTCTTCCCTTTCCCCGTCTGTTTCTTCTTATTTTGCAGATGTGCGCTGACCTTTGGCCATAGCCAGAATGTTACATTTAATCAAGGTATGCCGTGTGATACTGTTAGTCCCATAAATAGAAACTGTTTCCTCTACCAAAGTGCATGTAAGTTACAGACAATGCATGTAATTTGATAACTCTTGAAATATACTGGTTATATTCTGAATCTCACTGATTGGAAAAACCATTCCATTTCAATCGAGCCCTCCAAACATGCTCCAAAGAAGTATTTCTGTCTGAAAGATTGTCAAAGTCATTTCCTTGCAAGAATAGAATATTTAAAGTGACCAAAGCAATGATGTTTTTTTTCAATTACAGCAAGTTCCTTGATGAGATGATTCATCTTAAATATATTTATCAAACCAATTTTAGCTGCTGGTAAAAAATCAAAATGCACGACATTTGCTATATTGATTTTATTCGGAAAAATTTATAATGAAGGTTATACCAGAACCAGTTCTCAAGAGAAAAACTTCTGGCATTTGAAGTCCCCTCAAATCACTGTTTTGATTGCACTAACTAAATTAAGCCTGCTAAGCACAACATCTCTATTTCTATGGCAACAGACTCCATCAACGTTCACTTACATTGTAGATTGTGAGAATAAACACAGCTGTTATAACACCAATAATGTATTACCTCTTCAACGAATAATGTTATCCTGTCATCCCTTATAAATTCAAAATAACACAATCCCTTGTTTTGGTTGTATCTGCAGCTTTGTTAGTCTTAAGAAATCTACTCATCAACAAGTAGATGGCCAAGTTCCAAATAACATCATCCAATGTTGCCTTCAGTGCAAGCGGGTAAATATATTAACAAGCACTTGTTTTAATCCAGAGAACATTGAAGAAAGCAATGGATTTTAATTTGTAGTTTTGGTTGTTGTTTGACATTTTTTTAGGTTTTTGTCAGTATTGTTCTAATCATATGGCGATATTTAGCTACTCTTTTAAAAGCTCTTTACAAATTGTTGGCTTTGCAAAGATCAGTAGATATTTTGTTGTTTCTGCCTGTCTGGCGCCCTCTATTGTGCTTCTCTACTGTTCAGGATTTTGTTTTTGTCCATTACAGAGAATGCAAAGGCAGCTTGTTAACCAGCAGATAGTCAACAGACAGCAAGTTCACATTTCTTGGTGATGGAGTTCACAGTATTTGTTAAACACAGGGTTGCTTGGAGATGACGGCCAGAGACATTACTTTTTAAGGTGAGAGTTCCTTTTGTGTTGGTCATTACAAAGGAAAGATGTATAGACTCTGCCTACAGGAAGAGAAGAAGGTGATCCAAGGGGTGGTTTACAGGGCACAATCAACATTTAAACAATGGCTGATAATTGTTTAAGCAGCTTATTGGGAGCCACTTTGGCAACAATTATTTTATTCTCAGCATTAATTTTGATGATTTGACATAATGTAAATTGCCGCAACGCAGCCAAGATATTTTCACTGGGGAACACAGTTTTTTGTTACTGAACTACATAATTTATATCTACATTTTTTTGAGGTAGGCACCTGGAAGAGACTGGAAAATTGTGGGGGCACGTGCCCCCCACTGCCCAGCCCCAAACCCTCGGGCCACACCGCTAGTAAGATGTTGCCATGAGCAAGAGTTGCCCCCCACTGCCCAGCCCCAAGCCCTCCGGCCACACCACTAGCAAGACGCTTCCATGAGCAAGAGTTGTTCCCCCACTGCCCAGCCCCAACCCTCCAGCCACGCCGCTAGTAAGATGCTGCCATGAGCAAGAGTTGTTCCCCCACTGCCCAGCCCCAAACCTCTAGCCACAACGCTAGTAAGTTGCTGCCATGAGCAAGAGTTGTTCCCCCACTGCCCAGCCCCAGACCCTCAAGCCACACCGCTACTAAGGTGATGCCATGAGCAAGAGTTGTTCCCCCTACTGCCCAGCCCCAACCCTCTGGCCACAACACTAGTAAGATGCTGCCATGATCAAGAGTTGTTCCCCCACTGCCCAGCCCCCAACCCTCTGGCCACACCACTAGAAAGATGCTCCCATGAGCAAGAGTTGTTCCCCCACTGCCAAGCCCCAAACCCTCTGGCCGTGCCGCTAGTAAGATGCTGCCATGATCAAGAGTTGTTCCCCCACCTCCCAGCCCCCAACCCTCCGGCCACACCGCTACTAAGATGCTGCCATGATCAAGAGTTGTTCCCCCACTGCCCAACCCCCAACCCTCTGGCCACATGGCTAGAAAGATGCTCCCATGAGCAAGAGTTGTTTCCCCACTGCCCAGCCCCCAACCCTCCAGCCACACTGCTAGTAAGATGCTGCCATGATCAAGAGTTGTTCCCCCAATGCCCAGCCCCCAACCCTCCGGCCATTCCGCTAGTAAGATGCTGCCATGAGCAAGAGTTGTTCCCCCACTGCCAAGCCCCCAACCCTCCGGCCACGCCGCTAGTAAGTCGCTGCCATTAGCAAGAGATGTACCCCCACTGCCTAGCCCCAACCCTCCGGCCACGCCGCGAGCAAGATGCTGCCATGATCAAGAGTTTTCCCCCCACTGCCCAGCCCCAAACCTCTAGCCACAACGCTAGTAAGTTGCTGCCATGAGCAAGAGTTTTTCCCCCACTACCCAGCCCCAAACCCTCCGGCCACGCCGCTAGTGAGATGCTGAAATGAGCAAGAGCTGTTCCCCCACTGCCTAGCCCCAAACCGTCCGGCCATGCTGCTAGCAAGATGCTTCCATGATCAAGAGTTGTTCCCCCACTGCCCAGCCCCTCCGACCACACCGCTACTAACGTGATGCCATGAGCGAGAGTTGTTCCCCCAATGCCCAGCCCCCAACCCTCAGGCCACACCGCTACTAAAGATGCTGCCATGAGCAGGAGTTGTTCCCCCACTGCCCAGCCCCGACCCTCTGGCCACAACGCTAGTAAGATGCTGCCATGATCAAGAGTTGTTCCCCCACGGCTCAGCCCCCAACCCTCTGGCCACACCGGTAGAAAGATGTTCCCATGAGCAAGAGTTGTTTCCCCACTGCCTAGCCCCAAACCCTCTGGCCATGCCGCTAGTAAGATGCTGCCATGATCAAGAGTTGTTCCCCCACTGCCCAGCCCCCAACCCTCCGGCCACACAGCTACTAAGGTGATGCCATGAGCAAGAGTTGTTCCCCTAACGCCCAGCCCCAACCCTCTGGCCACAACGCTTGTAAGATGCTGCCATGATCAAGAGTTGTTCCCCCACTCCCTAGCCCCCAACCCTCTGGCCACATGGCTAGATAGATGCTCCCATGAGCAAGAGTTGTTCCCCCATTGCCCAGCCCCCAACCCTCCGGCCACACCACTAGTAAGATGCTGCCATGAGCAAGAGTTGTTCCCCCACTGCCCAGCCCCAACCCTCTGGCCACAACTCTAGTAAGTTGCTGCCATGAGCAAGAGCTGTTCCCCCACTGCCCAGCCCCCAACCCTCTGGCCACATGGCTAGAAAGATGCTCCCATGAGTAAGAGTTGTTCCCCCACTGCCTGCCCCCAACCCTCCGGCCACACTGCTAGTAAGATGCTGCCATGAGCAAGAGTTGTTCCCCCACTGCCTAGTCCCCAACCCGCCCTCCTCTTCCCGAGTAAGATGCTGCCATTAGCAAGAGCTATACCCCCACTGCCTAGCCCGAACCCTCCGGCCACGCCGCTAGCAAGATGCTGCCATGATCAAGAGTTATTCCCCCACTGCCCAGCCCCCAACCCTACGGCCACGCTGCTAGTAAGATGCTCCCTCCAGCCACACCACTATTGCTCAGGTAAATAATTGTGGGTGTTATCTCTTCATTCTGTCACTGAACAACCCAAGTGAATCCAATTCTTCATTTTGATCCTGAAAAATGAAGGGCATCATATATTTCTAAAAATATATGTTGAAATTAATAATCACATAAGTTTTCTTTTGAGAGCTTACCATTTTCATAAAATGATCATAACAAGTGTATATGTACTTCTTAAATTGACAGAAAGTGAAGAAGACCCTAACCTTCGCTGTGAGAGAAACAGCAGAGTCAAGTAAGACAAGCCTACCAAGAAGGTAAGTGTTATCAATATTGTGTTGTTTGTTGTAACCACTGTCTTATAATCAGGTTGACTTAGTGGTTTCTTTTCCTGCCTGACCTCAGGGGTCCTGGGTTTGAATCTCACTTCAGAGTCCTTGTCTTTTCAGTACCTTTAAATTTCTCCAAAAAATTGTTAAACTTCAACCATCTCTTTTATAAGGGAAAGACATCAAGTTATTGGGGGTTTCGGATCTCAGTCAAAACAACCTCTGTCTTTGTCAAGATTTTCTTTCATTTGTTTTCTTATTTTCTGTTTTCACAACTCCCTTAAAATGAGGACAAGATTTTGTGAGAAGTTTATCTTATACATCACCCTTCCCCTAGTAGAGAAAGTGGCCTTACGAAAAAGTCACAATTTTGATACAACTGCAGCCAAACCCAAACATTGCAAACTTCTGAGCAATTTCAATATCTTTCATTGAAGAATGAGATTTACTTTCCTGATGCATAATAAACCTGCCAGAACGCAACCGTTCAAACCAAGACAATGAAGATGATTTTTTGGTCAAAGTAAACAACTTTTCTGAGAGATTAACAGCAAGAGGCTATGATCCATCAGAAATGAACAACACCACAAACCAAGTATCTTTCTTTGGAAAGATAAATGGAAGATAAACAAAAAAACAAGAAATCAAGACTGCATTTGTTTGCACAATAACACCGAACCCTGTATATGAACCATTATGACTAAAATAATGCAGTCAAAAAACACTGATCATTGATCAAAAGCAACAACACACCCTGGGAAATTTTCCTGTACCCTCCCTTCGTTGTTTTCAAAAAAAGACCAAAGTATACGGGAAAAACTAGTCAGAGCAAAATTTGTTCGGAGTCCAACTGACTTATCTACTCAACAGCTTTCCTCCATTCCCTATGACTCTGGTTTTGAAGACCACAACAAAGAACTAGAAATTCTAATCTCCTTACTGAAGAAACAAGTGGACAACAAACAAGGTGTGTATCATTCAGCATAACCGTCCTCAAAAGGACAACCATATACAACCTCAAACCGCAACAAACACGACCAACCCTCCAATGTCTACACACAAGACATGAGATATACTGATTCTTGGTCAGAATTAACTATTTGCAACTAATGAGTGCTGTTACGATCCGAAAATCCCCAAACCATCCGAATGTCGGTTATCCGAAAAATTTGACTTTTCTCAGACGCAACAAAAGATCAAACAAGATCACACTGATATAAAGAACACAAAACAAGTAAGATTTAATGAAATATTACTCTTAATCCGTTAAAGATAATGATACAAATAAATGTGGATCAAAACTAATTTACAAGGCTAAGAGCAAACAATCAAGAATGATCTTACAAAAAGAAAACCCAGAAGATTCTACAGGCGAGAGCTTCACACTACATCGAAGAAACGGCGGACTCCAACTGGAACAGTTCAGTCCACAAATCGGTGCACAAAAATAAGCTGCCACAAACAACCGATCTCGAGACGAATAAACACTGCGAAGGCTTGACCGTCGCAAGGGAACCGATGACCCCAACTTGAACTGCCCTCAGCTCACAAGAAACTGTCTCTCCCGATACACAATTCAGCTTAAACAACTCTCAGTCACTTTTTGACTAAGAAACAGCTACACCGCTATGTAGTTTCTTAACACTCTCTGGGGACGCATATGTCGAACTTCTCTCAATGCTAGTCCTTAAAAGAATCCAGATTTGCTCTGCCTGTATTTATACTAATTCTTAGACCTTCTAGAAAAATCTGATTCTAGACATTCCTATTTAATTTATGCAAAGTCATTATTCCAAGAATCCATGTGCCCTACAAGCTTCTCATTCACAAAAATAATCTTACTACAGCTGGCACTGAGCCAAACATAGAAGGTCACTGGAATTTGGGACACCATGCATAACCGCGTGTGCACCGTACATTGAAGCTTATGTGTTGTATTATAACAGTGCCCATATTCGAGGCATGAAAACATGTTCTTGCTATTTGAGGATCTGAAAAAATATCCTCAATCTCACCTATTTCGTTGAAACTAATGAGGCAAGCTGTCGTGCTAGTTCCACCGGTCATCTGATATTCATCTACAATGAACCCCTGTCAAATTAACCCCTGATCTGGACAGCACCATCACTTATCAATGAATTAATTTATTTGCACACTTCTGCAGGGCGTTTCGTGAGTGAACCTGAGCTGTATCCATCGTAGATAGAAGCCTCCTTGCACCAGCAGCTGCAATCTCAGTATTGTGAAGGCAGACTAAGAAAGCCATGTTTAGGACGGCAGTGGGTTGTCCTCTTCTTGTCTGAGGTATTTTTGTGTACAGTTTTTCGTGCGGGTGTGGAGACCACACTTTCGGCATGACAGCATCTCGTCCACGGCAAGACCTCTAAACTCCTCTGCAGCAGTGCCCAATTGGGGAAAACCAGTGCATTCAGGATCTGCACGCTGGTGACCTACAGCAGCATCCACTCCTAAGTTCACAGCAGAATTGACTTTGACGAACCTGTAGCCTCCTCCTTCTCCTTCCTGGTGATCATCCTCACTCTTGAGCTGGAGTTTGTTTGGAATTTTCTGAAGTGCAACTCCACTCATGGGTTGGATTTTATCAACAGGGGTTGTTTCAGCAATTTTGGGTCGAAGTATTATGACAGTTGATGGCAATTCATTCCATAGTCGAGGTGCAGCATGAGAAAAAGATTGGTCAACCCAAAATGACCAAAAGAGTCCCAAATTGAAATGCTACTGGACGCTCTCCAATATTAAAGTTGGGAGCATTACGGTTATAAATGCATGGCAAAATAATGGATAACTTGTGACGTAGTTCAGCCAAATAAATGACAAGGATCTTTGTGGGATAAAAAGAAAAAAATAGTTTGTTGGAACTGTCTATTAACAGCACAATGACAAACTACCCATCCATTCAAGAAAACAATCTGTGGAGTGTTAGTTTTATGCACCTTCAGTGGTACAGGGTTTATTGGTTGTATGGTGTTTTTAGTGGAAACTGGAGGATTTGATTGATTTTCCTTTTCCAAACACCACTGATGTGTCATCCCTTTCAACTGTGTTTGATGTAACCATGGTTTCTTATCTTTCCAGATAGACTCATGTCAGAGAGGTTTCCCCATTGGTCAATGAGCTGACATTTCATAACCGATGGAGCCTGGTGGCTATATGTGCCATGTTGCTAACACACTCAGACTTAATTTACAAGGTAATAGTTGGGCTATTTTGAGTTAATAGAAGTAAAAAGAAGACAGTGATATTCTCAAACAAAAAAATTATTGCAGAGGTTTAAAAAAAATAATACCTTAAGTGGTTTGTTAACTGTACATTAAGTCCCAAACTGCTGCTTCTTGCATTCATATGGCAATCCAATGTGAACTACTTTATGAAAAAAAAATATCTGCCATTTTGTTTATTCTCATCTCTATTCAGATAATTGCAAGGAAGCTAGGCAAGTCCCGACATGATGCAGATCAGGTTATTGCAGGCCAGTCAAACATAGAGGGCGGTATTCAGGATAAAGCCTGGTATGCTAGAGAAAAAGTCAACTCTGCATAGAGAAAACTACACAGAGTAAAACCATCCAACATAACCAAGTAAGGTAAACTAATGACAGTCCTAATGGATTAGATCTTACTCATCTTTGAAGTTTCAAATCTGCCTAACACATTTGTTTCTTCCCTTTCCCCGTCTGTTTCTTCTTATTTTGCAGATGTGCGCTGACCTTTGGCCATAGCCAGAATGTTACATTTAATCAAGGTATGCCGTGTGATGCTGTTAGTCCCATAAATAGAAACTACCAAAGTGCATGTAAGTTACAGACAATGCATGTAATTTGATAACTCTTGAAATATACTGGTTATATTCTGAATCTCACTGATTGGAAAAACCATTCCGTTTCAATCGAGCCCTCCAAACATGCTCCAAAGAAGTATTTCTGTCTGAAAGATTGTCAAAGTCATTTCCTTGCAAGAATAGAATATTTAAAGTGACCAAAGCAATGGTGTTTTTTTTCAATTACAGCAAGTTCCTTGATGAGATGATTCATCTTAAACACATTTATCAAACCAAATTTTAGATGCTGGTAAAAATTCAAAATGCAGGACATTTGCTAGATCTTCAGACTTCATCGACGTTCACTTCAACTGTAAAGTAGAGGATGAGAATAACTGCATCTGTTTTAAAACCAATGATGTATTGACGTACCTCTTTAACCAATAATTATAACCTGTCACTTCCCTTACAAATTCCAAATAACACAAAACCCTTTTTTAGTTGCATCTGCAGCCATAGTCTTAAGAAATCTAATCATCAACAAGTAGATGACCAAATTCCAAATAACATCATCCAATGTTGCCTTCAGTGCAAGCGGGTAAAAATATATACAAGCACATGTTTTAATCCAGAGATCATTGTAGAAAGCAATGGATTTAATTTTATAATCTTGGTTGTTGTTTGACTTTTTTAAGGTTTTGTCAGTAATGTTCTAATCATATGGCAATATTTAGCTACTCTTTAAAAAGCTCCTCACAAATTGTTGGCTTTGCAAAGATCAGTGGATATTTTGTTGTTTCTGCCTGTCTAGGGCCCTCAACTGTGCTTCTCTACTGTTTAGGATTTTGTTTTTGTCCATTACAGAGAGTGTAAAGGCAGCTTGTGAACCAGCTGTTAGGGAAGAGACAGCAACTTCACATTTCTTGATGATGGCGTTAACAGTGTTTTGTTATTCACAGGGTAGATTGCTTTAGAGACATTACTTTGTAAGGTGAGAGTTCCTTTTGTGCTGTTCATTACAAAGGTAACATTTACTGACTCTGCCTACAGGAATAGAAGAAGGTGATCCAAGGGGTGGTGTACAGGGCACCATCAACATTTAAACAAAGGCTGATAATTGTTCTAGTAGTTTATTGGGAGCCACTTTTGCAACAATTATTTTATTAATTTTGATGATTTGACATTATGTAAGTTGCTGCGGCGCAGCCAAGATATTTTCACTGGGCAACACAGGGAAAAGGGGGCTCAGGTACAGTTTTTGTTACAGAATTACATGTATCTCCATTTTTTTTGGGGGGGTGGAGGCACCTGGCAGAGACTGGAATTTTGTAGGGTAGCGCCCCCCACTGCCCAGCCCCCAACCCTCCGGCTACACCACTAGTAAGATACTGCCATGAGCAAGAGTTGCCCCCCACTGCCCAGCCCCCAACCCTCCGGCTACACCGCTAGTAAGATACTTCCATGAGCAAGAATTGCCCCCCACTGCCCAGCCCCTAACCCTAGGGCAACACCACTAGTACGATGCTGCCATGAGCAAGAGTTGCCCCCCACTGCCCAGCCCCAAACCCTCCGGCTGCACCAATAGTAAGATACTGTCATGAGCAAGAGTTGCCCCCCACTGCCCAGCCCCCAACCCTTCGGCCACACCGCTAGTAAGATGCTGCCATGAGCAAGAGTTGCACCCCACTGCCCAGCCCCCAACCGTCTTGCCACACCGCTAGTAAGATGCTGCCATGAGCACGAATTGTTCCCCCACTGCCCAGCCCCCAATCCTCCAGCCACATCGCTAGTAAGATTCTGCCTTGAGCAAGAGTTGCCCCCCCCCCCCCATGGCCTAGACCCCAACCCTCTGGCCACACCGCTAATAAGATGCTGCCATGAGCAAGAGTTGCCCAAAACTGCCCAGCTTCCAACCCTCCGGCCTCACCGCTAGCAAGATGCTGCCATGAGCAAGAGTTGCCCCCCAACTGCCCAGCCCCCAACCCTCCGGCCACACAGCTAGTAAGATGCTGTCATGAGCAAGAGTTGTTCCCAACTGCCCAACCCCCAACCCTCCGGCCACACCGCTAGTAGGATGCTGCCATGTACAAGAGTTGCACCCCACTGCCCAGCCCCCAACCGTCTTGCCACACCGCTAGTAAGATGCTGCCATGAGCACGAATTGTTCCCCCACTGCCCAGCCCCCAATCCTCCAGCCACATCGCTAGTAAGATTCTGCCTTGAGCAAGAGTTGCCCCCCCCTCATGGCCTAGACCCCAACCCTCTGGCCACACCGCTAATAAGATGCTGCCATGAGCAAGAGTTGCCCAAAACTGCCCAGCTCCCAACCCTCCGGCCTCACCGCTAGCAAGATGCTGCCATGAGCAAGAGTTGCCCCCCAACTGCCCAGCCCCCAACCCTCCGGCCACACAGCTAGTAAGATGCTGTCATGAGCAAGAGTTGTTCCCAACTGCCCAACCCCCAACCCTCCGGCCACACCGCTAGTAGGATGCTGCCATGTACAAGAGTTGCACCCCACTGCCCAGCCCCCAACCCTCCTGCCACACCGCTAGTAAGATGCTGCCATGAGCAAGAGTTGTACCCCCACTGCCCAGCCCCAACACTGCCCAGCCCCAACCCTCTGACAACGCTGCTAGGAAGATGCTGCCATGAGCAAGAGTTGCACCCCACTGCCCAGCCCCCTACCGTCCGGCCACACTGCTAGTAAGATGCTGCCATGAGCAAGAATTGTTCCCCCACTGCCCAGCCCCCAACCCTCCAGCCACACCGCTAGTAAGATTCTGCCTTGAGCAAGAGTTGCCCCCCCCCCCCTCCTCATGGCCCAAACCCCAACCCTCCGGCCACACCGCTAGTAAGATGCTGCCATGAGCAAGAGTTGCCCCAAACTGCCCAGCCCCCAACCCTCCAGCCACACCGCTAGTAAGATTCTGCCTTGAGCAAGAGTTGCCCCCCTCCTCATGGCCCAAACCCCAACCCTCCGGCCTCACCGCTAGCAAGATGCTGCCATGAGCAAGAGTTGTACCCCGACTGCCCAGCCCAAACACTGCCCAGCCCCAACCCTCTGACAACGCTGCTAGTAAGATTCTGCCTTGAGCAAGAGTTGCCCCCCCCCCCCCTCATGGCCCAGCTCCCAACCCTCCGGCCACACCGCTAGTAAGATGCTGCCATGAGCAAGAGTTGCCCCAAACTGCCCAGCTCCCAACCCTCCGGCCTCACCGCTAGCAAGATGCTGCCATGAGCAAGAGTTGCCCCCTAACTGCCCAGCCCCCAACATCCGGCTGCACCGCTAGTATTATGCTGCCATGAGCACGAGTTGTTCCCCCACTGCCCAGCCCGTAACCCTCCGGCCTTGCAGCTAGTAAGATACTGCCCTGAGCAAGAGTTGTTCCCCCACTTCCCAGCCCCAAACTTTCCGGCCACACCGCTAGTGAGTTGGTCCAATGAGCAAGAGTTGCCCCCACTGCCCAGCCCCCAACCCTCCGGCCACACCAGTAGTAAGATGCTGCCATGAGCAAGAGTTGTTCCCCCACTGCCCAGCCCCAGACCCTCCGGCCACACCGCTAGTGAGATGCTGCCATGAGCAAGAGTTGTTCCCCCACTGCCAAGCCCCAGACCCTCCGGCCACACTGCTAGTGAGATGCTGCCATGAGCAAGAGTTGTTTCTATGAAAAGATAATATCTTCCCATAGAGCTCTTGAGAATAATTTACAACGTGTTGGTGCAAACTGCTATGTTCCTTGCTGTACAAATTCAGCCATAACCCAATACATACATTTATAGAAGATTTCACTTGTAGGGCATGTGACCGAAGCAGTTCATCGGGAGAGGGGTGGCCCAGGTGTAACAGAATTCTTGGAGATTCAGGGGGCAATGCAATCTGATGCTTCTGGATTTGATCACTTCCATTGGTACAAATCAGTATTCTGAAGCGCTATTTTCTGTTGGGAAAAATGCTGAAGACAACATTCTGCACACAGGAAATAATTGCAGGGTTTATGTATAAACATCATGTTAAATGTTGGCTGTTGGTTTAGCATGCTGAACAATGATGTTGTTCTTGTATTTGTATCAGGATATCTGAATTAAAATAAACTGGATCAGTAATAATAATATATCCTAATGACAAGTAGAGAATGTTAAGGCAAATAATTGAGGGTGTTGTCTTTTCACTCTGTCACTGAACAACGTAGGTGAATCCAATTCTTAACTTTGATCCTGAAAAATGAAGGGCATCATCTATTACTAAAAACATCTGTTGAAATAAATAATCACTACATTTTTAATTTGAAAGCTTACCATTTTCATAAAATGATGATAACAAGTATATACGTACTTCTTGAATTGACAGAAAGTAAAGAAGACCCTAACCTTTGCTGCAAGAGAAACATCAGAGGTCAAGTCAAGTAAGACAAGCCTACCAAGGAGGTAAGTGTTATTAATACAGTTATGTTTGTTGTAACCAATGTCCTGTAATCAGGTTGACTTAGTGGTTTCTCTTCCTGCCTGACCTCAGTGGTCCTGGATTCGAACCTCACTTCAGAGTCCATGTCTTTTCAGTACCTTTAAATTTCTCCAAAAAATTGTTAAACTTCAACCATCTCTTTTATAAGGGAAAGACATCAAGTTATTGGGGGTTTCGGACCTCGGTTAAAACAAACCCTGTTTTTGTTTTATTATTTTCTGTTTTCACAACTCCCTTAAAATGAGGACAAGATTTTGTGAGAAGGTTATTTTATACGTCATCCTTTCCCCAGTAGAGAAAGTGGCGTTAGGAAAATGTCTCAATTTTGTTCCAACTCCAGCCAAACCCAAACAACGCAAACTTCTGAGCGATTTCAGTACCTTCCAATTCCAAAGAAGAATGAGATTTACTTTCCTGATGCATAATAAACCTGCCAGAACGCAACAGTTCAAACCAAGACAATGAAGACGATTTTTTGGTCAAGGTAAACAACTTTCCTGAGAGATAACAGCAAGAGGCTATGATCCATCAGAAATAAACAACACCACAAACCAAGTATCTTTCAAACCCGATTCATAAATGGCGGATAAACAAAAAACAAGAAATCAAGACTGCATTTGTTTGCACAACAACACCGAACCCTGTATATGAGCCATTATGACTTAAATCATGCAGTCAAAAAACACTGATCATTGATCAAAAGCAACAACACACCCTGGGACATTTTCCTGTACCCTCCCTTCGTTGTTTTCAAAAAAAGACCGAAGTATATGGGAAAAACTAGTCAGAGCAAAATTTATTCGGAGTCCAACCGACTTATCTACTCAACAGCTCTCCCCCATTCCCAATGACTCTGGTTTTTAAGACCACGACAAAGCACTAGAAATTCTAATCTCCTTAATGAAGGAACAAGTTGACAACAAACAACGCGTCTATCACTAAGAATAACCGTCCCCAAAAGGACTACCATATGTGACCAGCTCTGCGAAAATGGCCCTGATGTCGCAAAATTGACTTTTGGAGTAATATACATGGATGGAAAGGCCATATTCTAAGCTTTAATTTGATGTATGTCGGAACTCTGTAGCATATTGCAATCCAGAGATAAACCGAACTTTGCATAATAAAATCTCCCATTTTTATCAGCATGACATGAATGACTTAAAGAGAAAAGGCAGATTTAAAAACATGTGCAGTGAACCAAGCGATGGAAATTACACGTTGAAAAGTTTTTTGTAAAGTACCCAACAACGAACCCTTTCGTGCAGGAATATGGCTCTAAAATTTTGACCAAGTATTGTTCATGACCCTAAGATTATTATGTCAAAATACAAAATAATATGAGGCATGGAATTGCATGTTTTATTTACTAATTTGCATAATCAATTAAATCTTAACCGTTTTGTTAAAAGTTACCATTATTGAGCTAGTAAAAAAGCTTCCCTTTGTCACTTGATTAAACCTCAAGGGTGAAAAAGTTGTGCTTCTATTAGTATAAAATATGTTCCATTGGACATTGAAAAACAACAGTGAAAATGTACATGTCCATTTTTCGCTGAAATTATAATGTTTTAGTTATTATTATTTTTTTATTTATTTTTTTTTTAATTAAAAAAATTAGAAAAAATTGGTGGAGGCTTAAATTTGTTGATCAAAAAGACGACTTTCTGCTTGATTGCTGAATTATTAAAATACAAATAGTATTTAGAGACTTTGGGTAAGATGATACTTTTCTGTGTTTAGAATGTTGTCTTCATTACCTGTCAATTCAAATCGTCATTTCAAGTCACAGAGATTACAAAAAAAGTGACCACGGCGAAGGTGTCTCAAAAGAGTCTGTTATCTTGTGCACATGTTAGAATTTTCTGTCTTTACTGTGTGGTATGCCAACCTACCTAGAGTTCAGCTGCATGTATTTTGCACACCAAAAAATACAAATCCACATTATATCACTTGGAACATGGCCACTATGTATTTTATGTATTTATTTAGTTTTGGGGGCATCTTCCGTTGATGCCGGCAGGTAAATCAGAATCTTAACTCTGGAGTTCTCAAAGTCTAAGTGATCCACAACGTAACCAAAAATGTATACATACAGTATAATTAGATCTTTTTTAGTATCTTTGACTTTCAATGATCATCAAAATCCATGGCAACATAGTGGTCACGAAATAAGTATAAAATCTGTGACCAGTTCCTGGTAGTATCCAGAAGATGAACGGAAGTCCGTCAAAGATCAGTTGATCAGCTGACATGTGCATACAGTAACATGGCCTGCCTGTACGCACGATGGGCTGCATACGTGTTCCAAGAAAGCCCTGAAGCGAGAACACAGTGCATGCGCAAGATCAATCTTGACCGTCTTGACCAATCGGTGTGCTGTGTTTGGAACATATGACAGGGTATGTTTACGTCCTTGGTAACAAGCGCTGTTTGTTTATGGGGCAAAAATGACATGAATATCATTTGCATGTGACCCTTGACCTTTCTTGTATCTAAATTTAAAAAGATTAAGTCTTAACCCTCAAAGGGGGGGGGGCCGAATCCCCCCCCTGTTGATTTTTTTCTGTGCGCTGAGCCTTTATGACTTTTTTTGGCAATGTCTAAGGCACATTTTGACACCAAATTTATGAAAATTGGAGGTGCCGTTCTCTCACAGTGAGAGATGTTCTAGTTTGATGCAAATTTTTCCATTGTCTTCAGGAAGTTGTTGGCCAACTAATGAGCTATAATTACATAATACAATAATTAATTCAAATAAAATTATTCACAGATACTTATTATGTATTGCTCTATTACCGTACCAAATATCATCAAAATCCAACATTGCATGGCTGAGATCTGATGTGGGTGGGTGGGGCGGAATCCCCCTCCTTCAAATTTGTAATGGGGGGTTTCCCCTAAGAGCAGTGCCAGAGGAGTAAATATCCGCATTTTTGTTACGTCGCACGGAATCGATCGTACTAAACTACGTAAAACCTCATCACAAAACACAGCTTTGTCATCTTTATTGATCAAAATGAACCTTCATGCTTAAAAATTGTGAAAGTGTATACATCAATGACGAAAATGAATGGATAAAAAAAAATGTAAAAAAAAATAAAAAATCACCCCTCATACATGGAAGAGCCCATTGCGTGAAATGGCATCGTGCGACTTAAGGGGCTTTTTTGCAGAGCGGGTCACATATACAACCTCGACCCAAAATAAATACAACCAACCCTCCACTGTCTACACAGAAGACATGAGACATACTGATTCTTGGTCAGAATTAACTATTTGCAACTGATGAGTGCCCATACTCGAGGCATGAAAACATGTTCTTGCTGTTTAAGGATCTGGAAAAAATATCCTCAGTCTCACCTATCTCGTTGAAACTAGTGATGCAATCTGTCATGTTAGTTCCACCGGTCATCTTATATTCATCTACAATGAACCCCTGTCAAATTAACTCCTGATCTGGACAGCACCATCACTTATCAATGAATTAATTTATTTGCACACTTCTGCAGGGCGTTTCGTGAGTGAACCTGAGCTGTATCCATCATAGATAGAAGCCTCCTTGCACCAGCAACTGCAATCTCAGTATTGTGAAGGCAGACTAAGAAAGCCATGTTTAGGATGGCAGTGGGTTGTCCTCTCCTTGTCTGAGGTATTTCTGTGTACAGTTTTTTCGTGCGGGTGTGGAGAACACACTTTCGGCATGACATCATCTCGGCCACGGCAAGACCTCTAAACTCCTCTGCACCAGTGACCAGTTGGGGATGACCAGTGCATTCAGGATTTGCTTGCTGGTGACCTACAGCAGCATCCACTCCTAAGTTCACAGCAGAATTGACTTTGACAAACCTGTAGCCTCCTCCTTCTCCTTCCTGGTGATCATCCTCACTCTTGAGCTGGAGTTTGTTTGGAATTTTTTGAAGTGCAACTCCACTCATGGGTTGGATTTTATCAACAGGGGTTGTTTCAGCAATTTTGGGTCGAAGTATTATGACAGTTGGAGGGCAACTCTGCATTGGGTTTCATCTGAATAAAACCCTGCTCATCTCTGGTGATAGCCAATCAAGATGATCATTTGATGGCCTAATTTAGACATTTGGTTAGTTTCTCAACTGGGGTTCATGTTTCACCTTTAGCTTTCATGGGGGTCCAGTTTTTGTTTTCCTGAGCCGTTCTTTTTTTCTTTTTGTAGATTCCATGTCCAACCATCCCCCGCAAGTAAGTTTGACACCCCCTCCCTCTTCCTCCCCGTATATGTCACCCACCCATTTGTATCATTACACTAAGTGCACTAAGATGTTCTTTAGTTAAAAGGTGATTGCAGTCAGTCAGATACATCCCCTTACTCTCTCACTCCCCTCTTTGATCCTTTTTCTTTGATCTAGAGAATTACATTGATTTAAACTGGTCCATCAAAAAGGAGGGTTGATACTCAATGGTCCCCTTTTCAAAGTGAGTGCACAATGCAGTAGATTGGTTAGGTGGTGGAGCCAATATAAACACAAGAATACATCTTATAGGACAAAATTAATTCATAAAAATTGTAATCTCTTTATTGTTCGAAAGCTTTAACTGTCCACTGAATAGAGATTAAATTTAACCCTATTTTCTAATTGAAGGAATTTGAAACTTATCAACTGGATAGAATGTTTTGAGGAAGAAACCCCCTACACTAATTCACCGGTTTGTTTGCCCATTGCCCCCTACTTTGCTTCCACCAGGGATCCTCCTAACGAAAATGGAAATTTGAAAAAGAAAACAAAACTCTCAAAAAAATTTCATCATATCAACCATATCAACCATGTCAATCAATTTACAGACGGATCAAAAACTCTGAGGATTGTTCAAATGTGTGTATCACTATCATGCATGCTCCTTCATTTGAAATGGTACCCAAAACAAAGGAGTGGTTCGTTTGTGTGTTTGTTCGTTAGATTTAGGGTCATTTTTCAAAACTGATGCAGTGTAGGTGTATTTTTTACTTAGACGGAGAACAACTTGACAGGCCTTGGAACTACCCATGTCAAATTGACCAGTGGGTTGAAGTTTAGGACTCAATCAAATGTTTTTTCTTTATTTTAAATAGCTGTGAGACTTCTAAGTGTTTTGAAAGTATTTTTGAATATTTAGCGTCGTGCACTCTGTGCTATTGGAGTTTAATTAGAGGGGTGCACCCAGTGACCCCATTCCATTTAACCGTAGATAATATTAAGAAAACAAGTGTGAAAGCGTTATTACTGTTTCATAAACTGTAAGCAAAGCGAAAGGCATGCTAACTTGTAAGCTGACAATTGACACAATGCAAAACCATTGCGAAACACGCACATGCGCAGTTAATCTTCTGGAGTGTTTATCAAATACCAGTACAACTTTGCTTTAAGGCATGTTTCTCTATAGGGTCAACAACTTAAAGAAATTGAGCCCAGGTGGTGCTCCCTCCGGACAGTTTTGTTTAAACCAATTTTAATGGTGTTGCTGAACTATCGAGTGGATTTCAGCTTGATCAACGCATTTTTTACTCTGTATGTACAGTTCTTGTAAAACTGCACCTTTAAGTTGACATCACGTGACAATTGATGTGGTCATTCAATTAGGACCTCAAATTTTGGATGTAACTCATTTCATCTTATATACCTGCAAGGTATCATTTCGATCAGCACACTTTTTTCTGCACCTTTAAGGCGATGTTATGTAACAATTGATGACGTCATTAATACAACATTTCAAATTTTTCATGCAACACATCCCGGCTTGACTACTTGAAAAGTTTCAGCTTGATCGAGCAATGTTTTCCCATTGATATAAATCTTTGAAAATTGCACCTTTAAGGTGATATCATGTGACGCGCGAAGTTGTCACTGATCTGAAACTTGGCACATGTGTCGCTGCATGAAGGTCATGTTGTATACCAATTTTGAATATTTACCGTAACTTTTGCCACAGACATCGTCTAAAAATTCATTTTGAATTGTTTTCAACCTGCCGTAAGAGGGTGCTCGGGTATTTTATGACCTCACAAATATTTTTGTTTAAAATTAGGTCCTTGCTGGACTTTAACATCGTTGAAAAGCAGTTCAAAAAAGTTACCACGTTTATATTATTAGGCTTTTCCGCCGGGTTCGAGCGGAAGTTAAGGCCACATGATTTCACGCATCGCACATATCAGAAAATGAAGACTTAAACAAAGTATATCAAAAGCCGTTAAAGGCAGCCTTCGGTCTTTCGTGCTTGAGCTGATACAGATTTTAAAATATTTAAAAATTGCACCTTTAACGTGACGTCATATGATATATGATGATGTCAAAATTACGTAATTGTACTGTGCACATCTTTGCTATATGCGATCTTTGCTTGGACGAATATTCGTGAAGATCCAAGCTTTCATGAAGTTCAAACGCTTTTCGCGTTTCGTGGAAAACTCAATAGATTTAAAAACAAATCAGAATAAAAAAAATCCAAGATGAGGATTCACAAAGATCTAAGATTGCTAAATATGATGAGGAAGCCTTGTATTAATCTTTATTGCATATCAATCTTTATTGCTTAGCGAGTTTGATTCGACAGTTGAATTCACTTAAATGACGAAGACAATTTTTGAAATGGATATTGGTCAGGAAACATCAGAAATGAACATAGCACTTGTCCAGCTTTTACTTATCAGATAAATTAAGGTCACAATGTGTCATAGATCGGCTAGATATTGATAAATGCGTTACCATCATCACACTCCCCTTATTCATCCATTCAAAGCATAATTTCCCTTCCCGATTTTGCAGCCTTTATCCAGTTTTAAAGCGATCTCCTTTGTTCATTAACTTTTCGAGTTGTGTATGACCGGCCATGTGGAAACCAAAATATAAGTTTGTGCGGCCTGTTTTTGCCGTCCAGAATTTTTCTATTGATATTTCTTTTAAGGAAGTGAATCATGTTTTACACTTCTTTGACATATTGGACTTGCTTAAGTTACTTTGGGTATTTGTCAATCATTTAGAAATAAATGCATCACCTTTTTGCACTAAGGCTTCTCATACCTTTTCCTCCATGGGTAATACTACATCGTGACAATGCAAAATCCGAATCAGTCTTAATTCTCGACTGTCTTCTTGCAATTTGATACGGTCTGTTGCTCGTGTACAAGGGTACCAATCTAGGAAAGGCACGATGAATTTTGACTACAAAGCGGGCGTGGCGGTGAGTTTAAAAGTTGCCCTTTTTCATGCTTTACTTGTGTTATGATATTGTGACTAACAAGGCAGGTAAATACAGATGAATATATAGAGCATGAAAAACGACATTGTACATTGTCAGTTTCTGCTCGAAAAGTGTAGCTTTCCATTCCTTTTAAACTTGCCAAGTGTGTCCAGTTTCCGGACAGGAAGTGCATTATGTATTTGTATTTAGTGACACTGTGTGCACACAGTGTAACTGCACAGTGACACGACCACTGTAGCCTACAGTGTAGTTTCACTAATAAGTTGGTAACTAAATAATTTGCAACCCAAATATTTCCTTGTGTATAATCCATCCTCATATTATCAGGAAGACGAAAAACAAATTAATAAATTAGTTGTCTGGGATGTAATGGAGTGCATTTTTCTCTCTAATTGTTAATAGTCTATTACATATGTATATTTACTATTTGTTGTCATGATTAATATATATAAGCCAAAGAAGAGAAAAAATGTAAGTAATAAAAATAAAAAATAAAAACATAAAAGTAGCAAAAATTATGTGCAATCAGCATGTTTTCCCTTTGACTGTTGGCTACAGTTACCCCGCAGACGTGAAGTGTAATGTGGTATCCTTAACCCAGTGTTTTCAAACAAACTCGAACGATTACGAGTATGTATGTTGCCTCTTAAAATGTGTAGTGTCATTTATGGCCACTTCCTGCTAATCTTGCTTTAGGCTTACTTGTTATTCACATTAAAATTATTCGATTGAGACTGAGCGGGACTAAAAATTAATTTGGTTTGGGCGAGCCTCAAAAGGCCGATTGCGCGACCGATGTTTACATATCGTCATGTGACCTGTAGTGAGTACTACGCCATCTGAGCTGATAGCAAACTACGTGCAAATACATGCTGTGACCGACAGTCACACAAACAGTCGGCTTTTGGTAATAATAGCACAGTTACTAAGCCCTTTTATTACAGTTGTATGTTGTGACTTTGATTTCAATCAAACACGTCGTGCAAGAAGTACTACACCGTGAACATATACGTTCCTTGTAGAATTTTAAAACCTTCCTGAACTGTCCTAACTGGCCTTATTCGTCCACACGAAAGTCTCTGATACAAACTCTGGAATATTTTTCATAGAGCCTCGATCGAATAAACAAATGCAACAATCACCATGTACCGTAGCGCACTTTCCTATGGAGACCCTCGTGTTTGTTTACATTAAATACCCACTACAGGCCACGTGACGTGGGTTGCGCAATCGGTCTATTATTACTAAAAACGATTATTTTAATAGGCTGAAAGAAACAGTCAATGGCCTTGCTTGGATGGGGTTAGGGGATTGCTTGGGGAGGGGGCAATATTTCCCTTTTACCATTTGACAACAACTTGCCTTTTTATTTGTTTGTTTTAATCCTATTTTTCTCAACTCTCTCCGTGAGATCCTTACTTTGTTTTCTTCTGTATAGTTTATCTCTTGAATTGAATTGGAGTCATCTCAATGAGATCCAATTGACTCAAATTCAAATCTTCAGCTAGGCAGAGGGGCTGAATGCGCCTTAAATTTTCATGTATAAATCGACATCATTTTTTCAGACCTTTCCAAAAACATTAGGTTCGCCTAAAATTTAGAGGTGCAATTGTGGAACTTTTAAAAGTACAAGAGCGTGGTGGTGCATGTGTGTGGGTGGGGAGGGGGGGGGGGGTCGTGCCGCCCAACTCTCAGGGACGGGTCCAGGACCATCAGACGGGGGTGCAATCTTTTAGGGCTTATTTCCCAACTGAACGCTTTCCCGAAGTATAAATTCAGATAACCTTACTCCTGTATGAATGACGTATTGAGTTTTCATACTGAGAGATAATGAAAACAAGTCCGCATTGTAAGCTCCAAATCATTGCCTGGTCCCATCTTAGAAGCTGGTATTTATCAACATATGGTAAATATGAAGCCAAGTCGTTCTCCTGACGGCAGTGTTTGGGATGCACATTATTATGCATCATGTTGTGTGGCGTCTGAGAAGACACCGAAAAGACTTGTCTCACGACAGTGTAGCTGAAGCAAACCGTTATTGTTTGCCTCAGTTTGGAGGTTGCAGGGTTTTTGAAATCACGGAGCCCCGACAGACGCAGTACAAACGAGACATTGACGTCTCGTTTCTAATTTCAAGTAGCGTGAAAACAAAGCAGCCAAGACGTCGAGTAAGAATGAAAAGGATAGGTCGAATATAATTATTTGGTTGGGGGGTTTCGGGGAAATTCTTTCTGTCCCAATTATATCGTGGAGTTATTGAGCAGGAAGCTGCCAATTGTTTGTTTTTTTTTTTTTGTTTTTTTTTTGGCCATGCTTATTTGCTGGTTTCGGCCCAGCACACTGACTTGGGCTATTGTTCACGTACACACACATGCCCGTATCTTTTGGACATCCTCGGAGTGGCCTCCTTCCGGATCTCTGACATCCTCCTTAAATATCCCAAAGCCCGAGATTGAACATTTTGTGAATGCCCATGAGAATGGCTTTCCAACAGTGTAACACTTATTAAGATCTCTCCAATATTGGGGAGATATAGAGACGTTGCTAATTCTTGTTTTCACTCTGTTGCTGATAAGTATTTTAGATTGTTAAAGTTGTGATTAATGTACATCATTGATGTTTATACTTATCTTTAGTTCTACAATTAACGCATCATAGGCCCAACTTAATGGCCTTGCTTTGGTGCTTTGTAAAGCGCGTGATACTATGCGCTGTAAGTGGTTGTAAGTGCAAAATTCTGTGCTACGGACGGGCCATAAAATTGGGTCCAGTCAACCAACCTGTCAGTCATTTTTCCTCTGTATGCACAGATCTTGTAAAACTATACCTTTAAAAGATGTGACACTAGATGACGTCATTAATACAAATTTTAAAATTTTTCATGCAACACATCCCGGCTTGACTACTTGCAAAGCTTCAGCTTGATCGAGCATTGTTTTCATGTTGATATGCATCTTAGAAAACTGCACCTTTAAGGTGATGTCATGTGACGCGCGAAGATGTCACCAATCTGAAACTTGAATTGTTTTCAACCTACCGCTAGAGGGCGCTCGGGGATTTTATGACGTCAGAGTTACTTTGTTTTGGCTTTTTAAACTAGATCCTTGCTAGACTATAACATCGTTGAAGAGCAATTAAAAAAAGTTGCCACTTTTAGATATAAGGCTTTTCCGGTTTCGAGCGGAAGTAAAGCTTACGTGATTTCACGCAACGCACAAAACAGAAAATAAGGACCTAGATACAAAGCATATCAAAAGCCGTAAAAGGCAGCCTTTGGTCTTTTGTGTTTGAGCTGATACAGATTTTCAAATATTAAAAAATTGCACCTTTAACGTGAAGTCATATGAGATCTCATAATGTCGCAATTACGTAACTGTACTATGTACATCTTTACTATGCGATCTTGGCTTGGACGAAGAGTCATGAAGATCCAAGCTTTCATGAAGAACAAAGGCTTTTCGCGTTTAGTGGAAAAAACAATAGATTTAAAAACAAATCAGATTAAAAAAAAGCCAAGATGATGATTCACGAAGATCTAAGATTGCTAAATATAATGAGGAAGCCTTGTATTAATCTTTATTGCATATCAATCTTTATTGCTTAGCAAGTTTGATTCGACAAATGAATAGACCGTTCCGGCTTCGGCAACAAGCCCCGCCCACACATCTTAGTTTGTGTTGCGTTTACGCTGCACGTGTGACCGAGTTTGACCGATGTCGCACGACCAAAAGGCGTGATCCAATTGGTCAATGCACACAGTTTGATTGACAGGCCGGAACGGTCTATTCTCTTAAATTTTTGAAATGGATATTGGCAGGAAACATCAGAAATTAACATAGTACTTGTCCAGCGTTTACTAATCAGATAAATTAAGGTCACAATGTGTCATATATCGGCTAAATATTGATGAATGCGTTACCATCATCACACTCCTCTTCTTCATCTATTCAAAGCATAATTTCCCTTCCCTATTTTGCAGCCTTTATCCAATATAAAAGCGATCTCCTTTGTTCATTAACTTTTCAAGTTGTGTATGACCGGCCATGTGGAAACCAAAATATAAGTTTGTGCGGCCTGTATTCGCCGTCCAGAATTTTTCTTTTGATATTACTTTTAATAAGGGAGTGAATCATGTTTTACACTTCTTTGACATATTGGACTTGCTTAAGTTACTTCGGGTATTTGTCAATCATTTAGAAATAATTACATCACATTTTTGCACTGAGGCTTCTCATACCTTTTCCTCCATGGGTAGTACTACATCGTGACAACGCAAAATCCGAATCAGTCTTAATTCTTGACTGTCTTCGTTCAATTCGATACGGTCTGTTGCTCGTGTACAAGGGTACCAATCTAGAAAAGGCACGATGAATTTTGACTACAAAGCGGGCGTGGCGGTGAGTTTAAAAGTTGCCCTTTTTCATGCTTTACTTGTGTTATGATATTGTGACTAACAAGGCAGGTAAATACATATGAATAGAGCATGAAGAACGACATTGTACATTGTCAGTTTCTGCTCGAAAAGTGTAGCTTGTTTCTATTATTTTTGAACTTGCCATGTGTGTCCATTTTCCGGACAGAAAGTGCATTTACATAATATAATGTATTTAGTGACACTGTGTGCACACAGTGTAACTGCACAATGACACGACCACTATAGCTTACAGTGTAGTTTCACTAATTAGTTGGTAACTAAATAATTTTTAATCCAAATATTATTTCTTTGTGTATAACCCACTCTCATATTATCAGGAAGAAGAAAAACAAATTAATCAATAAGTTGTCTGGGAAATTTCGGTCAGCCTTTCAGCTGTGTGATTATTTCACCCAATTGTTATCAAATCCCGGTGGCTTACATACTGTAAAGTACAGCAGCCTCCCATAATGGAGTTCATTTTTTTCTCTCTAAATGTTAATAGTCTATTAGATATGTATATTTAAAATTTGTTGTCATGATTGATATCTGTGTAGCCAAAGAAGAGAAAAAAATGTCAACAAATTAAAAAATAAATAAACATAAAAGTAGCAATAATTATGTGCAATCAGCATGTTTTCCCTTTGACAGTTGGCTACAGTTACCCCGCAGACGTGAAGGGTAATGTGGTATCCTTAACCCAGTGCTTTCATACAAACTCGAATGGTTACGAGTATGTTTGTTGCCTCTTAAAATGTGTAGTGTCATTTATGGCTTTTCCTGCTGGTCTTGCTTTAGGCTTACTTCTTCACATTAAAATTATTCAATTGAGACTGAGCGGGACTAAAAGTTACTTTGGTTCGGGCGAGCCTCAATAGACCGATTGCGCGACCAATGTTTACATGTCGTCATGTGACCTGTAGTGAGTACTACGCCATCTGAGCTGATAGCAAACTACGTGCAAATACATGCTGTGACCGAAAGTCACACAAACAGTCGGCTTTTGGAAATAATAGCACAGTTACTAAGCCCTTTTATTACAGTTGTATGTTGTGACATTGATTTCAATCAAACACGTCGTGCAAGAAGTACTACACCGTGAACATATACGTTCCTTGTAGAATTTCAAAAACTTCCTGAACTGTCCTTACTGGCCTTATTCATCCACTCGAAAGTCTCTGATACAAACTCTGGAATCATAGAGCCTAGAATAGATCGAATAAACAAATGCAACAACCACCATGTACCGTAGCGCACTTTCCTAGGGAGGTCCTCGTGTTTTTTTACATTAAATACCCACTACCGGCCACGTATCATGGGTCGCGCAATCGGTCTATTGTCTTACTCAAAACGATTATTTGAAAAGGCTGAAAGAAACAGTCATTGGCCTGGCTTGGATGGGGTTAGGGGATTGCTTGGGGAGGGGGCAATATTTCCCTTTTACCATTGGACAACTTGCCTTTTTATTTGTTTGTTTTAATCTTATTTTTCTCAACTCTCTCCGTGAAATCCTTACTTTGTTTTCTTTTTTATAATTTATCTCTTGAATAGACCGATTGTGAGACAATGTTTACATGCGGTCACGTGAAACCCTATCGGGTATGACGTCATACAGCTGATGAAAAAATACGTGTAAAAGCATACGCCGTGACACAGAGTGAGTTCGAAAACAGTCGATTTTATTTTCGTTAACGATGAATTAGTTAATCAGCCCCTTTTCTTTAAAGTAGTTTGTTGTGGCATTATTTTAAATCAAATCTCTGTTCCATATTTTAACAGGATTTTACTAAAAAGAGGTTTTATTAGCCATGCACTACCGACGTCGGACGACTTTTAATGTATGTAGCCACCCGTGTGTTAATTTGTTTGTAATGTTGGGCTAAATCACTATTAAAAAGGGTAAAGAATGTTGGAAAAGTGAGCATTAATACCTAGTCTTGCAGAATTTCAAATAGGCAAAGGAATCACACAGTTTTGGAAAGCAATTTCTTAGGGGGATTTCAGCTTCAAAACTTTGACATTTTTGTATTGAAAAGTGCGTGATGATCGCGGTTGTCTGGCCTAACGTTCCGTCGCGCGCTGGGTACACATCGTGCACATTTATACGGTACTTTTACAGTTTTACAAAACTTGCTGGAACTGTCCTTATTGGCTTTATTCAGCCACTTGAAGGTCTTTGGTACAAACTCTGGAGTATCTTTCACGGATTTCGAACAAGAAAAAGCCTCGATCGAATGAACAAAACGCATTAATCATCGTGTACCGTACCACCCTTTCCTATGGTGGATTACGTGTGTGTTTACATTTTATACCCAACAGGGGTCACGTGAAGTAGGTTGCGCAATCGGTCTATTGAATTGGAAACATCTCCATTAGAACCAATTGACTCAATTCAAATCTTCAGCTAGGCAGAGGGGCTGAATGCGCCTTAAATCTTCATGTATATATCGACATCATTTTTTGGACATTTTCAAAAACATTAGGTTCGCCTGAAATTTAGAGGTGAAATTGTGGAACTTTTGAAAGTACATGAGGATGGTGTTGCGTGTGTGTGTGTGTGGGGGGGGGGGGGGGCCGCCCCGCTCTCAGGGACGGGGTCCAGGACTATCAGACGGGGTGCAAACTTTTAGGGCTAATTTCCAAACTGAACGCTTTCCCGAAGTATAAATACAGATAACCTTACTCCTGTATGAATGACGTATTGAGTTTTCATACTGAGAGATAATGAAAACAAGTCCGCATTGTAAGTTCCAAATCATTGCCTGGTCCCATCTTAGAAGCTGGTATTGATCACCATATGGTAAATATGAAGCCAAGTCGTTCTCCTGACGGCAGTGTTCGGGATGCACATTATTATGCATCATGTTGTGTGGCATCTGAGAAGACACCGAAAAGAATTTTCTCACGACAGTGTAGCTGAAGCAAACCGTTATTGTTTGCCTCAGTTTGGAGGTTGCAGGGTTTTTGAAATCACGGAGCCCCGACAGACGCAGTACAAACGAGACATTGACGTCTCGTTTCTAATTTCAAGTAGTGTGAAAACAAAGCAGCCAAGACGTCGAGTAAGAATGAAAAGGATAGGTCGAACATAATTATTGATTGGGGGTTCGGGGAGATTCTTTCTAGCCCAATTATTTTTGGAGTTATTGAGCAGTTATTGAACTTTTTTTGGGTCTTGCTTTCTTGCTGGTTTTGGTCCAGCACACTGGCTTGGGCTATTGTTCACGTACACACACATCTTTCGCACATCCTCGGGGTGGCATCCTTCCGCGGTCTCTGGCATCCTCCTAAACCCACAGCCCGAGATATTGAGGGAGATAAGGACGTTGCTATTTCTTGTTTTCACTCTGTTACAGCTTTGTGTGCAAAAGTGCCATTAGACATGTGTTTGAAGAGCATTTGGAGCACCAAGGCCGATGTTCGTTTCAAGGTAGAAGATGAGCTTGGATGGCCGGCAAAACTCAATTGTCAGACGCGGGATTATCGTAGCTAACTGCATGTAACAGAAAATTCTTTCTAGCCCCCTGTTTCTGGAATCATTGAGCAGGGAGCTTCCCATTTTTTTATTTTATTTTTTTTATTTTTTTTTTTTTTGGGGGGGGGGGGGCTGGGCTGTCTTTCTTATTTCGGTTCAGCACACCGGCTTGGGCTATTGTTCACGTACACCCACATGCCCGTGTGCCAATATCTTTTGGACATCCTTGGGGTGTCCTTGTTCCGTAGACCCTAGCATCTTTCATATTTATTCCAAAGCCCTAATAGGCTTTTCTGGAAAGCCCATGAGGAGGGCTCTCCAACAGTATTACACTTGTCAAGATCCCGGCAATATAGAGGGAGATAGAGACGTTGCTAAGTCTTGCTTTCACTCTGTTACAGCTTCGTGTGGAAAAGTGCCATTAGACATGTGTTTGAAGAGCATTTGGAGCACCCCTGGTTGATGGTCGTTTCAAGGTAGACGATGGTCTGGATGGCCGGCAAAACTAAATCTTCGGACGCAGGACTATAGTAGCTAACTGCAGGTAAAAGAAAAATTTTTCTAGCCCCATTTTTTCTGGAGTTATTGAGTATGGAGCCGACTCTTTTTGGCCGGGCAGACTTGCTGGTTTCGGTCCAGCACACCGGCTTGGGCTATTGTTCACGTACAAACGCATGTCCGTATCTTTTGGACATCCTCAGGGTGTCCTTCCGCAGACTCCGACAATATTCAGGGAGATGGAGACGTTGCTAAGTCTCGCTTTTACTCAGTTACAGCGTAGTGTGCAAAACTGTCATTATACATGAATTTGAAGAGCATTCGGAGCACCCGAGCTCGATGGTCATTTCAAGGTAGAAGATGGGCCTGGATGGCCGGCAAAACTAAACTTTCGGATGCAAGACTATAGTAGCTAACTGCAGGTAAACAAAAAGTTTTTCTAGCCCAATTATTTCTGGAGTTATTGAGCAGGGAGTTGCCGGCTTTTTTTGGCCGGGCTTACTTGCTGGTTTCGGTTCGGCGCACCTACTTGGGCTATTGTTCACGTAAACTCACTTGCCCGTATCTCTTGGACATCCTCGGGGTGTCCTCCTTCCGTGGACCGTAGCATCCTCCCTATTAATCCAAAAGCCTTCAACTACGCATTTTTGAATAGAGCTTTGCAACAGTGCCACACTTGTCAAGATCCCGGAATTATGAGGGAGATAGAGACGCTGCTAAGTCTTGCTTTCACTTCGGTCCAGCACACACGTAGCGGCCTTGGCTATTGTTGACGTACACACAGCATGGCCGTATGCACTGGAAATTTTCGGGTTGTCCTCACTCCGCGGTCCCTGGCATCTTTCCTGTTTATTCCACAGCTCCAATACTGGCATTTTTGGAAAGCCCATGAGCAGGGCTTTCCAACAGTGTCTGACTTGTCAGTTTCCCGCCAATACTGTGGGAGATAGAGCTGTTGCTCAGTCTTGTTTTCACTCTGTTACAGCTTCGTGTACAAAAGTGCCATTAGACAGGCGTTTGAAGCGCAATCGGAGCAGCCCCGCTCTCTAGTCGTTTCAAGGCGGGAGGTGGCCCTGGCTGGCCGGGAAAACTGGATTTTCAGATGCAGGATTATGGCAGCTAACTGCAGGTACAAGAAATTCCTATCAAGTCCCATTATTTCGTGAGTAATTGGCCTTGGCGCTGCCGACTTCTTTTTTCGTTTTTTTTTTTTTTTTTTTTTTTTTTTTGATGGCTTCGGTCCAGCACACACGTAGCGGCCTTGGCTATTGTTGACGTACACACAGCATGGCCGTATGCACTGGACATTTTCGGGGTGTCCTCACTCCGCCGTCCCTGGCATCCTCCCTATTTGTTCCACAGCTCCAATTCTGGCATTTTCGGAAAGCCCATGAGCAGGGCTTTCCAACAGTGTCTGATTTGTCAGTTTCCCGCCAACACTGTGGGAGATAGAGCTGTTGCTAAGTCTTGTTTTCACTCTGTTACAGCTTCGTGTACAAAAGTGCCATTAAACAGGCGTTTCAAGCGCATTCGGAGCAGCCCCGTTCCCTGGTGGTTTCAAGGCGGAAGATGGCCCTGGCTGGCCGGGAAAACCAGATTTTCGGATGCAGGACTATGGCAGCTAACTGCAGGTACAAGAAATTTCTCTCTAGCCCCATTATTTCTCGAGTTATTGGCTTTGGCGCTGCCAACTGCTTTTTTCGGCGTTTTTTTTTTTTGCTGGCTTCAGTCCAGCACACACGTAGCGGCCTTGGCTATTGTTGACGTACACACAGCATGGCCGTATGCACTGGACATTTTTGGGGTGTCCTCACTCCGCCGTCCCTGGCATCCTCCCTGTTTGTTCCACAGATCCAATACTGGCATTTTCGGAAAGCCCATGAGCGGGGCTTTCCAACAGTGTTTGACTTGTCAGTTTCCCGCCATTACTTTGGGAGATAGAGCTGTTGCTAAGTCTTGTTTTCACTCTGTTACAGCTTCGTGTACAAAGTGCCATTAGACAGGCGTTTGAAGCGCATTCGGAGCAGCCCTGTTCCCTGGTCGTTTGAAGGCGGAAGATGGCCCTGGCTGGCCGGGAAAACTAGATTTTCGGATACAAGACGATGGCAGCTACCTGCAGGTACAATAAATTTCTCTCTAGCCCCATTATTTCTGGAGTTATTGGCCGTGGCGCTGCCGACTTCTTTTTTCGGCGTTTTTTTTTTTGTTTTTTTTTTTTTGCTGGCTTCAGTCCAGCACACACGTAGCGGCCTTGGCTATTGTTGACGTACACAGAGCATGGCCGTTTGCACTGGACATCTTCGGGTTGTCCTCACTCCGCGGTCCCTGGCATCCTCCCTGTTTATCCCACAACCCCAAGACTGGCATTTTCGGAAAGCCCATGAGCAGGGCTTTCCAACAGTGTCAGACTTGTCAGATTTCCGCCAATACTTTGGGAGATAGAGCCGTTGCTAAGTCTTGTTTTCACTCTGTTACAGCTTTGTGTACAAAAGTGCCATTAGACAGGTGTTTGAAGCGCATTCGGAGCAGCCCCGTTCCCTGGTCGTTTCAAGGCGGAAGATGTCCCTGGCTGGCCGGGAAAACTTGACTTTCGGATGCAGGAGTTTGACAGCTAACTGCAGGTACAAGAAATTTTTCTCTAGTCTTATTATTTCTTGAGTAATTGGCCTTGGCGCTGCCGACTTCTTTTTTCGGCGGTTTTTTTTTTTTTTTTTTTTTTTGCTGGCTTCAGTCCAGCACACACGTAGCGGCCTTGGCTATTGTTGACGTACACAGAGCATGGCCGTTTGCACTGGACATCTTCGGGGTGTCCTCACTCCGCGGTCCCTGGCATCCTTCCTGTTTATCCCACAACCCCAAGACCGGCATTTTCGGAAAGCCGATGAGCAGGGCTTTCCAACAGTGTCGGACTTGTCAGATTTCCACTAATACTTTGGGAGTTAGAGCCTTTGCTAAGTCTTGTTTTCACTCTGTTACAGCTTTGTGTACAAAAGTGCCATTAGACAGGTGTTTGAAGCACATTCGGAGCAGCCCCGCTCTCTGGTGGTTTCAAGGCGGAAGATGGCTCTGGCTGGCCGGGAAAACTGGATTTTCGGATGCAGGACTATAGCAGCTACCTGCAGGTACAAGCAATTTCTCTCTAGTCCCATTATTTCTTGAGTAATTGGCCTTGCCGCCGCCGACTTCTTTTTTCGGCGTTTTTTTTTTTTATTTTTTTTGCTGGCTTCAGTCCAGCACACATGTAGTGGCCTTGGCTATTGTTGACGTACACACAGCATGGCCGTATGCACTGGACATTTTTGGGGTGTCCTCACTCCGCCGTCCCTGGCATCCTCTCTGTTTGTTCCACAGCTCCAATACTGGCATTTTCGGAAAGCCCATGGGCAGGGCTTTCCAACAGTGTCTGACTTGTCAGTTTCCCGCCTATACTTTGGGAGATAGAGCTGTTGCTAAGTCTTGTGTTCACTCTGTTACAGCTTCGTGTACAAAAGTGCCATTAGACAGGCGTTTGAAGTGCATTCGGAGCAGCCCCGTTCCCTGGTCGTTTCAAGGCGGAAGATGGCCCTGGCTGGCCGGGAAAACCAGATTTTCGGATGCAGGACTATGGCAGCTAATTGCAGGTACAAGAAATTTCTCTCTAGCCCCATTATCTCTGGAGTTATTGGCCGTGGCGCTGCCGACTTCTTTTTTCGGCTTTTTTTTTTTTTTTTTTTGCTGGCTTCAGTCCAGCACACACGTAGCGGCCTTGGCTATTGTTGACGTACACAGAGCATGGCCGTTTGCACTAGACATCTTCGTGGTGTCCTCACTCCGCGGTCCCTGGCATCCTCCCTGTTTATGCCACAACCCCAAGACCGGCATTTTCGGAAAGCCCATGAGCAGGGCTTTCCAACAGTGTCAGACTTGTCAGATTTCCACCAATACTTTGGGAGATAGAGCCGTTGCTAAGTCTTGTTTTCACTCTGTTACAGCTTTGTGTACAAAAGTGCCATTAGACAGGTGTTTGAAGCACATTCGGAGCAGCCCCGCTCTCTGGTAGTTTCAAGGCGGAAGATGGCCCTGGCTGGCCGGGAAAACTAGATTTTCGGATGCAGGACTATGGCAGCTACCTGCAGGTACAAGAAATTTCTCTCTAGCCCCATTATTTCTCGAGTTATTGGCTTTGGCGCTGCCAACTGCTTTTTTCGGCGTTTTTTTTTTTGCTGGCTTCAGTCCAGCACACACGTAGCGGCCTTGGCTATTGTTGACGTACACAGAGCATGGCCGTTTGCACTGGACATCTTCGGGGTGTCCTCACTCTGCGGTCCCTGGCATCCTCCCTGTTTATCCCACAACCCCAAGACCGGCATTTTCGGAAAGCCCATGACCAGGGCTTTCCAACAGTGTTAGACTTGTCAGATTTCCGCCAATACTTTGGGAGATAGAGCCGTTGCTAAGTCTTGTTTTCACTCTGTTACAGCTTTGTGTACAAAAGTGCCATTAGACAGGTGTTTGAAGCGCATTCGGAGCAGCCCCGCTCTCTGGTGGTTTCAAGGCGGAAGATGGCCCTGGCTGGCCGGGAAGAAGTGGATTTTTGGATGCAGGACTATGGCAGCTACCTGCAGGTACAAGAAATTTCTCTCTAGCCCCATTATTTTTGGAGTTATAGGCCGTGGCGCTGCCGACTTCTTTTTTCGCCGGTTTTTTTTTTTGCTGGCTTCAAGTCAGCACACACGTAGCGGCCTTGGCTATTGTTGACGTACACAGAGCATGGCCGTTTGCACTGGACATCTTCGGGGTGTCCTCACTCCGCGGTCCCTGGCATCCTCCCTGTTTATCCAACAACCCCAAGACCGGCATTTTCGGAAAGCCCATGAGCAACAGTGTCGGACTTGTCAGATTTCCGCCAATACTTTGGGAGATAGAGCCGTTGCTAAGTCTTGTTTTCACTCTGTTACAGCTTTGTGTACAAATGTGCCATTAGACAGGTGTTTGAAGCGCATTCGGAGGAGCCCCGCTCTCTGGTGGTTTCAAGGCGGAAGATGGCCCTGGCTGGCCAGGAAGACCCAATTTTCGGATGCAGGACTATGGCAGCTACCTGCAGGTACATGAAATTTCTCTCTAGCCCCATTATTTCTGGAGTTATAGGCCATGGCGCTGCCGACTTCTTTTTTCGGCGTTTTTTTTTTTTTTTTTTGCTGGCTTCAGTCCAGCACACACGTAGCGGCCTTGGCTATTGTTGACGTACACAGAGCATGGCCGTTTGCACTGGACATCTTCGTGGTGTCCTCACTCCGCGGTACCTGGTATCCTACCTGTTTATCCCACAACCCCCAGACCGGCATTTTCGGAAAGCCCATGACCAGGGCTTTCCAACAGTATTGGACTTGTCAGATTTCCGCCAATACTTTGGGAGATAGAGCCGTTGCTAAGTCTTGTTTTCACTCTGTTACAGCTTTGTGTACAAAAGTGCCATTAGACAGGTGTTTGAAGCACATTCGGAGCAGCCCCGCTCTCTGGTGGTTTCAAGGCGGAAGATGGCCCTGGCTGGCCGGGAAAACTGGATTTTCGGATGCAGGACTATGGCAGCTACCTGCAGGTACAAGAAATTTCTCTCTAGCCCCATTATTTCTGGAGTTATTGGCCGTGGCGCTGCCGACTTCTTTTTTCGGCGGGTTTTTTTTTTTTTTTTTTTCTGGCTTCAGTCCAGCACACACGTAGCGGCCTTGGCTATTGTTGACGTACACAGAGCATGGCCTTTTGCACTGGACATCTTCGGGGTGTCCTCACTCCGCGGTCCCTGGCATCCTCCCTGTTTATCCTACAACCCCAAGACCGGCATTTTCGGAAAGCCCATGAGCAGGGCTTTCCAACAGTGTCGGACTTGTCAGATTTCCGCCAATACTTTGGGAGATAGAGCCGTTGCTAAGTCTTGTTTTCACTCTGTTACAGCTTTGTGTACAAAAGTGCCATTAGACAGGTGTTTGAAGCGCATTCGGAGCAGCCCCGCTCTCTGGTGGTTTCAAGGCGGAAGATGGCCCTGGCTGGCCGGGAAAACTAGATTTTCGGATGCAGGACTATGGCAGCTACTTGCAGGTACAAGCAATTTCTCTCTAGCACCATTATTTCTCGAGTTATTGGCTTTGGCGCTGCCGACTTCTTTTTTCGGCGTTTTTTTTTTGCTGGCTTCAGTCCAGCACACACGTAGCGGCCTTGGCTATTGTTGACGTACACAGAGCATGGCCGTTTGCACTGGACATCTTCGGGGTGTCCTCACTCCGCGGTCCCTGGCATCCTCCTTGTTTATCCCACAACCCCAAGACCGGCATTTTCGGAAAGCCCATGACCAGGGCTTTCCAACAGTGTAGGACTTGTCAGATTTCCGCCAATACTTTGGGAGATAGAGCCGTTGCTAAGTCTTGTTTTCACTCTGTTACAGCTTTGTGTACAAAAGTGCCATTAGACAGGTGTTTGAAGAGCATTCGGAGCAGCCCCGCTCTCTGGTGGTTTCAAGATGGAAGATGGCCCTGGCTGGCCGGGAAAACTAAATTTTCGGATGCAGGACTATGGCAGCTACCTGCAGGTACAAGAAATTCCTCTCTAGCCCCATTATTTCTGGAGTTATTGGCCGTGGCGCTGCCGACTTCTTTTTTCGGCGGTTTTTTTTTTTTTTTTTTTTTTTTTTTTTTTTGCTGGCTTCAGTCCAGCACACACGTAGCGGCCTTGGCTATTGTTGACGTACACAGAGCATGGCCGTTTGCACTGGACATCTTCGGGGTGTCCTCACTCTGCGGTCCCTGGCATCCTCCCTGTTTATCCCACAACCCCAAGACCGGCATTTTCGTAAAGCCCATGAGCAGGGCTTTCCAACAGTGTCAGACTTGTCAGATTTCCGCCAATACTTTGGGAGATAGAGCCGTTGCTAAGTCTTGTTTTCACTCTGTTACAGCTTTGTGTACAAAAGTGCCATTAGACAGGTGTTTGAAGCACATTCGGAGCAGCCCCGCTCTCTGGTGGTTTCAAGGCGGAAGATGGCCCTGGCTGGCCGGGAAAACTGGATTTTCGGATGCAGGACTATGGCAGCTACCTGCAGGTACAAGAAATTTCTCTCTAGCCCCATTATTTCTGGAGTTATTGGCCGTGGCGCTGCCGACTTCTTTTTTTGGCATTTTCGGAAAGCCCATGAGCAGGGCTTTCCAACAGTGTAGGACTTGTCAGTTTCCCGCCATTACTTTGGGAGATAGAGCCGTTGCTAAGTCTTGTTTTCACTCTGTTACAGCTTTGTGTACAAAAGTGCCATTAGACAGGTGTTTGAATCGCATTCGGAGCAGCCCCGCTCTCTGGTGGTTTCAAGGCGGAAGATGGCCCTGGCTGGCCGGGAAAACTGGATTTTCGGATGCAGGACTATGGCAGCTACCTGCAGGTACAAGAAATTTCTCTCTAGCCCCATTATTTCTGGAGTTATTGGCCGTGGCGCTGCCGACTTCTTTTTTCGGCATTTTCGGAAAGCCCATGAGCAGGGCTTTCCAACAGTGTAGGACTTGTCAGATTTCCGCCAATACTTTGGGAGATAGAGCCGTTGCTAAGTCTTGTTTTCACTCTGTTACAGCTTTGTGTACAAAAGTGCCATTAGACAGGTGTTTGAAGAGCATTCGGAGCAGCCCCGCTCTCTGGTGGTTTCAAGATGGAAGATGGCCCTGGCTGGCCGGGAAAACTAAATTTTCGGATGCAGGACTATGGCAGCTACCTGCAGGTACAAGAAATTCCTCTCTAGCCCCATTATTTCTGGAGTTATTGGCCGTGGCGCTGCCGACTTCTTTTTTCGGCGGTTTTTTTTTTTTTTTTTTTTTTTTTTTTTTTGCTGGCTTCAGTCCAGCACACACGTAGCGGCCTTGGCTATTGTTGACGTACACAGAGCATGGCCGTTGGCACTGGACATCTTCGGGGTGTCCTCACTCTGCGGTCCCTGGCATCCTCCATGTTTATTCCACAACCCCAAGACCGGCATTTTCGGAAAGCCCATGAGCAGGGCTTCCCAACAGTGTCAGACTTGTCAGATTTCCACCAATACTTTGGGAGATAGAGCCGTTGCTAAGTCTTGTTTTCACTCTGTTACAGATTTGTGTACAAAAGTGCCATTAGACAGGTGTTTGAAGCGCATTCGGAGCAGCCCCGCTTTCTGTTGGTTTCAAGGCGGAAGATGGCCCTGGCTGGCCGGGAAAACTGAATTTTCGGAGGCAGGACTATGGCAGCTACCTGCAGGTACAAGAAATTTCTCTCTAGCCCCATTATTTCTGGAGTTATTGGCCGTGGCGCTGCCGACTTCTTTTTTCGGCGGTTTTTTTTTTTTTTTTTTTGCTGGCTTCAGTCCAGCACACACGTAGCGGCCTTGGCTATTGTTGACGTAAACAGAGCATGGCCGTTTGCACTGGACATCTTCGGGGTGTCCTCACTCCGCGGTCCCTGGCATCCTCCCTGTTTATCCCACAACCCCAAGATCGGCATTTTCGGAAAGCCCATGAGCAGGGCTTTCCAACAGTGTCAGATTTGTCAGATATCCGCCAATACTTTGGGAGATAGAGCCGTTGCTAAGTCTTGTTTTCACTCTGTTACAGCTTTGTGTACAAAAGTGCCATTAGACAGGTGTTTGAAGAGCATTCGGAGCAGCCCCGCTCTCTGGTGGTTTCAAGGCGGAAAATGGCCCTGGCTGGCCGGGAAACCTGAATTTGCGGATGCAGGACTATGGCAGCTACCTGCAGGTACAAGAAATTTCTCTCTAGCCCCATTATTTCTCGAGTTATTGGCTTTGGCGCTGCCGACTTCTTTTTTCGGCGTTTTTTTTTGCTGGCTTCAGTCCAGCACACACGTAGCGGCCTTGGCTATTGTTGACGTACACAGAGCATGGCCGTTTGCACTGGACATCTTCGGGGTGTCCTCACTCCGCGGTCCCTGGCATCCTCCCTGTTTTTTTCACAACCCCCAGACCGGCATTTTCGGAAAGCCCATGAGCAGGGCTTTCCAACAGTGTCGGACTTGTCAGATTTCCGCCAATACTTTGGGAGATAGAGCCGTTGCTAAGTCTTGTTTTCACTCTGTTACAGCTTTGTGTACAAAAGTGCCATTAGACAGGTGTTTGAAGCGCATTCGGAGCAGCCCCGCTCTCTGGTGGTTTCAAGATGGAAGATGGCCCTGGCTGGCCGGGAAAACTGGATTTTCGGATGCAGGACTATGGCAGCTACCTGCAGGTACAAAAAATTCCTCTCTAGCCCCATTATTTCTGGAGTTATTGGCCGTGGCGCTGCCGACTTCTTTTTTCGGCGTTTTTTTTTTTTTTTTTTTTTTTCTTTTTGCTGGCTTCAGTCCAGCACACACGTAGCGGCCTTGGCTATTGTTGACGTACACAGAGCATGGCCGTTTGCACTGGACATCATTGGGGTGTCCTCACTCTGCGGTCCCTGGCATCCTCCCTGTTTATCCCACAACCCCAAGATCGGCATTTTCGGAAAGCCCATGAGCAGGGCTTTCCAACAGTGTCAGACTTGTCAGATATCCGCCAATACTTTGGGAGATAGAGCCGTTGCTAAGTCTTGTTTTCACTCTGTTACAGCTTTGTGTACAAAAGTGCCATTAGACAGGTGTTTGAAGAGCATTCGGAGCAGCCCCGCTCTCTGGTGGTTTCAAGGCGGAAAATGGCCCTGGCTGGCCGGGAAACCTGAATTTGCGGATGCAGGACTATGGCAGCTACCTGCAGGTACAAGAAATTTCTCTCTAGCCCCATTATTTCTCGAGTTATTGGCTTTGGCGCTGCCGACTTCTTTTTTCGGCGTTTTTTTTTTTTTTTTTTGCTGGCTTCAGTCCAGCACACACGTAGCGGCCTTGGCTATTGTTGACGTACACAGAGCATGGCCGTTTGCACTGGACATCTTCGGGGTGTCCTCACTCCGCGGTCCCTGGCATCCTCCCTGTTATTTCCACAACCCCCAGACCGGCATTTTCGGAAAGCCCATGAGCAGGGCTTTCCAACAGTGTCGGACTTGTCAGATTTCCGCCAATACTTTGGGAGATAGAGCCGTTGCTAAGTCTTGTTTTCACTCTGTTACAGCTTTGTGTACAAAAGTGCCATTAGACAGGTGTTTGAAGCGCATTCGGAGCAGCCCCGCTCTCTGGTGGTTTCAAGATGGAAGATGGCCCTGGCTGGCCGGGAAAACTGGATTTTCGGATGCAGGACTATGGCAGCTACCTGCAGGTACAAGAAATTCCTCTCTAGCCCCATTATTTCTGGAGTTATTGGCCGTGGCGCTGCCGACTTCTTTTTTCGGCGTTTTTTTTTTTTTTTTTTTTTTTTTTTTTTTGCTGGCTTCAGTCCAGCACACACGTAGCGGCCTTGGCTATTGTTGACGTACACAGAGCATGGCCGTTTGCACTGGACATCTTCGGGGTGTCCTCACTCCGCGGTCCCTGGCATCCTACCTGTTTATCCCACAACCCCAAGACCGGCATTTTCGGAAAGCCCATGAGCAGGGCTTTCCAACAGTGTCAGACTTGTCAGATTTCCGCCAATACTTTGGGAGATAGAGCCGTTGCTAAGTCTTGTTTTCACTCTGTTACAGCTTTGTGTACAAAAGTGCCATTAGACAGGTGTTTGAATCACATTCGGAGCAGCCCCGCTCTCTGGTGGTTTCAAGGCGGAAGATGGCCCTGGCTGGCCGGGAAAACTGAATTTTCGGATGCAGGACTATGGCAGCTACCTGCAGGTACAAGAAATTTCTCTCTAGCCCCATTATTTCTGGAGTTATAGGCCGTGGCGCTGCCGACTTGTTTTTTTTTTTTTGTTTTTTTTTTTGCTGGCTTCAGTCCAGCACACACGTAGCGGCCTTGGCTATTGTTGACGTAAACAGAGCATGGCCGTTTGCAATGGACATCTTCGGGGTGTCCTCACTCCGCGGTCCCTGGCATCCTCCTTGTTTATCCCACAACCCCAAGACCGGCATTTTCGGAAAGCCCATGAGCAGGGCTTTCCAACAGTGTTGGACTTGTCAGATTTCCGCCAACACTTTGGGAGATAGAGCCGTTGCTAAGTCTTGTTTTCACTCTGTTACAGCTTTGTGTACAAAAGTGCCATTAGACAGGTGTTTGAAGAGCATTCGGAGCAGCCCCGCTCTCTGGTGGTTTCAAGGCGGAAGATGGCCCTGGCTGGCCGGGAAAACTGAATTTTCGGATGCAGGACTATGGCAGCTACTTGCAGGTACAAGCAATTTCTCTCTAGCACCATTATTTCTCGAGTTATTGGCTTTGGCGCTGCCGACTTCTTTTTTCGGCGTTTTTTTTTGCTGGCTTCAGTCCAGCACACACGTAGCGGCCTTGGCTATTGTTGACGTACACAGAGCATGGCCGTTTGCACTGGACATCTTCGGGGTGTCCTCACTCCGCGGTCCCTGGCATCCTCCTTGTTTATCCCACAACCCCAAGACCGGCATTTTCGGAAAGCCCATGAGCAGGGCTTTCCAACAGTGTCAGACTTGTCAGATTTCCGCCAATACTTTGGGAGATAGAGCCGTTGCTAAGTCTTGTTTTCACTCTGTTACAGCTTTGTGTACAAAAGTGCCATTAGACAGGTGTTTGAAGAGCATTCGGAGCAGCCCCGCTCTCTGGTGGTTTCAAGGCGGAAGATGGCCCTGGCTGGCCGGGAAAACTGAATTTTCGGATGCAGGACTATGGCAGCTACTTGCAGGTACAAGAAATTTCTCTCTAGCCCCATTATTTCTGGAGTTATAGGCCGTGGCGCTGCCGACTTGTTTTTTCGGCGGTTTTTTTTTTTTTTGCTGGCTTCAGTCCAGCACACACGTAGCGGCCTTGGCTATTGTTGACGTACACAGAGCATGGCCGTTTGCACTGGACATCTTCGGGGTGTCCTCACTCCGCGGTCCCTGGCATCCTACCTGTTTATCCCACAACCCCAAGACTGGCATTTTCGGAAAGCCCATGAGCAGGGCTTTCCAACAGTGTCGGACTTGTCAGATTTCCGCCAATACTTTGGGAGATAGAGCTGTTGCTAAGTCTTGTTTTCACTCTGTTACAGCTTTGTGTACAAAAGTGCCATTAGACAGGTGTTTGAAGAGCATTCGGAACAGCCCCGCTCTCTGGTGGTTTCAAGGCGGAAGATGGCCCTGGCTGGCCGGGAAAACTGGATTTTCGGATGCAGGACTATGGCAGCTACTTGCAGGTACAAGAAATTTCTCTCTAGCCCCATTATTTCTGGAGTTATAGGCCGTGGCGCTGCCGACTTGTTTTTTCGGCTTTTTTTTTTTTTTTTTTTTTTTTTTTGCTGGCTTCAGTCCAGCACACACGTAGCGGCCTTGGCTATTGTTGACGTACTCAGAGCATGGCCATTTGCACTGGACATCTTCGGGGTGTCCTCACTCCGCGGTCCCTGGCATCCTCCCTGTTTATCCCACAACCCCCAGACCGCCATTTTCAAAAAGCTTATGAGCAGGGCTTTCCAACAGTTTCGGACTTGTCAGATTTCCGCCAATACTTTGGGAGATAGAGCCGTTGCTAAGTCTTGTTTTCACTCTGTTACAGCTTTGTGTACAAAAGTGCCATTAGACAGGTGTTTGAAGCGCATTCGGAGCAGCCCCGCTCTCTGGTGGTTTCAAGGCGGAAGATGGCCCTGGCTGGCCGGGAAACCTGAATTTTCGGATGCAGGACTATGGCAGCTACCTGCAGGTACAAGAAATTTCTCTCTAGCCCCATTATTTCTGGAGTTATAGGCCGTGGCGCTGCCGACTTGTTTTTTCGGCGTTTTTTTTTTTTTTTTTTTTTTTTTTTTGCTGGCTTCGGTCCAGCACACACGTAGCGGCCTCGGCTATTGTTGACGTACACAGAGCATGGCCGTTTGCACTGGACATCTTCGGGGTGTCCTCACTCCGCGGTCCTTGGCATCCTCCCTGTTTATCCCACAACCCCAAGACCGACATTTGCAAAAAGCCCATGAGCAGGGCTTTCCAACAGTGTTGGACTTGTCAGATTTCCGCCAATACCTTGGGAGATAGAGCCGTTGCTAAGTCTTGTTTTCACTCTGTTACAGCTTTGTGTACAAAAGTGCCATTAGACAGGTGTTTGAAGCGCATTCGGAGCAGCCCCGCTCTCTGGTGGTTTCAAGGCGGAAGATGGCCCTGGCTGGCCGGAAACCTGATTTTCGGATGCAGGACTATGGCAGCTACCTGCAGGTACAAGAAATTTCTCTCTAGCCCCATTATTTCTGGAGTTATAGGCCGTGGCGCTGCCGACTTGTTTTTTCGGCGGTTTTTTTTTTTTGCTGGCTTCAGTCCAGCACACACGTAGCGGCCTTGGCTATTGTTGACGTACACAGAGCATGGTCGTTGGCACTGGACATCTCGGGGTTTCCTCACTCCGTGGTCCCTGGCAGCCTCCCTGTTTATCCCACAACCCCCAGACCGCCATTTTCGGAAAGCCCATGAGCAGGGCTTTCCAACAGTGTTGGACTTGTCAGATCCGCCAATACTTTGGGAGATAGAGCCGTTGCTAAGTCTTGTTTTCACTCTGTTACAGCTTTGTGTACAAAAGTGCCAGTAGACAGGTGTTTGAAGAGCATTCGTAGCAGCCCCGCTCTCTGGTGGTTTCAAGGCGGAAGATGGCCCTGGCTGGCCGGGAAAACTGAATTTTCGGATGCAGGACTATGGCAGCTACTTGCAGGTACAAGAAATTTCTCTCTAGCCCCATTATTTCTGGAGTTATAGGCCGTGGCGCTGCCGACTTGTTTTTTCGGCGTTTTTTTTTTTTTTTTTTGCTGGCTTCAGTCCAGCACACACGTAGCGGCCTTGGCTATTGTTGACGTACACAGAGCATGGCCGTTTGCACTGGACATCTTCGGGGTGTCCTCACTCCGCGGTCCCTGGCATCCTCCCTGTTTATCCCACAACCCCCAGACCGGCATTTTCAAAAAGCCCATGAGCAGGGCTTTCCAACAGTGTCGGACTTGTCAGATTTCCGCCAATACTTTGGGAGATAGAGCCGTTGCTAAGTCTTGTTTTCACTCTGTTACAGCTTTGTGTACAAAAGTGCCATTAGACAGGTGTTTGAAGCGCATTCGGAGCAGCCCCGCTCTCTGGTGGTTTCAAGGCGGAAGATGGCCCTGGCTGGCCGGGAAAACTGAATTTTCGGATGCAGGACTATGGCAGCTACCTGCAGGTACAAGAAATTTCTCTCTAGCCCCATTATTTCTGGAGTTATAGGCCGTGGCGCTGCCGACTTGTTTTTTCGGCGTTTTTTTTTTTTTTTTTTTTTTTTTTTGCTGGCTTCAGTCCAGCACACACGTAGCGGCCTTGGCTATTGTTGACGTACACAGAGCATGGCCGTTTGCACTGGACATCTTCGGGGTGTCCTCACTCCGCGGTCCCTGGCATCCTCCCTGTTTATCCCACAACCCCCAGACCGCCATTTTCAAAAAGCCCATGAGCAGGGCTTTCCAACAGTGTCGGACTTGTCAGATTTCCGCCAATACTTTGGGAGATAGAGCCGTTGCTAAGTCTTGTTTTCACTCTGTTACAGCTTTGTGTACAAAAGTGCCATTAGACAGGTGTTTGAAGCGCATTCGGAGCAGCCCCGCTCTCTGGTGGTTTCAAGGCGGAAGATGGCCCTGGCTGGCCGGGAAACCTGAATTTTCGGATGCAGGACTATGGCAGCTACCTGCAGGTACAAGAAATTTCTCTCTAGCCCCATTATTTCTGGAGTTATAGGCCGTGGCGCTGCCGACTTGTTTTTTCGGTTTTGTTTTTTTTTGTTTTTTTGTTTTTTTTTGCTGGCTTCAGTCCAGCACACACGTAGCGGCCTTAGATATTGTTGACGTACACAGAGCATGGCCGTTTGCACTGGACATCTTCGGGGTGTCCTCACTCCGCGGTCCCTGGCATCCTCCCTGTTTATCCCACAACCCCAAGACCGGCATTTTCAAAAAGCCCATGAGCAGGGCTTTCCAACAGTGTCGGACTTGTCAGATTTCCGCCAATACTTTGGGAGATAGAGCCGTTGCTAAGTCTTGTTTTCACTCTGTTACAGCTTTGTGTACAAAAGTGCCATTAGACAGGTGTTTAAAGCGCATTCGGAGCAGCCCCGCTCTCTGGTGGTTTCAAGGCGGAAGATGGCCCTGGCTGGCCGGGAAACCTGAATTTTCGGATGCAGGACTATGGCAGCTACCTGCAGGTACAAGAAATTTCTCTCTAGCCCCATTATTTCTGGAGTTATAGGCCGTGGCGCTGCCGACTTGTTTTTTCGGCGGGTTTTTTTTTTTTGCTGGCTTCAGTCCAGCACACACGTAGCGGCCTTGGCTATTGTTGACGTACACAGAGCATGGCCGTTTGCACTGGACATCTCGGGGTGTCCTCACTCCGTGGTCCCTGGCAGCCTCCCTGTTTATCCCACAACCCCCAGACCGCCATTTTCGGAAAGCCCATGAGCAGGGCTTTCCAACAGTTTTGAACTTGTCAGATTTCCGCCAATACTTTGGGAGATAGAGCCGTTGCTAAGTCTTGTTTTCACTCTGTTACAGCTTTGTGTACAAAAGTGCCAGTAGACAGGTGTTTGAAGAGCATTCGGAGCAGCCCCGCTCTCTGGTGGTTTCAAGGCGGAAGATGGCCCTGGCTGGCCGGGAAAACTGGATTTTCGGATGCAGGACGATGGCAGCTACTTGCAGGTACAAGAAATTTCTCTCTAGCCCCATTATTTCTGGAGTTATGGGCCGTGGCGCTGCCGACTTGTTTTTTCGGCGGTTTTTTTTTTTTTTTTGCTGTCTTCAGTCCAGCACACACGTAGCGGCCTTGGCTATTGTTGACGTACACAGAGCATGGCCGTTTGCACTGGACATCTTCGGGGTGTCCTCACTCCGCGGTCCCTGGCATCCTCCCTGTTTATCCCACAACCCCAAGACCGGCATTTTCAAAAAGCCCATGAGCAGGGCTTTCCAACAGTGTCGGACTTGTCAGATTTCCGCCAATACTTTGGGAGATAGAGCCGTTGCTAAGTCTTGTTTTCACTCTGTTACAGCTTTGTGTACAAAAGTGCCATTAGACAGGTGTTTGAAGCGCATTCGGAGCAGCCCCGCTCTCTTGTGGTTTCAAGGCGGAAGATGGCCCTGGCTGGCCGGGAAAACTGAATTTTCGGATGCAGGACTATGGCAGCTACCTGCAGGTACAAGAAATTTCTCTCTAGCCCCATTATTTCTGGAGTTATAGGCCGTGGCGCTGCCGACTTGTTTTTTCGGCGGTTTTTTTTTTTTGCTGGCTTCAGTCCAGCACACACGTAGCGGCCTTGGCTATTGTTGACGTACACAGAGCATGGCCGTTTGCACTGGACATCTTCGGGGTGTCCTCACTCCGCGGTCCCTGGCATCCTCCCTGTTTATCCCACAACCCCCAGACCGGCATTTTCAAAAAGCCCATGAGCAGGGCTTTCCAACAGTGTTGGACTTGTCAGATTTCCGCCAATACTTTGGGAGATAGAGCCGTTGCTAAGTCTTGTTTTCACTCTGTTACAGCTTTGTGTACAAAAGTGCCATTAGACAGGTGTTTGAAGCGCATTCGGAGCAGCCCCGCTCTCTGGTGGTTTCAAGGCAGAAGATGGCCCTGGCTGGCCGGGAAACCTAAATTTTCGGATGCAGGACTATAGCAGCTACCTGCAGGTACAAGAAATTTCTCTCTAGCCCCATTATTTCTGGAGTTATAGGCCGTGGCGCTGCCGACTTGTTTTTTCGGCGGGTTTTTTTTTTTGCTGGCTTCAGTCCAGCACACACGTAGCGGCCTTGGCTATTGTTGACGTACACAGAGCATGGCCGTTTGCACTGGACATCTCGGGGTGTCCTCACTCCGTGGTCCCTGGCAGCCTCCCTGTTTATCCCACAACCCCCAGACCGCCATTTTCGGAAAGCCCATCAGCAGGGCTTTCCAACAGTGTCGGACTTGTCAGATTTCCGCCAATACTTTGGGAGATAGAGCCGTTGCTAAGTCTTGTTTTCACTCTGTTACAGCTTTGTGTACAAAAGTGCCAGTAGACAGGTGTTTGAAGAGCATTCGGAGCAGCCCCGCTCTCTGGTGGTTTCAAGGCGGAAGATGGCCCTGGCTGGCCGGGAAACCTGAATTTTCGGATGCAGGACTATGGCAGCTACCTGCAGGTACAAGAAATTTCTCTCTAGCCCCATTATTTCTGGAGTTATAGGCCGTGGCGCTGCCGACTTGTTTTTTCGGCGGGTTTTTTTTTTTGCTGGCTTCAGTCCAGCACACACGTAGCGGCCTTGGCTATTGTTGACGTACACAGAGCATGGCCGTTTGCACTGGACATCTCGGGGTGTCCTCACTCCGTGGTCCCTGGCAGCCTCCCTGTTTATCCCACAACCCCCAGACCGCCATTTTCGGAAAGCCCATGAGCAGGGCTTTCCAAAAGTTTCGGACTTGTCAGATTTCCGCCAATACTTTGGTACATAGAGCCGTTGCTAAGTCTTGTTTTCACTCTGTTACAGCTTTGTGTACAAAAGTGCCAGTAGACAGGTGTTTGAAGAGCATTCGGAGCAGCCTCGCTCTCTGGTGGTTTCAAGGCGGAAGATGGCCCTGGCTGGCCGGGAAAACTGGATTTTCGGATGCAGGACGATGGCAGCTACTTGCAGGTACAAGAAATTTCTCTCTAGCCCCATTATTTCTGGAGTTATGGGCCGTGGCGCTGCCGACTTGTTTTTTCGGCGGTTTTTTTTTTTTTTTGCTGGCTTCAGTCCAGCACACACGTAGCGGCCTTGGCTATTGTTGACGTACACAGAGCATGGCCGTTTGCACTGGACATCTTCGGGGTGTCCTCACTCCGCGGTCCCTGGCATCCTCCCTGTTTATCCCACAACCCCAAGACCGGCATTTTCAAAAAGCCCATGAGCAGGGCTTTCCAACAGTGTCGGACTTGTCAGATTTCCGCCAATACTTTGGGAGATAGAGCCGTTGCTAAGTCTTGTTTTCACTCTGTTACAGCTTTGTGTACAAAAGTGCCATTAGACAGGTGTTTGAAGCGCATTCGGAGCAGCCCCGCTCTCTGGTGGTTTCAAGGCGGAAGATGGCCCTGGCTGGCCGGGAAAACTTAATTTTCGGATGCAGGACTATGGCAGCTACCTGCAGGTACAAGAAATTTCTCTCTAGCCCCATTATTTCTGGAGTTATAGGCCGTGGCGCTGCCGACTTGTTTTTTCGGCGGTTTTTTTTTTTGTGGCTGGCTTCAGTCCAGCACACACGTAGCGGCCTTGGCTATTGTTGACGTACACAGAGCATGGCCGTTTGCACTGGACATCTTCGGGGTGTCCTCACTCCGCGGTCCTTGGCATCCTCCCTGTTTATCCCACAACCCCAAGACCGGCATTTGCAAAAAGCCCATGAGCAGGGCTTTCCAACTGTGTTGGACTTGTCAGATTTCCGCCAATACTTTGGGAGATAGAGCCGTTGCTAAGTCTTGTTTTCACTCTGTTACAGCTTTGTGTACAAAAGTGCCATTAGACAGGTGTTTGAAGCGCATTCGGAGCAGCCCCGCTCTCTGGTGGTTTCAAGGCGGAAGATGGCCCTGGCTGGCCGGGAAACCTGAATTTTCGGATGCAGGACTATGGCAGCTACCTGCAGGTACAAGAAATTTCTCTCTAGCCCCATTATTTCTGGAGTTATAGGCCGTGGCGCTGCCGACTTGTTTTTTCGGCGGGTTTTTTTTTTTGCTGGCTTCAGTCCAGCACACACGTAGCGGCCTTGGCTATTGTTGACGTACACAGAGCATGGCCGTTTGCACTGGACATCTCGGGGTGTCCTCACTCCGTGGTCCCTGGCAGCCTCCCTGTTTATCCCACAACCCCCAGACCGCCATTTTCGGAAAGCCCATGAGCAGGGCTTTCCAACAGTGTCGGACTTGTCAGATTTCCGCCAATACTTTGGGAGATAGAGCCGTTGCTAAGTCTTGTTTTCACTCTGTTACAGCTTTGTGTACAAAAGTGCCAGTAGACAGGTGTTTGAAGAGCATTCGGAGCAGCCCCGCTCTCTGGTGGTTTCAAGGCGGAAGATGGCCCTGGCTGGCCGGGAAAACTGGATTTTCGGATGCAGGACTATGGCACCTACTTGCAGGTACAAGAAATTTCTCTCTAGCCCCATTATTTCTGGAGTTATAGGCCGTGGCGCTGCCGACTTGTTTTTTCGGCGTTTTTTTTTTTTTTTTTGCTGGCTTCAGTCCAGCACACACGTAGCGGCCTTGGCTATTGTTGACGTACTTAGAGCATGGCCGTTTGCACTGGACATCTTCGGGGTGTCCTCACTCCGCGGTCCCTGGCATCCTCCCTGTTTATCCCACAACCCCCAGACCGGCATTTTCAAAAAGCCCATGAGCAGGGCTTTCCAACAGTGTCGGACTTGTCAGATTTCCGCCAATACTGTGGGAGATAGAGCCGTTGCTAAGTCTTGTTTTCACTCTGTTACAGCTTTGTGTACAAAAGTGCCATTAGACAGGTGTTTGAAGCGCATTCGGAGCAGCCCCGCTCACTGGTGGTTTCAAGGCGGAAGATGGCCCTGGCTGGCCGGGAAAACTGAATTTTCGGATGCAGGACTATGGCAGCTACCTGCAGGTACAAGAAATTTCTCTCTAGCCCCATTATTTCTGGAGTTATAGGCCGTGGCGCTGCCGACTTGTTTTTTCGGCGTTTTTTTTTTTTTTTTTTTTTTTTTTTTTGCTGGCTTCAGTCCAGCACACACGTAGCGGCCTTGGCTATTGTTGACGTACACAGAGCATGGCCGTTTGCACTGGACATCTTCGGGGTGTCCTCACTCCGCGGTCCTTGGCATCCTCCCTGTTTATCCCACAACCCCAAGACCGGCATTTTCAAAAAGCCCATGAGCAGGGCTTTCCAACAGTGTCGGACTTGTCAGATTTCCGCCAATACTTTGGGAGATAGAGCCGTTGCTAAGTCTTGTTTTCACTCTGTTACAGCTTTGTGTACAAAAGTGCCATTAGACAGGTGTTTGAAGCGCATTCGGAGCAGCCCCGCTCTCTGGTGGTTTCAAGGCGGAAGATGGCCCTGGCTGGCCGGGAAACCTAAATTTTCGGATGCAGGACTATGGCAGCTACCTGCAGGTACAAGAAATTTCTATCTAGCCCCATTATTTCTGGAGTTATAGGCCGTGGCGCTGCCGACTTGTTTTTTCGGCGTTTTTTTTTTTTTTTTTTTTTTTTTTTGCTGGCTTCAGTCCAGCACACACGTAGCGGCCTTGGCTATTGTTGACGTACACAGAGCATGGCCGTTTGCACTGGACATCTCGGGGTGTCCTCACTCCGTGGTCCCTGGCAGCCTCCCTGTTTATCCCACAACCCCCAGACCGCCATTTTCGGAAAGCCCATCAGCAGGGCTTTCCAACAGTGTCGGACTTGTCAGATTTCCGCCAATACTTTGGGAGATAGAGCCGTTGCTAAGTCTTGTTTTCACTCTGTTACAGCTTTGTGTACAAAAGTGCCAGTAGACAGGTGTTTGAAGAGCATTCGGAGCAGCCCCGCTCTCTGGTGGTTTCAAGGCGGAAGATGGCCCTGGCTGGCCGGGAAAACTGGATTTTCGGATGCAGGACTATGGCACCTACTTGCAGGTACAAGAAATTTCTCTCTAGCCCCATTATTTCTGGAGTTATAGGCCGTGGCGCTGCCGACTTGTTTTTTCGGCGTTTTTTTTTTTTTTTTTGCTGGCTTCAGTCCAGCACACACGTAGCGGCCTTGGCTATTGTTGACGTACTTAGAGCATGGCCGTTTGCACTGGACATCTCGGGGTGTCCTCACTCCGTGGTCCCTGGCAGCCTCCCTGTTTATCCCACAACCCCCAGACCGCCATTTTCGGAAAGCCCATCAGCAGGGCTTTCCAACAGTGTCGGACTTGTCAGATTTCCGCCAATACTTTGGGAGATAGAGCCGTTGCTAAGTCTTATTTTCACTCTGTTACAGCTTTGTGTACAAAAGTGCCAGTAGACAGGTGTTTGAAGAGCATTCGGAGCAGCCCCGCTCTCTGGTGGTTTCAAGGCGGAAGATGGCCCTGGCTGGCCGGGAAAACTGGATTTTCGGATGCAGGACTATGGCACCTACTTGCAGGTACAAGAAATTTCTCTCTAGCCCCATTATTTCTGGAGTTATAGGCCGTGGCGCTGCCGACTTGTTTTTTCGGCGTTTTTTTTTTGTTTTTTTGCTGGCTTCAGTCCAGCACACACGTAGCGGCCTTGGCTATTGTTGACGTACACAGAGCATGGCCGTTTGCACTGGACATCTTCGGGGTGTCCTCACTCCGCGGTCCCTGGCATCCTCCCTGTTTATCCCACAACCCCCAGACCGGCATTTTCAAAAAGCCCATGAGCAGGGCTTTCCAACAGTGTCGGACTTGTCAGATTTCAGCTAATACTTTGGGAGATAGAGCCGTTGCTAAGTCTTGTTTTCACTCTGTTACAGCTTTGTGTACAAAAGTGCCATTAGACAGGTGTTTGAAGAGCATTCGGAGCAGCCCCGCTCTCTGGTGGTTTCAAGGCGGAAGATGGCCCTGACTGGCCGGGAAAACTGAATTTTCGGATGCAGGACTATGGCAGCTACCTGCAGGTACAAGCAATTTCTTTCTAGCCCCATTATTTCTGGAGTTATAGGCCGTGGCGCTGCCGACTTGTTTTTTCGGCGTTTTTTTTTTTTTTTTTTTTTTTTTTGCTGGCTTCAGTCCAGCACACACGTAGCGGCCTTGGCTATTGTTGACGTACACAGAGCATGGCCGTTTGCACTGGACATCTTCGGGGTGTCCTCACTCCGCGGTCCTTGGCATCCTCCCTGTTTATCCCACAACCCCAAGACCGGCATTTGCAAAAAGCCCATGAGCAGGGCTTTCCAACAGTGTTGGACTTGTCAGATTTCCGCCAATACTTTGGGAGATAGAGCTGTTGCTAAGTCTTGTTTTCACTCTGTTACAGCTTTGTGTACAAAAGTGCCATTAGACAGGTGTTTGAAGCGCATTCGGAGCAGCCCCGCTCTCTGGTGGTTTCAAGGCGGAAGATTGCCCTGGCTGGCCGGGAAACCTGAATTTTCGGATGCAGGACTATGGCAGCTACCTGCAGGTACAAGAAATTTCTCTCTAGCCCCATTATTTCTGGAGTTATAGGCCGTGGCGCTGCCGACTTGTTTTTTCGGCAGGTTTTTTTTTTTTGCTGGCTTCAGTCCAGCACACACGTAGCGGCCTTGGCTATTGTTGACGTACACAGAGCATGGCCGTTTGCACTGGACATCTTCGGGGTGTCCTCACTCCGCGGTCCCTGGCATCTTCCCTGTTTATTCCACAACCCCAAGACCGGCATTTTTGGAAAGCCCATGAGCAGGGCTTTCCAACAGTGTTGGACTTGTCAGATTTCCGCCAATACTTTGGGAGATAGAGCCGTTGCTAAGTCTTGTTTTCACTCTGTTACAGCTTTGTGTACAAAAGTGCCATTAGACAGGTGTTTGAAGCGCATTCGGAGCAGCCCCGCTCTCTGGTGGTTTCAAGGCGGAAGATGGCCATGGCTGGCCGTGAAACCTGAATTTGCGGATGCAGGACTATGGCAGCTACCTGCAGGTACAAGAAATTTCTCTCTAGCCCCATTACTTCTGGAGTTATAGGCCGTGGCGCTGCCGACTTGTTTTTTCGGCGTTTTTTTTTTTTTTTTTTTTTTTTTGCTGGCTTCAGTCCAGCACACACGTAGCGGCCTCGGCTATTTTTGACGTACACAGAGCATGGCCGTTTGCACTGGACATCTTCGGGGTGTCCTCACTCCGCGGTCCCTGGCATCCTCCCTGTTTATCCCACAACCCCAAGACCGGCATTTTTGGAAAGCCCATGAGCAGGGCTTTCCAACAGTGTTGGACTTGTCAGATTTCCGCCAATACTTTGGGAGATAGAGCCGTTGCTAAGTCTTGTTTTCACTCTGTTACAGCTTTGTGTACAAAAGTGCCATTAGACAGGTGTTTGAAGCGCATTCGGAGCAGCCCCGCTCTCTGGTGGTTTCAAGGCGGAAGATGGCCCTGGCTGGCCGGGAAACATGAATTTGTGGATGCAGGACTATGGCAGCTACCTGCAGGTACAAGAAATTTCTCTCTAGCCCCATTACTTCTGGAGTTATAGGCCGTGGCGCTGCCGACTTGTTTTTTCGGCGGGTTTTTTTTTTTTGCTGGCTTCAGTCCAGCACACACGTAGCGGCCTCGGCTATTTTTGACGTACACAGAGCATGGCCGTTTGCACTGGACATCTTCGGGGTGTCCTCACTCCGCGGTCCCTGGCATCCTCCCTGTTTATCCCACAACCCCAAGACCGGCATTTTTGGAAAGCCCATGAGCAGGGCTTTCCAACAGTGTTGGACTTGTCAGATTTCCGCCAATACTTTGGGAGATAGAGCCGTTGCTAAGTCTTGTTTTCACTCTGTTACAGCTTTGTGTACAAAAGTGCCATTAGACAGGTGTTTGAAGCGCATTCGGAGCAGCCCCGCTCTCTGGTGGTTTCAAGGCGGAAGATGGCCATGGCTGGCCGTGAAACCTGAATTTGCGGATGCAGGACTATGGCAGCTACCTGCAGGTACAAGAAATTTCTCTCTAGCCCCATTACTTCTGGAGTTATAGGCCGTGGCGCTGCCGACTTGTTTTTTCGGCGTTTTTTTTTTTTTTTTGTTTTTTTTGCTGGCTTCAGTCCAGCACACACGTAGCGGCCTCGGCTATTTTTGACGTACACAGAGCATGGCCGTTTGCACTGGACATCTTCGGGGTGTCCTCACTCCGCGGTCCCTGGCATCCTCCCTGTTTATCCCACAACCCCAAGACCGGCATTTTTGGAAAGCCCATGAGCAGGGCTTTCCAACAGTGTTGGACTTGTCAGATTTCCGCCAATACTTTGGGAGATAGAGCCGTTGCTAAGTCTTGTTTTCACTCTGTTACAGCTTTGTGTACAAAAGTGCCATTAGACAGGTGTTTGAAGCGCATTCGGAGCAGCCCCGCTCTCTGGTGGTTTCAAGGCGGAAGATGGCCCTGGCTGGCCGGGAAACATGAATTTGTGGATGCAGGACTATGGCAGCTACCTGCAGGTACAAGAAATTTCTCTCTAGCCCCATTACTTCTGGAGTTATAGGCCGTGGCGCTGCCGACTTGTTTTTTCGGCGGGTTTTTTTTTTTTGCTGGCTTCAGTCCAGCACACACGTAGCGGCCTCGGCTATTTTTGACGTACACAGAGCATGGCCGTTTGCACTGGACATCTTCGGGGTGTCCTCACTCCGCGGTCCCTGGCATCCTCCCTGTTTATCCCACAACCCCAAGACCGGCATTTTTGGAAAGCCCATGAGCAGGGCTTTCCAACAGTGTTGGACTTGTCAGATTTCCGCCAATACTTTGGGAGATAGAGCCGTTGCTAAGTCTTGTTTTCACTCTGTTACAGCTTTGTGTACAAAAGTGCCATTAGACAGGTGTTTGAAGCGCATTCGGAGCAGCCCCGCTCTCTGGTGGTTTCAAGGCGGAAGATGGCCCTGGCTGGCCGGGAAACATGAATTTGTGGATGCAGGACTATGGCAGCTACCTGCAGGTACAAGAAATTTCTCTCTAGCCCCATTACTTCTGGAGTTATAGGCCGTGGCGCTGCCGACTTGTTTTTTCGGCGGGTTTTTTTTTTTTGCTGGCTTCAGTCCAGCACACACGTAGCGGCCTCGGCTATTTTTGACGTACACAGAGCATGGCCGTTTGCACTGGACATCTTCGGGGTGTCCTCACTCCGCGGTCCCTGGCATCCTCCCTGTTTATCCCACAACCCCAAGACCGGCATTTTTGGAAAGCCCATGAGCAGGGCTTTCCAACAGTGTTGGACTTGTCAGATTTCCGCCAATACTTTGGGAGATAGAGCCGTTGCTAAGTCTTGTTTTCACTCTGTTACAGCTTTGTGTACAAAAGTGCCATTAGACAGGTGTTTGAAGCGCATTCGGAGCAGCCCCGCTCTCTGGTGGTTTCAAGGCGGAAGATGGCCATGGCTGGCCGGGAAAACTGAATTTTCGGATGCAGGACTATGGCAGCTACCTGCAGGTACAAGCAATTTCTCTCTAGCCCCATTATTTCTGGAGTTATAGGCCGTGGCGCTGCCGACTTGTTTTTTCGGCGGTTTTTTTTTTTTTTTTTTTTTTTTTTTGCTGGCTTCAGTCCAGCACACACGTAGCGGCCTTGGCTATTGTTGACGTACACAGAGCATGGCCGTTTGCACTGGACATCTTCGGGGTGTCCTCACTCCGCGGTCCTTGGCATCCTCCCTGTTTATCCCACAACCCCAAGACCGGCATTTGCAAAAAGCCCATGAGCAGGGCTTTCCAACAGTGTTGGACTTGTCAGATTTCCGCCAATACTTTGGGAGATAGAGCTGTTGCTAAGTCTTGTTTTCACTCTGTTACAGCTTTGTGTACAAAAGTGCCATTAGACAGGTGTTTGAAGCGCATTCGGAGCAGCCCCGCTCTCTGGTGGTTTCAAGGCGGAAGATTGCCCTGGCTGGCCGGGAAACCTGAATTTTCGGATGCAGGACTATGGCAGCTACCTGCAGGTACAAGAAATTTCTCTCTAGCCCCATTATTTCTGGAGTTATAGGCCGTGGCGCTGCCGACTTGTTTTTTCGGCAGGTTTTTTTTTTTTGCTGGCTTCAGTCCAGCACACACGTAGCGGCCTTGGCTATTGTTGACGTACACAGAGCATGGCCGTTTGCACTGGACATCTTCGGGGTGTCCTCACTCCGCGGTCCCTGGCATCCTCCCTGTTTATTCCACAACCCCAAGACCGGCATTTTTGGAAAGCCCATGAGCAGGGCTTTCCAACAGTGTTGGACTTGTCAGATTTCCGCCAATACTTTGGGAGATAGAGCCGTTGCTAAGTCTTGTTTTCACTCTGTTACAGCTTTGTGTACAAAAGTGCCATTAGACAGGTGTTTGAAGCGCATTCGGAGCAGCCCCGCTCTCTGGTGGTTTCAAGGCGGAAGATGGCCCTGGCTGGCCGGGAAACCTGAATTTGCGGATGCAGGACTATGGCAGCTACCTGCAGGTACAAGAAATTTCTCTCTAGCCCCATTACTTCTGGAGTTATAGGCCGTGGCGCTGCCGACTTGTTTTTTCGGCGTTTTTTTTTTTTTTTTTTTTTTTTTTTTGGTGGCTTCAGTCCAGCACACACGTAGCGGCCTCGGCTATTTTTGACGTACACAGAGCATGGCCGTTTGCACTGGACATCTTCGGGGTGTCCTCACTCCGCGGTCCTTGGCATCCTCCCTGTTTATCCCACAACCCCAAGACCGGCATTTGCAAAAAGCCCATGAGCAGGGCTTTCCAACAGTGTTGGACTTGTCAGATTTCCGCCAATACTTTGGGAGATAGAGCTGTTGCTAAGTCTTGTTTTCACTCTGTTACAGCTTTGTGTACAAAAGTGCCATTAGACAGGTGTTTGAAGCGCATTCGGAGCAGCCCCGCTCTCTGGTGGTTTCAAGGCGGAAGATTGCCCTGGCTGGCCGGGAAACCTGAATTTTCGGATGCAGGACTATGGCAGCTACCTGCAGGTACAAGAAATTTCTCTCTAGCCCCATTATTTCTGGAGTTATAGGCCGTGGCGCTGCCGACTGGTTTTTTCGGCAGGTTTTTTTTTTTTTGCTGGCTTCAGTCCAGCACACACGTAGCGGCCTTGGCTATTGTTGACGTACACAGAGCATGGCCGTTTGCACTGGACATCTTCGGGGTGTCCTCACTCCGCGGTCCCTGGCATCCTCCCTGTTTATTCCACAACCCCAAGACCGGCATTTTTGGAAAGCCCATGAGCAGGGCTTTCCAACAGTGTTGGACTTGTCAGATTTCCGCCAATACTTTGGGAGATAGAGCCGTTGCTAAGTCTTGTTTTCACTCTGTTACAGCTTTGTGTACAAAAGTGCCATTAGACAGGTGTTTGAAGCGCATTCGGAGCAGCCCCGCTCTCTGGTGGTTTCAAGGCGGAAGATGGCCCTGGCTGGCCGGGAAACCTGAATTTGCGGATGCAGGACTATGGCAGCTACCTGCAGGTACAAGAAATTTCTCTCTAGCCCCATTACTTCTGGAGTTATAGGCCGTGGCGCTGCCGACTTGTTTTTTCGGCGTGTTTTTTTTTTTTTTTTTTTTTTTTGGTGGCTTCAGTCCAGCACACACGTAGCGGCCTCGGCTATTTTTGACGTACACAGAGCATGGCCGTTTGCACTGGACATCTTCGGGGTGTCCTCACTCCGCGGTCCTTGGCATCCTCCCTGTTTATCCCACAACCCCAAGACCGGCATTTGCAAAAAGCCCATGAGCAGGGCTTTCCAACAGTGTTGGACTTGTCAGATTTCCGCCAATACTTTGGGAGATAGAGCCGTTGCTAAGTCTTGTTTTCACTCTGTTACAGCTTTGTGTACAAAAGTGCCATTAGACAGGTGTTTGAAGCGCATTCGGAGCAGCCCCGCTCTCTGGTGGTTTCAAGGCGGAAGATTGCCCTGGCTGGCCGGGAAACCTGAATTTTCGGATGCAGGACTATGGCAGCTACCTGCAGGTACAAGAAATTTCTCTCTAGCCCCATTATTTCTGGAGTTATAGGCCGTGGCGCTGCCGACTTGTTTTTTCGGCAGGTTTTTTTTTTTTTGCTGGCTTCAGTCCAGCACACACGTAGCGGCCTTGGCTATTGTTGACGTACACAGAGCATGGCCGTTTGCACTGGACATCTTCGGGGTGTCCTCACTCCGCGGTCCCTGGCATCCTCCCTGTTTATTCCACAACCCCAAGACCGGCATTTTTGGAAAGCCCATGAGCAGGGCTTTCCAACAGTGTTGGACTTGTCAGATTTCCGCCAATACTTTGGGAGATAGAGCCGTTGCTAAGTCTTGTTTTCACTCTGTTACAGCTTTGTGTACAAAAGTGCCATTAGACAGGTGTTTGAAGCGCATTCGGAGCAGCCCCGCTCTCTGGTGGTTTCAAGGCGGAAGATGGCCCTGGCTGGCCGGGAAACCTGAATTTGCGGATGCAGGACTATGGCAGCTACCTGCAGGTACAAGAAATTTCTCTCTAGCCCCATTACTTCTGGAGTTATAGGCCGTGGCGCTGCCGACTTGTTTTTTCGGCGTGTTTTTTTTTTTTTTTTTTTTTTGGTGGCTTCAGTCCAGCACACACGTAGCGGCCTCGGCTATTTTTGACGTACACAGAGCATGGCCGTTTGCACTGGACATCTTCGGGGTGTCCTCACTCCGCGGTCCTTGGCATCCTCCCTGTTTATCCCACAACCCCAAGACCGGCATTTGCAAAAAGCCCATGAGCAGGGCTTTCCAACAGTGTTGGACTTGTCAGATTTCCGCCAATACTTTGGGAGATAGAGCTGTTGCTAAGTCTTGTTTTCACTCTGTTACAGCTTTGTGTACAAAAGTGCCATTAGACAGGTGTTTGAAGCGCATTCGGAGCAGCCCCGCTCTCTGGTGGTTTCAAGGCGGAAGATTGCCCTGGCTGGCCGGGAAACCTGAATTTTCGGATGCAGGACTATGGCAGCTACCTGCAGGTACAAGAAATTTCTCTCTAGCCCCATTATTTCTGGAGTTATAGGCCGTGGCGCTGCCGACTTGTTTTTTCGGCAGGTTTTTTTTTTTTTGCTGGCTTCAGTCCAGCACACACGTAGCGGCCTTGGCTATTGTTGACGTACACAGAGCATGGCCGTTTGCACTGGACATCTTCGGGGTGTCCTCACTCCGCGGTCCCTGGCATCCTCCCTGTTTATTCCACAACCCCAAGACCGGCATTTTTGGAAAGCCCATGAGCAGGGCTTTCCAACAGTGTTGGACTTGTCAGATTTCCGCCAATACTTTGGGAGATAGAGCCGTTGCTAAGTCTTGTTTTCACTCTGTTACAGCTTTGTGTACAAAAGTGCCATTAGACAGGTGTTTGAAGCGCATTCGGAGCAGCCCCGCTCTCTGGTGGTTTCAAGGCGGAGGATGGCCCTGGCTGGCCGGGAAACCTGAATTTGCGGATGCAGGACTATGGCAGCTACCTGCAGGTACAAGAAATTTCTCTCTAGCCCCATTACTTCTGGAGTTATAGGCCGTGGCGCTGCCGACTTGTTTTTTCGGCGGGTTTTTTTTTTTTGCTGGCTTCAGTCCAGCACACACGTAGCGGCCTCGGCTATTTTTGACGTACACAGAGCATGGCCGTTTGCACTGGACATCTTCGGGGTGTCCTCACTCCGCGGTCCCTGGCATCCTCCCTGTTTATCCCACAACCCCAAGACCGGCATTTTTGGAAAGCCCATGAGCAGGGCTTTCCAACAGTGTTGGACTTGTCAGATTTCCGCCAATACTTTGGGAGATAGAGCCGTTGCTAAGTCTTGTTTTCACTCTGTTACAGCTTTGTGTACAAAAGTGCCATTAGACAGGTGTTTGAAGCGCATTCGGAGCAGCCCCGCTCTCTGGTGGTTTCAAGGCGGAAGATGGCCCTGGCTGGCCGGGAAACATGAATTTGCGGATGCAGGACTATGGCAGCTACCTGCAAGTACAAGAAATTTCTCTCTAGCCCCATTACTTCTGGAGTTATAGGCCGTGGCGCTGCCGACTTGTTTTTTCGGCGGGTTTTTTTTTTTTGCTGGCTTCAGTCCAGCACACACGTAGCGGCCTCGGCTATTTTTGACGTACACAGAGCATGGCCGTTTGCACTGGACATCTTCGGGGTGTCCTCACTCCGCGGTCCCTGGCATCCTCCCTGTTTATCCCACAACCCCAAGACCGGCATTTTTGGAAAGCCCATGAGCAGGGCTTTCCAACAGTGTTGGACTTGTCAGATTTCCGCCAATACTTTGGGAGATAGAGCCGTTGCTAAGTCTTGTTTTCACTCTGTTACAGCTTTGTGTACAAAAGTGCCATTAGACAGGTGTTTGAAGCGCATTCGGAGCAGCCCCGCTCTCTGGTGGTTTCAAGGCGGAAGATGGCCCTGGCTGGCCGGGAAACATGAATTTGCGGATGCAGGACTATGGCAGCTACCTGCAGGTACAAGAAATTTCTCTCTAGCCCCCTTACTTCTGGAGTTATAGGCCGTGGCGCTGCCGACTTGTTTTTTCGGCGTTTTTTTTTTTTTTTTTTTTTTTTTTGCTGGCTTCAGTCCAGCACACACGTAGCGGCCTCGGCTATTGTTGACGTACACAGAGCATGGCCGTTTGCACTGGACATCTTCGGGGTGTCCTCACTCCGCGGTCCTTGGCATCCTCCCTGTTTATCCCACAACCCCAAGACCGGCATTTTTGGAAAGCCCATGAGCAGGGCTTTCCAACAGTGTTGGACTTGTCAGATTTCCGCCAATACTTTGGGAGATAGAGCCGTTGCTAAGTCTTGTTTTCACTCTGTTACAGCTTTGTGTACAAAAGTGCCATTAGACAGGTGTTTGAAGCGCATTCGGAGCAGCCCCGCTCTCTGGTGGTTTCAAGGCGGAAGATGGCCCTGGCTGGCCGGGAAACCTGAATTTGCGGATGCAGGACTATGGCAGCTACCTGCAGGTACAAGAAATTTCTCTCTAGCCCCATTATTTCTGGAGTTATAGGCCGTGGCGCTGCCGACTTGTTTTTTCGGCGGGTTTTTTTTTTTGCTGGCTTCAGTCCAGCACACACGTAGCGGCCTTGGCTATTGTTGACGTACACAGAGCATGGCCGTTTGCACTGGACATCTTCGGGGTGTCCTCACTCTGCGGTCCCTGGCATCCTACCTGTTTATCCCACAACCCCAAGACCGGCATTTTCAAAAAGCCCATGAGCAGGGCTTTCCAACAGTGTCGGACTTGTCAGATTTCCGCCAATACTTTGGGAGATAGAGCCGTTGCTAAGTCTTGTTTTCACTCTGTTACAGCTTTGTGTACAAAAGTGCCATTAGACAGGTGTTTGAAGCGCATTCGGAGCAGCCCCGCTCTCTGGTGGTTTCAAGGCGGAAGATGGCCCTGGCTGGCCGGAAAAACTGGATTTTCGGATGCAGGACTATGGCAGCTACTTGCAGGTACAAGAAATTTCTCTCTAGCCCCATTATTTCTGGAGTTATTGGCCGTGGCGCTGCCGACTTCTTTTTTCGGCGTTTTTTTTTTTTTTTTTTTTTTTTTTTTTTTGCTGGCTTCAGTCCAGCACACACGTAGCGGCCTTGGCTATTGTTGACGTACACAGAGCATGGCCGTTTGCACAGGACAATTTCGGGGTGTCCTCACTCCGCGGTCCCTGGCATCCTACCTGTTTATCCCACAACCCCCAGACCGGCATTTTCAAAAAGCCCATGAGCAGGGCTTTCCAACAGTGTCGGACTTGTCAGATTTTCGCCAATACTTTGGGAGATAGAGCCGTTGCTAAGTCTTGTTTTCACTCTGTTACAGCTTTGTGTACAAAAGTGCCATTAGACAGGTGTTTGAAGAGCATTCGGAGCAGCCCCGCTCTCTGGTGGTTTCAAGGCGGAAGATGGCCCTGGCTGGCCGGGAAAACTGGATTTTCGGATGCAGGACTATGGCACCTACTTGCAGGTACAAGAAATTTCTCTCTAGCCCCATTATTTCTGGAGTTATAGGCCGTGGCGCTGCCGACTTGTTTTTTCGGCGTTTTTTTTTTTTTTTTTTGCTGGCTTCAGTCCAGCACACACGTAGCGGCCTTGGCTATTGTTGACGTACACAGAGCATGGCCGTTTGCACTGGACATCTTCGGGGTGTCCTCACTCCGCGGTCCCTGGCATCCTCCCTGTTTATCCCACAACCCCCAGACCGGCATTTTCAAAAAGCCCATGAGCAGGGCTTTCCAACAGTGTCGGACTTGTCAGATTTCCGCCAATACTTTGGGAGATAGAGCCGTTGCTAAGTCTTGTTTTCACTCTGTTACAGCTTTGTGTACAAAAGTGCCATTAGACAGGTGTTTGAAGCGCATTCGGAGCAGCCCCGCTCTCTGGTGGTTTCAAGGCGGAAGATGGCCCTGGCTGGCCGGGAAACATGAATTTGCGGATGCAGGACTATGGCAGCTACCTGCAGGTACAAGAAATTTCTCTCTAGCCCCATTATTTCTGGAGTTATAGGCCGTGGCGCTGCCGACTTGTTTTTTCGGCGGGTTTTTTTTTTTTGCTGGCTTCAGTCCAGCACACACGTAGCGGCCTTGGCTATTGTTGACGTACACAGAGCATGGCCGTTTGCACTGGACATCTTCGGGGTGTCCTCACTCCGCGGTCCCTGGCATCCTACCTGTTTATCCCACAACCCCAAGACCGGCATTTTCAAAAAGCCCATGAGCAGGGCTTTCCAACAGTGTCGGACTTGTCAGATTTCCGCCAATACTTTGGGAGATAGAGCCGTTGCTAAGTCTTGTTTTCACTCTGTTACAGCTTTGTGTACAAAAGTGCCATTAGACAGGTGTTTGAAGCGCATTCGGAGCAGCCCCGCTCTCTGGTGGTTTCAAGGCGGAAGATGGCCCTGGCTGGCCGGAAAAACTGGATTTTCGGATGCAGGACTATGGCAGCTACTTGCAGGTACAAGAAATTTCTCTCTAGCCCCATTATTTCTGGAGTTATTGGCCGTGGCGCTGCCGACTTCTTTTTTCGGCGTTTTTTTTTTTTTTTTTTTTTTTTTTTGCTGGCTTCAGTCCAGCACACACGTAGCGGCCTTGGCTATTGTTGACGTACACAGAGCATGGCCGTTTGCACAGGACAATTTCGGGGTGTCCTCACTCCGCGGTCCCTGGCATCCTACCTGTTTATCCCACAACCCCCAGACCGGCATTTTCAAAAAGCCCATGAGCAGGGCTTTCCAACAGTGTGAGACTTGTCAGATTTTCGCCAATACTTTGGGAGATAGAGCCGTTGCTAAGTCTTGTTTTCACTCTGTTACAGCTTTGTGTACAAAAGTGCCATTAGACAGGTGTTTGAAGAGCATTCGGAGCAGCCCCGCTCTCTGGTGGTTTCAAGGCGGAAGATGGCCCTGGCTGGCCGGGAAAACTGAATTTTCGGATGCAGGACTATAGCAGCTACTTGCAAGTACAAGAAATTTCTCTCTAACCCCATTATTTCTGGAGTTATAGGCCGTGGCGCTGCCGACTTGTTTTTTCGGCGGGTTTTTTTTTTTTGCTGGCTTCAGTCCAGCACACACGTAGCGGCCTTGGCTATTGTTGACGTACACAGAGCATGGCCGTTTGCACTGGACATCTTCGGGGTGTCCTCACTCCGCGGTCCCTGGCATCCTACCTGTTTATCCCACAACCCCAAGACCGGCATTTTCGGAAAGCCCATGAGCAGGGCTTTCCAACAGTGTCGGACTTGTCAGATTTCCGCCAAGACTTTGGGAGATAGAGCCGTTGCTAAGTCTTGTTTTCACTCTGTTACAGCTTTGTGTACAAAAGTGCCATTAGACAGGTGTTTGAAGCGCATTCGGAGCAGCCCCGCTCTCTGGTGGTTTCAAGGCGGAAGATGGCCCTAGCTGGCCGGGAAAACTGAATTTTCGGATGCAGGACTATGGCAGCTACCTGCAGATACAAGAAATTTCTCTCTAGCCCCATTATTTCTGGAGTTATAGGCCGTGGCGCTGCCGACTTGTTTTTTCGGCGGTTTTTTTTTTTTTGCTGGCTTCAGTCCAGCACACACGTAGCGGCCTTGGCTATTGTTGACGTACACAGAGCATGGCCGTTTGCACTGGACATCTTCGGGGTGTCCTCACTCCGCGGTCCCTGGCATCCTCCCTGTTTATACCACAACACCCAGACCGGCATTTTCGGAAAGCCCATGAGCAGGGCTTTCAAACAGTGTCGGACTTGTCAGATTTCCGCCAATACTTTGGGAGATAGAGCCGTTGCTAAGTCTTGTTTTCACTCTGTTACAGCTTTGTGTACAAAAGTGCCATTAGACAGGTGTTTGAAGAGCATTCGGAGCAGCCCCGCTCTCTGGTTGTTTCAAGGCGGAAGATGGCCCTGGCTGGCCGGGAAACTTAAATTTTCGGATGCAGGACTATGGCAGCTACCTGCAGGTACAAGAAATTTCTCTCTAGCCCCATTATTTCTGGAGTTATAGGCCGTGGCGCTGCCGACTTGTTTTTTCGGCGGTTTTTTTTTTTTTTTTGCTGGCTTCAGTCCAACACACACGTAGCGGCCTTGGCTATTGTTGACGTACACAGAGCATGGCCGTTTGCACTGGACATCTTCGGGGTGTCCTCACTCCGCGGTCCCTGGCATCCTCCCTGTTTATCCCACAACCCCCAGACCGGCATTTTCAAAAAGCCCATGAGCAGGGCTTTCCAACAGTGTCGGACTTGTCAGATTTTCGCCAATACTTTGGGAGATAGAGCCGTTGCTAAGTCTTGTTTTCACTCTGTTACAGCTTTGTGTACAAAAGTGCCATTAGACAGGTGTTTGAAGCGCATTCGGAGCAGCCCCGCTCTCTGGTGGTTTCAAGGCGGAAGATGGCCCTGGCTGGCCGGAAAAACTGGATTTTCGGATGCAGGACTATGGCAGCTACTTGCAGGTACAAGAAATTTCTCTCTAGCCTCATTATTTCTGGAGTTATTGGCCGTGGCGCTGCCGACTTCTTTTTTCGGCGTTTTTTTTTTTTTTTTTTTTTTTTTTTTTTGCTGGCTTCAGTCCAGCACACACGTAGCGGCCTTGGCTATTGTTGACGTACACAGAGCATGGCCGTTTGCACTGGACATCTTCGGGGTGTCCTCACTCCGCGGTTCCTGGCATCCTCCCTGTTTATCCCACAACCCCAAGACCGGCATTTTCAAAAAGCCCATGAGCAGGGCTTTCCAACAGTGTTGGACTTGTCAGATTTCCGCCAATACTTTGGGAGATAGAGCCGTTGCTAAGTCTTGTTTTCACTCTGTTACAGCTTTGTGTACAAAAGTGCCATTAGACAGGTGTTTGAAGAGCATTCGGAGCAGCCCCGCTCTCTGGTGGTTTCAAGGCGGAAGATGGCCCTGGCTGGCCGGGAAAACTGAATTTTCGGATGCAGGACTATAGCAGCTACTTGCAGGTACAAGAAATTTCTCTCTAGCCCCATTATTTCTGGAGTTATAGGCCGTGGCGCTGCCGACTTGTTTTTTCGGCGTGTTTTTTTTTTTTTTGCTGGCTTCAGTCCAGCACACACGTAGCGGCCTTGGCTATTGTTGACGTACACAGAGCATGGCCGTTTGCACTGGACATCTTCGGGGTGTCCTCACTCCGCGGTCCCAGGCATCCTCCCTGTTTATCCCACAACCCCAAGACCGGCATTTTCGGAAAGCCCATGAGCAGGGCTTTCCAACAGTGTCGGACTTGTCAGATTTCCGCCAATACTTTGGGAGATAGAGCCGTTGCTAAGTCTTGTTTTCACTCTGTTACAGCTTTGTGTACAAAAGTGCCATTAGACAGGTGTTTGAAGCGCATTCGGAGCAGCCCCGCTCTCTGGTGGTTTCAAGGCGGAAGATGACCCTGGCTGGCCGGGAAAACTGAATTTGCGGGTGCAGGACTATGGCAGCTACCTGCAGGTACAAGAAATTTCTCTCTAGCCCCATTATTTCTGGAGTTATAGGCCGTGGCGCTGCCGACTTGTTTTTTCGGCGGTTTTTTTTTTTTGGTTTTTTTTGCTGGCTTCAGTCCAGCACACACGCGGCCTTGGCTATTGTTGACGTACACAGAGCATGGCCGTTTGCACTGGACATCTTCGGGGTGTCCTCACTCCGCGGTCCCTGGCATCCTACATGTTTATCCCACAACCCCCAGACCGGCATTTTCGGAAAGCCCATGAGCAGGGCTTTCCAACAGTGTTGGACTTGTCAGATTTCCGCCAATACTTTGGGAGATAGAGCCGTTGCTAAGTCTTGTTTTCACTCTGTTACAGCTTTGTGTACAAAAGTGCCATTAGACAGGTGTTTGAAGCGCATTCGGAGCAGCCCCGCTCTCTGGTGGTTTCAAGGCGGAAGATGGCCCTGGCTGGCCGGGAAACCTGAATTTGTGGGTGCAGGACTATGGCAGCTACCTGCAGGTACAAGAAATTTCTCTCTAGCCTCATTATTTCTGGAGTTATTGGCCGTGGCGCTGCCGACTTCTTTTTTCGGCGTTTTTTTTTTTTTTTTTTTTGCTGGCTTCAGTCCAGCACACACGTAGCGGCCTCGGCTATTGTTGACGTACACAGAGCATGGCCGTTTGCACTGGACATCTTTGGGGTGTCCTCACTCCGCGGTCCCTGGCATCCTCCCTGTTTAACCCACAACCCCCAGACCGGCATTTTCGGAAAGCCCATGAGCAGGGCTTTCCAACAGTGTCGGACTTGTCAGATTTCCGCCAATACTTTGGGAGATAGAGCCGTTGCTAAGTCTTGTTTTCACTCTGTTACAGCTTTGTGTACAAAAGTGCCATTAGACAAGTGTTTGAAGCGCATTCGGAGAAGCCCCGCTCTCTGGTGGTTTCAAGGCAGAAGATGGCCCTGGCTGGCCGGGAAACCTGAATTTTCGGATGCAGGACTATGGCAGCTACCTGCAGGTACAAGAAATTTCTCTCTAGCCCCATTATTTCTGGAGTTATAGGCCGTGGCGCTGCCGACTTGTTTTTTCGGCGGTTTTTTTTTTTTTTGCTGGCTTCAGTCCAGCACACACGTAGCGGCCTTGGCTATTGTTGACGTACACAGAGCATGGCCGTTTGCACTGGACATCTTCGGGGTGTCCTCACTCCGCGGTCCCTGGCATTCTCCCTGTTTATCCCACAACCCCAAGACCGGCATTTTCAAAAAGCCCATGAGCAGGGCTTTCCAACAGTGTCGGACTTGTCAGATTTCCGCCAATACTTTGGGAGATAGAGCCGTTGCTAAGTCTTGTTTTCACTCTGTTACAGCTTTGTGTACAAAAGTGCCATTAGACAGGTGTTTGAAGAGCATTCGGAGCAGCCCCGCTCTCTGGTTGTTTCAAGGCGGAAGATGGCCCTGGCTGGCCGGGAAACTTAAATTTTCGGATGCAGGACTATGGCAGCTACCTGCAGGTACAAGAAATTTCTCTCTAGCCCCATTATTTCTGGAGTTATAGGCCGTGGCGCTGCCGACTTGTTTT